>CM048753.1:80862646-82207646 GCA_026315105.1 Locusta migratoria
GAATGAAAATTTTGTAGTCAGTGATGATTGAATACAGTATACCGAACCTGACGAAGAACGTGTTTGAGGCGGTATGTGGATTCTCATTTTCTCTCTCTCTCTCTCTCTCTCTCTCTCTCTCTCTCTCTCTCTCTCTCTCTGTGTGTGTGTGTGTGTGTGTGTGTGTGTGTGTGTGTGTGTGTGTGTGTGTCAGTGTGTTGGTTACGTGGCCTATGGTATTGTCCTCAAAGAATACCTAGCTCTGTGGTCATCTATTCCTGCTATGGTATCAGAGGTTTGAATAAGTTCCTAATTTTATTTCTGGTGCTTCGACGAGATGTGGGATTTTAGCTCAATACAACTTTGCAAATACAACTAGTCGAATTTCGGCCACAGGCAGTACTAGTACTACACAATATGGAAGTAGGAACAAACAGCTATTGAATTCTCTGATAACAGCAGTAGATGATCACAAAGATATTTCCGCGCGAGAGTAGCCGAGCGGTCTGGAGCGCCACGTTACAGTTCGCTCGGCCTCCGGCGCCGGGGTTTGAAGCCCCCCTCGGGCATGGCTGTGTGTGTTGTGTGGTGTCGCACAAGTACGAAGTGCGCGCCACTTACTTTCGCCGCGCGCCGCCATGCACGCACGGCGCGGCGTTCTCACGACGACAGCCACGAGCGCCCTCTGCTGCAACCCCGCTCGTGGCCACCACGGAAAGACACCGGTCACTACGGACTGAGATAGCAACGAGTTAGGACCTTCGTAATCAGATAGGCACCAGTGAAGACTTTGCTATCGTACAGGCCCTAGGCAGGCCTCTAACAACTATGTATCAACATTCTGCAGTACTATGTAAAAGTTAAGTATTGTTACATTCTGTGCAATATATATCTCTTTCTAATTTACTCTAGTGTTTATAGTTTCTGGCTGCTCCCCTCCGTACCTGCACCAGCGTGCTATTTTTGTGCCTGTGTCGGGCTCATTCCACTCAGCCACCGACACCGACGACGAGGCTGGGACACAAAAGCGGCGACGAAGTTGGGACACAAAATGTTGTCCTTAGGTTAGTTCAACTTCGTTTAAGGAATTCGTTAAGCTAGGGATTAATAACCAAGCAGTTCAGTCCCATATAATTATAAACATTCGAACATTCAAAAAGGCATTCGACCCGGTGCCGCACTGAAGACTGGTAACGAAGATACGAGCACATAGAATAGGATGATCACATTCTAGGTAATAGCATGTAATACGTTGTTCCCGAAGCGAGTGCTCATCAGAGACGAGTGTATCCTCAGCCATTCCCCAGGGGATTGTGATAGGAACTCTACTATCTCTATATATCAAAGGAACTGTCCCGATTGGCTGACTGACTGACTCGTCATCGCCCAGCCCAAACCACTGAAGATAGAAACTCGAAATTTGTGGAGGGTGTTGATCTTACTCAATAGGCGTCATTTAAGAAGCGATTTTTCGATATTTCGTCCGTAAGGGGGTGAAATAGGGGGTGAAACGTGTTTTGAAAATACGTAGCTATTTGGGCAATTTTGAAGCTAGAGCTACAAAATTTCGGATTTTAATTCAGGGTTCGAATTTAAAAGACATGTGTTTCTCTAAAGAGAAATGTTGATTTTTTTTAATAGTAAAACATTGAATTCTGTATGGAAATGTAAAATAATCGCTATTGTTAACGTTTGATGTCTATCATTCCTACAAAGAAACCTTGAAGTGGTCTATTCTAAAATAAAACCTTCAGACTGTTTGATGTTGATCATTTAACCTAACAGATTTTTTTAAGTGCAGAGATTGAGAAATTTTGCATTTGTGTAGTTACTGGTTTCGCATTGCACACCTGCGAATTCTGTAGTTAGCTTCGACTTTACAGCAACTGCAGCTTTGGCAGTAATTTTGAGAGAAGCTTCACACATGCAGTTTCCTTGCACATAGGTCACAAATTAGCGTTAGCTGGCAAGTAAGGTAAGACAGGAATAATCATTGAACTGAGACATAAATCCAATCAGTAACTTACACAGAAAATTTCTGATTGTTCAGACATTTTCAGTCAGTCAGCCTATTTTCTACCAGAGTTAAAATTGCTTACACTCAATGAATAAATCAACGGGGTATCAATTTTGTTTTTATTATATACTAGCTGAAATCCGGCGTTGCCCGGGTTTTTATTTATTCGAACCTTGAGTTAGTACTTTTCCTATCCACTCTCTCTCACTCTGTCCATCTTGTTTTTTCTGAAAACATGTTACATTTATCAGAGAATATATAAGAAATCATAAATGAAAAAAGATCTCGTTTCGAAGAATCCAATCACGAAATTCAACAATAATAATTGTAATAATATCACATATGGATCACTTGATGTAATGCGCGAAATGTCAAATCGATTTTTTTAAAGAGATGTATTAAAAGAAATTTACTTTTTTCTGATTTATTTTTTTCTTATATTTCCTTATTCGTATGCTTATCCTTACACGGAAAGAGCTGAAGACATTGTAGCACGCATAGACCAAAGTTATGGTCTGTGGCATCACGGTTCGCTGTACGTAACCTCCTTGCTATAGAGTCGCAAACGTCATGCCCGGTCTTCAGTCCGAATTTTTATATAATTTGACGACTTTCAAACACCATATTTTCCACCCCTTATAGCTATCGGCTATGGTGTACAACGGTAGACTTCGGACAACAATTACACACACACACACACACACACACACACACACACACACTTCGTTTGCGTTCTGTTGTTTTCGCTGCAGAGTGAAATATTACACACACACACACACACACACACACACACACACAGGTAGAATTTTATATACACCGATAACTCTCCATCCCAATATACTCCACCCTTTTATCATTATCAACCCTAAAGCAACAATGCAACCAATTAAACCATTTTCAAAGAGTAAATATAATTTTCAAAGAGTAATTATTGTTCCGCATTTCGCGTTATATTCTTCAAATTACTAAATATCTACCAGATCGCTATTAAACAATGCCTAAAACCTTCCTTAGGTATAAATTAGTAACTGTACAAATATTCAAGTCTCTGCGTCTTTTCGTTCGGACGTGATAAGCGTACACCGAACAGACATTCACATTTATAGATTTGGTTTTCGCTCGAAGTTTGATAGTGTTTGCAGTCAGGTTAGCGACGCTTTAGTTGAGGTGTAGATTCATTAACAATTGCCCATAACACAGGCAAGAACCTACGACACGATTCCTAAAGAAAGCCCCCTCTGGTACAGAACCTTGCCGATAATTCTTAAGTAGCAGACTCCGATACGAACCAGAATTAACATTTTCGGTAGCACCTGATTATTTTATTTTACTTTTTTGCGTAAGTATCACCATTTAATTGAAATCTTTCAAGCGAAGTACTCACACGAACAAGGGAAAGTATGAAGACATATTGCGCTACGAGACGTGGAAAATAATGGAATTAAAAATGACATGTTTCATTAAAAACCTTTACAGCCTTGCGCCGATTTTAAGGACGTAGTTCTCTGATAGACTATAATGCAGAGAGAAGTGTTATGCACAGCTAGTTGTGAAGTGACGGAAAGAGCTCACAGATACTTACGTAACGCCTCCGCTGCCGCTGCTCGCTGAATTCGCAACTGATGCGATCTGACGCGAGTCCAGCTTTTATCCTCATTCTCGCCCCCCTCCCCTCTGATACAGCATCCATTCATCCACACGTGTCGTACAACTACTTTTACACATGAAACTTGCCGGCAGATAAATACCTCACTCTAACATGTACAGTCGCGACTGTCCCACAGACTTGTTACACGCTGCGACAGCAGCGCTCCTAGCGGCCGGCAAGCTACATTTCTGAATATGAAGTCAGAGGAGTGTGAATATTGTAATTAATATGGATTTCAACATACTTTTTACATCATGGGACGTATCTAGTGTCTTAGAGAATAATAATTTCCTGTGGCTCATTGGCCTTGTGTAAATCTATCTATTGGACGCCACTTTGGCGAGTTGAGTGTCCCTAGCCTACTCCAGTTATCCAACCGTGGTAAGGGGACCTACATATTATCTTGGAATCCGAACGACGTGTCTTTTCTGGCGACTACTCATATCGTTGATAGATGAAGCGCGTACAGAAAAATCCGAGGTCCGATCGGGTTTCGAACAAGCGACTCTTCGGTTTCCAGTCGAGTGCTTTACCCCAAGCAACTAGTGTTTTAGAAATAGGTAATGATTTAAAAATAGTTTCATATTTATCTTTCTTAGGTTTTCTATGATCCCTGACAAGATATGAAACGGTAAAATATATATGACAGTTCATTTACATTTATCTTGAAACGTACAGACTTTAAATGAATAATTCCAGTTTCTATTAAAAATAAAAATGGTTAGGAAACACCAGAAGACCTGCCCTTTAGCAAAGAGACGGCGCGTTTCTACGCAGGAATGTTGAGATTTCTTCATTACAACTCCAGTAAAATTGGCGAGGCTGGAACGTAATAAATGCATATAGAATGCAATAACTACGGTATTTAACTTAGCAAATTAGCCACCACAGTTGTAGCTGCTAGAAAAACGTCACAGTCGTAGCAATAAAACAACAAAAGCAATCTGACTGTTTTGCAACAAAGAACAAACCAATTCCACAGTTGTTGCTACACTTGAACTATAAATGGCAAATATCATCCAAACAGTCGCTTAAGCTAAAGTAATGACACTCGAAAGAATATGCACGTACAAGAAAGATGAGTGAGGTGTAAAAATGTATGAATCATTAGACTCCACTCAGAATTGATAAACAATTAAACAAACTGTTATAGTAAGAACAGACCATAATAGAAATATAGAAATTTATTATTCTCTTATGTTCATATTCTTCTTATTTTCACGGAATGACCTGCAAATATACGAATATTCCTTAGTATTTATATTTACATATGCCACTGTAGTTCCTTCCACAGTATGTGTTTCTCTTGATATTTTACTAGTGCCAAAATTATATTATTTCGTTAATTACGTACAAAATAATTATAAATAAACATCACTACTTCGGTAGCTTGCTCACCGCTAGGAGCGCTAGTGTCGTTGCAACTGTCGGTTCGTAACAACTTTTACAGCAGTGAGTATATTTTAGACTGTGTATATACTGTGTACCAGGCCGGGATCCTAACCCAGTACCTTTGCCTTTGCGGACAAGCCGGCTGAGCTACCCGAGCACGTCCTGTCCTCAGATCTTTACTTACGCGATGCCTTCAACAGTATCGTTTCTTCCAGGAGTACTAGTCCTGCAAGGCTTATAGGAGAACTTCAGCAAACCAAGCGTAGGATTGTCAGCCGTTGTGTCAACAAAATTATTCTGGTTTTGGTCCGCTTTATCAAACGATAAAACTGTCCGTCATTCCGGCCACTTTTGCAACTAGTCTTCGTCAGGGTTTATGTCTGTCTCCTTGAATAATTTATCGGTAGCACTTCTGTGTAGTTCGCAAAGTAGGAGGCAAGGTATTGGCCAATGTAAAGCTGTGTGTACGGACCATGGAGCGTGCCCAGGTAGCTCGTTCAGTAGAGCGCTTTCCTGTGAATCCCGGCCCGGCACACCATTTTAATGCCAGGAAGTTTCATATCGGCGCGCACTCCGCTGCACGTTGAAACTCTCAATCTGGAAACTTTTACACATGTTGGATTGTCGACGAGTTCGTCCTGTACCGGAACAGAAGCATGGAGATACGAGGCGAGTCCAGAAAGTAAGTTCCGTTTGTTAATAAAATGAAACTGTACACAGATACAGAAGAAAATTTTACTGCACAAAATTCTACAACTCTTAAACTCCTTTTCCACATAACTGCCGAAATTTTGCAGGCATTTGTTATAGCGTGGCACCAGGTTTTGTATAGGCTACCTTCTTCATAGAAATCTGCCGACTGTGTTTTCAACCTGTCATTGGTGAAGTGAAATTTGGGGGAAGTCCATAGCGAGAGCACCAATTGTAAACCTACGGTTTTCCTGGATCTTGTCATCAATCGCGTGAAACAGTTCTTCTGTAACCAAAGGTGGACGCCCACTTCGTTCTTCATCGTGCAAATCACTACGCCCGCCATTTCAACTGTCGGACCCATCTTCTCACCATGGTATCATTCATCGCATTTGGTCCGTAAACGTCGCAAATTTGCCGATAAATTTCACTTGGTTTCATTTTCCTCGCATTCAGAAACCGAATCACCGGCCTGATTTCACAGGCGATGGGGATTTTCAATCAACGGCGACATTTCAAACAGGTACAACAAAGCGTATGTAACTGACAGCGATCTCCAAATGGCGCACGTTCTTCTCCTTGATACACATCGTCTACATCGCATGTGCGGAACTGCAATCGCAGCGCTGCAGCGGAGATAAATTGAAACGGAACTTGGACGCGCCTCGTACTGTTTAGGCAGCTGTTTCCGATACGAGCCAAAATTAAGATTTTCGGTACAACGTGATTTTCGTTTACTCTTTTGCGTAATAAATAATTAATAAATGAAAGTGGTAAAAGCGACTTACCACAAAGGTCATATACAGTTGCAAATGGTTGTTAAAGGAAGGGAAGGAAGAAGGATAGGAAAGAAAGGATTGACAGTGGCCGCATTTGGGCATTGATATTAAGCAATGTCATGTGAAAATTTGAGCCGGACCGGGAATCGAATCCGGGTCTCCCGCTTCAGGCCAGCGATCGCCTTAACCACTTGGCCACCCGAGCTCGCCTGTCGTACGTTTCAAATTCCCACATATCGCACTCTATGGCTGCAGCGCCCCTATCGTCCATGCCCTCTTACACTCGCTATTACGGATTCCCGTGCTAGATCGGACGTGAGACCACATCTGCGGTGAAATAACTGAAGCTAACGCCGTCGTCGCGTTGAATACTTAATGTATTTGTGTGGTGTCTGTACTATCGGACGTCCGAAAGAGTAGACACCACACCAATACATCATATACAGTGTCATACCTTTACGAACTTTTCCTGTTGACAGCTTCCATAAACTGAAGAAAATTATTGCATACAACATCTTTCACGCGGTGGAGGTTTCAAAGGCGTCTTGCTGAGGAGCGCGAGATTGCTCTCCGTCGGATGTTCTACTCCCCTCCCCGGGAATGTGTGTGTGTGTGTGTGTGTGTGTGTGTGTGTGTTCCACGGCATTTCTAAATTATTAAAACTGCTAATTCTATTTCTAAGAACGTTGTGTAGCCGGCTGCGGTGGCCAAGCGGTCTGAGGGGCGCCAGTAACGGTCTGCACGACCACTACGATCGGGGATTCTAATCCCTCCTCCTTAGTATTAGCTAGTTGATAAGAAGTATGTAAGTTTAAGGACTGATGACCCCGTAGTTCAGTCCCATTTGTTCTACAAACATTTGATGTTGTGTACTTGTAAAATTGTATCACCGTATGGCATTTACTTCAGGACATGACAAAAGTTAAATCGTGACCGAAAACGGTCGTCACTCAATAAATTATTAATCCGAGATCTTGGAATTTCCTTTCGAAGAGTCTTAAGTTAAAACCTTGTTGATTAATCTGTGGTTTACAGGAAGGTGTCGTCATTGAACGACCGTAGTAGGATGCAGGATGAGTTGTACCAAATTTCTAGGTGGTGTGTGGAATGGCAGATAGCTCTAAATGTAGAAGAATGTAAGGCGATAGAAATGAGAAGGAGAAACAATCCCGTAACGTTAGAATACAGTATTAGTAGTGTGCTGCTTGACAGTCCTGTCATTTATACACCTAGGCGTAGCGCTGCATAGTGATATGAAACGGAAGCAGCATGTAAGGACATCCTGGAGAAGGCGGATGGTCGAGTTCGGTTAATTGCGAGAATTTTGGGAACGTGTGAATAGTCTGTAAAGGAGACCGCTTATAAAACGACTGTACGACCACGTCTTAAGTATTGCTCAAGTGTTTGGGATCCCCATCAGATCGGTTTAAAGGACTGCTTTTAATCAAATTTGGGACTGGATAGTGGTCTTCCTGTCAGAGAGGACACGGTAGTAATCGATGGTAAGGCATCGGCTAAAACAGAGGTGATATCCGGTAATCCACTGGGCAGTGTTATTGGTCCTCTGCTGTTCCCTCCTTATTTGCATAAACGATTTGGGAGAAAATCTAAGCAGCTCTCTTAGGTTGTTTGCAGATGTCGCCGTCATTTCCCGTCTAGTGAAATCATCTGAACATCAAAAGCAATTGCAGAACGATGTGAATAAGAATTAGCAATTTACTGTATATAATGAGTACGACAATAATCCGTTAAACATTATTTACAAGATAAATCAATCAAAAGTTAAGGCCCTTAACCCTACTAAATACCTAGGAATTACTATTACTTCAGACTTAAACTGGAAGAAACACGTAGATAATGTCGTGGGAAAGGCGAACGAACACTGCGTTTTATTGATAGATCCCTTAAAACATGCAACAGAAGTACTAAAGAAACTGCATACACTACACTTGTCCGTCCTTTCTCGGATTATTGCTACCCAGTGTGGAATCCTTATCAAATGGCTTTGTTGGAGGACATCGAAAGAGTCCAGAGAACGGCAGCTCGTTTTATATTGTCACAATACAGGGGATACCAGTGTGGGTTCCGGGAGGGACGATCCCCTATTGACCATTTACTTCGACTGGAGACTGCGATCAGACAGGCCTTCTCTAAAAGACATCATCTGGTAGCAGTCTTCTTCGATCTGCATAAGGCGTACAACACTGCTTGGCGTCATCATATTTTACGTTCTCTTCATGACTGGGGCCTCAGAGGCTCCTTACCAATTTTTATCCGTCAGTTTTTATCCCACCGCCTGTTCCGTGTCAGAGTTGGCTCTTCATTTAGCTCCCCTCGGATACAGGAGAACGGTGTCCCCCAGGGCTCAGTGTTGAGTGTTACACTTTTTCTAATTGCCATCAATGGGTTGGTGAGCTCTGTTGGGTCACTGGTAACCCCGGCATTGTATGTCGACGACTTTTGCATATGGTACAGCTCCTACTCATTAGCCTCTACTGAACGTCAGCTCCAGAGCGCCATTCGGCGGGCTTCAGTGTGGGCTACGTCCCATGGTTTCCAGTTTTCCTCATCAAAAACGAGGGTGGTGCACTTTTGTCGTCGTACTACAGTTCACCCTGATCCAGAACTCTTCTTGGGTAATCAGCGCCTGGAAGTTGTAGCACAGCATCGTTTCCTGCGTCTTCTCTTTGACAAAAAATTGACTTGGGTGCCCCACATTCGCCACCTAAAGATTAGTTGTATGAGGAAACTCAATGCCCTACGTTTCCTTGCTCATTCATCTTGGGGTGCAGACCGAACAACTATCCTCCATATCTATCGGGCTCTAATCTTGTCCCGATTGGACTATGGGTGTCAAGTTTATGGCTCGGCAACTCCTTCTGCCCTGAAATTATTAGACCCGGTTCACCATTTTGGTGTCCGCTTGGCTACAGGTGCATTCTCGACTAGCCCGGTCGACAGTCTCCTTGTTGAGGCGGGAATCTGCCCTCTTCAGGTCAGGCGGCATCAGCTTCTGGCGTCTTATGCCATCGCCATCCGGCAATATCCTGCTCATCCCGCTTACCAGGTTCTATTTGCATATGAAGGGCTTCGACCCCCTGATACCCGGCCGCGGGCGGGCCTTCCCGTCGGACTGCGGCTTGCCTCTCTTTGCCGGGATTTCCATTTCCCTTCGCTAGATTGCGCCCCCCATTTTACTGCACGCACACCTCCGTGGATGGTGCTGCGACCACTAATTCGGACGGATCTCTTCCAGGGCCCAAAAGCTTTAATTTCCCCCATGGTCTTTCGGCGTTTGGTGCGCCCAGTACTAGAATAGTTTCAGGGAGCCTCTATCTTCTACACTGATGGCTCGAAAACAGCGGGCCACTCCGGATATGCTTTTACGTCTCCTGTTGGGGCGGAATGCCATTCTCTGCCAGAGGCATGCAGTGTGTTTACGGCAGAGCTGATGGCGATTTATAGAACCCTCTGTTTTATTAAACGTTCTGCCGTGGAACGTGGTTTAATCTGTGCTGACTCCATGAGCAGTCTGCAGGCCATTGATCGTTGTTTCCCCTCCCATCCTTTAGTTATTTCCATCCATGAACTCCTTGCTGACCTTCATCGTGCTGCCTGCTCCGTTACCTTTCTCTGGGTGCCAAGCCATGTTGGTATTACAGGGAATGAAGTAGCTGACCAGTTGGCTAGATCGGCAATTACTCGCTGCCCGTCTCCCTTTCAAATTCCGGGTGCGGATCTGCGGGTGCAGATCAGATCTTTGCTTCACTCCTCATGGGATAGCAGTTGGAAAGCTACTGCCCCTTCCAATAAACTCCGCACCATCAAGGATACGACTGCAGCTTGGAGTTCATCTTTACGCCCTTCCCGGAGAGAATCAATTGTCCTCTGTCGCCTCCGTCTTGGACACTGCAGGCTGACCCATGAATTTCTTTTACGAAATGACAATCCACCACATTGTGATTATGGAGCCGTACAATCCGTGTCTCATATTCTGACTGAATGTCCTCTCCATTCCACACTCCGTGGCGACTATGGCCTACCGCCTGCATTGCCTTCAGTTTTGGCGGATGACCCACGGATGGTTGATCGCGTCCTTGCCTTCCTCCGTGAAGGTAGATTTTATTGTCAGCTCTAGGACTCGCTTGTTCGGGGTGAGTGGGTTTGTGATTCTTGGCTGATTGTGGGGTTTAGAGCCTTATCCCCATCAGCCCCCCCCCACTCTTTTACATTTTAATGTAGTTTTATTTCTCCCTGCTCTGGAGCTATGATACGTTGACCACTGTGCCATTAGTACCCTGTGGTTAAGGCTGGGGTTCGGACACTGTAGCATTTGCTGCCCTGGGTTGGTCTTAGTCTTGTTGACGAGTCGATTTTACTTCCTAGTGTAATGGTCTTTTGGCTTTCACCTATTTTTTGTCGAGTTCCATGGCGTATTCAATTTGAGGTTGAAGGGACTGATGACCTCGTTGTTTGGTCCCTCATGTCCACCACCACCCACCCCACAATACAGGGGAGACAACGTTATGGAAACGATACAGGATCTGGAATGGGAATCATTACAAGAACTGCGCTTATCGCTGTGCCGTGGGCTACTTATGAAACTCCAATCACCAACATTCACCACCGAATGCCAAAATACATTGTTGACTCCCACGTACATAGGTAGAAATGATCATCAGAATAAAATACGAGAAATCAGAGCTCGAACGGAGAGAATCAGGTGTTGTTTCTTCCCGCGACAATTCGATAATGGAATGGGAGATAAATAGTATAAAGATGGTTCGCTGAACCCTCTTCGTGGCACTTAAATGTGATTTGCAGAGCATACCATGTAGATGTAGCTTAGAGGCAGTTCAGAGGCGAGCAGCTAGGTAGATTCGATCAATGAGCGAGTGTTAATGAAATTATTTGGGAACTGAAATGGCAGTCGGCGGACTTTCTTTTCGCTAAACACTGTTGAGGAAATTTAGAGGGCGCGAATTGGAGGCCAACTGCAGAACGATTCTCCTGCCACCAACCTAAATTTCGCGTAAGTGCCACACATATAAGACCAGAGAGATTAGGCTTTGTTAAATGCAGACTTGCATTCGTTTCCCCCTCATTTTATAGGATAGTGGAACAGGAAAGCAAGTGATTAGTAGAGGTACTGAATACCCTTCACTGCTCACCAGTAAGAATGTAGACGTTAATGGAATCAGATATGCGACTCTTGTTTTAAGGCATTGCTGTGATGATGGCTATGAAATCCGAAACACGTTTTCAGTTACATGAAATCAGACATGTTTGTTTGTATATCTCTTGACTCATATCTTTGACTCCGCGAGGGCAGTCTTTCGTTCTCGTTGTCCCGCGTTTGAGCATTCGCAGTTGTGGCCTGGACTCAGATGAGTGAACAGTGAGAGCGTTGCACAATAAGTAATGGAAGGAAGTTAAAATTCCTTGGACGAGCTTAGCTCCTTGCCTTGTGTGTCTTCTCTTTACGTAATTAAATTGATTTGTATTCGGAACATGATGAAGATCAAATGTAAGGAAGACTACAATTCACTATTGTACGTGTTGCATAGTTGCATCGTTGAAGTCAGCGAGAGTGTAATGCAGGGATTTCAATTAGCCCCTGGAAAGTCCAGAAAGTAAGGATAGTTCTATTTTAAAATTAGGGTTGTAATGAAAAGATCTAATGAACAGACTTGTAAGAAATTAATTCAAAAGATTGTAATATACTGTGTAATTTATGTTTGCCATATGTGAGAAGTAATTTCACTGATATAAAGGATTGTTTTAATTTTCTTCATATTTGTGTCGACTTGGTCATACAACTAAAAACTATTTTTCTTTTTTAATTTTAAATTTTTTGTTGAAGACAACAAACACGGACTGTATTTGTGTAGTTAATTTCGCATGGCACCTTCGCGAATTCCGTAGTTAATTCTATATTGCAGATATTTGGTTATAAGGTGCACAGACAGCTTATCCTTGCGCACAAATAGGCCATAATAGAGGACAGTGTCAACAGTTGAGAGAAATATTTCATGGTCTGGTGCGCCACCTTACGGATCGCGCGGTCTTCCTCGTCGGAGGTTCGAATCCTCCCTCGAGCATGGATGTGAGAGTTGTCCTTAGGTTAGTTTAACTTCGTCTAAGTAGTTTGTAAGTCTAGGGACTCATGACCAACGTAGATGGGACCCATAGACTTGCAAACATTCGAAATTTTTATCATTTATATTTTTATTTGTTTATTTATTTGGTGTGAAATGTTTCAGGAACTGTTGCTGTAACTCCACATTCTTTCAACCAGTCATTTCTGAACCTATCTTATATCATATTGTGAAAGTCAAGTTTAACATCTATTATCAGAGGTTAAAATGCATACTTCATTAACACAGTTAAAGGATCCGAATTTGCTTTATTGCGTAGTTTTGTTTGTAGTTGAAGTGCAGAATTAGTCTCAGATGTACACACACACACACACACACACACACACACACACACACACACACACACACATTCCACAACGCATATAAAAACTTGTTTTTGAAGTTACTAAAGCATATTCAGACAACATATTATTAACAATCTGCAACACAAATAATTTAATAATTAATTTTGTAAACAAGTTTTATTGTTATTTACCAAGTTCTCACAACAATGGCAAAGCTTTTAGGATTATTTAACTGGTGCATCTCACTTAGCAAATGCAATACAATTACGATTATTACCATCAACTATACAATTTATTATCAACTTTGTCTCAGCAGAAGCATAAATATTATCATCTTCACTGTCGTTGATGACATTTCATAACGACTTTCACAGTATGTCCAACTGTGATGGACAATCAAATAAAAGTAGCTTATCAAAGAATTGTGTGGAACGAATAACATTCTCCAAAATTAATCTAATTCAATAGAATGAAAACAAAGAATATCAGTAATGTGGGATAGACATGTCACACCCTTTCGCAGAAGAACAATAATTGGAATTATTTTGCAGCTTGTACGCTGTTCGTTCTCATACCCACTGGGCAAGTGGCGGAGCGGAACGAAGGCCGTCTAAAATTTTCAACTAATTGTTGGCCCGTTCGCGTTTCGCTTTCACGTTTAAAACACATCGTCAGAGGCAAGTGTCGTGGGTGCTGCTTCAGAATTAGAACTCGTTGAAAAGATATCGTTCTTGTCCAAGAGATGTATATCATCAGGGGATTTAAATTTGGTTCCATGCGAGGCATTTAAAATAGTTTCCTCATCGAAACGCTGTCAAGTAATTTGGTGGAGATCCTAAGAAATTCTGATCGAATGTAAAATATACTAGCGGTAAAACACATTCAATACCTTAACTACATGCTAGTAAAGGTTCTGCTAGTGATGACAGTTGTGCTAAATCGGAATACTGAACACATCTTTCAGAAATTCGTTCCCAAAAGACAACGAACCAAATACTACAGAATTCGAATCAATTTTGGCTGCCAGAGAAGTTGATACCCCTAGTGTACTAAAGCAACTTAAATCACCTGACAAGCCTCACCATCGCTATTGTATACCAATGAATTCCTTTCGCAGTATTCAAATAGCTGTACACCTAGCTATCATATACAACCGATCGCTTAGCGAACGTTCCGTATCCAAACACTAGAAACTTGCACAGGTCACTCAGTAAGCAAGGAAGGCAATAGGAGTGATCCGCAAATTTACAGGGCTGTATTATCGACGTCGGTTTGTAGAAGGAATTTAGATCATGTACTTCCCTCAAATATTATGAACTACCTTTAAGAGAATGACATATTGCCAAATATTCAACACGAATTCAGAAAGTATCGTTCTTGTGAAACAGCTAGGTCTTTACTTCCATGAAGTGGCGAGTGCTATCGACTAGGAATATAAAGTAGAGGCCGTATATCTAGATTACCGGAAGGCTTTGACACTATACCTCACAAGCGTCTTTTAATCAAATTATGCTGGAAACAAAGATTAAAAAAATGAAAAATGGGTAAAAAAATTATACTAAATATTCATTTCATTTGAACTGTGGTATTTATTACAATTAACAAATTATATGCTCACACTTACATAGTCAATGTGGAGAGACCAAAAGAGACGTCCGATCTGTTAGACAGCAAGAAGACGAAAGACCACGAGCGATTCAGATTTCTCCCCAGCTCTTTCAAAAATATTGAAAGTCTCTTATGAAACAAAATAAACAGAGTTCTTCTGGCAGAGAGAACGGATGCTAGCGACAAGTGTCGCAGATATAATTTTAATTAAAAATATTAAATGTAATTATACAGATTAGTGAGATTAGAATAATGCGAAATATTCAGTTAAGACAATGTGTCTCAAGTAGATGTTATTACGCAGTTTGCTAGTTTTCTGCATTCTTTAAATAAACTAGATGGCATCCCAAAGGAACTTGAGTATTATTTCGTAATTAGATCAGTTCCTGCTAATAATTTAACAATTTCGGCTCTTTAAAGAACTTCGACCTGTGCGCTACCTTCTGCGTGGGGATGACATCTATAGCAGACGTCAGGTTGGTGAACTTAGGGAGTTTCTACTCTTCACACGGTGCAGTGGAGAGTTACTACAACACTTCCGTACACTGTAAGTGCAGTACAAATGCAAACTGTTGTGTGTCATCCATGGCGAAATAAAATAATATAGGACAGGTTAACATACCCCTGTAGACATTTACCTGTTGTAACCAAGATATCTAATATCGTGTGTGACTATAAAGTGCAGTAGCTAACGCTTGCGAGCCCATTTTTAAGTGACAATGCGGTGAGTTAGCCAGAGACTGACTTCCCACGTCAATGGCAGACCAGCATTTATAGGCCGCTCTTGAGTTCATCAAGATGCAGGGAAAGTGCGATCGGTAGTAGTCGATCAAGACAGACAAAATTTAGCTTCGATTTCAGCGAAGACGCAGCTGTCGGCGCAGTTAACGGTTACACTTTGTAAATTTTAAGATTTTTTTACTGGAGATGTCATCTACGTCTATCTACGTGATAAAGATACAGCGATTGTAGGTGGGGAAGTAGCATCTTTCTGACTTCTACGTGACATGCTGTTGATGTCTCCCTTGCAGGACCATCGTGTAGAGTAAATAGTCAGATCATTCCATTGCGCACTGTAAATTGTTGGAAGAGTAGAATAAAAATCTCAAGACCGTAGATTTCACGTTATAAGGGTAAACTTACACTATTGGCCATTAAAACTGCTACACAAAGAAGGAATACAGATCATAAACTGGTATTCATTGGAGAAATATAATATACTAGAACAGACATGTGACTACATTTTCACGCAATTTGGGTGCAGAGATCCTGAGAAATCAGTACCCAGAATAACTACCACTGACAGTAATAACAGCCTTGATACGGCTTGGAATTGAGTCAACCAGACCTTGGATGGCGCGTACAGGTGCAGATGTCCATGCAACTTCAACAGGTCCCACAGTTCGTATTGTGACGAGCCAGTTACTCGGCCACCATTGACCAGACGTTTTCAATTGGTGAGGGATCTCGAGAATGTGCTGGCCAGGGCAGCAGTTGAACATTTTCCATATCCAGAAAGGCCCATATAGGACCTGCAGCTGTGATATTCCTGGCCTATGGCCACTGCATATTTCTGGCCGCTGGCCGTTTTTTTTGCTAACATCGTACATGTCTTAAACGCGGAAGTAAGACAGAAGTGCAGCATATGTTGAAATGTGGGGTGGGGAGCAGTAGCATATGGCACATTATGTGCTGGTTCCCATGGGAAACAAAAAAATGTTCAAATGTTTGTAGAACTTATGGGGCTTAACTACGGGGTCATCAGTTCCTAAGCTTACAAACTACTTATGAACTAGCTAAGACTAAGGACGGCACAAATATCCATGCCCCCGACCGTTGTGGCCGTGCAGACCGTGACTGGAGCGCCTCAGTCCCCTCGGCCACCTCGGCCGCCTATGTTACTGGTACTCTCCTCGATTGGTTGCTGCATTTCACGTCACGGGATTTCTTTTTAAATTAGTTTTCGTTATTATATAAATTTGTGATAAATGATAAGGGCAGGCTAGGTTTTTACAGTGTAAAAAGTTTAAGGTGCCTTCTCTTATTGTAACAAGAGAAGAGCGATTTTGCAGAAGGCCCGCGACGGCCCTGTTTTGACGCGAAATAGAGCGTCACGTGCCCTCTCGCAACGCGCCGCAGTTTGTCTCGAGCTAACCACTATACGCGCCGGTCCGCGCCGGTCATGAGTAAAGTTTTGTTAATTGTGATCAGTCTGTCTCAACATGAACTACGGGCAGCATAAGGCGTGACGTATTAACAATAGTTGTTCATATTTTATTATTTATTTAATAAGTGGCATCCCTGACAATTAAGTCGCTTCTTACGCTGCCATCCTACAGAACTTATTTTAGCCTCACTTGTATGCTGTAGAAGAGCCAACGACCTGTGTGCTGTCTTCTTCTGCGCTGGGGACACAACTATAGAAGACAACAGGTTAGTCAGAAGTCTATGCTTTCCATAAAAACTTCATGTCTTAGCCCGGACACGGGCGTCCATTGCGAGTCAGGGTGGTTTACTGTCCTAGTTTTTCTTTTTCCTTGGTTTATTCCTTTCCTAACCTTTGCTTCTGTCTCTCTCTCCTTGCTGTACTTTCCTAGCCTTCCTCTCCTCCTCATTAGTCTCCGCTTCGGCGTTTGAGACACTTCTTTCTCTTCACTTCCTCTATTCTTCTTCTTTCCTCCCTATGCGTGTCTGAAGGCCGACCCACGCATTATCATGCTTAACAGGTGACGGGGTAACGCGTAATTCCCGCCCCGGGTAGACATGTAGGGCACGTACGTACCCCCTGGTAAAGGCCAGGCCCAGGGAGGGGTGATTACCCGAGCTGGTTCCTTCCGAACATGCCGATTGGTCCCTCCGTCCGTTCTTGGGAGGTGTGACTTGAGGTGTGAACAATCACCTAAGGTGGGTAAGACCTCAGAGAGGGCCCCCAGTAGGAAGGAGCGCACCATCGGAGACGCCGGTAATCACAGGGGAGACTTCCGCAATGACTTCCTTCTCTTCTACTGTGACTTTGACCCAAAAAAGAAAGATCGATTCACCTCAGCATAAGAAAACTTTGCCTAATCTTCCGAAATTCCTAGCTGTTTCTCGAATTGACAGTCGAGATTTCACTTTTGTAAATCCTTTAGTCATTCAGAAAAGTGTTGATGCGATTGCTGGCCCTGTTAAGACCTGTTCGTGTCAGCGCAATGGAACATTGTTGCTGGAAGCGGACAGTGCCTTCCAGGCGCAAAAACTAATACAGACTACGTTGCTACACACGTTTCCTGTCCAGGTAGAAGCGCATCGCACGCTCGTCAGTGGGGGTAGTTTTCACGAGATCGCTTGAGGGGTTGTCAGACGAAGAAATACAAAACTACATGTCTGATCAGTGTGTAACAGCCGTGCATAGGGTGTTGAAAATGGTCAATAACCAGCTGACACCAACTCGTACTGTGTTTTTGACGTTCGACATAGTTGAACTCCCATCCAAGGTCAAATCAGGGTATGAAGTTATCTCCGTTCGCCCTTATGTACCAAACCCAAAGCGATGCTTCCAATGCCATAGGTACAACCACACTTGTCAATCCTGCCCTAATACAGCAAAATGTGTCACTTGTGGTAGGGACGCCCATGAGGGCGATTGCGCGCCTCCGTCCCCTCACTGCCTTAATTGCAATAGTGACCATGCGACTTCCTCTAGGGACTGCCCTGTTTATAAGAATGAAAAGGTCGTTCAGCAAATTCGGGTTACGAAAAAGGTGTTAACATCTGCCGCTCGAAAGTCGGAAGCCCACTGTCCTTCCAGCATGCACATACAGTAAGGTCCTCACCTCCACTCGATTCAAGTACCCAGACTTGTGATTTCACTTTCGCTGACACAGTTGTGCAATCGGCCAGCCTGAAGATTGCCCGTTCCTCGTCCCCGCTTCCTCCTGCTGCTTCTACGTTCAGTCTTCGTCAACCTCTAATAAACCTCAGGAACCTAAACAAGATGCCTGGACTTCGAAAAAGGAACCTGTCCCTGAAGATTTTCTCTTACTCAGGCTTCTCAACTGTCAACTGCCTCTTCTCACCGTCTCTCTTCCAAAAGAGCCAACAAAAAAAAGTTCCTCTCCTTCCCGGCCGAGGGAACCAGTAGTCAGCCCCGATCATCTTCTGTCTCGCCGGGACGCACTACTGTTAGCTGGGCAACCGACATTTAAGCGGCGGCGGAAGCTACCCTCCTGATCAACTCGGGAAGGTATCAGATGTGTCAGTTGAACCCATGGAACACGATTCTCTGCCTCTAGATAGCGATAGAAGTGCTCCCTCGAAGTCCGGTCCTCAGCGGCCGTCGAGGTGTCCCCACCTGCTTGTTCTTTTCTTCTCTCTTTTTTTATCATGGCGCTCCTTCAATGGAATATTCGCGGCATTCGTTCTAATCGGGAGGAATTAAAACTACTCCTTCGGTTGCACTGCCCGCTTCTAGTTTGTCTCCAAGAAACTAAGTTACGTCCATGTGATCATACAGACTTCCCCCACTACACCTCTGTGCGTTTCAACCTGCCACCTGTGGAAGGTACCCCAGTTCATGGAGGGGTTCTGATGCTCATTCGGGACGATGTCTATTACCATCCCATTTCATTGCATACTCACCTACCGGCAGTTGCCGTCCACATCACTCTATCCACCTTTTCCTTTGCCCTCTGTAATATCTATTCGCCATCGTCATCCACCCTTACTAGGGCAGATGTGCTACACCTCTTTGACCAGCTCCCTTCACCCTTCGTGTTGGTAGGCGACTTTAATGCCCACCACGCCCTATGGGGCTCTCCGGCACCTTGTCCGAGAGGCTCCCTTTTGGTGGACCTTCTCTAACACCTCAATCTTGTCTGCCTCAACACTGGTGCACGGCCTTCCTTTCCGGCACAACACAAACCTATTCCCATATAGATCTCGTGACAGTCTAGTCACATACCTCACAGAGGTTATTCTCACCGAAGCCGAACATTCCATACCTCGTACATCCTGTTCTCTATGTCGCATCCCGGTCGCCTGCCGCGACTCTTACAGCTCGGCGCCGCGCTTTACGCACCTTCCGCCGCCATCCAACGTTGGAGAATAGTATCAATTATAAACGACTGCGAGCGCCATGTCGTCGTGTTATAAATGGCTGCAAAAAAGCTTGGTGGACTGCTTTTACCAGTTCTTTTAACCGATTTACTCCCTCCTCGGCTATCAGGGGTGGCCTACGCTGTTTAACCGGCATCACGGTCCACTCCCCGATTTCTGTCCCGACCATCGAGAACGCAGTCCTTGTGGACCCCGCTGATGTTTCCAACGCATTGGGCCGTTTCTTTGCGGAGGTTTCGAGCTCTGCCCATTATCACCCTGCCTTTCTCCCTCGCAAACAGGTAGAGGAGGCACGGCCGCCTTCTTTCCACTCTTTTAATCGTGAAAATTATAACGTCGCCTTGACCATGCAGGAGCTAGACCGTGCTCTCGCCCTGTCCCGATCTCCTGCTCCCGGGCCTGCTTCCATCCATATTGAGATGCTGAAGAACCTTTCTCCTGCGGGAAAGTGTTTCCTTGTTAGCACCTATAATCGCATATGGACTGAAGGTCAGGTTCCCCCAAGTTGGCGTGAAGCCTTTGTTGCCCCCCATCCCCAAACCAGGGAAGGACAAACACCTTCCATCCAGTTATCGCTCCATTTCTCTTACTAGCTGCGTCTGTAAGGTGAAGGAACGCATGGTTAACACTCGGTTGGTCTGGCTCCTCGAATCGCGACGCCTCCTGACTAATATTCAATATGGTTTTCGTAGACACAGCTCTGCTGCTGATCACCTCGTCACCTTGTCGACCTTCATTATGAATAACTTTCTAAGGAAGCGTCAAACGGTAGAAGTGTTCTTCGACTTGGAGAATACTTACGATACCTGTTGGAGAGCGGGCATTGCACATATGGGGCCTTCGTGGCCGCCTCCCTCTCTGTATTCAAACGTTTTTTGCGTATCGCAAATTCCGGGTACAGGTGGGCTCTGTTTTGTCAGATACCTTTCGCCAGGAGAATGGGGTGCCACAGGGCTCCGTCCTGAGCGTGGCTCTTTTTGCCATTGCAATCAATCCGTTCGTAGATTGCCTTTCAGCCGAGGTTTTGCAATTTATTGCAGCGCCCAGCGGACGTGTCTCTTGGAGCGTTGTCTTCAACGCTGACTTGACCGCCTGTCTTGAGCATTGCGAATGGCTTCCGCTTCCCCACTGAGAAAACGATGTGTATAAACTCCTGGAGATACAAGGAATTTCTTCCACCATCTCTACGTCTCGGCCCCGTTGCTCTCCCATTCCTGAACACAACAAAATTCTTGGGGCTAATGTTGGATCGGAAACTTTGCTGGTCCCCACACGTGTCCTACCAGGCTGCCCATTGTGCCCGATCCCTTAATGTTCTTCGTGTCCTCAGTGGCACTTCATACAGAGTGGATCGTACCGTCCTGCTTCACCTTTACCAGGCCATTGTTCAGTCGAAGCTCGACTATGGAATCCTTGTATACTCTTCTGCATGGCCGTCGCTTCTGCGCCGTCTCAACTCTATTCACCATCGGGGATTACGCCTGGCGACCGGTGCATTTTATACCAACCCTGTTGAAAGTCTTTATGCTGAAGCTGCTGTATTACCCTGACGTCTCGGCATGACATACTCTTGTGTTGGTACGCATGCTGACTGCTGTCGATGCCCAACCATCCATCTTACCCATTATTCTTTGATGACTCACTCGATCGCCAATATCAGTTGTCTGCGAGAGCCTTGCTTCCACTTGGAGGTCGATTTCGCCGCCAGCTTCAGCGGCTCGATTTTACCCTTCCTTCCACCTTTAGGTTGAGCGAGATCCCATTGCCACCATGGCTTCAGGCCCAGGTTCACACTCACCTTGAACTTAGTTCGCTCCCCAAGGTGAGCACTCCAGATTTGGTATATCGCTTGAGGCTTGTCGAACTCCGTTCGCGGCTAGATAATGTCATATTTATCTACACTGATGGTTCCAAGAGCACTGACGGTGTCGGATCTGCCTTCGTCGTCGTGAACAACCTGTTCCAATATAAGCTCCCTGACCGGTGCTCGAATTTCACGGCTGAGCTTTTTGCCCTCCACCAGGCTGTTTTATACATCCGCCGTCGCCGCCATACCTTTTATGCCATCTGTTCTGACTCCCATAGTGCCCTGCAGAGTCTTGAGGAACCCTTCTCAACCCATCCTGTCGTGTATCGAATCCAACGCTCCCTTCATTTGCTGGCACATAACGGCTGTCACGTTTGTTTTCTGTGGGTCCTTGGCCACGTGGTTGTGCCCAGGAATGAGCCCGCCGACCTGGCAGCTAATGCAGCAGCTCTTTTGCCTCGCATGGCTACTTTTTGCGTCCCTTCACCCTCTCCGCCGGTGTATTGTGTCGTCCTGGCACAGTTCGTGGTTCTCACTCCATGACAATAAATTGAGAACCGTAAAACCTACCGATTCAGCCACCGTCATTTGCTAACCGCCGAACCTGCACCGCTGTGCTCCTGTGGCGAACTGCTGACGGTACGACATGTTTTACTGTCTTGTCCTAATTTTAATCGTCTCCGTGTAGCCCTTAACTTGCCGTCTAATCTGGAGGAACTTTAAGCTGAAGACACACGAGCCGCTGCTAGAGTTTTGCGTTTTATCAACATGGCCAATTTATCAAATGATATTTAACCCTTCTAATGTTTTAACTCTCGTTTTTAGCTTTCCCTTGATACTCCATCTGTCAGTTATTAATTTTTTCCAGATCTAGAGACTCCATGTTCCGATCTGGGCGCTAATGACCGTCCACACATAAAAAACCCTAGGAATCTAGGTCGTGCATTATCCTGCTGAAATATAGGGTTTTGCAGGGATCGAATGAAGGGTAGAGCCACGGGTATTAACACATCTGAAATGTAACGGTGTGATATTCCTGGCCTGTGGCCACTTCATATTTCTGGCCGCTGGTCGTTTCTTTGCTAACATCGTACGTGTCTTAAACGTGGAAGAAAGACAGAAGTGCAGCGTATGTTGAAAAGTGGGGTGGGGAGCAGTAGCATATGGCACAGTAGTTGATGGTTCCCGTGGGAAAGCCCGTCTATGTTACTGGTACTCTCCTCGCATTGGTTGCTGCATTTCACGTCATGTGATTTCTTTTGAAATTAGTTTTGCTTATTATGTATAAATATTGATTATTCAGAGCTGAGAATTTGTAATAAATCTCTCAAGGACAGGCTAGGTTTTGACAGTTTAAAAAGTTTAAGGTGCCTTCTCTTATTGTAACAAGAGAAGAGCGATTTTGCAGAAGGCGCGCGACGGCCGTGTTTTGGCGCGAAATAGAGCGTCAGGTGCCCTCTCGCAACGCGCCGCAGTTTTTCTCGAGCTGACCGCTATACGCGCCGGACCGCGAAAGTCATGAGTAAAGTTTTGTGTAATTCTGATAATAGTCGAGGTCTCAACATGAACTACGGGCAGCATAGGCCGTGTCGTATTACAGTAGTTGTTCATTTTTATTTATTTATTTATTTATTTATTGAATAAATGGCATCCCTGACTATAAAAAATCTCGCAAGTCGCTTCTTATGCTGCCATCATACAGAACTTATTTTAGCCTCACTTGTATGCCGTACAAGAACCAACGACCTGTGTGCTGTCTTCTGCGCTGGGGACACAACTGTAGAAGGCAACAGGTTAGTCAAAACTCTATGATTTCCATAAAGACTTGGAAAGCTACTACGGCACCTCGTGCGTACTGTAGGGCAGTACAAACGCACACTGCTACGCAACAGCATCCTCAAGGATGAGGAGGTTTAAGGGGACTTGTGGGAGGAAGCAGTACTAACTTCTCCGTCCGCAAACAAAACCCTAGGAAGCTTGTAACGGCCACTGTTCAAAGTGACGTTGATGCGAACAAGAGGTGACCGAGAAGCGAAACCAGTGGCACCCCATACCATCAAATGTTCAAATGTTCAAATGTTTGTAGAGCTTATGGGACTTAACTACGGGGTCATCAGTCCCTAAACTTACAAACTACTTATGAACTACTTACGAACTAGGACGGCACAAATATCCATGCCCGAGGGGGGATTCGAACCCCCGACCGTAGTGGCCGTGCTGACCGTGACTGGAGCGCCTCAGTCACCTCGGCCACCGCGGCCGGCCCCATACCATCACGCCGGATAATATGCCACTATGTCGATGACGAATACATGCATCCAATGTGCGTTCACCGCGATATCGCCAAACACGGACGTGACTATAATGATGCTGTAAACAAAACCTGGATTCATCCGAAAATATGACGTTTTGTCATTCGTACACCCAGGTTCTTCCTAGTGTGCGTACACCATCGCAGGAGCTCCTATCTGTGATGCAGCGTCAAGGGTAGTCTCCGAATTGATAGTCCACGTCGAACTCTTCGTGCAGATGGTTGTTGTGCAAACGTCCCCATCTTTTGACTCAGGGATCGAGATGGCTGTCATCTCGACTGCTAGTGATATGAGGCCGTTGGGATCCAGCACGGCGTTCCGTATTACTCTCCTGAATCCACCGATTTCATAATCCGCTAACAGTCATTGGATCGCGATAAGCTACAATCCGACATTTATCAAAGTCGGAAACGTGATGGTACGCATTTCTCCTTATTACACGGGGCATCACAACAACGTTTCACCAGGCAACGTCGGTCAACAACTGTTTGTGTATGAGAAATCGGTTAGAAACTTGCCTCATGTCAGGCAGGTTGTAGGTGTCGCCACCAGCGCCAATCTTGTGTGATTGTTCTGAAAAGCCAATCATTTGCTTATCACAGCATCTTCTTCCTGTCGATTAAATTTCGCGTCTGTAGCACATGATCTTCGTGGTGTAGCAATTTTAATGTTCAGGTGTGTATTTTCCAATTCCCCCTCGTAAAATACTTTCTCATTGAGTTGTAAGCATGACCTGCAGAATGTTTCTGTGTATTTGCACTTAGGAGAGCTTTTGTGTGTTTCCAAGTTGTTGAGGTCTGAAGTGGTCTCTCTGTAATTATATTGATTTTTTCAGCGCTGGTTGGCCGTTTCTTTCGCGCCATGTCTCGTCGCCTGAGATATAAGTGGCGGTATCACTTACTTTATTCCCGCATGGCTGTGATGCCGACCTGGCACGTTGGGCATATTGGGGATACAACCACCACTGGAGACACTGAAGCGCCTTTTCACCTTACGCCACTGTTTTTGAGAAAGCAATAGTAAATTCTGTTTTATATAAATTTATTATTGTTCTTGTTATTATATATCATAACTATTTTATTTATCTCATTTGGTGCCTATGTATCTTTGCAAAGCTTGGAAACTTAAGGGTGTTGCTACTTAATTGAAGGGCTTGTTATATTCAGTATCCTAATTGTTCAAGTTGTTTTTAGTTTTACCTGAGCAGTATTTCGTAATGGAAGAAATGTTTCTAATTAAAGTGTTATCCTTTCAATCTTACATCTGATGTGGTGCTTTGATATTTCATTAACATGAGATTCATGATATCAGCAAATGTTTCACTTAATATTATCCTTATTTGATTCTCTAAATACAGTGTCATGTTGCAACATGAATGGTGTCCGATTCCTTTCATGGGCACACCTCCCTAGATATAATTCTCCTTGCTAACCTAACCGTAATACCACAACTGAATGATAGATTGATAATGATTTTCACATTTGCAATACAAACCCCAACTTTCAGCAGCTTCTCCTGATTACAGCCTTCTGGCTACCATGCTATAGAACGTCTGAGCAGTTATGTTTTCCTTCGTGACGCGGTGCTATCACCCGCGACCATAGGTCTACCACAGCCATATGATTCTCATTGAAGACCTTCAGTTTTACTTCTTCCATTGTTCACTTTCACTTCATTGGCGATCTATCGGTAAGTTTTTATAATGAATTTTAATGCCCCCACATCCTAATGATTACTTCTAGGCATCAGTGCCCTTTCCCACCCCCTTTACGATTTATATTTATTATTCGACCACAGCCACAAATTCCAGTGTGTGTCTCTCTCTGTCCTTAGGTTTCATAGACAATACAGTGATCAAAATCACGCGTCTATTTGTCCCACATTCTAACATCCTTTTTTTTTATTCTGAATGACGATGATACTTTCTGTCGGACTGGTTCCATATATTTGTTTAATGAAATATCAATCAGATGACATACGAAAATAATTAGAATATTGGGACTCCAAAATGAATTTCCAAGTGAAAAACTTGTATAATTTTTTTCAATCCTTGCCATGTTTATCACTTTATTAGTGCTGTATTAATTAATTATAGATTTTGTTGTTTTAATGCAGTTACATCTTAAGATGTGTCTTTCAAGATGTGAAATAATAATAATAAAACAGCTGATGCGGTTCCAGAATTTGTTTTACGAAATGACAACCTCTGAAGTCATTTTCAAAAAGGTTATTCATAAATATTTAAACTTTTACCATTATTTTAGAATATTGATAAATAAAAGAAATTTTATTTTCTTAGCTGTGGATGCCCAGTTACAAAATAAACTGCACTTGAGAATGGTTCAAAGCACCTTTTTTACAGTGGACCGGTGGGTGTCCAAATGTGATACAGCACGGGCACCTCTTGAGGAACTATAATTGCGCACCGCGTTGTCTGCCATAGAAACAGCGATTTCTTCTACCACCAGTAGTACAACCGATCGTCGGTCTCTTCCAGTTCTCCAGTTGATTCGAACCTCTTCATCATATAGAGATAATGTGAGTAACGATGACCGATCATGACACCTGACAGTCACAGCTGGAACTGGACCGTGATGCCGTGGCATGGAAAACTTGCACCCATTTCAGGACATTAATGCTATCAAGTACAGTACTCGTGTTACAGTGCGTTAAACAGAGAAAGTTTAACTATAATCACCTTTTATTTACACCTAATAATAGTAATATTTGTGATTTATTTATGGTTGGTTGTGCTTCCAGGCGTACCTGATGTTTTGACAAAGACAAGGGTCAGAAATATTTTGTGTCGAACACCTGCAACAGTTCCACAAAGTATGTACCGTTCCTGTTTCTATTAGCGTCAGCGCTATGATCGCACTTTCTAAAATGCGCGGCATTTACTCTGGCTGAAGGAAAAGACATGTACATCATTTTCAGATCGCTGCTGACGACGTGTGCTTTGTAGTGCTTGTTTATAATGTCAGCCGTAATTAAAATTGCCGCTGCATATGAAATCAGATCTAAATGTAAAGAAAGTTAAACCAAAGGTATCATAGCAAGTAGGCTTTCACGGACGGGGTCTTCCTTAATTAAAATTTCCGGGCTTAGATGCCGTGGTCCTCAATAAAATTTCTTACTCCAGACGTTTCAAATGTTCAAATGTTTGTGAAGCTTATGCTACTTAACTGCGGAGTCATACGTCCCTGAACTTACAAAATACTTATGAACTAGCTTATACTAAGGACGGCACAAACAGGGATTCGAACCCCCGATGGGGAACGACCTCGCGCACCATTGCATAGGGCCACAATGCGTTCGGTCACTCCGCTCCAGCCCTGACGTTTCGATTCCTATTGCAGACAACATCTTCACTGGTGAGTCGACTGCCTACAAGGCGCTTGAGGTCCTGCTTATACAGAGGGCATAGATGGCGTCTCCAGTTGTCACGTGCTGCCGACTATGAAGCTATCTTTGACCAGCGTCATCTCTATCAGTGACAGGTAATCGATTCTCATATAGTTGGCTCAAAGTCGACAGCCATATCTCACCTAAATTCTAATCTTCTTCTTTTCTGTTAAAATTATTCTGATGTTTCTGTATTTCTATAGCTTCTCTGTACATGCGTTTATAATAATGCGAGGTCGTGGATAGCACGCTCGTTTCACTAAATTTTATTTCATCATCACCGAGTCCAGTTATCGCTAATCTGTTTATGGAATTTTTGAAGAACAAGCGCTGCAATCCGGCAGCAAAAGTCCCTCAAAGTGGTACCAGTTTGTGCGTGATACTTTTGTGATACGGCACCACGGTTCGAGGGCCCCCCCCCCTCCCGGGCATTGGTGTTTGTGTTGTCCTTAGGTAGTTTGGAAGCAACGGACTAATAACCCAGCAGTTGAGACTGATAATTTACAAGATTTACAAAAACAAACAAAAAATCGGCCCTCTAGTTGTTTCATCTTTATCTTACCAAAAATAAAAACAAATAATAAAGAATAGCTTCCTCCTGAATGAATTTTTGTGTGAATTTCATTTGTCTTTCACTGAGAATTCTTGGCAGGCTGCGGTGGCCGACGGGACTCAGGCGCTCCAGTCACGGTCTGCATGGTCACTACGGTTGGGGTATCGAATCCCCCATCGGGCATGGATATTTGTGCTGTCCTTAGTATTAGCTAGTTCATAAGTAGTTTGTAAGTTCAGGCACTGATGACCTCGTAGTTAAGTCCCATAAGCTCTACAAACATTTGAAAATAATTGATGAACAATTATATAGAATGTTGGATGAGGTCAGTAGTAAAGATGACAGTGATTTGGACATTGACATTGATGATTCAAACGCTGATCCAGATTTTGTCATGTCTGATGATCAAGCTCTTGATGAAGGCCAAGATAAACCACGATCCAGTTCATCGGAGAATGAAGACGATGCCAACCTGGTCGAGCAAGGAGATACTGCATAAAATATAATAAATGCATTTGCTGAAGGTGTTGATCTTCCAGAATATACATAGACTATATGGAGTATGTTTATTTAATTATTTGTATGTACACACAATGTACCGTACTAAATTTCTTTTAATTGCGGTTTTCAAAATCTGAATACAGTAAGTAGTTAGGAATTATCCTAGGTTTTACTGTTTTTATTGCATTCTTTCCGGTTTTTCTAGAACATCAAATAAATAAGACATTAAAAAAGCTAAAAAGTTTATTATAATGCATGTGAGTAGCTATGCACATGAAATAACAAGAAAAAACATACTTAGTGTTAAAAATGTTTTCTGTTCTTTATTTTAAAACTTTAGAAAATTCATTTGCCGAAATTACTATTACTGTAGAGACGTTCCACGTATTCCTGACAGTATGAACGTCATCCCTGGGTTGTGATACTGCTTGGTTCTTCTGGAGGCCCACAGACCATGCCATAGCCTAAAGGGATCAATCCTCCCAATATGAGTAAGGCGGAACCTCTCCTTTTATTTTTATTTTTTTTAATCAGTTATTGACCTCATCCCCCACAAGACCACGATCCTGGATACGCCACTACGTCAGGTGCTCAACAGGTGATGAAATCATCGCATCATGAAAGGCGTTTTTTAATATCTATTGTTGTTCCAGAGATATCTGAGTTGAGTGAACACCCGTTAACCCAGTTATCAATAGATTTCTAATATAGGCCTACTTCCTCGCAATATGTGTAACAAAGAGCTGCAGGTAATAACTAGTATAGATACAATGTCAGAGAACAAGATTAACTGTGCTCTATTCTTTATTTTAACTTCCGAAAATTCTTTTGGCGAAGCTATAATTACAGCGGAGAATTTCGATGTATCTCTCTCAGTATGAATTCCATCCCTGGGTTGCGATACTGCTGAGTCATGGCCAGCTCCAGCGGGGTGAGCCCAGTGTAGTTCACGACGTCATCGCTAGCCCCCTTCTCCAGCAGGGCCAACGCTGCCTCCTGCTTGTCGTCCCGTACCGTGAGGTGCAGCGGTGTCCACCCCCAGTTGTCCCTGGCGTTGGGGTCGGCCCCCCACGCTGCCAGCAGCCTCACCACATCGGGGTTGCCGCCAATGGCAGCCATGTGCAGAGGTTGGTACCCCTCGTCGTCCGTGGTGTCGACGCCAGCCCCCGCATCCAGCAGACAGCTCGCCGCCTCCGCATGTGCCCTCCACGCTGCCCACTGCAGGACGGTCCTTCTATACAAGTCTCTCGAATTCGGAAACGCTCCCGCTGCCAGGAGAGTTCGCAGCTCTTCTACTTGACCCTCTTTAGCTGCATCAAACAGCCTCTTGCTCTTCTCTTCTTCAGGTAAAATCCTGCAAAGCACAAAGACTTCATCACACTTTATACAAATACACAAAGGTGATGGAGAGAACTACTAAGGGAATAAAACAGTGGTCAGTTATAAAAAGATTATAACCACTACAGAGGTATCTTTTTAACCCTAACAGCACCAAGGTATTGACCTCAAAAAGGCCTTAGACCGAGTGCCACACGAGTTAATTGATATGCCCTGCGAGAACATGGAGTGCCTGAAGAACTGGTTAGCTGGGTCAGATTGCTCTATCACAACCCGAAGAGCCGGATACAGCCAGTTGCCGGGCTGTCGGATATATTCCCTGTTTCTGTGGGAGTACACCAGGGATCTTCCCTTTCACCCCTCCAATTCATTACAGTCACAAATACCGTAACGAGATCGACAGAAAACCGCACCCTGGAAGTTACTATACAAAGATGATGTACTACTGTTGGCGGATGACAAGACTGACCGACTTCAAATCCAAGCCTGGAATGACTGCCTTGCAGAAATAGGACTACGACTGAACGGAATGAAAACATGCTATCTCTATTCAGATTTAGAAGATCCTGTTAGCATCAATATCAATGGTATTCACTTCCCAGCAGCAAGAACCTTTAAGCACCTAGCCTCGATAATTCAGGTTGACGGAAATCTTAAAAAGTGGAGAAATTTCCAACCATCTGAGCAGTGTGTGGCTTAAATGGCGTTCTACTACTGGAGTACTGTGACACGAAAATTCCCAACAAGCTAAAATAAAAATTTACTGATCGGTAATCCGGTCTGTTGTACTATATGTGGCTGAATGCTGGCCTTCAACAAAAGAAGTGGTACGGAGACTGTCTGTAATGGAAACAAAGATGCTCAGATGGATATCACAAATAACGCTGCACAACCACGTCACAAAAGAAGTTCATAGGCAATATGGTGTTACACCTGTAGTAAAAAAGCTGAGAGAACGTCGCCTACGCTGGTATAGGCATGTCCTTGGAGCAGATGAAACGACAGTGGCAAAAATTGGTTTTAACCAAAATGTAACTGGAAAATGGCCAGTAGGAAGACCAAGGCAGCGATGGTTTTACACTCTGCATGAAGACCTCAAGATCTCAGGTCTCCACACTGACCAGGCAAGAGATCGTAGCAAATGGCGACACCAAGCCAAAGCAGTGGACCCCGCCAGCATGTGGGACAAACGCTAAGGAAGAAGAAGAATACCAAGGTATAGTAGGTTTCAGGAGCACCAACCAAGAGAATTTTGTCCTGGTGTAACAATAAGCAATTAGGCAATCATTTTAAGTAATTATGTTTCCATTGTGAAATGGCTGCCAAGAAATAGCCCTCCTCTCCTCCACCTCCCCCTATGATGTAGGGGCCTCGTGAGAACTTCAAATTTTCCTCTCAATGCAACTGGCCATCACTTCCATTTCTTTTGGTGGGAAATAATTATAATTTTCACCGATACATGTCTGCACCACAACTATCACTGAACCCCTCGCCCACTATGAATTTGGGAGAAAAATCTATCTGTCTGAGGGAAGACATAATTATGTCAAGACATTTACCCTAGCAGCAGCAGAGTAATGCTGGATGTAAGTATTGTTATAAACATTCAAGGACAATTCTAAATTCGAAGTTTCTAGTAGACGCCATCTTGAATTAAGGCGCAGGTGGAAATGGGTTGCAAGATCTTCGGCTCTCCCTGGTGACCATTTTGTTCCGGAACTAGTAGTGATGCCACACTTTACCGTATTCTCACCCAAGTGGCTATAGAGGGGGCAGGAGTTCTGGCAACACTGCACTGATCTCGATTCGCTTTTGTGATTTTAGGGAAGACAGTGAATTATGGTTGCGTGAAGTACAAACCCAGGGCAAAATGTGCCCTTAAGAAATAAATTTTCTATATTTTAGTAGCAGTTTTTAAAATTGAACCACAGAAATGTATAGCCTAGTTCTTAATAAGGTTAGAGATAAATAGAAAAAGGCTCAAAAACAAAGAATGATATTTATTAGTGGTTTTAATAAACGAAAAATGTACGGGCAATTCTACCTGGGGCTTGGTGCTTGTAGGGTTAATGAGCATTGTAGGGAAAGTATTCTCAGGTTATTAGAGTGTCGGTATTAGTTGAAGACAAGATACAGCGTGTCCCAAAAAAGAATGACACGATTTTAACTTGTAATAATATTGAGAGAAGTATCACGAGGTAACTACAACAGCACTGGATGTGATCGGCGTGGTCTAGAGTTTCAGAAAAAAATTCGCTGACCTGGAGCGTTCCTCAACGTACAGCGTACACGACCGCAAGACCAGACTTTACACTCTCGGCGTCCTAGGTCCGCTGACTTAACAACACGTGATTTCTTCCAGTGGGGCATGTTAAACAATGTGTTTACATTCATCCCTTACTTCGTGGCATTGATGAACTAAAAACCGGAATATCAGTTGCTGTATCTTCGGTCACAGAAGACACCTTACACTCAGTTTGGGATGAATTCGGCTAACGGATAGATGTGATCCGTGCAGCATATGGACAACATATTGAGCATTGATGATGGATTTTTATAAATTACCTTTTTTTTAGTTATTGAAGATGCAATTAGTTGGTGTTATACGCCCTTATTCCTAATAAATAATTTCTTTAAAATTGGGTCATTTTTCGGGCACCCTGCATATCGTAACACGAAGATACGACTTCCAAATTCCCCTCATGGACGTTTCATCTCATTTCCCGGTGAACAAAGTGTACAAGCAAGCTGGACACATTGTGCAGGTGCGACGAATTTGTAGATACTTGCATAAGCATGGTTGCACAGCTGTGCTTGTCAAGCGTCTAGTTACATGTGTGGTAGACTTCATCTGCAGTTTTTTATGCTACCACAGGCACATATATCTAGCCTGGAAAACCCCCGAATGCCTTAAATCTAACGCCGCCATCTTGCTTTACTAGTTGGCTTAAGCATGCTTTGCATCTAAGGAAATACTTGAGAAGTAGTTGTATTTTGCGCACATTGCAGAATCGTGTAATGAGAAGAACTTGTTAAATGCATTTAAAGCACACTGTAGTTATTGGAACCTCTCAAAATCAAGATGCGCAATATCCACGACAAAAAGCTAATTATAACCTTTATACTGGCTAAAGATAAGGCGAACTAAATCGAAATTGTTAAGACGAATAAAAACAGCAAATTAACACGTCATTGTTGTATATGTCAAAGCGGACTGTTGATTTCGTAAACACACAAAAGAATAAAGATACGTTTTGTCCACGAGCAATCGAATTTTTGTAACTACTACACTACTGTAAGAAATTGAATGAATGAATGAATTTGGTAAAAGATTCATAGAAACAGCAAATCAATACAACTCAGTATTGTATCTTCCGTTTTCTGTACGGAACATTACAGCCAAATAAAACACAATTGAACATTGTGTCGCCGGCCTCGGTGGCCGAGGGGACTAAGGCGCTCCAGTCACGGTCTTCACGGCCACTACGGTCGGGGGTTCGAATCCCCCCTCGGGCATGGATATTTGTGCCGTCTTAGTTCGTAAGTAGTTCATGAGTAGTTTGTAAGTTTAGGGACTGATGACCCCATAGTTAAGTCCCATAGACTATACAAACATTTGAACATTGTCAAAATCTAAAGGTTTAATGTGCAATTTATGCCTCAGACCATAGATAACATAGTCTGCATGTTCCTATTTCTGCTGTGTTGTTGGTTTCAAACAACATCTAATGTTCCTGCCCCAATGACACGAGAGCTTTCGTCTTTATGAACAACAGTTTTTGTCATTTACAGCTGAAGTCAAGCATTGATTTTAACAAAAAAACTTCTCGTATTCGTATTAACATGCAGTAGTATAGGTGACATATTTCTAACAATACTATTATCAATGCGATGTTTATCGTTTACACATGTGATCAGGGGAAACGTATATATCGGATCTTTTGTATAAGCAATAGAATTATAGAACCTCCATGTTCACGTTGTTATATTTAATCTTACTTTTATTCTATTCCAGCATCTTCTTGACTGAGTATGATGTCAGCGAGTAAGTCGTTTCTCTTGCTGATTTGCTAATAGTACAGTTATACTCAATAGTTTATGAATGTAGACTACTCGTTATACCTCTAAAACCAATAGTACACGTAGAGGACATGTTTTCCCACTACATTATTTTCACCTAAATAGCCAATATCTTGCTTGTGTTACGTTTTGGCATCACAGTATGTGCCAATAGTCGTTAAATATAAACTCTTCTATTTTGTTATAGTCGGACCTTGTGGACACAACCCGGTTTAAATTCTTATAAAGTCACAGCAAAACACTCGTTTTGTGAATCGTAAGAAAAGTGATGCTGCTTGCCAAACTGATGTTTCGTCTTCAGCTCCTGTGACATATGCTAAATAAGAGTTACAGTCCAACAAGTATTCAGTTTAAAAGTGCAATTATATTACTTATAATAAGAACTGTCAATTCTTTTTCAAATTATTCACATGTAAAAACTATAACCATCGCATTAATTACGGAGAAAAAAGTTTCCTACATGTTCAATAAAAATGTGATAAATCGTTTTATTGTTAAATGTACACATTGTTTCAGCTACAAATCGGAAATACTAAAAGTATCAGCTCCATTCACATAGGTCGTAATGATGAAGACGGCTTACTGCCCCGTGTCAGTTGACTCACATTTTGGTTCAAAAATGTTCAAATGTTAGTTAAGCTTATGGGACTCAACTACGGAGTCATCAGTCCCTAAACTTACTAACTACTTAACTACCTTATACTAAGGACGGCACAAATATCCATGCCCGAGGGGGGATTAGAACCCCCGACCGCAGTGGCCGTGCAGACCGTAACTGTAGCGCCTCAGTCCCCTCGGCCACCGCGGCCGGCCACGTTTTGGTTTCAGTCTAATCACGTCACCTTTGGTGTATGGTTTATGCCAAGGAGGTGACGACTGCGTAATCATTATATTCTGAGTTTAAAATGGTACTTTATCAAAACGGAATAAAAAAGTTATCTGCATGCATGAACAAGCAGAACAAAAATTTCTCAGTTGCTACTTTACAAACGAGTATTTTGTTGCTAAATTAAAATTTACTCGTTCTTTTAGTCGTTTCACTCAGTGACTTCACTTTTAGGATATATAGGTTCCATCGATATTTCAAAGAGCTGGTGGCACAAGCTTTAGTGTGAATATTTGACATAGAACCTGTAGAAGGAATATTCTTACATATTCAACGTTAAAATCGTCACTTCAGTATTGCATTTACGGCAATGATACAGTGCAAGAACGACACAATTGTTCAATCTCAAAACATATTTCCTTGGTTCCAGAAGCTGGCAGACTGGTTTTCAATAGACAGCTAAGCCGTGCATACGATACTGCCCAGTCAAGGATGGTGTAGTGTATACGCATTGATCTGTGTACTACGAGTATGTTGAACTTCAGCTGTCTGGGCATGCCAGCCATAGATGTTAATATTTCGTTTCTTGCCAAATTCAAATATGGCTGCTATGAAATTTTAACACAAAACTAGAAGAAAATATGTTTGGATTACGCCTACATGTAAGCCTATTACATCACGTACAAACATACATTTCAAATTAGGAGATAAGCAAGAGCAATTATTCGTCACGAAATAACTGTTGTAAACTTTTGTGGCAAATATAAATATGGTGGACAATGCGAAAAGCTGTGCTAAACATCTGAATGTGTAGGCGCGCTATAGTTGTATGCTCAGCGACCAGAGTAATACATACAGTTTTTATAGAGATCACTGTGTATACGGCACTTCGACCATAGTTATTGGTAGACTGGACAAGACATTTTCAGGTCACCAACATCTCTACAGCGATACTATGTGACTGATGGCAATGTTTGTATCTATCCGTGTTTATGATTATACGGAACTTTTCGGCAGAGGAATAACATTAAAGTTTACGTGCAAGATTTACTAGTTTAATATAATGGCGTTTCTTGAAAACGGCTGTACTTGTTTATACTTGGCTAAGGTTTGTCAACAGTCACGTGGTTTTATGTTACTACCACACCAGGTAGTCGGGCCCAGTGGTCTTGGGGTAAAGTGCTCGAGCAGAAACCGAAGGGTCGCGGGTTCGAAACCCGGTGGGACCTTGGATTTTTGTCAGTCTGCACTTTAACGCATCCTTCACCTCTCAACGATGTGAGGAGTCGCCAGAATCGACCCGTGGTTCGGATTCCACGTTAAGCTGTAGGTCTCCTTTCCCCGGTTGGATAACTGGGGTAGGCAAGTCGCCGAAGTGGCGTCAGGCCAATGAGCCACACGAAATTATTATTATTATTATGTGTATAGGTGGTCTGTTGTCTGCCCGGTCTACTAGTATCTATGGACGACGATACGGCATTTGCCAGTCTAGTAATATGTCTGTTGATGCCTGCCGGAATCGGCAAGCGTATTGACCAAGTCGCGCCCATGACGTGATTTCGCGAGTCAGTTGTTCACGTTGCCGCAGTATACGGAAAATGTGCGGGGTGAGCGGAACACATTTACCGGAGAACTGTTAATATCCAACGGAAACAACGGAGGCGTATTGGATGCTGCGAAAGGTAAGGCTCGCTATATTATAAAGAGTATCTATCGTACGTCATGGTTCGGAAAATTCATGGCTAGCTTTTTGAACGCTGAGTTCTGATAGTCATTGATTTCTCATGCGATTCATAGCTTTCGTTTTGCGTTGACAATATTACGGTAACTCAGTTCACTCGTTGCTGGTTAGCAATTTCATCCTGTGACTCGAATCTGAGAATATTAGTCAATACATTACAAGGCACTATAAATTTACATGTATTTTACAAGAGTTTTGAAGATGTGTTACATAGCACAGCGGCGGCGTCCAAACGATAGATATCGCTGCGATATGTCGAAGCCGTTTATATCGAAACGATTTGTAGCGAACACGCGGCTGTTAATATGTTTATCTACATACTTTTTACGAGTATTTGTTGATGTTAACGTCTCTGGTTAAACGCGAACCTATGAGTACAGCTTTGTTTCGTGTAAACAATTATCACAATGCCATCGAGATAATATCTTAATAACTACGTATTTTAGATAATAAAGAATCTGTGGTTATGCTCGTAAGGTAAACGTTTACATACCGTTCCGGCCATGTAGTGCGCTGATGTTGGCAACGACCTTCGAATGCTTTTTGAAAACTCGATCACATAGAATGAGAAGGAATAATTCTTCGTACTGATCTTCCTGATCTTCCTTCTTGACAGGTTCTTGTATGTACCCTTGTCCGCTTAGTAAATTATTTGTACTCGGAAAGCGAACATTATGTTGCCAACATTACCATTTTACTATGTCGAGATGGTAAGTAAAATTTTACGTCCTCGCAAATTATCGTCGTGCACATTGTTTAAAGAACCGGAAATATTTCCACAAGCCCCTGTTTTTCATGTAGATATATTGCACCACTTAACGTATTCCTTTTAGTGAAGTATAAATATTTACGTCAGTATTTTCGCATGAAGTTATAGTGTTTTGACGGCCTACATTCTGGATGTTGGCAACGAATGAGAATGGGTAGATATGAGGCGACCAATGGCGGAGCGGATGCAGGCAGCCAATTCCATTTCAGCTTTGTTACGTGTAAAACTACTTACAAGAAAAAAAAGGATGTTCAATGCGTTCCCTCTCAAACATGTTACTGTGAATCGCGACATGGTTGCTTTATGTAGGGTGTAATGAGCTAGTGTTGACAATTAAATGTTACCTTAACAACGATAATTACTGACCGTACAAGGATACATTAAGGAGTGTGTGAACCATAAAGCACGAACAGTATTATTTTAAGGTCAACAGAAGGGGTATGCCGCACATTCTTCGACATAAAAAATTTCGGATGAGTGAATTAATCCTTTGTGTTGACAATGAAGATAATGATTATTGCTCTTTCTCTTATATGGTTTCCAGGTTCTTGTATGTAGAGGTGTCCGGCCACTAAAGAAATTAAGATCGTAAAGGGAACATTTCGTTGTCAACGTAAGATCTTGCAGTGGTGGATTTACCAGTAGGTCGTAGTCTATGGTGGCAGATTTTAGGGGCGGCAAAGTAGTAGTCAAAATTTCTAAAAGAAATTCAATTACATTTACCGAATGTACATTTTTTGTGTAATTAGTATCAAAGCATATCCTACCCCCGCAATATTAATAGAATGCCTGCTTTTATTAGCTCAGAAGTGTAAACAAAATCTACTCCTTGGGCACTCTTAACGAAATACTGCGGATGTAAAAATAAACTAAGACTTGACACTTTCATCGCCTAGTTCCGTCATAGTAATTACGGGAAAAGATGGCATAATTAGGTCGATAATGTACAATACACGAATCTACAATTTCAGTGACAAAAACTGTCATTAGTATGATTGTGAAATAGCGTATCGAATATTAGAGGTCGGAAGGGTGGAGGGGCTGAGTTTGAATAGCCTACTGGCGGCAATCTGAAATTCCTACAAAACGAAACATTGTCAAACAACAAAATGCGTTCATGAATCCCGCATAAGAAATGTGATTAGATATCGCGTAATATCAAGCGATTGGCTAATGGCAACGTCGCACCGCACCGATCAGTTTCTTCCGTTGCCAACATCACGAAGCTAGTCCGCTAACATCGTAAGTAAAATTTAAGCCACGCAATAAATCTTTTTCAAAAAAAATGTTCAAATGTTTGTTAAGCTTATGGGACTTAACTACGGGGTCATCAGTCCCTAAACTTACAAACTACTTATGAACGACTTACGAACTAGGACGGCACAAATATCCATGCCCGAGGGGGGATTCGAACCCCCGACCGTAGTGGCCGTGCTGACCGTGACTGGAGCGCCTCAGTCACCTCGGCCACCGCGGCCGGCTAAATCTTTTTGTTTCCTGCGTAAGGAAGGAGGCACAATACTACTTGAACGTGAACTGACAAAAACACGAATTCCGTTTACCATTATGAAGATTTATTCTGTCGAATTTAATAATTTTTGTGTAACCTAAAACCACAATAGTTGCAGTGCGATTGAATAAAAATACTTCCGTAAATACTAGTAACAGAAAACCATCATAAATTATCGAATGCAGCGTGTTTAATGTGGAATAGTATGTTACTGAGGCAGTGTTTTATTATTTAAATCAAGAAAGTCTCATTATTTCCAAAATCGACGACTTTGCAGAATGACGTAGGCCGTAGTTGAATTTTTCCAAATGTTACATTCTTTTGAGTTACGCTACATGACTGTAGAATAGTTAGTTTAAATTGACGGTACCATATATACAACATACAAATGAAATCATTTACACGTGTCTGTGAAAGCCTCCCTGTTCTTGACACACACGCTCAAGCATACCCAAGCTTGACCGTTTGCTAAAGCACGCATAATGGAAATTCAATCAAGCATCAAGGTGCACCGTCTGTATACCCAAGCAACACAAACACAGCCTCTTCTGTTCAGTGCTGAGACGTGTAGCAGAAGTTATAGCCAGCGATGGTGGCAACATTGAACTTCGTCATCTTTCTCACTACACGTGTGTCTATACATTAAATAATGTAACCTTTATCGAACGTGTTATGTCCCAAGAAAATTGGCTGTGCTACTGCTCGGGGTGGAATTTGCGTTACGTAGCACTGTACTCGAAATAGCACAGGGCTCAGTGTCTGACAAAGGGGTTCGGGCACCTGCCAGATATTTTTTTCCTTTTTAGCAATACACGTATTTGAATTACAACGCAACTATAATTGTCGCTGCAACAAAACAAGTGAGCGGTTTTAAGGGCGTATTGTTCATATACGGTCACGGAAGATAATACACTCAGTCCCCTGAGCGGGTTGGATTCCCACTCGTGAACTGGGTGTTGTGGCCTTCATCACTTCATAAGTATTGATACTCAAGTCGCAGAATTGTTTCACCTGAAAAGACATGCACCAGGCAGGTTGAACACGAGCCTAGCTCGTGCCTAAGGGCCACAAATGCGACAGGATCGGCAGGCCAATGAGGCACATGATATTTTGATCATCATCATCGTCATCACACACACTGCTTGGCCCTTCTCCGGTGCTACCAGGTAGAATTGTGCGAAGGCTGCCAATAATTAGAAACAAAAATGGTGTTATTTTATTTCAATTTTTACGCGTAGTCTTATGTTTATTAAAAAGTAAAATATAAACTGCTAACCTTACGAGCTGATTACACGCTATTTCAACCAGTCTGCTCCTCTTCCGGTTTCAAATTAATACGCATCTACCCATTTTATTTCTGGTGCAATTGTTTTCATGGTATAATCGGTCAAATTATAAGAAGTATAAAAATGTTCAGGTGTTTGTAAATCTAATGGGACTTAACGTTTGTGGTTATCAGTCCCTAAGCTTACAAACTACTTATACCCAAAGACAACACACACCCCTACGCCCGAGGGAGGACTCGAACCCCCGACGGCGAGCAACCGCGCGCTCTGCAGCATGGCACTTTACTCGGCCTCTCCCACCCACCACCAGTTCTAAACTGCACAGAAGGGAGTTATCCTTACAGTACATTCGCAGATCCCGAAATCAGTAAGCCCTCAACCGATATTAACCCCACCTTCCCCCTTTATCAACCGTTCCTATCTTCTCCATCCAACTCAATGCAGTGTGTGTGTGTGTGTGTGTGTGTGTGTGTGTGTGTGTCTTTACGTGCGTTTCGCAGCTCTTCGTATTTGAATTTCATAACAGTATTTTTCTAAAAATTATATACATGTGGCGTCTGTGCCAAAAGAACAGACGTCACTTCTGATCATGCAGTTGTTATTATTTGTATCTGATGTGAGGCGTGCTTAGGTAGTCCTTGCAGGTGCGGTGATCACTGTGTCCCCAGTGGTGTAGGAGTCAGCGCAACTGCCTACAAAACAGGAGACCCGGGTTCGAATCCCGGCTGGGTACACATTTTCAGCTTTGCCCAATCGCAGTTAATGTCATATATTCTGTGAATATTTTCTAAAAATTGATTTCTCATTGTAAATTTGTATTTATCTATGGTCAGGAATAATTTAGCGGCGCTTCCGTCACCTAAAATTTAGGATTTAAGCAGTGCCGTCGCATATGGTGTACGATCCCGTAAGTCATAAACGCTGTCGTTGAACTCACCGGTAGGCGGCCACTTTGTCTTCATCCAGCGGGGTATCAGGACACGTGACCACGTCGTCGGTAGTCTGGTCGTGTCCGCTGACGTGACCGTCCGCCTGAATGGTTGTGGTCGTGGTGGTGGTCGTAGTCGTGGTCGTGGGCTCCGTTGTGGCTGGTGTGCTGCACAGAAGGGCACTGCGTGGAAGAGTTGCCGCGGGATTGTCAACAACAACAACAGGATACACACTGCTAGTCATCTGTGGGTCTGCTACCATGAGTTACTGACCACTGACAAGGGAAGGACGCCTACTCGTCATTCGCCCGAATTTATGGTACATGTAGGGGTAGTGTGACACGAAAGTGCTGCAAGTGGAAAATCCAGATGGCCAAGCGTTTAGGAAATAATAGTAAGATGATATCACCAATGTGTCTGATCAGCTGTCCCTGTGACGGCGTGTTTAGGAAGCGGTGTTTGGCGGCCACATGCTACATCTTATAATACTACTGTCATAAATGTATATGCTCCCTCTGGCAATAATCAGAGAGAAAGTGTATTTACTTAACGATAACCCTGCAGAGGTTATAATTGGTGGGGACTGGAATTTTGTTCTATACAGGAAGGACCATTGGCCAAATTTCAATTTTTCGGAACAGCTAAATAGTCTCGTTGCCCATATGAGTGATGGCAGAGGCTACGTCCCTCTTTACCGGTTATTAGGGTTTTTTCCCCCATACAATTCATCACTGCCATCACGTGACCGTCCGCCTGAATGGTTGTGGTCGTGGTGGTGGTCGTAGTCGTGGTCGTGGGCTCCGTTGTGGCTGGTGTGCTGCACAGAAGGGCACTGCGTGGAAGAGTTGCCGCGGGATTGTCAACAACAACAACAGGATACACACTGCTAGTCATCTGTGGGTCTGCTACCATGAGTTACTGATCACTGACAAGGGAAGGACGCCTACTCGTCATTCGCCCGAATTTATGGTACATGTAGGGATAGTGTGACACGAAAGTGCTGCAAGTGGAAACTCCAGATGGCCAAGCGTTTAGGAAATAATAGTAAGATGATATCACCAATGTGTCTGATCAGCTGTCCCTGTGACGGCGTGTTTAGGAAGCGGTGTTTGGCGGCCACATGCTACATCTTATAATACTACTGTCATAAATGTATATGCTCCCTCTGGCAATAATCAGAGAGAAAGTGTATTTACTTAACGATAACCCTGCAGAGGTTATAATTGGTGGGGACTGGAATTTTGTTCTATACAGGAAGGACCATTGGCCAAATTTCAATTTTTCGGAACAGCTAAATAGTCTCGTTGCCCATATGAGTTGTCAAGACGCGAGGGAAGTCATATTTTCTACTACAGCTGCTAAGTGAAAGAGCCGTATCGATAGAATACATGACTGACAATTTAAGAAGCAAAATCCACGGAATAGAAACCATACCTGCTATTTTTTTATCTTTTTTTTCCGGACCATGTAGCTATGATGTGTTGCGTCAGGCTTCAAAAGCAAAAAAAAAAAAAAAAAAAAAAAAAAAAAAAAAAAATTAAAAAGTCACTGGGGACGTCCGAATTGGAAATTAAACGTCAATATGTTACACGATAACGGCTTAGTTGAAAGGACTACTTGCACTTTGCAGTATTCCTTAAAGACGCATCATAGGTATAGAACATCTTTAGAATGTACATAAAAAAGCGGTAAAAGATCGGATTCGTATTAAGGTCACGGGTTCAAATCCACCCCGCGTCAATTTTTTTTCCGCTCCTTGGCAATGCCTACACCTACAAGTTGTTCCCGTAGAGATCATGAGGACAAGGTTAGATTAATTACAGTACTCACGGAGGCTTTTAAACAAACATTCTTCGCACGCTCAATACGTGAATTGTATGGGGGAAAAAACCCTAATAACCGGTAAAGAGGGACGTAGCCTCTGCCATCACTTCATTGGTTTGCAGAGTATTGATGTAGATATAGACTGACGTCGCAATTAACCGCAACATATAAGTTATTTTATTAATTTATATAAGGGCATTGGATGAAATTCGGAACTGCAAACATGTAAAAAGGGACTGTAGTTAATGCATACTTTGGGATGTCGTGTATGTAAATCGATACTTCCATTCTTTTGCAATTGATCAATTACATGTACCGGGATGATGATCATAGAAGAAATAGGGGAAGCAATAATTTTGACTAAATATTGCGCACGTTATGAACGCCGCCCTTTAGCAGTTCCTTGGTTTTCTTTGTCTCCATAGCAAAACAAACTTGATTGACATTACGAAAACAGCTTTTTTCATCGCACAGTCGAACAGCGAACCACGCGTAACGCAGCATGTCACTGGAGGACAGCTGGTGACGAATAATGCAATGTAGTTTGATGCATTCTGATGTAGTGCACATATAAGTACAAAATAACATACATGATGTTGCGGTTAATTGTGAAGTCTGTTGTGTACGCATTGGCAAGGAGCAAAAACCTATTTGCTGCTGGGCAGAGTCGAACCCGTGAACCTTTCAATAAAGATTACATTTCTTACCGCTCAGCCAAACAACGCATTCCAAACAGACCCTTTCAGGGGCAGTTGATAAGGTGCATATAGCGATAGATCCGTAACCAAATTGGGACGAATTCGGTGATGACGAGTAGGCGTGCTCTCCTTGTGAGTTCTTGGAGGCATAGGCAGTACCATCAACGTAGCTACAGCGATGTACCACTGTGGCTCCTAACACCAGCTAATATATGCCTTTTGTTCTATTTGTTCTACTCCCGACAGAGATACACTGATAAAAGTGGTGTTCAAATGAAATGGTGCGAAACTACTCTGTGGGTATAATTAAAGTCTTTATTCACCAGAGACCTGTGCACAACTACCGCACTGTTTAACAGCCAGTCGTCTACTATATCGTTCAGTTCGTTGTCATATTTGATGCGCTTCCCTTAGAGATTTTTTATTGGTGGACCAAACAGATGGAAGTCACAGGGCAACATGTCCGCTTTGTAGGCCGATTGCTAAAGTTGCTTCCACTTGAACTTAGCCAGTACACCCCTTCCGTGAGCAGCCCAGGCCGTTTGCTCTTGATGGACTTCGGCACACTGTCTCGTAGTACACGTCACTGTTAATGGTTTTTCCGTGCTCGGGGAATTCGAAAGTATCGGACCTCGGACGTCAAAAAAAGACGGTGAGCAACACCTTGCCTTTTTTAGTCGGATGTGATGACGCATGCTTCGGATCCTTAGATGCCGCACTACGTTATCCAAAATAAGCAGTAAAAATAAAAATGTTCCGTGAAGGTCAGTTGAACCCTGGATTGTCCACATAACAGGCGAACCCACTACCACCAGAGCAGTTCGCCTGTGCTGAGGCACTGATTTTATTGACAAGACCATCAGCAAAACATATGCTGTGCTTAAAACTAGTGTCTCTTTTCTAGGATTTATCTGGATAGTACAGCACTTCTATGAGTGGAAACCCATGATGTATACTGCTATACTACGAATTCCCATGCCGAACTGAACTTCCGAGATTGGAAGGTCCATTTGCCAGTGATATTGTGAAGATTAAGCTGGGCAAGACAGAGGAGTGGATCGCCCCACACTTACCTGGTAGCTGCAAAGTGTACAGCCAGCAGCTGACTGAGATGGATCACCTCCTCGGGCTGTGTTCGCACGGCATGTGCCCAGCCCTCAGTGGCCAGCACCTGGCCCAAATTGTCCTTGATGAAGTCCACAGCGGCGTGCCTTAGGTCGACGCAGGAGTTCTTAATCGCTCGCACGGCTGCAGCCACAGCAGTTTCTACTGACAGAGGTTCTGCCACCTGTTCGTGGCACTCTCCCAGGAGGTTTGGTTCACCATCCATGTGGGCGGCAGGCAGCATTGGGATGGGCATCTTGGCGACTTGATCAGCGTGGATTGTTTGGAGTAGGTCCATCATGTGGCGCAGGATGGGATCCGCCATGACTCGGGGTTCAGCCTGGTGCAGGGGATCCTCCAACATCTTGGCGACTGCAGGGCTTCTCGCTGCTACAGTAGTCCTGTCTACAACCAGGCGATTGCCTGCCACATCTGCGAACTTCTGGAGAGACTCCATCATGGACCATTCTGAAACATGTCACACATCAGCTTTTCACCCCTCACACAAAACCCTCCAAACTGTACAAGTGACGTGCAGCAACCAATCAAGGAACACTAGACAACTGTTATCCATATCTCACAGACTCGGTTGCAAGAATGTGGAATCTTTGGTGTGCCAGATTGAGGATACAAGAGGACAGCTAAACGTATTTCATAATGACAGCTAAATATATTTCAACACACCACGGAGTTTTTTACTGTGCTAAAGTTGTCGTCGCGTAGGGTGGCTCTTCTGCGCACAGAGGTAGAGCAATATAGGAAGTGTGGAGGGGGAGAACTAGGGCCGAACACCAACAGAGGGTCAGCGGGAGAAACATTGCAGCTCTGGGCCAGCCACGTGCCTAGAGAATCAATGTTATTCGCTGCCAGTGCAGTATTGGAGGGGGATGTGCAGAACGACTGAAAACTGGGTCGCCTTCCTTCATGACATGGACGATTGTTACCAGTGGACATAATAACAAATCAATGGGACTGTTGAAAATATTTGATAGACACGTTTCGAACCCACGTTCTCCCACTTACCAGGTGCCGGCCGCGGTGGCCGAGGGGACTGAGGCGCTTTAGTCACGGTCTGCACGGCCACTACAGTCGGGGGTTCGAATCCCCCCTCGGGCATGGATATTTGTACCGTCCTTAGTCTTAGGTAGTTCATAAGTAGTTTGTAGGCTTAGGGACTGATGACCCCGTAGTTAAGTCTCATAAGTTCTACAAACATTTGAACATTTTGAACTTACAAAGTAGTCACGTTGACTATCTAGGACACAGTATGCCCGTACTGGTTACCCTTTCACACTCCTCGCCAGACTCAGTTTCAATTTTAACTACACATGACTAATGCAATATTTCTGCCCAATTCGCCGATTCCTGTAACATTTCAGACCTAGTGTGAAGCCCTCACTGAACAAAGGCATGATGGTTGTCCAAAGGCTCAACAATCACTTTGTCTTAGGACGCGGTAGCTGCACGAATTATTTATCTCAAACATCAACTTTCTTCACATTTTCTCCTGGTACAATTGATTTATTACGATGGAACTAACGCCATTCTCCTTGTGATTCTTCATCCTATTGATTTGTTTAAGAAATATGTGCTATCCATGTAAAAAGCGTAAGTCTCTGCTTAAAGTAACATTTGTGTAACTTTTAGACTGCGTAATATTTCATAAGCCCATCCGTACGTTCATTACGGCGAAAGTCGTTTTTCAGTATCTATTGAAATTCCAGACACATTTCCGGTGGAAAAAAAAATTGAGTGAGACACTTGCACAATATGTGCTTAGAAGACTTAGAAGTCTCATTAATTTCTGTTCTACAGTTACGGGTAATTCTAAATGGAACTGTGGCACAATAATAACGTTATTATTTCGAAGGTACATTCAGTGCTGTGTGTTTGCAAAACATGCCGCAAAAGCAAGTAGTAAAACAATTTTCATACGCAATGGGACAGTTTTACATGAAGTGTATGGGTATAGACTCGTGTCACGATGTTGGTCTCCGATTAAACCGAAACCTCTTTTCATTATATAAAACTGGTTACAGTCCCACTGGTGGCTGGTACTGAAACTGGATCTGAATATATCTCATCAATCGGTCTCAGTTGCAAAATTTTTTCTTTATTTCATTGACGCCATTAGCCCTTTGGAGGCATCAGATTATGTAAGTATATGGTGAGCTATTAGTCATCATAAAATACGATAGGGTTTCTTCCTAGATGGTTTATTTTATGATGACAAATACCTCACCATTTATCTACGTAATCTGATGATGCCTCAAAAGGGCGAAACGCGTCAGTGAAATAAAGAAACGATTTTTCAAGATACTGTCCAATTTGTTCAGGTCCTTACACGTCCTTTGCTATACATGACACAGTGTCATCAGAGACTGCGGAGTCATAATTTCTTAGCTGCGGTGGAGTCGCCGAGCGCTCTATGGCGCCTTGCCGCGGAGTGCGTGTTTGCTTGCCGGCGGAAGTTAGTCCACAATAGGACATGGGTGTATTTGCTGTCATTAGCATACGTTAAAGTTACTTTAAGTAATTTGTAAGCCTGGTGACTCATAACTGCAGAACTTATGTCCCTTATATTTACAAAAATTTGATCATTTTAAAATGTCTTCTCGCTGATCACTAAACCCATTTCCAAATTTCTCCTTGCTTTCCTTCACAGCTTGCCCAATATACAGATCGTATTTAGTAGCATGTTTATCTATTAAGCAACAGTACAAAAATAGACCAGAAGAAGGGCACTCAAGCGCCCGAAACCGGTCGTTGAAGTTCAAAATAAATAACAAGCAACTGGTTGCTGCAATTCATTTACTTATAATCTTAACAGTTGCTGTAATGGATAAAACACTTCAAAGATCATATAACATTAAGGAAAGGCTATAACCCATACTCGGTTCCGAACCACTGCTTGAAAAATGTTGAAATGTTCATGGTGAGTATGTTGAAAAGCGAAAAACATGTACATTTCGTAGTTTCTGATAGAAATTACGTTCGTAAATAAAGTTTCTCTTATTCCATTACAAATCGGTTCTTACATTAAAAATAACCCTCGTAATTTAGCGTAATATTTTACAGGTAAATATTTGTAAAAAATTATTTCTATACTATCCATATACAAATTCAAGTATCACTATTCTGCTCTATGGAAGATGGTTTGTACAGATAAATATATAGCATCCCAACTTGCATACAGTACGAAAAGCAAAGATATAGCGAAAGTGTAATATTGTTCACAATTGTAATATAATTACACGGCAACTCGAAGCAGCTATAAAATGATTGTGATCTGCCACAGTGAGATAAGCTTGCAACATGTGAATTGCTGCAAACTTAAATTGTCTTCTAGCGTAATATGAGAAAACAACTTACCTGATTTGTCGGGTCTTTGCCCGTTAACTGTGTCATCCGGATGAATACCTGTACAGAAAAGTTTCATATAATTATCAGTGAGCAGTGTCGAAAATGTATTTCATTACTTGCTATGAAACTGTTAGTCGTAGAACAGTTATAATGGAAGGAAGTGCCATTTTTACCATTAATGATAGCTGGTTCCAAGTAACCACTGGTCGTGCCTACTGCCACTAACAGGCAGAGTAGCCCGACAGTACGTCTGCTGACCATAATGGAAGCACAGAGGTGTCCGGCAAAATGTAGAACTTCACACCCAATACACTTGCCGACTGCTGAACAACCTGTAATTTTATGAGTAAACGCCAAAATTACAAAAATCCTCTACTTTCAAGCTATACAGAATTATTATGAAGTATAAAATGTTTCGAGCTTAAGTTTTAGATTGTCAAGTTAAACTTTGTAGTTATATCGAATATATGGTGGCTGAATAAGCTATTTATCTCAAACATTTCTGAAATTATTTAAGACAATAAAATTCAGTTTAGATCTTCTTAACTGTCAGAAAATGGTATCTAACCGATGTTTACTCACTTTCAGAAATCTTACGCGTTTGGCACATATTACGCTGTATGTTGCTTCATATGAAATCTTGCTAGTATACTGAAATCTTTTCTTAGATTTGGGATGCAGATAAAATCGATTTTATGTAGGGCACTCTTTTGAGCCCGATTGCACCTCTGATGAAGCAAGACTTATATAATCCTTGTATCTCATAAATATTTTCTTACATCAGTCAGATATTATAGACTAATAACATCCACATGAGAGAGATATTTACATTCTGGTTAATTCGTGAAACTTCATTTAGATCGTTTAATTCACGTTCGAATGAAACCATAGTTTTTAAGGTCCGCGATAGCTGGCGAAGGATTTTTTGTGAGTTTTGTAACAATCTAAGTGAAGAAATTACACGTTGTCTTTTATACTGATTCTCCATTTCATAAACTATAATAAATTGTTCACGGTTATCCCAACTCCATCATAATTATAACTTAGTGAGGCTGTTGTGTAAACCGTCTGTGTTTTGGTGGAAGGTGCATATTAGGTTAAATGAAATTCTAAAAATATGCAAGACAAGATGATGGCAGCCTTTTTTTTAGATTTATTAAACAAACTAGTAAGGAAACATGACGTTTTCTGGGTTAACATTCAATAGTAACAGTTTTTCCGCACGACTGCCGAAAAAAATCAATGGATTTCTGCTTACGTACCTTTAACAAAGAAATTTCTACTTAATTGATAAATTAATAATTTAAACATATCTAGACGATTTGTACAATTGTATTTAACTCTCGCATTTTTATACCTTTAAGGGCAGTCGGTTCAAATTATCTAAAAAGTTATACCGCTCACGCCCACCCTCCTCCTAAAAAAAAAAAGAGAGAGAGAGAAAAAAGCTGCCTTACTTGAAAATTCAGACTAACGGCTGTCTACCACTTCAAGTGTAGTTGGCAGTAGGTGGTTATCGAGAAGAGGCTGCACAACCCCCCCCCCCCCCCACTCTCTCCTTTTATGCATGTGTATTGACTGATTACATCGGCACCAAAACCTAAACCCTGTCATAAACATATGGATGTTCCTCACTAACAACAAACAAATGTACAGCAGGCAGCTACAAAGCTACACTTGTTAGGTATATGAACGTCTCAGCACAGAAAATCAAATAAAAACATCGTAGTAACGAGGCCTGTAAGTAATGGCGTTTATTGGTGACGTTAATTCACTTTTTTGTAAATTTGTAGTATGTTAGTGCGTCAGCAACATTTTTAGTTACTTTATGACAGTTTGTCAAAATAATCCATTTAATCATGAACATCTCCATAGCTGGATTTCACAAAACGTACGTTAATTCATGTAGTGGTAATTTTAGATTACCATAGTATCTTAATAGCTTATAAGCCCGTCCTTTGCAACGGTTGTTAACGAAGGGCATGCGCGTATCATCGCTTTTTACAGTTCCAGACCTCAGTCAGTAAAAATCCTTGTTGAATCGCTCTATCAATAAATTCAGCTGTTGTCTTAGCCAAGATCTCAAATGTAAGTAAAAGTCATTGTCCGAAACGATGTATCTTCATAAAGTTTATGATACGAAAAGTGAAACTTGCCAATATAAGCAAAGAACTCTCATTAAGTATTTAATACACAAAGCGAAATCAGTAACATTATGTTCAATGTTTGTTGTTATTCGTAGACATAAGACTGTTTAAATTCTGTCACAGACGTTCGCTTCCTTGTTGTACTACCCCATATTCATTATGAAGCAGCGGTGTTTATTGTTCTTTGGTGCACTACAGCGCCTCTATCGTTTGTTTGCTGTACTACGCAATCCATACTTCAAGCATAACCTACATCTAAAACAATTTCCCTTATTCCACTTTTATGAAACGAAGCTGCTCCATGAAAATCCGTGAGGTAGTTCAAGTGGTTGGTTTTTGTAATAGATGAACAGACAGTTACTGAAAACAATATTGCGATGTATCTTTTATCCCTGATCTGATTTTGATGAAATCATGCCTATATGTTGCCCCCATTGATCTCTATACTCTCTGGATGTTGAACTTCAGTTTTCTTTGCGTGCCAGCCATAGATATTCATATTTAGTTTCTTGCCAAATTCAATCATGGCTGCTAAGAAGCATTTATAGAAAAAGAGAAGAAAATATGTTTCGAGTCCGTTCCCATATCAGCCTACAACATCGAATATTGAATTAAATTCCAAGTCAAGAGGAAAGCAAGCAATTCTTTGTCACGTAATAACTAATGGAAACTCGTTTGCCAAATTTAAACATGGCGGACAATGCGAAATCGTGTACAAAACATATGAATGTGCAGGCACGCTGCAATTCAATGCTCAGACACCAGAGTTATACATCCAGTTTGTATAGAGATCACTGGTTGCCCCCAATCTTAGCTCAAATATCCTGTGGAAACCGCATGAAAATGTGTCAGTAGTGTTTTTTTTTTTTTTTTTAAATACGTTTGCGAAACGTGTTAGAAATAGGCATATCTTCATGAATATGATGTAGCTTACATCATACGTCTGTTATAATCTCCATTTAAAACATTTCATGATCATTCATATCTCTGGACAATGGGCTGAGGCATGGAAAGCTGAAATATAATAAGTATTTCCTTAATGATGTATAAATATCACTGAAAACAATTATTATTCTTAAGGTTGGCTCTCTTTCCGTTAGATGCGCTATTGTCGCTCCAAGCTTGAGACTTGAACTTCCATAGCAGTTGTACATATACGTTAGACTGTGATATCCGTATGTAACTATATGGATTAATCATGCCTAGGATTGTATCAGTTTTATAATCATTGCGTTGAATCATGTTTCGTAGACCATAGCAACAAAGAAAACGATTTTCAGAAATAAATTTGAAAAGTCAAAGAGCAAGTAGTATTTTCAAAGGGTAACAATTCGATCGCTGCCCCCAAATTCACAATGACACCCGCAGCGCTATCTATTAGTTCTTCGCTGCATTGCGCCGTTCTTTCGAAGCATGAAATACACCTAAAAATTCAAATTACGATATCTTCTACTTTCCTGGTCTCATTTTGATGAAATGAAGCCTATATCTTGCCCCAGGATATTCTCTATTTATCTGTGAAACCCCCTATTTATCTGTAATAACCCATGAATGTTAATTTAGTAATTTTGGAGATTACTCTCTACAAATACACATGCGAGTGCTTTCAGAGAAATGTTGAAATTGTGATATTTAATTTTTTCTGATCATATTTTTGTGAGATGAAGCGTTTCTGTAACCGCGAGATAGCCTCACGTTTCCTGCGAAAAACCCCTGAAAATTCGTCTATTAGTTTTGGAGATGAAAGAGAAAGATAGACATTACGGTTGTCGATTAAAAACGTTAATTTGTGATGTTCTTCTTTCCGTGATACGATTTTTATGAAATTAAGTCTGTATGTTGTTCCAAGGAACGCTGAAGTTGCTTGTGAAAGCCCCATGCGAATTCGTGAAGTAGTTTTGGAGAAGTGGTTTCTAATAGATGAACGGCCAGACACGACGGTCTATGAAAACATTTCGTGATTCTTATTTTGATGAAATCATGCCTAGATATTGAACCAATCTTCGCTCATGTTTCCTGTGAAAACCGCGTGAACATTCGTCCAGTAGTTTTGAAGATTGAAGCGAACAGCGACAAGCCTACATTTATAGATTTACTAGCTTAAACCCGCGGCTCCGCTCGCGTGTTGGTTGATTTTGATAGATAGGCTATCTTTCAGTAGTGTGCTATGAGACTGAATAGTAAGTAATGTAGATCAAATCACACGTAAAAATGCACTTGTTTCGAAGAATCCAATCACTAATTTCATCAATAATGATTGTAATAATATCACAGATCGATTACCTGATGTAATGCGCGAAACGTCAAATCGATTTTTTAAGAGATGTATTAAAAGAAATTTCTTTTTTACTGCTTTATTTATTTACTCTTATATTTCCTTATTCGTGAGCTTATCCTTACAGAGAAAGAGCTGAAGACATTGTAACACGCGTAGACCAAAGATATGGTCTGTGGTATCACGTTTAGCTGTATGTAACCTCCTTGCTATAAGGTCGCAAACGTCATTGCTGTACTTCAGTTCCAATTTTTGTAAAATTTGACGACTTTCAACCACCATATCTTCCAGCCCCCTATAGCTATCGGTATGGAACTGCTATGGTATACAACGGGAGACTTCGGACAACAATTACACACAGACTATTCATTTGCGTTCTGTAGTTTTTTTCGCTGCAGAGCGAAATATTAACACAAACACACACACACACACACACACACACGTAGAATTTTATATACACCGATAACTTTACATCCCAATATATCCCATCCTTTTATCATTATCAATCCTCAAGCAACAATGCAGCCGATTAAACCATTTCAAAGAGTAAATATAATTTTCAAAGAGTAAATATAATTTTCAAAGAGTAAATATAATTTTCAAAGAGTAAATATAATTTTCAAAGAGTAAATATAATTTTCAGAGAGTAATTATTGTTCCGCTTATCACGTTACATTCTTCAAATTTCTAAATAACTATCAGATCGCTATAAAAGCATGCCTAAATCCTTCCCCGGGTAGACATTAGCAGCTGTACAAATTTTTAGCTCTTTGTCTTGGGATTCAGACGTGATAAACGTACACCGAACAGACATTCACATTTATAGATATAGATTATTAGTATAGATTTGTCGTACAATTTTAAAACTTTGCAGGATTATATTGATTTGTGTGAGTGTTGTTTGTTGGTAAAATCTGTTACGAATACTGTTAGTAATGAAAAAGTAATACATTAAAACGTAATGCTTGATGGGGCGGTTTTCCATGAACGTTACTCTTTACGTCCTCATATCTCATGAACGTGTCCTACTGTGATACAATTTCCAAGGTACATTCATCTCTATATGTGTTTATTGTCTGTAAAATTTCCAGCGACCTTAATTTGTAATGTCATACCGAATGTCGTAGTTTTACTCCATAAACAGCGGAAAAGTAGTAAGCGAGAAACTTTTCTCCTTTCATTATTTTGATATTGTTGTCTGCGAGAAAAAGTTTAATAAGGGTTTCAAATTATATTTAAAGTTTGTTGCAAGTCGTCAAGTACTATCATTCTTATATAATGTATTTATATAGTTTGGTCGCAATATGTGGCAGTTTCTTGCAACTCTTATTGTTTATGATGTTATATCTCCTGAACCTTACGTCGTATGTGGTTCGTACTCCTACAGCAATTATTATCTCACATACGGAATATGTGTACCAAATTAGGTTGAAATCGGTCCAGTAGTTTAGGAGGAGATGTGGAACATACGTACATACAGTGCTCTTTTTATTTCCGAAAAGTAATTTTTTTTCCGTCCAATGTTGGTGAATATAAAAGTTTGCCAACGACTTATTTCACGAACGTAAATCGGATTTGATATTTTTTCATGTTGCTAACTGCGAAATAAACAATGCCAGCACAATCGCTGGAATGGGATACAAACAGTTTTGAAGGGTAACCAGTTCATAAGACTTCGTACAGACGTAACGTCACACGCAGTTATCGATGACCACAGGAAATGCTATCGACTTCCGTTTACGTTCGATACGGGATGTTTGGGAGACACCTTGCATCAAGCAATCGTTTGCGATAATTGAATCGACATTAACCATTATCGATAATTGAATCGACATTAACCATTTTCGATAACTGAATTGACACCAACCTTTTTCGGTTATTGAATCGGTACACGGAGTAACGTGAGCGTACTTTCTACTTTGTTCTTCATTTACTGTTCCGTTCTTTGTTGTATAAGTGATTGTGTCGTGAGTCCTGCCTTGTTTTCAAGTTAGCGTACAGGTTAAGATGAGCAGAAATATAAACTATTTTGCCGGTGCCCCTTCATGGAAGAAGCAAAAATTTGTTAATTCATGTGCGAGTGAAAAGTCAGGAATTTCGTCGTTGTCGGTGGATGGTAAGAGTGAAAGTGAAAATGAAAACGTGAACAATGAACCCACGTGTGATAATACAGTGAACGAACATGTGTACGACAACAAGTCAAATGATCGTCTAAAATGTTGGGCTTTTGATCAAGAAACTGCATTTCGTGAGAAATATGACTGGTTAATCGTGTCAAATAAAAAACTTGGTTGCAAAGTTTGCAAAGAAGTAGGAAATTTGGGCGCCGAAAGAAGCAAACAAGGCTTGAATATCGCACAACCTTGGGCCACCGTATCTGTGTCCCATTCAGGTGTGTCAAGAAAGGAAAGGATGGATTCTTTGCGGAAAAAAAATATTTAAACATAAAGACAGTTCCGCTCATCAAGCTGCTGCACAAAGAGTGTTTTATTCTAAAGAGAAGACTTTAGAAATTGCTTGCACTAGGGCATTTCAAAATGAATAGGAGGTGACAGCAAAAATATTTCGCACTGCTTTTAAAGTCGCGAAAAAGAATAAGCCTTTCAATGATTTTGAAACCGAAATCGACCTGCAACAGCTTAATGGTGTTGACATGGGCCGCATTTTACATTCTGGAAATGCGTGTACGAACATTGTTAATCACATCGCCCATGAAATGAAAAACACAGTGATTAAAACAATTATTGAGACCAAATAAAAATATCATTAATTATTGATGAGAGCACAACAATTAGCCAGTTGTCATCTTTAATAATTTATTTAAGAACCAAGCTGCCTGACATGAGAGAGCCCACAAATATTTTCATTGATGTAGTCGAGCTGAATAATGTTACTGCCGAAGGTATTTGTAATACATTGCTCTGTTGTTTGGGATCCATGGGATTTTCTAACGCCGGCCGCGGTGGCCGAGGAGACTAAGGCGCTTCAGTCACGGTCTGCACGGCCACTACGGTCGGGGCTTCGAATCCCCCCTCGGGCTTGAATATTTGTGCCGTCTTTAGTATAAGGTAGTTCATAAGTAGTTTGTAAGTTTGGGGACTGATGACCCCGTAGTTAAGTCCCATAAGCTTAACAAACATTTGAACATTTGATGTTCTAACGAGTTCCTCAAAGAACATCTTATTTCAGTTGCAACAGATGGAGCAGCAGTGATGATGGGAAGAAAAAATGGAGTTGTTACATTAATGAAACAGCATTTCCCACAAATTTTGATTTGGCATTGTGCTAACCATAGACTTGAATTGTCAGTTGCTGATGTAATAAAAAGAGACTTCCCATCACATATGAATCAGTTCAAGTCCTTCCTGGACAAGCTATATTCAGTGTACCACCAGTCACCAAAGAACGCTCGAGAGTTAAAGCAGCATGCAGAGATACTTGAAATGGGAATTTTGAAAATAGGCAGAATATTGGGCACCAGGTGGGTAGCATCGAGCTTTAGAAGTGTGTCAGCAGTAAGGAGAAACTTTAAAGCTTTGGTTGCTCACTTTACAGCTGCAAAAGACGATCAAAGCAGGGAGTTAACTGACAGAAGTATGTACGAAGGTTTACTAAAGAGCATCACCAAAGTAGATTTCATGCTCGACTTAGCACTAATGTGTGATGCCCTTCAAGAATTAGCAAAACTAAGTCTTGAACTGCAAGTTACGAGACATCACACTGTGTTCGGCCCAACGGAAGATCAGAAATCAGATATTGGTGTTCGAAGAAAGGAAACTGAGTATTGGTCCTCATTATTGTGAAGCTCTTAAGGCTGTAGAAGAGCTGAACTTCGGAGGAATTACACTTGAAAGGAGAGCAAAAAGCAGACATCTTGAGCCCAGCAGATTTTATGATTGTCTGAAACAGCGAAGGGAGAATCGTCTTCTGCAGACAGAGGATATTGTTATTTCTGAATGTGCAGATGTGTTGGACTCATCGACTTGGCCTGAAAACCCTGCAATAACATATGCCGAATCAAGTGTAAAAACCTGATGTCGTTTTGGTCTTCCAGAGAGAGAGACACTTAGAGGATTTCGAGATTATTTAATGGAGAAGAAAACGCCAGCATCGCTCCTTCCTCTTCTCAATGCAGTGAAATGTGTTCCCATTTCTACTAGTGAGTATGAACGTGGGTTTTCGCAAATGAACCTGATTATCACACCTACAAGAGCTTCACTCCATCTCTCTACTGTCAGCAATCTGATGTTTGTTAAATTGGTTGCTCCTCCACTGCAGGTGTTTCAACCCATGGGATATGTACGCTCGTGGTATATGAAAGGCAGTCATCTGGCTACTGATACCAAGAGTAAAGGAAGAAGGCCTGCTGACTACAGCAGCCATGAACTGATGTCCATTTGGAAACTATTGTAATGCTAGGTGATGTTAATTACAATGTACCACTAGTTTTATAGTTAAGGTACCAAAATCACTCCACAGGTGGCATGTACCCCTTTTCCACTGTGCCCCTAATTTTTCAACAGTTAAAAGGTAATAAATATAAAAGTATAAATAGAAACAAATTAAAAATTGATTGGTGATGATATGAACAGTAGTTTTACCTTCTATTTAAATCTGAATATCAGTAGTTTACAAAGTGAGCTGATAATAGTCTAATTTCTCATTGGTGGGACAGCAAATGGACATAGCATTGAATGTCCATCAACATTTTACAAGAATTTTGTGATTTTTGCATTTTTTGTTTGTTTTGAAAACATTGAGTTCCCACTAATAAAACAATTTTCTACATGATGAAACACCAATAAACGTTACATCATTCAAACTTACATATAAAAATTGCAGTCATGGTGTGTCATGGGTCTGAGAAGGAATTGGCACAGGTGGGACACATGCGAAGTACAATCTGTTTTTATAAGTTAAAATTTATTTTAGTTTATCAATTTTAGATAAATAAGGAATTAACATATTTAGACCTTACTTTCTATTTAAACTTCTTTGTAGGAAAGTTTTCTCACCAAGAAAGAAATTTCAATACAGTATTACTTTAAAGTCCTGAGTACCTAATTATTTCACTTTAAAAAATCCACCACTATTAAATAAGGTGCACTGTAGTTTATTAGTTAAATTTTCAGCTGTATTAAAACTGATTGAGTTGAATCACGGGACACCACCCACCTTCTTTACCATTTCGAGAGCCAAACAAGGTTAAAAAAGATTTTTATAGTGTAGTTTTTACAGCTGTTGATAGGTGTGGATGGTTTTTGTTGTATTGTGTCTTTTAGTGGTGTTTTATAGGTCAAAATATGTGTTGGGTAATATTTCCTTGTATTGTTTTGTATGTCAGGGGATTGATTTCAATCGTCTGTTTTCTTTGAGGTATATTGTAGTTCAACTGAGCTGTACGATACCATTTTCTTTTATTAGTCAGGGACTGATGGGAACTGCATGCTTCATTTGAGACGATAAACTAAAGTGTCCGATACCACATTTTCTTGTATGTTTGGGTGTTTCTTGGTATCACCTGCTTCATTTGAGCTGTAGTAAATTCAATTAAGAGTCCGATACCTTTTTTAAATATTAGTTCCACATATTGATGACATCATGGGTAAAGGTCGACGGGTGGTATCGCATGATTCAGTTATAACTAATTTTCACTGCATTATATCTGAGTACCTCCAAACTTTTTTTTTTTAGAAAAAGAGCACTGCGAACATACATACATAAATACATACACACACACATACAGCCTGTTTTATAAGTAGTAAGATTAGCACGCAAGTAGTTTGGAATCACTTCAGTTTCTATGTTCAGTCATTATGGCAGTTGAAGTTTCCAATGCATGATACGGCTGGAAGATCTGAGTATGTGTACTTAAAACCAATACTTACCGACTACTTACGGTTACGATTTTCAATTTTTGCACGTATTGTGAGAAGGAGCTTGTTGAGTAATAAAATTTTATTAGCATTCATCTATAATTAATATTAAAAACCGGTACCGTAATTTTCGAGTTAACGTATTAGTGTAACTATTATTGCCTACAGTAGAAATTCGCCCACCGGTGATAACGCAGTAACGTAATATAATTTGAATTTATTGATAAGCGGATTCTTACTTCCTAACTGAATCCTACATTTACATCATTGTATAAATACGCTAACACGAAACTCAGGGTACAGATTTTTAATATTAATCATAAAATAAGGACGATGAAACTTAGGTAATTCGAAAGGAAGTTTGTCATAGATGTTACGAATATATAAATATTTACCTGATTCGTAAGGGAATTTTAATTTAAGATAGGTGGTGTACTGATTACTTCACGCGCCTTCTCGTGAATGAAAAAAAAGAGAAAAAAAAAAAGAAAAGAAAAAAAAAAAAGAAAAAGAAAACGTAAACAATCGAGACGCCCGTTCAAGCATAGAAAAGACATCACCAGTGCTCGGCATTATGCTTTTTCAATTTATAAAACCAAAGAAATGACCAGCAATGATCTTGCGCCTATGTGCCCCACACCAAAAGCGATATGTGAAACTATTGCACAGCGGGTATTAAAATTATGAATTAAAATTTCGTAGTCAGTGATGACTGAATACAGTATACCGAACCTGGCGATAAATGTCTTTGAGGCGGTATGTGGACTCTCTCTCTCTCTCTCTCTCTCTCTCTCTCTCTCTCTCTCTCTCTCTCTCTCTCTCTCTCTCTCTCTCTCTGTGTGTGTGTGTGTGTGTGTGTGTGTGTGTGGTGTGTGTGTGTGTGTGTGTGTGTGTGTGTGGTTTGAGAGTAATCTCCTTGGTTACGTAGACTGTGCTATAGTCCTCAAAGAATACCTAGCTTCGTGGTCATCTATTCCTGCTATGGTATCAGAGATTTGAAGTAAGTTCCTAAGTTTATTTCTGATCCTCGGACGGGATCAGTGAGCGTGTAGCCCAATAGCCCAATAAATTCCAATTAATTTTTTTTCTTTTTTCATGACAATACAACTGGTCGATTTTCGACGACAGGCAGTACCAGTACTACACAATATGGAAGTAGTAACAAACAGCCGCGCGGGAGTAGCCGAGCGGTCTGGAGTGCCACGTTACGGATCACGCGGCCTCCCGGGTCTGGGTTCGAATCCCCCCTCGGCCATTGATGTGTGTGCTGTCGTTACCTTAAACTAAGTTAAAGTAGTTTGTAAGCTAGGGATTAATAACTAAGCAGTTACGCCCCATAGAATTACAAACATTTGAACTTTGCACATAGCTATTCTTCGAGGTTAATATGCGAAAAAGCGACGCCAAGAAATAACATTGACCCGGGACCGTGAAATTTTGATTTCCACGATTAACCCAGAGACCATCCATTCGACTACCAGATGGCTGTCGTATTACACTTGCTTCGTCATCCAATACCCCTTTCAAATATAAAATCATCCACTTGCTTTAAGCAAACTCAGCGACTCCGTACACACATTATTCTTGTTTTACGCACATCTATGGCAAACACCCTCTCGATTTATTTAGGTTTAATTATAGATATAATTAATAATAAGGAATGTTAATTCAGTTTTCGGGTGCATGTATGTATACTACGCCATAAGCGTTATTTCGTTGCTGTGACGTTTCATTTCCACTGCTGACAGTATGGTCGACTTCGTAGTTTCACCCATTCTGCCGCTAGATGGCTCTCGCGCTAGGTCATCTAATACCCAATTCACATACGGAAACTCTTACATCCTGTAACCAGTGTTTAATGGCTCAGTGTACAGATGTTTCTTGTTTTATGCACATTTATGCGAAAGCCCCTTTCGTTGGTCTCCTTCTATAAGTAGTGTTACAAATCGTTATTTCAGTTTTCCTGTTCGCATATTTACACAATGAAGAGTACTGTGATCGACGCTGTAGTATGCTAAAGGTGAGGGTAGTCACATTTATGTCTGCAAATAATATCATTGCCTCCTTTGGTGTGTGTTGCTTCCCGTTTGATTTAGTAAGATTCTTTACCCCGGAACCGACGAGAGTTGCAGTTGAGGTTCAAAACTGCAGAGTAAACTTTGAACACTGTGAAATAATAATAATAATAATAGTTTTTCTATGGGTGAAGAAGTAAGCCACGTTCGGCGAATTTAATGATGAAAGAAAGTTATCTGACTTATTGAAAAATCAAGGTAAGGAGAAGAATCATATTATCAGGCACTCAGCGTACTTATTGTCCATATCTGATAGTCAACATGAAGGGTTGAAGTTTGGTTTTACCAAGAGTATTCTGTGGCATTGACCCCATCTTAGCTTGCATTTATATCGAATATTTAATTCCGAGCAAAGTTCCTAGTGAATGGATAAAGCTCAGGTTAATACCGTTTTCAAGAAAGGTAAAATAACTGACCCACATAACAGGCCAGTATCGCTGACATCAGTTTCCTGAAGCATTGTGTAACATATTCTAAGGACGAATATAGTAAGTTTCCATGAGACGGATCAGCTACTTTCTATGAATCAACACGGGATGAGAACACATCGTTAGTGTGAGACATATGTTTCACATGACAACTTCCGAGCCATGGATGAAGGGGAACAGGTAGATTGTGGTTTTCGTCGATTTCAAAAAGGCATTTGATGCGGTGCCGCATCATCAGAGACGAGTGTATTGTCAGGCATGCCCCAGGGGCGTGTGATAGGACCGTTACTATTTTCTACCTATATAAATGATCTGATGGACAGAGCAACTTGTAATTTGTGGCCGTTTTTTGTTGATGCTGTGGCGTATGGGAGGGTGTTGTCATTGACTGTAATAGCACATAGGATGACTTGTACACCATTTCTAGTTGGTGTAGAGAATGGCAGCTAGCTCTAAATGTAGAAAAATGTAAGGTGATGCGCATGAGTAGTAAAAACAATCCCATTTATTCGAATACAACATTAGTAGTGAGCTGCTTCATGCAGTCGTGTACTTCAAATATTTAGACGTAACTGAAGCTCCGTGTTGCACAGTGGTAGAGTGCCAGACTACAAATCCAAAGGTCGCGGGTTCGATCCCCGCCAGGCACTAGGATTGTTATGTCACTTTCCACTTCTTTCACCTCTGTCAGTATCGCTCATGTGAAAAATACCGAGTAGCACCGTGGTTCGGAACCCACGTTAAACTGTAGGTCCCCTTATAACTGGCTGGGTAAGTCAGTTCGAAGGTCGGAGGAAGGCAACGGTATACCACCTCCAAACAGGACCATGACTAGTAAAGCACTGTGGTGTTCAAAGCAATCTTCGGATTGTTGACTGCTTTACCTTTTTTTTACCTTTTCAGTTGCGAATAAGGAGAACAGCTGAAACGGTTTATTGGAAAAATTTTTGGAAGGTGTGCTTAATCTGTAACGGAGACCGCATATAAAAAATTCTTATGACCACGTCTTGAGTATTGCTCAAGTGTTTGAGAACCGCCGCAGACCAGTTTAAAGGAAGACATGGAAGCAGTTCAGAGGTGAGCGGCAAGGTTCGTTACTGGTAGGTGTGACCAATGCGCGAGTGTCGCAGAAATCATTCGGGAACGCAAATGGGAATCGCTGGAGGAAAGACGTTCTTTTCTAGAAATTCTGTTGACGAAATTTAGACGGCCGGAATTCAGAGCTGACTGCAGAACGATCTTGCTGCCGCCTACTTACATTACGCTTAAATGAACACAAAGACATAAGTGAAATTAGGGTACGTACAGAGGCATATAGATATTCTTTTTTTCGCTCGAATAGGAAAAGAAATGCCTAATAGTGGTACCCTCCGTCACGCACCTTACGGTGGATTGTGGTATGTATGTGTAGATGAAGAAATAAGTAATTTGCCGGCCGCGGTGGCCGAGGGGACTGAGTCGCTCCAGTCACGGTCTGCACGGCAACTACGGTGGGGGGTTCGAATCCCCCCCTCTGGCATGGATATTTGTGCCGTCCTTAGTTGTAGGTAGTTCATAAGTAGTTTGTAAGTTTGGGAACTGATGACCCCGTAGTTAAGTCCCTTAAGCTTAACAAACATTTGAAATAAGTATTTTTGTAAATAATCCAATTTGTTCAAAGGTTCAAATGTCTGTAAATCTATCGGACCAAACTGCGTGGTCATCAGTCCGTAGCTTACAAACTACTTAAACCTAGGTAAACTAACCTACGGAGAAACACACACACCCATGCCCCAGGGAGGACTCGAACCTCCACGGCGAGCAACCGCGCGCTCCGCAGCGAGAATCCAATTTGTAGTGCAAGTATTTCACTGTGATTTTTCTGTATAAAAGAAGGGAGAAAATATTATGAAGATAATTTTGATTATTCTTTAACTTACTAATTGTGTTTTGATCGTACATTACTTTCTGTATGAAAATGAAAAAGAATCGCTGTTGTTAAAGTTTGATGTCTATCATTCTTACAGAGAAACGATGAAGTGATCTATTGTAAAAACAAACATTCAGACTGTTTCCTGTAGATCATTTAACCTAACAGATTTTTTTAATGCAGAGATTGAGAAATTTTGCATTTGTGTAGTTAGTGGATTCGCATTGCATACCTGCGAATTCTGTAGTTAGCTTCGACTATACAGCAACTACAGTGGCAGTAATTTTGAGAGCAGCTCCACACATGCAGTTTCCTTGCGCACGGGTGGTCACAAATTATCTTTTACTGACAAGAAAGGTACGTCAGGAATAATCGCTGAACTGAGAAATCATTTCCAAGCAGTAACTTACACAGAAAATTTCTGATTCTTCAGACATTTTCAGTTAGCCTATTTTCAATGGGAGTTAAAATTGCTTAAACTCAATGAATAAAGCCACAGGGTATCAATTTTGTTTTTATTATATATTTGGTTTTTGCTCAAAGTCACATAAAATCAATTTGATGGAGTTTGCAGTTAGATTAGGCGACGTTTTAGTTGGAGATTCATAAACAATTGACCATCACACACGCATCAACATACGTCACTTTTCCTAAAGAAGCCACTCAAGTACAGAAGCATGGAGATATTTCTTAAGTAGCAGTTTCCCATACGAACCAGAATTAAGATTTTCGGTAGCCCATGATTTTCATTTACTTTTTTGCGTAACTATCTTTATTTAATTGACATCTTTCAAGCGCAGTACTAACGCGAACAAGGGGATGTATGAAGACAAATTGCGCTACGAGACGTGGAAAATAATGGAAGGGGTGAAGTGTTAGGCATAGCTAGCTGCGAAGTGACGGAAAGAGCTCACAGATACTTACGTAACGCCTCCGCCGCCGCTGCTCACTGTATTCGCCACTGAAGCGATCTGACGCGAGTCCCAGCTTTTATCCTCATTCTCGCCCCCCTCCCCTCCCCTCCCTCCATCCACGCGTATCCTACAACTTCTTTTACACACGAAACTTGCCGGCAGATAAATACCGCACTCTAACATATACAGTCGCGACTCTCCTACAGACTTGTTACGCTCCTAGCGGCCGGCAAGCTACATTTCTTCTACATCATTATATAAATACGCTAACACGAAAATTGTGGTACAGATTACTAATTTATTCGTACAGGAAGGCCAATGAAAATTACATAATTCGAAAGACTGTTTGTCGTAGATTTCACGAATGTAAATATTATGTGTGCATTTAGCCATTAAAGGTGATAAAAGGAAGTACAAATTTTCCTATCTACAGCTTGGATCAAGTTCTACATTCTGCAACAATCAGCTCACTGATTGGTTTTTCGCCTCGACCAAAGACGCTGTAATGCGGCGCATCTGCAGTATTAAAATAAGTGAATATCGAAACATCGAGTGCTCCCATCTCAATTTCTTGTGCCGTGCAAATGCTTCCTTTTCTCAGTGGTTAAGAGTGGTTAAAGGAAATGGATGTTTTCATATGAATGCCGATATAAAGGTTGATGCGCCCGGGAGAGGCATCTAGCGGTGCAGGGGTGGAATTACGAAGTCGACATGTTGTTAACTCTCGAATTCTGAATATCGCAGTATCAAAATAACATTGGCGTTGGCGTTGTATAAATATACGAACACCGAAATTGTAGTTCCATTTCAAATATTAGGCTAATGGAAGTTGCATAATTCGAAAATGGCATGAGAAGTACATACTACTGTTTTTATTTATTTGTTGTTGTGTCAAGCATTTTCCTTAACACGTAAAAGATACCGTTTCATACCTCCCAGTGCCGGTTGAATTTTACCAAATATCCCAGCGGGCTCCATGATAATGTTGGTAACAGATGCTGAATAGAGAGAATCCTGTGAGTCTTTCATTTTAGCCAATCCCTTGACAATGCTGATGTTTTCTCATGAAATCTTCGCTTTACGAGGGCAATTATATTTGCTGAGCGGACGAGGGTACGTACAAGAACTTGTCAGCCATAAAGCAGGAACAGCATTATTTGTTTACTTCATGGTCTGTACGATACACTAATCGAGTCATTCTACGTGGTTCGAACAAATGGGCAAAGATTGTGTTGTTGATGTTGCCAACATAATCACGCGAGGCTGCCGACATGATACGTAAAATTTTACTCCCAGTGGCCATTGTAAACACAATTGGTCGATTGTCGACCACAGGCAATACTAGTCTACATAGATACTCTGCAAATCACATTTAAGTGCCTGGCAGAGGGTTCATTAACCACTTTCATAACTTTTCTCTACCGTTTCATTCTCTAATAGCGCGCGGGAAGAAAGAATACCTAAATCGTTCCGTTTTCGACCTGATTTTTCTTATTCTATTGGGATGGTCATGTCTCCCTAAGTAGGTGGGTGCTAGCAAAATATTTTCACATTTAGATGTAAAAGTCGGTGATTGAAACTTCGCAAACAGATCAAGCCCCAATTAATAACGTCTTTCTTTTAATGATTTCCACCACAATTCGTGCAACATTTCCGTGACGCTTTCCCCCCGTAACGTGATAAAACAAAACGAGCTGCTCTTCTGTTCTCAATATCTTCCGTCAGTCCCATCTGGTGAGGGTCCCACAAGGGGCAACAGTACTCCAGGAGAGGACGCACAACTGTGATGTAGACAGTCTCTTTGGTGGAGCTGGTGCATCTTAGAAGTGTTCTGCCAATGAAACGTAACCTTTGGTTCGCCTTCCCCACAATATTTTCTATGTGTTCTCTCCAGTCAAAGTTGTTCCTAATTGAAACTCCTAGGTATTTGGTAGAATTTACGACCTTAAGGTTTGACTGATTTATCTCGTAATTGAAGTTCAGCGGAATTCTTTTAGTGGTCATGTGTATTACTTAACACTTTTCTTTATTTAGTGTTAATTACCAATTTTCGCACCATGTAGAAATTTTGTTTTAATCTCTTTGTAGTTGCTTTTGATCCTCTGTTGACTTCACTAGCCGATAAACCACAGCATCATCTGCGAACAGTCTAAGGGAGCTATTCAGATTGACTCCTAAATCGTTTATAAACACAAGGAAGAGTAGGGGACCTATAACGCTTCCCTGGGGAACGCCAGATATCACTTCTGTTTTACTCGATGACTTAACGTCGATTTCAACTAACGGTATCCCTTTCTGATAGGAAATCGTGAATCCAATCGCACAACTGGGGAGGTATTCCATAAGCATGCTATTTCATTAGAAGCCGCTTGTGGGGTACAGTGTCAAGTCTTCCGGAAATCCAAAAATATGGAATCGATTTGAGATCCCTTGTCGATGGCACTTAACACATCATGTGATTAAAGGGCAAGCTGTGTATCGAAATAGTGATATTTTCTGAATCCGTGTTGACTACTGCTTAATAGGTCGTTCTCTTCAAGGTAGTTCATAATATTCGAACAAAGTATATGTTTCAAATCCTACTGCAAATCGACGTCAATGAGATTGGCCTGTAATTTTGGGGATGACACTTATTGCCTTTCTTGAATATTGGAGTAACTTGGGCAACTTTCCAGTTTTTGCGTACGGATCTTTCGCTGAGTGATCCGTTGTAAATGATAGCTAAGTACGGAGCTATTGCATCAGCATACTCTGAGAGGAATCTAGTTGGTATGCAATCTCGCCCGGAAGATTTGTTTTTGTTTAGTGACTTAAGTTGTTTTACTACTCCAGGAACATCTACTTCTAAGTTTCGCATGCTGACAGCTGTTCTTGGATTGAATTCTGGAGTGTTCGTCTTCTTTAGTGAACGAATTTCGGAAAGCTGTGATTAGTAATTATGCCTTAGCAGTACTGTCATCGGTAGTATTACCATTGCTATCAAGTAGTGAAGGTATTGTTTGTGTTTTTCCGCTAGTGTACTTCACATATGACCAGAATTGCTTTGGATTTTCTGCAAGATTACGAGACAGGGTTCTCGCATTGAAGTCAGCGCTAGGTTGCGAGTTCCAATAAAAGATTGGCAGTCTTGTGGATTCTGTCTTTTTAAATTTTGCATAGTTTTTTCTGTGCTTCTGCAACAGTGATCTGACATGTTTTGTGTACCACTGGGGGTCAGCCCCTCTTTTATTAATTTATTTGATATAAATCTCTCGATTGATACTGATATGTCTTTGAAAGTAAGCCACAAGTGATCTACACTCGCATTTTTAATTTCCAAAGACTGGAGACTATCGCTCAGAGAACAGTGAAGCGAATTTTTATCTGCTTTATTGAATAGATATAATTTTCGTTCAGTTTTAGTGGATTTGAGTATTTCGACATTGTCTCGCTACTACAACTCGATATTCGCCAATCCCTGTATCTGTTTTGATGCTCTTTACTAGCTCAGGATTATTTGTTGCTAAGAGACTAAGGGTATTTTCACAACCATTTACTATTCTAATGGGTTCATGAACTAACTGTTCGAAGTAGTTTTCAGAAAAAGCATTCAGAACTAGTTCCGACGATGTTTTATACTTGCCGCCGGTTTTGAATACGTAATTGTGCCAACATATCGAGGGTTAAATTAAAGTCGCCACCATTTATAACAATATACTTCGGATACCTATTTGAAATGTGATTCAAGCTTTCTTTGACCATTTCGGCAACTCCATCGTCTGAGTCAGGAGGCCGATAAAAAGATCCAGTTATTAATTTATTCCGGTTGTCAGGTCTAACCTCTACCCATACCAACTCACAGGACGTATCAGTCTTAATTTCGCTGCAGGATAAACCGTTTGTAAGAGCAATAAACACGCCACCCCCTTTTTTATTTATTCTATCCTTTCTGAAGACCATTGGGCCCTTTGAAAAAATTTCGGCCGAACTTATCTCTGGCGTCAGCCAGCTTTCAAAACCCATAACGATTTGTGCCTCAGACCTTTCTATCAGCGCTTGAAGTTCTGGAACTTTCCCGATACAGCTACGACAATTTACAGCTGTTATACCAATGGTTTCTAGGTCTGCTTTCTTCCTGTGTCTGACCTGCCCCCTTTGAGACTGAAACCCATTTTGTGTATTCCCTAACATAAAAAACCGCCCAGTCCACGCCACACAGGCCCCGCTACCCGTTTAGCCGCTTCCTGAGTATAGTGGACTCCAGACCTATTTAGCGGAACCCGAAAACTCGCCACCCTTTGGCGTAAGTCGAGGAATCTGCAGCCCACACGGTCGCAGAACCGTCTGAGCCTCTGATTCAGACCCTCCACTCGGCTCTGAACCAAAGGTCCGCAGTCAGCCATTTTCCTAAGGGGCTCTATCACCCGCCTAACGCTGAAGATCCCAACTACTAACAAAGCCACCCTCTGTGAGCGCCCGTATCTTGCACGCAGATGGGCGAGTACAGGACAAGCGACTCCATCTGCGTCAGGAACATACTCTGGCCATTCAGCGCCTCGAATCTATTCGTATGACTAACCGTGGAAGCCTCCACTTCGGTCCCCCGGGAAGTCTTACGCCGCCTGACACGCGCTGAGGAGACCTCCCAATCCACCACGGATTGGTGGGCTACCTCCTCGCGGGCAGTGAGCGGGCTGGCCACAGCCGCAGGCCTATCGGAGGGCACAACAGACGCACAGGGCGTCTGCTGCACCCCCGCGAGCGGCCCACAACAGCGGCGCCCACCCACCGCAGTCTCGAGCGTTGCCAAAGAAGCCAACGCCGCCTGAAGCTGCGAGCGAAGAGTCACCAACTCTGCCTCCATCCGTTCGCAGCAGTCACAGTTCCTAGCCATTCTAAAAACCTATGAAACTTCCAAGTAAGTACGTCTGAGGACAGTGAGCTTCGAAATATATGTACCTAACATTAAACTGTTTATTAACGGCGAATCTGAAAAATATATACGCGAGCTAATAAATCAAAATATCAAGAACTGACAACTAAACGCGATTCTTAATAAATAAACACGCGAGCGCACTAAATTTGAAGAACTGTAAAAGAAAGCACACAGGAAATGGAAATAAGTGGCTTCTATTAGGAAGCCGGTTACCATACAATGTAGAGCTGCTGCTGTCACGTGTGCACTAGCCGGCGGTCACTGAGCACCGTGCACTGACCACTAAATACGATGTCAGATGAGTGCGAATAATCTCTATATATAAAAGGAAGTGTTCCGATTGACTGACTGATTGACTCATCATCGCCCAGCCCAAACCACTGAAGACAGAAACTTGAAATTTGTGGAGGGTGTTGATCTTACTTTGTAGGCGTCATTTAAGAAGCGATTTTTTGATATTCGTCCGTAAGAGGGTGAAATAGGGGATGAAACGTCTTTTGAAAATACGTAGCTATTTAGGCAATTTTGAAGCTAGAACTACGAAATTTCGGATATGGAGTCTTGGTCACGATTAAAAATCCATGATTTTTAGTATTTTTGGAAATTCAACAAGAGGGTTAAATGGAGGATCAAAAATTATTTTTGAAAACACGTTGCTATTGATACAGTTTTGAAGCTAGAGCTGCAAAAATTGATATTTGTAGAGTTGGTTAGACGTTAAAAAATATTTGTTAAGGTATTTTTGGAAATTCAACCATCAACGGGGTTAAATTAGAGAGAGGGTGTTTTTCGAAAATATGTTGCTATTTAGGCAATTTTGAAGTTAGAACTACAAATTTTCGGATTTGGATTCTGGGTTCGAATTTAAAAGACACGTGTTTCAGCATTTTCTGAAATTCAACCAATAAGGGGGTAAAATAGAGGAAGCAAAAAATTGATTTTCAAAAATATGTTGCTGTTAACTCCAATTTCAAGATATAACTACGAAAGTTAGGATATGGACACTTGATCAGGATTAAAAAGACACGTGTTTCGGTATTTTTGGAAATTCAACAACTAAGGGGGTAAAAGAGGGAATCAAAAATTCTTTTCGAAAACACATTGTTTTCTAGACAATTTTGAAGCTATAGCTACAAAAATTGGTATTTGTATTGTTCGTTATGATTTAAAAAATACGTATTTCGGTATTTTTGGAAATTCAACCACCAACGGGGTTAAATTGGAGAGGGTGTGTTTTTCGAAAATCTTTTGGTAATAAGGCAACTTTGAAGCTACAACCACAAAAATTGGTATATGTTTTCTTGGTCAGAATTAAAAAGACATGTGTTTCGGTATTTTTGGAAATTAGACTAATACGAGAGTGAAATACGGTATGCAGAAATTAATTTTCAAAAATATTGTGCTAACTCAAATTTCAAGATATAACTACGAAATTTAAGATACGGATTCTTCATCATGATTAAAAAGAAACAACTGGTGCAGACGCATGCGAAGCAGCGGGGGTTCAGTTAGTATAATTTATATGGATTTCATCATACTTTTTTACAGCATAGGACGTATGCACTGTCCTAGAAATAGGTAAGGATTTAAAAATGGTTTCACATTTATCTATCCTAGGATTTCTATGATCCCTGACAATGTAGGAAACGGTAAATTATAGCACAGTTCATTTACATTTATCTTGTAACATACAGGCTTTAAATTAACAATTTCGTTATCTATTTATGAATGGTTAGGAAACACCAGAAGGCGTGCCATTTAGCAAAGAGATGTCGCTTTTCTACGCAGGAATGTCGAGATTTCTTCATTACAATTCCAGTACAATTGGTGATGCTTGACGTAATAAACGTATATAGAATGTAATCAACAAATAAGCCACCACAGTTGTAGTTGAAGGAAAAACGTCAGTCGTGGCAATAAAACGACAAAATCAGTCACCGTTTGCAACAAAGAACAAACCAGTTCCACAATTGTTGCTACATTTGAACCACAAACTTCAAGGATCATCAAAACTTTCGCTTTTTAAGCTAAGGTAAGGTAAAGCAGTCAACAATCCGAAGATTGGTTTGAACACCACAGTGCTTTACTAGGCATGGTCCTGTTTGGAGGTGGTATGCCATTGCCTTCCTCCGACCTTCGAACTGACTTACACAGCCAGTTATAGGGGGAGCTACAATTTAACGTCGGTTCCGAACCACGGTGCTACTCGGTATTTTTCACATGAGCAATACTGCCAGAGGTGAAAGAAGTGAAAAGTGACTGATAAAAACCCCAGGGCCTGGCGGGCTAGTTCCATAGAATTACAAACATTTCAACATTTTTTTTTCTTTTCTTGTGGAATATTTTTAGGAACTGTTGTCCTACCTCCATTCTGTTTCAACCAGTCATTTATGAACCTATATTTTATCATATTGCTCAAGTTATGTTTTACATTTATCAGATGTCAAGATGCATCTTGCATTAACACAGTTCAAGGATCTAAATTTGCTTTATTGCAAAGTTTTTGTTTTTGTTTTTTAAAGTATACTTTCAGCCAACTTCATAACAGATGGACGAGTTGTAGTTGAAGTGCAGAATTAGTGTCAGACACATACCCACACAACGCACATATTCTTGTTTTTGAAAATAGCAAAGCCGATTCAGACAATATATTGTTTTCCAAGTTCCTACAACAACGGTCAAGCTCTTAAGCTTATTTAACTGGCAGATCTCACTTAGCAAATGCAGTACAATTACGATTATTTACCATCATTTATACTATTTATTATCTCGACTCAGCAGAAGATAAATATCATCTTTACTGTCGTTCATGATCTTTCACTAATGACTTTCACAATATGTGCAACTGTGACGGACAATCAAATGAAAGTAACTCTATCAAAGAATTATGTGGAACGAATAACATTTTCCAAAATTATCGAATTCAGTATAATGAAAACAGAGGAAACAAGTGGGAAACATGTCATCACTCCTTTCGCAGAAAAACTAAATAATTGGAATTATTTTGCAGCTTGTTCGCTGTTCGTTCTGATACCCACTGGCCAAGTGCTGAGGCGAGCGGTTATCTTCGAGAAAAACTTCCAGTCCTCGACTCACCGGGTCAGAGGGTTCTGGGTCGCCAATGTAGATAATTTGCACATATGAGCCTTCGACTTTCATTCAGTTATAATTAATAAAAGTCGGAGATCGCGTCAATCATTTTCTTTTTCGCCTGACTGGGGGCCATTATCAGAACAATGTTGCCGTAGCTGGAGTCCACGGAGCGGAACGAAGGTCGTACAAAATGTTGAACTAATTGTTGGCCCGTTGGTATTTCGGCTTCACTTTTAAAACACATCGTCAGTGGCTAGTGTCGTGGGTGCTGTTTGAGAATTAGAACTCGTTGAAAAAATATCGTTCTTGTCCAAGACGTAACGTCAAAACTCACAAGTCAATCTGCATTTGTAAGACGTAATTCTTTCAGACGACTGATAAAATCTACCGAATTACGAATACGATGTTCAGATTTTCCTACATATGGTCGAAGTAATGACGCCAAATGTTTTGCCAGGTCGTAGTTTGCAGTACCAATGTTGTTTACTGTGGGTCGTAACGGGATTCCCTGTTTATGGATCTTCGGCAATCTATATAAACGAGGTGGAACATTGCTATGTGGTTTTAATCTTCTCATTACTTCCTGGGAGTTGGCGTTATCATAAAAGCGGTTCGATGAACCCCCTGCCATTCACGTCAATGTGACGTACAGAGTGTTGTCGAAGACATGTTTCTAGATTAGAAAGCTTCTCACAAAGGACACGTAATCAAACTCCTCAGCTGAGCCGCTAAATTCGTTATATCTTGTCTGAGCGGGGACCGTTTGTATTATTGTAAAAGCAGGAAAATCTAGTAACACGATGTGGTAATACTCTTGGACAATGGAAATGTTATACTCACACCGCTATTCCTAATCTAACAAGTGGCACTCGTTGATTCCGATACTCTTGGAACATGTTGTAGTATACGTCAAAATATGAGAACCTTTCTTTTATGTATGGAACTCCTAGTTCTACAAGTTTCCAGCCAAGATAGCGTTTTTATTTTTTAGGATAACTTGTTTCGACGTTACTCATATGTCATCTTCTGATCTCCCATAACGCACAATATCATATTTTATATGACATTGTGAGTTTTAAAACATTAGAAGATGACGTCTGAGTAACGTCGAAACTGAACATCCTAAAATATAAAAAAAACGATCTTGGCTGGAAACCTGTATAAACTGTTTTTTAATACGGCATACGTTTGCAGAAGTGGGGAAATGGCGGAAGCTATCTTTCTGAGAACATATCGGCGAAACAGTATGAAACGTAACAAAAATGTTGAAACTAAAACTGTGAAATCCAATATTTTGATATATTTCGAAATCATACCCTTCCCTCCCTCCCCCCCATCCAATTTCTGAAACGGTCAATCATTGAATCATGATGATGATGATGATGATGATGATTAGTACAGTTTTGGTATTCATTCAAGACCGTGTACAAGGAGGAATCTGTGCACTGATACTTTACTTAATACGTCTTATACTCACATTGACGAAAACATTGTAATTGATTTTTAGAATGAACTTATTCTATTAAAGTAACTGACTATTAAAAGGACGATGGTTTTGAAAATTTGTTGAATTGAAAGTGAAAACCAGCTCTGAAAGATGTCGTGTGATATCCCTACTTGTTTTTTTAGTTTTGAGACTTACATAATGGAACTGCCTAGTGAATCTAAGTTCTAGTCTGGGCGCTAATGACCGTAGAAGTTGTGTGCCCTAAAACCAGAAAAAAAAAAGAAAGAAAGAATATTGTTCAGTAAAACATTTGTTCTGAAGTGGCTCACTTTGCTGCGTACTGCAGGCGACCGGGTCGATGACGACGGCGGCCTTCCGACGTACTGTGCGCTGACAGTGGGACTGCGTCCGCACTATAAAGTAGCTCAGCGGGTGGAGGTAGGCGCCCTGCTGCCGCGCCGTTTGTTGTGGAACCGTGCGGAAGTACGGCAGACGTGTGTATGAGACATTCACACGTCTGGACTGGTGGTTCTCGGTCCCCACCTTAATTGCTGTCTCTCATCTTCATACTGGGCCGCGTTGACGGTTGTCTGGTGGTGACGTGCGCTGGTCCCGGCCTACCGGCAAGTAGGCGTCTTCGCTAGTAACGCTGATGTTTCGATGTGCAGGCCATCGAAGTCCTCCCAGGTTCCTCCTCTGCGTCCGTAGTAGATTGTAGCGCAGGAGTCGAAGTTACGCCGAAGTCGGCATCCCGCCGGTTGTCAGCTGATGTAGAAGACTGCTGGATAGTCTTGAGTAGCTCGTGAACGAACTAGTTCGGAAGAGCGCTCCCACAGGCGAACTACTCGAACTAGTTCGTAGATCCCTCGCGTCTTAGTTCGTCCGCTCCTTTTCCGAAGACTGACGGGGAACAAGGAGAGGACACAAGAGCGCGAAGAATCGCGTGATTTCCTTGTGCCAGTTACCATCATTCCAAGCTGAGATGCAGCTCTGCTGTAGTTTCATAGTTCACTGCCACAAATTTTCTTTTCTAAGGTATTCAGCAGTGTCTAAATAATAGTAACCTATATGCAAAGTAGTTGAATACTATTGTATCAACCATTCGTGTAAATAACGGGTTTATTTGTTTAAGTATTTGTTGTTTAATTGCCCAAAAATACGGGTAATAGCACACGCTTGGGCAACACTGATCATTATATAAAGAGGCTGTGATATGAAATGAAAGAGCTCTTTAGTAGCGGTAGCAAAAGCCAAAAAGAGCGGACGAACTAAAAAGAGCGACCTAGTTCGCGGCCGTGCTGCGAACTAAAAGGAGAGCTACCGGTCGCGAACTAAAATATGCGCGATCGGTCGCGAACTATTATGCCAAACGTATCTCGCTTCTTAGTTCGCTGGATTCTTTTCCGAAGACGGACGGGAAATAGCGAGAGGGCGCGCAGCAGAATTAAAAATCATATGTTTGCCTTCTGCTGATGAGTCATTTCGAGGTGAACGTCTGCCTGCTAGATTACATAGATGAGTGCTACCTAATTTCTGTTTTGATGTGTTCTGCACTCTGCAATATCTGACTAATAAATTCCATAATGCAAAGATATAAAGTTAACTGTAAACTTATGTGCGAGAAATTATCTACAAACTGTTTCTTTTGGTCTGCGTGATATCGTTAGCGACTCAAGCAGCAAGCGCATGAAGCACCTAGGTAGGGGAACTTCTCCCTCCACCTGCATGCGCAGACCACGCCGCTCAGCCTTCACTGGGAGCGGACAAATTAAAAGAACGAACTAGTTCGTGGCAGAGCCGCGAACTAAAGTGAGTCTACTGCTGGAGTTGTATAACAGACTTGTACCGACGTTATAACATGTCAGGGAATCGAGTGCTGCGAGGTGTAAGCCATCGATTCATCTGACCCAAGTGCCGGAGTATACATAGCGAGTATGGAGCGGCTGAGGTTTCCTCTACGCTCTAGTTACGGCCACATCGGCCCTGTCCTACGAACGTGTCGGCGTTTTATATCTTCCCGTGTTCACCTAACAGCTGTAGTTGCGAGGTGGGACTGTACTTCAATGTTGTCTGTGGAAGTGTAAGGACGCAGGTCCATTTTGAGAAGCTGTCCGCAGTGGCGGCAGTTACTTACTGATTATACAGAGGTATATCGTGTTATGATTCAGGCATCTCTTACATTACTTCATTGTGAGAAGAAGTCACCACAAGGTATGGATTCTGTATTTATATGTATGTAATTTGTTGAAAAGTTGATTGCACAACCACGACTTGTAGTTTCATTGTTGTTTGATCTGTCTTGAATTAAGCTTTTTATTAGAAGTCTATGGTTCTCCTTTCACTAGTTAAGACCTACACTCTCTTAGTTTGAATACTTATGCTACAGGAGTAATTTTCGAAATGTGATGTTATCAGAATGATAATCGTCACAGTAGTGTCATTTTTGTGAAAAAAAATTTGGCGGTCCGTTGCCTAGGAAAGAGAGGTGCTGAAAGATCGATAAATCATAAATACTTTGCTTGTTTACAATGACCGCAGGTTATGGGTTTGATTCCAGAACCAGAACAATGTAGTTCGTTATCATTCCAGTTCAAAAATATGTAAAAGTATTTGTACAGTCACGGTGCAGAGAAAATGTTGGTGATACGCAGTTAAAATTAAGTTTCAATACAGCGTTTGCTGTTGTTAATGGATTTTTTTATTATCTGGTTAGTTCAACAACCGTTATTACAAAACCGTTCACAACAGCAACAAAGTGTCGCAGTTGTGAGAAAGCGATTCAGGGAGCAATAATACTTAGAAATTCTATAAAACTTTATGAATTGGGATACTGTCAAAAACTATGTTGTTGATAATAACATTAAAAGTTACCTAAGAATACTGAATATTTTATGTCACATATTTTGATATATCTAGCTCTACTGACTACTGTAATACTTTAGATATGTCAATAATTGTAACAATATATAGTTTTCTTTTATTTGCAATATTGTGGGGTTAATCAACATCTGCGCGGTGGCCGAGGAGACTAAGGCGCTCCAGTCACGGTCTGCACGGCCACTACGGTCGGGGGTTCGAATCCCCCCTCGGGCATGGATATTTGTGCCGTCCTAGTTCGTAAGTAGTTCATAAGTAGTTTGTAAGTTTAGGGACTGATGACCCCGTAGTTAAGTCCCATAGACTATAAAAAAAAAAAATCAACATCTGGACTGATTGCAATGAAGAGCAGATTTCTCTAGTGGATCCATTTTGAATAGTCAAACGACTATAGCGTGAAGTGATTAAGAGTACCCGCAACACACATTCGTTACTTGGGTTGAATCAGTCTGACATATACAGTCGCGACCCTTCCACTTTTGTTTTTACCCGCCACGATAGCAGTGCTCCAAGCGGTTGGTGAGGTACATTTCTGAATACTGTATCGGATGACCGTGAATAGTGTCGTGTAAATTGATTAAAACATAACTTTTACAACGGAGAAGGCATGTAGTGCCATAAAAATAGGCAATAACCAGAAAATAACTCCATATCTGTCTTCATGAAGTTTCCTATGAACCATAGGAAAGTATGAAACGGTACTTTGCAGGACAGTTTAAGATCATCTTGAAATCTACGACATTTTAATAAATAATTTGTTTCTATAAAGAGCAAAAATTGCAAATGAATGACGGAAAACCCAACCTTCCGCAGAAACGTCAAGGTTTCTCCACTAAAATTCCAGTCAAATCAGAAAGTGTTCAACGCAAGAAAATTATATGAAATGCAATACTTACTTTATTTAATGTACCAGACCAGCCAACACTGCTGTAGCTGAAGGTGAATCCCCACAAAAGTGACAATAAAACACAGAAAGCACAAAAACGGTTTCCCGACAAAGCAGAAACCAATTTCATTATTTTTGATGCATCTGAACCACAAACGGCAAGAATTTTCAAGATATTCATGTTACTATCAAAATTAACTGTACTCGAAAGTATATGGGTTTATAACAAAGACGAGTGAATTGTATTAAATGTTCGAATTACTATATTACATATCGAATTTTTACACGTCAAAGGAAGTTCCTGTCATATAGGAACAGACCACAACATGAATTAATGTTTCTGGTTTGTTTATAATCTCTCACTTTCAGCGGAGTAAGCTACAAAATATATAAATATTCGTAAAGTATTTTGTCATGAATAAGTTGTTGTTTATATCACTGAGTCAGCGAAATTCGGCTGTATTGACATGTATTTCACGATTATTTGTGTCTCGATATTTTGCTAATGTTTGGAACGCAAAAATTACAGTAAATATTTGGTTAATTACGTAGAAAAATAATTACAAACATACATTTCTCTTGCGTCACCTTGCCCACCGCTAGGAGCGCTAATGTCTTAGGAACTGTCAGTTGGTAACAAGTTTCACACCAGTGAGCAGAAATGTTTGTATAGCTTAAGGGACTTAACTACGGGGTCATCAGTCCCTAAATTTACAAACTACTTATGAACTACTTACGAACTAGGACGGCACAAATATCTATGCCCGAGGGGGGGGAGTCGAACCCCCGACCGTAGTGGCCGTGCAGACCGTGACTGGAGCGCCTCAGTCCCATCGGCCATCACACCAGTGAGCGTCGCGACTGTATATGTTAGACTGTGGTTGGATATACATCAGGCGGAAACCAATTATATATTTTTCATGGCGTTACAGCATTCAATGAATGAAACAAATCGCAATTTCTGAACAGTTATGGCTTCACTGTACTAGGTTTAGATGGAATAGTAAAGTGCGGCGAATGAAAATTTGTGCCCGGCCGGGATTCGAACCCGGGATCTCCTGCTTACTAGGCAGACGCGTAGACCACTCCGCCACCGACGACACAGTGACCTGCCCCACTGCAGAGGACTCTTCCCTGCACGTCTCCCGCCACATACAAATCTCCATTCGCCACGCTCTCTCTTTCCTATACCAGAGCCTAATTTTTCTGTAATGCTGGCAGCCACAAGACTGTATTAATTGTCTCGATACCTCATGGTCAGTTCTCCCTGATGCGGGAATACAGTATTGTGGCTGAGAGCATTACAGAATAAATAGGCTGTGGTATAGGAAAGAGACAGCGTGGCGAATGGAGATTTGTGTGTGGCGGGAGACGTGCAGGGAAGAGTCCTCTGCAGTGGGGCTGGTCACTGTGTCCTCGGTGGCTGAGTGGTCAACGCGTCTGCCTAGTAAGCAGGAGATCCCGGGTTCGAATCCCGGCCGTGCACAAATTTTCATTCGCGGCCATTTGTATTCCATCTAAACCTAGCACAATGAAGCCATATCTGATCGCAAATTGATAAATCTGAAGCATAGAATTAAAATTTGTGATGAGGCCGGGAATCGAACCTGGACCTCTATGCTTACTAGTCAGACGTCTTAACCGTTATACCATCACACCACCAACGATTAAGGCGCTTCGGAATAGTGTAAGTACGATTTCCCTCCACGTCACAAACTTTAATTCAGATTCTGTGTTCCAAAGACAATTGCTACCACTGCCAAGGCTGTCCATGCGGCGGAATAGCACCTCAGCAATGGACATATTGTAACAATCCTGTTAAGGTGGAATAAATATCAATTTAGTACAAATAAACAATCCTTGAGACGGATTTTCGTCTCGTTTTTGTCAAAGACAATAATTATAAATCTGAAGCATAGAATTAAAAGTTGTGGTGCGGCCGGGAATCGAACCCGGACCTTCATGCTTCCTACGCAGACGTCTCAGCAATGGACATATTGGAACAATCCTGTTAAGGTGATATAAATATCCGCTGCATGGAGAGCCTTGGCACTAGTGGCAATTATCTTTGGAACACACAAGCTGAATTAAAGTTTGTGACGTGGAGGGAAATCGTACTTAAGACTATTCCGAAGCGCCTTAATCGTTGGTGGTGTGGTGGTATAACGTCTGCCTAGTAAGCGTGGAGGTCCGGGTTCGATTCCCGACCGCACCAAAAATTTTAGTTCTATGCTTCAGATTTATCATTATTGTCTTTGACAAAATCGAGACGAAAATCCGTCTCAAGGATTGTTTATTTGTACTAAATTGATCTCAAATTGCTATTTATTTCGAACCCAATTAAGGTCCGTCGGATATTTCTGCGCACGATAGATTTGGTATGTCTATTGTTTCAAGGCGTTATGTATATTTCTGCACGTCAGTGTATTTTGTGTTGATGGATCACTGAAGGGGTATAGGGACCGAGGAAACACTTATTATCGCACGATGCGCTACTCCCAAACATAAGACAGGATCCCAGGTATTGCAGTGAGTTACAGTGAGTTTTGGGACGCGAATTAAATATTGCCTCAGGCTCTGCTACGGTTTAGTCAGAGCTGGTGTATAAACAGACAGCGACCCTACTCGCCGCCCGCAGCTGACCTCGGGTCAGGCGGAATGTCTTGGGATATCGCGGCAGTCCGCTCGAGGGACTTATCAGCGGAAAAGCGTCGAGGTCACAGACACGTCACAGACAGCTGCCGCTCGTTACACGACCAGGCTACTTTCCTGTATACGACGCAAGTGTTCGGATACTGGTCAGTGACGGCGACCTCAAGACAAGCAAAATTAGGGGGAACACCAGATACCACTAATGAACTGGCTGCACAAAAATATTCATATCCCTCGCAGAATTTTTTCAGCAATCAGTCTTGAGTATTATTTCTTATGTTGTTGTAGTAGTCTTCAGTCCGGAGACTGGTTTGATGCAGTTCTCCACAATACCCTATCCTGAGCAAGCCTCTTCAACTCCACATAAGAACGGCAACCTACATCTGTCTGAATCTGCTTACTGTATCCATCTCTTGGTCTTCCTCTGCGGTTTTTACCCCTACACACTCTCCTCCAATGCTAAATTCACGATTCCTTGATGTCTAAGAATGTGTCCTACCAATCGATCCCTTCTTTTACTCAAGGTATGGCAGAAAATTCTTTTCTCCCCAATTCTGTTCAGTACCTCCTCATTAGTTACGCATCCACCCACCTAATCTACAGCATTCTTCGGTAGCACCACATTCCAAAAGCCTCTATCCTCTTCCTGTCCGCACTGTTTATCGTCCATGTTTCACTCCTATACAAAGCAACACTCCACAAAAATGTCTTCAGAAAAAACTTCCTTAGGCTTAAATCAATATTCGATGTTAACAAATTTCTCTTTCTCAAAAACGCTTTTCTTCCCATTCCCATTCTGCATTTTATATCCTCTGAACTGCGACCATCATTTGTTATTTTACTGCCAAGTAACAAAACTCATCTACCTCCTTTATTGTTTCGTTACGTAATCTAATTCCTTCAGCATCACCTGATTTTCTTAGACTGTACTCCATTACCCTAGTTTTGCTCTTGTTAATGTTCATCTTATATGCACCTTTCAGCACACTGTCCATGCCGTTCAATTGATCTTCCAGGTCCTTTGCTGTCTCTGACAGAATTACTATGTCGTCAGCAAAACGCAATGTGTTCAATTCTTCACCCTGAACTTTAATTCCTTCTCCAAATTTCTCCTTGCTTTCCTTGCTCAATGTACAAATTGAATAACATTGGAGAAAGGCTACAACCATGACTTACTCGCTTCCCAACCACTGCATCCCTTTCATGCCCTTCAACTCTGACAACTGCTGTCTGGTTTTTGTACAAGTTGTAAATAACATTACGCTCCCTACATTTTACTTTTATTATTTTACTATATTTTATTAACAGATCTAGATTTCGACGACTGTGTGGCCATTATCAATGCTAATACAAATAAAAAAGAACCAGTTAGAATATAATACATGTCATGTTTATAAACCAGTTGCACGAGCAATTTCCGTTCTCTGGGGCCCGCAGTGTAGAGTATGCCTTTGAGCGACATGTTCAATACCACAATAATTATAAATTATTTTTACACTGTTTTAGAACTTTATCATCTCACTATAAGCCTATTTCGGCCTTAGGTGTTAGTACTTATAATACTGTTGCCATTTATTTGCTGCCCAATTGATTTTAAAAGCTGATGTTATCCTTATCTATTGCTGATTATCTGTATATGTGCAGCATCAATGGTTATACTAATCGTTTTTCTATCAATTTCTGTAGTGGCAGCATTCAACGATATTATGTATAACGTTAATATCACAACACAATGAAATAATCAAGAAACTGGATGTTACCTTGCCGTCTGAGTTCTCAGTTAAATCCTACTGCTCTCGTAATTTGTGTTATTTGATGTCGCAGAAATCCCTCTAGTTTGTGGGATCGTATAAAGAAAAAAAAATATCGAATCAAACCTCATTCATTAATCGACTCTGCACCAGGTATCTCTACAGAAGTAAATTTTACGATCTCAGATTATATTTGCAATGAAAGACATCAAAATAATGGTCCTCTCGAAACAATCCGCATAGAGACTCTTAATCCCAGCCAAGAAACTAACATAAGTGCAGTACCTCCCCAATGATACCGCGAAACGCATCATAAATAAAAATTTCATAACTTAGCAGGAGAGAAGAAAAATACTCCTTTCCGTTAAACTAGATTAATTAAAACACGGTAAATACTAAAAGGTCAGAACAGTCAGAGCTAGCCACGCCGCGTCGAACCGCATAGTCAGGCATTACCTCTCACAAAGGAACTGGCAAAAATACTGATAACCCCCAGACAAAAATTGGGCACACCGGTATCGAGCCTTAATATTGATTCACTGGAGATGATTACTGGGGCTACTGACTTTATTAAAATACAGAAAGAAGGAAAAGAGTTAATGGTGGGAACCCTCGTCAAACGTTGTAAGTCACCACGAAAAATCCACAGATTTCTCGTGCATAACACATCGTTTCGTACTCTGAACCCACGCAATTTAATGTTGGGGAATGTTCATCGATATTCATCCATATATTAAGCGTCTGGGCCATGACGTTGATGGCTCATGACTCGCAAAAATCGTTCTGGCTACGTCCAACATTACGTACAAAGAAGGGGCAAAAAAGGTTGAGACATGGGAAAAGAAATTTAGTCACATTCCTGCAGATACGTTATGAAAGCACACTGAAGGTGATTGTGTGCTGCTACCGGGCATTGTGGCCTCGGAACACTGGTAATCGCGGGAATGCACGTCCAACTTGCTCTTTACGAAGAATAAAGGAAAAATCTTACACGGACATAGTCAATTATTTTGAATAAGAAATACACCCACTTGTTGATTAATCACACTTCCCCGATACCCGTAAATTTAATTTTAAGGCTTGAAACTGATGGCTCAATCTGAATTCATACCTCAAGAAACACAAAATCTCGCTCCACATTTGCTCTCGCGAATGTGTGACGATAATTAGAGTTTTGTCTACATCAACATGGAATATTCTGCAAATCACCTTTAAGTACCTGGCCTAGGGTTCATCGAAACACCTTCCATTCTCGAATAGCGCACGGGAAGAGAGAGAACATCTGAATCTCTCCGTTCGAGCTCTGATTTCTCGTATTTCATTCTGACGATGATTTCTAGCAATGTAGGTGGCATTCACCAATAGATTATCGCGTTCGGAAGAGAATGTTGGTGATTGGAATTTCGTAAGTAAATCACGGCGCTGCGGTAAACGCCGTTGTTGTAATGATTCCCATCCCAGATCCTGTATCATTTCCGTAACGTTGTATCCCTGTATCGTGACAATACAAAACGAGCTGCCCGTCTTTGGACTCTCGATGTCCTCCGTCACTATCGCAAATGAAATATTATATATATATATATATATATATATATATATATATATATATATATATATATATATATATATATATTGTTGGTATTGAATTATTATTTATATTTGCAACTAACGTAATTGAGAGTGAAAACAAATGTATCAAATATAACTGTTTATAAGCGTCTGTTATTCAAAGCCCGGCTAAATTTCCTTTTGCTGACATTTTGGCGCTGTATGTTGATTATATCTTAGGGTTTCAGGTTCTATTTAAGTCCATGAATTGGTTCCACAACTCTACTAAATAAACTACACACTTTTTATAATCACTTCTCTACTGAAACTTAGTAGAATACAATTGCACACACAGGTAATATCATATGACTGTCCTTCATGACATTCTGTGTGAGACTATACATAAAGTGTCATTAGTTACAAAAAAGAATATTTGAGGAATCAATTAGTTATGTTTTCTCCCTAATTACATTACGCTGTAATTGATCTGTGGACTCATATCAATATTATTAACATTTTAATTGATTCTACATAAAAATATTTATATACCTTTATTTTTTTTCAAATATATGTTTTTAATGTTTAAAATTCATTCATTCCTCCTGGCTTGGCTATCTTCTGTCGTCAAGTAACGCTACAGTGTTCATTCCAGTTTAAGTCTGAAGTAATAGTAATTCATAGATATTTAGTGCAGTTCACGGCCTTCACGTTTGATTAATTTGTCTTGTAAACAAAGTTTAACGCATTTCTTTTCATACTCGTGTGGACGACTTCACACTTATCATTATTTAGAATCAATTGCCAATTTTTATACAATAGTGATATCTTATTTAGATCGTTCTGCAGTAGGTTTTGATCTTCAGATGATTTACTAGACGGTAAATGGCGGCGTCATTTGCAAACAACTTAAGACAGCTGCTTAGATTTTTTCCCAAATCGTTTATGTAAATAAGGAACATCAGAGGACCAATAACACTACCCTGTGGAACGCCTGATATCACCTGTTTTAGTCGATGCTTTATCATCGATTACTACGAACTGTGTCCTCTCTGACTGGAAAATTGTGGTGTCACAATTTGGGGCGATATTCCATGACAACGCAATTTCAAAATGTTCAAATGTTTGTTAAGCATATGGGACTTAACTACGGGGTCATCAGTCCCTAAACTTACAAACTACTTATGAACTACTTACAAACTAGGACGGCACAAATATCCATGCCCGAGGGGGATTCGAACCCCCGACCGTACAACGCAATTTGATTAAACGTAATTTGTGAGGCATGGTGTCAAAAGCCTTCTGGAAATCTAGGAATACGGATTAAATTTGAGATCATCATCATCCTTTTATCATCATTTGATTGTCTGACGCGCGGCAGGTTTAGATTGCATAGCCGTCCATGCTTCTGTCTTTTGCAATCAGCTTCGTTCTTTGGTACCCTCCTAGTGGCTTTCTGACGTCACCCAGCACCTGGTACCTTCTTCTGCCTCTCCCTCTCTTTCCCGGAATGCAACCCTCAATCGCCTCTACCAGGAGGCAATCTCGTCTTGAACTGTGGCCTATCCAGTTTAGTTTCCTGTTCTTTATCGTCAGCAACATCCTCCGTTCCTCTCCAACACTCTCCAGTACTTCTTAATATCTGACTTTATATCGATCCAGCTGATCTTCTCTATCCTACGCCATATCCACATTTCACAAGCTTCAATTTTCTTCTCATCTTGCTTTCTCAATGTCCACGTTTCTGCTCCATATAGGGCCATACTCCATATTACACACTTAACCAGTCTCTTCCTTAATTCTTTCTTTAAACCACTAGTTAGGAGTCTTCTTTGCTTCTGGAACGCTTCTTTCGTCAGAACCATTCTCGTTTTGATGTCTTGTTGGCAATTCATATCTTCCTTTACCCAACTTCCCAGATATTTGAATGCTGTCACCTGTTCTCAAAGTCCTTCTTCCAGAGGAACAATATAGTTTCAGAAGGAGAAAGGGAACGCGAGATGCAGTTTGACTCCTAAGAACCATCCGCGAAAGATATATTGAAAAGGGTAAAGAGGTGTGTGCTGTCTTCATAGATCTCGAAAAGGCATTTGATAGAGTGCAGTGGGATAAGCTGTTTGACATCTTGAAAAGGAAGGGAGTAAAGTGGAAGGAAAGAAGATTAATTGCAAATCTGAAGCAGAAACAGAAGGCACGAGTACAAATAAGTAATGGGATCTCTGAAGACAGCAAGACTGGGAGAGGTGTCAGACAAGGCTGTTGTCTCTCTCCAATTTTATTTAACATTTATCTGGAAGAAGTACTGGAAAGATTTTTGGATGGGACAAGAGGAGTAAGGATAGATGAGAGGAAAATTGATTGTATAATATTTACTGACGACTTGGTCATCCTTGCAGAATATAGAGACAGACTGACTCAAATGCTAAATGATCTGAGTGAAGCCTGTACAGCATATGGCATGACAATTAATAAAAAGACAACGAAAAGCATGGTCATAGGTTTAAAGGAAGGAAGAGAGAAAATCAAGTTGGAGTCAGAGGTCATAGAACAGGTGACAGCATTCAAATATTTGGGAAGTTCGATTAAGGAAGATATGAATTGCGAACAAGACATCAACACGAGAATGGCTCTGGCAAAAGAAGCGTCCCAAAAGCAAAGAAGACTCCTAACCATTGGTTTAAACAAAGAATTAAGGAAGAGATCAGAATTTTTCAAATAAATTGTCACAATTAGCAAATTTCTGAAAATCACGTCAGATCGGACCGAACTTACGTCTGCTCTCCTTTGGTCCCTTTCAAACTCTGCCTAACATGGTTGATGTCTCGTTCCAACCGCTTTCGCGTTCAACTTGCTAGGCGGAGCTCTCGCATTGGCTGGAGTAGTAACGGCTCCACCGCCAACCTAACAACCCCCAAAGATTCGGAAACTGCCGGCTAGCATTCGCTGGTTCTACAAGAAAACCTCTCTGCTGCTCGCTCAGAAGGCAAAGGTTGGCTATCCTCTTCTGGACCAACACGTACTGCCTACCTGCCACCAACTTTTGTTCTCACAGCACGTCAGGAACACATACACATTCACTCAAGCAGTGTAAAGAGATGTGACATGTGGAGCTTGGCTCCTTTTCCTTTCTTTATTAATAGCATTTTCGGGTCCACTGGCTCTATCCCTAACCTGAACTGCAACAAAATATGTTGCCATCAATTAAATTGAACAAAATGATGAAAAAAAGTAATGAAGCGATCTAGCAGTACTACTTCAGTACTATTCTACGCTTGCCAAACTCGTAGGAATATAGGCTAACGAAACATAATCACAAATAAAACAATCCCTTGGGACAACATTGTGTCATTATAACAGAGGCATTAAACATAAGGAGAGGCATTGAATTAAAATTTATGCAGTTTTTCCATATAACAGTCCAGTTATAAAGCGGATATTTCAGCTCGATTGTATTCTGTGGCACTATGTCAGTGAATGTGCGATACAGTAATGCAGTATCGTAGGTCCGTTGATGTGCTCGTATATAGCCAACTTCTAGGTAACATTTTCTGACGTGTTCCAGGTCCGGGTTGATACGGGCGAGGTTTACTGGCACAGCCTTGTCCGCAGGTTCTAAGCGGACAAACAAATTTTTGGTGATCGTATTGTAATCGGCCTGCAAAATTTTGATGGTTCTTTTGACAAATAGTGCCGTACACTGGGCTTCCAAATTTTTGAGCCCGAAGCCTCCCTTACTGCAGCTAAGTGACCCTGTACGAAAAGAAACTTTAAAGATGTTGCCTCTCCACAAGTTCCAACTTTCACTGGCTGTCATTTTCTGAGCTGTGATGTTGGGGATAGGTAAAGTTGCAGCTACGTGGTAAATTTTACTGTAGACATAACCATTGATGAATAAGGCTTTTTGAATGCGGTGTAAACATCTTGTAGAATTATCCCGTAGAGTCGCACGTATGATGATACGTTTTTCTTGCCAGTTGAGCTGTACCATGATAAGGGGATTAACCGTGAGAATCAGTACCAACTGTTTCCTGGTCTCGGTTATAGGAAGCCACGTAGATGCAATATAGTCTTTATGCTGTCCTAATAATAGCAACCGAGACTTCCGCTCGTTCACCCTGGCACCACAAGCATGGTGGTATCGAGTTCTTCGCTGGAGCTGACAAGGATGCTGACATCGTCGGCGTAGGCTTGGCATACTGTTCTTGTATTGAAAATTTGTAACCCTTGCAAGTTGATGTACAACGTTCGGAGGAGTGGTTCCACGGCTATCGCATACAGAGTCGTAGATAGTGGACATCCTTGTCGGATACCCCGCGGCTGTGTAATGGATGGAGTGAGTTGACCACTAATTTTGCATCTGAATGTCGCATGGCAGATGCAATGCCTGATGATTGAAATAAATCGATCGCTGAATCCCATAGTCCTCATAACTTGAAATAAGAAATTGTGGTCGACTCTATCAAACGCTTTATCGAAGTCGAGGAATGCCAGTGCCATTTTGCTTCTACATATCCAGGTGAGGTAAATTAAGTCTCTTTATTCGGCGAGTATGGTTAATTGAACGCCCAGTAACCGCACTTTTCTGGAAATGACGCATAATCTTGGAAGGAACGGTTTCATTCTCTTGTTCAGGAGACGAGTCAATATCTTAAAAGCCGTATTCAGAAGAGTGATTGGTCTAAAATTCTGCAGTCCGCCAGCATGCGGAGTTTTCGGGATGAGAACGAGGATGCCTTCAGTGAAGTTCAAAGGAAAGTCATTAACTCGTTATACATTTCTGTGTGTTGAGGACCGAGTAAATACCAAAACCGGTCGTAGATTTCTGTAGGCAGACCGTCTGAACCAGCAGCTTTGTTTCGCGCCGCTTCTGCGATAAGATCTGCAACTTCTGCACAAGTTCTACTTTCCAGCAACTCTGCGTTATCCTCGTCCGCTATTCCGTGCGTTATACTTGATAAAAACGTCCGCATTACGTTCAAGTCCGTCGCCGATGCAGCAAAGAGGTTCGTAAAATATCTTGCAACATACGCCTTGATTTCACCTTGATGTGTATACTCCTGTCCCTGCTCATCCGTTAGCTTGTGTAACATTTGTCACCTGGCAAGATACGTGGAAGATGGAAACATTTTCGTGTGCTATGTCGTTGACATTTCTGGCTCGTATTCTGATGCCCTCCAAGGATTGTCTCATAAGCGCCACTGTTTTTGCTTTTGATTTTGATGACGTCCGCAGCCGTGGATGTCGGTTTGTTATATAAATCACGAAGGAGCGCAAAGAAGTATTCTAATGATCGTTTCTTCCAATGCGCTCTAACCTTAGCGAACTCAATAATACATTTTCTTAGTTGTGGTTTGGTGCACTCCAGCCACCATTCAATACGTCTGACGTAACGCGGTATTCGCTGAAGACATCGTTGCCAGGTGTTCTCGATCGCTTGCTGGAGAGAGTCGTCATTAATGAGGGAGACATTAAGTTGCAAAAATAAAATAAAATGTTTGTAGAGTCTATGGGACTTAACTACGGGGTCATCAGTCCCTAAACTTACAAACTACTTATCAACTATCTTATACTAAGGACGGCACAAATATCCATGCCCGAGGGGGTTTCGAACCCCCGACCGTAGTGGCCGTGCAGACCGTGACTGGAGCGCCTCAGTCCACTCGGCCACCGCGGCCGGCCAGCTAACACCGCGTTGTAGCCAAAGCAACTACACTGAATGTCTTAAAGGACGTCTCTCTCCATACCGTATACTTCAGTTCTGCCTCATGTTCCCTGTGAAATGCGTATCAAATTGCCAGGGCTCTCCTACATTGGAATAGCACCTCAGCAAAGAACGCAAATATAACGGCCTGTGGAACAAGGCGGGATAGTTCCTATTTGCGTTCTTTGCTGGGATGCTATTCCAATGTAGGAGAGCCCTGGCAATTTGATGCGCATTTCACAGGGAATATGAGGCAGAATTGAGACGTGCTTTAAGACAGTCCGTGTAGTTGCTTTGGCTGCATCGCGCTTTTAGCTTACCGGGCGCCGTGGCTCAGCGCGCCCGGTCAGTGGGCTAAACGTTCTCTGAAATAAAAAAGCTCAGCCAACCATTCACCGAACAACCACGAACAAACTAAACGAACGACCGCGAAGCACATATGTACCAGTTGAGCAAAAAAAAAAAAAAAAAAGTCATCAACTGCGATTGGGCAAAGCTTAAAATGGGTACCCAGCCGGGATTCGAACCCGGGTCTCCTGCTTTCTAGACAGTCGCGCTGACTACTACGGGAGTATTACGGGAATTAGTTTCATAACTACGAGTTGAGTACTGTGGGCAGGGCGAAGCTGGGAATTTGTATCTGACGGGAGGCGTGCTTAGGTAGTCCTTGCAGGTGCGGTGATCACTGTGTCCCCAGTGGTGTAGGGGTCAGCCCAACTGCCTAGAAAGCAGGAGACCCGGGTTCGAATCCCGGCTGGGTACACATTTTCAGCTTTGCCCAATCGCAGTTGATGTCATATATTCTGTGAATATTAAATAATAACAACTGTTCTTTCGGAACAGACGCTTTAGTGGTCTAAAGCGCCTACCTAGTAAGTAGGAGGCCCCGGGCTCGAATCCCGGCCACTGCATAGAATTTAATTCAATGCCTCTCCATATGTTTAATAATCGCAAATTTTTCAGTGACATTTTAAAAGCGCTGGCCCAGTGCGACACGTGGCAGACACATTGCATATTGCAGTTTTCCAGGCTCGGCGATGGTAATGCTAGTCGATACATCACATGCGCGCTCACCGTGCCTCTGTATGAAAATAGTATCAATCAGCGGAATTTTGTCGGAACTGCAATTACGTAGCAGCCCACATGTCATCACAAATCCGCAGCAACAGATGCGCTTTTTGACCGTGACAAACTTACACACAAAAAACACGTTTCTCGTCGTTAATTATCCGCGAATATTTTGCATCGTTTCCACGTTTGACTGCCGCCGAGAGTTACGTTGCGGTTAATTTTCGTTTCCACAGCCTACGTTAAAAATTTGCGGGCATAAATTTTGGCACCAGTTATTCACGATGGCGGTGTCACTAACATCAAACGCCATGGTCTGTGAACGGTGCGAGAGTTCAATTTTTAGTGGGAAGTTTCACACAGAAATTCACGAATAGATGAGACGAGAGAAAATGATACACAGGTGTAGTTAAGCTCTATCTTCGCGCTCGTGTTATATGAAATTCTCAATCTCGGGCGTCGCAGCGCGATTCGTCGCATGACAGCAATAAAACGTTTCACAAAATTTCGTCCTGAGCATATTTACGCCAGTAAATACACGTCGAAGATTGAGATTGGTGTGTCTTTCAAACATCATTGTTCTACAGAATTACGCAATTACACTAACAAACGTCTAGGGGATAGACATAGAGCCGTATACTTCTGCACACTTCACTATTACCACAGTCTTACGTATACAGTCGTGACACTCACTGCTGTAAAAGTTGTTACCAACTGACAGCTCTACGGTCGGGGGTTCGAATCCCCCCTCGGGCATGGATATTTGTGCCGTCCTAGTTCGTAAGTAGTTCATAAGTAGTTTGTAAGTTTGGGGACTGATGACCCCGTAGTTAAGTCCCATAAGCTTAACGAACATTTGAACTGACAGCTTCTGCGACACTAGCGCTCCTAGCGGCGGGCAAGCCGCCGAAGTAGTGATGTTTGTTTGTAATCGCTTTTGTACGTAATTAACGAAATACTATAATTTTTTGCGTTACAAGCATTATTAAAATATCGAGAGACACACATAATACGGAAATTAATATAAAAACAGCCCACTTTAAATAATTCAACGGTATAAAGAACAACTCTGCCATGAACAAACACTTAGGAATATGTTATATTTGCAGCTTATTCCGCTGAAAGTAAATTGCATATAACCATAATGGTATAATAAATTTGTATTATGGTCTGTTCTTACTAGGACAGCCAGTTATTGACGTGTATCATTTCGGTGTGGAGTGTAATGATTCTCACATTTTACACGTCACTCGTCTTCCTTATTTGTGCATATTCTTTTAAGAGTAATAACTTTAGCTTTAAAAAACCAATGTTTTGATGATTATTACCGTTTCTGGTTCAGATGTAGCGAAAATTGTGGAAATAGGTTGTTCTTTGTTCGAAAACAGTTTGGTTGCTTTTATCGTTATATTGCCACGTCGGTGGAGTTTTTCTTCAGCTACAACTGTGTTGGCTGATTTGGTACGTTAAATAGTGTATTTATTGCATTCTACATACGTTTCCTATGTTCCACCCTCACCGATTTTACTGGAATTGTAATGAAGAATACTTAACGTTCTTAGGTAGAAATTGGCGTCTCTCTGCTAAAGGGCAAGTCTCCTGGTGTTTCCTAGAAATTTTTATTTGTAATAGAAAATGAAATTATTCATTTAAAGCCTGTATTTTACCCGATAATTGTAAATTAACTGTCCTGTAATGTACCGTTTCGTACCTTGTCACATAACTTACGAAACCTAAAAGACAAATGGGGAACTATTTTTAAATTATTACCTATTTATAAGGCACTACATAGTTTCCTAACGTAAAAAGTGTATTTAAATCAATATAAATTATACTATTCGCTCTCATCAACTATCGTATTCAGAGATGTAGCTTGCCGGCCGCTTGGAGCGCTGCTGTCGCATCGTATAAAAAGAAATCTGTGGGAGTGTCGTGACTGTATATGTTGGACTGTGGTATTAGTTTCTAAAAAAGGAAGCTTTGGGCCTTAAATTTTACCCTTTACGATGCATCAGATCACTGTGGGACGTGGGATCAGTCAAAAGGAGGGCGAGGTGAAAACGAAATTGCATCAACAAATTTAAAGTGGGCAGATAGTGTCATACCTGACAGTCACGTGGAAGAAATCACACTTCGGACAGACAACTGCTATGAACCAAATAAGAATGTGAATATTAAAATGTCTTTTTCCTGGTTACTGCATAAGTAGCCACAAATTAAGATTATAACTCAAAATTTTGTACTAAAAGGCTATATTATAATGCAAGCAGACAGTGAAACTTCGTGGCAGATTAAAAGTGTGTGCCGGAACCGGGACTCAAACCTGGGACTTTTGCCTTTGGCGGCCAAGCGCTCTACCGACGGAGCTATCCCGATACGACTCACGATACCGCCCCACAACTTTACTTCACAATTTTAACCTGCCAGGAAGTTTCATATCAGCGCGCTCTCCGCTACAGAGTGAAAGTTCGTTTCTGAGGCTGACAGTGTTCATGCGTTGATAGAGAGGAAACTGTAGAGATTGAATAATATGACTATTTTAACAGCCTGGGACTGGCAACAATATGTAAGACACTTCAAGCAAGTACATTGTACGTAATATGGAACTTCAAGATTTCAGAAGTTTTAATTCACTGTATGCCACAAAAGACTGAAAGATCTCCCCTTGTTCAGCGAAAATGGATATGGAGAAACGGCCATTTCGGTTATCAAAGTGTGCGCAAAACATCTTTCAATAGTGACAACAAATAGGCCGTATTCGTCAGGATACGCAGACATGGACTTACATTTTCAGCAGATTTGAACCAACTGTCAGATGCCCGAAGACCTATTTCGCGGCGCTGTTGCCATTTATCCCTTCATCAACATAACAGACTATCCACAAGAATACGTAGATGTGATTTAGTACAAAATGTGACATTTTTGTTCGTACAGCAAGTTGTATCACAATGTAATGTTCTGTTGATATAATACTAGCTTAAACCCGTGGCTCCGCTTGCGTGTTGGTTGATTATGATAGATAAGCTATCTTTCAGTAGTGTGATACTATACTGAATAGTAAGGAGTGTGGATCAAATCACACGTAAAAATGCACTCGTTTTGAAGAATCCAATCACGAAATTCAACAATAATGATTGTAATAATATCACAGATCGATCACTTGATGTAATGCGCGAAACTTCAAATAGATTTTTTTAAAGAGATGTATTAAAAGAAATTTCTTTTTTTACGGCTTTATATATTTATTCTTATATTTCCTTATTCGCATGATTATCCTTCAAGAGAAAGAGCTGAAGACATTGTAGCACGCATAGACCAAAGATATGGTCTGTGGCATCACGTTTCGCTGTATGTAACCTCCTTGCTATAGGTTCGCAAACGTCATCGCTGGCCTACAGTCCGATTTTATTTATTTATTTATTTCTTTTTTAATATAATTTGACGACTTTCAACCACCATATCTTCCACCCCATTATAGCTGTCGGCATGGAATTGCTATGGTGTACAAAGGGAGACTTCGGACAACAATTACACACAGACCATTCGTTTGCTTTCTGTAAGTTTCGCTGCAGAGCGAAATATTAACACAGACACACACACACACACGTATAATTTTATATACACCGATAACTTTCCATCCCAATATACTCAACCCTTTTATCATTACCAATCCTCAAGCAACAATGCAACCAATAAAACCATTTTCAAAGAGTAAATATAATTTTCAAAGAGTAATTATTGTTCCGCATTTCCCGTTATACTCTTCAAATTACTAAACCTCTATCAGATCGCTATAAAATCATGCTTAAAACCTTCCTCAGGTATAAATTAGTAACTGTACAAACATTCAAGTATCTGCGTTTTGTCGTTCGTACACTGAACATTCACATCAATATATGTATATTAGCTATCCGATCACCATAAAACCGTGTCTAAAGCCTTCCCCTGGTTGACATTAGTAACTGTACAAATTTTTAGCTCTTTACGTCTTGTGGTTCAGACGTGATAAACGTACACCGAACAGACATTCACATTTATAGATATAATGAAAGTGATGTGATTGAGTAAAATTATTCGTTAAATACCAAGAGCTATATGCCACACAGTGCAACATGTTTATGAGAGGTATACATCACCATGTCCATTATCTATACATCTGCAAAATTGGTACAAAATGAATAAATGTCTATTACATGTGAAGCACCATGATGGTACTTATTATTTAAATTGGAAACTGACAAAAATTCGTTAGGGTGATGTTATTAATTAGGCAAGGGAGTACACTGTAAAACACGTTCTCACTCTTCTGTAAAAATTGGTAAATGTGTCATAGTGTCTTATACCTGCGACTCTCAGAAATACATTATTGTAGGGCACGTAGTTCAGGAGAAGTGACTTCATAAGGATACAGCTGTTAAAAATGAAGCTGAAATGGATGAAGAGTAGGGTAGAACACAAGGCACAGGGAGGAGGAGAAGGACCAACATCAGAAAGGAATGAATACACTGTCGTACAACGCCGCGTTCTATAGCACGTCGTTATAAATTTATACTATAGGGTGAATCGCCTAAAAATTGTACCCAAAATATCGCGGAAGTGGAACGTTCTGTTGAAGTGCGGTTTTCACGGAATGGATTTGCCTCGTATTGTTAGTCAACAAACTTCCCATTTCTCTCTGGCTCTTCTTTTATTTTAAAATGGCTGTTGATAAACCGCTTCGCAGGAGCCTTAATTATCCGGCAGCAGTTTAAATTAATAATGTAAAATGAAAAATACAATAAAAATCGTTCTTGTATTTTTTCATTATTTATTTTTATGATAACACTGTTAAACGTGCTTCTTTCTTGATCGGTTTCGACGTTTCGCGCCATCTTTTGTGTCTTCGACGCTATTCGGGTTCGCGAAAAGTTGCTTTTACGATTCTATATTTTTATGACATTCTGCATTTATTACACCCAAACATTACGTCAGAAGAATTTTCAGTGCGTACTGAAAAAAGTTCTAAATCGGTTGCAACATTGTGTCACAATTTCAACTCAATCTGCCGGACTCTTGATAATTTGAACAAACGGATATTTGCAACTGTTGTACTCACACAAAAAATGTAGATACCGCTAACTCTGAAAGTTCTTTAGCGAATGATATAAAATTTTGCCAATACGGTGCCCTGTAATACTCGTCTTATAATGCGCATAATTTGGAAATATATAATATATGTGAATTTCGTGAAGAATTTCCGATGAATTGAAATTCTGAAAAAAAAGAAAAATTTAAATTTTATTCCTATATAACATGTAGATATTCCTAACTGCAATGTCTGAAAGTACTTCAAGGTATGCTTCGAAATTTTGACACAATGACACCCTGGAATAAGTGCATGCTTTTTAATATGTCATATGAATTTATATAAATTTTATAATGGGGAAACGTTACAAGTTGGGGAAAGTTACATATATGTAGGGTGCATTTCATACATCAAAGTAGTAGCTATCTACAAACGAAAAGCATTTTAGCATGTATTTTAGCATTTTAGCATGTAAAGTTCTCTCAAAATTTAAAGGAAATCGGCCGAGGCCTTTCATAGATTAACGATTTTACAATTTTTATTTTAAATTTCTGTTTAATGACGCAAAACCAGCATCGAGTGTGCTGGGGTGCTTGTTCTTCTTTCACCTCGGGCAGTTACCTCCCACGCTTCGTAAAGCACCATCGTCTTGGACTTCTGATAGGGCGGCGGTGACGTTGGCCAGGCTATTGTGTTACTAAAAGCAGCCTCGTGCCGCAGGCTATAGAAGCCGCCCACAATACACGCCACCGAGGTAAAAAGGGAAAAATCTCTTAAGCAGCGCATCCCTGATTGCCGAAAAGAGGCAACAGCGTAGGGCGGTGCTCTTCCGACAAAAGAAATGCGAACACGTCGCCCGATGCCGCTGGACCGGAAAAGGATGATCAAGAAAACAGCGATGGGTTTGCACTATCCATTCAGTCAAGAGGTAAAATGGCATAAAACCACTAACTATCGAATTAAACATTAAAAGAGAAACTCTGATAAAAATATAGGATTACATTGCTGCTGGTAAACCTTCCGTGTACCTTGAACATGGTCTATGAAACTCTTCTGTTCCTGACGTTTCGGCCACGACTGCGTTGGACATCCTCAGAAACGTTCATCTTCTGCTGAGTCTTGCCGACTGACGGGTCGGAAGCGTTGAAAAGGGGGAGTGTCGACGTCACGTGAGGAATAGAGATAATAGTTGTCTGAGATAAAATCTTCACTTTCAACTGTCACCTAGTCAAAGATGAAAACTTGTATGACGAAGCGTCAAAAAGGTGGGATAACCCACCGAGTGAATATATCTTTACTCATCAGAGACGGTCCATGGGTATGCAAATGTGTAAAATCACAGATATGCAAATTAATTTTAAATATAATCATCATTAATGTTAATATCAAAGGTCGCCACCATATTTTTTTTATTAAAAAGATGGAAAAAAATCCAAGACACTAAATCTACAAGCACGGTGGTGAGATGATTGATCAGAGTGCACCAAATAATAAATAAAATAATCTAATTACCTTCGAAAATAGTGACTTAGGAATTTGTAAAGGAAAGTAAGTTTATGACTTAAACAAATACATTTAGTAATTAAAGCACACATATATTAGGGGGATAGTTATCGATTAATATAAATGATTTTGTAAATGAAATCAGTTATGTGCAGTCAAGCAATGGGTTATACATGAAAACTAATATGTATAAAAAAGACACAAAATGCAGTAAAATCGGTTAAAACCGCGAAATACATGTGTGACCAGCAAATTGTCTGATTTTTAACAAATTCCTTAACAAATCAATATACGAAATCTAATAGGAATGAAACAAATGGAGCCGTAACTTTTATATGTAAAAGTTTTTGACACTAAATTAATTAACTCAGGACAACGCCACATGTATAGCTAGATATTTCCCTATCATGAAAAACTAGACAGGTGGACAGAGGCGCTAATAATTACTTATAGGAAAGAATTCATATATCGATCATACGCACGCACATACACAGATTGGTGGTTACTGCAATTATATATAACAACCCTAGCAAATAGCGATCATCACTTTATGAATAACCTTGAGTCGGCTTGATCTGTTGACGCTGGATTTTGCTGGCGACTGGACGATGTTGGAGTGGAGCTGAAAGAGAATAAAGTCTCCCGCCTGGAAATTTCACTACGATCTGTGAAGCAGTATCGACATTTAACTAAAACAGCCCCACTACCACGGCAGATAGCAGCTGTCTGCTAAATGCTCCCAGTGTTGGCTAGGACATACACTGACAAACTCAAGCTCAAAATCGAGTATTGGGCACAAGTGCCCCCAGAATGGAACTATATAAACCACTAGCACGCCAGTACAGCCAGTTTGACCATACAAGAATATAAAACAGTCGTTACGCAAAGCGAACAACTGCAACTACCTTCCTGTCCATATCGACATGTGAAATTTTCAAAGTGTGCGATCCGCTGCAGGCGGAAACCTCTGAAAACTAGTCCAACAAAAGTTCAGGACTCAGACCGGAAGAGCGAATAAAACTCTTCAGGTTCTATCTAAAAGAAAATGCTTGAACTAGCCGGAGCCTATGCAAGAAGTGACCACCGACTCTTTGTCCACCCACGCGAAAAACTGATTGTCACCGCCCCCCTAAACTCGATATACCAATCACTGGAGATGGACAGGCAGCTATGACACATAGCTAGGCCTACAAAGACGGAGCCAATCTAATGGCCTCCAGATGATGCTACCCGAGTCAACTGTCCTTTCGAAAATTCCCCATGTCCAACGTTTTCCACCCTTTTGCCCTAAAAGGAATTTAAAGTCTTATATAGTGAGGTCATAGCCTGAATAGCAACAGATAAGAGAGCAAAGTGGAAAATGGACACGAAACACCAGACAACAGAACACTCCATTGTGCACCGAAATTCCACCGGATGCCAGGCAGTATATCACCCTGAAAAAACATGGCCCGAGTCAGTCCCCAGCTGTAATTCTGCAGGTAGGGAAGGCTAACTTATACTTAGAAGATAAGTCATACACTACTAAGTCATACACTAAGAGGCTCCATGATGATAGGACCCCCGTGGAACGTCGCCCACACTGCCCGCTATTTAAAAGGGAAGCGATACATTATCGAATGTTTTCCAGAGAGTTTAGCCACCTCAGGTAGTGAGCCTACAGACAAATAGGTCTCGCCTCACAAACTGCCCCCATAAATGTGTTGCCAGAGACCAGCCTCCCTCGACAAGCCAGCCCAGCTCTGCCTTCCATAGGCGGGGACAGCGCCTAACAGCTAACGAATACAGTTCCAAAGTATAAAGAGAAAATTGTTACCCAAGACTCACACTGCAGATTCACCAAACAATACATTCTGAGGCACACCCTTATGACATGCAAGAATAAATTTAAACTAGAAAGAAAAGGACTAGCAAATTGCTCCCAATACCACTGCACATACAAAAGCACCAGAAAGAGAGAAAATGAACAAATAATAGACCACCCTACAAACTACTTTGCGATTTTGCAGCACTACTGTCCATATGTCGCTAAGTTCCAATGTCTCCGTTAACATGTGGCAACGTTTGTATTGGAACCACAATAAGGTCACTACACGAATGAAGTTAAATTTTCTGAAACACTTTATGGCAACAAAGAATTATTATCCACAATTATGTAGCAAAGCTATTGAAATATATAATCATGAGGATAGTCTTAATAGGAAAGAAGAGACAATTAAAATTAGCGACAAATAGGCAGTAGTGCTGCATAAATCGCTAAGCAGTTTTTCATCTTTGATTAGGTGACTACTACCACGCCCCCCTTCTACGCTATATGTCACTCTGACGTCTGATCCGCCAATCGGCAAGACTCAGCAAAAGAGAAATGCCTCTAAGGATGTCAAACGCAATCTTGGTCTAAACGTGAGGAACAGAAGAGTTTCATAGAGCATGGCCAAACTACCCAGAAGATTTACCAGCAGCAATGTCATCCTATGTGAAATCATTCTATGATTATGAATTACAGCTGCAACGATGAAAGCACCTAGAGGAACCATTTCAGGGGTAATTCATTCTTCAATCGTTCATTTCATTCAAGAAGGTTAATATCTTGTTCTCAAGATGTTATACCATAAAATTTTAATTACCACGAAAAAGTCAGTTATGTAGTTGATTAGGTTGTTGGCAGACAACTGCAATTGCGGTACACCTCAGGTTCGTACCCACAGAAGTATACTGTACCACAAAAGGACCCAAATGTGAATGAACTTGCTACAAAGATATTGTACTCTTTTCCTTCCTAAGCGTTTGTCTAGCCTGCTGGCAGTATCCGCTGTTTTGACTCGTTGCGCCAAATTTTACCATACTGCACCTAGTAAGATGGGTGTGTAACATCTAGAGGTCAAGTCTTCACTGCTTAGGTTGTCCTACTGGCCGTTTTCCATTTACTTTGAGATTAAAACCAGTCTCTTCCACCGTTATTTCGGCTGGTCTAAGACTTGTGCGTACACAACGTCGACTGCATTCTCTCGTCTACTATCGGCGCTACTCCGTATAACCTACGAACTGGATCGTTTGTGAGGTGGTCGTGCATTATTAATTCATATGTGCATCTGAGCGCCTTTGTCTCCATAACATCGAGTCTTTCGACCTATTTCTCATGTTGAAGTCCAGTATTCATCCCCATACATTGCCAGTGGTATACTTTTGCCTTTGTGGATTTTCATGTCGCAGAGTACACAACGCCCAGAACGCCATTCGAGCACACACTGCTTAGGCTGTTGGAGATTGCTGCACCAGATTTCCATCAACAGAAACTAACGAGCTACCAGGTACTTCATGGTGCGTACTGTTGGCTGGTCAACACCATTGGTGCTGATCGTGTTAGTCGTTTAAATCTGTCGTGAGATAATGGGTTTGAAGATCAGTCTTATCTTCAGAGGCCAGTAGCACATCAACCCATGTAACAACTTCCAGGGTGCAGTTTCTTGCTAGTGAATTGTGAGAGTCTCAATGACGGAGTTAAACAGTAGAAATGAGGGAACAGGTGCCTCATGTACTCATACAGATATACAACTGATTGTATCCGGCTTTTCTGATCATGTTATAACAGTCTGATCAATCTAACAAGTTCTCTACGTACTCCATTCTGTCGCAGTGAACCAAATCAATTTCTATGGCACTCGGCAAAGGAAGTCAAAATGAAACTGCCACTGGGGGTTAAGGTTTATGGGAAAATTTAACTTTAGGTTCTGAATTATTTCGTAAGAAGTTCGTAGGTTACTAATGGGAACTAGGTCGTCAAAGTTTCTTAAATAATTCGTCCACAGGTCGAAATTTAAGAATAAACAGTGGCATTAACTTTGATTCTGTAAATAATTTGGAAAATAGAATGGTAGGTGTTGGCTGCAATTACATTATAAAAATTGGCGGATTTTACCTTTTTAAATATGTCAGTTCATTATATTGGTTGCTGTAATAAAAATTCATGTTCATTGAGATAAAATACCGTTTATTATTTACAAAATGAAACAAGATTGCAGGTTGTAGAAGCCGGTTAATTTTGATCGGGGATTATATGGTTTGAAAATTAATAAAACTTGCGACAATCACTGCACAATATCTCGTCAGGCGTAATGGCTGGTTTTTAAATAAAAGAAAACCCATCGTGTTAAATTTTTTAGATATTTCGCAGTATATTTCACAAATAAGAGCACTATACTCTATTATATTTGAATCACAGGAGTCGCTACAGATACATCTGATCTCATAGGAGGCCAGCCACAGACAGATGAAGCGGAACGTTGTTTTTTCTTTTGTGTCAGAAAGACAAAGGAATTTGGCTTAAGGTTTAGAGAGAGAGAAATGTTCCTTGATTAAAATATATCTTCGGCTAATTAATAATTTCATTTCTATCGATTCAGTGTGTTGACTTTGAAACACATCCACTGGAATCACTGGAATTCTTGGTCGTGTTCTATTTTTGAGTTATTCATTAACCTAAAGTGTTTCTGCACCATTAATATCGTCTATTAGTATGTTAATTATTTTTATTCTATTTATTAATTATTAATGCCCTTTTTTTTACAGGGTGTCCCAGCTGTCTTGTCCACCCAAAATATCTCTGGAACAATAACAGCCATTGGAAAACGCTTTCACCGGTATCAATGTACGGCTGGGACCCATGAATGTACATATTTGGAAACATTCTAAAACGAAAGCAAATGTGTTTTTTAACACAAACTTATGTTTTTTTTTTTTTAATTGACGCCCTATATTGTTTTCTTCAGCAACCCATAGCATGACAAATCACATAAACAATGGCGTTGATTGCATCGCAATATTCCAATTACATCCCGAGATATTGCGACGAGAAGTTGACGCTTTAAAAACCCAAAATACGCTGCTAGCGTACGTCCTGAGGCTCAGGCGTGAACCCCCATGCTGCCCGTAATCGCGATGTGATTGCCATGCGTAATCGCACATCCATACTTATCAAGAGGTCCGAAACGAATAATACGGTGTGTTTCCGTCAACTCTCATAAGCACCTAATGGTTTCCCTCTTGTTTCACTAAAGCCATCAACATGAATTTTAGTATTATGAATGAATGATTCACTGTCACTTGCGCTAGATCTACAGTAAAGTAAAGTTTTAACGTTGAACGGCATCACCTTTTTAGTAACGGATTAATGATAAGCGAAGTTAACTTTGTGACTAACGTTGCGGTACACAGATATGTCACAGAACCGCATCACCCCTAGCGTATGGGATAAATACCTGCTGGAATGTACAACTTTAATGCAGGATGGCAGCAGACCGTATTATTCGTTCGGACCTCTTGGTAAGTATGGAGGTGCGATTACGCATGACAATCACATCGCGATTACGGGCAGCATGGGGTTCACGCCTGAGCCTCAGGACGTGCGCTAGCAGCGTATTTTGGGGTTTTCAAGCGTTAACTTCTCGTCGCAATATCTCGGGATGTAATTGGAATATTGCGATGCAATGAACGCCATTGTTTATGTGATTTGTCATGCTATGGATTGCTAAAGAAAAAAAATATAGGGTGTCCATTTAAAAAAAAAGTTTAAAAACATTTGCTTTCATTTTAGAATGTTTCCAAATATGTACATTCATGGGTCCCAGCTGTACATTGATACCAGTGGAAGCGTTTTCCAATGGCTGATATTATTCCAGAGATGTTTTGGGTGGAAAAGATAGCTGGGACACCCTGTATATGTTTCAAATGTTTGTTAAGAACTTAACTGTGGTTTCACCGCTCCCTAAACTTACAAACTGCTTATGAACTAGCTTATATTAAAGACGACACAAACATACATGCCCGAGGGGGGGATTCAAACCCCCAACGAGGAGCGGCCTCGCGCATCGTAGCATAGCGCCTCAATGCGCTCGTCCACTTTGCCGCGGCATATATATGTTTCACCTATGTCATTGAGCTTGTGTGTTAATGTGAATGTGGAAGGTTGTTTTTAATATTGACTGACTGCCGCGCAATGACTTACAGACGCCTCCTCGCGCTTTAGCACCTCGTTTACTTTAGTTAAAAACGCATGGCTTCGTTTGTCGTCTGCGCTGGTCTGCTGGGTGGCCAAAGACAAGCTTACTTGGCAAGATGGCGAGGTGGCTGTGTTCTTAGTGTTGTACCAAACGAAACTTGGACGAAAGAGGTGACAAGAGACCTCTATGGGAGCCGCTGAAGAGGGTATTATCTTCCTCAGGAAGAGGGGGTTGGTAGACACTAAGCTCTGAATGCGCTCTGTATGGATTTTTAGCGCGCTCTACATCTGGTGTGTGGTGGGGAAGGTTTTGGCGTAGCCTTGGGGCTTCACTCTTGCTGCGACCGTGGGATAATGCTTGGTTTATCAGTGATAGTTTTCTTGAGTAATTCTTTCGCTATGTGACGGGAAGTGTTTCCTAATTTACAGAACTCGAGTAATTGTAAATTTAGTATTTGCATTTTTATTCCAGTGATGATTTTGTGTTCGATTTTTCTCAGGTTAGAATACTCGTGTGTGGCCTACAGACTTTGTGTAAACTTAGTATGTTTAAATGTTATTGTTGTTTTTAACTAACATTTTCGCATCGCATATGTATCCGAGAGTATGCTGAATATTTCTCAGATTTTCTAGTATGATTCCGTCTCTCTTGTCTTCTATGACCGATTGCACCATGTGCTTTCGTAAGGGTCATTACTTTGGCCTTCAGCCATGCCTTTATTAATACTAGCTTTCTTCTATATGAATTCTCGTGTTCCTTTACTTGCTTATTCTAAATCAATTTCTTTTGTAAGTTCTGTGTAATTCCTCGTGGTCACACACCACATGGTAAGAATAGTATGTTGCTGCCTCTCCGAACATGAGTTGGTCTAGTGCATAGTTATTTTAAATTTGTGTTACAAGACTCCCGTCATCTCGTCAAAAACTCCGCCGCGGCCGCTTCAATTGTCGCTCCTGTCAAGTGATTCTGCATGGATAAAGTGTCGCAAGCATTATGCACATGTCTGTGAATGAATGAGTGTGCTTTCCTCTTCCCATTGTGTATTTGCAAATTTCCTCCCACATTACCTCCATATTCATAAAGGGCAGAAACAATTTTATTACGGGCAGTAACTTAATCATTTAATTCACTTTTGTACAAGGTGTGTGTGCTTTATTGTGCTTGATTTGGTCTCCCTCTCATTTATTTGTTTGTTCATTTTATTGAATAGATGATGATTTATAGTATGAAACCTTTGCTTTATAATTTGATGTTCCCCGTCCCATGTTTAATTATTCATTTTTAACATTAATTTTGTCTTGTTAAAACTTTGGCTGCTCCCTGAAGGAGTGATCAGTTGGATAAATTTCCGTTGCGCATGTACTGTGCACACTCGTAAAGTAATTTCAGTAGCTGTGAGCGTTTTAACTTGCATTTGCAGTTCTCACCTGCCAGAGATCTTACTTAAATAATTTAACACGGTACTTTCAAGTTCTCTCGGTGTTTCTCAATAAGAAGACGAGCAGCATGGATAGCATTTGTCGTCCCGCAGCTCGTCACAAACCTTCGTTGGTTATACATCATTTATCGATTTCTTTTAGCGATGATGAGTTCAAATACTTCCATTGTGAGTAACAGAAGGCGTATTAGTCAGTAGTTGCTACAGTCAGCTGGTCTACCCTTCTGTTTCCGTATTGGAACTATTGTGCTAAAACACGAATCAGCTGGGACCTTTCCCTTCTCAATAATTTTGTTAAAGTAGTCTGTCAGCCACTCAATTGAGTCCCAGTTCTTTCCACAGGATCGCAAGTACATCATCAGCCCTTGTTGCCTTCCCATTTTTCATTTTACGAAATGCATCGCCATCCTCATCCATGGTGATCGATGGTACGGATTCCTGAATATGATTTGACACCACCTAATTTAAGCAAGGGCAGTTATCATGTGTTGACACTGCATATTACTATAGTGCAGTGTTTTTCAACCTTTTAGAATGTACTATCCCCTTGCAAGTAAAAATATTTAGGCAACTCCCTTCCAAGAATAAATGTCGTCGAAAACCTTACCCCTCTCATTATTACGACCCCTAACAAAACTATTATGGAGTCTTAAGAGCAACGAATTTAATTTCTTTGTGTTGATATAACTTCTAAATTAGTGGAATACGAGGGGGAGTTCGAAAATACGTTTCACCTGTCGACCTGTAGACTTGTGTATGAAAGGGGAGAAAAGCAGTAGAATGACACATTAAGGAAAAGACATATCTTCATTTTTCTGCATAATTTATTGTGCCATTGTCTAATCGCTTTATAGGCTTCAGAAAGCCGCCCAGGGAAACCTCAGGGCGTTTTATAGGGAAGAACCATTGAACGGCTATGGAGTGGAAACATCCGTCATCACCTGTCCGAAAGAAGTTCAAAAGCACTCCTTCTGCAGGTAAAGTGCTACTCACCATTTCCTCGGACGCCCAAGGACTTTTTGGAGGATGAAACCGTCAATGCTGCGCGGTACTGTGTCACTCTATCTAAATTGAGAGATGATTCGCAAAAAGCGCCCTGGAATCCTCAGATGTGTCGTTCTGCTGTTGGATGACAATGCGAGACCACACTCTGCAAACGGCAACGCAAAATCGTATTGCAGTTCTTGACTGGGAGCGCCTAAGGCATCCGCCATACATTTCTGACCTCGCACCAAGTGACTTCCGTCTGTTTCCAGCTTTGAAGAAGACTCTCGGCGGAAGGCGCTTAGGAAGCAATGCTGACGTCAAACAAGCTGTTAGACGATTCTTCCATATACAGACCCCAGATTTTTTCCCGGAATTCTTTTCGAAGCTTATAAAGCAGTTTGATAAATGTTTCAATGTACTTCGAAAGCCGCGGCGGATTAGCCGTACGCATTGGAGCGCCATGCTGCGGTGCGCGCGGCGGTTCGCCGTCCCGGGTTCGAATTCCCCCACGGGCATGGGTGTTTGCGTTGTACTTAGGTTAGTTTACCTTAAATGAAGTAGTTTTAAGCTACCGACTAATAACCCAGAGTCCGACAGGTTTAGAAAGATATGAACATTTTTTTTACTTGGTAATTATATAGAAAAATAAAGGTATGTCTGTATCTTTCTCCTTTCATGCGGAACGCTGACCAGAGTCAGAGAGAGGAAACATATTTTCCTATTGCCTCTCGGAGAAGGCATTACGTATATTTACATGATTAGCGATACAAATATTTTCGCACAACGGGTGGTTCGGATTTTAGGCATAAGTCATAAGCGAATTACACTCAATAAAAGATGCTTCCACTGTATAGACAATCGTGAGGAAGTAGATTATTTTCCGATTTTCTTACATTTAATTATTGTATCTTGTTCATTTACCTGGTTCCTCAAACTTTCAGGCTTTGACCTTATTCATGATTAACATGCTGTATTTACTAGAAATAATCTGTCCTATTCAATTCAGAATTAATGCAAAACAATGAATTACATACTTTTAACATGAAATAAATGTCACTTACACCTCTGTTTCTGTATTACGGAAGCCGAGTTTTAACACAAGCACTGGTCTGGTTGCTTTAAGTTGCAACTACTTCCTCCAGTGCCGGTCACACTAACAAGGAGAAAATTTTGTGTGGTGAAAGAGGACCCCTAACACCTGATGTGATTAAAATACTAGGACGCACTACTCGGAAAATCCCGAGAAAAATCGATCCGAAGTTTCTTAGGAGCCTTATGAGTATAAAATGTTAGTCCATTGCCAAGTCGCCGTCTTGCCTATATGGTTAGTGCTCGGACACTTACGCCAGATATTTCTGGTTCGATTCCTCTTCCCCCAATTTTTTCTTCTGTTTCATTTTCTTTCGTTATGCCAGCAATTATTCGAAAAGTTTCTCAAACCTACATTATTTTTAAAACATTACTTCAGCTCAAGATCGTGCAGTTTTTCAATCACTAAAAATATTCGTGCTCGTTGTTCTGTTTCGTTTTACGGGGTTTCAAGGTTTAAAGAGGATTTGTAATGGTCCCCTTGAATGTTTCCCAATCGACTTTGTTATTCTGATTAAAAACCGAATGTTCCTCCTCATATATGTTACAATGAGAAATGGAAAACCCACAGCCATGAATTGTGTTGTTGGACAAACAGAAAATTATTTTTATTCAATAATCTAATTTGTTAAAGATAATGTAGGTTTGGGAAACTTTCTGAATAATTGGTAGAATAACAAAAGAAAATGAAACAGAAGGGGGAAAAAGTGCGGGAAGAGGAATCGAATCCGATACATCTCGCTTGAGTGTCGGAGCCCTACGCATCTAGGCCAGACGACGGCTCAGCAATGGACTAACATTTTATACTCATAAGGCACCTAAGAAATATCGGATCGATTTTTCTCGGGATTTTCCGAGTAGTGCGTCCTAATATTTTAAGCACGTGAGGTGTTCGTGGTCCTCTTTTACCACAGAAAATTTCGGACAATTTCTAGACCCCACGGTCGCGCCGTCTCCTTGTAAGTCTGTGCGAACCCCCCCCCCCCCCCTTTTTTTTTTTTTTTTTTTTTTTTTGACTGTCGTGGCTCCCTACTCCCCTACACCCCGTCCTTTCGCTCACCATTAAAGCCTTCGTCGGCTAAGAAACAAAGCGGTCCCCCGATGGTTTTTTTCTACGTATTGGTGTTTTCCTTGGGTGTGGGTTCGTCGTGACCTGCAGGTTGTAAAACACTGCTGTAGTGCATCAGTATCATAAATCGTGGTTCTATCGATTCCGATAGAGGTATAATTTTCGAAATCCGAGACAAACGTTAGCGACCATAGTTGTCACAATTACATTTCGTTAAAAGTAGTTTCAGAAACAAAATTACAAATGGAACTTTCACTCTGCAGCGGAGTGTGCGCTGATATGAATCTTCCTGGCAGATTAAAATTGTGTGTCGGAACCGGGACTCGAACCTGGGACCTTTGTCTTTCGCGGGCAATCGCACTACCAACTGTGCTATCCCGACACGACTCACGATGCCGCCCGAGACTTTACTTCCGTCAGTACCTCGCCTCCTACTTTCCAAACTTCACAGAAGCTCTCCTGCGAACCATGCAAGACTAGCACTCCTGGAAGAAAGGATATGGTGGAGACATGATTTAGCCACACTCCAAGTAGGAGGCGAGGTGCTGGCGTAAGTAAAATTGTGAGGCGGCGTCGTGAGTCATGTCGGGATAGCTCAGTCGGCAATGCGCTTGCCCGCGAAAGGCAAAGGTCCAAGGTTCGAGTCCCGGTTCCGGCACACAATTTTAATCAGCCGGGAAGTTTCAAAATTGCAAATGTCCGTTTTCAAATTACGATCTAATGTTTCGCACGGTGCGCCTAGAATCGTGGATGCAACTGTACCGAGCGAGGTGGCGCAGTGGTAACGCACTGTACTCGCATTCGGGAGGACGGTGGTTCAAATCCACCTCTAGCCATCCAGATTTAGGTTTTACGTGATTTAGGGAAATCACTACACGCAAATTGGGGAAGGATTCTTTCAAAGGGCACGACCGATTTCCTTCCCCAGCCTTACTCAAATTTCAGTGTTAGCTCCATCACTTATAACCAAGCTGTCGACGGAACGCTGAGCTTTCTTCCTTCTTCCTGTACAAGTGCAGCGTTGTATCGAAGTTAACATGGCAAAAACGTCAGTGTTTCAGTTTTAAATCATGTTTCCTTGTCTCCGCAACTTGGCGGAGTGGCTTCAATCGACACCTAAGCTTTGCATAGTTGCGCTGTCTCCCTCCTTGAATATAATTATTACTATCATAGATTTTTAATGTACATCTCTGTTAATTCACCAGGGGACGTTACACGTTCTGGCAGCTATGTGATTATGATGTTGTATGTCTGTTGTCGGGGAACTTTGAAAGCATTATCACTACTTTCACTATCACCTAGTTGTCATCATCGGTTCAAAATCTTTGTTTACAAGATAAATCAATCGAAAGTGAAGGTCGTGAACTCCACTAAATAGTTAGGAATTACTATTACATCAGACTTAAACTGGAAAGAACGCGTAGATAATGTCGTAAGAAAGGCGAAACAGAGATTGCGTTTTATTGGCACAAAACCACGCTTGTCCGTCCTGTTTTGGAGTATTGCTGCCGTGTGGGATCCTTATCAGGTGGGTTTGACGGAAGACATCGAAAGAGTCCAAAGAAGAGCCGCCCGTTATGTATTTTCACGATACAGGGGAGACAGCGTCACGCAAATGATACAGGCTCTGGGATGGGAATAATTACAACAACGGCGTTTATCGCTGCGGCGTGGGCTACTTGCGAAACTCCAATAACCAACATTCTCCTCCTATGTGAAAATATATTGTTCACACCCACTTACATAGGTAGAAATGATCATCAGAGTGAAATATGAGAAATCAGAAGTCGAACGGAGAGATTCAGGTGTTCTTTCTTCCCGCGCGCTAGTCGAGAATGGAATGGGAGATAAATAGTATAATTGTGGTTCGATGAACCCTCTGCTAGGCACTTAAATGTCATTTGCAGAGTATCCCATGTACATGGTGATCCTTAGCGCAACTGCCTCTGCGGCATGCGACATCCGCACTAAATTTAATGGTGCGCAAGTTATTTCTGACATACACAACACACACACACACACTTGGAACGAAAAGTTTATTACTCGCCTGTATTACGCAAGTAGGTGCTTGAACAGCTTCCCTTCGTTGTTCGAGCATTTCTGACACCTGCCGAGGAAGTTGCTCATTACACTCTGAAGTTGCCTCTCAGAAATTACAGAGTTTTCATGAGGAATGTTTGTTTTTAGTTCATCTAAAGTGTGGGGGTTTGAGTTACACACTTTCTCTTTTAATGCACCCTACAGATAAAAATCGCACGGGGTTGAAAGTCGGGCGGACGAAGGGCCAAATGTTTTTAGTGATAAATCTTTCACCGAACACATTACCAGTTTCCCATATTGATGAGTTGGCTGTATGTGCCGTAGCAGATTATTGCTGAAATGTCGCGTAAGCACGTTCTGTCACAGATAATTGGGCAAATAAAGGCCGCAATATGTTTTCAACATACCTATCATTATTGTTTCCTGAAAAATATAGGGCCTATTATTCTCTCGCCAATAACAGCGTAACACACTCCTATTTTTTTGATCGTGCAGGGGCTGATCGTGTATTAAGTTAGGCTTTTCCTAACTCCAGTAACGATTATTTTGCGAATTAAAGTACCCACTTAGGTGAAACCATGATTCGTCCGAAAAGAAAGTTAAGTTCAGGCCAATTTCTCCGTCATGCTCCTATTTCATAATCAATGAGTGTAATGAGCAACTTCCTCAGCAGGTGTCAAAAGTGCTCGAACAACGAAAGGAGGAAATTCCAGCACCTCCTTGCGTAATACAGGCGAGTAATAAACTTTTCTTTGTGTCTGTGTTGTGTATGTCAGAAATAACTTTCCCGTATTAAATTTATTGCGGAAGACGGGCGACCCGCTAAACGGGAAGGGCAGCTGCCGTCGCCGGAAAGTCGCACGCCGCAGAGGCGGTCGCGCTGAGGACTGATCACGATGTAGATGAGACGTCTTTCCTGGATTATTTTTATTTTATTTTATTTTTCCTCCAGCATTGTGTGTCAGACTGGGATAGAAACCGGGTTATGTTTCCAGCTGACCGTGCAGACGGAATGGTATCAGGAGACTATAACGTTGCCCTTGCTTCGTATGATGCCATAATTGTTAAAGTAGATTCCGCGATTATATTTTTTGGACAAGGAATTGATGGTATCGAACGTTTGAATTTGAAATAAGTTAAAGTACACCCAGCACAAAATGAACATTAAAGCAAATAAACCGCGGGTTGCATATTAAAGTCGGGCACCATACAAGCAACAGCACGTTGTAAGACTTACGGAAAGCATCTAGCTGGATCCTGCGCTTCGTATTGTAGAAGCTGGAAATGATAACTTTTTTTTTTAAATTAATATATGAACGTTGAAGATCAATGTTCAGACAGTTCACTTCGCTTTTCATTGTTGTGTGACCGTGGGTGGAACATGAAGTTACTGGTAATGATAGAATAATAAAAATGATCTGGCTTCGTGAAATTACAAAAGAAATGACTGTGGTTATAAATTCAAGCAAAGTATAGTATAAGGATGATTGACTGATTGAAATTTTGCAGACAATGCGAAGCGATTGTAATGCCGTCTGAACATTAAACTATTACGGACTTCGATGAGCTGAAAACAGTACAGAATAAGTATTTGACGTGGAGGGATTCATTTAAATAAAAGCCAAAGAGAGGGGATGATTTTAAATTTAAGTAATATATTTTTACAACAACTTGCATCACAATAACTTACATTGAATAGATACATGAATGGAAGACGTCCGTACAGAACGAACATAGACAAGAGAGTGAGAAAAAACTACTATCACGGTTCCGTCTTCTCGCTTGTTTTTAAGTAAAAAAATGACGAACGAAATTTAATTAGTTACATTGCGAGTCAGAGGGAACCGGAGGCGATAAGCATCGCTGATGAAAGATAATAAAAAAATAAGTTTATCGTTGCAAGACGTAACTGGACCAGCCACTGATAGTTGAGCGAGGCCAGACGTGTCGGCCGCGTAGTGCATAGCGCTGCCGCCTACATGTTTGATGGCGCTCTCTGCGGGCCTTGTAACTGCCAGCTGCCCACGGCACTGCCGGTGAATAAGGCACACCATTCGCCGATTGGCCGTCACCGCTGAAGGTCTCTGCGATGTGGAGACTGGAAAGTGTGCACCTTACGCCCAGTCAGTGACCTCGCACCCTGGGTCAACTGCTGCCCTTCGTATACTTATTGCCCATACAGGCTGTGCATCCGTGAAGTTTGGTGAATGGTATCAGGATATAAAGGAAACAGTAATTATAAGCAAAATATCTATACTGGCCTTCAAAGCAATCGCCATTGGCCACAATACACTTGAGACATCGGTTGTACAGCTCTTGGAAATTGTCAACGAACGCTTGTTGTAGAATCGCTCGAAGCACAGAGGTTACGTGTTTTTGCATCTCCGCAACCGTTGCGAAGCATAAGCCATAGCCTTAAGGCTAATGCCACACTAAGTGTTTTTCTCCGCTGAAGGTCAACGATTTTTGTCGCGCTGGAAATGGGACTCGGTATAGCAAATAGAGGGTACCAAACAGAGCTGTAATTGTCGCTTCGTCAAGTTTCCGCTCGCGACTGTCGCTTTTGGTTGTGTAAATCATGGAATTGTTTTAGATAAAGTATCATGGAATGAACGGGAAAGTGTGTAGATTGTTTAAATCATACCTAACAGGAAGAGTGCAGAAAGTTGACATAAATAATTCACACAATGTGCAAAAAACAGCTGATTCCTCAAACTGGAGAAAAATCAAAAATAGGTTGCCACAAGGTTCGGTCTTGGGCCCTTTGCTGTTCTTAACATATATTGGCCATGAAGATGAAGACCTGGTTCTTTCTGCTAATGATATAGGTATAGTTATCACACCTGACAGAGAAGAACTAACTGAAGAAATTGTAAACGACGTCTTTCAGAAAATCATTAAGTGGTTCTCAGCATATGGGCCATCATTAAATTTTGATAAAACACAGTACATACAATTCTCTACAGTAAATGGAATGACACCATTAATAAATACAGACGTTGATCATAAATCTGTAGGAAAGGTAGAATATTCAAAATTTTTAGGTGTATGCATTGATGAGGGTTTGAACTGGAGAAAAACACATTGGAGATCTGCTGAAACGTTTGAGTTCAGCTACTTATGCTGCAAATTTTGGTGATACACATGTCAGTAAATTACCTTACTATGCCTATTTTCATTCTCTGCTTTCATATGGCATCATTTTCTGGGGTAATTCATGATTGAGTAAAAACACACTTTTGTGCAATGAATAATTTATCAGAATAATTGCTGGAGCCCATCCACGGTCATCCTGCAGACACTTATATAAAGAGCTAGTGATCTTCAGAGTAGCTTCAAAGTGTGTGTGTATATATTCACTTATAAAATTTCAATCTCACAGAATTCAAAAGCAATAGCAGTGTACATAACTACAACACTAGGAAAACGAATGGTCTTCACTATTTAAGGTTAAATCTAGCTTTGGCACATAAAGGGGTGGATTATGCTGCCACAGAAGTCTTTGGTCACCTACCAAACAGCATCAAAAGCCTGACAGATAGCCAACTAGCATTTAAAAATAAATTAATAGAATTTCTGAATGGCAACCCCTTCTACCATATAGACGAATTTTTAGATACAAATTAGTATAGCTGAAAAACATAAAATAATAAAAAATATTCTCTTGTAATATTTAGTACAAAGTAATAATTCGTGAAGACACATTAACCTGACACGTTCCACATCATTACGAAGTGTCGTATTTATGATCTATGGAACAAGTACTAATCTCTATATTTAAAAGGAAGTGTCCCGATTGACAGACTGACTGACTCATCATCGCCCTGCCCAGACCACTGAATATAGAAACTATAAATTTGTGTAGGGTGTTGATCTTACTCTGTAGGCGTCATTTAAGAAGCGATTTTTCGATATTCCGTCCGTAAGAGGGTAAAATAGGGGATGAAACGTTTTTTGAAATTACGTAGCTATTTAGGCAAGTTTGAAGATGTAACTACAAAATTTCGGATTTTAATTCAGGGTTCGAATTTAAAAGACACCTGTTTCGGCATTTTTTGAAATTCGAAAAGTAAGGGGGTAAAATAGGCGACGCAAAAAGTTGATTTTCAAAAATATGTTGCTGTTAACTCAAATTTCAAGCTATAACTACGAAACTTAGGATATGAACTCTTGATCTGGATTAAAAAGACACGAGTTTCGGTACTTTTGGAAATTCAAAAACTAAGGAGGTAATAGAGGGAATCAAAAATTCTTTTCGAAAACACTTTGTTGTCAAGACAATTCTGAAGCTACAGCTGCAAAAATAGGTATTTGTATAGTTCGTTATGATTTAAAAAATACGTATTTCAGTATTTTTGGAAATTCAACCATCAAAGGGGTTAAATTGGAGAGGGGATGTTTTTCGAAAATCTGTTGCTATTTAGGCAATTTTGAAGTTAGAACTACAAATTTTCGGATTTGGATTCGGGGTTCGAATTTAAAAGACACATGTTTCGGTATTTTTGGAAATTCGACCAAGAAGGGGGTGAAATACGAGATGCAAAAATTGGTTTTCAAAAGTATGGTGCTGTTAACTCAAGTTTCAAGCTATAACTACGAAACGTAAGAAATGGATTCTTCATCAGGATTAAAAAGAAACAACTGGTGCAGACCAACCAGCCAACGCATGCGAAGCAGCGGGGGTTCAGCTAGTCTAATATAATATAATCTAGTCGAATGCGCCTGGGCCCATATCTGGCGCGGCCCTGCCACACTAGGCTGTTTTTGTTGGCAGTCGCGCAGGAGCCACGAGGTACTGCACTCACAAGACGACCACATGGGTATCGGATTTTAGAATTTCTTTATATTTATGGTATGTGAAATTCACAACTTAAATATCAGCAAAAGCGATTCGACGCAACTCTGAAAAATTCTCGTGAAAATCTACTTTGAATTTTTGCAAGTACCTACATGTAAGTCCCAATAAGTAAAAGAATGGCGCCGGCCGCGGTGGCCGAGAGGACTGCGGCGCGCCAGTCACGGTCTGCACGGCCACTACGGTCGGGTGTTCGAATCCCCCCTCGAGCATGGATATTTGTGCCGTCCTTAGTATTAGCTAGTTCATGAGTAGTTTGTAAGTTTAGGTACTAATGACCCAGTAGTTAAGTCCCATAAGCTATACAAACATTAAAAATAATGGCAGCGTTAGTCGGTGTAGCTTAGGTGTTAGCGTTGTGACCTCACAACTATAGAGTTCGTGGTTCGAATCCCGCTATAAAAATGTTTTTAGTTGTTTTCGAATTCAGTTGTATAAAACATTTTGAAATCTCTAATTTCAAGTGTTGTTTATGTGTACGTACATGAGCTGAACACCTTGTCGTTACTTAAGCGATGGTTGAGTGCATTAGCTGCTTGGAAAGCCATTAGTAGCTATGGAGATGACTTTCCAAAAACAGCGTCGTAGCTCTTCACAAACTGGAAAATCAAAGACTACCGTCGTTAACTAATATTGAAGCCAATACTGTAAAAAATGAAACGTAGTTTCTTTTATTGAAACCATAATTATTAACTGCATCGAACCCACTCTCTGTGGCCAGCCCTCTGCTCCGATATACTTACAAAATCTGCTAATGAACTGGCTCTGTCTGTCGGTCAGGCTCAATAAGAATCAAGCAAGCAGATTCGCCTAATATTGTAAAGGCACTCTCCGTACTGCTGTAGCTAATGTATGTGGCTATTTATTTTAAACAAATATACTCAAAAAATGTTCAAATGTTTGTATAGCTTATGGGACTTAACTACGGGGTCATCAGTCCCTAAACGTACAAACTACTTTTCAACTAGCTTATCCTAAGGACGGCACAAATATCCATGCCCGAGGGGGGATTCGAACTCCCGACCGTAGTGCAAATACACGCAGCCCATGTGCATTAGATCTCAGGTTAAAGTAATGTTTCCTGAGGTACAGAAACACACTTGTCATTTACGTCAACTACAACCGAAGGGCTTGGGTTTCGGTGGAATACGACAAGCTACTTAAATTCATAGTCTCATCAATATTCAAAACTGAAATATTGAGCTTGACGCTTTCTTAATTTAAATTGTCATCAGGGTAATAAAAGACAGGTGAATCGGGAATAAAACAAGTTTATTAAATAAAATGCCTGAAATATTCGTGAACAGCCTAACATAGGCATATTGTATGTCCGTTAAGCAGATATCAAATAAATCAGATTTAAACAAAAAGGTTGTCTGTGATGCAGACCAAATTTATTGACATTATGGTCTAGTCTGTGAAGCAGACTGCCCTTAAAATTTACAGTACTGTAGCACATCTACCGTATACAAATGGTACACGTAATGGGAGCTAGTCTGTGCGGCAGACGCTAGTAAAATTATTTAAACAGATACTCTCTATGCTATGCTCCGGTACATAGGAAACACTTTCATTCGATCTGGCCGGCCGCGGTGGCCGAGGTGACTGAGGCGCTCCAGTCACGGTCAGCACGGCCACTACGGTCGGGGGTTCGAATCCCCCCTCGGGCATGGATATTTGTGCCGTCCTAGTTCGTAAGTAGTTCATAAGTAGTTTGTAAGTTTAGGGACTGATGACCTCGTAGTTAAGTCCCATAAGCTTAACAAACATTTTGAACATTCGATCTGGGAAACGTGAGCATGCATTTATGCTTCCCAACAAAACAAAACAAAGCTACTGAATAACGAATAACCTGATAGAGCATTTAAGAAAAATAATTAGCATTGTAGTGGGGCGGGCGAACTCAACTCTTTATTGGATAAGAGGGTGCCTACTACCAAGAAAATTACGGTTCTCACTATAACAGCATGGAACTTGTTTATGGCAGGCCTACAAACTTAAACTTTATTTAACCGTGAAGACTTAGTTTCCGATTTGCCGCCCACTAACACACGAGAGCCGGCCGCGGTGGCCGAGGGGACTGAGGCGCTCCAGTCACGGTCTGCACGGCCACTACGGTCGTGGGTTCGAATCCTCCCTCGGGCATGGATATTTGTGTCGTCATAGTTCGTAAGTAGTTCATAAGTAGTTTGTAAGTTTAGAGACTGATGACCCCGTAGTTAAGTCCCATAGACGATGCAAACATTTGAACATTTTTTTAACACACGAGAAAAAATTAAGTTCTTCCTCTCTAAGAAGTTCTCGCATTTAAAGAGGATTTTAGTTTCATTTAACACTTAGGTCCATGTGCACAAGAGCCAGAGGTCACAAATGATTTCATAAAGTTTTACCTTCAAGATATTCCACCAATTAAAAATTCACGTAAGTTATTGCAAGATTTTCAAAGTTAGTTACCCTTCAATTTAAATAACCAACGATGACATTTAATTATACCTCTCATTACGTCGCCGTTCACATAAACGTAAAGCCCCATTAAAGTTTTTTTATATATATTCCAGAACATTTCTGTAGTGTACTCTTCATAGAATTAACTATGGTAAGTAACATTCATTTCCATTTAAACTTCTATACACTTCAATCAAATTCATATGTAGTAATATATTTTAATAAACTTGCACATTTATTAACATAACACGATCTGTACGGCTTGACATGACAATAGGAACTAACACATTTTTTTCAAAGAATTTTCTCCATAGCTTTTTACAAAGAGAGAACCTATTAATTTTTAAGTGAATGTCATCTTCGATCAGGACGCAACAACGGGCTGCACTTTTTCCGTCGATTCACAACGGTTGCTGGTCAGCAACCACATCTTTGGTTCCGGCGTGTAGGACGCTGGTGACCGCGTTGTGACGCTCTCGAAGACACATGAAACAGAAAAACAAAGACAAACTTTTAAGTACAGAATTTATAAAAATTAATAACATTATTTCAAAACATTTAACGAAACAAATTAACGTTTTTAACGCTTACCTGTATAATATTTTAATATATTTTTAAGTGATTACAGTTTATTCTACCGATACTCATCTTTTCAATATTGCTATGTATGGGGGTTCTGCTCGCTGCAACATTATTCTCCTGGGACGTCGTGGTACAAATAAAAAACTCGGTATGTACAATTTTTCACTTCTTCTTTAATTTGAATCAAACTTCTTCTCCACCAAATCATAACAAATTCAAAACAATGCAAGAGAACTTAGCTGACAGTACTTCCATTTAAAAACAACAGACTGGCATAGCTTCCAGAACACTTGACAAACGACTAGAACTCGAACTCCCCCATGCAAGGTGGTGAGGCAAATATATAACATCGACAATAATGACGTTACATTATCCATTGTTCATAACAATTGAATATAGTAATTTACAATTAACAAACATACACGTAAAACATTTCATGTACACAAAAATAATCGTAATATAAAATGAAAACTATACATACAATAATTTTAGATCGCACCTATCTTTTTAAGTTTTAATCACGCTACTTTTTGTTTGACAACAAACGAAAATGTTAAATGTTAATTAATTAGTTAACGAGTACATCATACAAGTTCCTAACACATATTGAACTATAAATTATCTTGGCAATTCTCAAAATATACTCAAAATCTCATTTCAGTCAATATATACAAAGAATTCAATATTGATAATTAATGTAATAGTCGAAATAACACAATTAGCTGTTCAACACAACTTGTTTATGAGCCTAACATACATACAATGCTATTAATTTTCATTTCTTTTTGTTTTTTACAAAAGATTTGACAATTCGTCTGATTATGTCTTGAAATAACATACAATGACGCTACTATTGTTTATAGGACTGTCTAGAAAGAAAATATATTAATCTCTTAATTAATGAAATCTATCACTTGTTTTAATCACAGTATCACCGAGACACTGTCCTACACTGATTCCTAGGCTGGCTATGTCGTTTTTAACTAACTTCACACGCAACTTTTATCAATATTGAACCACACGATTCCGGATCCGACGCAGACGGTATCGTAGGATGACATTGAGATGAGAGGACCAGGCAGACTATATTGTACGATAACATTGAAATGAGAGGGCCGGCAGTATCATCACACCTGACAATCTGAGCTTATAAAGGGCTGGTGACGAGATGTAGGTCCTTGTCCCACTAGCATTCAGAGAAAATATAACACACAAAACAAGCTGGAACAAAGTACACATAACACACTTGTATCTTACCCTCAGGCACATGTTAAGCCTGCACTTGCTGCTTAAACGCGATCATTTCTTTTAAGTACCTTCGCCAGAAGTAATGGCAAATAGCGCCGCACTTTTGTATCGTTCTTTCTGCAGCCGTTGTAGGGCAAACTTGAGCCCTTATAAATATGTTACTCACCATGTAAACTAAAGTACGACCAATTCAACGGTCTTGATCTCCTAATACAATGCACTACTGTTATTCAACGTTGCTAAATTTATGGGCACTATAACGTATGGGCCAAGTGGTTGTTCATACTAGTGAACAATGAAATTGCACAAATACGCGTACTAAACTTACAAATTGTGGACACAGCGAAACTGAAGCACTTTTGAATCATTATTATTATGGTTAACTTGAACACTTACCAAGTAACTTGAACACTTACCAAGAAAGCTCAAATCTTCAACGTGCAACACGTGAAAGCTCAACATACCACACAATGAAACCAATGAAATTGCAAAATTTTGGTATCGATTTCTGGCTGTAATAAGTTCACACGTTACTTGAAACACGTTCCTCAGTTAATAGCAATGTAGTAATACTCTCTGGTACTCATAATCTGAATCGGCGATCACGTGCATAATCGCACTATCAGACCATGAAACTACTTAAAATTTAACTTATTTAATCGAAATTTCAGCACACACGGTAATGGAACTAACTCCAAACGATCATAGCAGTATGAAAGACACTAATAATTCAACTTCAGACACTTAAACATAGGACAAAGTAACCACTAGCCATTGTCCCCCACACGCATTACTAATATAAGTATTTACTTAATAAAAACCACTATTAAAACTTAGAACACGCTTACTAGACATAATAGCTGTGAAGCAACTTACATAAAACCTTAAATTTCAGCCACTAAAGTTATCTTACCAAACAGCAGTCTTCAGCATACGTCTATCTCTTATCTCCGCGGTCAGCACCATGGCTACCGAGCGTTCCACATCCGGGTCCTTCTGCGCTTTTTCGCTACAACCTAGCAGAGACTCCCCTGCTCAACCCACTCTATTCACTATTGATATTTACCTCAAATAACCTTAAATGCTCCCTTTACATCAAATCTTTGATACTAAGTTCATTATTAAATATTAACTTTTTGAACTACAAAACAGACGGCCACGGTGGCCGAGCAGTCTGCGGCGCGCCAGTCACATTCTGCACGGCCTCTACGTTCGGGGGTCCGAATCCCCCCTCGGGCATGGATATTTATGCCTGTGGTGTCGCACAAGTCCAAAGTGCGCGCCACCTACTTTCGCCGCGCGCCAGCATGCACGCACGGCGCGGCGTTCTTACGACGTCAGCCACGAGCGTCCTCTGCTACAACTCCGCTCGCCTCCCCAGGGGGCCCACAGGTCTTTTGTGGGTACGTGTGTGGCGCGCATGGGGCCCCGAGCCGGAGAAACCTTTCTTCTGTCCCAGGCTGCTTCACTCTCCCTCCCGGTTTATGCCTTCGCCCGGAGACGGGCATATATCGTGAGCTACGGTGGTTCTTGTTGTCGTTTTCTTCCTTCGTTCCTTCCTTTCTTACCCTTTGTTTCTGTCTTTCTCTCCTTGTACTCTCCTAGTCTTCTTCTCCTCCTCATTAGTCTCCGCCTCGACGTTTGAGACACTTCTTTCCTTCTTTCTCGTCACTTTCTCTATCCTTCTTCTTTCCTCCCTGTGCGTGTCTGAAGGCTGACCCACGCATTATCATGCGTAGCAGGTGACGGGGTAACGCGTAATTCCCCGCCCCGGGTAGACAAGTAAGGCACGTACGTACCCCCTGGTAAAGGCCAGGCCCAGGGAGGGGTGATTACCCGAGCTGGTACCTTCCGAACATGCCGATTGGTCCCTCCGTCAGTTCTCGGGAGGTGTGACCTGAGGTGTGAACAATCACCTAAGGCGGGTAAGCCCTCGGAGAGGACCCCCACTAGGAAGGAGCGCGCCATCGGAGACGCCGGTAATCATGGGGGACACTTCCGCGATGACTTCTTTCTCTTCTTCAGTGACGTTGACCCAGAAACGTAAGAGAGATTCGCCTCAGCAAAAAAAGACTTGGCCTAATTTACCGAAATTTCTTGTTGTCTCTCGCTCCGATGGAAAAGATTTCACGTCTGTAAATCCTTTAGTCATCCAGAAAGGTGTAGATGCAATTGCTGGCCCTGTTAAAACCTGTTCGCGTCAGCGCAATGGCACATTGTTGCTGGAAGTGGACAGTGCCTTCCAAGCTCAGAAACTAATCCGGACTACACTGTTACACACATTTCCTGTCAAGGTAGAAGCGCATCGCACACTCGTCATGGGGGGTAGTCTTCACGAGATCCCTTGACGGGTTGTCTGATGAAAACATCCAATCCTATATGTCCGATCAGGGTGTGACAGCCGTCCACAGGGTGATGAAAAAGATATATATCCAGCTGACACCGACTCGTACTGTGTTTTTGACATTCGACAGGGTTGAACTCCCGTCGAAGGTGAAAGCAGGGTACGAAGTTATCTCTGTCCGCCCTTATATTCCAAACCCAACGCGCTGCTTCCAATGCCACAGGTACAACCATGCCCGTGACTCTTGCCCAAATGCAACAAAATGTGGCTCTTGTGGTAGGGACGCCCATGAGGGGGATTGCCCACCTCCGTCCCCTCACTGCCTTAACTGCAACGGTGACCATGCGGCTTCCTCTCGCGACTGCCCGGTATACAAGGATGAGAAGGTCATCCAGCAAATTCGGGTTACGGAAAAGGTGTCGACATCTGCCGCTCGAAAGTTGTTGGCGAGTCGAAAGCCTGCTGTCCTCCCAGCGGGCACATACAGTAAGGGTCCTCACCTCCACTCGACCTACTAAGGATTCAAGTACCCAGACGTGTGATTTTACCTTCGCTGACACAGTTGTGCGATCGGCCAGCCCGAAGATTGCCCGTTCCACGTTCCCGCTTCCTCCTGCTTCCTCTAAGGTACAGTCTTCATCAACCTCTGGTAAACCGCGGACACCTAAACAAGATGCCCGGACTTTAAAAAAGGAACCCGTCCGTGAGGATTTTCTGCGTTCTCAGGCTTCCCAACCGTCAACAAGAAAAAGAGTTCTTCTCCTTCCCCGCCGAGGCGTAACCCATGTGTCACGCCGTCCAACAGCTGCCGGCCTCGGCCGTCTTCTGTTTCACCGGGACGCTCCGTCTGCCGGGCACCCGGCCCTTTACCGGCGGTGGAAACTGCCCCTCCTGATGAACTCGGGGAGGTGGCAGGCGCGACGGTCGAACCTATGGACCACGACCCTTTCCCCTAGACAGCGATAGCAGTGCTCCGTCGAAATCCGGTCCTCAGCGGCCGTCGAGGTGACCCCGCTTGCTTGTTAGTTTTTATCCTTATCTCTTATCTCATTTTTATCATGGCGCTCCTTCAATGGAATATTCGCGGCATTCGTTCTAATCGGGAGGAGTTAAAACTACTCCTTCGATTGCACTGCCCGCTTCTAGTCTGTCTCCAAGAAATAAAGTTGCGTCCACGTGATCGTGCAGACTTTCCACACTACACCTCAGTGCGGTTCGACCTGCCACCCGTGGACGGTATCCCAGCCCATGGAGGAGTTCTGATGCTCCTTCGAGATGACGTCTATTTCCATCCCATTTCATTGCATACTCACCTACAGGCAGTTGTCGTCCGCATCACTTTATCCACATTTACCTTTTGCCTCTGTAATATCTATTCGCCATCGTCATCTGCCCTTACTAGGGCAGATGTGCTACACCTTAATGCCCACCAACCCCTATGGGGCTCTCCGGCACCTTGTCAGAGAGGCTTCCTTTTGGTGGACCTTATCTAACACCTCAATCTTCTCTGCCTCAACACCGGTGCACCGACCTTCCTTTCAGACACAACACACTTATTCCCATATAGACCTCGCAATATGCACTCCTCAGCTTACCGGTCGGTTTGAGTGGTATGCACTTTCTGACACGTACTCAAGTGACCATTTCCCTTGTATCATCCACTACCTGCATCATTCCCCATATCCTCGTCCCACCAGTTGGAACATTTCTAAAGCCGACTGGGGGCTTTATTCTTCCATGGCTGTTTTTCACGATCAGAACTTTCCCAACTGTGACAGTCAGGTCGACTACCTCACAGAGGTTATACTCACCGCTGCTGAACGTTCCATACCTCGTACATCCTCTTCTCCACGTCGTGTCCAGGTCCCTTGGTGGACTGCAGACTGCAGCCTGCCGCGACGCGCTTAGAGCCCGGCGCCGTGCTTTGCGCACCTTCCGCCGCCACCCAACTTTGGAGAATTGCATCAATTATAAACGTATGAGAGCGCAATGTCGTCGTATCATAAACGACAGCAAGATATCTTGCTGGACTGCTTTTACTAGTTCTTTTAACCGTTTTACTCCCTCCACGGTTGTTTGGGGTGGCCTAGGCCGTTTATCCGGCATCAAGGTCCACTCCCCGATTCCTTGTGTGACCGCGGAGAACGCAGTCCTCGTGGACCCCGCTGCTGTTTCCAACGCATTGGGCCGTTTCTTTGTGGAGGTTTCGAGCTCTGCCCATTACCACCCTGCCTTTCTCACAAACAGGTAGAGGAGGCACGGCCGCCTTCTTTCCACTCTTTTAATCGTGAAAATTATAACGTCGCCTTCACCATGCAGGAGCTAGACCGTGCTCTCGCCCTGTCCCGATCTTCTGCTCCCGGGCCCGATTCCATTCATATTGAGATGCTGAAGACCCTCTCTCCTGCGGGCAATTGCTTTCTTCTTAGTACCTACAATCGCATATGGAATGAAGGTCATGTTGCCACAAGTTGGCATGAAGCCATTGTTGTCCCCATCCCCAAACCAGGGAAGGACAACCACCTTCCTTCCAGTTATCGCCCCATTTCTCTGACGAGCTGCGTCTGTAAGGTGATGGAACGCATGGTTAACGCTCAGCTGGTCTGGCTCCTCGAATCTCGTCGCCTCTTGACTAATATCCAATGCGGTTTTCGTCGACACCGCTCTGCTGCTGATCACCTCGTTACGTTGTCGACCTTCATTATGAACAACTTTCTAAAGAAGCGTCAAACAGTAGCAGTTTTCTTCGACTTGGAGAAGGCATACGATACCTGTTGGAGAGCGGGCATTCTCCGCACATTGCACACATGGGGCCTTCGGGGCCGCCTTCCTCTTTTCATTCAAGCGTTTCTGGCGGATCGCAAGTTCCGGGTACGGGTGGGCTCTGTTATGTCAGATACCTTTTGCCAGGAGAATGGGGTACCACAGGGCTCCGTCTTGAGTGTGGCGCTCTTTGCCATTGCAATCAATCCGATCGTAGATTGCCTTTCAGCCGACGTCTCCGGATCTCTCTTTGTTGACGATTTCGCAATTTATTGCAGCGCCCAGCGGACGTGTCTCTTGGAGCGTTCTCTTCAACGCTGTCTTGACCGTCTATATTCCTGGAGCATCGCAAACGGCTTCCGATTCTCCACTGAGAAAACTGCGTGTATAAACTTCTGGAGATACAAGGAATTTCTTCCACCTTCTCTACATCTCGGCCCTTTTGCTCTCCCTTTCATGGAGACTACGAAATTCTTGGGACTCATGTTGGATCGGACACTTTGCTGGTCCGCACACGTGTCCTACCTGGCTGCCCGTTGTGCCCGATCCCTTAATGTTCTTCGTGTCCTCAGTGGCACGTCATGGGGAGCGGATCGTACCGTCCTGCTTCACCTTTACCTGGCCATTGTTCAGTCGAAGCTCGACTACGGAAGCTTTGCCTACTCTTCTGCACAGCCGTCGATTCTCCGCCGTCTCAACTCTATCCACCATCGGGGTTTACGTCTTGCGACCGGTGCATTTTATACCAGCCCTGTTGAAAGTCTGTATGCCGAGGCTGCTGTATTACCCTTGACCACTCGGCGTGACATACTCTTGTGTTACTACGCATGCCGCCTGCGGTCGATGCCCAACCATCCATCTTACCGATTATTTTTTGACGATTCATCGATCGCCAATATCAGTTGTCTGCGATTGCCTTGCTTCCACCTGGAGTTCGGTTTCGCCGCCTACTACAGCGGCTCGATTTTACCCTTCCTTCCACCTTTCGGTTGAGCGAAAGCCCATTGCCACCGTCGCATCAGGCCCAGGTTCACACTCACCTTGAACTTAGTTCGCTCCCCAAGGAGAGCACTCCGGATTTGGTATACCGCTCGAGGCTTGTTGAACTCCGTTCGCGGTTCGATAATGCCATATTTATTTACACTGATGGTTCCAAGAGCACTGCCGGTGTCGGATCTGCCTTCGTCGTCGGGGACAACCGTTTCCAATACAAGCTCCCTGACCGGTGCTCGAATTTCACGGCTGAGCTTTTTGCCCTCCACCAGGCCGTTTTGTACACCTGCCGCCACCGCCAACCTTTCTATGCCATATGTTCGGACTCCCTTAGTGCCCTGCAGAGTCTTAAGAGGACCCTTTCTCGAACCATCCTCTCGTGTATCGGATCCAACGCTCCCTCCAGTTGCTAGCAGATGACAGCTGTCACGTTTCTTTTCTGTGGGTCCCTGGCCACGTGGGTGTGCCCGGGAATGAGACCGCCGACATAGCAGCCAAGGCCGCAGCTATTTTGCCTCGCATGGCTACCTTTTGCGTCCCATCGGACGATGTTCAACGGGCTCTTCGCCGGAGTATCGTGTCCTAATGGCACAGTGCGTGGTTTTCAATGTACATCAATAAATTGAGAACTGTAAAACCGATCCCGAACGCTTGGAGGACCTCCTCACGCCCCTCTCTGCGAGAGGAGGTTATCCTGGCCCGGTTGCGGATAGGTCACTGCCGTTTCAGCCACCGTCACTTGCTGTCCGCCGACCCTGCACCGCTGTGCTCCTGCGGTGAACTGCTGACAGTGCGACATGTTTTACTGACTTGTGTTAATTTTAATCATCTCCGTGTAGCCCTTAACTTTCCGTCTACTCTGGAGGAAATTTTAGCTGATGCCACACCAGCAGCTAATAGAGTTTTGCGTTTTATCAACTTGGCCAACTTAGCGAAGGATATTTAACCCTTTTAATTGTCTTTTATCTTTAGTTTTTAGCCTCTTGTTGATGTTCTGACGGTCACTTTTTTTTTTTTTTTTTTTTTTTTTTTGAGTTCAAAGCGAAACTGTGTTCTTGGCTCGGCGCTAATGACCATAGAAGTTTTGCGCCCTAAAACCACAAAAAAAACTCCGCTCGTGGCCACGACTAAACGACCTCGTTCACTTGGGACTGAGATAGGAACCAGTTAACACTTCGGAATCAAATAGGCACCACTGAAGGCTTGGCTATCGGATAGGCACTAGGCAGGCCTCTAGCTCAACTATGTATCAGCATTCTGCATTACTGAGCTATGTAAAAGTTAAGTATTACTAAGTCTCTAAGAAATATATATCTGGTTCTAATTTACTCTAGTGTTTCTAGTTTCTGCTGTCTCACTGGCTGGTCACCTCCTACCTGCACAAGCGTGCATCCTTTATTCCTGTGTCGGTCTTTCGACTCAGCCATCGACACCTACGATGGAAACGGGACACAAAACTGCCCTCCTTGATTGATTGATTTTTCCAGGGAAGCCAAAACAGCCGGCCGCGGTGGCCGAGGTGACTGAGGCGCTCCAGTCACGGTCAGCACGGCCACTACGGTCGGGGGTTCGAATCCCCCCTCGGGCATGGATATTTGTGCCGTCCTAGTCCGTAAGTAGTTCATAAGTAGTTTGTAAGTTTAAGGACTGATGACACCGTAGTTAAGTCCCATAAGCTCTACAAACATTTGAAGTATCCGAACACAACGTAAAGGGGAAAAAATCTTACAGCAGGATTCGAACCACCACCCCTAGATTTTTAAGGCTTGAGCTACACCGACAGATGGTGCAACTGTTTTAATTATTGGCACTTACGTATACTTGCCACACTGGGCAATTTTTAGTGGTTGCGTTGAATGGTTTTGGCAGATTGTTGTGTGTTCTGAACGTCACGTTCCACGAATATAAAAAAAATTATAAACTCCGATACCCATGGTTCCTTGTGAGTTCTGTTTAGTGTGTGAGTGACAATTTCAAAAAACTCGGCAAATGTTCCAGTAGATCATTTGGACATTGAACTGATCATAATCGTGGTGGAGAAATACCGCTGTTTCTACTACATAAAATCGCAAGATTATAAAGTTAGTTTACTATGACGAACTACATACAATGCTCCTGCAGATAAATATTTAAGTTTTGAATGACAGCTCATCATGGTTGGTGTCCCTCGTGGATGGTTGCAACACAGCTGCAGAAGCCACCGATTTTTGTCGCTTGTACGCCACCCGGGTAAGTACGGCGCAGCTTCCTTCCCCCGCGATTATAATGTTTACAAGTGTGGCACTTACTGGCGACTATTTCAGCCGCGATTATTATGGAGAGGAGAAAATCGCCTGGTATGGCATTAGCAAAAGGCGGGAAAACAATCAGCCGTCGATCATCCGCAAGCATGTTCGACACTCTTTCGATTTGTTTTGGGGCGGATTGTGGACTGTCTTCGTTTTCGTCTCTGAAGCGTTTAAATCACACACACACGCACACACACACACACACACACACACACACACACACACACACACACACTCTCTCTCTCTCTCTCTCTCTCTCTCTTCCACTTACTGTTTCAACGCCACACATTTGCACTTACATCGTAGTGCTCTCCGTCGCCGCTTTGCCTAATTTTAAACAAAACATTTTAACGCATTGCTTCATTTTGCGCTCCACGTTGCAGTGAGAATAATTCTTATACTGACCCCATTAGCTAGGTTGCAGCGAGTACCACCGCTTCACTGCAGTACTTTGCACGATATGGGCGCTTGTTGACATCTCCCTAAATCTGTATACGCGGGAACCTCATTCTCGCGAAAATGGTTTGTTCAAATGTTTGTTAAGCTTATGGGACTTAACTACGGGGTCATCAGTCCCTAAACTTACAAACTACTTATGAACTAGCTAATACTAAGGACGGCACAAATATCCATGCCCGAGGTGGGATTCGAACCCCCGACCGTAGTGGCCGTGCAGACCGTAACTGGAGCGCATCACTCCCCCCGGCCACCGCGGCCGGCCGCGAAGGGGTTTGTAAAATATGTGACAAACAGCTGATAACCCGTACTTATTTATTTATTCCTGCCATTTTTCAGGCATATGTTCATTTGTATAAGGGCTGTGTGCCTGTAAAATCTCTTGAGAATAGAATCAGTAATAAAGAATAATAGATTAAAACTTGGAGCTTGATGGGGCGGTTTTCCACGAACGTTACTGCTTATGTGCTCATATCTCATAAACTACATGTCGTACTGTGATACAATTTGGAAAGTACATTCAACTATATGTGTGTATACTGCCTATAAAAGTTCCTACGGCTACAATTTCAAATGTTTGTAGCACTTATGGGACTTAACTACGGGATCATCAGTCCCTAAAATTACAAACTACTTACGAACTAGCTAAGACTAAGGACGGCATAAATATCCATGCCCGAGGGGGGATTCGAACCACCGACCGTAGTGGCCGTGCAGACCGTGACTGGATCGCCTCAGTCCCCTCGGCCACCGCGGCCGGCGGCTACAATTTGCAGTGTACAAATTATAAATTGTAACGTTAATCCGAATGCCGTAGTTTTACTCCATTAACAGTGGAAAAGTAGTAAGCGAGAAACTTTTTTCCTTTCATCATTTTACTATGGTTGCCAGCAAGGAAACGTTTAACCATCTCATGCGTTGCGTCCTCATATGAGGACACTTAAAATTTGTTTCATTTCTGTCATTTTTACATCTGAGGTGATCGTAAAAGCACAGGTACTTCATATGAGGACTAATAATGAATAGGGACTGATGACCCCGTAGTTAAGTCCAATAGACTATACAAACATTTGAACATTTGAACTAATAATGATAATAGGATGTCTCTTAGACGGCAGTGTTAGTCGTTGGGCTAACAAAGAAATGGAAAATACAAATTACAAGAAAGAGTAGAGGCAGGCGTTCAGATGAAAGTACATTGTTGTCTATATGTATATATAAAAGAAAGCCAGTCATTCGGTACCCACCGAATTACGCTTCGATGCTTCGATGGGTATAACACTGTCCAGGCAAGTCAGGGGATCCCAATACCAAGAGGTGTCATGATCGGACTGCCAACGGAAAACACGTTACATTTCAGAAAACTGCGAACTTGCTGTGTGCCCTGACTGCCTGAAACAATTTCATTGTATCAAATATACAAAACGGTGTACACTCTTCATGTATTCTTTGATAGATATTCCATGTAAAATGTAGCAGTTTTCGTACTCACTGTCATCCTTACAGGACACCTCCCTATTGGTCTATGAAACTATATTTTAGACAAATTTTGATGAATTCTGCACAAGATGGGTACTAAGTTACCAAATAATGTACCAGAAATTTTATTCATTGTCGGATTGATAATTCGTGCATGAGAGGGTTAATAAAAGTTTGAAATTATGTTTAAAGTTTGTTCCAATCGCTAAGTACTGTCAGTGTATTTCGAAAGCATCGCCGCATGATATGGCAGTTTTTGCGATTCCTATTATTTATGACGTCATATCTTCTGAACTATGTGTCCTATGTGATTCTTAACCCTGTATCAATTGTTACCTCACGGTAAGGAATGTGTGTACCAAATTTGGTAGAAATCGGTCCAGTGGTTTGGAGGAAAATGAGCAGCATTGTCGCATTTACCACCCATTCCATTCGCGAATAGTACGTGGGAAGGAAGAACACCTGAATCTCTGCGTTCGAGCTCTGATTTCTCGTATTTTATTCTGTTAATCTCTTCGACCTATGTAAGTAGGACTCAACAATATATTTTCAAATTCGGTGAAGAATGTTGGCGATTGGAGATTCGTAAGTAGACCACGCCGCAGCGATAACCTCCTATGTTGTTGTAATGATTCCCATCCCAGATCCTGTATCATTTCTCTAACGCTTTCTCCACTGTACCGTGACAATATAAAACGAGCTGCCGTTATTTGGACTTTTTCGATACCCTCCGTCAAACCCACCTGGTAAGGATCCCACACTGGGCAGCAATGCTCCATAAAAGGACGGACAAGCGTAGTGTCTGCAGTCTCTTTAGTAATTCTGTTGCATTTTTTAAGAGTTCTGCCGGTAAAACACAGTCTCTGGTTCGCCTTTCCTACTTCCTTACGTGTTCTTTCCAGTTTAAGTCTGAAGTAATGATAATTCCTAGGTATTTTGAGGAGTTTACGGCCTTCACATTTGATTGATTTATTTTGTAAACAAATTTTTACTGATTTCTTTTTGTACTCATGTGGACGACTTCACACTTCTCATTATTTAGAGTCAATTGCCAATTTTTACACCATAGGGATATCTTATTTAGATCTTTCTGCAGTTTCTTTTGACAGTAAATGACGGCATCATCTGCGAACAACCTAAGAGACCTGGTTAGATTTTCTCCCAAATTGTTTATGTAAATAAGTAACAGCAATGGACCAATAACACTACCCTGTGGAACGCTCTGTATCACCTCTGTTTTAGTCGAGCTCTTACCATCGATTACTACAAACTGTGTCCTCTCTGACAGGATATCACCTATACATTTCATTCCATTCCATGATGGTGGTGGTGGTGGCGGCTGGTGCAGCAACACTGTTGAATAATTAAAAAATGCTCAGTTTCTGTTGCAATATTTTATTCTCCAATACAACTGTAAACGTGGATCCGCCGCGACAGCGACTCCTCTGCTGCTATGGCGCCCAATGACAACACAAATTGTTAAGCTACCTCCTCCACAGCTATAGATAGTTCTGTGGCTCCATCTCCGCCCAATCTGACGATGCGCTAACAGCGCGAAACGCGTTATTGGAGAATAAAATACTGCAACAGGGACTGAGCATTTTTTAATTAAAGGAAATTACCTGTCCAATCGCAAATTTGGGGCGATATACCATAATCACGCAATTTGATTAAAAGCCGTTTGTGAGGTACAGTGGCAAAATCCTTCTGGAAATAAAGAAATACGGAATCAATTTGAGAACCCTTGTCGATAGAACTCATCACTTCGTGTGAGTAAAGAGCTAGTTGTGTTTTGCATAAATTATAATTTCCAAATCTGTGTTGAATTTGGGTCAATAAATCATTCTGTTAGAGATAATTCATAATATTTGAATACAGGATATGTTCCAAAACCCTGCTGCAAATTGACATCAATGATATAGGCCTGTTGTTTAGTGTGTTACTCCTACTGCATTTCTTGAATATAGGCATGATCTGTACAACATTCCAATCTGCGAGCCGCAAGTTGTTCAGATTTTTTCCAAGAACTGTTACTCCGTTTTCTTCCCAATTCAGTTTAGACATAGATTTTCCTAAGTCTGCTGAAAAGGGTTTGGGAGATATAGTGACCTTGGTTTACACTTTTTTCTTTGGGAAATTCTTCAGTTTCTTCTACAGCGCTTACAAAGGCTGTGGAGGTTTTATGATACCTAGATTTTAATATAGTTCTGTTTTTTTAAAGCATAGTTGGGTCATTGATCAAATAAAAACCTTTTCAAAATCTATAAAAGCAAGGCAAAGAGATAGATGGTAGTCATTTGTGAAACTAATTATTTCCTGTAGGGTGAAGACATGGTCAACTGTGCTAAATCCTGTTCACAAACTTGCTTACTCACTGGTTTGTGTTCCGTCGAGTGTACTGCTTAATCTAGTAGTCAAGATTCTGATAAAAACCTGAGTAAGCTGATTCGGCAATAGTTCGTCTTTGGTACCCTCTTTCTTAGGTATCAGAACTATTTTGGCATTATTCGAGTCTCTTGTTAACGTTCCACTATGCAAACAACCTGAAAATAGCCAAATGCTTTATAAATTCCTCATCCATCAGCTTTAAAACATCGATTGAGAGGTCATCACTACCTGGAGCTGTCCCTTTTTTAAATACTATCTATTGCAAGTTTCATTTATGATGGAATTTTAAAGAACCATCACTAATATGTGGAGTACATTTTTAAAATAACGTACTCCAGAGACGCTATTGGAGAGGTAAGTTAATTCTTCTGATGAAGATATCCATAGATGTTGTTAAATTTTGATGATGTATAATTACGAGGGATGTTCCATAAAAAATTATTTTACAACGTTCCTTTACTCATGCCCATAATTTTGATGGTACTTCTCAAAACAGTCTCCTATGAATGTGATGCATTTGTGCCAGCCTTTCTAATAGTCTTCAAATACGTGCTGGAAACAGTTTTTTTGAGAGGTCATTCAAAATCGACTGTGCAGTGTTCACTGCAGCTTCTGATGTTGGATATTGCCCCAGTAGGAAGTTTCTTCATATTAGGGAATAGGAAAGAGCCACAGGGGGCTAAATCCTGACTATTGTAAGGGTGAGGGATATCCTTGAAGTTGAATTTTGGAAGATATTGACAACAATATCGGCAATATGCGACCGCGCATTATCGTGATGCAGTATCAACCTCGCTTCACGGAATTGTGGTCTTCTACGCCTTATATGGACTTGCAATATTTTCAGGACATCCCGGTAGTATTGTGCAGTTATTGATGTGCGTGCAGGTTCGACATGCTGATAAGCCACTCAATCAATATCAAATATCATAATTTTCCCATCAAAAGCTTCTTTGGGGATTAGGGATAGAGATTTCGTCACTGTGCTTTGCTACTTGCTCTCAGGATCAAAATGATGCAGGCAAATTGAAAGAAACTCCGGATGTTAATCTAAAGTCAACTTTAATGGCAAGCAGACTTGCATACAAACATCATTTTGTTGGGAATCAAGTCTTCGAACCCACCACGCACAAACACGTGTATAATGTTTGTGTCACCAGCTTGTGGGTGACATCCAAGGAAATGTTTAGTATTCAGGAAGTGATAATAGGGTAATCAAAAAAATGTTCAAATGTTTGTTAAGCTTATGGGACTTAACTACGGGGTCATCAGTCCCTAAACTTACAAACTACTTATGAACTACTTACGAACTAGGACGGCACAAATATCCATGCCCGAGGGGGGATTCGAACCCCCAACCGTAGTGGCCGTGCTGACCGTGACCGGAGCGCCTCAGTCACCTCGGCCACCGCGGCCGGCATAGGGTAATGCGTCGATCGTCTTTTACAATGTTTTCTTCCGTAAGAGCAGTAACTGGAGTACCGAGTCCACCTTTATTTGAAATTGTCTCCTCTCTGCAAAAACATTTTAAACTACCTTCGATCTGTGCTATAGAAAGTAATAGATTCTCCATATGCCTGCTGTAACATTTTTAGGCACCAGTTGAAGATAATTTTTGACAAGAAATGAGTTGTCCTTCGCGTTTTTCCTCCATTGCAGCGGTAGGCGATACTGAACCTGTCTAGACTGCCTCTCACAGGCGGGAACTGGGAGACCCAACGATGAAACTGCTTCGGTGTGATTATATCGCATAAAAAAAGCACCTACAGTTTAACGTGGGTTCCGAACCACGGTGCTACTCGGTATTTTTCACATCAGCAACACTGTCAGAGGTGAAAGTAGTGAAAAGTAACAGATAAAAATCCTAGGACTTGGCGGCGATCGGTTCCTCGACCTTTAGACTCGCAGTTTGGCACTCTAACACTGTGCTACCGAGCCAATCTGGGTCCCATTGAGCTTTTATTTATTTTATTTACCGTATGGCTTACAGAATTGTATACTAAGTACATATAATAATTTATATAAAAACATAATATGCGTAATTACAAGGAGATCGGGACGAGTAGACAAGTATGTGAAATTTAAAAAAGTGTTGTAGAGGGGCAGCAGATGAAGTTTCTTTCTTCTTCATAGTTCGAAATCGAGAGATTCTGACCAGTTAATTGTTGCAAGTGTTATGTCTACGAAGTCTTTCCAGGTAGCCATGAATTTTCATTTTGGGAAGTCGCGTAGTTTGTGCTCCAGTGTTTGTGCCGATGTTCCACAGTCGCATCGCTCATCGTCGGTAATTCTCTACTTGTGAAGCGCTATTTGGTCACGACGTGACTAGTTCTAATCAGGCTGAAGGAGCTCCATATTTTTCTTGGTTGGCTTGCACCCAGAAGTTGGATGATCGGATCTCTATTGCCAAAATTCTTGTGGCTATGGAAGAACGCCCACTGGTTTCTCCACTCTTCTTTTAGATTGTAAAAGTCTGGGGTGAGTTGGTGAGTGCTTACCATATTGGTTCTTTAGATTTTAGTCTGCTGTGTGGTACGTTGTTCAATGTTTCACGAATAGGTAAGTCTCTGAATTGAGTTCAATCCATTTGTTTTTACTGCTTCTTGTCGTCGTAGATTTGGATGATCAATATAGACGAGTACTAACAGCCAAGGCTGTGAATTTAAGAGTTACTGTCACGATCCTCATAGAATCATTTAGATGAACATCTATTTTGTTGACATGGCTACTTCTGTTCAAAACGGGACGACAGTATTCAGCGACAGGATACACAAGTGCTCGTGCTGTGGCTTTTAAGGAGTTTGCATTAGAACCCTAACTGCACCTTGGCCATTAAAATTGCTACACCACGAAGATGACGTGCTACAGTCGTGAAATTTAACCGATAGGAAGAAATGGCTGTGATATGCAAATAATTACCTTTTCAGAGCAATCACACAAGGTTGGGGCCGGTGGCGACACCTACAACGTGCTGACACGAGGAAAGTTTCCAACCGATTTCTCACACGCAAGCAGCAGTTCACCGGCGTTGCCTGGTGAAACGTTGTTGTGATACCTCGTGTAAGGAGGAGAAATACCTACCATCACGTTTCCGACTTTGATAAGGGTCGGATTGTAGCCTATCGCTATTATCGTATCAAGACACTCCAGCTCCCGTTGGTCGCGATCCAATGACTGTTAGCAGAATATGGAATGGGTAGGTTCAGTAGGGCAATACGGAACGCCGTGCTGGATCCCAACGGCCTCGTATCACTAGCAGTCGAGGTGGGAGGCATCTTATCCGCATAGCTGTAACGGATCGTGCAGCCGCGTCTCGAACCCTGAGTCAACAGATGGGGACGTTTGCAAAAGCATTGACTACCAGCTCGGATACTATGGCTGCGGTTACGCTTGACGCTGCATCACAGACAGGAGCGCCTCCCAAGGTGTTGGCAACGTCATTTTTTCGGATGAATCGAGGTTCTGTTTACAGCATCATGATGATCGCATCCGTGAATGGCGAAATCGCGGTGAACGCGCATTGGAGGCGTGTATTCGTCATCGCCACACTGGCGTATCACCCTGCGTGATGGCTTGAGGTTGGTGATTGGTTGCACGTCTCGGTCACCTCTCGTTCCCATCGACGGCACTTTGAACAGTGGCCGTTACATTTCAGATGTGTTACGACCCGTGACACTACCCTTCATTCGATCCCTGCGAAACCGTACACTTCAGCAGGATAATGCCCGACCGCATATTGCAGGTCCTGTTCGGGCCTTTCTGGATACGGAAAATGTTCGACTGCTGCCCTGGCCAGCACATTCTCCAGATCTCTCACCAATTGAAAACGTCGGGTCAATGGTGGTCAAGCAGCTGGTTCGTCACAATAATCAAATCACTGCTCTTGATGAACTGTGGTGTCGTATGTCGTATTGAAACTGCATGGGCATCTGTACTTGTACAAGCCATCCAAACTCTGTTTGACTCAATGCCCAGGCGTATCAAGGCCGTTATTACTGACAGAGGTGGTTGTTCTGGGCACTGATTTCTCAGGATCTATGCACCCAAATTGCGTAAAAATGTAATCGCATGTCATTTCTAGTGTGATATATTTGTCCAATAAATACACGTTTTCATCTGCATTTTTCTTGGTGTAGCAATTTTAATATCCAGTGGTGTAATACCAGCCACTTTCCTAAGTATATTATTTCTAGACTTCGGCTTATGTTTCCTAATTGTCAGGGTCTAACGAAGCATCTTGGAATTTATTCCCATCTGCTTCTATTACCGAACCTCTCGATACCACTGTTCCTTAAAAATAAAAATGAATGTAATTAGTCTATTATCATTTTCTTTTCCAAAACTCTAGTTATTCTTTTTTCTAACTTGACTAATTGAAGTCATTTCCTATTATTTGACATCGGAGAAGTTTAATTAGTAAATATTAATTAATTAATGCCAGAGACGTTTTGTTAGAATTCAGATAGTATGCTAATTATTATTTTTGTTAAAACCAAGGAAATTCTATTCACATAATATTAATGTAGGTATTACTGTGTTTCACTAGTAATGTAAGAAAAGTTTTGGCTTCTTTAGATTCTGTATAATTACTGTTAATTACGAGAGTATGTTGTGAATCTGTTGTGTTAATTACGTGAATGAAATACTATTAACTGAATCTAGATTTGTATATTAATTTAATCAGTATAATTACCGCTATCTTTTACTATAGCCACTTGCATGTGATTGTTTACTTGTCCATTATAATTAATGTAATGAACTCAAATAACAATACGTAATTTTCAGTGACATTGTTTGAAAGTTATAAATAGGATGCGTTCGCGATATGTAATGGGGTGTTGTTTCGTCAGTTGTCAGATGTACAACCTATGTCTGCCGCGATCTGATGCACAAGCCACGTTAGTTTGGACTTTAAATTTGAACAATTATGTAAAAGTTCTTCTTATTGATGTGTGGAATGTGCGTTCCCTGCTCACATTAATTGTAATTTCTGAGAGTTGTAAGCTGGCCATAAATGTGGCCAACTGGGCATTTATAGATAATTAAGTCCTAAGAACTGCAATGCCGTGTTGCCTTCGTCATTTGTAGTGAACTAGCTGAAAACCCGGCGTTGCCCAGGTATTTATCTAATTATTCATTCCTGCCATTTGTTGTTGTTATGGTCTTCAGCCCGGAGACTGGTCTGATGCAGCTCTCCTTCCTACTCTATCCTGAGCAAGCCTTTTCATCTCCTCATAAGAACGGTAACCCACATCCACTTGAATCTGTTTACTATACGCGTCTCTTGGTCTCCCTCTGCGATTTTTACCCCACACACTTCCCTCCAATGCTAAATTTACGATTCCTAGATGTCTAAGAATGTGTCCTACCAAGCGGTCCCTTCTCTTGGTCAGGGTATGCCAAAAATTCCTTTTCTCACCAATTATGTTAAGTACCTCTTCATTAGCCATGCGATCTACCCACCTAATCATCAGCATTCTTCTGTATCACCACATTTCAAAAGCCTCTATTCTATTCCTGTCCGCACTGCTTATCGTCCATCTTTCACTCCCGTACAAGGCGACACTCCACACAAATGCCTTTAGAAAAGACTTCCTTACACTTAAATTAATATTCGATGTTAGCAAATTTCTCTTTTTCCAAAATGCTTTTCTTCCCATTGCCATTCTGCATTTTATATCCTCTGTACTACGACCATCGCATGTTATTTTACTACCCAAGTAACAAAACGCATCTACCACCTTCATTGTTTCGTTACCTAATCCAATTCCTTTAGCATCGCCTGATTTTCTAAGACCGCATTCCATTATTTTGTTTTGCTCTTGTCAATGTTCATTTTATACGCTCTCTTCAACACACTGTCCATTCCATTCAACTGCTCTTCCAGTTCCTTTGCTGTCTCTGACAGAAGTACAATGTCATCAGCAAAACGCGATGTTTTCATTTCTTCCCCCTGAACTTTAATCCCTATTCCAAATTTTTCCTTGCTTTCCTTCACCGCCTGCTCGATTTACAAATTGAATAACATCGGTGTCCTTTCCATGTATTCTCCAAATCTACAAAAGCTAAAAATATAGGTTTGCCTTTCCTTAATCTATCTTCTAAGATAAGACGTAAAGTGAGTATTGCCTCTCGGGTTCCTACGTTCCTCCTGAACCCAAACTGATCTTCGCCTAGGTCAGCTTCTACCAGCTTTTCCATTCTTCTGTAGATAATTCGTGTTAAAATTTTGCAACCATGACTTATCATACTGATGGTTCTGTAATTTTCACACCTGTCTGCATCAGATTTCTTTGGAATGGGGATTATTACATTTTTCTTAAAGTCTGAGGGTATTTCGCCTGTCTCGTACATCCTACACACCAGTTCAAATAGTTCTGTCATTCCTGCCATTTATCAGGTATATATTTGTATAAGGTCTATACGTCTGTCAATCACTTGGGAATACAATTATTAGTAAAGGAGTAATAGATTAAAACTTGGTGCGTTATGGGGCGATTTTCCATGAACGTTACTGTTTATGTACCCATATCTCATGAACTATGTGACGTATTGTGATACAATATAGAAGGTACACTCAACTATATACGTGTATAAAGGATATAAACTTTCATGTGGCTACAATGTGTATTGTACAAATTAAAAATTGTAACGTCATACCGAATTCCGTATTTTAATCCATAAACAGTGGAAAAGTAGTAAGCAAGAAACTTTTTTTCCTTTCATTATTTTGCTATGGTTGTCAGCGAGGAAAAAATTATTAAAGTTTTGAAATTACGTTTAAAGTTTGTTGCAAGTCGCTAAGTACTGTCATTCTCATATAGCGTAATTATAAACTCTCGCCGCATTATGTGGCAGTTTTTGCGTTTCCTATAGTTGATGACGTCATATTTTCTGAACCATATGTCGTATGTGATTCTTAACTCTAAAGCACTAGTTACCTCACGGTAACGGATATGTGTACCAAATTTGGTTGAAATTGGCCCAGCGGTTTAGGAGAAAATGAGCTGTATTATCGCTAAACGCAGCAGTTTTTAGCGCATTTCATTGTTTGACAACATATCGTGTGAACTATGTATCGTACGCCGCGGTGGAGTAGCCGAGCGGTCTAAGGCGCCTTGCTACGGAGCTCGCAGTTGCTCGTCGTCGGAGTTTAGAGTCCTCCCTGGGGCATGGGTGCGTGTGTTGTCCTTAGGTTAATTTATGTTAGTTTAAGTAGTTCGTAAGCTACTGACTGATGACTACGCAGTTTGGTCAAACATTTCAACATTTCTTACACTACGGCGACAGACCTCATGGACTGAAGCTAACGTGCACAAAATTTCATAAAGATTGGAACAAAACTGTACATTAGTATGCAACACGTACACACATACAAACATACGGACACTCTGCTTTATATATAAAAATTAGATTTCGCTCCCTGAGATTTACAACAAAAAAAAAACTTCAAATGTTTGTAAAGCTTATGGGACTTAACTGTGGGGGTTATCAGTCCCTATACCTATGAACTAACTTATACTAACATCGATGCCCGAAGGAGGATTCGAACCTCCGACGCGGGAGACCACTCGATCCTCAACGTTGCGCTCCAGACAGCTCGGTTACTCCCGCGCGGTTGAGATTTCAGTCAGCCACTACCGAGAGTAACAATCATCGACCAAGTAACGACAAATATTAGGGGTGTCGAAACTGAATTTTTTTATTTTTTTCCAGACGATTACATTTAATTCTCTATTCATATCACTTGATTCTTAGTACCTTCCATTTTTGTGGACAGCGACAATAAGTTGGCATACATAAAAACTTTTTTGAAATGTCTTGGTAGGACTGTTTTTATTTTATCATTACGCGTTTCGATACATCATCAGATAACTTTTTTAAAAACAATGGTAATTAAAAGTTGTATTTTAATTACCATAGTTTTTAAAAGAAGTTATCTGAAGTATCGAAACACGTAATAATAAAATAAAAACAGTGTGACCAAGACATTAAAAAAAATGTAATTCTCTATTCGCCATTCTGTTGGCTAGGTGGAATGAACTGACATGTCTCCCTTGTACTTTAAAGCAACTTTTGGGACTGTATATTATACAGTACATTAAACTGTCAACGTCACTGCTATAGACAAGTGAAGCTCAAAATCACCACTTTTGTTATTCCTCTTGAAACGCGCGGTATTTACGTCAAATACTTTGTTAGAGGCACGCAAGCTTACGGTCGCAAACACTGACGCTTGTGACTCTCTACATACACGGTAACGGCCGTGAAATTCCCGAAAGCAGACGGAACCCACCCTGTGGCTTCCTGCAAGCCGTCGAGTACGTGCACCGCGCAATTCCGTGACGGTGTACTCGGGAGAGACGGTTGGCGCTGCTAATGAAATTCTGGAGCGCAATTAGGCAGCGTATAAGTGCCCAGACATTAGCCGGCGGGGACGCGCCAAGATACACTGCGCGGCAGCGCGCGTTTAAAATTCGCAGCGCGGCAGCAGACCACAAGAGCGCACGGCCGCATGGCTCCATGGCGGGCCTGGCCCCGTCTACATTAGCGTCTCGGCGTTAACGAGTCGGCTCTCCGGAAATGTACGGAGGAGCCGACAACGCGCGGTGGAGGGTGCGCGCTGAATATCTGCAGAATTCTAAGTGTTACGGCACCGCGCAACACTCCAACTTGAAAACTGAAATTTTCTGCAGCACCAAATGTTCGCAAAGCACTCTCTCGTAGTTGCTGGAGTACCTTACATAACGGATTTTAAAGTGCTGAAATTGTTTCCTCTCCTTGTGAAGAATACAGTTCGTCAAATTACACCAACGCAACAAGTCTTTTGTTTCTTTGTTTTTCTGTGTTGTTTTCGATAGCATTTCTGTATGTGCAGGTAATTACTGGAAGGATTCATGAAATAAGTACGTACGCTGCGCTCAGCAGCCTTTGTTGTTGCTGTTGTTCTTTCTTCCGTGCTTGTTTGAATAATGGTGAGGATATTCCGGCGTATGAAAGACATGCAGTGAAGACTTTCACCACCGGCTGAAATAATTGCTGTTGAATCTTCCGGGTAATGTGGTCGTGGTCGAAGAAACATATCTGCTCCTGACGTTTCGTCCAGAGCTGCGCTGGACATCTTCAGAGGTGCTACTGGTAGCGGTGAGTCTTGCCGACTAACTAGTCAGGCGTCGGAGAGCGGTATAAATGCTGTCCAAAAGAGGGTGTTGATTTACGGTTTCTTTTAATTTTTTCTGGTGCATTGTACCGGGTGACTTTTACTTTGTCAGTTTATGCTGTTTTCTTGATAGTGAATGAACACTGGACTATTTGTGTTTGGTTCTCTATGCACACTGTGGTGTGTTACGTCCAGAACGGATCTTTGATTTCTCTCATCTTATTATTCTTTCTTCGCGTCCGATATGAAGTTACCGGATTCTTCCTTCTTCTGGCTCAGCTTGCATTCCACACAAGAGGACCACAGGATTACCAGAAGAAGAACATCAATACACAAAAAAAAAGAAAAAAAAACCATCGGGGGACCCTTTTCGTTTCTTAGCCGACGAAGGCTCTAATGGTGAGCGAAAGGACGGGGTGTAGGGGAGTAGGGAGCCCCGAAAAAAAAAAAAAAAAAAAAAAAAAAAGAGACCTTTCCAAAAAAAAAAAAAAAAAAAAAAAAAAAAAAAAAAAAAAAAAAAAAAAAAAAAAAAAAGGGGGGGGGGGCGTGGTCAAGTGTTCACGTGCGCAGCAGAGATAAGCCTTGTCAAAGATAAAACATAACTTTCGACAGTCGATGGTCAAAGATAAAAGCATAACTACCTACTCTGAAGAGCCACAGTCCATATGTCATTAAGTTTCATTGCTTCTTCCTTTCTATTAAAATTATCCCCATGTTTGTATATTTCGATTGTTTCTCTGTACAGTCGTGGATAATAGTTCGTCGTTGTAGATAAAATTTCAGTTTCGGAAAACTTCACTTCATGATTTCCTGATTGGAAAACATGTTCTGCTACAGCTGATTTCTCAATTCTACCCAGTCGGCAAAGACTTTTGTGTTCTTTGTCTTGTATTCACACTCCTTTTTGTAGTACCAATATACACTTTTCCGCAAGAACACGGAATTTTGTACACGCCACTGGATGATAGAGGAGGGCGTTTGTCCTTTACGATCGGAGTGCCTGACTTGACTTTTTTGTTGGTTTAAAAACCGGTCTGATATCGTGTTTACGTAAAATATCTTTCTTGGATGTTTCAGTTATGCGACAGACGGATGGAAGTTTGAAACTCAAGGTTTTCCGGAAAGTCACACATACGGACAGATACTTGAACAAGGATTCCAATCATCATCCTCAGCAAAAGAGAGGGGTCATTAAAAGTCTTATTGACAGAGCTAAACGAATTTGTACGCCAGAACACCTAGATGCCGAGTTACAGCATCTGATGCAAGCTTTTGAGAAAAATGGATATACACGGAAAGAAGTAAATACGGTTCTGCGACCAAGGAAAGGTAAACAAGAAGACAGCAACCAAAAACTACGATGGAAGAACACCGTTTCTCTCCCCTTCATTAAAACAGTTACGGATCAGATAGGAAAGATTTTACGGAAACACGATATCAGACCGGTTTTTAAACCAACAAAAAAGTCAGGCACTCCGATCTGTAAAGGACAAACGCCCTCCTCTATCATCCAGTGGCGTGTACAAAATTCCGTGTTCTTGCGGGAAAGTGTATATTGGTACTAAAAAAAGGAGTGTGAAATCAAGATTAAAAGAACACAAAAGTCTTTGCCGACTGGGTAGAATTGAGAAATCAGCTGTAGCTGAGCATGTTTTCCAATCTGGAAATCATGAAGTGAAGTTTTCCGAAACGGAAATTTTATCTACAACGACGAACTATTATCCACGACTGTACAGAGAAGCAATCGAAATATACAAACATGGGAATAATTTTAATAGAAAGGAAGAAGCAATGAAACTTAATGACATATGGACTGTGGCTCTTCAGAGTAGGTAGTTATGCTTTTATCTTTGACCATCGACTATCGAAAGTTATGTTTTATCTTTGACAAGGCTTATCTTTGCTGGGCACGTGAAAACTTGACCACGCCCCCTTTTGGACAGTATTTATACCGCTCTCCTACGCCCGACTCGTCAGTCGGCAAGACTCGCCGCTACCAGTAGCACCTCTGAGGATGTCCAGCGCTGCTCTGGACGAAACGTTAGGAGCAGGTATGAAAGACACTTCAGTTTTTCTAACATTCAGTGGCGCAGCCAGAATTTGGTTCTGGGTGAGGAGCTAAGTTTTTTTAAAAATAAAGCCTATTGAATTTCTTAATCTTTGACTTATTGTTACATTATTTATAATTTAAGCGATTCAATTATACTACGAAAATTATTGGACAAGAAATAAAATGATTAGGGTCTCATTAATTCGAAATTGGGAGGAGCAACCTCGTGGAAATGGAGTGTACGACGGTTATTCCAAAAGTAAGGACAGATTCGCCGTAAATATTTGAAAGCTGCCTGAAGGACAAAACACGTATGCGTGCCGACTCCTGGCGTACCTTGCGCGTTAAACGCGGCCAGTATCGTCATTACTGTTGATAGTCAGTTCACAACGTTTAAGACAATCAATCAGCCCGCCGATTGTAACGTAAGGGCAGTGCTACGGTTTTTGTCTGCAAGAAACATTTCAGCGTCAGAAATCCATCGGCAGATTACTACAGTGTACGGTTTTAACATAATGAGAGACAGTGAAGTGCGCAAGTGGGTGCGAGCCTTTAATGTTCAAAATGTTCAAATGTTTGTATAGTTATGGGACTTAACTACGGGGTCATCAGTCCCTAAACTTACAAACTACTTATGAACTACTTACAAACTAGGACGGCACAAATATCCATGCCCGAGGGGGGCTTCGAACCCCCGACCGTAGTGGCCGTGCAGACCGTGACTGGAGCGCCTCAGTCCCCTCGGCCGCCGCGGCCGGCGAGCCTTTAATGAAGAACGTGGAAATGTGCAAGATGCACCACGCTCCGGCCGACCATCCGTGATTTCAGATGAGTAGGTTTCTGCGTTTGACGACAAAATTCGTGCCGGCCGCGGTGGCCGAGGGGACTGAGGCGATTCAGTCACGATCTCCACGGCCACTACGGTCGGGGGTTCGAAGCTCCCCTCAGGCATCGATATTTGTGCCGTCCTTAGTCTTCGGTAGTTCATAAGAAGTTTGTAAGCTTAGGAACTGATGACCCCGTAGTTAAGTCCCATAAGTTCTACAAACATTTGAACATTTTGATTTTGACAAAATTCGTGACAATCGACGATTCATTATTTCAGAAGTGCTTTTCCGGAGTGTGAGTAGAAGAACGTTGTACAGAATGGTCTGAACATTTCAAGTTTCGAAAATTTTGCACCCGTTGGGTTCCCAAGCTGCTTATCGAGACCCATAAAATGATAATAACGGCTTCTGCTCTCGCATTTTTGGAGCGATATAATGAGGAATGTCACAATCTTTTTAGACCATAGTCGAGACATGGGTTTCCCAAATTACCCACGAGTCTAAACGTCAGTCAATATAATGGCGTCACACGCCACCGCCAGGAAGATCAAGGCCAAGTAGAAAATCTCTACTCGCGAGGTTATGGCGACCGTATTTTCGGATAGACACGTGGACTCGATGGAAAGAGGGAGAACGGCCAATAAAGCCGCCTACTGCGCTAACCTGACTTCGACGTGCAATCCAGAACAACTTGGTCTTTTGTCGTCTGGAGTGTTGTCGTTGCATGACGATGTCAGACCCCGTATTGCGAAGCACACGCAAACTCTAATCAAGGACTTTGGACGGGAACAGTTGGACTACCCACCGTACAGTCCGGACTTAACGCCAAGTGATTTCCACCTGTTCCGCTACCCTAAATCTAGGCGGCAACCGTTTCGACACAGATGAAGTGAAAGAAGCTGTTAAAGACTGGCTATCTTCGAAGGCGGTCGATTTCTACGACTTAGGCGTTGAAAAGCTTGTTGCACGATATGAGAAATGTCTAAATACGTATGGGGATTAAGTAGAAAAATAAAGAAAGACGGTAGGGATATCAATAAAACAATTGAGTTGAAACCAAGTTTGATTTTGGATGCTTTTGTTTTAACCAAACCTTACTTTTGGAATATTCCTCGAATATAATCAGCTCGTAAAATAATCAAGCAGCTTCTATATTACTAGCGAAAGAGAAAGGTTTTTACAGTTTAATTAACATGAGTCTCTGTGCAAGAATTGAACTAAAATAACACTATTATTGTTTCATAAGATTACACTCGGTGGCGCCGCTGACCTGCTAAGCAGAGGGTCGTCGACAGGTTTGCCACCCCAAAAACATTTTTCCTCGCACATAAGCAATTAAAATGCTCGTATTTTGGCTATCAAACCACGTACATTGGGTCGGGGGGGTGGGGGGGGGGGGAATTAGGTTTCTAGGGTAGCAGAGAACTACTCCTAAAAAAAGTATCAAGCACTTAAAACATACTAAATGATTGTGAATTTAGCAGATATTTGTTAATTTACAAATTTTTTCTTCAAAACCTAAATTCTGATTTATTTACTACTAGCTTATATACCCGTGCTTCGAAACGGTTGTTAAACAGGGACCTGTGTATATCATGGTGTTTTAGGGTTCCGGACCTAGCACAGCAAAAACTGAATCGTTGGATTTATCTGTCAATAAACTCAGTTCTTCTAGCCAGGATTTCAAATTTAAGTAGAAGTCATTGTCGAAAACAATGAATATTCATAAAGTTTTCCATACAAAAAGTGAAATTAACGAAAGTCCGTACTCCGGAACGATGTAAATTAATGTTAGGTTGTGTTCATAAAGACTGCGGTGTGTAATTGTCTGCTTGGCGTAAACTTCTGAAAACACTTCCATCGTTGAGATGAGAAATAGTAATAATAATAACAGCGCCATGTATTGGTTCTATGGTGTAGGACTTAATTCTTTATCTCCCATAGTAAGTGTGTGCTGAAGTATTACAATGTTTCAGTGTTGCACTGGGGACAATGTAGTTATTCTGTATGCAGTGCTCCATATTATCGAAAAATCGACGAATACTAAAAGAGTTCTCGTCAGGTTTATGGTGGTGTCAATGTGCGATAAAGTAAGTCTGGGTAATCGTTGAAGGAATGGCGTCAGTTGATCGTCTGTGTAGAACTTTCCATTAAATATGGTATTTCCAGCGAATTTTATTGGCCACTCTTTCAGCTAATAGATGTCCCCACGTCCTGCAGTGATTACTTCGTAAAGCATGAAGTTGAAAGAACGATATATTCAGAAATCGTATTGTAACTCAAAGTACAATTGTCTCTGCAAAAGACGACGACTTTCTCTATCTTAATGTAGTCCGCACCAAAAGTAAGGAATTACAAATTTTAATCACAATATTGTACGGAACAATTACGAAAGCGGGGAGGTTTCTGATGAGTTTGTCGCTCGCGTGAGTATATTATCTTTAGTGCCAGGCAGAGCAGAAATATCCCTGGACTGAACATTCAGATGCGCAGAACACATTTTCTGTCCACGCCTGATATTGGTAAAAGATCCACTAATCGATGACTTTTCCTTGGTCCTTATTTTGTTCGGTTAAGACGTATGACTATGTGTAGTTGGCCCTTTTAGCGACGCTTCCACAACATTCTTGTTGCTTCTGTAACACATTTATTTAGATATTATTTCATGTTACGTGGTTGCTCTGCTAAGAGGAGTTGGGGCTTCTTTGCAGCCAATGCGGTACAAACTTATCGTAGGAGCAAATTAATGTGTCGAAAGAATGGATTTGTTTCAATATCACTTGGTAATTCCAGCTTAATGTTGAGAAGATGCAAAGAATCCAATGCTCACTCCACAGATATTTCTAATCTATGCATAATTTAGTGGTTACACCCGTCGAAAGATGTCATGTAAAGAAAAGAAGGGAATTTCAGAGCATACGGGATGCAGCTAGGAAGAAAAAAAAAATGTGTCCTACCTGGGCTAAACTTTATTTGCAGTGGCGGCGGTTTAGTTTGCTATCATTGGGACTGGGAACGAACTATTCGCTTTAGGATGATTAATTTACTGACTAGAACAGCATAAATTATTTATTTCATCTTGAACATAATGAATTATTCCCCTTATTCTACATGACTGATTTTTGAAACAGCATTCAACGGGCATTGCCAACAGCTCACAACTTCGCCGCCGTAAGTAAAATTGTACCCCGTGTTGTAGAGTATTACACCATACTTACGAGAATGAAAAAAAAGCAGCAACCCATAATTAGTTATTTGCTGTTCTATGTAACTATTGTCGCCTCACTTTGTCCTTTCCTGTACTATGGAGTTTTCGAGGCTTTCCTAAACAGAATACACTCAAAATGTAATGAGGATACACCGAAATCAGAAAGGGAAATACAAAAATTCCATTTTCCTTGCAAATAATTCTTATGTAAATTAGAGCATCGATAGACGCGAAGGAAGTTCGTTATGTCTTAAATTCAAATGTCCCCTGTCAAAAGAATCATAGACGTCGTTAAGCTGTGAATATACAAAATGTAATCAGCAACTCGCTGTTCAATGTTTTTATTTTCAGAGATAATATTACGGCTCTTAATTCAAAATCAAGGAGGTTTTGTTCAAAATACTTCTGTTACTGAGGGAATAAGCACAACACGATCATGTATTTTTTCTTTGCAGAACTATAAAACCAACAGCACCTTCAGTGGTTCGTTGCTGTTCTATGGCATAACCATCGAAAAGAAATAATAATAAAAAAGTATGCAGCAGCGCCAACTATTATTTCTTCGATGCAATACATAACTAACAGGGTCTCTATTTTTTCTGTACTGTACTAACCGTTTTATAGGCATTCCTAAACAAAATGGACTCAAGATGTAATAAGTACGCACCGAAATCAAAAAGGAAATTCCTGTTTTTTGGAAAGAATTCTTAGTAAATGAAGACATCGATACACGCGAAGAAAAGTCGTTACGTTTTTAATTCAAATTATAACCGTGGAAGGAAGCACTTTTTTTCTATCCATGGCATTGCAAGGCATGCGGGATACAGATAGTTAAAAAAAATATTTTTTATGCCGTACCGGGTTAAATTTTACTTTCAGTGGCAGCGGTTTAGTATGTTAACGTTGGCAACGAAATATTCGCTGTAGGGGGATCACCAATTTACTGATCGGAACAACGTTAATTATTTATTTCATTATCAACACTAAGAATTATTCCCCGCATTGTATATTACTGACTTTTCAAAAAGGATTCAACGGCCGTTACCAATATCAATACACTACACCGCTGCTGTAAGGAAAATCATAGTCCTTGTTTCAGTGTATTACACTTTAGTTATGAGAATAAATAATGCATCATCGCCATCTATTAGTTATTCGCCTTACTATGTCAGTAACAGCGCCTCTATCGGGTCTTTGCTATACTACGCTGCATTTCATGCATAGCATACATCAGAAACTACAAATTACGATATCTTTTCTTCCCCTGATCCGATTTTGATGAAATGAAGCTTATATGCTGCCTCAAGGTACTCTCAGTTGGCCTATGAAACCCCCATGAAAGTTGGTGTAGTACTTTTGGAGATAAGAGATTTTTAATAGTTGACAAAACAGATAGGACGGTTGCTGAAAACACTTAAAATTACGATATTTTTTTCCGAGACCGATTTTGATAAAATTAGCCTATATGTTGACCCAAACTTTTCTCGTGTTTCCTGTGAAAACTGCATGAAGATTCGTCCAGTAGTTTTGAAGATTGAAGGGAACAGCGACACGCCTACATTTACAGATTTATTATTAGTATAGATAGATTAAATTATGAAAAGCAGTGATTATCCGTCTTTGCAACTACAATAAAAATGCGATTTTTTCACACCAGACGTGTTTCGTTTTATTGAATGTAAAACATCTTCAGTGGTCTGAAATAACAGAAATCTACAGTTTGTTTTGTGTCTAGATCGAAAACAGTTCTTACATGGACGCTGAAAAGTAGGCCTAATGTTTGGTACTTAGCGGAAATTTTGTCTTCTTTTCGCTTCACATTGTGGAATGCCGGTCTGTTTAATGCAATACCGCAGGTTCTTCATGCTGTGTCGTTTTCTCACTACTTTCACTGTCTTTGTTTTCACTGTTCATAGTTGTTTTCCACGGATCAGAAGTGTTTGTTTTTGTTTTTACTGATTCTGCTCAGTGTGTTATTGCATCTGTGGAAAACAACTATGAACAGTGAAACAGTGACAGTGAAAGTAGTGAGAAAACGACACAGCATGAAGAACCGGCGTTATTGCATTAAACAGACCGGCATTCCATGATGTGAAGCGAAAAGAAGACAAAATTTCCGTAAGTACCAAACATTAGGCCTACTTTTCAGGGTCCATGTAAGAACTGTTTTCGATCTAAACACAAAACAAACTGTAGATTTATATTATTTCAGACCACTGAAGATGTTTTACATTCAATAAAACGAAACACGTCTGGTGTGAAAAAAATCGCATTTTTATTGTAGTTGCAAAGACGGAAACTCACTGCTTTTCATAATTATGAAAGCAACTACGGATATTATGGCCACACAAACGAAGAATAGATTAAATGGTCAAATGTTTGTAGAGATTATGGGACTTAAGTACGGGGTCATCAGCCCTTAAACTTACAAACTACTTATGAACTAACTAATACTAAGGACGGCACAAACATCCATGCCCGAGGGGGGATTCGAACCCCCGACCGTAGTGGCCGTGCAGAACGCGACTGACGCGCCGCAATCCGCTCGGCCACCGCGGCCGGCTATTTTCTATTAGAACAGTATCTGAAATAAGTGATTTTTCAACACGAAAAGTAGTGTACTATGCTTACTTACATTCAATTATGGCGTATGGTGTTATTTTTTGGGGGTAGGATTCAAAAAGGATTATTTTGGCTCAGAAGCGGACGGTTCGAGTTCAGAAGACTGGGAATGCTGACATTGGCGTCACAATACATATTTTCTCTAATGTCATTTGTTATTAACAATATCAGCTTATACACATGATTAGCAGCTTTCACTTGGTCAATACTAGACAAAAATCGAATCTACTTCGTATCACACCTCCGTGAGTCTTGTGCAGAAATGCGTGCAGTATTGTGAACCAACCATTTTAAATATGCTGACACAATAAATCAAAAACGTTAGTACTGATCCACGCGCTTTCAAGTCTACGCTGAAGAGTTACCTCATGGCTCACTCATTTTGTTTTGTCGAGGAACGCCTGGAAAAATTAAGAATTTAATTCCTTGTTTTCATTGTTAAGTCTAGTGTCTTACGTCCAGTACTTAGGCTTAAGATTTTCATGTGCATAGGACTACTTTTTCTATTACCTCTCTCGTGTTAAAATTTCATGTAGTGACTTGTTCCATGACCATGGATTCTTGCTCCTCAATTAGGTCCTGAGGAACGGAAAACCACATTATTATTCTTATTACTGTCTGGTACAATTCTTTTCAACTGATGTCGGCCGGTCGCGGTGGCCGAGGGGACTAAGGCGCTCCAGTCATGGTCTGTACGGTCACTACGGTCGGGGGTTCGAATCCCCCCTCGGGCATGGATATTTGTGCCGTCCTTAGTTGTAGGTAGTTCATAAGTAGTTTGTAAGTTTAGGGACTGATGACCCCGTAGTTAAGTCCCATAGACTATACAAACATTTGAACATTTTTTTCAACTGACGCCACTGTGACCTGCGCAGAAAAAACAAAGAAATACTATGTGGGAATCTCGAACATAATTGTACGAGGTTGGCCTTGTCCTTGTACCTCGTACAGTAGACCACTAATCTCGTATTTGTACGAGGAACCTCGTACGTATGGCAACCCTGATCGCCGCATATGAACAATCGGCTCGTAACTTCAGCATAGCGGTAACAATAGGCAGCATCAGAGCTAATCGCGGCGGCATTAAAACCGCTCACAGTATAACACCAGCACACGCTCTCAGTGGCGGCATCACGTTGCCGACCCACCGTCACGTTCACTTGTGCTTCGCAAATTATATTTACGTTGTCATTTACTACTTATATAATATTTCATATTTCTGGTGCCGACCTGTTTAAAAATATAAAAAATGAAAACATTAAAAGCAAGAAATGTGGGATTTGTTTTTTATTCTTTATCTGAGAATTATATTAGTATTGTAGGAAATGGTATTTGATACACATCAAAAAATAGAGGAGAGGTAGAAATAACATTCATCCCACCCCCTCATCACTAATTTTTTCTCTTTGTGTCACACACATACACACACAAATATACCATACTTGCATACTAAATATAAACATCAAACACTCATTCACAATATTGCATCACTTCTACACTCTCTGGCAACAGATAAACACAACAGACACAAACAGTAAACACTCGAATCTCGCGCGCAAGCCCAGCCAAAGAAAACATCCCAAAACAAATGAATAGCTGTCAGCCGTATCCATACGCCAAATTTAAACCCTAGCGTAATGTACACCATCAGTATTGAGTGGAAAACAAGCCATAAATAAACAACATAGAAAACTCGACAAAACAAGTAGCCAAGAAAAAGAAATGAAACCGTAAGTAACAACACTAAAGACACAAATTTCAACTCAAAATTGAAGAACGATAAATATCAACTGTTTCGTCTTGCAGATTACAAGTTGCACAAAATTAATAGAAGAAGTAATAAGTACTTCACTGTGTGATCTTAACTCTATCAAGCACAGCGATATCAAATTTAGAACCTTGTTGCACAAGACCTGCATTTGTTGAACAATTTTATCAAAAATTATGAAATTTTACAGAATATAATTATAATGAGAATTTTAATACACGTTGTTTTCTCAAAGACGTTTTCCGAAAACAGTGGTGGTCCTCACTGAAATCTGCCTATTCAGCTGGAAATTCAGACCTGAGGGTATTTCGGCATGGTGTATTACCATTAACTCATTATTCTTCAGTATTTCACCAAACTGTTTCATTACAAACTGAAATGGAAGGCAACGTCTCGAATATGTAGAACACCTTTGATGCATGGTGGTACAAAATTTGATCTCTGACTTACTTATGAAATATTCATTTTGTATAAACTAAATCCGAGAATCGTGAAGTTTACATGATTCCAAACGTATAGACCGTATTACCTTACTTGTACGAAAGAGATGAACCAGTATCAAGTAAAGTCGGACGAAATACACATTTGACGGCAGAAGGGAGAAACAACGAGAAATTCTGTGCAAGCCGTGGGAAATAGCTGTCGCCGCATATGAGCAATACTACTGACACCTCTAAAGATCTAGTAAAAACCGTTTTAGATGTATATCAAAAAGTTATTTTATACAGTAGTACTGTAATTTTCAGAGAAACAATAAAAAAAACACTGAAGATGACACAACATGGGGTGATACATGTTTTGGAAAAGTTAACAGAAATCGAAGTATCTTGCATGCAGCGGAATATCCTCTGAGGTTACAGAACTTCCTATTTTAATATTTATTACTTAATTTCTTAGCTCACAAACTAACCACTTGCAAACAGTGAAACATCAGTCACTTCTAGACGTAATCTTTCTAAACTTGAAAACATTTTTCAAGACGATGGATCCTTGACTCCAAGGCCACTGCATACTCTTATTTGATTCACATACAATACTGTAATACAAATAAATTGGAACAAATATATACATCATGAACCGACAATGTACAGTATTTCTTATCAAATGAAATGTCATGTGAGAATAACATTGATGTTGTTAAAATTATGAACTTATTATAATTAATAAATTAATAAATAAAAACAGAAAACAGCAGAAATCAACTATATGGACTGCTACTCATAATTATGGATCTGGCATGTGGAACGGTATATACCACAATATATGCAGAAATGTGCATATAATTATACCCTTACGATGTAAAGCCCTAATCTGAAGCGTATCTGACTTCACAACAAGTTATTTTTGACTGAGTAGGTCTACAGTTCTAAACACAGACTCTTTAAAGAAGGCGGTTGGGCGGGAATTTAAAAAGTGATGACTATTTGTGCCGGGGAACGTTAATTGTAATGAAGGTCTGCGTAAACAGATATTTCTGTATAAACAAGCGGATGGCAAGTATACTTACCAGAGCCTTAAATAGGGATAACACCACCACAGTCGTACACGAGAATCACCATAACTTTCATCTGACGCACTTCCGCAGCGCCCCATAATTTCGCCATTCGTTGGATTAGCTCGTATGATGTGGCCCATGTCTCATCCAAGTGACAGCATTACGTTAGACCGTTTCCCTCTATTGTACGCACGCCCGTGACGTGGGATGGGCGTGTCCATTTGCTCACAGGTAAGGTAGATTTGTCAACAACACGGGCAGTCAGTGACAGTAATAGATTCCATTGTATAGTGTCTCCACAGCAGTGTTGGGACTATCTAAGTTCCAACCCTCGTATTACGGAAATAAACATAAATATATATGCGAGGAGCGTTGGAAAAATCCGTGCGAAAATAAAAACAACTTACACGTTTGGGGAAAACCATTTTTATATTTTTCGACATAGTATCCTTTTAGACTTACACGCTTCGTTCATCGTTGTTCTCATTTCATGATCCCTTCCGAATAATAGGAATTGTCCAAGCCTGCAAAACTGCTTTTAGTTTCTGCAATCACATCCTCTTTTGATTGAAATCTTCTTCCCGCCAGCTATTTTTTTTTTCTTTTTTTCCAAATTGGGGAACAAATAGTAGTCCAAGGGAGCCACGTCTGAAGAATAGGGGGGGGGGGGGGGGGTGCGCCGTGAAACGATTTGGATTCCTGTTTCCAATAATTTTTCGGCCACAACTGCTGAGCTGGTGCACTGTCGTAATGTAAAAGGTAATTTTTTTGGGAGCAATCGCCGGCGTTTTTCAAACGGTCCAATAACGATGAACAATACGCAACTGTAACAGTTTGACCCTGTTCCACAAAGATTTCCCCTTACGAATCCCAAAAGACCGTCGCCATAACCTTTCCGGTCGAAGGATTGCCTTTTCTGGTGCAGATTCTCCCTATTTCTTGCTTGTCTGCCGTAGTGTAGTGGGCAGCACGTTAGATTAAAAATGCAATGCATGTGGTCTAATATTAGTTGTGCATATGTAAGAATGCTCACTTTAAACATGCTGTGAAATAGGCAATAAAGAATTGAACAATGGTCTTCTGAAGGGTATGCACGTAATCTGGGAGGATGCTGTAACAATGAAAATCCTGAACAACGTGCAGATACTGGTAGTTTCAGTGGCGTATCTAGGACTTGGCTTTGGGGGGGGGGGGGGGGGTAGGAGGGATAGATCTGCTTGACGAGCAAAATTTTAGTCAGTTTCCAGACAGACTACCATCTACCACTCCCGTTGAAGAAAATAATACACTCCCATCCAATGAAATCTTATGGTAAAACGCCCCAAGTTTCCAATCTTTACCTTTACCATATTGCTGTTACACGATTTCTTTTTTCTTTTTCTTTTTCTTTTTTCTTTCTTCTTTCTTTTCTTTTCTTTTCGGGTTCTGGTTGGGGGGGGTCCTATCCTCCTAATCCCCCCCCCCATAGTTACGCCACTGGGTAGTTTCATATACAAAGGAAGTCCTAGATTTCTGTTGCAACTGTCGTTCATTTATGAAACGGAAGGGAAGCGTATAGATTGTAACCAATTACCTTGTTTATTTTTTTCTAAGCAATTATTCACTATTTATGGAAAATGTTGAAAGCCATCATTAGAGTCAATGCAACTACATCATGTTTGTCTTTGACATGATTGCTATGCACGCTTTTAACGTAGATTGTATTACCTTTCTGTAGTTCAGATATTACTTTGCCCATGTTACTTTGTTCTGCGCTGAAATAAAGAGCAAATATTCGGTTTCAACTGTGATTACGTTTTCTTTTGAAGCTAAAGTAACAAACGGCATAAATGTGGTAATACTGAATTCCACATCAATCTAGTACTTAATCTATATATAAAGATACTAATTCGTCATTTACAACAGTCATTGTAAAAGTAGCTACCCAGTTTATGCACATGTGATAAAAAAGTTTATGTTTGACAAATGCGCTTTTCAGAGAAAACACTGTTACCTTTGAACAACTCCAAATCTTGCAGAATACAGTTGTGTTCAGTTAACAAGAGCGTACCAAAACCTTTTAGGAAGCAATAAGGGAAAAAAAAGTCAGTGGTGGTTATTTTTTTATTTATATATTTTCTGTCTTCACGGAGATCGATGCTTTTTGGTCGTTTGTTCAACATCGTTCTGGGTTGTTCGTTGAGAATTTTGCTCGATTTTTTTTATTACAGATGGTGTTGAACCCTCTTTCTTTTTCTCTCTTTTCATTGGTTCTTCGGTTGGATCAGTACTTTGAGGACGTCAGTTTTGTTCTGTTTTAATCGTTTGGTCGTTCACTCAGGTTTTTCGTTACAGAGGGCGTCGAGCTACCTTGCCGGCATCCCTCTGACCTATCGCGCTGAGCCACAGCGCCCTAGCAAGTTTCGAACTAACGTCTAAATGTCCGTACATCACAAACTAATCCGACGCCCTATTACGCTACAGCTGCGATAGTAGTCCGTAATTCTCGTACCATCGATGACAGGTGTTAACTGCTAACGTGGCATTTTTAGACATTAGATTATAATTCATTGTCCTAAGAACGACGTGTTTTTAATAATTTTCAGTGCACTATTGGTTTGAAATGACAACGCTTGAGCTATAATAAGAAAAGCATCAAATACAGAAAGTAAGATGGCGGGCGAGGGATGTGACGTGACTGATTTCCGAACGGCAAATGTACGTCATGTTCGATCTAGTCTATAGTCACTCGTCCGGCCGCCAAATGTACGCTACGTCCCTTTCAGCCTATAGTCATTCGTAACCAGTACAGGCAAAGAAAATAAACTCTTCACAAACTACCAAGTCAAGAGAGGTGATTATATTTTAACGGGAAAATATAATGAAAATGTGGGAGAGATATTAAAATAATAGTTTCAATTGGAAAAAGTTAATAAGGAATATCTTTGTCAAAGCTACAGTCAAATACCGAATAATTTTGGCTGTTTGTTAAAATATGGACAGAAAGAATATTACGAGCTGAGTGCATAGATATCACAATATTAGAGTCGTGATAGTATCGCCCATCATTTTTCATTATTTACATTTTTATTATTTTTGTCCAAAATGTTTCCAAAAAAATCATAAGTACAAACAAAACTAAAGTGGGCCGTAAAACACGTCAGTATATATAGTGATACATCGAAGACGGTAACCGTTATTGGAGATACGGTATCGCCATAGTTGGATCCTGTACGATGTTACACAGGCACAACACACAGCCGATAGAAGTGCTACATGCTTACACAGGACCTGCGCAAGGTACGTGCGAAACGTGCGGCCGCACAGGGCGGCACTCTCCGAGGGGGAGGGGCGGCGAATCTGCTGTCCCGCATTTTGTGTTACGCACCGTGCGTTTACTCAAAAATGTTCAAATGTTTGTAAATCTTATGGGACTTAACTACGGGGTCATCAGTCCCAAAGCTTACAAACTACTTATGAACTACTTACGAACTAGGACGGCACAAATATCCATGCTCGAGGGGGGGATTCGAACCCCCGACCGTGGTGGCCGTGCAGACCGTGACTGAAGCGCCTCAGTCCCCTCGGCCACCGCGGCCGGCGTGTGTTTACTAACGACTAATTTTGGAGAAAACAAAATCTAATTTGGAAATTCGAATGCAAAGTCCCATACTGCGGTTACAAAAAGAAAGAAGTTTGAACATTACTACAGTCAAACCTGTCCAACACCTACAATGAGCAGAAGTATTAGAAATGGGTAAGTACGCTGCGAGTAATTACAGCGGATAAAGACATAAGTAGTAAGCCTGACATAAGTTGGGTTTCGACGTATTTTTGAAAATTTTTGCTATCGGTTTCTGAGTGATTGTCCGACGTTTTGGGTTTTGAGCCATGAAACACCTGTCTCCGCCTGTATGCACAACAATTAAACTTTGACCGGCACTTTTGTTTATCAATACTACTCGCACTCTATTACTTTGCCAACATTTAGTTACTGTACGGTATAATGCGTGTGAATCCATGTTTCATCTAAGTAAACTACTGGTCGCTATGATTCTGATGGAAACCTGAGAACGTATAGTCTTTTAGCAACAATTCCCTCTCGTCCGCACAAAACAAAACGTTAATTTTGACACCTTCTAAAACGAAAATCCATAGACAGAACATTGCTTCTAAGCGTTTCCTTGCTATCTTTGAAGCTCATTTCTGTTTGGCAAAATTTGTATAGTTTTCGCAAAGTTCTTATTTCTTTCTATTGTTCGTAATGCCATATAAATTGCTGCCTGATAATACATTTATCCATACCATCGGTCACATACTTTTTGTGAGCTTCTTGCTGCTGCTGCTTCTTCTTCTTCTTCATCTTGGGTGCTAGTTTAACCGTAGCCTCGTTGTACCTCGTCACGTGACCTAAGGTAGTTTCTGGCACTGCCGCGTCACCACTTCGCCCTTCTAGGAAATACGTTTTGTTGCGTTCTCTACAACGAAAGCTACAGAATTCGTTTCGGTAGTTGGCCGAGGGAGTCAAGATTGGTCAGAAGCACTTTCATTGCGTTTCGTAAGGACCAGAAGAATTGGTGCGCCCGAAATTATTGAAACTTGGTATGTAATAGGTAAGTGCTTTTTATATGACGCACAACTAGTATTGCGCATGCAAGTTACTCAAAAGTTAGAATTTTGCTCCTTCAAGATTGCAGAATAGGAAAATTTATTTTATGATCTATTACTTCAAAAATTGGCAAGTCGGCAAATAAGCACGCGTCGTCTCAATAGCTAGAATAAAAATAAAGCGAATAAAAGTGAAGTGATACGGCGATGACTAATTTGTTAGCCTTATTCCATAATCAGACGCGAAAGAACTGACCCATGGAAATTACGATACATGACGAGTGCCAGTTGTTTGCAATGAACAACGCAGTGCAGTGAGTTAATATATTTCGTCTAGCGTTAGTACCCGTCGATACACGGGTGTGTAATTATTGCATTACTACGTTACCCAATTTCCTTATTCTCCTTCTCTCCATTGTCTTCCGCTCCACTCTTTTAGGCCGAATTTCACTACAGACGCAGATGAAACGGTCATCAAGTGAACAATGTATGCTACAGTAATAAAAGATTTTACACACATTTGAACATTTTTGAAAATTCACAAGGCTTATTAAAATTCGGTCGATTTCAATCGCCGGCCGCGGTGACCGTGGGGTCTGCGGCGCTTCAATCACAGTCTGCACGGCCACTACGGTCGGGGGTTCGAATCCCCCCTCGGGCATGGATATTTGTGCCATCATTAGTCTTAGTTAGTTCATAAGTAGTTTGTAAGTTTAGGGACTGATGACCTCGTAGTTAAGTCCCATAAGCTGTACAAACATTTTTCGATTTCAATCAAATTTGATTCCATTTTTGAGCTGGTGCCCAGTGACTGTTTTGTACAAATCTTTAGAGTGTCACCAATCAGTCGCAATTTTTGTTTTTATTTTCCAGATCTACATAGATTTCGGGCACAGTGTGGCTATTATCAATGCTTTGAGTTATGTTTACATCTATACCGTCATACTGAACGTAATTGTCAACATGACGGTTCAGGTGTACGCATATTAAAAACTTTGAAACTGGGTAGCCCTGAAAAGTAAAAAAAAGGAAAAACGTAATGACTTGTTTTACGGCCCACTTTAGATTTGAAGTTTTATAAGTTTTTGCAAATGTTTTGGACCAAAATAATAATCCAAATAAAAAAAATTAATTAATAAGAAGATCTGAAGCCCTTTTAGGAAAAAAAATTAGGTAGTGGTGGGTTCCGAACAACTGACTTTTAGCGCCATAGTCCAACGCCTTGCCCACTACGCTATGGCTCTCAATCAAAAGATGAGTCCTTTAATCTCATACTATTGATGGCCGTTGTTAACTGATGCTAATATGGCATTTGTAGACACTAGATCATCATTTATCGTACGAAGAACGATGTGTTTTTGTTAATTCTTCAGTGCGCCATTGCTTTCAAATCACAACGTGTAAGTTACAATAAGAAAATCATCAAATACGCAACGCAAGATGGCGAGGAATGTCACGTTAATTCAATGGAGGGTGTCAAATACCCGTTATTTTTGCAAATATCTGTCAAATGATACGAGATATGAAAAAACATAAGGGAGCTACGTTGTAAAGAATTTTCTCCTCTACGAATTCGGTGATTCAATTCTCGTGTCAGATGAATAGTTCAGCCGTTAATTTCATTTAAATTTCGAGCTGTCAAAAGACGATCGCAAAGGCCCACTTTTAGTGTTACTACCTTAACCTGAAGTGGGCCAATTACGATTGATTGCTGGCATTTCCTACAGATTTGTTTAAATAAATTTCCACAAACGTTTTGTAAAACAAAGAACAAATTGCGGGGGGGGGCAGTTTAACAGCTCGCACGGGGAGGCACTTAGGCTTGCGACGGCCTTGGGCTTAGACAGACAGACAGACCTCTAATCACGACTGATACAGAGACGGTGGTGCCATAGCCAGAGGCAGCGTCACAGTTTCAACAGTGGCGCCGCTGTCGGACGCCCGCCGAACTGCAATCGTCGCAGCAGTTAATTGCCAATCAAGGGGAACAACAGTCCTCCGGTATAGGCCGCAGCGCCTGTGCGGGACATGGCGTCTTTCATCCCGCCCGTCGGCGTTTGCATGTCGCAACTGCGCCACCGACAACCCCATGCTCAGAGACTCTCACAGATACACTGCAGCAGCTGTGCGCCACACAGATTTCGTACTTACTCAAAATTAATTTTCCACTGCCTGTCGAAACGTATACAGAAAAAAAAAATGTAAAATCTGTATTGACATGTTGACATTACAACATTCCGGCACTTAAACTTCACGCAGGATGTGATGCGTTAATTAAATGCTGAGACCTGTTGTTAACTATAAATGTCAGTTGGTTAAGGGATGCCACCTATACTTGCAGTGTATGGGAACTAAATACTAGCCGGACACACACACACACACACACAGAACTAAGAATTCGTACAGTAGTACTGTCCACCTCTGTGTCGTGTGCCCATTTCCACTCACAAGGAAAGTACTTGGGCTCGAAGAAACACATATACACCAAAATCGTACGAGAGATAATGTAAAGATCCCTTATTGCACTAATGATACTCCCGGATCAGTCGTCGGTTAGAGGCCTCTGCGTGTGCCATGCCGCATTGCACTTTGACCTGTCGGTTCGCCAGTAGGGACGGTGCAGTGTGCCTCCGAAGTTGCGTTTTGTGACGTTATTTGTGTGGTGAAGCGTCAGATGGAGCGGCGATTGCTAATCAGTCCTGCTAATGTATTGCGATTAGTTGAGATGACATTACGAAGAACCCTTCTTGGTGAAGATGGTATTAGTGTAGAGGGTGATTTGCATGCTTTCTCGTATCTGTTATGGTACAGAAATATGAGCATATGTTAGATACTGTTGTAACACTAACACATAATGATGATAATAGGGATGATAATGACGAACAACTCATTGCAAGCGGTTGTGCTACGGAAGTGCGGGAAGAGGCGGTGGAAGCAGTGGCAGTGAATACCAACAGTCTTCCGAGAAGAAGGTTAAAGTTGCAACTATCATTACGGCGTTTGATGACAATACGCTAGAGAACATGTACGATGATTGTTACATAAGTTATAGTTAAGATATCTGCATTACGTATGGCGTCTACAATTACATCTACAGTGCTATCTAGAGCATGGTTGCAGAGGTTTGCAGACACCCACCAGCACATTGAGGTGTATGTAGAGATCCTGTAACCAAACGTCCATACATATATGTTTGTTCGAGCCCATGTACTTTCCTTGTCAGTATCTCAATAAACAGTTCAAAGTTGCTTACCTCAGATTTACATGTCCCATTGGATAATCTTCTCTTCGGGTCATGGACTTTAACGTTGTGCAGGTCACAATATCGGTTGCAAAACTGTAATTTAATGAAGGTATGGTTCTGTCTACTCCGAATTAAAGATGGCTGTTTTAAAACACTTTTGGGTTTATTTTTCTCAACAGATTGTTAGTGTGAAGACAGATTCACATTTTTCTTACGAAATACTCGGTTATGAATTACTATATTTGCTGAGCACTTCACTGAATTGTGCAATCAAATTATTGTCTTATCATTTACACCCAAATCTAGCAGTCGCTATCCCGTAAGTATTAACCTGCCTTAACTTGCACAGTTCACCAAAACTTCGGAGGTATAGGTATTACACTTTGACAGAGCGTCATTTGCTCAATGTTAGTCGGCACGATACCATTCTTTCATTGTGTTTCCATTTATACTCGCGACCGACGACACAGTACTACGTCATGCGTACACTATGACCCGCTAGTAACTGGTACATTCCACCTCTTCGCGCCTTGGCACCTGAACTCTAGAAACTAGCAGACTATTGGCTGAATGCGTCAAATGAAAATCAATTTTGAAAACACGACCTAATTATTATTATCATAGTTTGTTTAATAATTATATTACTACTTATGACAACTGCCAACATGAATGTAATCACTGGTAATGTTGAAGTTATTGTCCAGCCTTCTTAAATAGTAAAATGTTAACATAAAAGAGTGGCAGTTCCCGCCATAGAAAACACGCTGGAGTCCCGCGCTACTTGCAATGCTGCTAACCGCTGGCTTCCCACGGTTGGGATGACCGTCTGTCCCTGTCGCAACGATTCAGTCACTGCCTGTAACCGCTGCCGAGCGTATCTTGGGCGGCCAACGGCTGCTCATACAGGAATAAAATAAAATAAAAGTTAATCATAATAAAGTATAACAGAAATGTGAAGTAACGCCACAACATCTCAGTTTAATTGACAACCAAGATAAAGGCTTTCTTACGGAGTGTAAACCTGGAATTTACCACATACTATGTCAATGGGGTATGTCATACATTGGCCTGATCACCAGGGCCGTCTATATCAGCTGTAAGGAGCACCAACAGCACACCAAACTGCCAGGCACTTAAATGTGATTTGCAGAGTATCCCATGTAGATGTAGAAAGTCGTCTATAGCGGAACATTGTTTGGAATTAAACCATTCTACGGATTACGATGCTGCCACGATTCTGACACAACAACCAGATGCTGGGGATGTTGTTGAAGACTCGACTGAAGTAAATGTCTCGCAGGTTCTTATCAACTGTGAAACGGGTTATGAACGTATGTGCGCCAGAAACACTGCACTCGATCTCCTAAAAAATGAGTTAACGTACAAATTTCGGGATGAATACCTCTGCATGTGGTGAAATAGTGGAAACCCAGCTCAAATAACGCGGAGTGCACAGACGATGCTGAATGAGGCATTAAATCAGGCACCTGAGGACGGTCAGGCAGCAAACGAAGGGCAGTTTCAACACCGGGAGCCAGAAAGTAATACTGAAATCGCCCGAAGAGTCCACGGGTGTTCTGCTGGTTCATAGTGTCCAGCGGGCACAACATTTCGGCGATGAGGACGTTTCGGCGATGAGGACATTCACTGCTAAATAGGGTGCGCACCATTTCAGATGCAGAGCTGGAACACCTCGGAAAAATATTCCGAGAAAACGGGGCTGCGGCTGAGCGCATTGAGGCGCTATGCTACAATGCGCGACGCCGTTCCCCGTCGGGGTTCGGATCTCCCCCCCCCCCCCTTTTCGGACATGGATGTTCGTGCCATCTTTACTATAAGCTAGTTCGTAAGTGTTTTGTACGTTTAGGGACTGATGACCAGCAGGTAAGTCCCATAACCTCTACAAACCTGTGAACATTTTTGGAAACGGGTACTCAGAGTGGCAGATTCGACGCGCTAGAAGTCAAGGAGGAAGAGCTCGCCACGGCCTTTATAACGTACACTGGCTAATTGTCGGGAAAAATAGGAATCATATTAAAGAAACACCAATTAAGAACTGTGTTTTGCCGAATAAAACACGAACGTCATTGGGAAGTGTCAAAGACGATCCCGGTTTGCGAAAGGCCGGCATTTAGCACACTGACAAGGGGAGGCCGCCAATTGTGAAATTCAGATTCGTTTCATACTGCGCATAATGAAAGCCCATGGCCAGAGGTGTAATTTGGCAAAGCACCAAGATGCACTTCTCAGCCGTTGTCGAGAAAATAGACAGTTAAAAAAAGGAAACGTTGCGGTGAAATACTTTCTACGATCTTTACGATTGTACAGAGGATTGGCGCAGCGGTAAGCGCTCGGTTGGTAATCCGAAGGTCGCTGGATCGAACCTCGCAGAAATCACACGAACCAGAATGATAGTTATCACAGAAATATGGAAAGCAGAAAACAGCACGTCATCGAGCACATCTGATAAACGATACGTTTTTACAAGAACAATTTTTTTTAATTATCTATTGGGAAACCACACCTGATTGACATTCTGAAAAATTGTTCTACCGTTCGTCAGGTTTGACTTACACTGTAGGTATTCGTTTATCGTTTATACTTATTCCGTTAACTATACGTTGTAAACATTATGAAGACAATTAATAACATTTGTGAAATACAACTTTGTTTGCGGAAAACATAATGATGATCGAAGTCGCCAGTTGGATATAATAAGTTGTTTAAAAGTCGTTTATCCTGGAAAAACTGACAACTTCCAACATCAAATGTTATTAATTGTCATATATATATATATATATATATATATATATATATATATATATATATATATATATGTGTGTGTGTGTGTGTGTGTGTGTGTGTGTGTGTGTGTGTGTGTGTGTACATTTGAATAACAAAAAACAAATAATAATATAAAGTTGAATGCCGGGAGATTCGATCCGACGACCTTCGGATTACAAACCCGAGCGCTTACCGCTTCGCCACGCCTCTGTACAATATTACTAATCGTAGAGAGTATTTCACCGCAAGGGCCTTTTTTAACTGTCGATTTTCTCGACAACGGCTGAGAAGTGCATCTTGGTCCTTTGCCAAACTACACGTCTGGGCATGAGCTTTCATTATGCGCAGTATGAATCGAATCTGAATTTCACAATTGGCGGCCTCCCCTTGTGTCAGTGTGGGAAGCGTTATATCGGGCAGGCAGTGCGCACTATCGAGGATCGTTGCCATGAACTTCAAAGGCACACTCGACTTAAGCTATCTAACAAGTCGGCGGTTGCCCGAAGATCAGGAGATGGTTTACGAACGCACCAGGGTCTTGACACAGACTTCTAGATACTAGGACAGCGTTATTGGAAAGGCCATCGAGATCCGCACCAGGGAAGGGCTCATCAACCGAGAGTGTGGCTACAATCTGAGCAAGGCTTGGGGACCAACGCTGGTCTAATTAAGAAGACGTTCAGCAAACGAAACGATCTTGCGACTAGAGCTGAGGCACGTAAATCGACCCGGCTGCAGACGCCGACGACAGCGCTTCAACGACCGCGGAAGCGTGATCGCGGCGCGGGCCGCGGAGTAAACCCCCCGATCAATGAAGAAATCGAAGTAACTCGGCGCGAAGAAGCAATCCAGCAACCTGGCAAAGAGCTAGAACGGATCTTCCAAGACATCTTACGTGCACTGGCTGACAAATTAGGCCAGCTGATGTACACAGCCACCAAAAATTAAGGCCACCAGAAGAAAGACAAATCAAGATCAATTGACCATAGTAGGTGATTACACCAGCTGCTCTGGCCCAGGTTCCCATGGTTTCCTGTTGGCTGTAAGGTGAATACCGGAGCCGTACCCATGCCCACGGAATGTTCCTAATTGTAAAACAAGTCCCCCCTTCCATTCGCATCCGATAAAATAAAATAATAAATTATGCCACCACAGCATTACCTAAGGCCCAATAGCGCGGATACCCTCAAGTAGTCCGCTCTTGCCCTTCAGGCAAGGGAATGAAATGTGGAAGCACCTGACGATGGCGACATGTCTGACTGCCGAAATATTGTGACTGGTGGATACTATGAACTAGCTGTACACCCGTCGACTGTTTGAGAAACGAATACGCTGAGATAAACTCAAGAATCACAATACTGAAATTGTCGGTAGCGCGCACGGACGTCAAACGGAGCATTCGACGCGGCTGGTTACGGCAACGGAACAACATGAAGGTTTAAATGATGACGCCCACTACAACTTGGGTGTGGAACATTACGTCCTTTAGTGAGAATTAATAACTGTTATGTAAGATTTAACAATTTTTTTCTGTCAGCCAAACGGTTGCGTAATTTTTAGGAGCTTGACCTAGGTTTCGTTGCCACTAGGGACAACTTCGTCAGAAGAATAAAAACAGTCACATGAAACACATAACGTCAAAAATATTACGATCAGGATTAATCAAATCGGTTACATTAAAAAGTAGCATTTTTGCCATACAAATAAAACCAGTATGGTGCGAAGGGCATGAGGGAACTGCCTACGAGGCTTCAGACACGCAGCCACGTACACGTGCACTAGTGCCTGTTATTTAATTCAATCCTATACTGCTTTGACTGACAGCCTGTTAAGCAAGAGTAACTATGTCTGAACACAAATAGTATGGCTAATTGTATTTCTGTGAAATATAAATGGGAAGAGATTTTTCGTTCTTTTTTTTTTTTTTCGTTTCTTACATCGATTTATGCAGTTAAACGCTGAGCAGCTCCACCATCGTGCTTCATGTATACTGCAATAGTCGTACAGACATGACTACCAACTGAGTATATACACCGCAGTAGCTATTTAAGACGCAATTTATCTCCTAACAAAACTTGTATTTATCTAGTACACTAGTATTTGTATTGCAAAAAATCAAATGTTTGTAAATCTATCGGACCAAACTGCGCGGTCATCAGTCCGTAGTTTACAAACTATTTAAACCTAGGTAAACTAACCTAAGGACAACACACACACACACACACACACACACACCAATGCCCCAGGGAGGACTCGAACCTCCACGGCGAGCAACCGTGCGCTCCGCACCGAGACGCTTTAGACCGCTGGGCTAATCCACCGCGGCTATTGCAAAAATGTTATTTTTTATTGTAATCGACTTGAGCAATTCTGCTCGTAATATTTTTGACGTCATGTGTTTCATATAACTGTTTTCATTCTTCTGATGATGTTGTCCCTAGTGGCAACGAGACCTAGGTCAAGCACCTAAAAATTACGAAACCTGTTGGCTGATACAGAAAATTGTTTAAAAAAATGGGATTACTGTTGCTGTTAGTCAGCCATGTTCATAGTAGTATGTTATGTATGACGTAACAGGCTACCTTGTAATTCTGTTACTTTCACAATATATTGAGTATTTCACTCAACTGTCACACTTTTTTGACTGTAGCCCTCCCACATGGCCACTATTTTTATTCACTTATTAACATAAATCACTGCTAGAAGAGAGGAGGTCCGAAGCTGGCAGTGGTCACCATAGCGCTGAAGTCTGGGAGGTTAATTAGTTAATTCCTTACTGTACTTTCTTCTACCAACCATACATCACAAGAAGAGGCGCAAGAACTTGGTAGAAGAACGTACTGTGACATTCTGGTTGACATTTTAATTTTCCTTGTGTAATATACGAGGGCTGGAACTTAATTAGTACAACACTGTCGTGGACACACTATGCAATGAATTCTGCTGTTGTCACTAGTAGCACACACACGTTATTTCTGAGCAAAGGGAATCACCCGTCCCAAGTCAACGGCGTGTACATAATCCAGGAAAACACGGTCACTTCTGAACGAGCTGTCTAACGTAACGGCGTCACTGAGTTTTCGAAACAGAAATAACGGAGTTGAATTAAGACTGAATGTGCCAGAGGTCGTACAGCACGACAGTGTCATCAAGGTCTTCAAGAGGCGTGTGGGGAATCGACATTGATATAGAGAACAGTGCCACGTTGGGTAAAAGCCTTCAACGAAGGTCCCCAAATTATGTCAGACATGCATCGTACAGGTCGTCCTAGCGTCTCTGAAAAAGCGCATTCTGTTGGACCAGCTTTGCGAAAGAAGCGGCACCACTTTCTGCGCAACCCACCCATCATTTCGCACGACAGTGCGCTGGCGCATACAACGCAAGCTGTGGCTGCTTTGTTCGGTCGATGGGACTGGGAAGTACTGTACCATCCACCATACTACCCTTATTTACGTCCTTGTTACTTCGATTTTATTCCGAATATGAAGGAACTACTTGGTGGCTTTCGCTTCAGAACTGTTCCAGAGATTTGACAGGCAGTAGACCGCTCCATTCGCATCATCAACGGAACAGGCTCTGCTAACGGTATACTACGCCTTCCACATCGCTGGCAACGGTTTCTACACAACGCTGGTGACTACTTTGAAGGACAGTAACAGGTGAAAACTTGTAACGCTTTTGTATCGGTTGTGAATAAATAATCATCAGTATTTATGTTCCAACCCTCGTATTTGAATTTTTTTAATGTTAAGCGTACTTCTGTGTTCGATTTATAAATGAACATTTAGCTAAATAAAAGCGGTAGCATTTGTGGTTTAGGAAACAAAGAAGTCACAACTGCGTTTGAGTGTTTGCTTTTGTTCCCCATCTTCAACAAATCCCAAGGCGTGCTCGTAACCTAACAACCACGCTGTAGACGGGACATTGAACAGTAACCTTCGCTCCTTTTAGTGAAATGTGCAATTTGTACTACTGAAACGGTACCCTTTCCTGCTTGTTACAGTTAACAATAAATTTGTTCTATAATATCGTTTAATTACAGTGCTAATCCTAACTACATTTGCACAGTTTATGTATTTATTTACCATCTTGAAGTTCATTACTGCAGGTATCTGGAAACTGGAATGCTTGTCGCCAGCTGTCTGTGTAATAACTAGATAAACAAGAAGCCAGGTTGCACAGAACACATTTCAAAAAAAAATTCAAATGTTTGTTAAGCTTAAGGGACTTAACTGCGGGATCATCAGTCTCTAAACTTACAAACTACTTATGAACTACCTTATACTAAAGACGACACAAAAATCCATGCCCGAGGGGGGATTCGAACCCCCGACGGCGGATGCCCGCGCGCACAGCAACACGGCGCTCCACTGCGCGCGGATAATCCGCCGCGGCAAGCCCATTTCCCTGTTCTTGTGTGCGTTGATTTTTGTCCGTATATGCTTGGTATATAGCATTCGTTGTTCGGAGTTCAATGTTTTCGTCTGCTTGCTTGTTTAACTAGGACAATGAATTTTCACTGAGTTCAGGCGCATTCTAAGCGATATTACTGCTCTCTGTCGATTCTCGTAACACCTCGTAATTTACATACATGTGGAAGTAAACGCAGCGTGCTAACGAGAATGAAACAGGATGTGCGTGTATATGATCAGTGTTCTTCTGGCCCCCCTGACCACATTCATTCTATGCAATATGTAAGAGTGGAAAAATTAAGATAAGTGGTTTATGAGACCAGATAGAATTATAAGTAATCGAAGAATGTTGTCAGCGCGTGTTGTTTTTTGAGATGATAAACCAATCTACTAGTAAGATTGAATGTTCAAATATTTACTAAAAGCACTCCCCTTTTCTTAATTGAGCAACCCAGTTATACCCTCGATATCATGTGTAACGAATGGCGAACGGAAGTATAATTATCCAAGTAAATTTGGTTAAGAATGTTATAATTTAATAACCAAGCGAGGTGGCGCAGTGCTATCGCACTGGACTCGCATTCGGAAGTTCAAAATGTTCAAATGTTTGTATAGTCTATGGGACTTAACTACAGGGTCATCAGTGCCTAAACTTACAAAGTACTTATGAACTACTTACGAACTAGGACGGCACAAATATCCATGCCCGAGGAGGGATTCGAACCCCCGACCGTAGTGGCCGTGCAGACCATGACTGAAGCGCCTCAGTCCCCTCGGCCACCGCGGCCGGCTATTCGGAAGGATGGTGGTTCAAATCCGCCTCCGGCCATCCAGATTTAGGTTTTTAGTGATTTCCCTAAATTTCTCCAGGCAAATCCGGGATGGTTCCTTTCAAAAGGCACGGCCTGTTTCCTTCGCGGATTGATGGGACGGACGGAATTCGCGGAGCGAGTGCAATCGCCGGCACCGCCATAAAATATCACGTATACCGCGTGGTTCATTGGATGTAAATATATCTACTGTGAACAAACGTTTACTTTATTCAGTGCGGGATTGACGTAGCGTGAGTGAGTGCCAAAAAGTATCTGGTTCGGGATCGCGCCATTCGCAAACAATCGCGTCGCGCGCCGTCGACGGCCAACGTTTCGTGTCTCAGCCGGGAGACGAACACGACATCGCGTATTTAGACCCACAAGAACTGTTATGAATGCAAAATAAATATTGGTTCTGTGTATCTGTGGAAACGTAAAGCCTTCCTGCAATGTTTGAACATGAAATTCTGTCACTCAGGGGCTGATATTAAATAAACTGATAATTTGAATAATTAAGTCCCCGGTAGTTCAGAAAGTATGAAGTCAGTTACAAAAAATATTATTTATGCCTGATATTTTTCCATCAAATTGTTCCTTGAATTATTCTTTAGTATGATTTTATTCAAAGTCTCTCCTTGTGACACAACCGCGACTAATCGAACAGTCATGGGCCACTAAGTTGTTGTTGTTGTTGTTGTTGTTGGGTTTTGGAAGGGACTAAACAGCAACGGTTATCAGTCCGCCACTAAGTGTGGCACCCGTGCTAGCCTAAGGATAAGACTTGGACCGAAACTCCCCAAAGATTTATCCAAACACGAAATAAATTGCGGAAGGTGATAACAATGTTTGAAATAGGTGTAGTTTATAGCAGTAAAAGGAGTCTGATTACTATGAAACAAAAAAATAACTTAGGTAATCTTGCAATACTATTGTTGTGCTAATTAAAGATTATTAACAAAATGTTTCATAAATAAAAATTTATACACGGTCGCCAGCCTAATGAGGCATAAGAATACCAAGCAGTGATAAATTAAGAATGCAGTTAAATTTAGAAGCTTGGTGAATAATAAGTAAAAGGTGGAAGAAACTTTGTCACTAGTGTCATAAGAGATAAAAAAATACCAATCACAAAAATAATAAAGATTTAAATGAAAGCAATAATTATTTAAATTATTGTAACGGCAAGACTCACCTCATCAGTTTCTTTCTGTTACTATAGAACATAGCTTGGAATGCAGTATTGCAGTGCAAGTGACACTCAGAAACAAAGTTACTAAAGGCTTATAATTAGTAGTAAAAAAATTATGAAAAATCTACTGATGTTATGGTCAGTGCTGTTCTTAATGTTCTTTTGTAAAGTAAGAAAGAAATTGGTTATGATTGTGACCTCCATTCAAAAATCTACTAAAAGAACACTAACTAGTATGTACCACTTTGTAGAATATAATGAAATCTTTCTGCCTGCCATGAATTTAATGATTCTGTTACAGTTAACTATTATTTAAGTAACACCTTGCTGAATAGATTCATCAATTAAATATACTAGCCTGGAATCTAGAATGGGGTCACTCGAACTGTACTGACAAATTGTAGGAACACTATAAATTTTGATTGATACCACAAATAGAATTTTGTTTGCCTGATCTACTTCAATTATATGAACTGATTAAAATTAGTTATGTGGCAAAACAGTAACTTATTCTTACCAATACTATTGTGCAAGAGCAATGAAATTTATAGTTACAGCACTGTATATTCTACTAAGAAGATTCTCCAAAAAATTTACTTTATAAAAATTGATTGCTGCATTAAAAAAAAAAAAAAAATAAGATGACTGGGTTAATAATTCTTTACAGGAGAGGATCCCTATTAGGTTATGTGACTTGGGATAAATTAGGGTTACGTAGACACCACTTTTAACAGAAATGCAACCTCTATTGCAAAAAAAAAAACATTCAAAACACAAGCTAAATCTCTCAACGACCAGATTATAAACGGTAACAATAAATATTGTGACCTGATATTAATGCGGAGTAGTGGCGAGGTGGCGGCGCAGCGTATACAGCTCAGAGTTCATCTTTATGCAGTTTGTGAGCCGACATTGTAACAGCGTTTCCAGTAGCTTCCATTTTGCTCCATATGCAGACAGTAGACGTTTTACCATTGCATCTGCACGTTCACCGAGGCCATTGTACGTAGATTGGTCTTCTGCTTCAAGTGAAACAAATATTTTGGCAGAATACAGTAACACAAGTCTGCCACTACGTCTTGATGCTGTGCCCTCAGGTTCACTACTGCTGTGAGCTCCCACCACAGACTGACTGCTGTGAATGCCAACCTTCGACTGACTACTCCGTCTCCGCTAGCTGAGTGCCAACACCACCTTTTCATTTACAACGGAATTCCGTTCACATTAGAATAACTACACCTTTTAGATATCATGCTGGTCGTGAGATATTACAAATTTACATAATATTGACATACATAAAACGATACAAAAAATAAAATTGACATTACCAAAATAATTAAAATTACAAAAATATTATGTAAAAATAAACATGATGCAGATATTCATAAAACATACAAAGTACATGAAGTACAGACATCACATACCATACAACAGTGGAATCGATTGTAACACGAATGAAATTTAGTATCTAACATCACAAAAAAATTAAATATTATTACCAAAAAATTATCAAAATTGGGCAATGGCGTTATATCCTAACCGAAACTGTTAAAATATTTTCCACACACATATTAAATGATTTCTTACAGGTTCATATTTATATTAATCATGGACTCTAACAGAGATCTAACTACTTGAAAGCTGTTCGAGACACTTTTTAAAGTTTCACTGATTCTATATTCTGAAATGAACAGAGTTACAAAGAAAACACTTTCATAAAAAGAACTTCGAACGTTCACAATGCGTGACTGTATTTCGTAAAAATTCTCATTACATGAAAGTCTCTGGATAGTATTACATTGTCCATTAACTTTAATTATTCAAGATAAGGTTTTTAATGTCAATCTCTTAAACTCGAAAAATAAGTTTAAGTTCAAATATCACTAATATGAATCAATCTATTAACGGGAAGCCGAAATTTCTAATTCTTCCTTCCTCTCCTCTCCAGATCAAAAGTCCAAAGATATTGCAACTCAGTGGCGTAGGATATCGATACTAAAGTTTATTGTAATAAATAAATAATTTCTCGGATCCCTTTCTATCTTGAAACGATTCCCGTCTAATACTTCGAAATTAATTACAGAAACGTAGCTAGTTACTGAGAGATCTGAACTCAGAGGGAACTAAGCACAGAGGGAACAAGAAACCCAACTGTGGGTACTATTTATAATAGCAATCTAACAAATCATCTCTGAAATACGAATTGTTTTGGCCCTCTTATTCCCTGGACATTACTATTACGAACTACACTGATATAATTTGAATTTACTAAAATTTAGAAAATTCCGAAGTCTCTTCCTGTTTAAAAAAATGGAAATTAGGAAATGATGAAAAATGGTTATTCTAATTATATGATCGAGATGCGGTGTTACATGTGTTCTGGTTCGAAGTCGTTACCCGTTGCACATTTCAGAATAAGTTTTATCCTGTTGGAATAGAGGTTGATGCGGAAACCCTAGAATAAAATTTGGGCCATTTATTAATGCATTACATGCACAAATACCCTACACATACCGAACCTAGGCGACCGATAGATACATGAAATATTTCTTATCTAGTTCACCGATTACTGGAAAAAAAGAAAAAGTGCGGAAACTTGACCTTAGAGAGTATTCTTGTGTAGTTCGCGAACGAACTAGTTCGGAAGAGCGCTCCCACAGGCAAACTACGCCAACTAGTTCGCACATCCCTCACCTCTTAGTTCGTCCGCTCCTTTTCCGAAGACTGGCGGGGAACAGCGAGAGGACGCGAGAGCGCGCAGAATCGCGTGATTCCTTTTTGACAGTTACCTTCATTTCGAGTTGAAATGAAGCTCTGCTGTAGTTTCATAGTTTCACAAATTTCTTTTCTAAGGTATTCAGCAGTGTCTAAATATTAACCCCATTCCATAGTGTAAAATACTACGAGTACTCTGTATGCAAAGTAGTTGAATACCATTGTATCACCCATTCGCGTAAATAACTGGTTTATTTTCTTAAGTATTTGATGTCTAATTGCCCAAAAATACGGGTAATAGCACACGCTTGGGCAACACTGATGATTATGCTGTCATAACAAAAGAAAGAGCTCTTTTAGTTAAAAAAAAAAAAAAAAAGGTAAAGCAGTCAACAATCCGAAGATTGGTTTGAACACCACAGTGCTTTACTAGGCATGGTCCTGTTTGGAGGTGGTATGCCGTTGCCTTCCTCCGACCTTCGAACTGATTTACCCAGCCAGTTATAGGGGGACCTACAGTTTAACGTGGGTTCCGAACCACGGTGCTACTCGGTATTTTTCACATGAGCAATACTGCCAGAGGGGAAAGAAGTGGAAAGTGACAGATAAAAATCCTAGGACCTGGCGGGGATAGAACCCGCGACCTTTGGATTTGTAGTCTGGCACTCTACCACTGAGCAACCGAGGCGCTCTTTTAGTAGCGATAGCAAAAGCCGAAAAGAGCGAAAGAACAAAAAAGAGCGAATGAACTAAAAAGAGCGACCTACTTCGCGGCCGACCTGCGGACTAAAAGGAGAGCTACCGGTCGCGGACTAAAAGGAGAGCTACCGCATATCTCGCTCCTTAGTTAGTTGAATTCTTTTCCGAAGAGCGATGGGCAATAGCGAGAGGACCCTAGCAAAATTGAAATGACGTGTTTGTCTTCTGCTGATGAGAGCCATTTCCAGATGAGCGTCTGCCTGCTAGGTTACATAGTTCAGTGTTCTGTTTTGAAGTATTCAGCACTCTGCAATATCCGACTAATAAATTCCATAATGACAAGATATAGAGTAACCCAACGCGATAAATTATTCACAAACTTATTTTTGGAACATTTTCGCACACACACACACACACGTTTGTATAGCTTATGGGACTTAACTAAGGGGTCAGCCGGCCGCGGTGGCCGAGGGGACTGAGGCGCTTCAGTCGCGGTCTGCACGGCCACTACGGTCGGGGGTTCAATTCCCCCCTCGGGCATGGAGATTTGTGCCGTCCTTAGTTGTAGCTAGTTCGTAAGTAGTTTGTAAGTTTAGGGACTGATGACCCCGTAGTTAAGTCTGATAAGAACTACAAACATTTGAACATTTGAACATTTGAACTAAGGGGTCATCAGTCCGTAAACTTTACAAACTACTTATCAACTAGCCTATCTTAAGGACGACCCAAATATCCATACCTGAGGGGGGATTCGAACCCGCGACCGCAGTGGCCGTGCAGACCGTGACTGGAGCGCCTCAGTCCCCTCGGCCACCGCGGCCGGCAAACATTTTCGTTTCACTATGTTAGGGTTAACAGTACTCTTATTTAAATTTATGAATAAAGAACAGTCTAGAGTGCAATAATTTATTTCATTCAACTAGTTTCAGGTTATTTAGACCATCTTCAGGAATTTTGACTCCATCGATGTTGTGGAGCTAGCAGGTAACTGGGAGCCTTCCAGTGCGTCTAAATAAGACTGAAACTAGTTGAATGAAGTAAATTATTGCTCTCTAGACTGTTCTTTATTCATATATCCACAACCTGTTTCTTTTGGTTTGCGTGACATCGTTAGCGGCTGAAGCAGGTAGGTGGGGGAACTTCTCACTCCACCTGCATGCGCAGACCACGCCGTTCAGCCGTCACTGGGAGCGGACGAACTAAAAGAGCGAACTAGTTCACGTCAGAGCCGCAATCTAAAGTGAGCGCTGCCGATCGCGAACTATTATGCGCAAGTCTATAGGAGAGGAGTAGTAGTAGTAGTAGTAGTAGTAGGAGCAAAAACAGGTGACCGGTCACAACAGTGGTCAGCAGCATATAGCGCCTGAAAAGTAGCGAGGGCAGGCTAGCACGCCTGTCTCACAGCTGGTGTCACAGCCTCGCGGCAGTAAGCAGCTAACCACCAGCACCGGCGTTACCGCGGGCGCGACAGCTTACCGCGGCGGTAGCATGCTGGCTGGCAGCGCCAGCTGTTGCCGGCCGTGACGCGTGTCACACGTCACCTGTCAGCGCCTGCCGCCACCAATCCGCGCCCTGCCCTCTGATTACGTCAACGCTGGAGTGCCTGCTCGCAGTGCGGGGCCGGCGGCCCGGGTCAAATCTAGTAGACGATACAACCCATGGGCTTTGACAATGACGTCATTAGTCAAAGATGTCTATGTATTTATACATAGATGATATTAATTTTTTTTTGTATCAAAGATATAGAATTGTTTGCATATGGTCGTTGATGTAATTAAAGAAAGACAATTGATGTCTCGATTCGTTCGTGGTTAAAAGAGTTGGACAAGTTTGTCATAATTAAAAAAAATTATAAACGATGTATTAGATGAATATGATGTAGCTTACATCATACATCAGTTATATTCGCTATTTAAAACATTCCTCATGATCATTCATATCTCTGGACAATGGGCTGAGGCATGCAAAGCTGAAATATAATAAGTATTTCCTTAATGAAGTAGAAATATCATTCAAAACAATTATTATTCTTACGGTTGGCTCTCTTTCCGTTAGATGCGCTATTGTCGCTCCAAGCGTACATGTACGTTAGACGGTGATATCAGTTTGTAAATATATATGGATTAAGCACGACGAGAATTGTATCAGATTCATATCCATTGTGTTGAATCATATTTCATAGAACATAGCAACCAAGAAACCGATTTCCACAAATATGGTAGATTTGAAAAGTCAAAGAATAAGTAGTATTTTCAAAGGGTACTAATCCGATCGCTGCCCCGAACTTCAAACGAACACCCGCAGCGCTATCTATTAGTTCTTTGCTGCATTACGCCTTTCTTTCAAAGCATGAAATACACCTAAAACTTCAAATTACGATATGTTTTACTTTCCCGATCTGATTTTGATAAAATGAAGCCTATACGTTGCCCTAGGATAATCTCTGTTTATCTGTGATACCCCCATGGATGTTTATTTAGTACTCTAGGAGATTACTCTCTACAAACACTCATGCGATTTCTTTCAGAGAGCCGCGGTGGAGTAGCCGAGCGGTCTAAAGCGTCTCGCTGGGGAGCGCGCGGTTGCTCGCCGTGGAGGTTCGAGTCCTCCCTGGGGCATGGGTGTGTGTGTTTGTCCTTAGGTTAGTTTATCTAGGTTTAAGTACTTTGAAGGCTACGGACTGATGCCCACGCAGTTTGGTCCGATAGATTTACAAACATTTGAACATTATTTTTCTTTCAGAGAAATAAACTGTGATATCTTACTTTGTCTGATCCGATTTTGTGAAATGTAGCATTTCTGTAACCGCAAGATACTCCCACGTATCCTGTGAAAAACCACTAAAAACTCGTCTATTAGTTTTGGGAATGAAAGAGAAAGATAGACATCACGATTGTCGATGAAAAACGTTAAATCGTGATGTTCTTCTTTCCGAGATCCGATATTTATGAAACTAAAGCCTATATGTCGTCCCAAGGTACGCTGAAGTTACCTGTGAAAACCCTATGCGAATTCGTGAAGTAGTTTTGGAGAAGTGGCTTCTAATAGATGAACAGCAGACATGTCAGTCTATGAAAACACCTCGTGATTCTATTTTGATGAAATCATGCCTAGATCTTGAATCAATCTTCGCTCGTGTTTCCTGTGGAAACTGCATGAAAAATCGTCCAGTAGTTTTGAAGATGGAAGCGAACAGCGACAGGCTTACATTTACCCGATTTATTATCAGTATAGATATGTTGTACAATTGTGAAATTTTGCAAGAGTTTATTGATTTGTATATGTGCTGTATGTCGGTAAAATCTGTTGCGAATATGGTTGATAGTAAAGAAGTAATAGATTAAAACGTGATGCTAGATGGGGCGGTTTTCCATGAAAGTTACTCTTTACGACCTCATATCTCATGACCTACGTGTCGTACTTTGATACAATTTCGAACGTACATTCAGATTTAAGTATGTATTATGTCTGCAAAATTTCCCGCGAGTTCAATTGGTAGTCTAGAAATTATAAATTGTAACGTTATACCAAATACAGCGGAAAAGTAGTAAGCGAGAAACTTTTTTCCTTTCATTATTTTGATGTGATTGTCTGCGAGAAAAAGTTTAATAAAGACTTGAAATTATGCTTAAAGTTAGTTGCAAGTCGCCATGTACTGTCATTCCCATGTATTTATAAAGTTTGGTCGCATTGTAGCAGTTTATTGCAACTCTTATTGTTTATCACGTTATATCTCTTGAACCATCTGTCGTATGTGGTTCGTACTCCTACAGAAATTGTCATCTCGCGTAAGGAATATGTGTACCAAGTTTGCTTGATATCGGTCCAGTGGTTAAGGAGAAGATAAGCAGGATTTTCGTTAACCAGCAGTTTTTCGCGCATCTCATTGTTTATGACGTCATATCTCCTTACGTATGTGCCGTAGGTGATTCTTAACCCGACAGCCATTGTTGCCTGATATTAAGAAACATGTATACCTAGTTTAGGAGATGTGGAACAAACATACACACATAGGATGTAAGATTAGAACAATATCTGAAGTGATTTTTCAACACGAAAAATAGTCTACTACGCTTACTTTCACTCACTTATGTCGTACGGCGTTATGTTATGAGGTAACTCGACTGATAAAAAAGGATATTTTTGGCTCAGAAACGTCATATCGACTCATTTTCAGTAGTCTGGCGTCACAATACGTTTTTTCTTTAATGTCGTTTGTAGTTAATAATATCAGCTTATTCCTACGTGTTAGTAGCTTTCACTTGGTGAATAGTAGACAGAAGTCGAATCTACATTTGCATTACACCACCTTGACACTTGGGCAGAAAGGCGTGCAGCATCCATTTTCAATAAGCTGCCACAATAACTCAAGAATCTTAGTACCAACCCACGTGCTTTCAAATCTATTCTGCCTCCTTCTATTCTGTGGAGGCTCTCCTAGAAAAGCTAAACAATTAAGCTATTTTTCTGTTACCATTCTTGTGTTAAACTTCATGTATTGAGATGTTCCGTGACCATGGAGTGTTACTCCTTAATTAAGTCCTACGGAATGGAAAACCGTATTATTATTATCGCCATACGCTCTGCAAACTGAATATAGTGAATATGTCAGCTATATAACACACAATTTTCAGATCAAACAGTCTTTGAACGACACCCAATAAATATTGAGAATGCTCTAGATTTCATGATTCGTTGTGTACTCCAACACGAGAACAATACTGTATTGCAAATATCACTGCAGATGTGTGTAGAATATCTTCGGGGATTCAAATTGTTACCAGGAAGTGAATCGGAAAAGTACCTCTAAAGCAGTCGCTTGTTTTACGCATGTCTAATGGAAATCAAGCGCATTTATTCAGTAACATTTTATTCGCCTTGAATTATTAGAAACTTTTCAGTGAAAGCTACATAATTAAAACAAACTGTTACACCCATGAAGTGACTGGTTCTCAATGTACTTTTTCTCCAGAGATTTCTTCTGCGACAGAAGTACTCTTTATAAATTTCCTACGAATATGTCACGATTGTGCAATGTTACTCCTAAAAACATTTACGTTCAAAACGCCGATTTCTTTACAAAGAGTGACACGCAAGGCCATTTTTTTATTGGCTGCCTGAAAGCAACTCGTGATTGGCTGCCTTCATCACCCGTCATTCATCGCACCATTGCCAACATGTACACGTCAAGAAGCAGCTTGTACACGTAAACCGCAGGTTTACCCGTAATTCAAAATTCTATGGATAACAATTGTAAGAGATGAAAACAAGTATTGTATGTGTCAAGTAATCAGCGTTATTTTTTTAATTTTAATATTTTCAGTATATCGCAATTTTAGGTAAATAGGATAATTTTAGGTAAAAAAACAAAAAAAAAACGATAATTTTAAGTGCAATAGTCCATAGTTATGTCTACCGAGGTTGGCAACGCTGCTCTGACTACAGCTTGGTTTGAACACGACTCGAACTGTTCGAACAATTTACGTCACAGTTCAGGAAATCACGGGATATGCTGGAAACTTCGATCACTACGTTATATAACGACGTCAAAGGGTACTGTCCCCACGACTAACAGTCACATGTTCATGTGTTCATAAATTTATCTTTCCCGCTCTGTGCAGTAAACTATTCGTAACGGAAACAAATGGAATGTGGGGATTAATAATAGTAAGAGCGCAATCAGACTGTAGTAGTTTCTACGTCGCAGGTCATAATAAAACAGCAAGAATATGTAACGAACAGAGATTTAAAATTTTACTGCTGCGACCTAGGGACTCCTCCCGTCTTGCAAGTGTTTTTACTCAGTGCTTCGTCCAGTGTCGTGAGTGTCATCGTCACTGTGTGTCTATAGTGCAGCCACCAATTCCAGACAAGTTTTGCAATCGCCACTCTTTGAGTGTCTCTTCGTCTTGTTCAGTGCTTAATCTCTCGATGTGTGTTTTTAGCGCCGCCGTGCCGGACTTTTATTTATCAAACTACATGCGTTTTAACTACCTTGCAAGTTTTCATGGTCCACCATTGCTACATGTCAAGTTTTTAATGTTCTAATATTTTTAACTTTTGTTTAATTATTTCTCACTTCTTCATGTTCATACTGTACAACCACGTGGCTGAAGAGCAGGGTAGGGGGCTGCCAGCCTACCTGTGTGTTATTCGCAGGTGTAAAACAACAATAAAGAAAAAAAATCAAGAGACCTCTGTTGGGTATTTTGGTACCATCTACACAACACCTCGTCCGCTATTCTCGTGGTTGCGATTACAGTTCATTTTAATGTTTTATCTCCTTTTTGGGTATCAAATTTCCAGTTATTTCCGTATGTCATCGCTTTTAATCTTGAATCAAGCAGTTCTAGGTATTAGGCCGCGTTATTTTTAAAACACTTAGCAAAGGAATTGTTTACGTTTCTACTACTGTGTCCTGAAGAGGACCACTGCACAGTGGTCGAAACGTCGGTAATTCCTTTTTTAAGTATTTTAAAAATAAAGCTTCCTAATACCCACAATATTTTATTCAAAATAACGCCGGCCGTGCAAGCCTACGAACTTCTATCTTCTGATGTTGTTTGCAAGCCGATTAAAAAGTGGTAAATTTTTTTCTTGTTACTGTACCAGATGAAAGCGGAATTAAATGCTCATTTGAAACCTATCTCTTATAACTATGGAGGTTTTTATCTCCATGCTTGTTGTTGTTGTTGTTGTTGTTGTGGTCTTCAGTCCGCAGACTGGTTTGATGCAGCTCTCCACGCTACCCTGTCCTGTGCAAGTCTCTCCATCTGAGAGTACGTTCGGCAACCTACATACTTTTGAGTCTACTTACTATATTCGTCCCTCGGTCTCCATCTACGATTTTTACCCCCACACGCTTCCTTCTAATGCTAAGTTGACAATTCCTTGTTGTCTCAGAATGTGTCCAACCAATCTATCCCTTCTCTTAGGATATGCCAGAAACTCCTTTTCTCCCTGATTCGGTTAAGCATCTCCTCATTACTTACGTGATCTACCCATCTAATTTTCATCATTTGTCTGTAGCACCATATTTCAAAAGCTTCTATAATCTTTCTATCTGAACTCCTTATCGTCTATGTTTCATTACCATACAATGCTACACTCCAGACAAGATGTCAATTAATATTGGATGTTAACAAGTTTCGCTTCTTTAGAAACGCTTTCTTCCCATAGCCATTCTGCATTTTATATCTTCTTTACTTCGCCCATCAGAAGATATCTTGCTACCCAAATAACAAAATTCATCTACTATTTTTATTGTCTCATTATCTAATCTAATTCCTTAAGCTTCGCCTGATTTTCTGACACTGAATTCCATTACCTTCGTTTTACTCTTGTTAATGTTCATCTTATACCTTCCTTTCAAGACACTGTCCATCCCATTCAATTGATCTTCCAGATCTTTTGCGGTCCCTGACAGAATTACAATGTCATCAGCAAACTGCAATGCTTTTATTTCTTCTCCCTTAACTTCAATTCCCTCTCCATATATCTCCATCCATTCCTTCACTGCCTGCTCAATGTACAGATTGAACAACATTGGGGAAAGGCTATAACTCTTACTCCCTTCCCAACCTCTGCGTCCCTTTCTTGCCCTTCGACTCTAATAACCGCTGTCTGGGTTTTGTATAGGTTGAATATAACTCTTCGATCCCTGTATTTTACCCCTGATACTTTCAGAATTTGGAAGAGTGTATTCCAGTCCACATTGTCAAAAGCTTTCTCCAAATCGGCTATCAGAAGTTATTTTGCTACCCAAATAACAAAACTCATCTGCTACTTTTATTGTCTGTCTAATCTAATTCCTTCAGTATCGCCTGATTTTCTGTCATTCAATTCCATTACACTCGTTTTACTCTGGTCAATGTTCATCTTATATCTTTCTTTGTTTCGGTCAGTTTCGGCGAAAATATTGGTTTGTCACAGTTTCGGTTTAGGTCAGAAATCAGCCGAATCTTTGGCTTGGTCGAAACTAGCTTTCGTGAACTTAACGGATAAAGTCGGAGCTCGTTCGTAATGGATTCTGTGAACGTAAGAATTTATTTTGTTGTTAATCACATTCGTATCTTATATTGATAATCCTACACGCCAAGAATTTAAGTTGTTAAGTATTGTACTTAAAGGAAGGTGTTATCATATTGTTCTGCCTAAAAGGTTTTTTCAACGAGACTCCTTGAAAACGAGCGGGTTTTTAATAACCAGTATGTGTTTAGGAACCATCCATCACGTTGTAAACAGATTTTCCTGTTGAATTTCCGTAAATTCACGCTGATAACGATCATACTGTTAGTCGAAACTGTGACATTATTCGAAATACTTTACGCTCCATTGATTCCAGTTGATTGATTGACGGAACGCAAGCCTATCAGTCATCAGCACTGTATCACTACTACTTTCCTCCGCTTAAATCTAATTACTATGTTAAACAAATGAAAAATAATAATGTTAACAAAGATACGAACAGCCAATGAAATTTTACAACTTACATAGGAGGTCTTGGCTGCGCGCGATTTCAGTCTATTGGCGACAGGAGCTCATCTGAGTCTGTGATTTTTGCCTACATATCAGTGTTAGGCTGAAGCGTAAATGTTACTCGTATTTCTCTATTACAGCGTCGTCAGAAGTAAACGTATCATAACTGGGATCCTGCGCATTATTTAGAGGATAATACCCACTCGCAGGAACTTAGTATGTTTAATTATGCTCTGCACTTTCCTTCGAAATGCAATGCGCTACGAGAACTGAGGGGAAAACGACAGGGCTTCACTAACAGGTACAAGGCATTCGTATGCGATGGCCCACAAGTCCAATTTAAGGAATCGTTGGCTTAATATTCGCAACTGTCGGATCGAAAATTTGGGTCAATAAATCTGTATAATCCCTATGTCATTTTCTACGTACTCCTCGTTAGGCTTACACACACTCAAAAAGCATGTCAAATATATTCCATATTTCTCCATTTCCGGAAGGCTTTTGACACTATCCCTCATAAGCTTCTTTTAATCCAATTTCGTGCTTATGGTATATCGCCGCAGCTGTCCGATTGGATTCATCATTTCCTGTCAGACAGGAGAAAGTACGTTGTAATTGACGGAAAGTCGTAGAGTACAACAGTAGTGATATCTGGCGTTCCCAAAGGAAGTGTTATAGGGCCCCTATCGTTCCATATTTTTATTTACGAGTTCCGAGACAATATAAGTAGCTCTATTAGACTGTTGGCGGATGTTGCTGTCAGTTATGTTAGTAAAGTCACCATAAGATCAAAAGCAACTACAAAATATCAGCACGGTGCAAAAATTGGCAATTGACCCTTAATACTGATAAGTGTGGGTTCATCCATATGACCACTAAAAGAAAGCCGTAAAGTCAACTACATACCTATGAGTAACTATTAAGAACAACTTAAATTGGAAAGAACGCACATAAAATATTGTAGGGAACGCGAAACAAAAGACTTTTCGTTGACAGAACACTTCAAAGATGCAATAGTACTGCTAAAGAAACGACCTATACTACACTTGTGCGTCCTATTTTCCGAGTATTGCTGCGCGTTGTGGGATACCCACGAAGTGGGACTGACAGACGATTTAGAGAAAGTTCAGAGAAGGGCAGCTCGTTTTGTATTATCGCGATATAGGGGAGAGAGTGTCACAGAAATGATGTACGATTTGGGGTGGAAATCATTAAAAGAAAGGCGTTATTCGTTGCGACGAGATCAATTTGCGAAATTTGTTTCGCCAACTTTCTCTTTCGAATGCGAACATAATGTGCTAGCACCCACCTACATAAGAAGACAGGATCATCAAAATAAAATAAATCATATCGAAAACGTGAAGATTTGAGTGTTCCTTCTTCCCGAGAGCTATTAGAGAATAGAAGTGTAGATAAATATCATAAAAGCGGTTCGATAAACAATCAGTCATGCACTTCATTGTAACTTGTAGAGTATCCTTGCAGATGTAGATGCATTTTATGGGAACACTATTGACTTGTGGTATAACCTTCATAATAAAAACGTTTCTTTTTAAAAAATACACACACGCGCGTTTTAAACTGGTTGTTCCCAATAAGGCCCATCATAGAAAATGTAATGACTACACTTATGTTCCTATTAACTTATATGGTAAGGAACTTTACTGCTGTCAGAACAATGTTGGTTGCTAGTTAAATATAATAATCTGAAGAGTAAATAACCAGTAAGTAAGTTACCATCAGTACTGTATGAAGCGTTTGTAAAAGAAGTAAATATAAAATTCTGTGTATCATCTCATTTTACTTATGTCGAAAATAAAATTACATTACAACCGTTGCAGTGGATTTCAAAAGTTTTCCTGTTCTTTGTGCCCAAGAATGTTAATATGAACTAGATGTGGCTACGGGTCATATTAGGATCAGGGTCTCCTAACAAGGTCCACTTGCAGGAGTTAAACATTTTCTTTAAAATGATGATATTAATTAGATAAACTATCCATTTTAATTTATTTTTGAACTGAATATAGTTGTAAGAGTTCCACGAATGATCTCGGAATATTACCACTTACACATACGGCATAAAAAATTCCTAAACGTTAGGTGTGTCTTATTTGGTTCACGTACCTTACTTCGGAACCAAGAGTGTTTTATTTCAAAATGAAAATGTGTTTATACATTTCTTTTTCTCTCCACAATGGAGATGAAATTCTTATTGTATTCGGACATGTCCGAAAGAACAGATGCCGCACCTATTTCGCAGCCATGTTGGATTTGAAAATTACTGCTAAAGTAAGGGAAGGAAGAAGGATTAGGGTTGGTTGGTTCGGTTGGGGGTTTTAAGGGGAGTAGACTTCTATGGCCGTCAGTCCCCCAAAGGATTAGGAAAGGGGGGATTGAAAGTGGCTGGTTCGACCACGCAATCCGTAATGTTAGGGGGCATGGGCGGTAGGAACGCTACAGCCATAGCGTGCGACTAGTGCAAGTTTGAGACAAACGAGAGGCAAGCACGATTACTTAAGACGACCGCTGGCCCCAAGCGGGAGACACGGGTTCGATTCCCGTCTCGGCACACATTTTCGACTGTGCCATTGTTTAATTTCAATGCCCCAATGCAGCTACTGACAGTTCTTTATTTCCCAGTGTACATCTACACACATATTCCGTAATCCACCGTAAGATGAGTGGCGGAGGGTACACTGTATCACTATTAGGCATTTCCTTTCCTATTGCCGGCCGCGGTGGCCGAGGTGACTGAGGCGCTCCAGTCACGGTCAGCACGGCCACTACGGTCCAGGGTTCGAATCCCCCCTCGGGCATGGATATTTGTCCCGTCCTTAGTCATAGTTAGTTCATAAGTAGTTTGTAAGTTTAGGGACTGATGGCCCCGTAGTTAAGTCCCATAAGCTGTACAAACATTTTTTTTTTCCTTTCCTATTCCACTCCCAAATAGAAAGAGGAAAAAAAGAATGTCGATATGCCTGCGTACGAGCCCTAATTTCTCTTATCTTGTATTTACGCGAAAGTAAGCCGCAGCAAGATCGTACTACACTGTTTCAAATTCCGGCCCTCTAAATTTCCTCAACAGAAATTCAAGAAAAGAACGTCAACTTTCCTCCAGCGATCCCAATTGAGTTGCCGGAGTATTTCCGTGACACTCGCGCATTGGTCAAACCTACCAGTAACAAACCTAGCTGCTCGCCTCTGAACTCCTTCTATGTCTTCCTTTAAACTGAACTGCTGCGGGTCCCAAACACTTGAGCAATACTAGAGACGTGATCGTACAACCGTTTTATACGCGGTCTCCTTTACAGGTGAAGTACATCTTCCCAAAATTCTCCCAATAAACCGAAGTCGGCTGTCCGCCTTACTCAAAACTGTCCTTATAAGTTCGTTCCATTTCATATCGCTCTGCAATGTTACGCCTAGATTGACGCGACAGCATCAAGAAGCTCACTAATAATGCTGAATTCAAATAATATGGGATTGTTTTTACTAATCATGTGCATCACCTTACATTTTTCCTACATTGAGAGCTAGCTGCCATTCTGCACACCAACTAGAAATTTTGTCTGTCATCCTGTATGCTTTTACAGTCGGTTAAAGACGACACCCACCCAAACACCACAATATCATCAGCAAACAGCCGCAAATTACAACATACTCTGTCCATCAGATCATTTATATAGATAGAAAATAATAGCGGTCCTATCACACTCCCCTGGGGCACGCCTGACGATTACACTCGTCTCTGATGAACACTCGCCGTCAAAAACAACGTACTGCGTTCTGTTACTTAGGAAGTCTTCCAGCCAGTCAAAAATCTGCGAACCTATTCCATAAGCTCGTTAGCGGTCTGCAGTGTGGCACCGCGTCGAACACCTTTTTGAAGTCGAGAAAAACACAATCCGCCTGTTGCCCTTCATCCATGCTCGCAAGATGTCATGTGAGAAAAGGGCAAGCTGAGTTTGACATGAACGATGTGCTGCTTCATAGAAAGAAGCCTTTCCGTTTCAAGGAAATTTACTATATTCGAACTGAGAGTATGTTCCAAAATTCTATAGGAAACTCCTCTCGTGTGTTGGTTGATAATGATGGATAAGCTGTCTTTCAGTAGTGTGCTATTGATTTATTCGTATATTTCCTTATTCGTATGCTTATCCTTACAGAGAAAGAGCTGAAGACATTGTAGCACCAACGATATGGTCTGTGGCATCACGCTTCGCTGTATGTAACGTTCTTGCTATAGAGTCGCAAACGTCGTCGCTGGCCTTCAGTCCGCATTTCTTTATGATTTGACGACTTTCAGCCACCATATTCCACCCCCTTATAGTTATCGGCATGGAACTGCTATGATGTACAACGGGAGACTTCAAACAACAGTTACACACAGACCATTCGTCTGCGTTCTGTAGTTTTCGCTGCAGAATGAAATATTAACACACACACACACACACACACACACACACACACACATGTAGAATATTATGTACACTGATAACTTTCCATCCCAATATGCTCCACTCTTTCATCATTATCAACCCTGAAGCTACAGCGCAACCAATAAAACTATTTTCAAAGAGTTAATAGAATTTTCAAAGAGTAATTATTGATCCGCATTTCGTGTTACATTCTTCATATTACTAAATATCTATCAGATCGCTATAAAACAGTGCCTAAAACTTTCCTCAGGTGTAATACAGTAACTGTACAAATATTTAAGTCTCTGAGTCTTGTCGTTCGGACGTGATAAGCGTACACCGAACAGACATTCACATTAATATAAATAGATAAATAGCTATCCGGTCGCCATAAAACCGTGCCTAAAGCCTTCCCCGGATAGAAATTAGTAACTGTACAAATTTTTAGCTCCTTATGTCTTGTGGTTCAGACGTGATAAGCGTACACCGAACAGACATTCACATTAATATAAATAGATAAATAGCTATCCGGTCGCCATAAAACCGTGCCTAAAGCCTTCCCCGGATAGAAATTAGTAACTGTACAAATTTTTAGCTCCTTATGTCTTGTGGTTCAGACGTGATAAGCGTACACCGAACAGACATTCACATTAATATAAATAGATAAATAGCTATCCGGTCGCCATAAAACCGTGCCTAAAGCCTTCCCCGGATAGAAATTAGTAACTGTACAAATTTTTAGCTCCTTATGTCTTGTGGTTCAGACGTGATAAGCGTACACCGAACAGACATTCACATTAATATAAATAGATAAATAGCTATCCGGTCGCCATAAAACCGTGCCTAAAGCCTTCCCCGGATATAAATTAGTAACTGTACAAATTTTTAGCTCCTTATGTCTTGTGGTTCAGACGTGATAAACGTACACCGAACAGACATTCACGCCGGCCGCGGTGTCCGAGGGGACTGATGCGCTTCAGTCACGGTCTGCACTGCCACTACGGTCGGGGGTTCGAATCCCCCCTTGGGCATGGATATTTGTGCCGTCCTTAGTTGTAGGTAGTTGATAAGTAGTTTAAGTTTAGGGACTGATGACCCCGTAGTTAAGTCCCTTAAGCTTAACAAACATTTGAACATTTTTGAACAGACATTCACATTTATGGATATAGATTTGGAGATGAAATGCCTTTTCCTCTACAGCAATAACTTTCTTTCCCCCCCACAATTATTAGTAAGTTCTGTACGATCAGGTGTGCCTAAGTTATTAGAGCATTCTTCCCTTGGATTAGAGGATGTTTGCCGCAGAAGCAAGTGAAAAACACGCCATAGGAAGACATTTTCATTTCGCGGCTCGCAGCGGGGAACAGGGTGGTCTATTACACGGTGGCCCTTACTGGAGTTAATAAAACTTGCCTGGGCGCTCGCTTACTCCACATATTACGCCCCACAGCCGGGTGCACGCCTTCCTCTAGGAAGCCGCTGGCTCCCGCGTTAGTGCGCTATTACAACCCCAGCAGCAGACCGCCGCTTATCTCGCAGGAAACGCAACCCTCCTCGCGCCAGCAACGCTAGCACGATGTACGCGCGACTGTTACGGCGACGTATGCCGCCGCTGCTAAGGCCCTGTGTATATAGAGAAAGCAGCTCCAACTCCGTGGTTGTGGACGCCGTGGTTGGGAAATGCGGCTAGCGTGCTCCCATAGCGTAGCACAGGGCCGCACAGCGAGTTTATAACCACTTTGCGACGGAACTGAAAGAGCAGATCGTAGCGTGGTAAAGAAAATCAACAACGAAGCAGTTTTGCATCAATGGATACCTGAGAAATACATACAGTCAACACGACACTGACATGTTATTATAATTAAACCAATCGCGATTGAGTATTTCTTTATTTTCACCACTACAGATCCGTTTCGGCTGATAATCCCATTGTCAAGTGACCTGCGTTTTAAATGGGTAACATTCACATTAAGAAAATGGTATGTCGTATTATTATATTACAGTAATTATCTTAACAACTACTTACATATGTGTCTAGATGTTCAGACATACATAAGATATATAAGACATATATATAGGGTGTCCCACCTGTCTTGTCCACCCAAAATATCTCTGGAACAATAACAGCTATTGGAAAACGACTTTCACCGGTATCAATGTCTGGCTGGGCCCATGAATTTACATATTTGGAAACATTCTAAAACGAAAGCAAATGTGTTTTTTTAACACAAACGTAAGTTTGTTTAAAATGGAAACTATATTTTTTCTTCAGAAGTCCATAGCATGACAAATCACATAAACAATTGCGTTGATTGCATCGCAATATTCCAATTACATCCCGAGATATTGCGACGCGAAATTGACGCTTGAAATACGCGAAACGCGCGGCTAGCGCACGTGCTGAGCAGCATGGGGTTCTCGCCTGAGTCTCAGGACGTGCGCTAGCCGCGCGTTTCGCGTATTTCAAGCGTCAACTTCGCGTCGCAATATCTCGGGATGTAATTGGAATATTGCGATGCAATGAAGCTATTGTTTACGTGATTTGTCATGCTATTGATTGCTGAAGAAAAAATATAGGCTGTACATTAAAAAAAAACATAAGTTTGTGTTAAAAAACACATTTGCTTTCGTTTTAGAATGAAGATGTACAACATATATTTATGTTCTTATGCTTTGATATATCTTTGACATATTTGAGATCTGTGTTAATAAATCATAGATGCTATAATATGGTCTAGTTTTGAAGTACATGTGGTATACTTAAAATTTTATGTTTTACCATTAATGTCAATACTAGATTTTTCAAATACTGCGTATATGTCTATATGTTTTATCAATTATTTCTATAACCGATTTTCGTAAGCGGCTTATATGTTTCCAGAGTGTTGTTGTTGTTGATGATGATGGTTTTGAGGGGACAAAACAGCTAGGTCATAAGTCCCTCCAGTGTGTGTTTGATACAGATGTTCAACTGTTGGTTTACGTTATGTATGGATTTTCGTTACACAGAGACTAACCTTTTTCATTGACAAAAACTTCAATACAAATTTTTAAATAATTTTGATGTTTAAGCTTATACTATAATAGAACTGACATATGATTACAGTATCACGCAGTTTGGGTGCATAGATCCTAAGAACTCAGTACCCAGAACACCCACCTCTGGCCGTAATAACGGCCTTGATACGCCTGGGCATTGAGACAAACAGAGCTTGTAAGGCGTGTATAGATACAGATGCCCATGCAGCTTTAACACGATACCACAGTTCATCAAGAGTACTGACTGGCGTATTGTGACGAGCCAGTTGCTCGGCCATCATTGACCAGACGTTTTCTGTTGGTGAGAGATCTGGAGAATGTAACAGCTAGGGCAGCAGACGAACATTTTCCGTATCTAGAAACGCCCATATAGGACCTGCAACATCCAGTCGTGCATTATCCTGTTGAAATGTAGGGTTTCGCAAGGATCTATGACGAATACACGCTTCCAATGTGCGTTCACCGCGATGTCGCCAGACACGGATTCATCCGAAATAATGACGTTTTAGCCATTCGTACACCCAGGTTCGTCGTTGCGTACACCATCGCAGGCACTCCTGTCTGTGATACAGCGTCAAGCGTAAACGCAGTCATGGTCTTCGAGATGATAGTCCATGCTGCTGCAAACGTCGTCGAACTGTTCGTGGAGATGGTTGTTGTATTGCAAACGAGGCCGTTGGGATCCAGCACGGCGTTCCGTATTGCCCTCCTCAACCCACCGATGCCATATTCTGATAACTGGATCGTGACCAACGCGAGCAGCAAAGTCACGATACGATAAACTGCAATCGCGATAGGTTAAAATGCGAGCTTTAAGTCGGAAACGTGATGGTACGCATTTCTCATCCTTGCACGAGGCATCACAACAACGTTTCACCAGGCAACGCCGGTCAACTGCTGTTTGTGTATGAGAAATTGGGTGGCAACTTCCCCCATGTCAGCACGTTGTAGGTGTCGCCACCGGCGCCAACCTTGTGTGAATGCTCTGAAAAGCCAATAATTTGCATGTCACAGCATCTCCTTCCTGTCGGTTAAATTTCGCGTCTGTAGCACGTCATCTTTGTGGTTAGCAATTTAATGGCCAGGAATGTAGAAACAAGACACTGATGGAGGTGTATTTAATCGAACTAAGAAGATATTTAAGCCCTTTCGCTGTTTTTTTGTCTACATCTACATGGGATACTTTTCAAATAACATTTGAGTGCCTGGCAGAACCACTTAATACTATTCATCTACCACTACATTCTCGAATAGCGCTCGGGAAGAAAGAACATCAGAATCTCTCCGTCCGAGCTCTGATTTTTCGTATTTTATTCTGATAATCATTACTGCCTATGTAAATGGCAGTCAAAAACATATTCTCGCTTTCGGATAAGATTTTGGTGATTGGAGTTTCGTAAGCGATAAATGCCGTTATTGTAATGATTCCCATCCCGGATCCTGTATCATTTGCCTGACGCTGTCTCCCCTGTATCGTGACAGTACAAAACGTGGGGCCCTCCTTTGAACTCCTTCGATGTCCTCCGTCAAACCCACCTGATAAGGATCCCACACTGGGCAGCAATATTCCATAAAAGGACGGACAAGCGTAGTGTATGCAGTTTCTTTAGTGGTTATGTTGCATCTTTTAAGGGTTCTGCCAATAAAACGCAGTCTCTGGTTCGCCTTTCCCACGTCATTATCTACGTGTTCTTTGCAGTCTACGTCTGATGTAGTAGTAATTCCCAGGTATTTAGTGGAGTTTATGGCCTTCACATTCTATTGATTTAACACGTAAACAGAGTTTTACGGATTTCATTTCGTACTGATGTGGACGACTTCACACTTCTCATTATTTGGATTCAATTGCCAATTTTTACACGAAACTGATAACTTATTTAGTTCGTTCTGCAGTTGGCTTTGATCTTCAGATGACTTTACTAGATGATAAATAACGGCGTCATCTGCAAACAACTTAAGATAAGGAACAGCAGAGGACCAATAACACTACCCTTTGGACGCCGGATAACACCCCTGTTTTAGACGATGTTCTCTCTGAGAGAAATCCCCTACCCAGTCGCAAATTTGTGGCGATATGCTATAAGCATTCAATTTGATTAAAAGCCGTTTGTGAGGTACGGTGTCAAAAGCCTTCTGGAAATCAAGAAATATGGAATCAATTTCATCACTTCGTGCGAGAAAAGAGCTAGTTGTGTTTCGCATGGACGATATTTTCTAAATAGTTGCCACGGTGGAGTAGCCTAGGGGTCTAAGGCGCCTCGGTGCGGATCGCGCGGTTGCTCGCCGTCGGAGGTTCGAGTCCTCCCTAGTGTGTTTTTATGTGCTTTTCTGAACAAATGCACCTTTAGTCTATTTTTTGGTAACTTTGAGACTTTCAATATTCAATCTCGCCATGACAGCTATGTGTTCACTTATACCTATATCCATTTTAACGCTCGTTACGAAAATTTGTGTGTGTTTTGACATAAATTTACAATTCTTGTTGGTTCATGAACTAATTGTTCGAAGTAATTCTAGGGGAATGCGTTGAGCACAATTTCACACCATGTTTTATGCGTACCTACTGATGTGAACATATAATTCTGCCAACAGATTGAGGGTAAATTGAAATCACCGCCTACTATTATTGTATGAATCGGGTATGTGTTTACATTTTGACACGAGTTTTCTTTGAATCTTTCTGCTATTGTATTGTCAGAGACTGGAGGCCCGTAAAAGGAATCAATTACTAACTTTTTACGATTTTCTGGTACAACTTCTACCCATAATAGCTCGCAGGAACTATCAACTTCAATTTGTGTTGGCAGAATTATTGGTTCACCGCGAAAGTTCCAGAAGCGTGTACATGCACCTGAGGACGGTCACACAGAGAACAGAACTGCCACCTTTCAGGAATTTCCTTGAGCCGACTCAAGTACAGGACTGTCTCAGTATTGAATAAGAAATTGATAACACGTAAAACGTAATGCGTGATGTGAACAGTTTTTGCTCATCGCAGTATACTGTATATGACCTCGTGTATTTATCGAGTTACATGTTGCACAATTGTATAATTTTGCGGGTATGTTTTAATTTGTATATGTACTGTATGACTGTGAAATCTGTGGCGAATGTAGGTAGTAGTAAAGACGTAAAAGATTAAAGCCTGATGTATGATGCGATTTCGATGGACGTTACTGATCGTCTTCGTATCTTATAAACTAGTCTCACTGTGACACAATTTCGGAAATACACTCAGGTGTGTGTGTGTGTGTGTGTGTGTGTGTGTGTGTGTATGTGTGTGTGTGTGTGTGTGCGAGCTGTCTATAAAATTTCCTGCCAGTACAATTTCTAATGTAGAAATTACAAATCGTTACGTTATATCGAATAGGCCTACACCATGGACAGCGGAAAACTGGTAAGCGAGGACTTTATTTTATTTTATTTTTATTTTATTTTATTTTTTCATTTCATGGTTTTTGCTGAGGTAGTCAGCGAGAAAACCTATAATAAAGGTTTGAAATCATGTTGATAGTTTGTTACAAGTTGCTAAGTACTCTTACTCAAGTAATCTTGTACAGTGTATGAATTAAGTCTCGTCGTACAATGTAAACTTTCACGGCCGGTATTTACTTCAAAAAAACTTCCGGGCAAAGATGCGCCGCGGCGGATTAGCCGTGCACGCTAGGACACCGATCTCCAGTGCGCGCGACCGTTCACCGTCGGGGTTTCGAGTCCCCTCTCCGGCACCGGTTTTTCTGTTGACCTTAAATTAACCTTAATTTCATAATGACCCAGCTGAGTATTCTGAAGAATTTACAGACATTTCAAACATGTCTGGCGGCTGATACTCATGACGGTTTGTCAACTAAGGCGTTTCCGCACAAACACACAGAACGGAAATGCAACTTTTCACCACCCTGATGCAGTTGTTGAAGCCCACTATATTGACGAGAACCAAACCACCCATCACGTCGTTTAAATGACTAACCAGCCAAATAATATTTACCAAACTGATTGCCGAGTTTTAATATTTTACTTAAAATGACACGAACCGGATGGTTAACTGATTTTATGTTTGGCGAAATGAGGGAAGCTGCTAGCGATCGTACCTGACCATTAATCCCCCTTATCCAACATATGAATTATATGAAAAATGGGTAATTTCACCTGCAGATGGAACTATTAAGTTGTGAAACCGGTTGTGCGGGTCTACACGAGTCTAACAAAGAAAAACAGCTGAAGTGGACCAACGGCCTTTCACTCAGACAATTTTAACTCCTAGATTTTAACTGTGTGAAAGTTCCTTAAATATGGTTGGGTTGTTTGGTAGGGATAAGGGGGTTATCAGTCCCTCGGTGGGAAGGGGAAGGAATGAGGATAGGATAGGAGAGGGAATGGAAATACAATCCGGAAGGTAAAGAAGGAAGGAAGACTGCATTAGCTCGGGGCCCCGTGCTCGCCACGCACGTACTCGCGAAAGAACCGTGAGCACACTGGGGGACCTTAACTGTGTATCAAGATAAACAAGGAATCACACACAAATATATAGAAGGCAGAAGGAGATGTGCTAATGATGGTGATGGTAATCAAAATCTTATGTTATTTATTCCTGGAAAAGCTACATCTGGTGCTCCAATTATTAATGGAACAAGTCAATTTCCAAATCCTCCAATTATAATTTGTGTAACTACGAAGAAGATGTATAATATATATTCTATGCACCTTGGGAAATTTAAGTAAAGCGTCACTGGCTTCAAGCAATTGTATCAATAGAAAGAAAATTATATTCGTTGGCGCTGACACTCCAAAATAGTTCTATAGGGAACGTAATAACAGGTAGTAATGATGGGGAAGGCTTCTCCAGAATATTTATTCTTGGAAGGAGATCGCCGGAATGTTTTTCGCATATCCGAAAAGGTTAAAAAACACTGGTATACAGCGCATAATTTTTTTTTAAATGACTTTTTCGCAATATACTTTATTTTACCATTACACGTATTGACTACATCATCAGATCTGTGGCACAAATAATAGTACAAATGTTCAAATGTTTGTAGAACTTATGGGACATAACTACGGGGTCATCAGTCCCTAAGCTTACAAACTACTTATGAACTAGCTAAGGACGGCACAAATATCCATGCCCGAGGGGGGGATTCGAACCCTCGACCCTAGTGGCCGTGCAGACCGTGACTGAAGCGCCTCAGTCCCCTCGGCCACCGCGGCCGGCATTATAGTACGTTGCATTTCGGATGTTTACAGTTCATAAATACATTATTTACAAGGAGAACAAACACATTATGTGCACATATACTTACAAACTTTGAAGAAAAACAAACAAAAAAGAAGGGAATTAAAATATATCTTAATGGAGATGCATAACTAAAACAGAGACCACCATCGTGGATGTGTAGTAAAGGTGTTCAACTAGATTCACATGCCGAACTGTGTTGAGAGTGAGAAAACACCGTAACAGGTAAAGTACGCTCAATAGCCGGCAGCTGGCACAGAGGTAAAATATAAGTAACTAGCTTGATTATGATAAATAAGCTATCTTTCAGTAGTGTGCTATTTATTTATTCTTATATTTCCTTATTCGTATGCTTATCCTTACAGAGAAAGAGCTTAAGACATTGTAGCACACATAGACCAAAGATATGGTCTGCGGCATCACGTTTCGCTGTACGTAACCTCCTTGCTATAGAGTCGCAAACGTCATCGCTGGCCTTCAGTCCGATTTTTTTAAACAATTTGACGACTTTCAAGCACCATATCTCCCACCCCCTTATAGCTGTCGGCATGGAGCTGCTATGGTGTGCAACGGAGACCTCGGACAATAATTACAAACTGACCATTCGTTTGCGTTCTGTAGTTTTCGCTGCAGATTAACACACAAACACACGTAGAATTTTATATACACCGACAACTTTCCATCCCAATATACTACTCCACTCTTTTATCAATATCAAGCCTCAAGCAACAATGCAACCAATAAAACCATTTTCAAAGAGTAAATATAATTTTCAAAGAGAAATTATTGTTCCGCATTTCCCGCTATATTCTTAAAATTACTAAATATCTACCAGATCGCTATAAAACCGTGCCTAAGACCTTCCTCAGGTATAAATTAGTAACTGTACAAATGTTTAAGTCTCCGCGTCTTGTCGTTCGGACGTGATAAGCGTACACCGAACAGACATTCACATTAATATATATAGATAAATAGCTATGAGATCGCCATAAAGCCTTCTCCGGGTATACATTAGTAACTGTACAAATCTTTAGCTCTTTATGTCTTGTAATTCAGACGTGATAAACGTACACCGAACAAACATTCACATTTATATATATAGATTTGAATAAAATTACAGTATCATCTTGCGCCCTCTGTACTGCTTCCTGACATAGAAGCTATGAAAAAAATGGCTACAAGATGTGTTAATTCAAATGAGAAATTTCAGATACCATAGTATAAGTACGTTAAATATACTACTGGGATTACGCGTACGAAAAGGGGGGGGGGGGAGAAGGATGGGATTTTATTCATTTAATTATTTTACCATTACCAATGATCATGCTGTTTTCAGTTAAAGCGAACTATTACGACTTTGTATGGTTGGGGTATTAGATACATTGAAATTATGCATCTCGTGTAGCTTGCCAGTGCATCTTTGAAATTATTCATTTTTTTAAATATTTATTGGCATAGAACCTGCGATCACTTATGCGTACAGAACGGTCCAAAGTCTGATCAACCGATGGTACGTATCATTTATTACTATTCTATCATTCATTAAATCACTTTGATTAAAATTGTGCTACACGGGGATCGAATCTAAATATTCCGAACCTCCATCCAATGTCGGCGAATAGTTACGAGGTTAACATAAAAATTTTATTGCAGCTCATCAACGAGATCTTCTACACCGCTGTGAAAGGTAACTATTCGTCGAATTCTGTTGATTGCTTGTTGTGCAAAATACTATAATCTTTCAAATGTTTGGCCAATAAATTTCTTTTCATTTTTAAATTAGCGGTTAATAAAAACTAGGTTTCCTTACTACTTCAAAAATGTTCAAATGTTTGTATAGCTTATGAGATTTAACTACGGGGTCATCAGTCCCTAAACGTACAAACTACTTGCGTACTAGCTAATGCTAAGGACGGCACAAATATCCATGCCCGAGGGGGGGATTCGAACCCCCGACCGTAGTGGCCGTGCAGACCGTGACTTGCGCGCCGCAGTCCGTTCGGCCACCGCGGCCGGCCCATTACTACTTATTTTGAAAAACCTTTCAATTACTTTAGTGCGGCCTATTTTTTCCACCCAAAATAGTCAGGCAAGCAATAACACTACAATCGCTTAAGGACATCTAATAATCCGTTACAATGTTGACTATTTCACTGCCACGTCACAGTGGTATAGCAAGCTCGCTTCTTTGATATTTTCGAGTGGACTTTATCCTGTATTTGCCCACCCCCAATCCCATTCTTCTGCCCTCCCACGCCTCCATTTTCGTACGCACAATCTTAGTAGTATGTTTAACGTACTCATACTATGGTATCTGATGTTTCTCATTTGACTTTACCCATCTTGTAGCCATGTTTTTCATAGCTCCTATACCAGCAAGCAGTGCAGAGGGCGCAAGATGATGTTATTGTAAATTTATTCAGATAACATTTAATTTTAACCCTGTGTCACCTGGCGGCTATTGGGGCTACTTTAGCTGTTACGTGTTCCCCCTCACCACAGTTTGGCATGTGAATCTAGTTGAACGCTTTCACTGGACATCCACGACGGTGGTTTCGGTTTTAATTACTCATATCAACTAAGATGTATTTTAATTCCCATCGTTTCCAAAAACAGTTTGTAAGTCCGTGGCGCGTCGAGAAAGTAAGTTCCGTTTGGTAATAAAATGAAATTGTACACAGATACAGAAGAAATTTTTATTGCGCAAAATTCTACAACTCTTAAACTACTTTTCCACATAACTGCCGAAATTTTGCAGGCATTTGTCATAGCGTGGCACCATGATTTGTATACCTTCTTCATAGAAATCTGGCGCCTGTGTCTTCAGCGAGTTGGAAACAGTTTCTTTCAGTTCGTCGACATTGGTGAAGTAATGACCGCCAAGGAAAGACTTGAGATGTAAGATCAGATGAAAATCGCGTGAACCAGTTCCTCTGTAAACAAAGGTGGACGCCCACTTCGTTCTTCATCGTGCACATCACTACGCCCGCCATTGAACTGTCGGACCCATCTTCTCACCATCGAATCACTCATCGCATTTGGTCCGTGAACATCGCAAATTTGCCAATAAATTTCACTTGGTTTCACTTTCCTCGCATTCAGAAACCAAATCACCGACCTGATTTCACAGGCGGCGGGATTTTCAATCAACGCCGACATTTCGAACAAGCACAACAAAGCGTACGTAACTGACAGCGATCTGCAAATGGCGCACGTTCTTCTCCTTATACACATCGTCTACAGCGCATGTGCGGAACTGCAATCGCAGCGCTGCAGCGGAGATAAATTGAAACGGAACTTACTTTCTGGACGCGCCTCGTATATTTGCATATAATGTGTTCCTTCTCCATGTCAATAATGTGATTATTAACTGTAAACATCCGTAATGTAATGAACTTCTATTATTTGTGCCACAGATCTGATGTTGTCAATACGCGTAATGGTAAAATAAAGTATATTGCGACAAAGACAATTCAAAAAAAAAAAAAAATCATGCCAACGTATGGTCGCTTGTCCGCAAAAAAAAAAACGGAAGGTTTTATGAACCAAGTGATAAACTGGGCCGGCCGCGGTGGCCGAGGGTACTGCGGCGCTCCAGTCACGGTGTGCACGGCCACTACGGTCGGGGGTTCGAATCCCCCCTCGGGCATGGATATTTGTGCCGTCCTAGTTCGTAAGTAGTTTGTAAGTTTAGGGACTGATGACCCCGTAGTTAAGTCCCATAAGCTATACAAACATTTGAACATTTTTTGATAAACTGGTATACACCGATAGAGAGATAAACGCGTACTGGTGTTGGGACATCGGGTGGCTTCTTTACTCGAAGGTCTCTTCCCCCAACGAAAGCGCTGCTCGGTTATAGGTGTAGACACACACACACTCGTCCTTGGAAGGACTCGAACCGCCGGTAGCACGCTGGAAGAAATCAACCTGCAGAATCGGCGGTATACGATTTCTACTTCTCACACGCGAGCTCCCTGTAATCCCTGGAGGCGGCTTCGGCTGGAGAGGCGGCAGTTGACGCCCCGCTGCTACAGGATAGCAGCCGTCTGCAGCCTGGCGAGGCACAGACGCGGCCGGGCCAGGCCCGGCCAGGTAGGGCTGGCTTTCAGCGCGGCAGTAATCTCCTTAGCAGGCGGGCCGCTTTGTAGGCGCAGCGGCGGGCCCCTCCAACCCGCCGATCGCGCCGAATTTCCGCGAAACCCGAGTCCCCCGCCGCCTGAAGACGCGCTTTGAGCAGCAAAACTTTAATCACGCCGCCGGTTCCTGGAGAAGTAAACACAGAAGAAGCGGCGGCGGCGGCATGGTGGTAGAGCAGCCGAGAGCCTAGCAAACAAATCGTGGCCCGGCACAGATTATCTTATAGGAATATTATTAAAATTGATTTAACAACTAGCTGATAACCCGACGAGGACTTGGCTCTTACTTACTCCAGGATTCATCTCTCGTGTTTTCTCCGTCTACTCACTTCTCTCTCTACATCTACATACATACTCGGCAAACCACCGTAAGGTGCTTGGCAGAGGGTACACTGTACCACTACTAGGCATTTCCTTTCATTGTGGTGTCGCCCAAGTATGAAGTGCGCGCCACGTACCTTCGCCGCGCGCCGCAATGCACGCACGGCGCGGCGTTCTTACGATGTCAGCCACGAGCGCCCTCTGCTGCAACTCCGCTCGTGACCACCACTGAACTGCATCGGCCACTTGGGAATCAGATAGGCACCAGTTAAGACGTGGCTATCGGATAGGCACTAGGACTCATCAGTAGGCAGGCCTCTCTCTAGTTTAACTATGTATCAGCATTCTGCAATCTTGAACTTTGTAAAAGTTAAGTATTAGAACGTTTCTGTGAAATATACAACTTGTTCTAATTTAGCCTAGTGTTCTAGTTTCTGCTTCCCCACTGGCTGGACACCTCCGTACTTGCACACGCGTGCATCCTATTTTCCTGTGTCGGTCTCTCTCTACTCGGCCACCGACACCTACGACAACCGGCGGAAACGAGACACAAAAGAGGCGACGAGATTGGGATACAAAATTCCTATTCCACTCCCAAATACAACGAGGAAAAAAAGAATGCCGATATGCCTCCGTACGAGCCCTGATTTCTCTTGTCATTGTGATCACTACGCTAAATGTAAGTAGGTGGCAGCAAGGTCGTACTACACTCAGCTTCAAATTCTGGCCCTCTAAACTTCCTCAACAGAAATTCACGAAAAGAACGTCGTCTTTCCTCCAGCGATCCCAACTGAGCTGCCGGAGCATTTCCATAACACTGGCGCATTGGTCGAACCCTTGCCCCCACATTAGATTGCGGCCCCTGGACCCAGAATCAGAGACGGGCCCTCCCCCACTGTCTATTTTTACTGTAGTGTACATAGTTTCTAATTGCAAGTTTATATCTGAATCATACTCTTTTTAGAATGTACTTTAATTTGCTATAAATTTGATAAGGTAAGCGTCATTTATACAATTATTCTAGTTAAAATTTAGATTTTATTTACAACGACCACAGCAGGCCCGTACTCAGAATTTGGTTTCGGGGTTGAACTAAAGGCGCAGAATGTTGCCGTTATTTACAAACCTAAATGTGCGCCTCGGTTGCACAGTGGTAGAGTGCCAGACTACAGATCCAGAGGTCGCGGGTTCGATCCCCGCAAGGTCCTAGGATTTTTATCTGTCACTTACCACTTCTTTCCCCTCTGGCAGTGTTGCTAATGTTAAAAATACCGAGTAGCACCGTGGTTCGGAGCCCTCGTTAAACTGTAGGTCCCACTATAACTGGCTTGGTAAATCAGTTCGAAGGTTGAAGGAAAGCAACGACATACCACCTCCAAACAGGACCATGCCTAGTAATGCACTGGTTTGAACACCAGAATCTTCGAATTGTTGACTACTTTACCTTTCTTTTAACAACTAGCTGATAACCCGGTGTCGCCTTGGTTCTTACTTATTCCCAGATTCATCTCTCCTATTTTCTCCGTCTACTCACTTCTCTCTCTACATCTACATACATGCCCCGCAGACCACCGTAAGGTGCTTGGCAGAGGGTACACTGTACCACTACTAGGCATTTCCTTTCATTGTGGTGTCGCCCAAGTATGAAGTGCGCGCCACGTACCTTCGCCGCGCGCCGCAATGCACGCACGGCGCGGCTTTCTTACGATGTCAGCCACGAGCGCCCTCTGCTGCAACTCCGCTCGTGACCACCACTGAACTGCATCGGCCACTTGGGAATCAGATAGGCACCAGTTAAGACGTGGCTATCGGATAGACACTAGGACTCATCAGTAGGCAGGCCTCTCTCTAGTTTAACTATGTATCAGCATTCTGCAGTCTTGAACTTTGTAAAAGTTAAGTATTAGAACGTTTCTGTGAAATATACAACCTGTTCTAATTTAGCCTAGTGTTCTAGTTTCTGCTTCCCCACTGGCTGGACACTTCCGTACTTGCACACGCGTGCATCCTATTTTCCTGTGTCGGTCTCTCTCTACTCGGCCACCGACACCTACAACAACCGGCGGAAACGAGACACAGAAGAGGCGACGAGATTGGGATACAAAATTCCTATTCCACTCCCAAATACAACGAGGAAAAAAAGAATGCCGATATTCCTCCGTACGAGCCCTGATTTCTCTTGTCATTGTGATCACTACGCTAAATGTAAGTAGGTGGCAGCAAGGTCGTACTACACTCAGCTTCAAATTCTGGCCCTCTAAACTTCCTCAACAGAAATTCACGAAAAGAACGTCGTCTTTCCTCCAGCGATCCCAACTGAGCTGCCGGAGCATTTCCATAACACTGGCGCATTGGTCGAACCCTTGCCCCCACATTAGATTGCGGCCCCTGGACCCAGAATCAGAGACGGGCCCTCCCCCACTGTCTATTTTTACTGTAGTGTACATAGTTTCTAATTGCAAGTTTATATCTGAATCATACTCTTTTTAGAATGTACTTTAATTTGCTATAAATTTGATAAGGTAAGCGTCATTTATACAATTATTCTAGTTAAAATTTAGATTTTATTTACAACGACCACAGCAGGCCCGTACTCAGAATTTGGTTTCGGGGTTGAACTAAAGGCGCAGAATGTTGCCGTTATTTACAAACCTAAATGAGCGCCTCGGTTGCACAGTGGTAGAGTGCCAGACTACAGATCCAGAGGTCGCGGGTTCGAACCCCGCAAGGTCCTAGGATTTTTATCTGTCATTTTCCACTTCTTTCACCTCTGACTCTATTGCTCATGTGAAAAATACCGAGTAGCACCGTGGTTCGGAACACACGTTAAACTGTAGGTCCCCCTATAACTGGCTGGGTAAGTCAGTTCGAAGGTCGAAGGAAAGCAACGGCATACCACCTCCAAACAGGACCATGCCTAGTAATGCACTGGTTTGAACACCAGAATCTTCGAATTGTTGACTACTTTACCTTTCTTTTAACAACTAGCTGATAACCCGGTGTCGCCTTGGTTCTTACTTATTCCCAGATTCATCTCTCCTATTTTCTCCGACTACTCACTTCTCTCTCTACATCTACATACATGCCCCGCAGACCACCGTAAGGTGCTTGGCGGAGGGTACACTGTTCCACTACTAGGCATTTCCTTTCCTATTCCACTCCCAAATAGAACGAGGAAAAAAAAAAGATTGCCTATATGCCTCTGTACGAGCCCTAATTTCGATTGTCGTCGTTATCACTACGCGGAATGTAAGTAGGCGGCATCAAGATCGTACTACACTCAGCTTCATATTCTGGCCCTTGTAACGATACGCTGAACTTTTTTTTTTTTTTTTTTTTTTTTGTTTACCTTTGATCAGCGATGCTTATCGCCACCGGTTCTCTCTGACTCGCAATGCAACGAATTTAATTTCGTTAGTCTTTTATTTTTTATTTTTGCTTAAAAACAAGCGAGAAGACGGAACCGTGATAGTAGTTTTACTCATTCTCTGGTCTTTATCTAATCGGTGTAGACGTCTTTCATACCTGTATCCACTAATGTAAGTATGATGCAAGTTGTTGCTGAAAATATATTATTTAAATTTAAAAGCATTCCCTCTCCTTGGGTTTCATTATATCAAACTCCTCCATGTCAAATATTTAATTTCTTGATGTTTTTCAGCTCCTCGTCAACCGTAATAGTTTAATGTTGAGACGCCATTACAATCGCTTCTCATTGTCTGCAAAATTTCAATCAATCAATCATCCTTATACTATACTTTGCTTGATTTTCGAACTTGCAGTCATTTCTTTTGTAATTTCACGAAGTCCGATCATTTTTTTTTCTTATTCTATCATTACCAGTAACTTCATGTTCCACCCACAGTCACACAGCAATGAAAAGCGAAGTGAACAGTCTGAACATTGATATCCTACGGAAAGTATCTCGAACATTCACTTATTAAATAAGACATAAAAGTTATCATTTCCAGCTTATACAATACGAAGTGCAGGATCCAGCTAGATGCTTTCCATAAGTTTTATAACGTACTGTGGCTTGTATGGTGCCCAACGTTAATATGCAACCCGCGGTTTATTTGCTTTAATGTTCATTTTGTACTGTACTTTAACAAACTTATTACAAATTCAAACATTCGCTACCATCAATTCCTTGTCCAAAAAATATAATCGCGGAATCTAACAATTATATCATCATACGAAGCAAGATCAACGTTATACCCTCTAAATTTCTTCAATAGAAATTCACGAAACGAAAATCGTCTTTCCTCCAGCGATCCCCAATTGAGCTGCCGGAGCATTTCCGTGACACTCGCGCATTGGTCGAACCCACCAGTAACGAACCTAGCTGCTCGCCTCTGAACTGCTTCTATGTCATCCTTTAAACTGATCTGCTGACGGTCCAAATACTTGAGCAATACTCAAGACGTGGTCGTACAAGCGTTTTATACGCGGTCTCCTTTACAGGTGAAGTACATCTTCCCACAATTCTCCCAATAAACCGAAGTCGGCTCTCCACCTTCACACAACTGTCCTTTCATGTTTGTTCCATTTCATATCGCTCTGCAATGTTACGCCTAGATATTGAAACGACGCGACAACATCAAGAAATTCACTACTAATGCTGCATTCGAACATTATGGGATTGTTTCTCCTACTGATGCGCATCACCTTACATTTTTCCACATAGAGAGCTAGCCGCGATTCTTCGAACCAACTAGAAATTTCGTCTAAGTCATCCTGTATGCTATTACAGTGAAACAGGACACGCTTAGCTACACCAAAGCATCATCAGTAAACAGCCGAAAATTACAACTTACTCTGTCCATCAGATCATTTATATAGCTAGAAAATAATAGCGGTCCTATCACACTCCCCTGGGGCACCCCTGACGATACACTCGTCTCTGATGAACAGTCGCCGTCGAGAACAAAGTACTGCGTTCTATTACTTAGGTAGTCTTTCAGCCAGTCAGAAATCTGTGAATCTATTCCATAAGCTCGTATCTTCGTTAGCAGTCTGCTGTGTGGCACCGCGTCAAACGCCTTTTTGAAGTCGAGAAAAACATGGCTCGCAAGATGTCCTGTGCAAGTCGCTTCATCTGAGAATAAATTTGGCAACCTACATTCTTTTAAATCTGCTTACTATATTCGTCCCTCCGTCTTCCTCTACGATTTTTACCCCACACGCTTCCTTCTAATGCTAAGTTGACAATTCCTTGATGCCTCAGAATTTGTGTAACCAATCCATCCCTTCTCTTAGTCAGTATATGCCAGAAACTCCTTTTATCCCCGATTCGGTTAAGCACCTCCTCATTAGTTACATGATCTACCCATCTAATTTTCATCATTCGTCTGTAGCACCACATTTCAAAAGCTTCTATCATCTTTTTATCTCAATTCCTTAACGTCCACGTTTCACTCCCATACAGTGCTACACTCCAGACAAATGCTTTCAGAAAGGACTTCATAACATTTAAATTAATATTCGATGTCAACAAATTTCGCTTCTTCAGAAACGATTTCTTCCCACAGTCATTCCGCATTTTATATCTTCTTTACTTCGGCCATCAGCCATCTTGCTACCCAAATAACAAAACTCATCTACCACTTTTATTGTCTCATTACCTAATCTAATCGCCTGACTTTCTGACGATACATTCCATCATTCTTATTTTACTCTTGTTGATGTTCATCTTATAACCTCTTTTTTAAGACACTGTCCATTTCATTCAATTGTTCTTCCAGGTCCTTTGCAGTCTCTGACAGAATTTCTATGTCATCGGAGAACCGCAAAGTTTTTATTTCTTCTCCCTGAACTTTGATTCCCTCTCCAAATTTCTCCTTGCATTCATTCCCTGCCTGCTCAATGTACATACTGAACAACATTGGGGGAAGGTTACAACCCTGTCTTACTCCCTCTCCAACCTCTGCGTCCCTTTCATGCCTTTAGATTGTAATAACCGCTGTTTGTTTTTCGTGTAATTTGAATATTACTCTTCGCTTCCTATATTTTACTAATGCTACCTTCAGAATTTGAAAGAGCGTATTCCAGTCGACATTGTCAAAAACTTTCTCCAAATCTACAAATGTTAAAAACGCAGGTTTCCCTTTACTTAGCTTATCTTCTAACATAAGTCGTAATGTGAGTATGGCTTCATGTGTTGAAAAAATACAAGTCTTTTAAATCTGGTATGTTAACTGCTTTGTTTAATCGTATTTTTGATGTTTCTATTTTGATTTGTATTTCTTGAATGTTAAATTTTGGTTGTTGAAATTATTATAGATTCTTTTGAGATGATGATTATTCCCTTACTAGTTGTTCTTGCTGCTGTAACTGAAAGAGCTCAAATTCCTTTTTCTTCATGACTTCCAGCTGCTATACCTGCTCCTACTCCTGTTTCTGCTTTAGTTCATTCATATTCAAATAGAGTTTCTATTTTATGAAACTCGAGCCGCGATGGCGAAATTTGCCGAAAAAATTCACAAAGTTCCAAAAAACGGTTTTTATTAAATAAACAAGACTCCGATGGGAAAATGTTAAATTAGCCTTAAGACAACCTATCGATTTCTTTTTTGTATGTATCGATTGATTTGATACGTTTCGAGTTATATCGAAAAACACTTAAAATTCATTAAAAACTAGATTCCTTATAACTTGACAACATCCACGTTTACAAACTTACTATTTACCACAAGTATGGCACTAAATAAGTCAAATACGACCTTTTTCGAAAAAGTTTAAAATATCCAGTATTGTAAGACGCTCCTAGAAAATTGGCCGGAGTTGTTCAGAGGATCGCCCTGGTGTAACGGTTTGAACGGTGATAAATATGGAAAAATTGCGAGGAAAATTTAGATTTAAAACGTGTATAATAATGACTTGGTTGTTGTGTTGGGTGCATTCAGAAATATGCTTTGAAAAAGAAAATTTCGCTTTAATCTAAACCAGTATATGAACTGCCAAAATTCAAAATGAATTGCTGTTAGTTTGTTGTTGTTGTTGTTGTTGTTGTTGTTATGGTCTTCAGTCCGGAGACTGGTTTGATGCAGCTCTCCACCCTACTCTATCCTGAGCAAGCCTTTTCATCTCCTCATAAGAACGGCAACCCGCATCCATTTCAATCTGCTTACTATGTGCGTCTCTTGGTCTACCTAGCTACAATGTTTTATCCCACACACTTCCCTCCGATGATAAATTTACGATTCCTCGATGTCTAAGAATGTGTCCTACCAGCGATCCCTTCTTTTAGTTAGGGTATGCCAAAAATTCCTTTTCTCACCAATTCTGTTCAGTATCTCTTCATTGGTTATGTGATCTATCCACCTAATCTTCAGCATTCGTCTGTAACACCACATTTCAAAAGCCTCTATTCTCTTCCTGTCCACATTGCTTATTGTCCATGTTTCACTCCCGTACAAGGCAACACTCCACACAAATGCCTTCAGAAAAGACTTCCTTACCCTTAAATTAATATTCGATGTTAGCAAATTTCTCTTTTTCAAAAATGCTTTTCTTCCCATTGCCATTCTGAATTTTATATCCTCTGTACTGCGACCATCGCATGTTATTTTACTACCCAAGTAACAAGACTCATCTACCACCTTCATTGTTTCCTTACCTAATCTAATTCCTTCAGCATCGCCTGATTTTCTAAGACCGCATTCCATTATTTTTGTTTTGCTCTTGGTAATGTTCATTTTGTACGCTCTCTTCAACACACTGTCCATTCCATTCAACTGCTCTTCCAGGTCGTTCGCTGTCTCTAACACAATTACAATGTCATCAGCAAAACGCAATGTTTTTATTTCTTCCCCCTGAACTTTAATCCCTATTCCAAATTTTTCCTTGCTTTCCTTCACCGCCTGCTCAATGTACAAATTGAATAACATCGGAGAAAGGCTACAACCCTGTCTTACTCCCTTCCCAACAGATGCCTTCCTTTCATGCCCTTCGAGTCTAATAACTGCGGTCTGACTTTTGTACAAGTTGTAGATAATTCTCCTTTGCCTGTATTTTACCCCTGCTGACTTCAGAATTTGAAAGAGTGTAGTCCAGTCAACATTGTCAAACGCTGTCTCCAAATCTACAAAGGCTAAAAATGTAGGTTTGCCTTTCCTTAATCTGTCTTCTTAGAAGACGTAAAGTGAGTATTGCCTCCCGGTTCCTACGTTCCTCCTGAATCCAAACTGATCTTCCCCTAGGTCAGCTTCTACCAGCTTTTCTATTCTCCTGTAGATAATTCGTGTTAAAATTTTGCAACCATGACTTATCAAACTGATGGTTCTGTAATTTTCACACCTGTCTGCTCCCGATTTCTTTGGAATGGGGATTATTACATTTTTCTTAAAGTCTGAGGGTATTTCGCCTGTCTCATACATCCCACACACCAGTTCAAATAGTTTTCTCATGGCTGGCTCTCCCAGAGACTTTAGTAGCTCTGAGGGTATGTCATGTACTCCTGGGGCCTTGTTCTGACCTAGGTCTTTCAGGGCTCTGTCAAATTCATCTCTCAGTATAGTGTCTCCTATTTTATCTTGATCTACTGCCTCTTCCCTTCCTACAACATCGTCTCTAAGTTCATTTCCTTTCCACATTTCAGCTTTCCCTTCTTTGCTAAAAACTGGTTTCCCATCTGAGTTCTTGATATTTGTAGAATTGCTTTTCTTGTCCCCAAATGTCTCTTTGATTTTCCTGTAGGCGGTATCTACTTTTCCCCTTCTTATACATTCTTCTACAGATTTGCATTTGGCTTCTAGCCACTCCTGCTTAGCCATTTTGCACTTCCTATCAATCTCATTTCTTAGTCGTCGGTACTCCATTTTGCCTGTTTCATTTACTGCATTTTTATATTTTCTCCTTTCATCAATTAAATTTAGTATTTCCTGTGTTATCCAAGGATTTTTTGTAGGTCTTGCCTTCCTACCTATTTAGTCCTCTGCTGCCTTCACTATTTCATCTCTCAATGCTACCCATTCCTCCTCTACTGTTTTATTTCCCCCTATTACTGTCAATTGTTGCCTAAATCTCCCTCTAAAATTCTCCAGAACTTCACTTTCCTTCAATTTATCCAAGTCCCATCTCCTTATTTTCCTACCTTTCTGCAGTTTTTTCAGTTTCAGCCTACAGTTCATGACTAACAAGTTATGGTCAGAGTCTATATCTGCCCCTGGGTATGTTTTACAGTTTATCACCTGGTTCCGGAGTCTATGTTTTACCATTATAAAATCTATCTGATACCTTCCGGTGTCTCCTGGTCTCTTCCACGTATACAACCTTTTTTTGTGATTCTTGAACCAGGTGTTTGTTATAACTAAATTATGTTCCATGCAAAATTCTACCAGGAGACTTCCTCTTTCATTCCTTCTGGCCAGTCCATATTCACCTATTATTTTTCCTTCTCGTCCTTTTCCTACGACCGAATTCCAGTCTCCCATCACAATTAAGTTTTCCTCTCCCTTAACTGTCTGAATAATTTCCTTTAGCTCCTCCTATATTTCTTCCATCTCCTCATCATCGGCAGAGCTAGTTGGCATATAAACCTATACTAGAGCGCGCGCCACGTAACTTGGCAGGTGGACTGGCTCTTCTGCGCAGGTAGCTGTGTAGTGGTGGGGGTAGCAGCTGTCGCAGCGTAGCCGGGCTGTGCGTTAGCTGCGCGCTGTTCCATTCCGCAGTCAGCTGCTGACTGCCGCTTAGATTTAAAGTTACGGCTGCATACAAGCACAAGGAAATGTCAAGCTGCGAGTCTTGAACACACGCGGCTGCATAAAAAGTGTAATGCAGAAAAACAACGCTCGTTTGATTGTTGGGAAAACTGTGGCGCATTTACGAGTATTTATGAGTCTTTCTCTTGTACCTATCATGTTTACATGACAGTGCATAATTTTCTGAGCGGCACAGAAATTGCTTTCGTAGCTCAGTCGATTAACAAGAAATATCTGTTAATTATATACACAGTTCTTCTAGGGAGATCACTCTATCCATTATCATTGAACAACCACATTAGACGTTCACGAAAGATTACGAATTCAAAGTAAATTTGTGAAGATAAAAAAGTTATAAATTAGAAATTGACAAATTTGGATTTTTCGAAGCAGTTATTAAAATAGTCTATCAATGACTTAAGCGACATATCATATGAAATGATAGAATAATTGTTTATGTTTGACATTGTACAAGACAAGGAGACTATCTAAAAACGTTACAAGCGACACATGTTCAGTCTTCGTACTGATGCTCATCAAGCAAGTGCTTACTGATCAAAGCAAGGTGTTTCTCATTTCGTGATTTATTTTTTGTAAAATTGATTCTGTACAGGTAAATGAAAAATACTGAAATCCATGCAATAAAGATCGGATGATGGCAACCAAGAACTGTCGAAATCGGCCATGAATAAAAGCTTTTGTAAAATATTTTTGTCTAGCGATTTTCGTACAATTTTTTCAAAAGTGAAAATAGATGCCCCACTAGCATAAATAAAACAAACAGATTTTACAGTGGATAGTTCAGGTTGTAATAACAATAAAATGACGATTGCTTGCTACACACCGCAAAGACGATCGACAGTCAGGAAACGGATAATACTCAACATTAATAGACTTCATAACAAATTCGTCAAAGCTGTTGAAGCCGAAAGAGAAGCTTAAAACAAAATCCACAACGAAACAGTATAAGTAAGAACAAAAATCGTGTTACAGTTCCTTTGCCAGAGAAGCACACATAGTATAAAGTCACACAATACAAGCTTAACTGCCACAAAATAATTTTTAACGTGGTAATAAGTAGAGGCTTTGTGATCAGCCGATTCCGATTCCCGTCTAAGGAATTGATATACGCGAAACACTATTTCTCTTGCCTGTTTGTGTAATACAGGTTGAGATTTGCTGTTGCTACTCATACTCAACTGAATGCTCCGAAATAACTCGCAAAAAACCACAACGCAGAATGCCAAAACCAGTCGTCGCTCCGCACAGTACGACACGAACTCGACGGCGCGCAACGGCTGACTGACGGCTATTGGCCAGCAGGTCACGTGACGTCACGTAGGCCTACCTGTGCTTCTGCACATCCAAACCTCACCCGCCAAGTTATGTGGCGCGCGCTCTACTGTTGTCGGTGTTGGCTTCTTATCTATCTTGACCATGATAATGCGATCAATGTGCTGCTCATAGTAGTTTACCCGCATTCCTATTTTCTTATTCATTATTAGTCCTACTCCTGTGATACCCCCAACTGATTTTGCATTTATAATCCTGTACTCACCTGACCAGAAATCCTGTTCATCCTGCCACCGAACTTTACTAATCCCCACTATATCTAACTTCAACCTATCCATTTCCCTTTTTAAATTTTCTAATTTTCCTACCCTATTAAGGGATTTAACATTCCACGCTCCGATCCGTAGAATGCCAGTATTGTATTTCCTGATGATAACATCCTCCTGAGTAGTCCCCGCCCGGAGATCCGAATGGGGGACTATTTTACCTCCGGAATATTTTACCCTAGAGGATGCCATCATCATATTTTCATACAGTAGAGCTGCATGTCCTCGGGAAAGGTAACGGCTGTAGTTTCCCCTTGCTTTCAGCCGTTCGCAATAACTGCATGGCAAGGCCACATTAGCTGATGTTACAAGGCCAGCTCAGTCAATCATCGAGACTGTTGCCCCTGTAACTACTGAAAAGGCTGCTGCCCCTCTTCAGGAACCACACGTTTGTCTGGCCTCTCCACAGATACCCCTCCGCTGTGGTTGCACCTACGGTACGGCTATCTGCATCGTTGAGGCACGCAAGCCACCCCACCTCGGCAATGTCTGTGGTTAATGGGGGTGGGCTGTTATTTTATCACTGTTTAAACCTTCCCTGAACTTCCACGAATGTGACATGAACATTATCCTGGACATGTGTGCGTGATTTGCCCACTCTTTCCGCCCGTTATCGAGCCGATACTTAAGACTATCCGATGATGCCTTTATAAAGCTACTGGGTCTAAAATGCATATAACTTAAATTAATACGGTTTATATACGAAGTTCACGGGTCATCTAGTTATATTTAAAAAGAAATTTAATTTCTATAGATATTCAGAAATTCATTCAATTCTATAAACAGTATTTAATCCTAATCTTTTACAACACCAAAAATAAAAATTACAAAAGCATCACCACAAGCTAAGATACTGTATACGGCACTGCAAATCTAGTAATATATGTGGTTTTCTACGCTGTGACGTCGAATACCAAGGCGGAGGGAAAGGTACGGAGTCGCTACCGTCCAGTAGGATCATCCCCCAGGGGAGGATGCAACACGATGCGTGACGTGGATAGGGTGAGGGGGTGGGGGGAGGAGGAGGAAGCGGGCGCGGTGATAGATGGCGGAGGGTGCTTGGCGCGCGACCCCGGAGCATCAATCGGCCGTCATCGCCTCGACTCGCCTCGGCGCTGTACGCTCAAGATTAAACTCCAGAGTTTGTGTAGAGAGGGGCCCACGTCTTATCTCAGGCGAGCGACTTTGTGCAAGTAAACTGCAGTTTCTCGAGGAAAAATAGAAATAAAAACAGGCGACGAGATTGAGTCATTAAGTAGACGTTGTGTAGTTTACGGCACAGCGTAATTTGGGGTACCTCAACACACGATGGAAGTTTTAGGACGTAAGACGTCATTTAAGTTTGAAAATTGATGTTGATATTCAAGACATTACAGATAAGAAGCAGTGAATTAAAATTTGTGTTGCCGCAGGGAATCAAACCCGGACCTCCATGCTTACTAGGCAGACGTTTTACCATTAGACCACCAAACCACTAACGATTAAGCCGCATCGGAATAGTGTAAGTACGACTTCTCTCCACGTCACAAACTTTAATTCAGTTTCTTTGTTCCACAGGAAGTCTTACTTCGACTATTCCGAGGCGCCTTAATCGTTAGTGGTGCGGTGGTCTAACGGTAAGACGTCTGCCTAGTAAGCATGGACGTCAGAGTTCGATTTCCGGCCGCATCCCAAATTTTAATTCATTGCTTCTCCTTTATCTGTAATGTCTTGGACATATTCGAGATGAAAAACCGTCGCAGGGTTTATATTTAAAATTGTTGTTGTTGTTGTTGTTGTTATTGTTGTTACATTGTTAATTCATTTTATGTTCTGCCTTCCCACAGTTGCAATTTTAAAGTAGAATAAATCCGGGAGAGAAGGCTCACATTTTCAAAATTATTCATAAAAAAATCCCACAATGCACTTGAGTCAAAATAATTTCTTTTACAAGTAAACAAAGCAGTTTTCCTTAAAAATATAATTTTTGAGAATTTTACATGTACTCATTCGTCGTGATATTTGACCATTCAGAAAACCTTACAGTGCGGCATCTAAGGGTGAGATGCCGCTCCCTTGCGGGTGACATGACACATGATGATATTTGTTGAAATTTATGATTTTTCAAAACGAAATAGTTTAAAATTAAATTTATGGTTGTAACAGTTGAGAAATGAAAACAAACACTGAAGAATTGGCAAACAAATCCTTTATTTTTGTTATATCAAAACAAATTAAATTTTTAATTATATTTAAAGATTAAACTTAGGCCTATCAGATTTTTTCAGAAGAAATCCTTTCCATCATTAACTTTTCTTCCTAATTTCCCAGCCACAGTCAACACAACAAGTATCAAAGATTGCGGCATCAGGGATAGAGGCCGACCCTATGACTCTGTGACCGTAAACAGCCAAGTTAGCCGGAATAGAATAAAATGGCACCCAACAGAAATTACTGTTCCTGCAGCTACATAGATATTTAAAAATATGTCACTATTTACGCACCATATAATAACTAACCGCAACCTAAAAAGATTCCAAGCAAGTTATACAGATCTACCTCGTTTGTAAACACTAACTCGGTTAAAACTACCACTATCCAAATAAAATCCTTTGCCTCGCCGCTCAGCGTCTACTGCCTACACACGCACTGTAGCGGCTTTTACCAAAACTAGGGGGTTTCTCAGTCTGTATCGCCTGTGGCAACTCTCTCGGACTTACTATATAATGTGGATATTTATGTAAACCGTCCATGCAACTGATTTATGAAGGTTTTACCTTGTCATATGCGTCTCGCCTGTATTAGGAAGGCATCATCAGTTGCCTGTAATAAATACTTGATTATGTTTTACAATATTTCGTTTTTTACGTTGTTAGTATTTTAGGTTATAACAAGTTCTGGTGTGGTATATAAGTATAATCCATGATTTTTCGATGTTATTACCTACAACATTTGGTGAATGGTGGTTTACATGTAGTGCTACTTCGAAACTTCACGTTGTTTTTTACCACTTCATCACTAGCACCACTAGGCACATGCTATTTTGTTTGTGTTGTATTTTTTGTTTGAGTCGTGGCCAACTGTTGTGTGTGTCGTATCTTTGCTTTGTGTCAGCTGTGTGTGTGTGTGTGTGTGTGTGTGTGTGTGTGTGTGTTTTACCGATGTAATCACGTAAAGAACTGCACTAGTAATTGCTTTATTTCTGTTGCTCGTGAAAAGCTAGAGAGAGTGGGCATGTGGGCTTATCACAGGGTTTTTAATTCAATATGAAATTTTGTGTGAGAGTTTGTGCATTTTACTTTTTAATTACTGTCTATTTTGTTTCACTATGTTTAGCAGGGACTTCACACTGATGTCTGTTCACTTATTAATTGTTTGTTCTCGGCTATGGTTTTCTGGATGTGGGAGTTTTCTTGAGTTTGTATGACGTGTTTGTTATGGTTGTTGGTCTGATAATTTTCACTTCTTCGTCTATATTGGTTGGGTAATGGTTGTTGTGTTTTAAGTGTTGGGAAAATGTGGAGTGGTTTGTTTCATATTTAGAACCTCTGATGTGTTCTTTGTACCTTGTTTCGAAATCTGTTCTCTATTCCTATGTACTCTGCATCACAACTTTGCATTCAAGTTTCTATATTCCTGATTCTTGGAATAGATCTTTTTTTGAGTTCAGGTTGTAGATTTGTTTGTAAGTATTGGTCAGTTTTATATGCTATGTGGAGTCCCTGTTTCTCCAGTATGTTTGTCACCCTGTGTGATAATTTGTGTGTGTAAGTCATGGTGTACCATCTGGTTTACATTTGTGTGGATGTTCTTTGTATTTTAGTGTTGTGTATTTTGCGGTCTTTTGGATTTGTTTGAAATGTCGTGTTTGTTCTGTATTTGGTTTTTTATTTTCTGATTTAGTTTTTGTACTATGTGTTCATTGCTATTTGTATGATTGTGTTCATTTCTTTTTGATAGTCTTTGAGAAGATGGATTCCTTTTAGCCTATGAAACGAGCAGCAAGTTATTGTTTTTGGGATTGATTCGTGGTGGAACGTATAATCATGTCTGTCTCTGTTGCTTTTTGATAGATGTTGAACAGCTTAATCGATTCTAATGAAATTGGGTATGGAGATAGCCGTAATGCTGACGGACAACATAGACTACTGGAAAAAGTGTGCTATTAAATATATTTACTTGTGTACTTATGTCGATAAATCGAACAGCTGAGTATCAACGTTTCTCCTATAGGTCAGAACCTATACTTGAAGAGTCATTCGAAAAGATATTTATTCTTTTAATTCTGAAATTTATAACATTTTTAAAAATGCTTTTAATGGCAACAGTATGAATGCAATGCTTACAGAAGACGTCAACCTCTTCAAACCGCCGTACCGATTTCGATAGCATTGGAATCGCACATAATTCTCACATTGTATTAACGTGTAGCTTTTTAAGTCGTCAATTTAGTCTCAATGTTACAAAGTAATTTTCTTTTCGTATTTAATAATATATTTATCTTCATATTAAAATAGGGCTGTATTTACCTCCATTCAAGGCACGGTTTATATTTAAACAGATTCTACATGACTAGTTTTCTCAATGATGTCAGCAGTTCGGAGGGAATATTATCTACTCAAATCTTTCATTTCTCTGTCAAATTCTTCTCATAATATTGTCTCCTATCCCATATTTGTCTACTTCCTCTTCTATTTCTACAATACTGTCAACATTTTCCTTTCGCTTATATGTAACACATTTATGATAATTAAATACTGAACTACATTAGAAGACATACTGTATATATAGTCATGACTGAAATAATCATCTTGAAATCATGTAAGTCACTTTACTTTATCTATTCTTAGAATTTTCGCTTCTTATTTTAATTAACGACCATACGTTTATTATTTCATCTTATATATAATAAAAATGTATATCTTACGTATCAGTGCCAACCTTACTTCATATATAGTCACATCTGGATAACATAAAAATACAATGCCATCTACATCCTAGACATTGGGTCCTGCCTATAGCCTAGATCTTACCTCTCATAGATGGGTTAAAACAACCTAGACATTGGGCCATATTACTACCAAGAAAATAGATGAGTTGCAATTTTGACATTGGGTCTGTCTTATATCTAGACCTGGGCAATTATTGATAGCTAAATTCAAACTAGAAATTGAGTTACATTACATCTAACTTAACCTAGATATTAAGTTACAAATGTAACCTAGACATAAAGTCACATATATATATCTTGGACCTTGGCAATCCAAAATAACTAAACTCTCTAATAAATAGAACTATGCTCTTTTTATCTTATAGATGGACAAACGTACATCGAAACTTGGCTGAAATACAAATGTTACATGTGGTTCATTTAAACATTATCACTAAAGCTGCCCCACCCTCTCTCTGCCCAGCAATTCCCCTCTCTCTCCTTTCTATAAAACCACTATACTACATTTCGTACTGGTTTTTACCATTCATCATATTATACCTTTATATCCCTTCAATAAACGGTGAACTAAAATAATTAGATATTGCACTATATTATAAGGTATACTGCATGTACAGCTGTGACTTAATCATCTTCAAATAGTAAAACTGTCACTGGGCTTTATTCCGTGATTTTGACTTGTTCTTTTGACACTTCTATTAATGAACATACATACATTTTGTTACACAATAATTTAAAGAAAAAATTGTTCGTATTATGTATCAATTCTGATTGTATATCACAGATACCCACTTCTGTATTAACTTAGAAATTCAGTTGTATCCACAACACAGAGTCTCACCTACAATCAGGACCTTAGGTATCATATAGAGGTACAAACAACTTAGACATAAAACTATGTTAAAATTTATACATTAGATCAGTGACAACCTAGACCTGAGGACTTATAGCTAGCTAAAATCAGTCTAGATATAGGGTTACATCACACCTAGACCTTGGACGATACCTAGGTCAGCCGAGACATTTTGTTATATGTGCAACCACGACATTAAGTTGGATTCTTGACTTAGCCTTTGGCAATTCCAAATGAATAAATCCTGTATTATAAAAACGTTCTCTACTACAAATGCATGTGCTTACTCTGCGATTGCTCAGGCTTTGCTCTTGTTGATGGACGCAAATAGTAGCTTATGTCGAAAGCAGGCTTTACACTTCTTTTTAAAAGCTGTCAACTTAGGCTGTGTGTGTCGCCTCATCCAATAACCATACTCTCTTCTTTCTGTAAAGCCATCAGCACTGGATCTTTTACTGGTACTCACTATCCTTCTTATTACATCATATTACACCATTTCACCGAATTTTGAATTATAATAAGTGAAAATTGTACCGTAGTACTAGGTATACCGCAAGTAGCTGTGACTAAAATAATAATCTTCAATTGTATTCCTTGAAGGAAAATTGAAAAAAAAAAAAATATATATATTACGTAACCGTAATTTTACCCATCCGTAGAATATGGTTATAATCTCGGATTAGAAGTATATGACAACTTACGTAAGAACGTGGGCTTTCGCAGACATTATTGCTAAAATTGAAATTCTTCTAAGCTATTTGCTGCGTCATGTTGATATATTTCTCCAACGTTTCCGATCCGTTAGAGGAGCCTTCTTCAGGGGATACTGACCTGTTTCCTCCTGTGTTTCTCTCATACAGCCAGCAGAAAGGGAAGGAATAACTTTATTGGTGCTTGGAAGATGCGCTATTGAATAGAACCAATCAGAAACACCGATGCATACACCAGTAGCGCATCTTCCTCCCATATTTCCATCTATCAGAAACACCAATGCAAGCACCAATAAAGTTATTTTCTGCTGGCTGTATAAGACAAACACAGGAGGAAACAAGCCAGTATTCTCTGAAAAAGGCTCCTGTAACGGATCCGAAACTTGGGAGAAATATATCATCATTACGCGGCAAATAGCTCCGAAGAATTTCAATTTTAATGTGACAAGTTCTTTATGCAAAATACTGGTAGTATTGTAATATTTGTTCGACTTTTTTGTAAATTTCATTATGAAACTAAAAACTTTTCCCTAATATTCACTTTTTAATGTTAAGTAATAAAATTACTTCTGTGTAACTAGCTGCTGATGATGCTGTCACCAAGAGTCAATCCTATACAACAAACCTCCAAGCCGTCAGTATCCTGCAGTGTTATGGCGCACGTATGATTTTTATTTCATTTTTTAAAATAAGGTAAGGTTAGTGCATCTTGAACCTATGTAAAAATTATTTAGAATGTTGTTACGTTATTTCTTATAGGCCTTTTATATTTCTGACAGATCACCAACTTACAAAATGTGATATGACCAGATGATGGTGGCACAGGCCTCAGAAACCAGTCCTCATTAAATAAATTAGTATTTCGCGATGTTGGTGTTTCACTTTTGAAGAATATTACACTACAGATTTATTGTGTTGGCCTAATCGAATGTAGCGTTTGTGTTCGCGTATGCGCGTTGCCACTGCCCTCCCTGGCTCCACCTATGCATAATTCCCCGCACTCGCATTCCACCCTGTATACTCCGACAACGTGTAGTGCCTCTATGTTGTCCTATGTGAAGCCAAGCACATTCTCGATCTTGTGGCCACTATAGAATACAGGCTGGACACCAACCCGGCAAATATGTTCAGCAGTCCAATCTGATATTTCCACATACCGTAAGCTCGCTGCTCGCTGCTTTTGTCAATTTCCTGCGTCTCGTGGTTCTTTTTTTTCGTGGCGGTGTATTCAAGTAGTTTGTAAGCCTATTGCCTGAAGTCGCTTAGCTTTAAAAACATTTGAACATTGGCAGCAGGAAGCAGGATTGCGAGAATGTTTGGGTATTATCGTCTGTATCATCATTTCGGGATTCGGGTTTTAGTGAAATCATTAATTTAATTAATGGGGATGATGGCTTCATTCTTAACAAATTTTAAATTCCGGTTTTCAAAATCGTAAACAATCAGGGATACGCACTGTAACACTCTCAACAGACGGCATTACGACTTCCTAACCTATAAACTACTTATGAACCACCTTATACAAAAGACAACACAAACATCCATGCCCTGGGGAGGATTCGAACCTCCGACGCGGGATGCCGGACGATTCGCAACTTGGCGCCCCAGACCGCTAGGCCAGTCCCGCGTGGCGACAAAGGATACCAAATAGATTCAGTGTTTCAAGATTTCCGGAAGACTTTCCACACTGTATCTCACAAAAGACTTCTAATCAAACTGCGTGCTTATCGAATATCGCTGCAGTTGAGACTGGATTCGTGATTTCCTGTCGGAAAGGACACAGTACATTGTAACTGACGGTATGTCATCGAGCAGAAGTGATATCTGGCGTTCACGGGGGAAGTGTTATAGGGCCCCTGCTGTTCCTTGTTTTTGTAAACGATTTAGGAGACAATCTGAGCTGCTTCCTTAGATTGTTCGGGGAAGATGTTTTTATTTATCGGTTAGTAAATTTACCAGATCAAAACAGCTACAAAATGATGTAGATATCTGCGTAGTGCAAAAATTGTCAACTGACCCTGAATAATGAAATTTGTGAAGTCATCCATATGACCACTAAAAGAAACCCGCAAAAATTCTTTACACGATAAGTCAGTCAGAACTACAGGCCGTAAATTCAACTAAATACCTAGGAGTAACAGTTACAAACAACTTAAATTGGAAATAATACATAGAAAATATTATATGGAAGGCGAACCAAAGGCTACGTTTCATTGCCAGGACGCTTAGAAGATGCAACAGTTATGCTAAAGAAACTGCCTAAATCTTACTTGTGCGTCCTATTTTAGAACATTGCTGCGTATTGTAGGATCCACACCAGTTGGAAATGTCGGACGATTTAGTGATCGTTCATAGAAGGACAGCTCTTTTGTATGATCGCGATGTATGGGGGAGATTATCACGGGAATGAAGAAAAAAATGTTCAAATGTTTGTAGAGCTTATGGGACTTAAAACTACGGGGGTCATCAGTCCCTAAACCTACAAACTGCTTATGAACTAGCTTATACTAAAGACGGCACAAACATCCATGCCCGAGGGAGGATTCGAACCCCCGACGCAGCGGCCGTGCAGACCGTGACTGGCACGCCGCAGACCGCTCGGCCACTGCGGCCCGCTATTAAGAAAAAAGGGTTATTCGTTACGGCGAGATGTATTTATGAAATTTATTTCACCAACTTTCTCTTCCAACGCGAACACCCTCCTACATAGGGAGACGTGATAATTTCAATAGCCGTCCGCGGTGGCCGAGGGGACTGAGGCGCTTCAGTCACGGTCTGCACGGCCACTATGGTCGGGGGTTCGAATCCCCCATCCGGCATGGATATTTGTGCCGTTCTTAGGATAAGCTAGTTGATAAGTAGTTTGTAATTTTAGGGACTGATGACCCCGTAGTTAAGTCCCATAAGCTTAACAAACATTTGAACATTTTTGATAATTTCAATAGAAAGAGAAATTATATCCAAAACGTAAAGATTTAGGTGTTCCTTTTTCCGTGAGCTATTAGAGAATTGAACTGTTGAGAAATATTATGAAAGGGACTCGATAAACTCCCTGACATGCACTTTAATGTGGCTTGCACAATATCGATGTAGTTGTAGATGTAATCATCGAATTAACATCATGAAATGCGGCGAAATAACGTTGATTGTACTACTGAATATGTAATAAGTATACTATTAGATATTTTATTGTGAGAAATGTACTTTTAATTTTAGCTATAAATGAGAGAAATTTCTCATTCACACAGTTCGTAATGTCTAAAACGTCTTCCTGCCCAAAGTCACATCACTTGCATATTGGTTTCAATATAATTGCGTTATGCGCAGTCTACATTATCTTGTTTTTGTTTCAGCTTCGCTGCGGTAATGGGTGAACGATACAAAGCCGAAATAGTAGCAAACGAAAATAAACAGTAACGGGTCAATACCCTTAATTTTATTTATCTTAAAATACGCCGTGAAAATATGGAGGTTCACTCAATTATGAGTATTTAAAATTTGTGGTTTCATGTTCAAAAACTTTTGGGATGTTGTTCTTGTGCTCTTCAGTCCGCAGACTGATTTGATGCAGCTTTCCCTTAATCTGCTTACTGTATTCGTACATCGGTCTCCCTGTCCGATTTTTACCCCCACACATTTGCTTCTATTGCTGACGACTCCTTGATGTTCCACAATTTGTCCCACCAACCAATCGCTTCTCATAGGATCTCCTTTTCTCCCCAATTCTGTTGAGCACCTCCTCATTAGTTACGTGATCTGCCCATCTAATCTTCAATCGTCAATAGGACCACATCTTTGTGTATGAACTCCTTATCGTCACGTTTCACTCCCATGCAATTCTATACTCCACACAAATGCTTTCAGAAAATATTACCTAACATTTAAATTAATATTGGATGTCAACAAATTTCTTTTTTCAGAAACGCTTTTCTTCCCATAGCCATTCTGAATTTTGTATCTTCTTTACTTCGGCTATCAGAAGTTATCTTGCTTCCAAAATAACAAAACTCATCTAATCCTTTTATTGTCTCATTACCTAATCTAATTCGTTCAGCATCGCCTGACTTTCTAACGCTACATTCCATTATGCTTTTTTTTTACTCTTGTTGATGTTCATCTTATATTCTGAAACTTCCTGGCAGATTAAAATTGTGTGCCGGAACCGGCTGTTTTTAAGACACTGTCCATTCCATTCAATTGCTCTTCCAGGTTCTTTGCGGTCTCTGAATGAATTACTATGTCATCGACAAACCGCAAAGTTTTTATTTCTTCTCCCTGAACTTTAATTCCCTCTCCAAATTTCTCCTTGCATTCCTCCACAGGTTGTTCAATGTACAGATTGAACAACATTGCGGAAAGGCTAAATCCCTGCCTTACTCCGTTCTCAACCTCTGCGTCCCTTTCATGCCCTTCGACCCAAACTCCTGTCTGGTTTTTGTTTATGTTGTATATAACTTGAAAGTTTCTTGCTTGACTTTCTCTCTTACAAAATTAACGTCTGCTGCGAAAGTTACGTGTTTTACCATACGATCTAAAAAATGTAACTGACTGACGCTACTTGAATGAAATGTAACTGAATGTGTTTGAACTTGTTCTACCTGAATGACTTTGCACAACGTTATGTTAATGTTACTGTTAGATTTTATAATAATGAAACACAAACTGCTAATTGTTTCTGTATGAAAATGTCGTAACAAAGTTAACTGTCTGAAAATTACTGACACTAAAAATCAGTGTGTTAATAACTCTGGCCGTACAAACTTGTTTCTGACTGAACTAACAATCTTTAACTGAATGTAACGAACGCAATATTTATCAATGCAATCTGACTCGGTGCAAACACTTGTTAACCTGAAATGAATACTGTATGAATTGTCCCACCCTGAAATCTGTAAATCATACTGAACTGTCAGCATGGCAACAAAAACTGCTTCTTTCTCACTTTCACTTACTGCATAAATTTGCGCAACACCAAACTGATTCCTGGTGTACTAACTACTGGAAAGCTAACTACGGAAAACATCTATGGCACTTTTATTATTAAATGTGAGGAGGGATAAACTGGTAATCTGTTTAAGAAACTCGAACTAATAATAATAAAAATGAAATATCTGGTTTATTTTCTGATGTAACTTGATGACAATTACTAACAATGTCATGTTCTGGATTTTAAAATCTTTCGGAGAAAAATATCTCAGATATTTAATCTGCCTACAAAATTATTAGAAAAACAAAAAAACATTTCTTTACTGTTAATAAGTTTAACTCGATTTACACAAGCAATGTTACAACAATACCACATTTCAAGAACACTACCCATGAAATTCCTCTTTCATAAAAAAAAGCACACTCAAAACTATTATAATAAATACTTTTCCTAACACAGAAAGGGGTCCCTAGCATGAATCGTGAGACCACAAGCTCACAGCAAGATCTTTCCCGACCGTTACTGTTACCATTAGTTCAGCCTAACAATGCGATGTTGTGCCATAGAAACATGCCAAGTATTTTAAACTTCACCTTATAAAAACTTCAAAAGATCGTTTCTCCAATGTCATCTATTCCTTTCGTCTCCATATCTTAAACAGCTTGGCTCAGCATTCGTCTCAAAATCTCATCTCCTCGGCTATCCCGCCACACAACCACGGTTCCCACGCTTCTGCAATCTCATCCGCGCACCTAACAAAGTCTACACTGTCAATAATCACAACCTTACTTCCCGGCAACAATATTATCACCGTCTCCAATATCGATAGTACTGCTATCGAAAAATAAGCCTGCAACCAAAGCTAAGCGACCCATGCCTGACTATCTTGACAATGGTCTCAAATTCGCGGTACATTTGAATATGAAATGTATACCTTCCCATAGCAGGTATCTTACAAACTCTTCGAAACTTTTGGACGATATTGTATATCTCTTTCCGACGCATATTTAGCAATTTATAAACACTAAAGCTAAGCGACCCATGCCTGACTATCTTGACAATGGTCTCAAATTCGCGGTACATTTGAATATGAAATGTATATCTTCCTATAGCAGGTATCTTACAAACTCTTCGAAACTTTTGGACGATATTGTATATCTCTTTCCGACGCATATTTAGCAATTTATAAACACTGCTGGGTTTGCTAGTTTACATGTGTGACGTTGCGTGCCATACAGGATCGTAGCTCAGAGGTCTCGCGATGAACTGTGGTCAGGCTGGACGCGCAGCCATAGGGCAGGGCGAGGCGGGTCAGTGCCAGTGGCGACATACATGATACATCAAAGTCTGCCCATCTGCGGATCCACTTGGACGTCTAATCAGAAGAGGTGGTAGCGTATTCACTGCTCAAGGAGGAGCTATTACACCCTGTCATGCTGCGCTAGTACATGTCTGAATAGTCCGTGTGTGTGTGTGTGTGTGAGAGAGAGAGAGAGAGAGAGAGAGAGAGAGAGAGGGGGGGGGGGGGGGTAGGGGGGAGAAGCGGACATTCAGGAGGAAAAACAAAGAAATTAGGGGAGGAATTAAAATTAAAAGTTCGCAGTTTGCCCACGTCATTGTGATTCCGGCACGGACAATAAAGAGGGATCTGGAAGAGCAGTTGAATGGAAAGTAGTGTCTTGAAACGAGGTTATAGCACGAATATAAACAAGAGCAAAACAAGGGATGTTGTTGTGGAGAATTATGCGATGCTGAAGGAATTAAACTACGTAACGAAACAATAAATGTGGTAGCATTTTTACATACAAGGAGAGGACGCCTACTCGTCATCGCCGAATCCGTCCAAAAGTGCACCAAGTGGGAACTACAGATGGCTAAGCGTTTAGGAAATGAAAGGAAGTTTGATACCACCATATGCACCTTATCAACTGCCTCTCGGAGAGTCTGTTTAGAAAGCTGTGTTTGCCTCACCGGAAAGAGATCAGCTTTTTCATTGAAAGGTTTGCGGGTTCGATTCCAGCTGAGAAATATTTTTTTGCTTCTTGGTAATGCGTATACTACTGACTTCACAATTAACCGCAACATCATACATGTTAGTATTTTACATTTTATCGTCAGGTAAAAAATTTAATTAGAAATTTCAAAACACATAGGTAATCGAGAAAGAAGAAGAAATCTCTTCCCGAGAAGTGTGCAACAAACTTGATTCCATCATACATCACCAGCTGTTCTCGCAAGTCCTCAGCGACATGCTGCGTTAGGCGTGGTTCGCTGCTTGACTGTGTGATGGAAGAAGCTGTTTTCAGAATGTCAATCCAGTTTGTTTTCCTATGGAGACATTAAAAAAACCATGTAACTACAAAATGTCGGCATTCATAGCGTGCGCAAGATGCGGTCAAAATTATTGCTTTCCCTCTTTCTTTCGGTACATCTTAATTCATCAATTGCGAAACAATATAAGTATGGATTTACATTCAAGACGTCCTCAAGTACGCCTTAACTATTATTCCTTTTTAAATGTTTGTAGTCCCGAATGTCATCCAATGCTCCTTTTTTAAATAAAATAACCTATATGATGTAGCGGTTAATTGTGACTCAGTCTGCATCTACATCAACACTCTGCAAACCACTGTGAAATGCATTGCAAGAGGGTATGTCCCACTTTACCAGTTATTAGGGTTTTTCCCATTCCATTCACGTATTCAGCGTGGGAAGAATAATTGTTTAAATACATCCGTGCGTGTGGTAATTAATCTACACTTGTCCTCACGATCCCTACGGGAACAATACGTACGTGTACACATTCCTAAGGATCAGAAAAAAATTGGAGTTGAACCCGCGACTTACTCAGTACGAATCCGATCTTTTACCGCTGAGCCAAATACGGCTTCCTAAACACGCCGTCACAGGGACAGTTGGTAAGATGCATATGATGACAGATCCGTATCAAACTTCCTTTTATTTCCTAAACGCTTGGTCATCTGGAGTTCCCACTTGGGACACTTTTCTGTCTCACCACGCCCTATATTTACCATAAATTTGAACTAATTCGGCGATGACGAGTACGCGTCCTCTGCTTGTCATATATCAAAATAGCATATAATGGACGAAGTATAGAAAATATAAAATGCGGATTGTGTATGGGGAGAAAAATATTTATAAACAAGCAAAATTTATAACGTCCAAAATCTATATAAAGGGAACTAATTTGTGAATGTATTTGTATGGAGTGTATCATTGTAAAAGTGAATGGTTCAGCCGCTTAATTGTAAAGGCTTTCCTTATCCTTCGTGCCCGCAGACACCTTTCTAATTGTGACAACTGTGTGCTGACGTGTCTGTGTTAAGTGTAGGTGACTATAATGTGTGCCTGCGTAGTGTAGTGTTCGTGTTGATTGGAGAAGGAACAGGGTGAAACCCGGTGTCGGCACACATCCTACTCCTCACCAAGGGTGCCGCCAAGCTAAACGTTCCCATCCGACAAACAGACCACCATCAACAGTGACCCATGCCCTCACTCCATGAGAGAATGGGGAGATTTGGAATTTAATCCAGGACATTGGAACAAAGACTGGCGATCAGGGACTCTGCATCACCACCCCTCCTCTCCTGCGTAAGGTAAAGGAAAAATTGCCAACATGCCGTGACGCACCCGGACGGTTACCCATCCAAGTACCTGCCAAGTCCGGCGGTGCTTAATTTCAGTAATTAGGCAGGAACAGGTTTATGCACCCCGTGGCGGGCGTAGCATTCTATGGGAGTGAAACGTGGATGATAAGGAGATCATATAGAACAGATGATAGAAGCTTCTGAAACGTGCTGCTCCAGACGTACCGTGTAAGTAATGAGGTGGTGCTGAACAGGATTGGGGAGATACGTAGTTTCTGTCATATCTTCAACGACAGAAGGGATCAATTGTGGGACACATTCTGAGACATCGTGGAATCGTCAGTTTAGCATTGGAGGGAAGTGTGTGTTTTTGGGGAGGGGGTTAAAATCACAGAGGGACACAGACTATTACAGTAAGCAGATTCAAATGTATGTGGATTGCCGTCCTTATTCAGTATTATTATTCCTCACAGTATAGAGTGAGTTGGAGAGCTGTATCAAACCAGTCTCCGAACTGAAGACCTCAACAACAAGTCAATATTTTAGGACATGGTAGTACAGATCATTAGGAATAAAATACCACGACGTGTTTATTGAGTACGGAGGTACAGTTGCGGTGGAGTGACAGATGCAAGGCGCCTAGCCGTCGGAGGTTCGAGTCCTTCTTCGGGCAGGAATGTATTTTTTTGTCCTTAGCATAAGTTAAAGTAGTTTTTAAGCCTAAGAACTGAAGAACGGAGTAGTTAAGTTCCATAGATTTACAAACATTTGAACATTTTGAACGGAGGTTCAGTTCAATGCATTTTTGTTTCGTGTATTGGTATACTGTTTAGTATGGGTTACTGTTGGCGTATTTATCGAATGTCAAGAGTAGAGTGCTGATACTCGATTCAAGCAAATGTTCGTAAACTTACTGGTATCGTTATCAGTCCCTAGACTTTCAGTCTAACTTACATTAAGAACAACACACAAACCAAAGTCCGAGGGAGGACTCGAACCTCCAGCGGGAAATGGCCACCTATTCCGTAGCACGATGCCTTAGACTATGCGGGTATTACGCGCGACTTGATGCTCAGATTCTATAGTCGTGTTTTACTGTACCTTAAAGTTTGCATTTTGATATCTTGGCCAAGGCTACTTGCTGTAGGATTTAAACATATCACACGTATTTCCACGAGCTGATTATGTCGGCATGTTGTTTGCGTATAGGTTTTTGTAGTGGAAACGCTCCTGCTGCTTGTAGAGAATACGGCGAACGATTTCTTATCCACAGAGTCAAAAGTGTTTAGGTAAGAAATGTTCAAATGTTCGTAGAGCGTATGGAACTTAACTACGGGGTCATCAGTCCCTAAACTTACAAACTACTTATGAACTAGCTAATACTAAGGACGGCACAAATATCCATGCCCGTGGGCGATTCGAACCCCCGACCGTAGTGGCCGTGCAGACCGTGACTGACGCGCCGCAGTCCCCTCGGCCACCGCGGCCGGCGTTTAGTTAAGTTTTCAATACACTGTGTGTCAAGGGTACAGTGCCCAGCTGTGATATGCACTCGAACGTGTAAATGAACAGACTGTTCATTAAGCGGTTGTAGAATTGTAAATATCAAATAATAAATCATTGTCCAGAGACATATTCTTTCTCAATACGAATCAGAGAAGTGAAACTTACGGAGTGGCATTAAATTAAAATTTGTTCTGTGTCCGGGATTCATGCTAGACAGGCGCTATTAGCACTAAGCCAGCAGACTTCTTTTCTTTCGTGTGCGTGTGTGTGTGTGTGTGTGTGTGTGTGTGTGTGTGTGTGTGTGTGTGTATCCTGTCCACCCCTACAATCCAGCCTGCCACACACCATGACAAATCAACAAAACCGACCATTCCAAAAACAAAATTTGAGCCCTTACAAGAACGAAAATAAAACGTCTCAGTCTTCGGAAGGAAAAATAAAACCGTCTCGACCTGAAGGAGGCACCATTCCCCTTTGCTACTATGGAATTTACAGACAGAAAGAGTGCAATAAATAACATAAAACCTTTCTTTGTTAATCTATGGGACTTAACTAGCTTAACTAGCTTACAAACTACTTAAAGTAGGTTAAACTAACCTAAAGACAAAACATACACCCATACCCGAGGGACGAATCGAACCTCCGACGACGAACGGCAGCGCGCATCACAGCACGGCGCCACAGTGCGCACGGATATTCCGCCGCGGTTACACACGTTTGGGACAAAATAACATAAGATAAATCTGAAAAGTGAATAGGATAATCTTTTCGTACGTGTCAGTAATTTAAACTTTGAGAAAACTAAAACTACTCAGGTACCCGCTCCTAGGAGGGTATATTGCAAAATTAAAACGCAACTGCCATGAAACGTTAGTAGTGAACGTTTCAGGGAAAGGTTTCGGTTTAACACTATACTCTGCTCGAATCATGTCGTGCTCACTGTCAAAACTGTCGGTCGACCCACTTTGGGAACATCCAGTGTGAAAGAACGAATGCCACATTTAGCGGCCGAGAGCCGACTAGCAGCCGTGGAAAAGCTCCGCTTTTGGTAAATTGCTCCCGATACTTACGATGTGAGCGTATCTTTTGGTGGACAGTCCAGAGATATGCCATGAACTCTACTCCATTTTAGAGCCGGAGGTCAACAATTGCAGACATAGTGTGCCCCACTATCCAAATGGTGGAATTGTCTTCGTCCTTGGACAGGATCTTAAGTCAGGAATGGTGAACCATTCCACCGTCACATTACTGGGTATGGTTCGATTGATAACAGCCAACATACCTCGGGCAACTGCACGCACAGAGGATACCCGTCGACATTCAGAACTGTGTCTTTTGGTGTCCGGGACCTATACAGCCGTTGCATGGCCTGTCGTAAGGCACATCTCTCTCCGTAGCACAAACTTCAATTCGGCCCTCTACTACGTATCGCGGAGTCTCTTCAATAGCAGAATAGCATCCCAGCAGTGAACATTAATGGGAACGATCCTACCGTATTCCTCAAGCACAGTTGATATATGCAAGTATCAAATAATTTTGATTCAATGCCTCTTCCTCAGTTTCATATCACTGATATAAGACAAAATATGTCTCTGGAATATGATACGTCACCTGTACTCCGCCTCCATAGCCTCATGGACAACGTCGTGGGTTACCACGCAGGGGACCCGGGTTCAATTCCCGGTCCAGTCGGACATTTTCCTCACTCGGCGACCGGGTGTTGTGTTGTCCCTCCATCATTCCATCATTGACACGCAAGTCGTCGAATTGCCGTCAGATAGAAAGACTTGCCCCCCCCCCCCCTAGGGGACTCACGGTTCTTTCGTGAGTTCGTGCGTGGCGAGCACGGGACCCGAGCAAATGCAGTCTTCCTTCCTTCTTTATTTTCCGGACTGCATTTCCTTTCCCCCTCCCATCCTTTCCTGCCCTCACCCCTTCCCCTCCCAGCCGGGGGACTGATAACCTCAGTAGTTAAGTCCCCCTATCCCAACCGAACAAACCAACCCCCAAAAAGCTGAACACGACACCAGATGGGGTCTAACGGCCAGAAATGCTACACGTTCATCCTCACCAGTGCCTGAGGAACAAAGCATTATCGTTTTCAGTAACATTCATTGCTGAGGTGCTATTCCGCTATTGTAACGCCTCAACAACATTGATACGTATTACATAGAGGAACAAGAGGCAGAATTGAAATTTGTGTTGTTGAGGGAGACGCTCCTTAACCTTGTCCGTGCACTCGCTGTATTAAGTCATGGTGGCTTAGTGGTATAGCGCACGCCTAGTAAGCAAGAGGTCCTGGGTTAGAATCCCGATCACGGCACAAATTTTAATTCAATGCCTCTCCTTCAGTTTCATATCTCTGAGTCGTAGAACTTGTTCCTCAAAAGAGAGAATGGCGGACATTACGTATTAACGCTTTTCATCCATATCACTTCCAGCTCATTCAACACTTTCGAGCCGTTGATGGCCGATTAGTTTTGTCCCCCAATACTTACTCGCACCAGTGGTCTGAAGAAAACCTACTCGGCATTGTGGACACACATTTTGAAGAACACTTCCCTGTTAAGTGTAGACTGTAGTGTGGTTTGATAGACAGTCAACTGATAAAATGGTCTGTTAGCGCGTAGTCTTTCGAAAATGAGCTGCCAGCGTTATTGTACTAGGTTCCTATGGAACAGCCCTCTTCCAAGAACTCGAATATGACCTCAGTTTAGCTACACTTAACGTTATCGAGAGAAGTGAAAAGCTTGGTGGAAGTTTTGAAGTACCATATGGAACGTCCTAATTTGATACAGGCAACACAGCTGTATGTTACACTGCTACGAATGCCCACTGACACACCACGTACAAGGAGCGTTCAAAAGATTTTGCCCAGTCGTCTCCAATTTTTTTATTTTTGCAGGAGGAGTATGACATTTTTTGTGAATATATTTGGAACATTTAGCTATACATTCAACGTACTCAATATAGCCTTCATCAGCTGCGATTCATCTGCCCCAACTTTCTTTCCATGATATAAATACATTTTTTTTGTGACAAGGGTACAATGCCCAGCTGTCATATCCGCAGCGAATTGTCTTTGGCGTGGTTTGTCGTTCGGCATCAGATGTTGGAAAATTTACACTTTATAAGGCCGGCCGCGGTGGCCGAGGTGACTGAGGCGCTCCAGTCACGGTCAGCACGGCCACTACGGTCGGGGGTTCGAATCCCCCCTCGGGCATGGATATTTGTGCCGTCCTAGTTCGTAAGTAGTTCGTAAGTAGTTCATAAGTAGTTTGTAAGTTTAGGGACTGATGACCCCGTAGTTAAGTCCCATAAGCTTAACAAACATTTGAACATTTTGAACACTTTATAAGTAGTCAAATTAAGACGCTGATGGAAAGTTGTTCGTGGTACATCAAGTTGGGCTTCTGAGAAACGTTTGCCTGATGTCCTCCACCGTCTCTTCTGAAACTCCTTAACATGCACTGCTAGAATATTTCAGAACACTTCTTATTGCCTCAAACTTTAAATACCATTCCTAAATTGATTTCATATCAGGTGGATCACATTCACACGCATCACAATAATTTGTTCGCACAGTAATCGACGATTTTATTTCTGCAAACGACACTAGTGCTTGCGCCCTCTGCTGCAAGGTCGCCATTTTTCACTTCATGCGACCATGCTGCTCTCTGGCGACAATACGCGTCACTTCTGACGCGGGAATATAGATTCTTTGAAACGCTGTGGTTTCCTTTTCCTGGGTCTTTAAAATCATGGAGGTTTGAATGAGACAGCGTGTATTTGCTTGAAAACAAGGGTTTGTCAAGGAAGCCATACATGCCGGAACACAGTCTCTGGCAGCAAATCTAAAGAAAGTCGCAAACAATGCTTTTCATTGTGTCACGAGTTGATTATAGGCGTATCAAGGCTGTCATACAAAAAACTATCTACTACATGAAAGTACTTTATTCTGGAAACATCCCTTAGGCTGTGGCTAAGCCATGTCTCCACCATATCCTTTCTTCCAGGAGTGCTAGTCTTGCAAGGTTCGCAGGAGAACTTCTGTGAAGTTTCGAAAGTAGGAGGCGAGTCACTGGCGGAAGTAAAGTTGTGAGGCGGCATCGTGAGACGTGTCGGGATAGCACAGTCGGTAGTGCGCTTGCCCGCGAAAGGCAAAGGTCCCAGGTTGGAGTCCCGGTTCCGGCACACAATTTTAATCAGCCAGGAAGTTTCATATCAGCGCACATTCCGCTGCAAAGCGAAAGTTTCAGTCTAGTTGGTTACGATTTTTGTAAGGGAATGTAAGAGCAGAATAAACGGGAAACAATAAGTGCAAAATGACGAACTGACACATACACAATCCGTTTTCCTATTCACAATGCCAAAATATAAATAAATTGAATTCCACTGACATTTTCTGTTGACTGCAGCCACACCTCAAATAGTGCTTTAACAAATGTGTGCTTCCAAATAATTTGGTATCGTACGTAATGAAGAATTATTTTGAGTAAAGTCAAAAGTTGAAGCTACCCTACCGTGACTGCTAAAAATGTCATAACATTACAGTGCTTGTTAATTATGCTGGAATAATTATGTAGTTCATGAATATGCTAAAAAGGCCTATATGGAAATGTTGAATATGTAAAAATCCTTTACAAATGTTAACCGAATGAATTTCCATTTCATTGCGCTATATTGTTACGTGATCAGAAAGACAAAAAAAAATCTTCTGTTTCGTAAAGTAGTACTAACACACGCGTCCGTCTTAGTACAACTACTATTTTTTTAAAAAGTGCTGGCTTCAAATTCCAAATCAGGAAATCAAGCTATCAAGTAAGATGATACTAAGTGACAGGATATAATAAAGCGTATTGCATAACTGATTATAATTATTATACGTAACTGATGCAACGACAATCAAAATAACAATAAAAAGAATGAGAAAACAAAATTACCTTACGACAATCTCCACAGTTTTCCTCAATTCCATTATGTACAACTTTGTTTTCACAATCTTTTCCTAGAATAAACATTTTTAACGACCGACCGCATGTTCGGTTTCGGCCGCAGTTTCGGTTGCGGATAGAAATCAGCCGAATCTTCTTGAACTTATTGATCAAGTCCGGTTGCATTCTAGATGGATTCAGCGATCAATAACGCTTTACCTCAGCTGACGGCGCATCGTTTAACATCTAGGAGTCTCTCCTCCCGCGTAAGAATTATGGGTATTTTTTAGTTAAGCACAATACAAAACAATCGGATCTTACACTGATTTAACTCATTCAGTAGTTTACCTAATGGAACGGCTTATCATCTTGTTATACTTTTTATTAATGAGTTTCCTTAAAGGAAGCGAGGAGTTCTACGTGCGTAGGAAACATTGATCATGTGGTACACACCTTTTCCTGTTCCGATTGCGTAAATTTAAAATGACAACAATCATACTGTTAGTCGGAAAAGTGACTTTATTCTTTCGAAATGCTTTCTGCAGCAATGATTGAAGCTACTGTGTATTAAGCAATACCAAAAAGGAGATATGTATAGGTATTCGTCGATTGGAAAAACGAAAGTGAAGATGCCAACATAAAGCTAGCTCTCAAGAACAATATCGTAAAGACTAAGTATGGAAGCAAACAAGTGATTACTTTCTGCGTATTTTGTATTCTGGTAGTCATGTTCACGCTCTGGCAGTTTGCAGTATCTATTTGGCATGTTTGTTGTGTACCTAAATACTAAAGGCTATCTTCCTACAAGATGGTATGCAGGACTGTGGAATTTGTGTTAGGCATACAGTAGTCTTGTTAGTTCGAGATGGTCGGGGCTGGGATGGGATCACATCGAACTATCGAAATTTACGTATGAAAAAGGAGGAGATCGACCTTTGAAAGAATACATGTGTAAAAAATATTAATTGGGTTTCAATCCTACCTGGAAATACATTTTTATTATTTGTTTTAAAAATAATTTTTAAATAAAATTAATGGTGTAAAATATCAATTACATCACAAAGTAATCTATATCTATAAATGTGAATATCTGTTCGGTGTACGTTTATCACGCCTGAACCACAAGACATAAAGAGCTAAAAATTTGCACAGTTACTAATGTCTACCCGGGGAAGGCTTTAGGCCCGGTTTTATGGCGATCGGATAGCTATATAAATATTAGTGTGAATGTCTGTGCGGTGTACGCTTATCACGTCCTAACGACAAGACGCAGAAACTTAAATATTTGTACAGTTATTAATTTATACCTGAGGAAGGTTTTAGGCACGGTTTTATAGCGATCTGATAGATACTTAGTAATTTGAGGAATATATCGCGAAATGCGGAACAATAATTCCTCTTTGAAAACTATATTTACTGTTTGAAAATGCTTTTATTGATTGCATCGTTGTTTGAGGGGTGATAATGATAAAAGGGTGGAATATATTGGGATGGAAAGTTATCGGTTTTCATAAAATTCTGCGCGCGCGCGCGTGTGTGTGTGTGTGTGTGTTAGTATTCCGCTCTGCAGCGAAAACTACAAAACGCAAACGGATTGTCTGTGTGTAATTGTTGTCCGAAGTCTCCCGTTGTACACCATAGCAGTTCCATGCCGATAGCTATTAAGGGTGTGTAAGATATGGTGGTTGAAAGTCGTGAAATTATAAAAAATTCGGACTGAAGGCCAGCGATAACATTTTCGACTCTGTAGCAAGGAGGTTACATACAGCGAAACTTAATACCACAGACAATATCTTGGGTCTATGAGTGCTAAAATGTCTTCAGCTCCTTCTCTGTAAGCAGAAGCATGCGAATAAGGAAATAAAAGAATAAATAAAGCAGTAAAAAAGAAATTTCTTTTAAAACATCGGTTTAAAAATCCGATTTACGTTTCGCGCATTACATCAAGTGATCGATCTGTGACATTATTACAATCATTATTGTGTAATTTCGTGATTGGATTTTTCGAAACGAGTGCATTTTTAAGTGTGAGTTGATCTCATAGCACTCTACTGAAAGATAGCTTATCTATCATCAGCCAACACGCGAGCGGAGCCGCGGGTTTAAGCTAGTTTATTTATGAAAACAAAGTTTTTAAACAGTCATTTACATTGGCAGCCAAAAGGAAGTCTTTTCGCTATTTACTTCGCGTTATAATAATGGAGTTCCTTTTTTTGCGAGGATAGAATGTACCTGCACTTATTGTTTAGTTTCATGACGCTCGTATTTATGGGTAACTCATAATTCCGAGACGCGAAATATAGACTCCCCTGTCCCGAATTCTGTTTACTTATTGTCTACCTTCCATTAATTTTTCTTTTTTTAGGTAGAAAATGTCACAAGTAGAAAAGAATACAATCTGGAAGTACTTTAATAAAAATACCATCGCTTTGTCTAAACTTGCTCGTCTCCCATATCTTCTAAGGACTCCTGATTAGGCTTACATACACTCATGATGGCTTAGCACAGGGAGTGGATCTTGGAAAACTTGGAAAGACTAGTGATTTGTGATGTAACGTAAATATACAGAAATTTTAACTTATCAGGCAGGTTTCGGGTTTCGATATCGATTTCGACCGAAACTAGCAGAGTAACCGAATATTCGGTTTCGGTATCGGCCACAAATCATGTTACGGTCGAACTCTAAATATTTCATTTAAAAAAATCTTCAGTCTTCAAGACAAATTTTACACGTCTCACACCTTCAACAGACAACTCTCCGACTTTCACACAGACATCCATTCACTGCTATCATTCGCCGTCTGTACAGATAAACAACTAGGCAGCAATTAATATCGCTGAACGAAGTCAGCGACGATACAAAAATGAAATGTTACTAACCTGTATTGTGACAGAAAAAGTGACTAACGTAAATTGTGATACTTTTTAAGCAAAATGATAATATTTTACATATTGAAATTACTACATTAATTGCATTCCGGTAACTTATAATTTAACATCATTTCTAACGATCGCCGTTTATATCGACAGACGGTATCGTTCAACGTATGTACGAAAGACTTACCGTCTGTTATACGCCATGCTTCAGATCTGGTTTCTTGAAGCACAAAATTCTTACTCACTTCCGCGCACCTATAACGGCCATAGTTCTTATTTATTTACACTCGCTACATACTGCCAGACGTGACGTACGATTAATATCTATTGTTGGGATATTCCAATCCTCGATACCACCCGTCAGCTTGGACAAAAAAAGTTGCACTACTTAAACCATGGTGCGACGAAACATTGAAATATTCTTGGAATTCAAGGAGACTAGTCCAGTAGCTAATGCAAAGACACGCTACTTACAACATGGCGCGGCAAAACATCGAAATATTCGTAAAATTCGATGAGACTAGCGCAGGAAAATGTGGGTTTGGGCGGGGACTTACTAAAATCAAGAATATGAAACGGCAAACAATAGAAATTCATTAGAAAAGCAATGACAATAACAGAATTCAAAGAAAATAGGAAATTCAATTATGCACAAGGAAATTGGTATCGTCAACTGACATTTACCTATTTAGGTTAATTCCAGTTGACTATATCAATTTTTTAAAATATTTCATATCGGAATACTTAAAGTGTATCGACAACTAGAATTGACACATATAGGTTAATTCCAGTTGCCGATACCAGTTTCTAACATAAAAAAATTTCCTGTATCGATAACTAAAAACAACGTTGAGTTAATACCAATTCAGGATTTCATTTTGCTCAATTACAAACAGGAATGTTTGATCGGTATCGACGATGGAAATAACCTATATAGATTGACTCCAGTTGTCGATACCAAACTATCATGTAGAAAGGTCAATTTTAGTTCCCGCCGCTGATGATGATGATTACGAAAGATAATTTAATCAATAATCAACTTTGTCGTTTACTTTTACCTCGCATCTCTGAAACTACTCGTGATAATGTTGGCAAAGAATACTCAATGCTGGAAAAGACATAACATAAATTCAACTTATTTTCTTAGAAATTTTAACTATTTAACTAACTTCATATTATCAGAACACATGTGGCAATACATATTTCCCCAGTACGTCAAGTGACTGCAAAAACTGGATGCTGCTCATTTACACCAATCATATCCATTACTTCCTTTGCGTTGAATTTCTCAACATCACCCATCTAGAGGATAAAAACTGAATCAAAATTAAGCCATTCCGCTAACAAAGAACCAGACACGTGAACACTAATTAAAAACGTATTCACAATACATACACGAAGAATACACTACGAATCAAACTATACAAAATTCCCAGATATTCGAAAGTTTGTATTTCCCGCGCACGAATACAACGTACAAAGATATCTATCGACATACATAAATTTTAATTACGAGTATCAAGAATACTAAATGTCCCCCAATTTTTACAATTTCTTAAGAAACATAATCATATTACATACAAAAACTTACACTTCGATTCGACTTACACAAAATTACGAACGCGCCTTGTAATAAACAAAAACATCACCCACCACAGATACAATGACGTAACATATGACGTCATTGGTCAAAGCCGACGGGTGGTATGGAGTATCCGATTTGAGCCCTATTGTTGTCCTCTTCCGTTCAACACTGTTATTGTGCAGCTGTCCTCGCTACCCCATCTATCTCTAAATTAGAACCAAACCCACCAACCTCTATTCATTTAGTGATCTCCCTCCTCGATATTTATCCCCCAAAAATTACCCTCCAGTACTAAATTAACAATTCCTTTAGGTCCCACAATGTCTTTTGGTTAAGATATGTCAGGTCACGCCAATATTCAAGAAACATTCTATCATTGTCGTCTGTTTGCAGTAGGATTTTAGAACATACAGGCCTACGTTCCTCAAACATTACGAACTGCCACGAAGTAAAGGCCATATTAACCCATAGTAAACACGGGTTAAATTATCGTTCTTGTGAAATACAGCTAGCTCTTCACTCACATGAAATGACGAGGCCTATCTAAAAGAGATCTGATGTATTCCATATTTCTAAATCTCAGGAAGGCTTTCGACACTGTAACACACAAGCGTCTTCTAATCAAATTGCGTGCTTGTGGAATATCAACACAGTTGTGCGATCGGATTCACGATTCCTAGTCAGAGGACACAGCAATTGACGGAAAGTGATGTAGTAGAAAAGAAGTGATATTGGCGTTCTGAAGGAGAGTGTTATAGGGCCCCTACTACTTCTTAGCTTTATAAACAACTAGCTGAAAACTCGGCGTTGCCCGGGTGTTTATTTATCCTACACTCTAGTAGTCCACATCCCCTTCCCCCCTCTCTCTGCATCCACCTCTTTCTCTCCCATCTCTCTGTTCATTTCCACCATTCCATCTCTCGGCAAAGCTTTCTGCAAGGAACCCTCTGTCATGTACCATACAAATATTTATGTACCCAGTGATCTTCCTCTTGGTATAGAGGTCATGTGTGAAAAAATTTATAAAGATTGGAGCAAAATTATGCATTTAGTAAAATTCAGTATGTTAAGTACCCTCCACCATGCAACGAACGAAATTTTATACAGACAGTGACATTCCTCTTGTTTTTTAATGTGGAGTGTGCAAAATTTCATTAATATCGTAACAAAACTATAGATTAGTATGCAATAAAAACGCAGGGTCACATTGAAAAACGCACTTCGTTGTTCTCAAATATTCAAGTTTTATTTCATACAACCCTTGTTTTGAGAATAACGAAATAAATAAATAAGAGTTCTGTGAAATCGGTCGTGGAGTTCTCAAGTTGTGGCGTGACCAAGGTATTTAGGGATCCATTTTTATGTTGCGAAGTACCCTCCCCCATGCACCGTATGAAACTTAAGGTAGACGGTGACCTTCCTTTTGTTTTGAAAGTCAAGCATGCCAAATTTCGTTAAGATCGGAATGAAACTGTAGATTTAGTAAGTCTGTAAGAAAAGTATGCTCCGCCATGCACCTATCACAAATTATTTAATTACTTTCTTATCTGACGTATTCTACCTAGAAAATACGTTCCTGCCAAATTTCAGCTTCATAGGTGTAGTAGTTTTCGAGATTTCGTGTTTACTTAGTGATTGAGTGAGTGAAGCAGTGAGTGTTCAAATGTTTGTATAGTTTATGGGACTCAACTACGGGGTCATCAGACCCTAAACGTACAAACGTACTTAACAACTACCTTATACTAAGGATGACACAAATATCCATGCCCGAGGACGGCACAAATATCCGTGCCCGAGGAGGGATTCGAACCCCCGACCGTAGTGGCCGTGCAGACCGAGACTGGAGCGCCTCAGTCCTCTCGGCCACCGCGGCCGGCTGAGTGAGTGTCCTTTCGCTTTTATATAGATAGAGATTAAGATAACAGATTGCTTAATTTTGCATGCAAGAGAATTAAGGGAGACTTGCGGACAAAAATAATAATATGCAGATCTGTAATTCTAACTTTGATAAAGGCCATGCCTGATGAGACAGTTTTACGGCTTCTACAACGAAACTGTTGTAAGTGGGGAGACTTATTCTCGTTTCACACTTTGTGTGGGGGTGGGGGGGGGGGAGCAGTTAAATAGCGCTTCATAAATGTCAGAATGTCAGACATTACATGAAAACTTTGTTGCAGGTCCCTACCTACTCACATTTTCCAATAATTGCCCCATGAATCTGGGTATTGTTACGCGGTGGCTTAGCATTATTTACAACGTCATATCTCCTGAGCTATGTGTCGTGCTGTTTTGTTTTTGGGTCAGGAACCTTCGCTGGAGTCGGTGAACAGTCCACCGAAGTTTCATTGCAATCGATTGAATGGTTTATAAACACAAACAGGACATACAAACATATAGAGGGTGTTACACTACGTGTGTTTGCCTCTGACACTTATCAAATAATAGGTGACGGGAAATTTAATCAAGTTTAGGGGGCGGAGGCTACGACAGCGTACCTGACTGACTGGTGGTCATGAGACAGTGGACCGTGCCGCAGGGGATTGCCACTCGGCCAGTCAGCTACGCTATCGCAGCCTCCGCCCCCGGAACTTTGAAGGGTTGTAGTTCCCAAACTAACAGTGATAGGAATGTAGTTTAAATTGATTTGCACGCAGCTGGTTTAAACGAATCCAATGCATGATAGAAAAAACTATTGTTCCATTTAAAAATTATATCTTTGTGGTGTAACTCTTTGGAAAATGATACAATAAACTATGTTCAAAGCTCCGCAGGAAGTGTAACATTTCTTGTGTTGACCTGCCGCATTAAAATTTCCCGTCACCTACTATTTTATAAGTTACAGAGGCAAACACAGTGAAACACACTGTATATAGACAATGTTAGCAGCTCTAAATGTTTTCACGTGTTTAATCGGTAGTGCTATCGTTTATTTGTTAGCAAAGCCACAAGAAATTCAAAAGCACATACATGTGATGAAAATTGTCATTTGAACATAAATAATGAAAAGTATGAAATTATCGATACGAATACTAAAAGAAATACGTAAAACTTCATTTAGCTACCCTCTAAATCAGTCCAGTCATCAGGCCGTAAATTCAACTAGATACCTAGAAATAATAATCACGAACAACTTAAATTTCAAACAATACATGGAAAATACCGTAGGAAAGGCGAGTCAAAAGCTACGATTCATTGGAAGAACACTTAGTAGATAGTTCCACTAAAGAAACTGCCTACACTACACTTCTACGAGGCGCGTTTTTCAAAGTTCCGTTTTGTTGTAGCAACTAGTAGTTTGCGCGCATACCGCAACGAGCGCGTGCCTCGGGAACAACTGTGCTCAGCTTCAGCTCCGTAGCTGACCTGTACGGTTCTGTTCCGTGCTTTCAAAATGTTTAAGATTATCAACTCGCCCGCCGCGTGTGAGGTTCGCTCAGTGATACGGTTTTTGTCACCAAGGAACCTGTCTGCTGCAGAAATTCATCGACAGCTTTGCGAAGTGTACGGCGATACTGTTACGAGTGAATGCAAAGTGCGTAAGTGGGTACGGGAATTCAAACGTGACAACGTCCATGATGTGAAACTCTCCGGTCACCGTTCTTAGATTGCAAACCATTTGGTGGCTTCAGCTGAAGTAAGGATTCGTCAGAACAGGCGCTTCACAACAGGACTGTCAAACAAATTTCCTGACGTGTCGAGATCAGTGCTTTACACAGTTATTTCTGAACTCTTGGTTATCGGAGCAGGTGGCACGTTTTTATGAAGAGGAAGTTTTAAAATTGGTTGTACTTTCTGAAAATAAATTTACTCTTTTGAAATAACCTTCCATTGTGGAGTTAGGTTCAAATTGAGTTAACTTAAAATACACGCCTCGTATTTTGGAGTACTGCTGGGAATTGTGAGATCCACACCAAGTGGGACTGATGGAGGATGTAGAAAAAGTGCAAAGGTCAGCTCGTTTTGTACTCTCGCTATATATGAGGGGGAGTGTCACGTAAATTATACACGAGTTGGGTAAAAAGGAAATAAAATTATTCGTTGCAGCGAGATGTATTTGTGAAACGCTTTTCACCAACGTTCTCTTTCGAATGATAACGTACGTGGTTAGCACCCAGCTATTTAAGAGGTAACGATCATCATAAAAGAAATCAAATCGAAACCTGTAAGATACCTGCTATGGGAAGGTATACACTTTGTATTCAAATGTACCGCGAATTTGAGACCAGTGTCAAGCTAGTCAGGCATGGGTCATTTATCTTTGGTTGCAGGCTTATTTTTTGAGGGCAGTACTATCGATATTGAAGGCGGTGATAGTACTGTTGCCGGAAAGTAAGGTTGTGATTATTGAGAGTGCAGACTTTGCAAGGCGCGCGGATGAGATTGCAGAAGCGTGGGGACCGTGGTTGTGTGCAGTTGTCGTTCCGGCGGGATAGCCGAGGAGATGAGATTTTGAGACTTGAATGCTGAGCCAAGCTGTTTAAGATATGGAGTCGAAAGGAATAGATGACGTTGGAGAAACGATCGTTTGAAATTTTTATAAGGTAAAGTTTTTCATGGAATACTTGGCATGTTTCTATAGCACAACTTCGCATTGTTAGGTTGAACTGATGCTAACAGTAACAGTAGGGAAAGATCTTGCTGTTAGCTTATAGTCTCAAGATTCATGCTAGGGACCCCTTTCAGTGTTAGGAAAAGTATTTATTGTAGTAGTTTAGTTTTGAAATTGCGTTTTTTATGAAAGAGGAATTTCATGGGTAGTGTTGCTGAAATATGGTATTGGTGTAACATTGTTTGTGTAAATCGAGTTAAACAGTTAAGAAATGTTTACCTTTGTTTAAAAATAATTTTGTAGGCAGATTAAATATCTGAGCTTTATTTTTCTCTGAAAGATTTTAAAATTCAAAACATGACATTGTTAGTAATTTTCATGAAGTTACATCAGTTAGAAATAGATCAGATATTTCATTTTTAATAATTAGTTGGAGTTTCTTAAACAGCTTACCAGTTTATCCCTCCTCACATTTTTATTAGAAGTGCCATAGATGTTTTCTGTAGTTAGTTTTCCAGTACTTAGTACAGCAGGAAGCAGTTTGGTGTTGCGCATATTTATGCAGTAGGTGAAGGTGAGAAAGAATCAGTTTTTGTCAAGCTTACAGTTCAGTAAGATTATCAGATTTCAGGGTAGGACAATTCATTCAGTGTTCAGGTTAACAAGTGTTTCCATTGAGTCAGATTGCATTGATGCATATTGTGTTCGTTACATTCCGTTAAAGATTGTTAGTTCAGTCAGAAACAAGTTTGTAGGGCCAGAATTATTAACACATTGAATTTTATTGTCAGCAATTTTCAGACAGTTAACTTTGTTACGACATTTTTATACAGAAACAATTAGTAGTTCGTATCTCATTATAATAAACATTTCGCAGTTAGATAGGTTTTGCAATACCTTTACATTCGAATAGAATACAGTTAAAAATACGCAGTCAGATTAACATAACGTTGCACAAAGGCATTCGGCTAGAACAAGTTCAAACACACAGCAGACGGAAATTTAGTAAGAGAGAAGGAGAAGCGAGAAACTTTCAAAACGTAAAGACAGCTTCCTGCGCGGTGGAGAATTGAACAGTAAATAAATATTGTGAAAGCGATTCGATAGACCCTTTTGTCAGACCCTACAATATGTTGTGGAGAGTGAATATGTATATGTAGATTGAATTTATTTTCTGCTCAGTACCTTCTCACAGGACAGGATGTATATTTGCAACCGCGTCGGTTTGTCACATTCTGCCCCATCCCCCTTCCCTCCCTTCCCCTCTCCCCCCTCCTCTCAAGATCTTAAGTTATCTCTTAATTACGCGATCAACCCATTCACTTTTATTTTCAGCATTCTTCTGCAGCGCCACATTTCGTGTTGTATGAACTTTTTCTCGTTACGTTTCACATCCGTCTCGAATGACAAATGCCTTAAGAAAAGAGTTTTTGACACTTCGATTAATCAGGGACCAAAGAAATTTACTAAATAAGCTGACAGCAATCACAGAATTAAATCTATGGGGAAGTTGAAAGGTTGGGCCAGACCGGATTTCGAACCATTGATACAAAGCTATTAGGTTAAGCGTTTGGGGGCAAGCGTATATAGGGACATATTGGCACCATGACAAAGGCTAACTCTCGTCCTCTTCACTGGATGCAAATGTTTGAAGTTATCAACACACACTTTATAGCACTCCTGGCCACTTTCATTCATGACTCTTACCATTGCTCCGAATTCCGTGAGAATCCGGACACCATGCATTTTATATCCTCTCTTGCCACCAGAAAGTATTTTACTGTCCAGCTAACAATACTCATGAATCGACGTTACTGTCTCGTTCACTGATCTAATTTCATCAGCATCACATTTAGTTCCACTACATTCCACTACACTTATTTATCTCTTGTTAAATGTTCATCTTTCAGCCTTCCTTCCATTCAACAGATTTTGCAGGTACTTTTCTGTCTACGAGAGAACTGTCAAACCGCAAAAAAGTATTCGTCTCCTGTATTAAAAATCCGTTTGCAAATGTCGCCTTACTTTTCTTAACTTATCTTACTACCTTCCAAAGCGTCCCTTTCAGGCCCTCCTCATGTTTATGTTTTCTGTACAAGTTGTGTATATCCTTCTGTTTACAACATTTTAAATCAGCTACTATCAGTTTTTTTTTTTTTTTTTTTTTTTTTTTTTTTTTTTTTTTTTTTTTTTTTTTTTTTTTTTTTTGTATAAGGTAGGAAACTTTAACATCCCGTCAATAGCGTGATTATTACGCTCGGATTTTTGGGTGATGATGGGGAAGGAAATAGTCGTTCCCCTATAAAGGAACTATCCCGAAATATGCCTAGAGTGATTTCGGGAAATCTCGGAAAAATGTAAACCTGCATGGCCGGAGGGGGATTTGAAAATCAAATGTTTGTAGAGCTTATGTATGAACTAGCTTATACTAAGGACGTCAAAAATATCCATGCCAGAGAAGGGATTTGAACCCCCGACCGTAGTGGCCGTGCAGAACGTGACTGACGCGCCGCAGACCGCTCGGCCACTGCGGACGGCGAGGATTTGAAGCACCGTCTTCCCTTACGCGAGTGCAGTGCGCTACCATTGCGCCACGTCGTTCCGTCAGAATTATAAAGGCAGTTATTTAAGAGCTTATTTCTCGAAATTTGGAAAAGTTACAAACGTAGGTTTGTCTTTCGTTCACATATCTTCTAAGGCAGTGTTTTTCAACCTGTGAGTCGCGACTCTCAAGGGGGGTTGCAAAATCTTCCTTGCGGGGTCGTCGTCACTGGAGGAAGTAGTCTAGCTGCTCTAATAAATAACTAAGTGTTAATACGAAAACCTATGTCCAAGTGAAATTTATTTAACTTTAACATTACGGATTTTCTTGTGTAACATTAATTACGAATTGAATGGACAGTGTGCTAATGATGAATAAACGAAAAGTCTGAAAACATTTTATAGAAACTAATCGATAGGTAAAAGAACATGATACACTAAGCAATTCTGGAAAATTCGGAAACGAGGAGTACTTCTTGACAAATTGTCTGTACAGTAGGACCTTTCTTAATAATCATAATGCGTTTCTGAGGCTTGCCAAAAATGTGAAACATCCGTTAAGCAAAAACCATTTTTCTTATTCACGGAATTTACGAATTTAACTTTAAAAGAGTGAAATGTGTACCCAGCCGGGATTCAAACCTGGTTCTTCTGCTTGCAAAGCAGTTACGATGACTCCTACACCCCTGGGAACACAGCGATCAAAAAACGGCACGGACTGCTCTAGATCGCCCGTCATCGTCTTATTATGTTAGTGACGCCTGTTCTTTTGGACATGTCCGAAAAAGCAGACACTATATATATATATATATATATATATATATATATATATATATATATATATATATATATATATATATATATATATATATATATATATTATTTTGTCGGAAATCGTGTAAAACTAGGATGTGCTCTATTCCGAAAAACACACACAAGAAACTTGAAGGAAGGAAACTTAGAGTTTAACGTTCCGTCGACAGCTTGGTCATTAGAGACGGAGCTTACGCTCGGAGTGTTTCGGTAAGGATGTGGAAGGAAATCGGCCGTGCCCTTTCAAAGGAACCATCCCGGCATTTGCCTGGAGTGATTTAGGGAAATCACGGAAGACCTAAATCTGGATGGCCGGAGGTGGATTTGAACCACCATTCTTCCTAATGCGAGTCCAGTGTGTTACCACTGCGCCATCTCGCTCGGTCAGCAATTCGAAAGCTGAAGCAAAAGGAAATATTTTGTTACGCTGTCAGGGCAGACCGTGTGGGCCAGGATAAAAGGGGGAAAACGCTTGACTGAGTTACTGTTTAGCACGTGGAAATTTGAAAACACTAAGATGTACAAGAGATACGGAAATTTCTGATAGCTTCAAATCGTGGAGAAACAATTTATTAAAAACTTAAATACATTGTGGTTTTGTTTTTTCCCACAATATTATTTGCTTGTTATTAGCAGCTTTCAGCTTCTGGGTAACCCACATGAAGGCCACTGTAACGTTGGCCGAAACGTTGGTTATTTAAGTAATAGCCTTACATCATGACGCGGTACCATACCCAGAAAACTTTTATGTTATGCTGTTCGTAAGATTTGCGAAGGAAGCAGCAATATATTGGCTGAATCTTCATGAAACGTAAGCTCTCGGGCCGTCCCGCGGTACAGAACGCCTCTACTGCAGCGTCTGCCACTGTAGTCTCTTAAACATTTCTGACGCTTTTGCGCTTAGTAAGAAGAATTCGTAACGAAAAGTGCTGCTTTCCGTGGGATCTCCTCTCTGTCTTCTATTAATCCTACCTGGTATGGATCCCACCCTTCTGATCAATACTCAAGCGCTGGCCAAACTAAAGCAGCAATTTACTTGCGGATAGGAACTTGCCGAACTACTTGGGAGTGTAAATACGCCACCAAGTCAACTTGCGACCGTTGCAATTTATTGCACAAGTGACTCGCTGACTTTCAGTGTGAACAGCATGCAAGAAACTTCTGCAAGGTACCTGCAGCTATTAGGATTCATTTCTATATTCTGCAAGTTGAAGTCGCAAGTTTTTGTAAATTCGTAGGTCGTCTGCATCACACACACACACACACACACACACACACACACACATATTTAACATTTTACTAAATATTACGATTAATTTAATAAAAACCATCCAACGTACTATATGTTAACAAATAACAGAAATGGAGGAGAAACTATAATGGAGAAAGCAGGATACTAAACATTGAATGAAGCTGTGGAGAACTTCTCACATAGGCCTATAGAAAATGTACTCAGTACAGTACACAGTTTATAGAAATGTTCAAATGTTTGTTAAGCATAAGGGACTTAACTGCAGGGTCATCAGTCCCTAAACTTACAAACTACTTATGAACTAGCTAATACTAAAGACGGCACAAATATCCATGCCCGAGGGGGGATTCGAACTCCCGACCGTAGCGGCCGTGCAGACCGTGACTGGAGTGCCTCAGTCCCAGCGGCCACCGCGGCCGGCCAGATTATAGACAGTATATTGAAAACAAGCGTACGGGTTTAGTGAATTTAATATATTGCAACAAATCTCAGAACAAAGTTAACGGAATGTCTTGTAAATTTGATATTGTTATGGAGTTTTTTAGGAAATGGTATAATGTAAAGACGCAATTTTCGCACAAACTGAGAAAACACTGGTATAAAGTAAAAAGTGGCACTTCAAAATATTGCGTGACAAGTAAAAGTTCATTGGCTGAAATAACTGTGTGAAAAGCATCCTGTTTCAATATGACGTGTCCAATTGATGTTAATAAACGTTCCACATCATTTATAGACATTCTAGAAACGTTTTCAAAGCTAACCATGTTCCCAAAACCCAGTTCTAGCAAAACATATTGTGGTCTTGTAAGCATCATCTCAAACCGAAATATTTTTCTTTTTCTTGTTCTTCGTAATAATTAAAGAGCTACAGCATAAATGACCCACCTACGTGTCATTTTGCTTGCTCTCACTAAACGTAAATGTCAACGGTGTCTGCAAGTTATTGATACAAGTTACTTGTCAAAGTACTTGCAGAAATATCTTGCTTACTTTTTTGCGAGTATTGTGTAAACGGAGCAGCAAGCGCATCGCAGTGACTTCCTGCAATAACTTCTGCAAGCGACTTGCTAGTGTAAACCCAGCTAAGTGTTTTGTAACCTACGTCTTTTGTTGGCCGACTACACTTCCTAAGGATTTTTCCAATGAATCTGTCTAGCATCTGCCTTATCCACGACTGATTTTGTATGTTCGTTCCATTTCAAGTCCACACCTACACACGGAAATTTCGCGGAAATGATTGCTTCCGGCGTTTGTCCTGCTGTTGTGCTGTTACGTAATAAAGGTTCTTTCCTTACATGGAAAGGTATAACTTTACATTTGTTCATGTTGAGGCTCAGTTGCTATTCGCTACAGCAAGTGTTGTGGGACGAAAGAATAAATAGCTCCTATTGCCCTACATCAGGTCTGCTTTGTAGGATATCCATAACGAAGGTATTAAATTTTTGTGTATAAATATTTTATCATGAGATACTTAATATGTTGTGCCCTTTGCATTTTGTGTGTTTCGTGTACGACTGAAGTGCTGCAATTCGCAGAGCAGCGTCTTCGCAGCCGAGCCTAAACTAAAATTTGCTAGCCGACAATTATTCCATGCTGAAGGCTACGAGGCGACGAAGAATGCTGAGCATTGCTGATAGCATAGCCTCATCATTCCACGGAACAACTAAATAAATGAACCAAGGAGGTTAGAATACCGGGAGACGCCCTTACGCTGAAAAAATGAAGCCTGCCTCCGCCATATTGCTAAGTTTTGCAGAAGTCTTCGTATTGTACAGCTAATTTTTTATGTCACCTAAAACAGTAATAAACCGTCGGACTGTTTTGCGTGATGTAAAACGTCTTAAGAGTGTAAATTAACCGTTTAAATTTAAGTTTTCAAATATATTATGATGAATAATTGTTGCTATTTATTCAAGAAAGTATATTGTTGGAAAGTACAATACTTTTCAGTGCCTGTCAGTTCAATGCATTAACAATTAGAGGGTCGATTTAACGCATGGTTTTAATGAAGAAGTAGCATCCCAAAACTGAGAAAGACGGCGGACAGGCCTCAACTTTACTTCCATAGCTTAAGGCGAAACGCATATTTTACTTCCATAGCTTAAAGCGGTACACACATGTTACTTCCGTAGCTTAAGGCGGTACACACGTTTTACTTCCATAGCTTAAGGTGGAACACAGACGGACGAAAACAGACTGATTGAGGCACGATAACTGCTTGACTGCCATCTGCTGTACTGGCACACGTTTTTATAACGTTTCAGGTCGATCTTGAGAATTCTTCATCTTAAAGTTCTTGAAGTTTTAGAAGAACTTTCAGGTCATATAACTTTAATGTTAATATTCTTTCAATACTTGAATAATAATAATAATAATAATAATAATAATAATAATAAACTTTTTAATAAAAACAGTCAAATACGTAATGGAATTCTAAGTTGACGATCGGCTGACATATAATCGCCAACTGTCATATTTTCCCAAGTTCTTTGGGTTTCACATGTAAACATTAACAGCATGGGCGGGCTCTTGCCCGAAATTCAAATCTTAACACAAGATTTTATATTGGGTGATCAAAATATCAGTATAAATTTGAAAACTTAACAAATCACAATTATGTACACAGAGGGGTAAAAATTGACACACACGCTTGGAATGAGATGGGGTTTTATTAGAAAAAAAAGTATTGCTAGACGCGTAAAAGATCTGTTGCGCGCGTCGTTTGGTGATGATCGTGTGCTCAGCAGCCACTTTCGTCATGCTTGGCCTCCCTGGTCCCCAGACCTCAGTCCGTGCGATTATTGAATTTGGGATTACCTGAAGTCGCAAGTGTATCGTGATCGACCGACATCTCTAGGGATGATGAAAGACAACATCCGACGCCAATGCCTCACCATAACTCCGGACATGCTTTACAGTGCTGTTCACGACATTATTCCTCGACTACAGCTATTTTGAGGAATGATGGTGAACGTATTGAGCGTTTCCTGTAAAGAACATCATCTTTGCTTTCTCTTAATTCGTTGTGCTAATTATTGCTTTTCTGATCAGATGAAGCGCCATATGTCGGACATTTTTGAACTTCTTTTTTTTCTAATAAAACGCCATGTGATACAAGCATGTGTGTCAATTTTTACCTCTCTATCCACATTATTCCGTGATTTAAGTTTTCAAATTTATAGTGACTTTTTTATCACCCGGTGTAATACCTGTCATGAACCTTACGAAATCGGTAAGAACAAGTGTATCTTATTTGTTTATAGTATTCTGTATTTAAGAAAATAATAGAAATGGTCGGAAACATAATTATGGATCGTCGGAACTCGATACACTCTAGATCATCCTGCATTTCGTTACCCACTCCCAATGTTGGGACTTCTCGATAAATTATTGCACAATCCGCAGAAAGCCTCATTGAACTTCCTATGTTAACTACGAAGTCATATGTATCTTGAAAAGCAACAGTCCTAGAACACCCCCTGGGGCACGCCTGAGATCAGTTTACCGCAAAAGACTTCTCTACGTTGCGTTCTGGAAGCTAGATAAGCCTAAGTCCAGTCACATGGTCGGTCTTCAACACGATCACTCATTGTTGAGCATGTGACGGTATGGAGCGGCATCGAACGTCTTGCGGAAGCCATAAAACACAGCATTACCTGCGATTCTGTATCTACTGCCTTCTGGATCTGTCTTTCAAATTTAAGTTGTTTATGATTGTTTTCCTAATTATACAATTTATTAACTTAAAAAGTAAAAAGTCAAATCGAAATATAAATATTTTATAAAATAAATAATTCCTATAATGCTATCTTGGTTTTCACTTTTGAAGATCCTTTATTTATGAGATCGCCTCCGCAGCCTACGACGTCAAGTAATGTATTCATTTTATAGCCTGAAGATTTGACTGATTTATCGTGTAAAGTAAGTTCAACGGATTCCTTTTAGTGATTGTATGGATGGCTTCACAGTTCTCATTATTCAGGTCAATTGCCAATTTTTGCACCATGCAGATATCTTACGTAAACCATTTTACTTTTCCTTTTGATCTTCTGGCGACTTACTAACCGATAAGTGAAAGCATCATCCGCTAACAATCTCAGAGCTACTGAGACTGACTCCTAAATCTTTATCTATATGAGAGTGGAAGGATACTCATTCACTCAGTGAGTAAACACGAAATCTTGAAAACTACTTCACCTATGAAGCTGAAATTTGTCAGAAATACCGTTTATATGTAGAAGACGTCAGCTAAGAAAGTATTTTGCGATAGTGCTCATAGTTCGTGAGATATGACGTCATAAACAATGAAAACTTCCCCTTCTTGTGGTACGTGATACTGTGACTCTCACTCCACTATTTGAAAAGGAGAGCGCTTAGCGACTTGCAGCAAACTTTAAACATAATTTCAAACCTTCAGGAAACTTTTTATCGCTGAAGACCATAGCAAAATGATGAAAGGAAAAAGTTTCTCGCTTACTACTTTTCCGCTGTTCACAGAGTAAAACTACGTCATTCGGTATCACGTTGCAATTTATAATTTCTACACTACATACTGTACCCGCATGAAATTTTACAGACAGTATACACACATACAGCTGACTGTACCTTTGAAATTGTATCACAGTACAACACATAGTTCATGTGATATAAGCAAATATCGGTAACGTTCATGGAAAACCTCCCCATCACGCACCAAGTTTTAAACTATTACTTCTTTACCACTAATTGTATTCGTAACAGATTTTACAGACTTGTAGCACTTATACAAATGAATATAAACCTGAAAACTTATACAACTGTACAACATATAACTTAATACATATGAGATCATATACACTGTGATGGAAAAAAAAACTTCTCACATCAGGCACCACGTTTTATTTCATTTATTATTTACAGCTAAGATACTCCAGTATTCCAGTGAGCTTAAGGAAATTCCTGAAAGATGACAGTGCTGTTGAGAACTTTGAAGCAACTTTGAAATGTGAAGTTCATACCGCTGTAGGAAAACGCAGTAGACTTCAAAGGAAGAGAATGAAACAGTGTACATCCGACTAATACCCATTATTTCCAACAGATCTGGCTTTTAACGTTAAAAGACTACAGTTTGCATTGAGACTTGTGATTTCTATTATGATCAATAAATCACAGGGCAATCTACTCAATACTGTGGAGTCTGTTTGAAATCTCCACGCTTTTCGCACGGACAGCTTTATGTCGCTTGCTCAGGGATGAGTTCCTCCACGCAAAATATTCATATTAGGTCCTGGACAAGTCACAAAAAATGTTGTTTGTATTCAGGAAGGAAGGAAGGAAGGAAGATTAGTGTTTAACGCTCCGTAGATAGCGTGGTCATTAGAGGCGGAGCTTATGCTCGGACCCCGGCTTTTGCCTGGAGAGATTTAGGGAAAACAAGAATATCATAAATCTGGATCACTGGAGGCTGGTCCGAACCGCCATCTTCTCGAATGTAAGTCTAGTGTCTTACCACAACGCCACCTCGCTCTGTGTTGGTTACAGTCAAGTTGTGATTTAAATGCATGTATGAATGTTACATATCATTTGTATTTTGATTTCTATCTTTGTTTGTTCGGATACAGTACTTCAAATGTTGTACAGCCGGTGACAGAATTCGCGAGACCCCTCGCCTAATCGCTATACACAACTGCAAAGTTCTGCTGCTTGGTGGGAAGTATATACAGCTAGGCAACACGATCGTACATACTGTCAATTACACATATGACACGAAATCTGGGAGGAAAAATGTTATCTTCCAGTATCGCAGCCAGTTGTAACAACACGCGTGCTTTCTATGCGACGTGAAGGCGACTTCGAAAACTGATTTTAGAAACTGCTTTGCGTATTAGCCATAGCGTTTTAAGCTGTTCGCGAACGACAAATTCCTTTCCACATTTCTTTTCTTATAGTTTCAATGAACAAAGACAGCAATTAGGATTGAGATGCTGCAGTCCGTGAATATTTTCGGACGGTACTGACACATGCAAATGGAAAAATTTCATGTATATCATAGAATTAATTCAATTACATGAATGGACTTTGTTATGAAGCTAAGTGTTACATCATGGTGCATCATGTTCCGAGTATCGCTGACGGTTTCCGCCCACCGCCTCGGTTGCGCTATAAAGACGACAACCGTTTGGCGCCGCAGATCACTGATGGTATTTCCGAGAGTGAAGGTATCGTGTCATTTCCACTGGTTCTCTTTCGGTTGATGTTGCAACTAAGATATCAGCATAAATTTAACAAACATAAGCCAGCTGTGTCATCACAAATTACAGTTCTCCTCATATGTTTGGTATTTTTCCATACTCCTTGTCTTATTGAAATGCCTAATATTAAGCATTCGACAACATATTGGGCTATTGTAATACCAGATACGATTATGTCAAATGAATGTGCAGAGAAGCAAACAAATGATAAAGATAAGCTTATTTATCTCGCCAAATGGCCAACTACTGATCAACGAGCGACAGTTCGATTACTGACTCTTTCGCATTTTTCTTCTATTTTGAAATATGGCTCATTATGTTTCTCACTTAACAATAACAAACACACATGATAATTGCCGCGCTGGAGTAGCCGAGCGGTCTAAAGCACCTCGCTGCGGAGCGCGCGGTTGCTCGCCGTGGAGTTTCGAGTCCTCCCTGGGGTATGGGTGTGTGTGTTTGTCCTTAGGTTAGTTTACCTAGGTTTAAGCAGTTTGTAAGCTACGGACTGATGACCACGCATTTTGGTCCGATAGATTTACAGACATTTGAACACATGATAATTGAGTAACAATCTGATCGCAATCATTGTGAGGAAATTATTATTCCGTACCCATGGAAATATATTGATAATACTATATGAAACATGTGCAACAGAGAATTGTGTTGCATCAAATGAATTTCTTTAAACTATCGTATCCAACACGTAATTGTATTTTTATTCCGTTTCTTTCAATAACGACGAAAAAACTACGTTTTTCGTGCAAGCAACATTATGAATATTAAATCGCTGTGACATTCAAATCCGTAGTCGTTTAATATAATCCTGTTTCAATCCTGAATGTAGTACAACAACAAGAATTCCGAATACTGGCGAGCTCGGTGTTCGCCACTTGGCTTCCCCAGAGGTTAAAGAGATCTTTTGGTGTGAGTTGGTCACTGGCGAGCATCGAAGACGATATGTTTCGCATACTACTCAAAAATATAAAGGAGTGAAGATTCTAAAGCTAATTCCTTGGTTTTAGAAACCGCAGTCGTTTATTCTGTAGTAGGACAGCATTACACACCGGTGGGTTTCAGTTACTGTGGAGAATACGAATCCACGGTTTTTCGTTAAAAGCGTGCGTAGTTTCCTGCCACTTATGAGTAGGTGGTAGACCTATGTTCCTGCAGAGATTCGATAAACGGCTATGCTATAGTATGTGTGGGTGGCGCCGGCATAAATGGACAGATGCGTAACACGAGGTCCTAGGATCGATCTGACATCCGCAGCACTTTTATTTTTAATTATTCACTCATTTTCACGAGTTTCAATCCGTATTTTTCACATACGTAACTTTTCTGCTAAGTAACAACTTTGGTAGCGAATATAGTATCAAAAAGTTTTAACTCTTCATTCAGCCAGTTGATATGATGAAGTTTTGAATGAATCAACGAAATAGACAGTCTATTTGCCTCAGATTGACACTGCCACCAGAAAAATGCAACAGATCGTGTGGGTCATAGCATAAGTTTTTCCACAGACAGATAATAAACGTTGGTTTCAGGGCACATATCGTATGGATTTATAAATATCAAACAATATAGTAATCACAATGTATTAGCTGAAATAAGTATCAAAGGAAAATAATATTTCAAAAATTGTAGCACGTATTTATATGCCGATGTTATATTACATTCCTTAGGGTGTTCATCGTCAAAGAAAATCTCCACACAATGCAGACTTAACCAAAGTATTTTAAGCGAGAAATTTTATCCGAAATATGCTTCGGTGCAAAGCATACTTTATTCAAGCTTTTAAGGAAATGACTTTTCACTGTTGATTTTTGTGCATGGATGGGAATTGTGTGACTGAACTGATGCTGTAGGATTGAATGTGTTTTAATTGAGACCCCTCTTGACATCAACGTTCGTGGCACACTGAAACGTTTAAGTAAATTTAAATTTCATAAATAAAAGTTTTACATTGCGAGGGGTAATATGAAATCAACAAAAATGTAAGGAGTAACGGGGAATCGAACCTTGACTTCCAACTTTGTACGCCAAGCACTTGTCCACTACGCTACACACACTCCTCACAGACTGGAAGTTAATAAGCAGCTTATATAACACCTATTTGTCTGTGAGAAATTTTCGCCTCCGTATTCGCTTTCCCTTTAGCCAACTCGGACGGTATATTTTGGGAATTTGAAAGATTTGTCAACTTCCTTCTCGCAGGGTTTGAACAAAATCTTTGAAAACCATCCCGCAATCTACTCTGTCAGTCATAAACATTCTACAGTATAAACTGAAAGACAGAATCGTTGAGGAAATGTCTGCCCCCCCCCCCCCTCCCCAATCCTTGAGGGTTAAAATTCTAGAAGTAGGAACATCCTCATCCATGATCCACGGACTGAGGCGCGATATTTTTGTGAAATTCAGTGTCCTGTTACAGCGACAGTCGTAAAAATTGTGGGAATAAAGTTTATGAAGTAGTTTCTGTTAATATTTATAAAGAAACTTTACGCTGTAGCTACGAATGCCTGATCCACGAAACAGCAACGAATCTAAATCATTAATACGAACGTGTTTCTGACGTCATTTTTACTCGTGAGTGTTCTATAGTTCAAAGGCACATGCGGTGACTTGAGAGTAATTTTGCAAAAAATTTGTAACAAAAAGTGAGGGAGACGTATGTCGACCACGCTACCAAACACCCACATGCACGCTCTTGGTATTCTGGGGTGTTCATTCTACTATCAATCGATGCTTTATGTCCTCTGACTTTATTGAAAGCAGTACGGTTTTTTTAATAAGTGAACCATGTCAAGTTACCAAAAAAAGGTGGTCTTATTTTTTTCTTCCTGATTTCTTTAATGAACAGTTTCATATTAACAACATACCTAACGCAAGAATCATTTGTGAAACGTCTGAGACCAACTGAATAACAGTTGGTAAGATTTAGCTGTAGTAGATTGTCGTGTAAGGAAGTTTGTTTACACGCGCTAGCCGTGGTGTGAAGTACCCCGTTTACTTCCGTTCAAACCTCTGGCCGGCCACAAGCACTGACTGGAGGACGAGACATTCGCTGCGATTGAGCAGAGTAGAGGCATGCCTCGCCTCTTCTCGACTGCCCACTGATGTGTCTGAACCTGTCTTTTCTTAAGTGGACTGTTTGCCTTATGATGCCTGGTTATCCTGATACCGATCTCCTAATGGATTGTCGTCCTAGGTTACATTATTGTGCAATGAATAAATATTTTTATTATTGGATGGTTTCAGATAGCTCGCCTGTCAGTTGCCATATTTAGCGGCAATTCTTACATTATTAAACAATAAGTCTGTTATAACTTCTTTATATTTCAACATTAACCTGTCGTGCCGCTGAAAAAAAAGGTGTGTGTGGTGTATTAAAATTGTATTCTGTTGAATGTGTAACACATTAACCTCGAAGCAACTATCAAATTATATCTTAACAATGACATGGCCGCATTGAGGCGCTACGCTACGATGTGCGAGGCCGTTCCCCCTCGGGTGTTCGAATCCCCCCCCCTTGGGCATGGATGTTTGTAACGTCTGCAGTATAAGGTTGTTCATAAGTAGTTTGTAAGTTTAGGGACCGATGACCCCACAGTTAAATCCCATAAGCTTATCAAAAATTAAAACTTTTTATTTTTTTTTTATGACATGGCAGTTACGTATTGATTTGAACGTAGGGTCTGTTTGTTGGTTTTGAGGAGTTTTTAATGTTTTCAATACCATTTCGATAGTCTAAGCTGCAAGCAAAGAACTAACCTTCGGAAAATCTAATGGTGAAACAAAGTACGCTGTTGTATTAACAAAAAATACAAAAGTTTCGAACCTCTGTTATAGTCTCTGTATCTGTTATCTGGTTTAGAAGTGAGTTTTATACACAACTTCAAGAAGAATTTGAAAGTAAGGTATAAAATCCATTACTCCACGACCCAAGGTATTGGCGCTTACCTTTTATACTATCGATATACCCGGAATATTACTACGGCATATCGTATAAAGAGCTTTGCAACATACTTCCAGAAACCTACTGGAAACCTCTGACCTGAATAAAAACACATGTCGTTTATGGCTGCTTACCATCAACAATAGTTATGGTAAAGGGTTACATTGTGTTTTATTTTTTTATTTGGCCTTCATCGCCCTTCCAGACGAACCTGCTCCTTCCACAACGCTTTTCTAAAATCGGCTGCAATCCTCTTCGAGGAAGTTCATAATGTTAGAAGAAAGTATAATTTCTAAAATCCTGCTGCAATCCGACCTCAATAATATAGCCCTGTAATTTTTTGGATCACTTCTATTGGCTTTCTTGAATATTCGAATGAGCTGTTTTTTTGTGTGAGGGGGGGGGGGGGGAAGATTTAACTAAATATATATTCAGAGGCCAAACCATGAATGAAACATAAAGGGCATAAAGGAGAAAGAAATGTAGCAAGGATATGCAACAAGTAAAAATAAGTGAATACACCTTTTTCGTAATGATCCGAAAGTGAGAAGAAGAAGAAGACCTCCTCAAATGGGTCTTACAGTAAATGGGACATAAAAAGAAACAAGACAAAGAAAGAACATGCATTCCATTAAATGGCATAGGTGCGAGTTACAGTCTGATAACTTGTTCGTGGCCATTGTGAGATTACCGCCTAATACAAATACCGGTAATCAATAGCATTTGATAATAAAACAGTATGAAGTTCACTGCAAACATTGACCATGCCAATGCACTAAATGTTACACAATTTTAATCTTATTATTTATGGTAGCAATGTATGTACACAGTTGGGTGACAACATTTATAGTTAGGCCTTAGGTAGAAATTCTCCACGTTGAGATTTGCTGTGTGCTTGTAGCTGACGGGAGGCCAGCGAGCAGGCCGATGTTGGTGGCTTGTTCCAACTTAGGATTTTACAGTTCGTTTCCGGTGAGGGGAGAGAGGGACAATGGCGAGTGCCAGGCACAGTGCAGTGCACAAATATTGTAATACTACTGGCATTTGAAGTAATACGATGCAGTTAGGAACCTTTAAGGCCCTCATTACTAAATAGCCTGTTGATAAATAAACAATACATTAGCTGATATAGTCACATCTGGCGTAATATGTTTAATTGACAATGAAAAGTAGTAAGTTACCAACGAAGACAAGACAGTTACACAACTAGCATGGCAATGTTTGTTTATAAAAGTAATATATTAACTATTTCTCATTTTATTTTCAATTGTTCTTTTGTATTTTATCTTGAAGTATTCAGTTAAATCACTTATCTGTGGTATAAGAAATTGCACGATTATGATAAACAGTACAAAGGATGTTTATACTAATATAAAAACGTAAGAAAATATTTGTTTAATGTGTAGTGTTATTATTTTGATTTTAAGTAAAGTTTTAGAAATGTATTGGCTGAGCGCTGTACGTTGGCAAATCGGTTAGAACAGTTCACATGGGGAAGTTGATGACGTAGGAGAAAAAAAACCGGCAGTTGAGCTTTTGGCGCGCGCGCGCGCGCGCGCGCGAGGACAGAAAGTGAGGACTGCAGAGAGCATGTGGTGTGGCTGGCCTGGCGGGGTCGCTCTGCATCAGTCGGCATGTGGATCTCGAGGTGGTGACTTTAGATTTGTCTGTGGCAATCGCCACGTGTGGTTGCTCGTCGTAGACTGCACCAAGTTAAATCGAGTGCTACTGTGTGTTTGTGAATATTTAGCCGGTGGAACAAGGTGTGCATCGCATTGAATTAAAGTGACTGTGTTAATGTAACACGTGTCGTCGCATAGGCACGAACATAAACGGTGTTTGAGACAGCCACGTGGTGTGAAAATAATTCGCGACAAATATTCATTTTGTCTGGGGGCTCACGAGCTATAACTTTATTTGGTAAATGTGTCGACGTACAGACGTGAACTTTCACGTGTTTTCAAAAATAGTAGTTAGTACACCCTTTTCTCTCATGAACTTGATTTTATTATGAATTTGTTTTGTTAATCATATGCAGGGAAGGAAAGCTGCGAACGTGTGATATCATCCCCTAGAAAACGAGTCAAACAGTCGCAATCACAGTTCCAGTGTTTTTGCATGTTTAGGAATTTGGTTCGCAGTTGGTGGTTGTGAGTTTTTAAAAATTAATCTTTCCCTATTTTAAACTCTCACCCCGACCTTCACGCTCGCACCATGGATGAGAGACCGTGAAAAAGCGTAGATTTCGTCATAAGGAGAGGTGCGTCTTCCCCTGGTGGCATGATGTGTGTGGCGTACGAACAGCACGCCTAATCAGCGGGCAACCCGTCGGACGGACATGCTTGGCAGGCCTGCGGAAGAACAAGGCGTGACCCTTTCAACTGCGACCGTCAGCCATATCGAAGGCGCGTCCAAGCCGACAGAAGTTCTCACGGCGAGCTATTTTCCTTCACCATCTCACGTGCGCGAAAGTAAACACCCAGATGTATTCTTGCGCTCCGCTATTTATGTAGGCGCGTCCCGAAACTCGCCAGTCGTTCCAACAATCGCTCAGGACCAGTTCTTGCGTATGTTGCAAAAACCTTATGAGCAAAGTATGGCCGAAGCCACGACAGCTGAATATCACGAACTTAGGTGACACCAACTGCAGTGTTTCTGGTCAACCTTACAACGAGCTCCTTATACCTCCATTTCTTGGTGCTTCTCTCGGAGCCAATTTCGTGCCATGAGAACGTGTTTTTGGTTATCCACAAGAGACATAATTCTTCCGTACGAGTATCGTCAATAAATCCTGGATGTTGATCTAAGCGTTCCTTTCGTTCTTACTTCCATACGTGAGATATACCAGTGTGTGTGTATTGACACTATCCGTTAACTCTTTCCAACCCATGGATGCCAAATGGCATCGTCATGTTTATCTATTACTCTCAGCCCAACCATTTGATCGAAGATTCTAAAGAACACTACAGAACTTTCCAAAATTCATTGCGGGCAGCTTGGCTAATATTACTTCGAGGAACAGAGGAGCATTAGGCCACATTAGACTGACAAATTATGTATTTTTGCTTAATGTTTAAGTTAGAATACAAGAAGCAAGCCATTAAAATTGCTAAACCACGATGATGTACTACAGGCGCGAAATATAGCCGACAGAAGGAAGATGATGTGATATGCAAATGATTTGCTTTGCAGAGCATTCACACAACACAAGGTTGGCGCCGGTGGTGGCAACTACAACGTGCTGTCATGAGGAAAGTTTCAAACCGATTTCTCATACACAAACAGCAGTTGACCAGCTTTGCTTGGTGAAACGTTATTGTGATGCCTTGTGTAAGGAGGAGAAATGCGTACCATCACGTTTTCGACTTCGGTAAAGGTCGGGTTGTAGCCTATCGCGATTGCGGTTTATCGTATCGCGACATTGCTGCTCGCGTTGGTCGCGATCCAATTACTGTTAGAAGAATATGGAATCGGTGGGTTCAGAATGGCAATACGAAACGCCGTGCTGGATCCCAACGGCCTCGTATCACTAGCAGTCGAGATGACAGGCATCTTATCTGCATGGCTGTAACGGATCGTGCAGCCCCGTCTCGATCCCTGTCAACAAATGGGGACGTTTCCAAGACAACAACCATCTGCACGAACAGTTCGACGACGTTTGCAGCAGCATGGACTATCAGCTCGGAGACCATGGCTGCGGTTATCCTTGACGCTGCATCACAGACAGGAGCGCCTGCGATGGTGTACGCAACGACGAACCTGGGTGCTCAAACGGCAAAACGTCATTTTTTCGGATGAATCCTAGTTCTGTTTACAGCATCATGATGGTCCCATCATTATGCCCAAGTGACTACGCGGTGAACGCACATGGAAGGTGTATTCGTCATCGCCATATTGGCGTATCACCCGGCGTGATGGTATGGGGTGACATTGGTTACACGTCTCGATCACCTCTTGTTCTCATCGACGGCACTTTGAACAGCGGCCGTTACATTTTAGATGTATTATGACCCTTCATCGGATCCCTGCAAAACCCTACATTTTTTAGAAGGATAATGCACGACCGCATGTTGCAGGTCTTGTACGGGCCTTTCTGCATGTGGAAAATGTTCTACTGCTGCCCTGGCCTGCACATTCCCCAGATCTCTCACCAGTTGAAAACGTCTAGTCAATGGTGGCCGAGCAACTGGCTCGTCACAATACGCCAGTCACTACTCCTGGTGAGCTGTGGTATCGTGTTGAAGTTACTTGGGCATCTGTATCTGTACACGCCATCCAAGCTCTGATTGACTCAATGCCTAGTTGTATCAAGGCCGTTATTATGGCCAGAGGTGGTTTCTCAGGGTACTGATTTCTCAAGATCTATGCACCCAAATTGAGTGAAAATTTAATCACATTCTGTTCTAGTATAATATATTTGTCCAATGAATACCCGTTTATCATCTGCATTACTTATTGGTGTAGCAATTTTAGTGATCAGTAATTATATCAAGGTAATTGAATCTAAAAAATTTGAAATTTTCATTAACAGATTATTGTAAAATGTATAAATTGGTAATAAACAGTTTGAAAAAGGTGTCAGGTGCAGTAAAGGAGACATATCCTGCCTAATGATGGTATATGAAGTCATCCCAAATTTCCCTAAAAAAATTCCAAATTTCAGAAAACTATAGATTATTACAATCATTATGAATATAAATATGCAAAGAAAAACTTTAGTACATAAATTCATAAAATTTGGTCTCGAAAAGGCGTTTTTCAACATCTGGGTCGCAATTTCCCCAAGGGGGGGGGGGGGGGGAGGGAGAGGGGTCGCAAAGTCTTTTCAGAGGCTTCGCCGTCACAGGAGGAACCATTAAACGACCAGCCATGAGCATGCCTAAACACTAGGTGTCTGTGAAACAAAAGGTTAGGTTAGATTAGGTTAGCTTAGGATGACTCAGAAAAGTTTTATATCACAACTACGTGGTTTCTTGGGGACCATCAACTCTCAGTTGAATAGGGCAAAGATTGTTTCAAAATAAATACATCGTGTAAACAGTGAGTAAACGAAAAGCCTGAGAAATGTTTTCAGGTGCCAGGTGATAGAATTTCTAAATATGCTTGTTCTATCTTGTAAATTAACTATTGTTTGCAAATTGACTAAACAGTGGAATCTTCCCAAACGAGCATAATTCGATTTTGAGCTTTATCTGCAATTCGAAATTCCCTTATGCAACGTATGTTTCTCTTTCGTTATTCATGTAATAATAGGATGCCATCCGTTCAGAAAAATGGACTAAAATTTATCCTATCACTACAATACCGTATTCTTTTAGGTCTTTACAAGAAATTCGCATCAACAGAAAAATTATTAGTAGCCTTTAAAATTAACACACAGTTGTTATGTTTCGCAGCACAGCGATATGGTAAGTTTTCCATAACGGCTGCCACATTTCCATCAATAGCTACATCATCAGGTCTATTGGTTATCCAATGTTCCTGCGCTGCCTTGTTTACCGATTTTCGTCCATAACGTACAGTCCTTGTTTGTCCGTAGGTTACCAGTATGGGAAACCATCCATAGTGACACGACCTTGAAGGACAGCAATACTTATTCAAAAGTATTGCACTTATGAAAGTATTGAATCATACTATTTGTTCACTAGAACACCTTTTGTGGTAAGTAATGTCGCCACGCACCTTAATTATTACCAATATTTCCGATAAGGAGAACTAATTTACATGGTTGTTCCACTCTCTTAGGTTTTTAATGACAATAACACTTTTATGCCCAAAGAGCACCTAATGGTCTCTAAAATCTTAGTACTTTTGATACATGAAAATACATACTTTATACTACAAACCGCTTCTGTTGAGTCACAAAATTCTTTCTACTAAAGGTGAACTGTTATTCCCGCCCTTGCTGTTTTTAATGGCAAGTGTTTTATGTTTCTTAGGTTTTTAACAAGATATGACAGTTACCCAATGGTACAAACCATTCTTACTTCAGATTCAGGCGAGGTAACACCCGTTTCGAACGTTCAGTCTAATAAAACATTTCAGGAAGTACACTTGGTGAGTAGCGATTCTCTTAATACACTCTTCTCTAATGATTTCGCCATCAAAATTCTTGCTCACGGTGACTTTCATACCCACTAGGTTTAAGCAAAAGTGACTCCAACTCTATACATGTCCACTTATTTATGCCAAAAACAAACATATGTACGTTTTAAGTTTTAAGGAGGGACCCCACAAAACTCGACACCCAATATCAATATTGGGACGTCGTAAAAAGTCTTCCCACCTTATGTACTAAGGAAGGTTGGTGTATAGCAGATTTTTATAATTTTGTAAATAATAGTTATTAGAAACCCTGTGTATAAGTTTTTTCATTAATTCCTTGTAGTGTTTTTACACACCGTTAGAACCACATTTCATATGTTTGGTAAGTAAAAGTTGTCTCGGTCGTTCAGTGGTAGATCCCGTAGTTTTAGCAGGTCGCCTGCCTAAATATTCATAACGAAAGCATCAGGACGACGGGTCCTAAGCTATATAACCATAAAATGTGACCATTTTGATGAACCAAGTTATTTATTGAAGTATTAACATACACGAATAATATGTTCGTAGAGCTTATGGGACTTAACTACGGGGTCATCAGTCCCTAAACTTACAAACTACTTATGAACTAGCTACTACTAAGGACGGCACAAATATCCATGCCCGAGGGGGGATTCGAACCCCCGACCGTAGTGGCCGTGCAGACTGTGACTGACGCGCCGCAGTAAGCTCGGCCACCGCGGCCGGCACACGAATAATATTCATACCGACGTATAGTGGGACTGTAGTAAGACAAAGACTGAATATCAATTTAGTCTGTGTTCGCACCGTTTCATGCGTATAAATACATACTATGATTTCTGCAACATTCTAGAATACTGAAATAGTTAAATACAGTTTTATGAAATGTGTAGATCTAGTACTGAACAATGTTCTATGAAATTAATGTGTATAAAATTATTACAGTTACATTAAAAGCATTTTCGTGACAAACAAAATCAATAATGTGAACATAAGGATTTTATTGACAGCAGTACAAAAGTTTATGATTTTTATATTTCCGAATTTACAATGAAAGATTAACATCAAGGTAATCAGTTTATGACATAATGCTTAATACAATTCAGTGTACCTGAAAATGTTAGAGATGAAATTTGTGTTGAAATTACAATGTTGCCAAATGTCAATGTTACGTTTTTCTTTACAAACAGAATTATTTTATTAAAGTCCAACAAAATACCTTGCTATTGATGCAATTAAACAGTCTTGGAACTTATTATAAAGTTTTATGAATAAAAAAAGTTTTAATTATGATAGGTATCAAACGATTCATTTATCCAAACAAACTGAATTTTATAGGGGATATACATTACAACCTGAAGGTGCATCTGTAATAGTGCGAAACCGGTCGTTACCTAATAAAGGTATTAAAAACAGCTCAGGCGAATTATGAAATTTCTTTGAAAGGAATCCTGGCATAATTGTGTTACTTTTTCGAATTTCTTAACAATAAAGTATTTCAGCTATGGATGCCCGTATTATAAAATAGTTTCGGAGAGGGGATTGGGGATCGCTAAAAAAATTTTTTTGGGAGAAGGTTGCGTATTCTGCACTCGTTTATTCAGCCTCGAGCCAACGAGGAAGTCGTGGTAATACGGTGGAGACTACAATAATTTGGCCAGTGGTGAACACCACCTGTGATGATTTGGAAGCACTACCGCAGTACGTTTGGAATAATAATGAGCCGCGCAGTCAGACCGGCGGTTCGGACAGGAGGAGAGGTGAGCCGTACGGCAGGACAGCAGTCTGGTGCTCACGGGGGACATCCCAGAGTGTGGCGCACGCTGACTTGTGAGTCATAAAGCGGTGCCTCTAATGCCTGCGGCGGCGTCGTAAAGAGCGAGTTACGAGGGGACCGCCTGGGGACAAAGGGACCGGCAGCCACCGCGGGGGCGTGGCGTCCGTCTGGCATTCCGGGCCCAGGCGGGGGCGGGGGCGGGAAGCGCAGAGCCAGCTGTAGCGCGACACACTGAGGACTAAAGGGGCAGGGCAGGAGATTGGTGTAGGGAAAAGGTGGAGTGGGAAGTAGCTGAAGGAGAAAAATTTGGGAACATGGGGATGTAGTGGGGTTAGAGATAGGGGGAGTGAGTGGGATTGATTTAGGGAAAGGGTGGAGGAGAAATGGAGGTAGAGAAAAGGAAAATATGGGGAATTCACAGAGGAAGTAAAGTTATATGAGAGAGAGGATGACAATGTGAGTAGTCAAATCAGGAAATAGCAAGTTTCAGAGGGTGAAATTTATGTAGGTATAAGGTAGATGTGAAGGACAAAAAAGAAATAGATTGGAAAAAAGCATACACAGATCAAGAAAAGTTACTTTATATATAGCCCGCTGTGGTGCCCGAGGGGACTGAGGCACTACAGTTACGGTCTGCACGGCCACTAAGGTCGGGGGTTCGAATCCCCCCTCGGGCATGGATATTTGTGCCGTCCTTAGTATTAGCTAGTTTGTAAGTTTAGGGACTGCTGACCCCGTAGTTAAGTCCATAAGCTATACAAACATTTGAAATATATAAGAGAGAGAGAGAAAGAGAGAGAGAGAGAGATGGGGGAGTCAAAGTGTCAGTGTTTGAAGTATACAATTTTATAGACCGACACTTACACACTTTTATTTTCACTATTTTCTATTCAACCAAAGAGATTAATCTCCACCACATAGAACCTGAAGGTCCCTTGCATACGCAAATATGGACCAAGACATCAAAATTATGTTTCATGTCCTCTATAACAGATATTTATAGTAAAGCAAGTCAAGTTCTCTTTTATTACGTTTCAGATTTTTATTGTCTCAGGTTTTAAGATTCTTGTAAGGATTATCTGTGATGGCTTGATCCTTGAAACGCGTCATATTTTAGTGTTCTTAAACGAGTCCTGAGGTTGAGCCTACTTGACAAAATAATTAAGTCAAGTTCTCTGCATCATGTACTGCAGAAACAATTTAAAATTATTCACAGGGCAATGTTTAAAGTAATTAAAATTTATTTTGCAGTAATGTGCAGATAACTCAATAATTATGTAATTAGTCCTCAGAATAGTTACATATCTTACCTAAAATATACTATCCAGTATGGATGGAAAGTTTTCATATCATAATAATTTGTATTCCATGAAAGAAATTTTGTGTCCGATTACTACTTTCGATTACATCAAGGTCACTTCAATGAGTGGGGACATGTTCCTAAATTAATAATGTAATGATTGAACAATTATATACTAAAAAAAAGGCCGACACAATTTTAACATTCACCAAACGAACGGATACGTTTTGACGAATGTTTCATCAGTCGGGGGAGGGGGGGGGGGGGCAGTTCAAGTTGTAGCCTGCATGCAAGTTGAACAAATAACAGACATTTTAAGAAATCTTGTATCAGTCAAGGAGCACATGTATACCCTTAATGTTCAAGATTAACTCTCAAATCAACAGTTGAGTGCACATGGCTTGATAATTCTTGAATCACTCGAGGACAGTTATGTGTATACAACAGCAAAAAAAAAAAAAAAAAAAAAAAAATATTATATATATATATATATATATATATATATAAAGTATATTTACGATTAGTGAAGGGAGCAGCTATATGTAAACTCATCTACTTAAAACAATAACTGTACACAGTTTGAATCATTCCGTGGCAGTTGTAAATCATCCTCTAAAATACGTAAGTTATACCTACAGGTTATTAAGTTTATTAATATTATAACCACCCAAAGGGCAAGTATGTAATTCAGTAACAAATGCAAGGAACACATGTGGAGCTTGAAACACGTCCACTGAATGTGTGGTCGTGTTCCATTTTGAGTTATCCATTACTCTAAAATGTTTCTCCACCATTAATATTGTTTATTTGTAAGTCAATTATTTAATTTTTTATTAATGATCAAGTCCCATGTGTATATATGTTTCCACCCGTGTGATTGAACTTGTGTGTTCACGTGAGTGTGGAAGGTTGTTTTTAATATTGACTGACTGCCACGCAATGATTTACAGTCTCCGCCTCGCGCTTTCGGGCCTCGTTTACTTTAATTAAGAACGCGTGGCTTCGTTTATCGTCTGCTCTAGCGTCTGCTGGGTGGCCAGAGACAAGCTTACTTGGCAAGATGGCGAGGTGGCCTGTTCTTAGTGTAGTACCAACATCATCATGATCGAAAGAGGTGACAAAACAGAACTCTCTGGAGCTTTAGAAAAGGGTATTATCTTCTTCAGGTAGCGAGGGTTGGTAGACGCTATGTTATGAATGGGCTCGGCATCTTTTGCAGCGCGCCCTACATCCGGTGTGTGGTGGGGAAGGCTTTTGGTGTGGCCTTAGTTTTCACTGTTGCTGCGACCGTCGAAGTAAGTACATTGTGCAATCATGCTGAGGGGATGGCATGCTTTGCTTTCTTTGTGATCAGGCACTCTTGGTTTATCAGTGATAGTTTGCTTGAGTAATTCTTTCGCCATGCGAGGTGAAGTGTTCATTTACAGGACTCGAGTAATGCAGTGTAAAGTTAGTATTTGCATTCTCATTCCGGTGATGATTTTGTGTCCGTTTTTTCTCACGTTGGAATACACGTGTGTGGACTTCAGCTTTTATGTAAAGTTAGTATGTTTGACTTTCCTTGCTGTTTTTAACTAACGTTTTTGCGTCGTGTCAGATTTTCTGGTTTGATTTCGTCTTGTCTGTACTGGTAGGACCGACTGCACTATGTGCTTTTGTAACGGTCTTTACTTCGGCCTTCAGCCATGCTTTTACTAATACTAGCTTTCTACTACATGAATTCTAATGTATTCTAGTGTGTGCTCTATTTGCTTATTCTAAGGTTTTTTGTAAATTCTATGTAATACACTATGGTCGCACACCATGTGGTACTTACGAACAGTATGCTGCTGCCTCCCCGCCCACGAGTTCGTTTGGTGCATAGTGTTATTTTTAATTAGTGCTTCAAGACACCCACCATCTCGTCAAAACGCCGCCGACTCTACTGCTATCAAGTGTTGCCGCATGAGTAATGTCTCACAAGCATTACGCATGTGTCTGTGAGTGAAAGAATTTGCTTTCCTTTATCCACTGTATATTTGCAATTTCCCTCCCATGTTACCTCCATATTCATAAAGGGCAGAAACAATTTCATTATGGGCAGTAACATTATGATTTAATTCACTCTTGTACGAGTTGTGTGCTTTATTGTGTTTCATATGGTCTCCGCACATTTACTTGCATGTTCATTTTGGTGAATAGATAATGATCTGAAGTATCAAACCTCTGCTTTATAATTTCATGTTACCTGTCCCATGTTTAATTATCTATTCCTTTTTTTAACATTAATATTGTGTTTGTTAAAACGTTGGCTCGTCCCTGAAGGAGGGAGCAGTTAGACAAATTTCCGTTGCACAAGTACTGTGGCCACTCGTAAAGTAATTTAGAGCGGCAGTGAGCGTCTTAACTTGCATTTGCAGACCTCTATTGCCCGAGATCTTACCTAGTAGCCGGCCGCGGTGGCCGAGGAGACTAAGGCGCTCCAGTCACGGTCTGCACGGCCACTAGGGTCGGGGGTTCGAATCCCCCCTCGGGCATGGATATTTGTGCCGTCCTAGTTCGTAAGTAGTTCATAAGTAGTTTATAAGTTTAGGGACTGATGACCCCGTAGTTAAGTCCCATAGACTATACAAACATTTGAACATTTCTTACCTAGTAAACTTAACAAGCTACTTTCTAGCTTTAAGGAATATTCAAAGTCTCAGAAATTCAATCACACAACTGAATAGTTATAAAATGAATCAACTGACAACTTGTATGTACTTTTAAAGAATAGCATTTATGAGATAAATACATGTCAGTTACATCTGAACGTTTCCACAGTGTCTTACGATCGCCACCATAACCTTAGACTAATGCTTATTACCAGAAAGCAAGTGAAGACGAGAAATACACTACTCAAAGAAATTAGAGGATCATGTCATAAACAATATACATATGGTAACCTACTTTGTTCAGATATTGGTTACTGTGGTGTCGCACAAGTACAAAGTGCGCGCCACCTACTTTCGCCGCGCGCCGCCATGCAAGCACGGCGCGGCGTTCTTACGACGACAGCCACGAGCGCCCTCTGCGACAACTACGCTCGTGGCCACCACTGAAGGACATCGTTCACTTCGGACTGAGATAGCAACCAGTTAGGACCTTCGTAATCAGATAGGCACGATTGAAGACTTTGCTATCGCACAGGCACTAGGCAGGCCTCTAACAACTATGTATCAACTTTCTGCAGTACTATGTAAAAGTTAAGTATTGTTACATTCTGTGCAATATATATCTCTTTCTAATTTACTCTGGTGTTTATAGTTTCTGGCTGCTCCCCTCCGTACCTGCACCAGCGTGCTATCTTTGTTCCTGTGTCGGTCTCGTTCCACTCGGCCACCGACACCTACGACGAGGCTGGGACACAAAAGCGGCGACGAAGTTGGGACACCAAAGTGGCGACGAGGATGGGATGCAAAAGTGGCGACGAGGAGTGATAGAACCTTGGACCAGCCCGCTTGCAGCAGCCAGACAGCAGCAGTCGGAGCACGCAAAAATTGCTCCCGCCCACCCACCCTTATTATAAGATTTTTGGGGGAACGTTTTCAGTTACGTGTTTTGTGGACTTTTTTTGTGCAGAGTGTCCTCTTTCATATTGCATTTGTGTTTTGTTATAATTTACTTGTATGCGCGGCGCCTAATCGGTCAGCATGGCCACTACCCCGAACCCAAACTTAATGGAAATTATTCAGTTACAGACGGCGCAAATAACACAACTTCTCCAGGCGGTGGCGCAGTTGACAACTCAACAACAGCCGTCGCATCAGCAGCCCGCACCTGCCGCCGCACCGCTTCCGACGTTCCGCCAGTACAACGAACGTGAGGAAGAATGGAGCGACTATTTCGCACAGTTTCAAGAACTCGTCGCGGCTCATCAAATTACAGGTCAGAGAGTGAAGAACCTTTTCTTATCGATTGTGGGCCCCCAGACTTTCGTACTATTGCAAAAACTTTTCCCTCTCGCATCTCCTCGTGATGTAGACTTTGAACAAATTGTAGATGCACTGAATGCTCATTATGAGAGAAAAGTTCTTGTAGCCGCTGCACGATACCGATTTTTCAGACTTAAAAAATTACCAGAACAGTCACACCAAGAGTGGATTACGGAATTGAAGGGCTTAACCCGCCAATGTAAATTTACTTGCTCTTGTGGACTTTCGTATAGTGACGTGATGTTGAGGGATGCGATTACGCAGAATATTCAGGACCCCAGAATTAGAGCAGCAATTCTGAAACAGTCTGACCCCTCATTAGACAGTGTACTGCAGCTTATAGAAGCGCATGATACTTTTGACTTAGCAGATGTAGAAATGCAAAGCCACAGTGTAAATTCAGTGCGCCGCAACGGATGCTTTCCTAGCCGTAGTTCTCAGTATAGCACTGGTGATTCTTATTTTTCTGCCGGCCGTGCTGAACAGACAGTGAACAGTAGCCAGTGTAAAAGTGCGACACAAAGGTCGCCCCGTCGTGTTAGAAACAGTAATTTGAATAACGGGCGCCAACGCTCATTTCAGAAAAATGTACGTAAATCTTGCCCCCAGTGTGTGTCTCGCCACAAGCGTGCTCATTGCCCTAGTCGCAACGCAACCTGTTATCAATGTGGCAAATCAGGACATGTACAGAGTCTGTGTGTATGCAAATTAAAAACTCAAAGAACGGTACCGTTAGAAACAGTGCTTCGCAGAGTGCGAGAACAGTTCATTCTGTAAATGTTATACGGGCTGTGGAATTGAACAGTGCTTTCCTTGGATCTCAATTGCAAGAAAATAGTTCTGCTCCTATGGCAAAACTATATAGTGCACCACGTAGCAAGCGCCGACGAGCGCGTAAAAATGTGCAACGGAAAAGGGTTCGGGACAAGCAAAATGACTATGAACAGTGCATTCCTGTAGTGAAAATAGTGCCTTCTGCAACTGCTCCTTGTAATAGTGCCCAGTACTGTGTAGCTAGTGACAGTAGACATCAGGTAGCTACTCAAAGTAATATTAGTGCAGTAGCTTCGCATTGCGCGGACGCCGATCCGGCGGTAGTGCCATCTAGTGACAGTGTTGTTAATCCGCCGCGTGCCGAGTCTGAGCCGCTTACTTCACTACGCGGCCCGCGCAAGCGCAGTAAACGAACCGTAGCAGACGTTGCCCACATTCGCGCACATGTCGAGCGCCGCAAGCATAAACTGTTTGTGACTCTCTTCATAGAAAATAAGACTGTGCAATTTCAGCTCGACACTGGTTCCGCTGTTACTTTAATGAATAAAGACACTTATGAACTTCTGGGTTCGCCAAAATTGTCGCCGTCACAGCAAGTGTTAACAGCTTATACAGGTCAAAATATTCCCGTGCTAGGAACGTGTAGCCTGCCCGCCTCTTTTCAAGGTGTAACAAAAACAGTTGCTTTTGTAGTTCTTCAGGCCAAATCGACACAACATTTTTGGACTAGATGCTTTTGACTTGTTTGGTTTATCAATTCAAAGAGATGTGCTTCAAATTTCGTCAATAGTGCCTCAGGATAAAATCAATGTATTGTGTGACAAATATAGTGACTTGATTTCGCCAGAACTAGGTTGTGCAAAAGACTTCGTGGCACATTTTACATTTAAAAGAATCTGCAGTTCCAAAAATTTCGTAAAGCTAGACCAGTGCCTATCGCATTGCGTGATACAGTTGCCGAAGAACTTAAACGTTGGCAAGATAGTGGGGTGATTTCTCCTGTTTCTGCGAGTCAGTGGGCCTCGCCTATAGTAATTATACCCAAGCCGTCAGGAAAACTTCGTCTCTGTGCGGACTTCAAATCAACAGTGAACAGTCAAACAATTGTAGACACTTATCCCCTGCCCAGACCTGACGAACTAATGGACAAATTAGGACAGTCTCGCTTCCTTTCTAAGATTGATTTAGCAGAGACATACTTACAGATTCCACTTGATGACGAGTCAAAACAGTTTTTGGTCATTAATACTCACATGGGCCTTTTTCAATTTCAACGCCTACCCTTTGGCAGTTCTTCCGCTCCCGCTATTTTTCAGCGTTTTTTGGAACAGCTGACAGTTTCTGTACCGTGTTGTTCGAACTATTTAGATGATATTGTGGTATCCGGACGTACAGTTGAAGAACATTTAGCAAACCTGGAGTGCCTTTTCAAAGTTTTGACTGCAGCAGGTCTACGTTGCAATAAAGCAAAGTGTTCGTTTTTTCAAACTGAAATAGAGTACCTAGGCCATGTGATTAATGCCCAAGGAATTCATCCCTTACAGTCACATCTTAGAGCAATCAAAGACTTGCCTCCTCCTAAGAATGTGCACGAATTGCAAGCAGTAATGGGAAAGCTGAACTATTATTTCAGATTTATTCCCAATGCCTCTCAAATTGCAGCTCCACTGCATCACTTACGTAGGAAGAATGTTCCTTTTGTATGGTCCAAAGATTGTCAGGTTGCCTTTGACAAACTAAAGTCTGCACTACTCAGTGATGCATGTTTGATTCCCTTTGACCCACAGAAGCCTGTAGTGTTAGCAGTTGACGCCTCATCGTACGGTCTGGGCGCTGTAATCTCACATCGTATTGGATGTCACGATCGTCCTATTGCCTTTGCATCCAAGCTACTGACGACGACGCAACAGAATTACAGTCAGATAGAAAAGGAGGCCTTAGCAATCATTTACGGCGTCACAAAGTTTCATCATTATCTCTATGGCAGAAAATTCTATTTGTTGACAGACCACAAGCCTCTCACGTCGTTGTTCTCACCAACAAAGCCAATTCCGCCACGAACGGCACAAAAGCTTCAGAGATGGTCCTTGATATTGTCTAATTATCAGTATGAGATTTTGTACCGACCTACCACTAAACATGCTAACGCGGACACACTTTCCCGACTTCCGGTTGACCAGGATGTATCATTTGATTCTTCAGAAATGGCATGTTGTCAGATAGACTCCAGAGATGCTTCCGCTGTCGCAGATTTCCCTTTGAACTCTCGTCGGGTTGCACAGGAAACAGCTGCGGATGTAGACTTAAGTGTGGTAGCACGTTTTGTTCGCTCAGGGTGGCCTGCCAGAGCCAAAGACATTGATCGGCCTCTGGTTCGACGTTATTTTGCACAACGTCATGCATTGTCTTTAAGTCAGGGTGTACTGTTGTTGCATACCGACAACGACCAAGCAAGAGTGATTGTTCCTCGTTCCCTGCAACGAGAAGTGTTACGCCTCCTGCATCAAGGACATTGGGGTATTGTTAGGACAAAGCAACTGGCCAGACGTCATTGTACCTGGGTTGGTATGGACGCTCAGATAGAGAACATGACGTCACAGTGTACTGTTTGTGCGGAGCATCAGGCGGCTCCTCCGCAACGTTTCTCAGATTGGCCATGCCTCAAGGGACCATGGCAACGTTTACATATTGACTTTGCCGGACCTTTCTGGAATACGCGCTGGTTAATTGTTGTAGATGCTTTCAGCAAGTTTCCTTTCGTGATTGCCATGAACTCAACGACAGCGTCTAGTACAATCAGTGCCTTAACATCAATGTTTTGCATCGAAGGCTTGCCTGAAACTATCGTCAGTGACAATGGACCTCAGTTTGTTAGTGCGGAATTTCAACAGTTTTGTCGTGTGAATGGCATTCAGCATATTACCACTGCACCTTTTCACCCTCAGTCCAATGGTGAAGCAGAACGTTTCGTTCGAACATTCAAGTCTCACATGGAGAAGATGATAGGTCAGCACTCCAGGCAGCAAGCTCTTCAAATTTTCCTGTCTACGTATCGGTGCATGCCACGTGACGGCCCGTCTCCTGCCGAGCTGCTACACGGCCGCCGTCACCGCACTCTCCTTCACCTGCTGCAGCCTCCCACGCACCGAGTCGGTTCGTATGGCGCTATGCGTTTTCAGGTTTCTACGCCGGTGCTGTACAGGGTGTTTGCTGGCAACAAGACAAGATGGACAGCGGGCATCATTCAGCGCGTGCTCGGTCGCAATATGTATGTTGTACGTTCTTCCACAGGGTCGGAGCTGCGGCGCCACGCAAACCAATTGCGTCTGCATAGGCCGCGCTATCCTGTCTCCGGTTTCTTGATTCCAGACCCAGTTCACCGCCAGGGAGCACAACCACATCGTTCGTCAACGGGTCCAGCGTCCCCGGACTACGAGATCGTCCCGATGGAGATCGACGCGACGCCGCCGCTGTCGCCGCTGCAGATGACAGCGTCACCGAGAGGGACTCCGGGACCGTGCGTGCCGCCGCCGCCTGGGCCACGCACCTCAGAAGAAGATGACCTGCTCCCTCTGGGCGGGGGGGTGCGCCCTTCCCCAGGTTTCGGTGGGTTCCCTGGAGGATCGCAAGGCGGACGCCGGGGCGCGGACGGCGTCTCGATCCCAGCCTCGGCTACGACGCCCGTCCCACCAGTAACGCCCCCGCCCAGGCCCTCCTCCCAGTGCCGTCGCCGTGGCCCTCAGCCCTACGCCACGACGGCGCGGCGGTTTGGGGGGGGGGGGGAGGGGTATGGTGTCGCACAAGTACAAAGTGCGCGCCGCCTACTTTCGCCGCGCGCAGCCATGCACGCACGGCGCGGCGTTCTTACGACGACAGCCACGAGCGCCCTCTGCGACAACTCCGCTCGTGGCCACCACTGAAGGACATCGTTCACTTCGGACTGAGATAGCAACCAGTTAGGACCTTCGTAATCAGATAGGCACGATTGAAGACTTTGCTATCGTACAGGCACTAGGCAGGCCTCTAACAACTATGTATCAACTTTCTGCAGTACTATGTAAAAGTTAAGTGTTGTTACATTCTGTGCAATATATATCTCTTTCTAATTTACTCTAGTGTTTATAGTTTCTGGCTGCTCCCCTCTGTACCTGCACCAGCGTGCTATCTTTGTTACTGTGTCGGTCTCGTTTCACTCGGCCACCGACACCTACGACGAGGCTGGGACACAAAAGCGGCGACGAAGTTGGGACACAAAAGATACAATTATAATTTGTGACACAGTACGATATTATGGTGTCTCATATCTTTACTCGAAGCTTACATAGAGTGTACTTAGAGCGAGGCGTCATGTGTCTACCATAATAGTGGAATCCGAGTTGAAATGCGCTCTAATATTGTGTGAAATGTGTCGTGTCCTACATAGGTAAGAAGGAAGAGGTAGCAAGGTCAGTCTTCATATCCCGAGCGGTAAGGAGTGATTGCAGAGAAACAGTACAGGCATCTACTAAAGATGCAGATTTCGGGACTCGAGAGGATACTTGTTTAGGAAACTTTATGGAACTCATAGGTACCTTGCATTGAATTTATTGCATCCCATACTAAGTCTACTATACTGGGGTTAGTTATTTAAAAAAAGAAAAAAAAAAAAAACAAGAAGTATAAATCGGTTGCCACAACAGAAGCCAGTAGTTACGTTCCCTAGCAGCATCCCCTAGACAGACGCACTCCCCGCGAGAAGCAGACTGTCGTGGAGCATCCCGAGGCCGACGGCGATAGTCACGGGCTGGCGCCCGGCTCGTCTGACCCCTCTTGATCCAAAAACCGGGTGTTTTAATGGCCGGTGTGGGCGCACTCCTTTCCCCCACTTTACGACGGTTAACAATTTCCTAAAATCTAAATTGTGGCTTGCCCTCTGAGTCCTCTAGCGAACCACGTTTCAGCCCTGCCCCTTCTGTCATTCTCCGGATGGGGATGTGGCTTGTTTGTGCACTAACTAAATCCATACTTGGTAGCAACATTGTTCAGAGATTGAGGTGTTCATTCTTCCCGCGCACTATTCGAGAATGGAATGGGTGATAAAATAGTATAAAGGTGGTTCGATGAACACTCTGCCAGGCACTTAAATGTGATTTGCAGAGTATCCCATGTAGATGTAGATCCAGGAATTCGGTTTGGTAGTGGCGTCATCCGAAAGTTATTTATTGCTTTTTAATTTACTGTAGACCAGTAACAGCGTTAATTATTTGCCTCATGTTCACCAAATAAAAGAGCATGCAACAGTCATTGGCAAAGTCACTTCCACCCTATTCTAACCTGATTTGTTCTGAATGAATTGTCACTCCAGAGATATTTCTACTCAATGACGACACTGTAAGACATTACAATTGCGTTAGTGTTGCAAAATATAACCATACCGCTATGTAACACAAAAATAATTCCCGATCAATGTTCGATGACCAGACATTTCACAGCAATGTGAGAAGAGCTTGCTGTGGGAGGGTTGTTTCTAGAGGTCCAATTGTGTAACTTCTGCGAGCACAGCGGAAGAGCAATTCTGTTCACTTCTGAAGACGACACCAAAGGCGAGACTAAAGGCTCCGTGCCCCATTCCGGAATATTCCGCGTCGCTCTCGATTTAGCAAGCTGTCCGGCAGAATGATGACGCCTTCCCGAGTTACAAATGAAGGGAAGTTGGGCGGCAGAGAGAGACGAGCGGCCGCTTTTCCGGCGCTTTTCCGCGGCCAGAATTTCCCGGGCCTCTCTCAGGCCGGCTTAGGCGAGTTTGCAGACGCCGTCTACGTCGGCGTCGGCGTCTCCTTTCATCGGCCACTCCGCCCTGAAAGGTTGAGACCGCAGACCCGGCCCTGCCCCCACTCTCAAAGGATTGTTTCACTTCTAAAGGGCGAGCCCCGGGAACTGAGCTGCGCGCCTTTCTTCCGTGTAACGCTTCCTTTTGATCGCATTCGCCTGCAGGAAAGAAATGTTAACGACAGATTAATTACGGCTGTCAGCGTAGCCGCGGAGGAGTGGCCGAGCATTCTGAGGCGCCTTGCTGCGAAACACGCGGTTTCTCGCCGTCGGAGGTTCCAGTCCTACCTGGATGGATGTTGTAAGGTGGCTACTGAATGGAAATTTCCTACCTTAAATTTTCCGATTATACAGGGTGTTTCACTAAGCGTGTTTAACTCTGTAACTTGTAAAATAATCGGTAACGTGAAATTTTAATGCGGTTGGTCAACACAAAAATTTTACACTTTCTGCGGAGCTATGAAAATAGTTTATTGTATAATTTTTCAGAGAGTTACAGCACAAAGATATATTTTTTTAAATGGAACAATAGTTTTTTTCTATCGTGCATAGGAATCGTTGAAACCAGCTGCGTCCAAATCAATTTAAACTACATCGAGGAAGCTTCTCGCTCCGCGACACCGGCGACGTTACAACTCGGCCGCACCACATTTAGAAGGCGCATTGCATTATGCGCAGCGTTTGTGGTATCTGCCCCTGAAACTTTGAAGGGTTGTAGCTCCCAAACAGTAATGTAGTTTAAATTAATTTGGACGCAGCTGGTTTCAACGAATCCAATGCACGATAAAAAAAATCTATTTCCCCATTTAAAAAATTATATCTCTGTGCTGTAACTCTTTGGAAAAATTGGAAAATTATACAATAAACTATGTTCATAGCTCCGCAGAGAGTGTAACATTTCTTGTGTTGACCAACCGCATTAAAATTTCCTGTCACCTATTATTTTATATAAGTTACAGAGGCAAACACACTTAGTGAAGCACGCTGTATATGTTGGCAAATACATCTTTTTTGGGTCCGCAAGGATTATCTTTGTCGGCCGGTAGGCGGGGTTTGCTCGGTATTGCCACGCGGGGAGTCGGAGAGTAGTAGCGGAGCGTGGCGGTTGCGCTGGAGCTCGCGGCGGACACAGCCCGCAGTTCTTCATGATGCTGACAATTTTTTGGTAATTTACTTTAAATGTTTTTCGCATTGCGCAAGGTCACCCATTTTATTTTATATCACTTTTCATTCTGTATGAACGTATACACAACCTTGATTAATTCGTGGCTCGTCACTGTAATTGTTGTAATAACATGGATAGGGCATTAACAAAACGTAATAATAAAAAAAGCAGTTCCTTTCCTGAGGCTAGGGCTGCATTCCTCTTTTAGAAACTACCTCATTGCATGACTTCGCAATAATATGCACATTCTTCATTTTTATAGTTTGTTACTCGTGTCGAATTTGCTGATTGTTAATTTTCTAATTTTCTTTAATATAGATTTATTCAGTTTGATTGCTTTAATTTTGTTTGTGATTATTCTTTGACGCTGTAAGTGATTGCAAGTTAATGGTAATTAAGTACATTGTAGCAAGTGGGTGAACGATATGAAGTGAAGAATGTGAGTTGGTGTGAAGCGAGGTATCACTTCTCTTTTTATAACAAAATAATATTTCTTGCACGCATTCATTATTTGTGTATGCAGACTGATTATATAGTGATTCTAAGACAGGGCCAACAAGTACAACACAGTACGACATGCTTTTATTGTTGTCGTAAAGCGACTATCAGCCAACCAAGATTTTTTAATCCTTCTAATTTTGTAGTCAGATAGTGTAAGTTTGGACGTGCCCAAACTTGCCTTACGGAGGTCAGCATTACGTTGCGCGCTAATTGTCAAGTTACTCTCCTAGTAGTAATGCAGTCAGATCCGTAAGTTTAGTAGCCCGATATGATCTTTCATTTTTTTAGACCCCTGTACTGAAGGCAACACACGCACACACACATATTAAGTAGCCCCGTTACACACACGTCAAACAGTCCCGTTGCAATGTGTGTGTTGTCGATAGGTTGCTTTAACCAACGCCACATGCATACAAGGCCTGTGCGTTTCCTGCCAGGAGCAGTCATAACACAAGCAAATTATTTGTCTTGCGTAGAGTCGTACTCAGTTTGGGAATACGTACAGGTTGCACAGTGTGTTTCAGAATGTTCTTAATGTTTTTATGTGATTCACAGACAAATTTGTGTTGGTATATCTATAACCCGTTAGTAAGATGTCTTACGGATGTTGGAATCGGACGATTCATATTAGGCATTTTGCCTCGTACCAGCAAAACTCTGCACGGGAGAATCACATGGATAACATTAACACTAGAAAGACCGTACCAGTCAGTCTGACCGGTGAGCGTACGTTCTATTTTAGCATGCTTATATTTCATGACTTTTGATGTATTTCGGTGGTCTAAAATTTTCGTGAAATACAAATATGTATTACGAAAACTGAATGAGTTATAATTTTTTTTCTCAATTTTATTTCCCTTAAAGGACCATAGCCGGTCATTTTGACAAGTGAGGTTTTTATGTTCCATGTCCCTAAAGGAGCAACATTTACTATCATTCATCCGCTCACTGTACCGGTACTTTATTTCATTGTTGTGATATTGTTCCCCTTCTTTCTTTCTCTTTTACTTTATTTCGTAGCTGAGTGGATACAATATATTACTGTACTCTGTCAGTACGTTGTTGCGCTCAGCAGAGGTTTAGCTCTCCTCTTTAATGTGAGGCGTCATATTTTCGTTCAGATGTAGAATTACTGAAATATTTGAATAGTTTACCAGAAGAAGATTCTGAAAAAGAAGATTTTTTTAAGTTGATGATTTGGATGATGATGATGATGATGATGATGATACGGAATAACAACCCGACGGTACACAACAAGGCGAATCGTCAAATTCGGAAGATGAAGATTCAGAACACTCACAAAAACAAGCAAATAATCGAGAGCTTACTGGTTTAATTTCCGTGACACCACAAATTCGTGCTCGCAACCGAGGACAAAAACGAAGCCGGCCGCGGTGGCCGAGGGGACTGAGGCGCTTCAGTCACGGTCTGCACGGCCACTACGGTCGGGGGTTCGAATCCCCCCTCGGGCATGGATATTTGTGCCGTCTTAGTTCGTAAGTAGTTCATAAGTAGTTTGTAAGTTTAGGGACTGATGACCCCGTAGTTAAGTCCCATAGACTTTACAAACATTTGATTTCGATGCTTTAAGTTAGTTTAAGCAGAATGGAACTTTCATACTGCAGCGGAGTGTCCGCTGATATGAAACTTCCCGGCAGATTAGAAATGTGTGCTGGAACCGGGATTCGAACTTTCGACCTTTGCTTTTCTCGGGCAAGCGCTTTACCGTCTGTACTATCGCGGTTCGCTTCCCCATGCATCCTCCAAACTTTACTAGGCAAGCTGTAACGAAGCCCGTTGCGATTTATTCCCATCTGCTTGCTTTACTGAACCTACCGATACCACTGTTACATTAAATAGATACAAATATCATTAGTCTATTATCATTTTCTTTCCCAAAATTTCTGTTATTCGTTTTTCTAACGTGACTATCTGAAGATATTTTCTACTACTTGACGTTGGAGAAGTTTGTTTAATTAGCAAATATTAATGAGTTCATGCAAGAGGCGTATTGTTGTAGTTCAGATAGTATGCTAATTAGTATTTCTGTTAAACCTAATTAAATTTTTTCTCATAATATTTAAGTGTATATTATATTTGACAATTGTTAGGAAAATCTTACCCTCATTAGTTTCTGTATAATTACCGTTTATTCCGAAGTAATCGTTTAAAAACTTATTTAAATATATCTGAAAATGAGGCAATACTAATTTAACCGAGATTTATATATCAATTTACTCAGTATTAACAAAAATGTTCAAATGTTTGTAAAGCTTATGGAACTTAACTGTGGGGCCATCACTCCTTAAATTTACAGACTACTTATGAACTACCTTACACTAAAGACAGCACAAACATCCATGCCCGAGTGGGCATTCGAACCCCCGAAGGGGAGCGGCCTCGCGCATCGGAGCATAGCTCCTTCATGCGCTTGGCCACTCAACCGCGGCCGTAATTTTCGCGCCATGTAAAAGTGTATTGTTTCATTGTTGATCTGAAGCACAATACACCCCAGTAAGGAATCTCTTTTCATAATGAATCTGGGGCACAATCCACGTCACTTTGAGTTCCGGTTATGAACAATTATGTAAACGTTATTCATTGATAGTCGTGTAGAAAGTGTATCAATCGTAATTATGAAAAATTACTTCAAATACGTGCCATATGAATTGTACACCTCGGACTTTTTTTATTCCGGACACAAACTGTGTACATTTGTATTACTGATGTGTGGAATGTGCATAGTGGGTTGTAGAAACTAATGAGACTTTTACGCTGGCCATTAATGGAGACAATTGGGCACTAATAACTCATGAAAGACTCAATGAACTGCAATTCTACATATCGCGTACATTATTTGTAGTGGATTAGTTTTGACTCGTGGAATTTCAGCCAGACGTTACCGATAGCGTCGATGAACGAGAACTTCAAGAGGCAACGAGCTACGTACGTCCGGTAAATCACAAAGCAAAAATCCCACGTTCGAATCCCGGTTCCGGCACACAATTTTAATCTGCCCGGAAGTTTCACATCAGCGCACACTCAGGTGGAGAGTAAAAGTTTCGGTCTGAAAACATCCCTTAAGCTCTGGCTACGCTCATATCTCTTTCTTCCAGGTGTTATATCTCGCCTCAGTAGATAATAACTGTCTGATACGGAAATTGGGTTTATTGACAAGCCAAACTAATCAACTTCTGGAAACAAAGCAAACTAACAAACTTCTGAAACTAAGGCAAAAATAACAAACATCGACTAAGTTTTCTTCTTCACCAGTTAGGTGCTAGCAAGGGAGAGACAGCGTTGAGAGAACGCCCGGGGAGACGGAGCCGGACGCCGTATTCCATTGTGGGAAGGCCTGGAGGCGCGGCGTCGCTGGCAGGGACTCTTCTCATCTCTTCCCTTCCCTTCCCTTCTCTTCTCTTCCCCGGAGGCGTCGGTCGCGATCCCTCAGCTGTGGTTCTCGCAGGCGGTCGGCGGAGAACTGCCGTCGAGTTGCAACACACACCCCTAAATAGTCGGCGCGCACTGATACGGGGCAGTCTCGAGCTGGTCTCTCGTGACTGCGCGGTAGAAAATAGTCCCGGTTTAGTGCGCTCTCTGAGTCCTGTGAAGTTGGCACCCCTTTTTTGGAAAATGTACATTTTTTTCAGAGTTCTAGTCAGATATGCAATAGCTCTGGAGTTCTCTGTACAAAAATTAAATAGATCTGCAAAATTTCGCCTAAAAATACGAAAAATTACCAAAAAATTTAGTTTTTTCAAAATAATTTTTTGCCTATTAGTACAAACATAGTTCCGATCACAGCTTTCAAAGAGTTCTACAGGAAATTCCTAATTACATTTTTCTGTGCAAGATTATACTTTATGAGATAATTACAATAATGGAGTATCCATTTACATGCTACTGCACAGAAAAAAATGTCACTAGGATTTCCTGTAGAACTCTTTGAAAGCTATTTAGAACTGTGATCAGAACTATGCTTGTACTAATAGGCAAATAATTATTTTGAAAAAAACTAAATTTTGTGGTAATTTTTCGTATTTTTTCGGCGAAATTTTGTTGAACTATTTACTTTTTGTACAGAGAACTCCAGAACTATTGCTTATCTGTCTAGAACTCTGAAAAAATGTACATTTTCCAAAAAAAAGGGGTGCCAATTTCACAGGACTCGCTCTCTGCCGGTGCTCGTCGCGTCCTCTGGTGACTGCGGAAGCGCCGCTGTGGAGCGCCTCACTGGTAGGCATCCCTGCGCATGTAACTGCATAGCGGGTTGCCCGCTCGTCAGGCGCACTACCGATACATGACACCAGGAGTGCTAGCCCTGCCAAGTTCGTAGAGAACTGCTGTGAAATTTTTAAAATAGGAAGAGAGGTACTGGCAGCAGTAAAGTTGTGAGGGCGGACCTAAAAGAGTGCGGATGTCAGAGCGGTTGCCCGCTAAAGGCAAAGGTCTCAGACTCAAAGCTCACTTCAGGCACAAAATTTTAATCTGCCACAAAGTTCTAAGTTTAAGTAGTTTGTAAGCCTAGTGACTGACGACCATAGCAATTTTCTCCAATAGGTTTACAAACATTTGAACATTCACTGTCAGTGTACGTTGCGAAGTGTCTCGCTGACATCGACCCCATATTTGATACGAAGGTTACGGCGGGTTAAATAAAAATAAAGAGATCGCCGAGGTGATTGACTTTGACTTGAAATAATGTGAAGATGGCGAGTGCTACCTGTTTGGTTGCATCAGGTCCTTTCCGTGGGGAAGGATCTAGAAAATATTGTTCACGCGAAATAAAACTAGCTCTTAACTCGCATGAAGTGCTGTGTGCTGTCGACAAGGGTTCTCAGATAGATTCCGTATTTCTTGATTTCCAGGAGGCTTTAGACACCGTACCTCACAAACGGCTTTTAATCGAATAGCATGGTTACGGTATATTGCCCCAAATTTGCGACTGGATAGGGGATTTCCTGTCAGAGAGGACACAGTTTGTCGTAATAGATAGTAAAGCATCGACTAATACAGATGTATTATCGGGCGTTCCACAGGGTAGTGTTATTGGTCCTCTGCTGCTCCTTAGCTACATAAACGATTTTTGAGAAAATCTGAGCAGCTCTCTTAGGTTGTTCGCAGATGATGCCGTCATTTACTGTCAAAAGCAACTGCAGAAAGATCTAAATAAGATATCCCTATGGTGTAAAAATTGGCAATTGACTCTAAATAATGAGAAGTGTGAACTCGACCACATGGTACGAAAAGAAATCCGTTGAACTTTGTTTACAAGATAAATCAATCAACAGAGATGGCAGTAAACTCCACTAAATACCTAGGAATTACTATTACCTGAAACTGGAAAGACGTAGATAATGTCGGAAAGGTTAACCAGAGTCTGCGTTTTATTGGCAGAACCCTTCCAAGAAGTACTAAAGAGACTGTATACATTACGCTTGTCCGTCCTTTCTTGTAGTTTTGCTGCCCAGTGTGGGATCCTTATTAGATGGGAGGTCATCGAAAGAGTCCAAAGAAGGGCAGCTCGTTTCGTGTTGACACGACACAGGGGAGACAGCGTAACGAAAATGATACAGGATCTGGGATGGGAATCATTACAACAACGGGGCTTATCGCTGCGGCGTAGGCTACTTACGAAACTCCAATCGCCAACATTCTCCTCCGAATGCGATAATATATTGTTAACATAGGTAGACATATCATTAGAATAAAATACGAGAAATCAGAGCTCGAACGGAGAGATTTAAGTGTTCCTTCTTCCCGCGCGCTATTCGAGAATGGAATGGTACATGAATAGTATAAAGGTGGTTCGACGAACCTTCTGCGAGGCACTTAAATTTGATTTACAGAGTATCCCATGTAGATGAAGTGCGGTAGTTTTATAAGAAATGTAACCTGATTAGGTGCCGCCATGACATTGAGTGACTGCTATCGCCAAACTTTCTAAATTAATATTCTATAAATCGTAATTTATTTCCAGATAGTTTCACTTCAAGAAAAGACTTTTAATAACAGTCTACCTTGTGACGTATTCTGAATTTTGGGAATTATTGAATTCTATTAACGAAACATTGCTTCTGCCGACTTAGTTCCTTGTCTGCTATCGTGACGGCCATATCGTGCCAAAGCATGAAGTACGTTTTACGCGTTTAGCCGCTCGATTAATCTCGGAGAAGCGTGCCGTAATAATCAATTTCACGAAACTAAGGTTTTGTTGAAGCTGTGTAATTTTGTGAATGACATACCTCTTGTATTCGAATGTAATTATTCGTAATTTGCCACTTTACTACGACAGAATTGAAATAGCTGGCATCCCTAAAAACCAACAAAACGTCACTTAGAGTTACAGTCTCACTTTACATCCACGGACCTGCGACCTGAACGTCATCTATCTGGACTGGGACAACACCTGAGGATACATCAGGTTACGAAAGAAACTTCATTAAAAAGGTTCTTGTCTTCTATTCTGAAGCGGTAGAATAAAACTGCTCCCTTCACGTATTGTACGAAAGGTGCAAGTAGGTTGTTGTAACACTATAGAGGGGAAAAGGACAGGAAAGACAAAGAAGTGTTGTTCAAGGTAGAAACTGTCACATTTTAAAAAGTTTGCGTCACGTAACATCTCTGACGTACTAGGTGACTGATTCTACCGCCGCAGTAAAGTAACTGATTCAATACACCAGGGATTATAAAACAAATTCTGAGTCACGTAGCACCATTAAATTGTGGAATTCAAATGTTCAAATGCTTGTCAATCTATGGGACTTAACAGCTTGGTTATTGGTCCCTAGCTTACAAACTACTTAAAGTAACCATGCCATAGAGAAGACTTGAACATCCGACGGCAAACAGCCGCGCACATCGCAGCACGGCACAGTGCGAACGGCTATTACGCCGCGGCATGGAATTCTACGTGGAACATATAGCGCTACTGCATGTTTGATTTAGGTGATTTTAACACAAATTTTAATATGGTTGCGCGAAATGTATCTAAGGTTCAGATAAAAACAGAGAGAATTTCTGAAAAAAAAGAACACATACCCAGATACACAGAAAAACTGACTGAAATGCGTAACGTTGGATGAATATTAAAAGGAAAGCAACTGTGAAATAATTTAGAGGTGATTAGTGAGAGTTAGCTACGAGAGTCTATCTTACAATTTTTTCCAATGTCTGCAACTGTTCCAAAATATTAGCTGTCATAAAGGAAACGGACGCAATGGTTTCGAAGGGAGTAAGACAGGGTTGCAACCTTTCTCCAATGTTGATCAATCTGTACTTTAACAAGCTGTGATGGAATGTAAGGAGAAGTTTGAAGAGGGAATTAAAATCCAGGGAGAAGAAATGCAAACTTTGCGGTTTGTCGATGAGACAGTACTTCTGTAGGAGGCGGCAAAGGACATAGAATAGCAATTGAACAGAATGGACAGTGTCTTAGTGTCTTGAAGAGAGAGTATAATATGGACATTAACAAGGGTAATCGAATGCAGTGTTACAAAATCAAACAATGCTGAAAGAATTAGTTTCTGTAATCAAACAATAAAAGTACTAGAAGAGTTTTGTTGTTTCGGTAGCAAAATAGCTTCTGGCCGAAGTCAAACAGATAGAAGCTATGGGAAGAAAAGCGCTTCTAAAGAAGCGAAATCTGTTGCCGTACAATATTAATTTAAACGTTAGAAAGTCCTTTTTGAAAGCATTTATCTGGAGTGTAACACTGTATGGGAGTGAAACATGAACGATAAGGAGTTCAGGCAAATGTGGTCTTCAGTCCAGAGACTGGTTTGATGCAGCTCTCCACCCTACTCTATCCTGAGCAAGCCTTTTCATCTCCCCATAAGAACGACAACCCACATCCACTTGAATCTACTTACTATACGCGTCTCTTGGTCTCCCTCTGCGATTTTTACCCCACACACTTCCCTCCAACGCTAAATTCACAATTCCTTGATGTCTAGGAATGTGTCCTACCAATCTATCCCTTCTTTTAGCCAAGGTATGCCAGAAATTTCTTTTCTCCCCAATTCGGTTCAGTACCTCCTCATTAGTTACGCGATCCACCCACCTAATCTTCAGCATTCTTCTGTAGCACCACATTTCAAAAGCCTCTGTCCTCTTTCTGTCCACACTGCTTATCGTCCATGTTTCACTCCCATACAAGGCAACACTCCATACAAATGCCTTCAGAAAGGACTTCCTTAGGCTTAAATCAATATTCGATGTTAACAAATTTCTCTTTTTCAAAAACGCCTTTCTACCCATTGCCATTCTGCATTTTATATCCTCTGTACTGCGACCATCATTTGTTATTTTACTGCCCAAGTAACAAAACTCATCTACCTCATTTATTGTTTCGTTACCTAATCTAATTCCTTCAGAATCACCTGATTTTCTTACACTGCACTCTATTACCCTAGTTTTACTCTTGTTAATGTTCATCTTATATGCACCTTTCAGCACACAGTCCATTCCGTTCAATTGCTCTTCCAGGTTCTTTGCTGTATCTGACAGAATTACTATGTCGTCGGCAAAACGCAGTGTTTTTAATTCTTCATCCTGAACTTTAATTCCTTCTCCAAATTTCTCCTTGCTTTCCTTTATAGCTTGCTCAATGTACAAATTGAACATCATTGGGGAAAGGCTACAACCCTGTCTTACTCCCTTTCCAACCACTGCAACCCTTTCATGCCCTTCAACTCTGACAACCGCTGTCTGGTTTTTGTACAAGTTGTAAATAACCTTACGCTCCCTATATTTTACTCCTGCTTGCTTCAGAACTTTAAAAGAGTTTATTCCAATCAACGTTGTCAAAAGCCTTCTCCAAATCTACAAAAGCTAGAAATGTTGGTTTGCCTTTTCTTAATCTATCTTCTAGGATAAGCTGTAAAGTGAGTATTGCCTCCCGTGTTCCTACATTTCTCCTGAACCCAAACTGATCTTCCCCGAGGTCTGCTTCTACCAGCTTTCCCATCCTTCTGTATATAATTAGTGTTAATATTTTGCAACCATGACTTATTAAACTGATGGTTCTGTAGTTTTCACACCTGTCTGCACCCGCTTTCTTTGGAATGGGGATTATAACATTTTTCTTAAAGTCTGAGGGTACTTCGCCTGTCTCATACATCTTACACACAATGTGAAACAATTTTGTCATGGCTGGTTCTCCCAGAGACTTCAGTAACTCTGACGGGATATCATCTACTCCAGGGGCCTTGTTTCGACTTAGATCTTTCAGTGCCCTGTCAAATTCATCTCTCAGTATAGTATCTCCTATTTCATCATCATCCTCTTCCCTTCCTACAATAGTGTCTCGAAGTTCATTTCCTTTGTAGAGCCCCTCTATATACTCTTTCCACCTTTCGGCTTTCCCTTCTTTGCTGAGAACTGGTTTTCCATCAGTGTCCTTGATATTCATAGAGCTGTTTTTCTTATCGCCAAATGTTTCTTTTATTTTCCGGTAGGCTGTATCTATTTTTCCCCTATTTATACATTCTTCTACATCCTTGCGTTTGCCTTCTAGCCATTCCTGCTTAGCCATTTTGCACTTCTTGTCAATCTCATTTCTTAGTCGTCTGTTCAGGCAAAAAGACGATAGAAGTTTGAAACGTGGTGTTACATACGAATGATGAAGATGAGATCGGTAGCTCACGTAATTAATATGTTCAAATGTTGGTTAAGCTTAAGGGACTTAACTACGGGGTCATCAGTCCCTAAACTTACAAACTACTTATGAACTACCTAATACTAAGAACGGCACAAACATCCATGTCCAAGGGGGAGATTCGAACCCCCGACCGTAGTGGCCGCGCAGACCGTGACTGAAGCGCCTCAGTCCCCTCGGCCACCGCGGCCGGCCGTAATTAATAAGGAGGTACTTAACATAATTGGAGAGAAAAGGAGTTTCTGGCATATTCTGATTAAGAGAAGGGACAGGTTGGTGGAACACATTCTGAGACATCAAGGAGCCGTCAACTTAGCACCAGAAGAAAGTGTGTGGGGTAAAAATCGTAAAGGGAGACCGATGAACGAAAACAGTAATCAGATTCAGAAAGATGTGGGTTGCCTTTCTTCTTCGATGATGAAGAGGGTTCCAGAGGACAGCGTGGAGAGCTGCATCAAAATAGTGTGCGGACAGGAAACCACCACAACAACAACAACAACAACAACAACATAGACGTAAACCACTGTCTTAAGTTGAATTTGAACTAGTTAGACTATTTCGTTTTCGTACAGATGACCGTGCGCAAGATTTAGCGAAAGTAGCCACAGAAAATTTCGTAAAAATTTGCAAATATAGGACTACTAAATTGTAACAAGCTACAAAAGAGATGGGCTTGCAGGTTCTAAGCATTAACACATGAGGTGAACGATACCAAAGAAAATTCTCACATAATATAACAATGGCTGCACCAAATAAAGATTAGCCGCAACGGCGTCAAATTTCATTCTATGACTCGGTCACAGGACTACCGCACCAGGTCGTTGCATAGCGGGACTGTTCAGCTTAAAAGAGATCAAGACTAATTTATTGAAATAAATTGTAACACTATACTCAGTTGTAACGAGAAGATAAGAGCCGACACGGAAACTTCTGAAGCGGACGGAGAACATATGTAAAAGAGAAATGACGATCGCTGTTCTCTCTCTCTCTCTCTCTCATCCGTAAAGAATAAGAAGAGGTTTATAAGGGATGCAGAGATACATACTCATGTGAAATAAACTCTCTGAGGAGGAAAAACCTATCTGAAAATTGATCGCCGTAGTACTTCAAGCACTACATTGTATGTTGCAAATATATATACTGTTTCTGTTAAATTAAGTACAAATATTACTGACGAAGTAACGTCATTTCACATTTTAAGCATACAGAAAGTTTCATTACCGTGAATATTCATTTTCATCCAACAATTTTACATTACACAGAACTTCAAGCACAAACAAAAAAACAACAATACTATAATCGCTCCCCGTCGGAGATTCAATTCCTCCCTCGAGCATTGGTGTGTGTCTTGTTCTTAACATAAGTCAGTTGCTTGTAAGTCTAGGTTCTGAAGACCACTGCAGTTTTCTCAATAGCTTAAAATTTATGATCATTTTGAATACTGCAGTAATAGAGAACATTGTGAATTCATTCATCAGATCAACTATTGCAGATCCACAGTTTTTACACACAGAAAAATGTATTTTCATAAGCAATTATTGAGTGGAATAAGGATTTAAATGAGTTTATTTTTCACAGTGAGTCTATAGCTGGTTGCTGGTTGGATAACTGCAAGCTTATATCTTGCTTTGCATTGAGACGGAATCTGTGGTTTGTTCCAGTAGGAAAAAAATGGAGTGAACCCTGATACTCATAAACAAGTGGTTCTGAAAGAAGAGTAAGTTGCGGTTTATAAGAATTTAAACTTGTGTTTTAGCGTGCAATAAAAATCTGAGACAGAATGCTTACTTTAAAGCTCGAAATCAAGCATTCACTTAGCAAAAAGATTATTTATACCAAGAAAGCCGCTTTTAAATAAATTATTTACTACGACAGGCCTGTTTAGGCATGATTGCCATCGTCAGGTTAAATCAGTTTGTAATACAGATTACTTAGATGCTTGTTCTGTTCAGTTGTTAGATTAACAGAAATGTGAGAACTGACATTTTAGTACTTCTTTATGAAGGCTCAAATTTATCAAGTTTTTATTTTTATTTATTTATTTTTTTTATTTTTTTATTTTGACGTTATGACAGTTGAAAAATGTTTCAAACATTTGTAAATCCATGGGAATTCACTACTGCGGTTATCAGTCCCTAGGTTTACAAACTACTTAAACGAACCTAATGACAGAAAAACCGCAATACCTTAACACAACTGAACTATGAAGTTTTAGAGCAGACTCTAAGGATCTATTTTACAGACCCAACTTCGATGAAGTGATCGGCAGACCTTTTTGGTACAAGTACGGATAAAATTCTGTTGAAAACAATAGACTTCACGAAGAGTTGTAACTGTTCTCATATGGCAAATTTAGGCCAATTCCTTACCAACAAACAAATATTGAGGCTATTGTGTTCATATTATTTACAGTCAGATTTGAACGTAATGACTATTCGAAATCTGTGTGCCAAACATTTGTCACGGGGACATGATTTATAACTGTAAAATACTTCTTTCTTACAGACACGGTGATGTACATATTTACTTGCTTGTGTTACATACCCTAACACCGCACTAGTGATTAAGCACTGGCAGTTCATGGTTTACAGCAAGATTTGTTTTAACCGTAGGTGTTTGATACGAAGAAAGCTGTGAGTGTGAAAATTTTGAAACTTGCCGTCTTCATGAATGTTGAAAGAAAGAAGACATTCCTCCCTAAAACGTTATGTTTCGGCTCAGCTTTCTCCACCTAACAAGGTGTAGAGGGTGATAAGCAGTGTAGGACTAACGATTGCAGAGAAATTTATGAGAGGATTATTGAAGCGCGTAGTATGAGGTATTGTCTGTCATCCCCTTAGGCAATAATAATCCTCCTCATAAATCTGGCTACACGTTCCATCAATTCCCTACCCCCCTCTTCCTACGTCACATAGCTCTTCCTCCCTCTCATGAGAACCTTAAGTCAGACCTGCCTCAATTCCCTGCAATTAATTTGTCAAATCTCCTGCTATTCAGTGTGTAGGACGAAAGCTACTATCCTAGTACATATCTCCAATATTTACAGTTTTAATTTATTTGAAGTTGAATACGAAGTAATTTTCGATCAACAAGCGCTTAGGCGTTGTTATAGATAAGATTTCCCACCTGTTGTTTCTTCTGAGGTATTTACTGCAGAACGGGGAGCGGCGAAATTAAGCTGTCCGCGAGAATATATTGTGCACACGAAGACAGGCAACATATCACCTTCCCTGGAGAACGATGATGTAAGTTGTGTAGCTCTCTCCCACCCCCACTAATGAGCATACCACAGGGTACCATGGTACGTGAAACGGTACACACGAGATTCCAAGCATGCTGTTAACGCTGCACAAGTTCTTATTGATAAGACTGTAATTGCTTAGTACGCGATGTCAGATAAACAGATAAATTAAAACAACAAATGTAGCTGGCTGGAAGAAATGAGCTTTGTTCCACACAGAAAGATGTTTCGAACTAACGATCTGCAGTCTCTAAAGCTAACGAAGCAACAGGCAACAGTATTCAATGGTTCTCTCTCTCTCTCTCTCTCTCTCTCTCTCTCTCTCTCTCTCTCTCTCTCTCTCTTCCCCTTTCCCCTCGTCACCAAGAAAATAATTAGTGTATTTTATTTATTTTTGGAGGTCATTCCAATGTTTGTTTTGATTGAAACGATATTTACGAGATTCATCGGTGTCTTTACAATAATTTTAAAAATTACGTAAATGGGTTGATATAAATGTTAATAAAGAGAGACTTACAATATTTTTTACAATATTTACAGATATACATAGGATAGATGCCAAGATAGCAATTTATATTTTTTACACACTCCTTGGTATCATCATTAGGTCTCATTGAGGATATAGTGCTCCACATAAAATCTGAAAGGTGTATTGGATGACATTTATATTTAAAATCATGTGCTGTTGGATCGTAGATATAAAATGGATGGCTTGTTAAAATTTTATGTATATTTCACTATTTCAGTTTGTGACTAGCTATCTATTTTGTTTCTATCGACCAGCACCTGATTTGTATATAAAACTATAATCTAGTACACCTACTAGATTTTATGTGGAGCACTATAATACGCAGTTTGATGCTGAGGAAACTAGATGATGACTTCATAGAGAATCGAGAATCGAATAGAATAGAATCGAGAATCGAGAATAGGTAGTCTGCAATAAATAAACTAAAAATTGCGAACTTGGCATCTATCCTATTTATACAATAAGATCGCTCCGTAAGAAAAAAAATTACATATATTACACAGTGCATTTTCGGAAGAATAGCCAATATTTTAGGAGGTGGTAGAAAAGACGAATTGCAATTTTAGCTGTTGCGACTTTCGTTACACGTGAAAGTAACGGTTACAATTAACAAACCTTCCTAATTACTGCTGCCAAATTAACAGACAGGCTTACCTGAGAATCTTCTGTCGCTATGATCATTATCAGCATCGGACCTTCTCTGTTCTAGCAGTGGTTGCTGTTTCCTATTTAATGGATAAAATGATAGCATCGGGTGATCACTACAAGTGTGCGTGTGTGTGTGTGTGTGTGTGTCTGTGTGTGTGTGTGTGTGTGTTTGTTTGTCTTTAATTTAGGTTAAGTAATTTGGAAGCCTAGGAGTTCAAATGTTTAAGCTTAAGGGACTTAACTACGGGGTCATCAGTCCCTAAACTTACAAACTATTTATGAACTACCTACAACTAAGGACGGCACAAATATCCATGCCCGAGGGGGATTCGAACCCCCAACCGTAGTGGCCGTGCAGACCGTGACTGACGCGCCTCAGTCCCCTCGGCCACCGCGGCCGGCGCATAGGAGTTCCACAGAAGTCCCATTGATTTACAAAAATTTGAAAATTTTTGAATACTACAGCCCAGAAATCGGACAGTTATTATTATTATCATTACAGGATTAATCAATACAAAGATAAATTAATAACAAAATCTTGTCGTATTCCTGTTGTCCTCCGCCAAGCCTCTTTATCCAGCGTTTCTTTCTTGTCGCTGCCGCGGTGTTCCATCACTCCATTTATCTGGTCTATCCAATAGCGTCGCTGTCTTCCGCGCTTACGTCTCCCGGGTGGTTTCCATTCAAAAACCTTCTCTGGCTACCGATGATCTGGCATTCTCATCATATGTCCGTGCCGTTTTAGTGATTGTCTTTCAATTCTATCACTGTATCATTTGCCTTCAATCTACCTCTTACTTCATCATTAGTCTTTTTTTTTCGATTCTTGATATCCTGGCACTCCTACGCAAATAGTCCATTTGCACAGCTATTAGTCTTCTTTCGAATCCGCATTTAATATCCATAGTTCTGATCCATAGGATAACACTTATTCAACCATTATCTTACCTACTCTTTTATTATTGTTGTTGGAAATATTCTTATTCCACCCTAACAATTTTTTTCTGTTTTGTTTTATTCTGTATTTCACTTCTTTGTGGCACAATCCATTTTTATCAATATGTGCCCCGAGATATTTAAATTTCTCTACCTGTCCCATAACTGCTTCGTCATTGATGTCTACTTCAATTTTCAAAAATGTTCAAATGTTTGTTAAGCTTATACTAAAGACGACACAAATATCTATGCCCGAGGGGGGATTCGAACCCCCGACCGTAGCGGTCGTGCAGACTGTGACTGGCGCGCCGCAGACCGCTCGGCCATCGCGGCCGGCACTTCAAATTTAGCATCACTATTCACCACCAGATAAGCAGTTTTTGTTACACTCATTTGTAACACCCATTTGTCGTATCCGTATCGTCGTATCATGAACTCAAGATCAAAATCATCTTGTGCTATAATGGCTTGATCGTTAACAAAATTTAATGAAAATATCTGTACATTGTTGACTGTGATTCACATTCCTCTGCTGCCGTTCTTCCAACTAGTTAAAATAAATGGTCGTTGTATTCTGAAATTTACGCGGTGAAAGATGAAATAGCCTGTTACTCCTGATAATATAGTCAAACTCAAGACAGAAAACACAACCTGACATGAGAAAGTCTTTCTTCTGGAAAAGATAAATATGGAAAGACGTATTGAAGTAAATGAAGCTTCTGTTAACTCATCCAGTCGTTAAAGAGAGATAGAGAGAATGTACTTACAGAAAATATTGAAGTTACCTTTTAACCAAGCAAACGGATAACTGAGAGCCGGCCGCGGTGACCGAGGGGACTGAGGCGCGCCAATCACGGTCTGCACGGCCACTACGGTCGGGGGTTCGAATCCCCCCTCGGGCATGGATATTTGTGCCGTCCTTAGTCTTAGCTAGTTAATAAGTAGTTTGTAAGTTTAGGGACTGATGACCCCGTAGTTAAGTCCCATAAGCTATACAAACATTTGAACAAACATTTTGGATAACTGAGCCCACGCAGCGTCAGAACTGTTGAGTGCTACAGCGAGAGCATATTTAAATTTAACGCGCCTACCTACAAACCGTTATTTTCCGACTTAAATTGGAAAGAACACGTAGATAATATCGTGGGAAAGGCGAACCAGAGACTGCGTTTTATTGGCAGAACCCTTAAAACATGCAACAGAACTACAAAAGAAACTGCATACACTACGCTTGTCCGTCCTTCTTTTGGACTATTACTGCCCAGTGTGGGATCCTTATCAGGTGGGTTTGACGGAGGACATCGAAAGAGTCCAGAGAAGGGCAGCTCGTTTCGTACTGTCACGATACAGGGGAGACAGCGTTACGGAAACGATACAGGATCTGGGATGGGAATCAGTACAACAACGGCGCTTATCGCTGCGGCGTGTGCTGCTTACGAAACTTCAATCGCCAACATTCTCCTCCGAATGCGAAAATATATTGTTGACTGCCGCTTACATAGGTAGAAATGATCATCAGCATAAAAAACTAGAAATCAGAGCTCTAACAGAGAGATTCAGGTGTTCTTTCTTCCCGCGCGCTATTCGAGAATGGAATGGGAGATAAATAGTATAATTGTGGTTCGATGAACCCTCTGCTAGGCACTTAAATGTGATTTGCAGAGTATCCCATGTAGATGTAGATAACCTCGCGTACGGACGCCAACAAGCAAGCGTCGACACGGCGAAGTTCACGGCTGCTGCATTAAGTCGGCACCAAGTTCTACTAGAATGGAGGCAACTTACACAAAGGAGCAGTTAGTCAACGTACACATTTCTAGACTAGCGAACAACTACGAGAGAGTTCTCTCGTTGGTTTTGTTTAGAGTCCGACCGGAACGTGATTCATGACCGAAAACGTGACCGAAACCTGCGTAATTAAGTTAAACTGTCTGTATATTTACGCTAGACCACAAATCACTAGTTTTTCCACATTCCACAAGATCCCCTCCATGGACTAAGCCTTCTTTAATGTGTGTGAGCCTAACCAGAAGTCCGTAGAAGACAAAGGAGGCGAACAGGTTTAGACAAATCGACTTCCAAATTTGATTCTTTTCACGTCATTATGACATTTTCTACCTATAAAAGAAAAATTAAAGGTACTTGGACAATAAGTACACTGAACCCTACACAATGCAGTTTAGACAACAATTGCGGGTACATTCTTTATTCACCGCAAAAAGCACTCCGCCGGCCTCGGTGGCCGAGGGGACTGAGGCGCTCCAGTCACGGTCTGCACGGCCACTACGGTCGGGGGTTCGAATCCCCCCTGGGGCATAGATATTTGTGCCGTCCTTAGTCTTAGGTAGTTCGTAAGTAGTTTGTAAGTTTAGGGACTGATGACCCCGTAGTTAAGTCCCATAGACTACACAAACATTTGAACATTGAAAAAGCACTCCACCATTATAAAGCGAACTAAACAGTGAAAAGACTTTAAAAACTTTAGGCTGCCAATGAAAATGACTAATATATATATATATATATATATATATATATATATATATATATATATATATATATATATATATTTGAAAAGGTCGTATTGTTTTACACGTGTATTCTTTTCAAGGTGTTTTTCTTCTTTTTCACGCATACATTTCTATAGTTAGTCGTCATCCCAGTCCCGTTCACCTCGAACTAACGAGACTACCGTATAGCTACCACAAACTTCAGTCCTGCATACGTTGTTGTAGTAAGACAGTCTTTAATCTTCAGGAACACAAATATCATGGCAAATAGATACTAGGAAATGCCAGATCCTCAACATTACTAACACAGCAAAAATACGAAGAGAGTAATCATTTGTTTGCTTCCATAATTAGCCTTTACGATTTTGTTCTTGAAAGCGCTAGCCTTATGTTGGCATCTTCACTTCCGTTTTTTACAATCGACATACAACTCTTTTTTGGCATTCCTGAATAGGTAGAAGCTTCAATCACTTCTACAGAAAGTTGTTGTTGTTTTGGTCTTCAGTCCGGAGACTGGTTTGATGCTGCTCTCCACCCTACTCTATCCTGAGCAAGCCTTTTCATCTCCTCATAAGAACGACAACCCACATCCACTTGAATCTGCTTACTATACGCGTCTCTTGGTCTCCCTCTGCGATTTTTACCCCACACACTTCCCTCCAATGCTAAATTTACGATTCCTCGATGTCTAAGAATGTGTCCTACCAAGCGATCCCTTCTTTTAGTCAGGTTATGCCAAAAATTCCTTTTCTCGCCAATTCTGTTCAGTACCTCTTCATTAGTTATGCGATCTACCCACCCAATCTTCAGCATTCTTCTGTAGCCCCACATTTCAAAAGCCTCTATCCTCTTCCTGTCTACACTGCTTATAGTCCATGTTTCACTCTCGTACAATGCAACACTCCACACAAATGCCTTCAGAAACGACTTCCTTACACTTAAATTAATATTCGATGTTAGCAAATTTCTCTTTTTCCCATTGACATTCTGCACTTTATATCCTCTGTACTGCGACCATCGCATGTTATTTCACTACCCAAGTAACAAAACTCATCTACCACTTTCATTGTTTCGTTACCTAATCTAATTCCTTCAGCATCGCCTGATTTTCTAAGACCGCATTCCATTATTTTTGTTTTGCTCTTGTTAATGTTTATTTTACACGCTCTCTTCAACACACTGTCCATTCCCTTCAACTGCTCTTCCAGGTCCTTTGATGTCTCTGACAGAATACCAATGTCATCAGCAAAACGCAATGTTTTTATTTCTTCCCCCTGAACTTTAATCCCTATTCCAAATTTTTCCTTGCTTTCCTTCACCGCCTGCTCGATGTACAAATTGAATAGCATCGGAGAAATGCTACAACTCCCTTCCCATCTGATGCTTCCCTTTCATGTCCTTCGAGTCTAATAACTGCGGTCTGGCTTTTGTACAGGTTGTAAATAACTCTCCTTTCCCTGTATTTTACCCCTGCTGACTTCAGAATTTGAAAGAGTGTATTCCAGTCAACATTGTCAAAAGCTTTCTCTAAATCTACAAAAGCTAAAAATGTAGGTTTGCCTTTCCTTAATCTATCTTCTAAGATAATACGTAAAGTGAGTATTGCCTCCCGAGTTCTTACGTTCCTCCTGAATCCAAACTGATCTTCCCCGAGGTCAACTTCTACCAGCTTTTCCATTCTCCTGTAGATAATTCGTGTTAAAATTTTGCAGCCATGACTTATCAAACTAATGGTTCTGTAATTTTCACACCTGTCTGCGCCTGATTTCTTTGGAATGGGGATTATTATTTTTCTTAAAGTCTGAGGGTATTTCGCCTGTCTCATACATCCTACACACCATTTCAAAAATTTTTGTCATAGCTGGCTCTCCCAGAGACTTTGGTAGCTCTGAGGGTATGTCATCTACTCCTGGGGCCTTGTTTCGACCTAGGTCTTTCAGGGCTCTGTCAAATTCATCTCTCAGTATAGTATCTCCTATGTCATCTTGATCCCCTTCCTCTTCCCTTTCTACATCATCGTCTCTAATTTCTTTTCCTTTGTATAGCTGCTCTATGTTCTCTTTCCACCTTTCAGCTTTCCCTTGTTTGCTGAGAACTGGTTTTCCATCAGAGTCCTTGATATTCATAGAGCTGTTTTTCTTATCTCCAAATGTTTCTTTTATTTTCCTGTAGGCTGTATCTATTATTCCCCTATTTATAGCTTCTTCTACAGATTTGCATTTGGCTTCTAGCCATTCCTGCTTGGCCATTTTGCACTTCCTGTCAATCTCATTTCTTAATCGTCTGTACTTCATTTTGCCTGTTTCATTTACTGCATTTTTATATTTTCTCCTTTCATCAATTAAATTTAGTATTTCCTGTGATATGCAAGGATTTTTTGTAGGTCTTGCCTTTCTACCTATTTTCTCCTCTGCTGCCTTCACTATTTCATCTCGCAATGCTACCCATTTCTCTTCTACTGTTTAATTTCGCCCTGTTTCTGTCAATTATTGCCTAAATCTCCCTCTTAAATTCTCCAGAATTTCGCTTTCCTTCAATTTATCTAAGTCCCATTTCCTTATTTTCCTACCTTTCTGCAGTTTTTTCAGTTTCAGCCTACAGTTCATGACTAACAAGTTATGGTCAGAGTCTATATCTGCCCCTGGGTATGTTTTACAGTTTATCACCTGGTTCCGGAATCTATGTTTTACCATTATAAAATATATCTGATACCTTCCGGTGTCTCCTGGTCTCTTCCATGTATACAACCTTCTTTTGTGATTCTTAAACCTCGTGTATGTTACGATTAAATCATGTTCCATGCAAAATTCTACCAGGCGACTTCCTCTTTCATTCCTCCTGCCCAGTCCATATTCACCTACTATTTTTCCTTCTTTTCCTTTACCTACTACCGAATTCCCGTCTCCCATCACAATTAAGTTTTCCTCTCCCTTAACTGTCTGAGTAATTTCCTTTAGCTCCTCATATATTTCTTCGATCTCCTCATCATCGGCAGAACTAGGTGGCATATAAACCTGTACTACTGTCGTCGGTGTTGGCTTCGTATCAATCTTGACAATGATAATGCGATCACTGTGCTGCTCATAGTAGTTTACCCGCATTCCTATTTTCTTATTCATTATCAGTCCTACTCCTGTGATACCCCCAACTGATTTTGTATTTATAATCCTGTACTCACCTGACCAGAAATCCTGTTTATCCTGCCACCGAACCTCACTAATCCCCACTATATCTAACTTCAACCTATCCATTTCCCTATTTAAATTTTCTAATTTTCCTACCCGATTAAGGGATCTAACATTCCACGCTCCGATCCGTAGAATGCCAGAATTGTCTTTCCTGATGACAACATCCTCCTGAGTAGTCCCCGCCCGGAGATCCGAATAGTGGACTATTCTACCACCGGAATATTTTACCCGGGAGGATGCCATCATCATATTTTCATACAGTAGAGCTGCATGTCCTCGGTGAAAGTAACGGCTGTAGTTTCCCCTTGCATTCAGCCGTTCGCAATAACTGCATGGCAAGGCCACATTAGCTGATGTTACAAGGCCAGCTCAGTCAATCATCCAGACTGTTGCCCCTGTAACTACTGAAAAGGCTGCTGCCCCTCTTCAGGAACCACACGTTTGTCTGGCCTCTCCACAGATAACGTATAATACTAATTTGTTACTGATATAGTATTTCACTAGAAAATACGATTGTTGTATATTGTGCTTAACAACAAAATACCCATAATTTTTATGCGGGAGGAGTGACTCCTAGCAGTTATACGGCGCGTCGTCAACTGAGGTAAAGCGTTGCTGTTGGCTGAATACCTCCAGAATGCGACCCGACTTTAAGTTCAAGAAAGCTAATTTCGGCCAAGCCGAAGATTTGGCTGATTTCTGGTCGAAACCGAAACTGCGATCGAAATCAATTTATTGGCCGTAACCCATAGCGAATTTTCGGTCGGTCCTAGTTTTGTTTGTCGTACGTCGAATCGCAATATTCGTCCACTGGCAAAATAAGTAACATGTAGCCAAGATCTCTAAGGGATCGCTACGCCGGCCGCAGTAGCCGAGCGGTCTGCGGCGCGCCAGCCACAGTCTGCACGGCCGCTACGGTCAGGGCTTCGAATCCCCCCCACCTCGGACATGGATGTTGTGTCGTCTTTAGTATAAGGTACTTCATTAGTAGTTTGTAAGTTTAGGGACTGATGACCCCGCAGTTAAGTCACTTAAGCTTAACAAACATTTGAACATGTTTCGGGGCGTTACGACTGGTTCCGCGATTCTTAGGTTGCCATTCTGCAGAAGTGGGAATCGTCTGATGTCAGGGTCGTCAAACGGTATCCCTCCGTCGTGAAGAAGCAATGTCCAATCTTTCGTAATAACAGCTGGAACAGCCCTGCTGACTGTTCGCCATTTTGCGAATTTATAATAGTTATTAATTTGGGACTCGTAAAAATACTCCGCCCCCATGAGACAATGGTCCTCTGGTTAAGCAGGCATCCTGTGGCATTAGATTGCCGAGGAAAATTAGTTTGTGGTTTAATTGTCGATTAATTTTTTTGACTTTCACATTTTTTTTCTGACCATACCTTGTGACATCAAAGCAGTCGTAATTCCGCGTACTGTCAGCAAAAATTTGAATTATTGCACACTCTCTCTGATAGAGATAGTGATATGTGTCATGGATTTTGCGTGTTGTTACACAGGTTGCTGTGCGATGCTGCTTATCGAATGTCAGCAATAGTGTGTTGATGTTCAAGTTGTGAATTGGTCCATTAGTTGATAATGAAGTTTTCATTGTTGTTTGTTGGCCACATCTACGGTATAATAAACATGCCGCACATATTGTAATTTTTCTTGACTTTATCGGCATTGGACATGATATTAGTGAGGCTCAAAATCTTTAACTGCTCATCAATTAATAAAATTTAGCACTTGGATCGTGTAGGAAAATTCAAATTTTAAATGGTAGGGAGTAATTACTGATCGTAGAACTAGCTGAAAGACAACGGGTGTGAAGAATGATGAATTCTTCTTCCGCGTGCGTAAACTAGTATTTGACTGGGCTGAAAAATCTGGATTTTGGAATATACAAGGTGTAGAATAAAAATCCTTGAATTCTAACAATGGAAAATCCGATAGGAATATCAATAATGGACGACAGGGAAACTACTCACCGTAAAGAGTGAAAGTTTCTTGCTTGTCCTTCTCTCTTACAAAATTTACGTCTGTTGCGAAAAGTTACCTGTTTTACCATATGATCTAAGAAATGTAACTGACTGACGCTACTTGAATGAAATGTAACTGAATGTGTTTGAACGTGTTCTACCTGAATGACTTTGCAAAACGTTATGTTAATCTGACTGCCTATTTTTAATTGTGTTCTATGTGAATGTAAAGGTCTTGCAAAACCTATCTGACTGCGTAATGTTTATTATAATGAAACACAAACTGCTAATTGTTTCTGTATGAAAATGTCGTAACAAAGTTAACTGTCTGAAAATTACTGATACTAAAAATCACTTTGTTAATAATTCTGGCCCTGTAAACTTTTTCTGACTGAAATAACAATCTTGAACGGAATGTAACGAACACAATATTTATGAATGCATTGTGGCCGGCCGCGGTGGCCGAGGGGACTGAGGCGCTCCAGTCACGGTCTGCACGGCTACTACGGTCGAGGGTTCGAATCCCCCCTCGGGCATGGATATTTGTGACGTCTTTAGTCTTAGCTAGTTAATAAGTAGTTTGTAAGGTTAGGGACTGATGACCCCGTAGTTAAGTCCCATAAGTTCTACAAACATTTGAACATTTTTTGAATGCATTGTGACTCAATGCAAACACATGTTAACCTGAACACTGTATGAATAGTCCTACCCTGAAATCTGTAAATCATACTGAACTGTAAGCTTGACAAAAACTGATTCTTTTTCACTTTCACTTTTCGATTACTTTCACTTACTAACCTGGATTGTTTTGTTTTCTTTTTATTTTAGCCACACTGCATAAATTTACGCAACACCAAACTGCTTCCTGCTGTACTAAGTACTGGAGATCTAACTACAAAAAACATCTATGGTACTTTTAATAAAAATGTGAGGAGGGATAAACTGGTAATCTGTTAAAGAAACTCGAACTAATTATTAATAATGAAATATCTGGTTTATTTTCTAACTGATGTAACTTCATGAAAATTACTAACAATGTCATGTTTTGAGTTTTAAAATCTTTCAGAGAAAAATATAACTCAGATATTTAAGCTGCCTACAAAATTATTTTAAACGAAGATAAACATTTCTTTACTGTTAATAAATTTAACTCGATTCACACAAACAATGTTACAACAATACCACATTTCAAGGACACTACCCATGAAATTCCTCTTTCATAAAGAAATGCACACTCAGAACTATTGCAATAAATACTTTTCCTAACACAGAAAGGGGCCCCTAGCATGAATCGTGAGTACCACAAGTTAACAGCACGATCTTTCCCGACCGTTACTGTTACCATCAGTTCAACCTAATAATGCGAAGTTGTGTCATAGAAATATGCCAAGTATTTCATGAAAAAATTAACCTTATAAAAACTTCAAAAGATCGTTTCTCCAACGTCATCTATTCATTTCGACTCCATATCTTAAACAGCTTGGCTCAGCATTCAAGTCTCAAAATCTCACCTCCTCGGCTATCCCGCCGGAACAACTGCACACACCACGGTCCCCACGCTTCTGCCATCTCATCCGCGCGCCTTGCAAAGTCTGCACTCTCAATAATCACAACGCTACTTCGCAGTACATTTGAATATGAAATGTATACCTTCCCATAGCAGGTATGGGCTGCTGAGCTGCTGACAGACACCAAAATAATCACATTATTTATTTTCATGTCTGTCAGCAGTTCATCGAGCCTCTTTACGGTAAGTTGTTACCAATCCTTGAATTCTGGTCGTCGTTTTCGTATATTTATGCTTTATATGAGTTCTCCAAAACTTCATACAAGAAGTGGGATCAAATGGATTTCAGAATCCTATGACCAAAAGACGTTTCCTCTGTTGCGGGTATTAATTATCACAAGAGTTCCCATCAAAACTAAAATAACTGTTACCTTTTAAGTGTGATTATTATTTTTCAACCAACAAATCAATACATTTATTTACAAAACGGTCTCATATCTAAAACATACGTTTTGTTTTTTTGTTATTCAAATGTTCAAATGTTTGTAAGGCTTATGGGACTTAACTGCGGGGTCATCAGCCCCTAAAGTTACAAACTACCTACGAACTGAATTGCTGTTAGTTAGCCTCGACAAAACTCGAGAACGGCTGAATCGATTTGGATAATTTCAGTCTTGAAATATTCGTGTAAGTCCAGGGAAGGTTTAAACGTTGATAAGATATGGACAATTTTTCCGGAAAAGAGGAAAATAGGGAAAAACAGCTTTTTCCAGTGAGCTATCAATACCGTTCTTCCAACTGCGATAAATTTTTGTACATTTCAAGTTTAAAGCAAGAGAACGGTTCGCATCATATAAAATTTGGAAAAGTCGCCCGGAAAAGTAGGAAAATTTAGGAAAAACCGAAAGCGATTTTTTCTTTGAATAAAAACCAATTGCTACATGGTTGTAAGAGCATCACTTGAGTACGGCTTGATAGGACAAGGTTTGTATGAAATAAATTTTTTGGAAAATCTACCGGAAAATTGGAAAATTTGAAGTGAGGTTTTCAATGTGTTCTTGATTGTATTCAACACTATAACTGACTATTCACACGACGGAGAAGGGAAATTTTTATTATTATTATTCATTATGGTCTAGGAAAAGTTTTGAGTAAAAAAAAGTTATGCATAGAGAGAGACAGTTAAAAAGGAAAGTCGAAAAATTCGAACGAAGTTCGTTTTCCAATGTGTTTCTAAATGTTCTCAACACAAGAAGTTGAGAGATGAACGTTCTTATGAACTAAAAATTTAGGAAAGTTACCTAAAAATTTGAAAATTTGCAAGATACTGAAAAAACTTTTTTGAATGCGATATCGATATCATTCATCTGATTGCGATAAAATTTTGCACATTCGACGTTCAAAGCGAGAGGAAGGTTTGAGTGAAATTGGAATAGAAGGTTTGACTGAAATTGGAATAGTTGGCCAGAAAATAGGAAAATTTGTGGAAAACTGAAAGAGCTCTTTTCCTTGGGATATGAATATCATTCGTACGATTGCGATAAAATTTTGCACATTTGACGTTCACCGATACTTAGACTATCTGATGATGACTTTATGAAACTACTGGGTCTAAAATACATATGATTTTAATAAATATGGTTTGTAAGAAGAGGAAAGTGATACGAAGTTCACAGAGTCATCTAGTTACATAAATATTTGTCATTATAAACTCTGCGTATAATTTATTTCATTAATACAGATACCTGAATATGCACCTTTAATGGTGCGAAACCGATCATGACCTAAAAAATAGGTATAAATGACAGCTCAGGCGGACTATGGAAATACATAGAAAGGAATCGTGGCATAATTGTCTGTGTCATCTTCTGGAATTTCTGAACAACTTGTAGAAAAGCAACGGCCTCCTTCCTTAGCCTTAAATGGCAAACTGTAAGTCTATCGGCTGCCGCCTTCGCATGCCGGGTTACGAGATTAGGCGGCTCGCGGCAGAGAGATGACGCTGTGGCCGTCCCACTACAAGCCCTGCCAGGACACTGCGGGGCGACCGCAGCGATAGTGCTGGGGGATAACGCGGTTACCAACTTGTGTGATTGCAGCAGGCCGCAGGCCCTTGTAGGGCCAGGGCTGCCGTTCAGCAACAGTCACGGAGTCGGGGGGGGGGGGGGGGGGGGCGCAGACATCACGTTCCCTCAAAACTCCGAGTACGATCAACACCGCCGAAAGAGAAGACAGCACCGGTGCGTGTGACGTCACACGGAGTAGGCCGCGATCGCGTGGCTCACTGGCTGGATACTAGGGCACGTCTCACTGCATCCTGAGCCCTACTCCAGTGTGTGGAGGAGGTTACCTCGTGTGTACCACTGACGCTTCCTTCTCCTATTCCAGCCGCGTATGGTTCGCGGAAAAATAATAGTTGCAGATATGCCTTCATGTGTCGCTCTAATTCAATTCTCAGAGTCATTCGGTGAAACATAGTCTTTCAGGAACATATAATTTTTATATAGGGCATCGACAGCTGAAATATCATTTTTTTCTCTTTTTCTTCTTTTTCCATGGGACTGTCTATCAGGTAAGAAAAAAAGATGGATTTAAAAAATAAAGATCAACAAATAATACAATTCCTTGAGACAACATTGTCTCGTTATACCAAAGATATTAAACATAAGGACAGGCAGTGAATTAAAATTTATGCCTTGGCTGGGATTCGAGCCCGGCACCTCCTACTTACTAGGTAGGTGTGCTAGGTGGTGTGCATGGCGACGTGCTTTAGTACAGTCCGTGTAGTTGCTTCGGCTAGAACGCTGTGTTCGCTGAGTGGTCTAAAGCACCTACCTAATAAGTAGGAGCTCCCGGGTTCGAAACCCGGCCACAGCATAAATTTTAATTCAATGCCTCTCCTTATGTTTTGCTGAAATAAAGACAGTAATCAAATTTACCTTTAATTTAATGGAGTCTATTAGACTACTACACGATCGGTTTCGCGACGACTATAAGTTGCACCTTCTGGTGTTTTACATAAAATCCCTGTCAATTATTCGAGAAATGATACATAAAGTCTGATTACATTATAAATGTCCAATAAAACACAAAAAATGAATTTCAATGAACTGGTTTATGCTATATTAAAAATAGTTAATTTTATGGACGTTGTCCGCCTACGTAGCTCAGTGGAAGCGACGCTGACAACCACGCAGGAGGCCCGGGTTCGATTCCTGGCAGGGGGCTGGGTGTTGTGTGTTGTCCTAATCATCATCATCATCATCTCATCATCATTGGCACGTAAGTCGCCTACGCGGCGTCAAATAGAAGGACCTACACTCAGGCGGACGAAGGGATCTCTCGGCCAAGAAAGCCATGCGCTCATTTCCTTTTTTTTCCATGGACGTTCATGGCGCGAACGCCACTCTACACTTACAGCCGGGCTTAGACGACACTTTTTCGTGTTCTAGGACAGCCATCGCAGTTATACAAACGGAAGCTGGAAAATAAGTTTCCCCTGTCGCCTGTCGGCAAAGTTGTGTAAAAAAGAAAAAAATGGAATGAGACATTAAAGATGTCATATTTTTACTTTTGTAAATAATTTCCAAGTACAGTGAGACATTTTTCATGCCGCTTTATAAGCTTCAAAAAGCCAGCCTCGGCGAAGCGGCCGAGCACATTGAGGCGCTATGCTCCGATGCGCGAGGCCGCTCCCCGTCGGGGGTCGAATCCCCACTCCAGCATGGATGTTTATGCTGTCTTTAGTATAAGCTAGTTCATAAGTAGTTTGAGGTGGTAAGGTGGAAAATGTATATAGAGAGGCTCTACGAAGGAAACTTAAGAGGCAATATTGTATGAAGGGGAGAAGTGATGAGGATGAAATGAGATAAATTTGACAGAGCACTGAAAGACCTAAGTCGAAACAAGGCCACTGGAGTAGATGACATTTCCTCAGAGCTACTAAAGTCTCTGGGAGAACCAACCACGACAAAACTGTTTCACCTGGTGTGTAAGATGTATGACACAGGCGAAGTAGCCTCAGACTTTAAGAAATATGTTATAATCCCCATTCCAAAGAAAGCAGGTGCAGACAGTGTGAAAACTACAGAACCATCAGTTTAATAAGTCGTAGATGTAAAATATTAACACTAATTATTTACAGAAGGATGGAAAAGCTGGTAGAAGCCGACTTCGGGGAAGATCAGTATGGGGTCAGGAGAAATTAATGTAGGAACACGGGAGGCAATCCCCACTTTACGGCTTATCGTAGAAGATAGATTAAGGAAAGGCAAACGTATATCAGAATTGAAGGGCATGAAAGGAATACAGTGGTTGAGAAGGGAGTAAGACAGGGTTGCAGTCTTTCTCCAGTGTTATTAATTGGTGCATTGAGCAAGCTATAAAGGAAAAACAAGGGGAAATTTGGAAAAGGAATTAATGTTCAGGGTGAAGAAATAAAAAAGAGACAGCAAAGAATCTGGAAGAGCAGTTGAACGCAATGGACAGTGTGTTGAAAGGTGAACGTTACCAAGAGCGAAACAAGGGTAATGGAGTGCAGTCTAAGAAAATCACGTGGTGCTGAAGGAGTTAGATTAGGTAACGAAACAATAAAGAAGAGTTTTGTTACTTGGTCAGTAAAATAACATATGATGGTCGCAGTACAGAGGATATAAAATGCAGAATAGCAATGGGTAGAAAGGCGTTCTTGAAAAAAGAAATTTGCTAACATCGAATATTAATGTAAGTGTAAGACAGTTCTTTCTGAAAGCATTTATGTGGAATGTTGCCTTGTATGGGAGTGAAACATGGACGATAAACAGTGCGGACAGGAAGAGGATAGAGGCTTATGAAATGTGGAGCTACAAGAGAATGCTGAAGATTAGGTTGGTGGATCGCGTAATTAATGAGGACATACTGAACAGAATTGGGGAGAAAAGGAATTTCTGGCATACCTTGACTAAAAGGAGGGATCGATTGGTAGGACACATTCTTAGACATAAAGGAATCGTGACTTTAGTATTGGAGGGAAGTGTTTTGGGTAAAAACCGCAGGGGAAGATGACGAGATGGATACAGTAAGCAGATTCAGACAGATGTAGGTTGCCGTTCTTATGTGGAGTTACAGAAGCTTGCTCACGATAGGGTATCGTGGAGAAATGCATGACACCAGTCTCGCCGGCCGCGGTGGCCGAGGGGACTGAGGCGCTTCAGTCACGGTCTGCACGGCCACTACGGTCGGGGGTTCGAATCCCCACTCGGGCATGGATATTTGTGCCGTCCTTAGGATAAGCTAGTTGTTAAGTAGTTTGTAAGTTTAGGGACTGATAACCCCCGTAGTTAAGTCCCATAAGCTTGACAAACATTTGTACATTATTTTTAAACCAGTCTCCGGACTGAAGACCACAACAACAAGTAAAAACGATGGATTTAAAATATAAAGCTTTACAGAAATAAATACCGTAATCCACTACACCTGTAATTTAATGGAGTCTATTAGACTACTAAACGATCGGTTTCGCAACGACTATGTTGTATCTTCTGGTGTGTTATATAAAATCCCTGTCAATTATTCAAGAGTAAAACACAAAAATAAGTGTCAAAGAACCGGTTTATGCTATATTAAAAAGAGCTAATTTTATGGAGGTTAATGGCGGGAACTCCCCTCTACACTTTCAGGCGGGCAAAGAAGACACTGTTTCGTGTTCTAGAACAGCCATCGCAGTTATACAAAGGGGAGGTGGAAAATAAGTTTCCCCTGTCGCCTGTGGGCAAAGTTGCATGTGAAAGGAAAAAGAAATGGAATGAGCCATTAAAGTTGTCAAAGTTTTACTGTTGTAAATAATTTCCAAGTACATTGAGACATTGGTCATGTCGCTTTATAAGCTTCAAAAAGCCGCCCAGAAAAAAATCAGGCCGCGGCGGAGTGGGCGATCGCATTGAGGCGCTGTGCTCCAATGCGCGAGGCCGTTCCCAGTCAGAGGTTCGAATATCTCCCTCCGGCATGAATGTTAGTACTGTCTTTAGTATAAGTTAGTTCATAAGTAAAGTTTAATGGCAGTTATTGTGGCAAAGTTTAGTAACCGCTACTGTGGGAAATAACAAATGTTAACAACTCATGTTTTGCAAAATATTAACTCGAATTATCTACAACAGGATGGAAAAACTGGTGGGATCTGACCTTGCGGAAGAACAGTTTGGATTTAGAAGAAATGTACGAACACGCGAGGCAATACTCACATTACGACTTCTTGGAAGATAAGTTAAGGATAGGGCAACCTACGTTTTGAGCATGTGTGGATCTGGAGAAAGGTGTTTACAATGTTGACCGTAATACAATCTTTCGAATTTTGAAGGTAGCAGAGGTAAAATATAGGATGCGAAGTGTTATATTCAACTATTACAAAAACCTGACAGCAATTATTAGAGTCGAAGGGCATGAAAGGGTCGCATTGGCTGGGACGGGAGTAAGACAGGGTTGTAGCGTTTCTCCAATGTTGTTCAAGCTGTACATTGTACACAAGCTTGACAAACGTTTGAAACTTTTAAAATCATGGCACTGCATACGAAAGAAACGTTGAGCTGCTACGGGCAAATGACGACACAGAAGGGTGTGTTATTGCGTAGATCCGTTCTATTGCCTTTCTTATTCACGGTAAAGTCTTTTTACAGTTCCTTGGAACGTTGGGCTCGACCAAAGATTTCCGATGAATGCAAACTAAGAAAGGACCCAATGCCGCCGAGTACTCTTTGTAAAACCTGATTGGCATGCCATGTGGACCTGGCTACGTTCTTGTTTTCAACTCTCTCAGCTGCTTCTCTACACCATCTGTGCCTATTACCGTGTCATAATGTAAACTGGAACATCTGCTTACATGTTGAATAAAGTGTGTGCAACCCGTAATTGGTAGCTAATTTACGTTTTGTTTCATATAGATCAGTAATTATTACCCTTAACAACGGTGTTCCACACATGGAACAGTTAATAACACTGATACGAAAGCGTGGACTCAGTACGTCTGCGCTGTTTGACGGAAGCACTAAAAGCACGCGACATTTTCCGACACACGCTAGAAGAGGCGCCGTGAGTACAGGCGAGCATACGTTTGTGCCTGTGCGGACGTCTGACAGATTTCGCCGCACCTCGCCTCGGCGCGCCGCTTAGCACAGACGTGTTCCACTCTTTGATGCGCGATGTGGCAGCCGTGGAGAGAGCCATTAGCCTGATAGGGCGGATGTGAGGTACTTCGCGATACAACTGAAAAGTCGCAGCCGGCGGCCGAATTCCATTACCGGAATGGACCGGTGCGCCATTGACTTTACGTACTCTTCTGGAAAAGATGCGATCCGCGCGGAGGTATGCGTGTCGACGGAGAGGAAATGCTCTCGTCTTTGTGAGGGCTGTCGCCCTGTCTCAATAAACAAAATGTCAACGTAAAGCGGTATTGAAAAGAAATATTTCAGAACTTTTTATTTCCTCATACATCTCCACAATCAAATGGTTTCCACTATAAAATTAAAGTAAATTGGCGTGTTATGACATCTACATTTATAATGAAATGATATGAATGTACGGCATTTTTGGCCGGGAGATCCAAGGTGAGATTGTTCGGCCGCCTAGCGCAAGTCTTTTTAATTGACTCCACTTCCGCAACTTTCATGTCGATGGTGATGAAAATGATGATGACGTAACAAAACAATCAGTCCCCAGCCAGGAATCGAACCCGGACCCCCTGTTTGGTAGTCAGCGACGCTGCCGACTGTGCTACGCGGAGGGGGGGAGGCGGAGATATATGTGTGTGTGTGTGTGTATTTCAAATGTTTGTTAAGCTTATGGAACTTAAATACGGGGTCATCAGTCCCTAAACTTACAAACCACTTATGAACTACTTACGAACTGGGACGGCACAAATATCCATGCCCGAGGGGGGATTCGAACCCCCGACCGTAGTGGCCGTGCTGACCGTGACTGGAGCGCCTCAGTCACCTCGGCCACCGCGGCCGGCTGTATGTATTTACGTACGTCCTATGGACTCAAAGATGGGTGGTTGGTTGATTGGTCGGTCGGTTAGTTCTTTAAGACATTGGGAATAAACTGAGTAGGTCATAAATCCCTCGATTGGGACGGGACGGGAAGGGAAATACAGTCCAAGGAGGAAAGAAGGAAGGAAGACTTCATTGGCTCGGGGCCCCGTGATCACCCCACACGTACTCACAAAATAACCTGAGCCGCCTGAGGGGAGTCCAAGACAGATGAAAGCAATTTTGATGATCAGGTTACCCCATCTGACGATCTTATGGATTTTGGTACGAGGGGTAATCAAATGAAAAGTTACGAAACGTCTTAACAACCAATCCGGTTGAAATTTGAATATGCCTCTTTCGCATAATGTTCTACAACATTTAGGGAGGCATCCGAGGTACAATTTTCGTCGAATTCCTCGAGCACGGAAAAACCATTACCAGTGACGTGTACTGTGAGACACTCCGTAGCCTACGCAAGTTCGTCAAGGACTTGTGAGTTGCTCACAGGAGGAGTGACTTTGCTCCATGAAGACGCGTGTACACATCTCTCCAGAGTCACACAGAGAATACTGGCCAAGATCAAGTGGGAGCAGCTTCAGCATCCGCCCTACAGCCCGGAAATGTCGTCCTGTGACTGCCATCAGTTCCAGTTTGGGAAGCGCTTCAACTCAGACGACCAACACAACTAGCTCTTTACTCACATGAAGTGATGGGTGCTATTGACAGGGGTTTGCAAATCAATTCCGTATTTCTTGATTTCCACAATGCTTATGACACCGTACCTCACAAACGGCTTTTAATCAAATTGCGTGGTTATGGTATATCGCCCCAAATTTACGACTGGATAGGGGATTTCCTGTCAGAGAGGACACAGTTCGTAGTAATCTATGGTAAGGCATCGACTAAAACAGAGGTGATATCGGGTGTTCCACAGGGTAGTGTTATTGGTCCTCTGCTATTCCTTATTTACATAAACGATTTAGGGGAAAATCTAAGTAGCTCTCTTAGGTTGTTTGCAGATGACGCCGTCATTTACCGTCTAGTAAAATCATCTGAAGATCAAAACCAACTGCAGAACGATCTGAATAAGATATCAGTACGGTGTAAAAATTGTCAATTGACGCTAAATAATGAAGTGTGAAGTCGTCGACATCGGTACGAAAATAAAATCCGTTAAACTTTGTTTACAAGGTAAATCAATCAAACGAGAAGGCCCTAAACTCCACAAAATAATTAGGAATTACTATTACTTCAGACCTAAATTGGAAAGAACACGTAGATAATGCTGCGGGAAAGCCAAAACAGAGACAGCGTTTTATTGGCAGAACCATTAAAACATGCAACACAATTACAAAAGAGACTGCTTATACTATACTTGTCCGTCCATTTTTGGAGTATTACTGCCCAGTGTGGGATCCTTAACAGTTGCGTTTGACGGAGGACATCGAAAGAGTCCAAAGAAGGGAAGCTCGTTTCGTATTGTCACGATACAGGGGAGACAGCGTTACGGAAATGATACAGGATCTGGGATAGGAATCATTACAACAACGACGCTTATCGCTGCGGCGTGGGCTACTTACGAAACTCCAATCTCCAACATTCTCCTCCGAATGCGAAAATATATTGTTGACTCCCACTTACATAGGTAGACAAGATCATCAGAATAAAATACGAGTAATCAGAGCTCTAACGGGGAGATTCAAGAGTTCTTTCTTCCCGCGCGCTATTCGAGAATGGAATGGGAGATAAATTGTATAATGGTGGTTCGCTGAACCCTCTGCCAGGCACTTAAATGTGATTTGTAGAGTATCCCGTGTAGATGTAGATGTAGATGAACTGAAGGACACAGTACATGACTGGCTCTTGTGACAGCCAGACGTTAGTCTGGCAGCGGGGTGATTGTGCTCAGGCCTCTGGTGATTGGTTTTGAATAAGGGTTTCAATTATACCCACAGCGTGGTTACGTACCTTTTCATTTCGACGCTCCTCGTATTGATGTATATGCGGAAGTTTACGTGTGGCACTTGGATGACAAAAGTCCCCTGTACTGAAGGAAAAGCCAACCCCTGAGAACGCTCAGCATTTGTCTGCTAGGTAAGCTAGGTAATCTTAAGCTCTGTGCTTGCCTCAGTGACCACAGCATGGCGCGATGGAGTAACGTGGTATGTTAATATGTTTGTGTCCCAGCCTCGTCGCCGCTTTTGTCTCGTTTCCGTCGTAGGTGTCGGTGGCCGAGTGGAATGAGACCGACACAGGAATAAAGATAGCACGCTGGTGCAGGTACGGAGGGGAGCAGCCAGAAACTAGAAACACTAGAGTAAATTATAACGATATATATATATATATATATATATATATATATATATATATATATATATATATATATATTAACTGGTGCCTATCTGATTCCGAAGTGTTAACTGGTTACTATCTCAGTCCCAAGTGAACGATGTCGTTCAGTGGTGGCCACGAGCGGAGTTGCAGCAGAGGGCGCTCGTGGCTGTCGTCGTAAGAACGCCGCGCCGTGCGTGCATGGCGGCGCGCGGCGAAAGTAGGTGGCGCGCACTTTGGACTTGTGCGACACCACAAATATAGACCGAGGATCTTGACATGGGTGTTACATCGCGACAAAGGTCAAAGCCTCTATTTAAAAAATTAAAAAGAAATACACTCCTAATTATCAAGGTGTGCTGCACACCAAGAAGCTAGGTTGTTGCTATCCGGCAACCTCTGAAAGCACTGCCGCGCCTCCAGGCCTGCAGCGGTCTTCCTGGCTACTGGTGGGACCGAAATGAAACGAGTGATTGCCACCAGCGTCTCCAAGTGTGGAAGTACTGAGCATGATGCTAATCCGCATGACCCAAAGTTGTTCCCTTCCATGCTGCGGTGGGACGGGGTACGGTCGATGATAAGTCATTTAAATCTATACTAGTTTAGTAAAAGTTGTAAATTAAAACCATTTCTGAAAAAAAAAAAAAAAAGTCTCAGTCGGTTGTTAGGTAGCTGTTGACTCGATATTTTCTGTTACCTAGCAACACTGTCAATTTGGCGTGAAAATTATTAACTTCGATCCGAAGTTACCGCATCACCAGCACGATTACAAAAATTAAGTCTTCTCTTTAGTTAACCCTCAGGCGGCAGCGCCAATTATCATAACTTCAGCAGCAGCGCGGTGCAGATTTGCTACCACTGTGTATTCCGAGTTACGAACCTAGTGTGTAGCAACTAACTGATCGTATTGACAAAAATAGTTTAATGTACAGGTGGAAATATCACATTTGTTAATATATGAATTAGTATATCAATTACCTTCGGTGTATAAATATAACAAATGTAACATTATTCCGAAAGTGGACAATAATCATACATAATAGACACAGCAGTACTATCATTTCCTCTATCTTTACTTCCCTGTAGTTCCTGTCTCTTGTAATTAGTGACAGCTTTTTTCTGTGTTGTGTGGAACTTAGAACACGTAATTACCTCATCAATCACTTTATCATCTATCATGAATGAAACAGCTTAAGTCGTAGACCTCACGCCCCTAGCGTTCTCTTTTGAACCAGGAAAGATTTTTCAGTGTTTTGAAGTGCTGCTTGTATGGCGTTTTACCCCACAGAGTGCTACCGTCTTCAGTATCACATTCATTGCGTCGGAAATCTTGTTCGGGATCGAAACAAAGATTTACATTTGAATAATAGTATCCTGTTCATGATCTGATAAGGAATCTAGACAAAAATCACTAAGATCTTCATTACTTGTCGAAATAAGTCTATTTCTTCTACGAAACCTGTAGAGTAAATTATTTAGTACAATATCATTCATTTTCGCATTTTGTAAGGCTTAAAAGGGGTTAAAACGAAACTGACAAACTGCAGCGTGGCTAATGAGGAGAAACTAGAGGACAATTTATCGAGAGTTAAACTTCTATTTACGAAATAAATTTAAGTTTTTGAGCATTCTAATATGTAGGATAAAATTTATGCAATAAATATATACAAAAAACTGCCACAAATCCATTTGTATGGAAAACTATACGTAACACTAAACAATTCAAATCTACTTACATGACAGGCAGCGCGGTACAAATCTGCTACCAGTGATGCACTCCCTAACAAAACTTTTCTTGGGTTAACAAAGACGTGGACTAGAAACTCAGAACCTTCACTGACATTTTTAAGGCTTAATTGAGGAATAGCTAAAGCGGACATGCTGTATCTCCATTATAGCGAAAACAGTAAGCATTTAAAGAAAAGTGGTAGCATATTTGCAACAGCGCTGCCGCTCGAGTGTTAAATAAATAAATAAGAGGTTCTTGTACGAGCGAGGCAGGAGAACTAAGTTTCAGCTGTTATTGTCAATTCACTTTCAGTATGGGTCACAGTCACCTTAAACTGCAATCGATCTTTTTAACTTACACATAGAAGTTCCCTGCATGCTAAACTTGAAGTTTGATACCTACAGTTTACGTACTTGAGCTTGCCACATGTGAAGATAAGTCAGTTTAAAATTCCATAAACCATTCAATTGTCCTCTTGACAGAGTTCAATACTTCCATTAAATCAAAATCATCCTCCTTCAATAATAATAATACACACAATAAATAAACTTAAAATGACTTCCAAATAGCACATTAACCTTTACTGCCGTCTGATAGAATATGTGTCAGTTAAAGCAATGCTCGTATAAAACGTTAGCTCGTAACGGCAGACAATATTGATGTAACATTTTATTTTTCTCTTTGCAAAGGATCGACGCGCGGCAATATAAAAGGCGCAGCCGGATTCGTAGCCCCGTAGCCGTCGGTTGTTTGTCGATAGTGCCCAGACACATCAAGACGCGGTGGAGTAGCCGAGCGATCTAAAGCGCCTCGGTACGGAGCGCGCGGTTGCTCGCCATCGGAGGTTCGAGTCCTCCCTATGGCATGGGTGTGTGTGTTGTCCTTAGGTTAGTTTATCTAGGTTTAAGTAGTTTGTAAGCTACCACGGCGATCGGTCCCATAGATTTACCTGAACATTTAGATACAGCAATGTTGGCTGCGGCGACGACGACGCTGCCCTTTGTATTGGGGCAGGCAGACACTAGTCTTTATTGGGTAAGAGGCTGCCTCAAAAACTGTTGATTCTTTTTACTGCTAGGCAAATTACGCTTCTCACTATAACAGTATAGAAGTTGTTTATGGCAGGCCTACAACATTTGTTTAACCGTGGATAGACTTCGTTTCCGATTTGCCGCCCACTAACACACGAAAAAATATCTTTCAGTTCTTCCTCTCTAAGAAGTTCTCACATTTAAAGAGGATTTTAGTTTCATTTAACACTTAGGTCCATGTGCACAAGAGCCAGGAGTTACAAATGATTTCATAAAGTTTTTCCTTCAAGGTATTCCACCAAGTAAAAATTCACGTAGGTTATTGCAAGAGTTACAAAAGTTGGTTACCCTTCAATTTAAATGACCAACGATGACTCTCACAACTTCGCCGTTCACATAAACGTAAAGTCCCATTACAGTTTTTTACACACACGCACACACACACACACACACACACACACACACACGTGTGTGTGTGTGTGTGTGTGTGTGTGTGTGTGTGTGTGTGTGTGTTTCACTAAGTGTGTTTGCCTCTGTAACGTATAAAATAATAGATGACGGGAAATTTTAATGCGGTAGGTCAACAACAGAAACGTTACACTTTCTGCAGAGCTATGAACATAGTTTATTGTATCATTTTCCAAAGAGTTACAGCACAAAGATATAATTTTTTAATAGAACAATAGTTTTTATATCGTGCATTGTATTCGTTGAAACCAGCTGCGTCCAAATCAATTTTAACCACATTTCTATCACTGTTAGTTTGGGAGCTACAACCGTTCAAAGTTTAGGGGGCGGAGGCTGCGACAGCGTAGCTGACTGGCTGGTGGTCATGAGACAGTGGACCGTGCCCCAGGGGATAGCCACTCGGCCAGTCAGCTACACTATCGCAGCCTCCGACCCCAGAACTTTGAAGGATTGTAGATCCCAAACTGTGATAGGAATGTAGTTGGACGCAGCTGGTTTAAACGAATCCAATGTACGATAGAAAAAAAAACAATTGTTCCATTTAAAAAATTATATCTTTGTGGTGTAACTCTTTGGAAAATGATACAATAAACTATGTCCATAGCTCCGAAGAAAGTGTAACATTTCTTGCATTAAAATTTCCCGTCAACTATTATTTTATATGTTACAGAAGCAAACACGCTTAGTGAAACACCCTGTATATATTCCAGGACATTTCTGAAGTGTGCTCTTCATAGTAATAACTGTGGTAAGTAACATTAATTTCCATTTAAACTTCTATACACTTCAATAAAATTCATAAGTAGTATATTTTAATAAACTTGCACATTTATTAATATAACATGATTTGTATAGCTTGACATGAAACTCGGAACTAACTCATTTTATCAAAGAATTTTCTCCATAACTTTTTACAAAGAGAAAACCTATTAATTGTTAAATAAATGTATTCTTCGATCACGACGCAACAACGGGCTGCAGTTTCTCCGTCGACTCGCGACGGTTGGTGGTCAGCAATCACATCTTTGGTTCCGGCGTGTAGGACTCTCCTGACCGCGTTGTGGCGCTCTCTAAGAGACATGAAACAGAAAAACAAACACAAACTTTCAAGTACACAATTTATGAAAATTAATAACAGCATTACAAAACATTTAATGAAACAAATTATCGTTTTTAACGCTTACAAAGAAAACTGAGCTTATAAAGAACTTGTGCCGAGATGTAGGTCCTTGTCCAACTACACCTTGTTCATTGCGACACCTCGATCGTACATGAAACAAAAATAAAATTAAAAAACATTTCAAGTTGAAATGTTCAAATGTTTGTTAAGCTTATGGGACTTAACTACGGGGTCATCAGTCCCTAAACTTACAAACTACTTACGAACTGCCTTATACTAAGGACGGCACAAATATCCATGCCCGATGGGGGATTCGAACCCCCGACCGTAGGTGGCCGTGCAGACGTGACTGGAGCGCCTCAGGCCCCGCGGCCACCGCGGCCGGCACATTTCAAGTATCACATCATGGCATTGCAACATTTATACACAAATAAACATTTACAAATTCAAAGTATTTACATAAAACAATTAGTTTTTTATTGGTATCCTGCAAAACAGGGCTGCTGTAGGAAAGTGGGACTCGTCACTGTTTGTCTCACTACAATGGCTGTGCCCAGGAAGGAATGCCTGTCCAAATATCGGGGTGAGCTATTTCGCTGCCAAATTCTTTGTGTACAGCAAAAGTGATGGGGGGATCATTCGCCACGCGGTATGGCCGCTTTGTTAAAGGCGTCATGGTACGGACTGAGCAGCTGTTTCCGCCGAGGTTCTGAGGTTCTAGTCCTCCATCATGCATGGGTATGCGTATTGTCCTTAGTGTATGTTAGTTCTAAATCAGAGAGCGAAATTTTAGTTCTGAAGTCGCCAGCCATTCCAACAACTCGGTCGCCACAACCGCTTTATCTTCACATGAAACAATTCACCTTCCTGCACTCTGCCACTGTTCTACATCTACATACATACTCGGCAATTGACCGTAAGGTGCGTGGCGGAGGGTACACTCTATCGCCACTAGGCATTTCCTTTCCTATTCCACTCCAAAATAGAACGAGGAAAACAAGAATGCCTATATGTCTCTGTACGTGCCCTAGTTTCTCTTATCTTGTCTTTGTGATCACCACGCGAAATGTAATGTCATGTATTTTTACACGCAGTACCAAATTAAATTGTTTAATAGAAATAAATACATATCAGTACCATAGTTTCGCTGCCTAGCACTTCATTTTTGTGTACTGTTATCTTTCTGCTGAGAAGTAGGCCTACCACTTATCATTGGTACATTTGGGTCAAACACAGACCTCTGAGGTTAGAATACAGGGAGACGCCCTTACGCTAAAAAAGTGAAGAGCCTGTCTCCGTCATGTTGCTAAGTTTTTGAGAAGTGTTCGTATTGTAGAGCTGATGTTTTATGTGACTTAAAACAGGAATAAAACGTCCTACGGTTTTGCCGTGATATACAACCTGTTAAAAGAGAGAAATTAGAGAAGATAGAGGAGTTTTTAAATATATTATAATGAGAATTTATTACTGTTTATTCAAGAAAGTTTATTGTTTGAAAGTACATACTTTGCAGTGACTTTCAGTTCAATGCGTCAACAGTAATAGGGTCGACTTAACGCACAGTTTTAACGGAGAAATAGCATTCTAAAACTGAGCAACAGGGCGGACAGGCTTCAACTGACGTATGTTATGAGCATAGGTAATACCATCTCCCTTTATTCTAACCTCCTTGACTCAGACGGAGGAAGTCCATTCACAGATATTACTAGGAAATCCTCCAGTGTATCTGTCTACAGCCAAATTCTGGACACCGCTTTTAACATTTAGTATTTGGTGCCTACTTTGATAATACGTTTTTTGCACCATTTCCGGTTGGATTCTCGCCGATGGACCAGCTGACGATGTGTAAAGGTGTTTTATAGGCTTAAATAAAATACTTAAATTAACTGTAAAACATAAAAATGAAATAGTCCAATGCGGGAATTACAACAACATTCGAGACTTTTAAGAACCTGCCTCAAATAAAAACACAAATCACCTGAGTCTAACCGCACTCCAACTCATAGTTCTGCGCATTCGCTTATCTGGGAGCTTGGAACAGCCAGAATAGTAATTCCGAGTAGAGTCTGCTAGTCTGGTTGCTTGCTGTCATTGCTTATACAGGAAGTAGGCGCAGGACACAATATGAGTTCTGTAGGTTCGTTAGAACCCATTGACAGTTGCCTGATCAAATCTAAAGTGTACGGAAAAGGTACGATAGCCATGGTGTCAAAAGAAAACTGACGTTTAATGTCCATTATTTGCATTAATACTGTCGATAGATGTTAAAAATACCGAAATGGATATGCAATAGTCACGTAATAAAGATTTCATGCGACCAAATGTTGTTAATGTGGTCGCGATCACGTGGCTCCAGATGAATTCGTCTGTATGTTAAATATAAATAAAATTGATGGAGGATTTTAGATGGAAATATGGGCGCAGTTTTCCAAAAATGTTTAAATGTTTGTTAAACTAAAGGGATTTAACTGCGGGGTCATCAGTCCCTAAACTTACAAACTACTTATGAGCTACATCACAATGAAGACGACACAGACATCCATGCCCGAGGGGGGATTCGAACCTCCGATGGTGAGCGGCCTCGCGCATCGGAGCATAGCGCTACAGTGCGCTTGGACACACCGCCGCGGCACAGTTTCCACACGGGATACTTGTACACTGAACCATTTGCTTTGTTTTACTCGCACCAAATATTACGTAATGCTCTTCCCAACATCATAAAAGGTATCTCGACGGCCGCGGTGCCCGAGGAGACTGAGGCGCGTCAGTCACGGTCTGCACGGCCACTACGGTCGGGGGTTCGAATCCCCCCTCGGGCATGGATATTTGTGCCGTCCTAGTTCGTAAGTAGTTCATAAGTAGTTTGTAAGTTTAGGGACTGATGGCCCCGTAGTTAAGTCCCATAAGATTTACAAACATTTGAAAAGGTATCTCACAGAATAAAATATGAAGAGCAATTACATGGTTAGAGAACAACCCCTTCCCAGTAGCTGAATGGTAATTTTATCGTAGATACGTGTCACTAATGTAAAATAAACAGCGTGCCCGTCACAGTGTACAAACGTAAACCCATATGAATTAAGAAACTAGTCAAATTCCGAAACTGGTCATCATATTCTATATCTATAAATGTGAATGTCTGTTCGTGTACGTTTATCACGTCTGAAGCACAAGACATAAAGAGCAAAAAATTTGTACCGTTACTAATGTCTACCCGGGGAAGGCTTTAGGCACGATTTTATGGCGATCGGATAGTTCTTTATCTATATATATTAATGTGAATATCTGTTCGGTGTACGCTTATCACGTCCAAACGACAAGACGCAGAGACTTAAATATTTGTACAGTTACTAATTTATACCTGAAGAAGGTTTTAGGGCCGGCCGCGGTGGCCGAGGGGACTGAGGCGCTTCAGTCACGGTCTGCACGGCCTCTACGGTCGGGGGTTCGAATCCCCCCTCGGGCATGCATATTTGTGCCGTCCTAGTTCGTAAGTAGTTCATAAGTAGTTTGTAAGTTTAGGGACTGATGACCCCGTAGTTAAGTCCCATAAGATTTACAAACATTTGAACATTTTTGAAGGTTTTAGGCACGGCTTTATAGCGATCTGATAGATATTTAGTAATTTGAAGAATATAACGCGAAATGCGGAACAATAATGATTCTTTGAAAATTATATTTACCCTTTGAAAATGGTTTTATTGGTTACATTGTTGAATGAGGGTTGATAATGATGAAAGGGTGGAGTATATTGGGAAGGAGAGTTATCGGCGTATATAAAATTCTACGTTTGTGTGTTAATATTTCGCTCTGCAGCGAAAACTACAGAATGCAAACGAATGGTGTGTTTGTAATTGTTGTCCGACGTCTCCCGTTGTACTCCATAGCAGTTCCATGCCGATAGCTATAAGAGGGTGGAAGATATGGTGGTTGAAAGTCGTCAAATTAAAAAAAAAAATCTGACTGAAGGCCAGCGATGACGTTTGCGACTCTATAGCAAGGAGGTTATGTACAGCGAAACGTGATGCCACAGACCATATCTTTGGTCTATGCGTGCTACAATGTCTTCAGCTCTTTCAAATGTTCAAATGTTTGTAGATCTATCGGACCAAACTGCGTGGACTTACACTTAAACCTAAGTAAACTAACCTAAGAACAAACACACACACCCATGCCCCAGGGAGGACTCGAACCTCCAAGGCGAGCAACCGCGCGCTCCGGAGCGAGACGCTTTAGACCGCTCGGCTACTCCACCGCGGCCTTCAGCTCTTTCTCTGTAAGGATAAGCATACGAATATAAGAATGAATAAATAAAGCAGTGAAAAAGAAATTTCTTTTAATACATCTCTTTAAAAACAATCGATTTGATTTTTCGCGCATTACATCAAGTGATCCATCTGTGATATTATTACAATCATTATTGTTGAATTTCGTGATTGCTTTCTTTGAAACGAGTGCATTTTTACCAGTGATTTCTTATATATTCTCTGATAAATGTAACATGTTTTTAGAAAAAAGGAGATGGACAGAGAGAGAGTGGATAGGAAAAGTACTAACTCAAGGTTCGAATAAATAAATAAATAAATAACCGGGAAACGCCTCGTTTTCAGCTAGTGTGTAATAAATTTGGTCTCCTACGCGCTTACCTACACCTTCCCCCCCGTCCAATGCACAATATCACGACCCTACGCCCGCCAACTGTAATGCAACCTTCCGCCAAGATCTGGTAAAGACATGGCGGCTGAGTCTGGACTTCGACTCGGTACAGTATATAGCGAATCTGAAGCCGATCGAACACACCCCATTAACAAATCTCGGCGCTAAAACTTGCGGACAACAACTTCGCAACTCGGGGGTGTAACTGCCGCTGAGGGGCTGAAAAAGAGAGAGAGAAAGAGAGAGAGAGGGGGGGGGAACAGAATTTCATCAAGAGCGTGCGACGGCAGTTGTGATCAGACGCACCCTGGTATTGAGGGGTGCGACGCACCAGGGCCTTGTAACTGCCCCCTCATTCTGTCGCAAGCTCAGTCCAGGGCACGAAGAAGAAATGTGGTGGGGGGTGAGGGAGGGAAGAACAGGGGTGGGGGGTGGCAGGAGGATCGCACCAATTACGACACAGGCCTGCCCTCTGTCTGACACAGCGCAAGGAAAAGTTCCGGCGAAGTCTGTGGGGCCTGTCCCCGCCTGCTTGTTAACTGCTCAAGATACTTTGCAGGCGTCTCCGGGACGGCTACAGAAGAGGCTGGATACTGTTGAGAGCTGTAGGATCAGGAGAGGGCCGAGGGGTTGGCAGACGTGACGACTACAACCCCCACCCTACTGTCCATTTCATAATGATTGACCCCTGACTTTGAGGTCATATTCTGGGTATCGATGTTTTATACCTCGCCGGAATCGTTAAAACGTTTGGTGTATGAATATTACATATTATTTGAGAAGGGGACTACGTACGCGCTAATATTTGAGAGAAAGCGTGCTTTTTCTGGCCTTTTTTCGTAAATTTCAAATTTAAGGATGCACAGAAATCAGACGGTAATTAGGTTTTTGTTTGCACAGGTTAAAGATCCAACCTTTTTCTATTTACAGACGGAATTTTGTAATTTTCTGATTAGTCGTTTTGTCCTAATAACGATAGGTATTGACTGCTGCAGTTCGCCTAATGATGATATGTATTAACAAAATGAAAAGTCTAAATGCATGCTCTCTCCTTCCATTTCACAGCTGTTATATTTGTATGCTCATAAATCTACACCAAGAGCTAATATCACATAATTATTATATTTGCTTTTTCGTTCCAATGCGCTGTGTTGCCGTTCTTAACAGCTGAATAGGCGTTTCTGGTGCATTGCAGCAGTGGCGGTGCACTGCTGTGACAACTACGCTCCGCCGTAGCGTCGCCTATACTGCAGCCGCTAACGCAGTTGCTTTACAAACTCTCATCTGACAAACACGGAGACAATATATTGGTACTGACATCTGATGTCACCACCAGAAGTTCAAGCTTAACGGCATTGCCCTCTGTCTCAATTGCTACAACGGTAAGCTTAATCGCAGCTTCTTGCGTTTTATACGAGGTAGGTCCACAAAGTAAGTTCCGTTTGGTTATATAAAACAAACGTGTACAGATACACAAAAAATATTTATTGTACAAAAATATAAAACTATTATACTACTTTTCTATATAGCTTCTGAAATTTTTTACGCATTTGTCATAGCGTGGCAGAAGTCTTTGTATGCCTTCTTCGTAGAAAGTTGCCGCCTGTGTATTCAACCCTGTGGTAACATGTTCTTTCAGCTCGTCAACATCGCTGAAGTGTTGACCACCAAGGACAGGTTTTAGCTGTAAGAAGAAAGCCGCTAGGAGCTAGGCTGAACGGAGGATGATCAAACACGTCCCAGTGAAATTCCCGTAAGAGTTGTTTGGTCACATTCGCCTTGTGAGGTCGGGCGGCAATGTCAAGGGAAGAAGAAGACTCCTTTCATCTCTTCTTAGACCGAAAATCTGTCCTTGGTAGTCAACACTTCAACAATGATGAACTGAAAGAACATGTTAGCACATATGGCAAGTGCCTATAAAATTTCGGAAGTTATGTAGAAAAGTAGTTGAACAGTTGTAGATTTTTATACAATAAATATTTTTTCTGTATCTGTAAACGTTTATTTTATATAAGCAAACGGAACTTAATTTGTGAACATACCTGGTATTATAGGAACGAAATCAGAAAATAACGAAATTCCGTTTGTAAATAAAACAAGGTTGCATCTTTAAATTGTGCAAAGGAAAATTTTCTCCTAATTACGGTCTGATTTCTGTTCATCCTTAAAGTTGACATTCGCCGAAAAAAAAGCCAGAAAAAGCACTCTTTCTCTCAAATATTATCGCGTACGTCGTCCCTTTTCAAATAAAATCTAATATCCTTACCCCAAAATAAAAGTAGACATTTCAACGATTCCGGTGAGTTTTAAAACATCGATATTCGTCGTGTAATGTGACCAGAATGTGAGCTTAAAGTCAGGGGTCAATCATTATGAAACGGACGATAGGGTATGAAATATTCGAGCGTCCTAAAATATACACACTTCCGTAAACTACCAGGTAATTTTCCGTAACTTCCGAGAGGAGGGTCTTGCGATTTTGCACTATCGCCTAAAGCCGTCGTCACACGGAGCGTGTGTCTGAACGTGTGTGGTCAACGTGACGAGTCCACCGTGCGGCTGAACGCTCGGAGACGGCCCTACCTGAGCACACGAGGCGTGTGCCTCAACGACTACACGCGACCGCAGCGCGCTCCAGCGACAGTTGTCGGCGGTATCCGGTTCTGGAATCACACTGTTTAAGAAATTAAAAGAGTGGAATTCCTGCTTTGCCTCTATTAACCCTAGAACGGTCGGCCGAAAAATAGTTTCAGCAACGATCTGGCTGGGTCTGTGGGATCCAACAATTAAAATGCTTATGACAAGTGCCAAAACAGTGTATTTACATCAAATGACGAGTTTTTATATTGTTTAGGTCCTACCAGATGATGTAGAAACATTATTTCAACGTTCTGAATTTCACAATTGTTGTAAAATAAAAAAAGGACAAACTATACTTCATTGTAGTAATAAATGTAACCACACTGGAAGTACAAGTAAATTGGATTGAAATACAAATATAAATGAGAATAATTTGTAGAATTGAGAAGCAGACTCGTTGAATTTTTGTTATATAAATCGAAACTGTGCATATAATGAATAGTTTGTGTGATATCGTCCTCTAAATTCGTCACTTTTCGTAACAGACGACACAAACCATTTCTGCATGCACCAAGCACAACTATATTTTGCAAATTTTGTAGAAGTGTTTAGTTTTGCTGTCCTTCCACTTATAGCATCTTCCCCTTCATCCCTACTTATTTCACTATTGCTATCATCATCACTGTTTATTTCGAAATCTGGGTCCGCGTCAGAATCGTCAATTTCATTATCACCATCGTATAAAATGTTGCAAATTTCACAGTATGAAACACTTTCTCTTGAAACTTTATATTTTAAATTATGGACATCAGAAATAGTTCACAAAGTAATTTGAAACTGGATGAAACCCCAAATAAAAATAGACCTGCACTGGTAGAAATCAATAACGTAAACGTTCGGGCTGGGTGTGACAGACCCTCCCGATTTTTGGAGAACTGCCGAACATTGTCTAAACAATTTAAAACCTGATTCATGATGTTAATGCTTTCTCTTGCATGTTTCAGAAAGCTAGCAGAGCGTTCGAGTCAGATCAGCGACTATAAGCATATAAATTCTCACAGACCCAGCCCGACCGTTCTAGGGTTAATACGTTCGTTACATTCTGCATATACGAGGGGGGACCAAAAAGAAACCGGATTTTTGTCACAAAAAATTTATTTGTGAACCTTTTTACAAAATTCCTTCAGTCACTTTCAAAATACTCTCCATTACATGCGATGCCCTTCTCAAGTCTCTTTTCCCACTGTTGGAAGCATGTTTGGCACTCTTCAAGTTTGATATTGTCCAGTGCCCTTTCCAAAGCTGTTTTTACCGCCTCCACATCATAACGCTCCCCTTTTAGCGTTTTCTCATTCGTGGAAATAGGAAAAGTCGCACGGGGCTAGGTCCGGCGAGTACGGAGCTTGGGGAAAGACAGACCACCTCTGAGATGGCAAATAATGGGTCACTCATAAGACCGTGTGTGGTGGAGCGTTGTCGTGATGCAGCGATCAGTCACCTGATCGCAAAAGTTCCGGGCGTTTCCTCATCGCCTCTCACAGACGCCTTAAAACATCCAAGTAAAAGTGCTGGTTAAGTCTGGCCAGGGGTACGAATTCCCGATGCACAATTCCACGAACGTTATAAACGACAATGATCATCGTCTTCACATTTGAGCTCACTTGCCTTGCTTTTTTTTTTTTTTTTGGTCTGGGAGAGTAGGAAGTCCTTCACTGGCTTGACGCTTGCTTGGTTTTTGGGTCATACCCGTAACACCAACTCTCATCCCCTGTAATGACTTTTTTCAAGACGTTTCGCAGTGGTAACACGCCAATAGTCAGAGCAAAACAATACCACACTTGATCGTTCAGCTCTACACGGACGCCGTCTGCACAGCTGTTTCATGGTCTCTACTAACGTCATCTAGCGTGAGAACCCTGTACTACATCTACGAATGGCAGCGCCTCTGAGTCCAGTTTCTTTTGGGTCCCCCTCGTAGGCCTACAAAATAACAACAAAATACCTATGAACATATAGGACTCTTATAAAAGTTGCTTGTTATCTCAATAAGTGCAGCGAATTATAAAAGTTTCACGACAATCTCCGCGATATAAAATTAGGTCTTCACATAACACAAACATTATTACAGAACAGACTAGTTTATACTTTGGGCATCCATAGCTGAAATATATTAAGAAATTCTAGAAAGTAATGCAGACAATTAAGCCAGGATTCCTTTTCATGAATTATCGTAATCCGCCTTAGCTCTCTTTCATTCCTTTATTAGGTTACGACCTGTTTCGCACCATTGAAGGTGTATCTTCAGGTATCTTAATTTAGATAAGGTTGAATGATTTATTGTGATGTTCGATTATTCATTTTGGGTGCCGGGTTTTATGGAGACTTTCCTCGTAGTTCTTAGTTAGGTTTATATGTGACACCATTCAGTGGATGTCTATATGTTTGGAGTCAACAGTTGGTTAAACCGAGTTTACTGCCTAATTTTTTTTAATAAATTGAACATCGGGAGGGTGTTGTATCTCCCCTGAATCAAAAGTAAAATGGGTTGTACCACTTCGTTCGCGTCATATCCTGTTAAAAGACTTGACAAAACCAGAAATGATTTGTAGTCTTACGTCTGAGTTATGATGCCTCAAAACTAATAACATTTTAAGAAGCATTAGGTGCGTGTTTCGACATACAATTGCTATTGTCATTGAAAACCATACAAGGTATTCTAGTGTACAAATAGTATTTAATAAATTCAGAAGTGCAATATTTCTGAATACGTATTGCCGTCCTTTTTAAGATGATATCATTACGGAAAATCCCCCATACTGGTCACCATATCAGTGTGCTGTGGCAATGAAGGAAACTGATGGACTTCTGGTACGTGTCCACATTGCACTCATAATCCGGCATCGTAAGTTGTAGTTGTCACGTACTCGATTGTTGGCGGTAAGGTCCGTTGGACATGTTACTGTGTACTGAAATGTCATACATTCATAAGACGTAAGTTATATGTATCAAATCCATGAAATACGGCAGCTAATGTGGTGTCTTCATCTCTCTACCGAAGCCGCGTGGTGTGACGTCGGTGGCGTTCTCCCACCTTATTGGTGATCGTTCAGTCGCACGTTGGGAATATCTGGCATGCACGAATCTGCCCGACACGTTGGGAAAGCCTTGACAACGTTGGCCACACTCGTTCAGATACATGCCCCGTGTGCCAGTCCTTAGGGTGGGACGAACATTAACTCTTTCTGGACGCGAGGCCCATCTACGTGGCCTGATTGTCGCGTCACAGACCCAGCGCTGTATCTAGGGACTGGCTTGGAGTATCGACACGGGAGTTCGCGTGACACCTGCAGTCGTGTTTATGTTTCCCTTCAGTGATTTACTGAATGAAGTGGTGTTTTCGTGCTAGTGGCTACATAATTATGGTTCGTTTACATAATAAGGACATTCAAAGTTTGCAGAATGACAGTAATGAAGAGTGGAATGTAGACGATTTTGATGGTGAGAGTGAGTGGTCAAGAAGTAGTGATGGTTGCGACCTTCCTATGGGTTCTCACCAATAAGACTTGGGCAATACATAACTCGCGGTAGTAAAAGATTTATGGCTCGTTGTCTCCGTTCATAGGGATGAGTTATGTATGTCAGCTTCTATGCCCTAAACAGCTACCCAATCTGTTTAAACAAGATCAATAATTAATCTGTAGTTTAGCCACTCTTATCAATCTGCATATTATGACGTGAAAATATTTTAACAAACATAAATGAATCCTCTGAATGACCAACAAAATGGATTCTAAGATAAATAAGTGATTCACTCACGAAGTAATTCTTTATAAATGGAGTTTATTACTCTTATTAGACATGAAATGCGGAGGTGGTCCTAGTTTATACATCGGTAAATAACTAAATATTTCCCCAACTATTGTTCATGAGAGGCATAATAAGTATCACACGCACTCTGGAGTAAAAGTTCCACATTATCACTCGTAAGTTAGTCTATCGAACTTTACAGTTCCAAGTTAATCCGCGATAAAAGTATTAGTTAAAAAACACAGTTCGTCATCACAAGAGTACACGATTGCTGAATTATCAGAGTTCCACAGCCCTACTACCGTGCATAGTTTATCACTTTTCAATTAGAGACTAAGTTCTGCAGTCACAGTTCCGTAAATTTTCTAAACCGTAACGCGGCTTCAGAACGCTAAGCGTTACAACGTTTCACCACCACGTCCAAGTTACGAGTCCTTTCCCAAGAGTTCGAAAGCGTTCCCTCCCTGTTCCCAAATTGAATCCTTCCGCACATCCTAACGCCTCATCTTTAAAATATAATTTCCCTTCCAAATTATTATACATTTGAATATCAAAAATGTCTGATCATTTCCTGATTTTATGGCGATTTTTAGAATAATGTGTGTGGCTATATTGTATTTCAGTTGGAATCTGGGTTAGCCGCCCTCGCTCATTCAAGAGCGTTGCTTCCGGTTTCCGACCACATTAGGAAAACCCGACTACCTGCTGTATCCCATTCACTAGCTACAAGCTGGTAGCCGACCAGCTGGGGAACCCAACACCCTGGCAAAACCCGCCTTTCAAATGGAAACAATCAGCCTCCCCCTGTATCTGTAATATCACATGGTGACGACAGAAATGACTAAGAGGAAAATGAATGGGAAAAAAATTTCTGAAGTAGTGACAAATTGTAGGAGTTGCCTAGATTTTACCAACTATATTTTTGACGAACTTTTAAATGACGTTTGGCCGAGACAAACTGATATGCCCGCAGATAAGATTTTGAAAAAATGAGCCCCCTGAAACCCCGTTCGCAGTGAAAAAGTTGGCATGATGTGACTTTGATGGAAATAGGTTTTTGGGTACCATTCTTGTGGTGTGGCACAAGTCTGAAGTGCGCGCTACGTACTTTCGCTGCGCGCCGCCATGCAAGCTCGGCGCGGCGTTCTTACGACGTCGGCCACGAGCGCCCTCTGCTGCAACTCCGCTCGTGGCCACCACTGAACTGCATCGGTCACTTGGCGATAGGACAGGCACAAGAACTCATCAGTAGGCAGGCTTCTACCTAATTTATATCTGCATTCCACTAGTCTGCTGCCCTCCAAGTTGTACTGTTTCTTCAAAATATATATCTTGTTCTAATCTAGCTTAGTGTTTCTAGTTTCTGCTGTCCCACTAGCTGGTCACCTCAGACTCTGTACCTGCACAGCGTGCATCCTATTTCCCTGTGTCGGTCTCTCTTTGCTCGGCCACCGACACCTAGGACAACCGGCGGCAACGAGACACAAAAATTCTCAGCATGGCAATGAATGAAAAAGGGGACACAAAAGCGTACGTTTCTACTAATTGGACAACAAAGCAGGACTTTTCCCAGAAATATTTCGCCGTGACGCATTTTTGCAATTTTACCTGGCTTTTCACATTTGTCCCCCCCCCCTCCCCCACACTCCTCGTGGCTTATCAACATTAAAAAGGCAAAAAGTGAAGAATGGCGTCGATTTCATTTCCAACTTCGGTTTATTGGGAAAATTTTGGGAAGATGTACTTCATCTGTAAAGGAGACCGCGTATAAAATGCTTGTATGACTACGTCTTGAGTACTGTTAAAATGTTTGGAACCCGCAGCAGGTCATTTTAAAGCAAAACATATAAGCAGTTCAGAGGCGAGCAGCTAGGTTCGTTACTGGTAGGTTCGACCAATGCACGAGTGTCACGGAAATTCTCCGGGAACGCAATTGGAGATCTCTGGAGGGAAGACGACGTTCTTTTCGTGAATTTCTGTTGAAATTTAGAGGGTCGGAATTTGAAGCTGAGTGTAGTTCGATCATCCTGCCGCCTGCTTACATTTCGCGTATTGATCGCAAAGAAAAGATGAGAGAAATTAGGGCTCGTACGGAGGCATATAGGAATTCTTTTTTTCTCGTTCTGTTTGGGAGTGGAATAGGAAAGGAAATGCCTAGTAGAGGTACACTGTACCCTCCGCCACGCACCTTGCGATGTATGTAGATGTAGACATCAAGTGTCTACAGCACTTTTCTCCAGGAGAGAAAACTGCAATGGATGAGTCTGTCGGTTGCAAGGAAAGAATTGCATTCTACTGCTATAATCCTCACAAACAGACGAAGTAGCGCCCACGAGTCTACGTCTGTCCGATTCCATAGCAGGATACATTTCTACGTTTGGGCCCTACAACGGGTCTCCTGCGATGGAGTCCTTGGTGCGCCTCACTGGTGTAGGTTACTAGGTGGGTTGGTCTTTTATTGAAGCAAGTGTTCGTTACAACTTGGCCATGTTCCTCTGCAAAGTCCAGTATTCGGCACCTGTCATCGTCCCATGAACCATATCCATGTCCGCCATGGCAGCGCTCATATCCAATAGTAGGTGAGCCAAAATGGCAATTAAGATCTCCTCCTAAAAGTATGCACTCTTCCGGCGGAATTGCCTGTAGATGGGCGTCAAGGCGATTACAAAGTTTCTTTTTCAGCATTTGTGCAGGTTTTTTTTGGGGCTTAGCAGGTGATGACATATGCAGTTATGTGGTCCGATTTGATCAGGCGATTTGTCACCCTGGTGACTTTCATAATACGAAACCAATGACCGATCACAATTCCCACTCCATTTCTCGTTATACACGTAGCGTGATATACAACCTTGTAGTCAATTTCCTTTGCCCTAGATGTAAGCTACGTCATCCCTCCTATTCTTCAGACATTCAGATAACACTCGATGATGACCGGTCAGCGTGCCTATGTTCATTGTGGCAAATCGTAATTAGACTTACCTTAGACTGCTCCGTCCTTGAGCAGATAACTCTCGCCCATTTTTCACCTCACTCGGGTGAATATGGCGAGCGTCTCTTCTGGGGAATGCCCTAGCAAAATCCATATTCCATTGAGACGTAGCCATAGATGTGACGACGGAGAAAATCAACGTGTCGCTTCGTCTGTCGTCGAGGGCAGTTTCAACCAACTACCAAGTGTCAATCAGGCCGCACCTAATCTAGAGAACAGACGCTGCACGGTGGATTTAGTGTAATTTCCCCCACTGGTGGCCAGCACCGCCTAAAAGAAGCCTTTTACTCCTTTAGCGAGAGTTATTTACCGCTGCCCAGCATTCGGTCTTGAGTCGCTGGCTGTACGGTCTATTTCATCCTGTAGGAGTATGACTCCATATCACATGAACTGTTTCTCGTATTATGATAAAATGTCGAACGTACATTCAGTAGTATGTGTGTATGCTTTCTGTAACATTTATCGCGAATACATTTATGGTCTATAAGTAATAAGTTGTGCCATCATGCAAAATTTCGTAAGTTTACTGCATGAACGCCGAAAAAGTAGTAAGCGCCAAACTTATTTCCTTTCATCGTTTCGCTGGGGTTGTCAGCGAGCAAAAGTTTCGTAAAGGTTTGAAATTATGTTTAAAGTTTGTTGCAAGTCGCTAAGTGCTCTCCTTCTCAAATAGTGGACGTGCCGCGAGACGGGGAAAGTTTCATTATTTATGATGTCAAATCTCCTGAACTATCGGCCCTATCCCAAAACCGTTATTAGCTGACGTCTTCTGTCTACAAACTACATTCCTGACAAATTTCATAAGCGAAGTAGTTTTCGAGATTTCGTGTTTAGTCATTGAGTGAGTGAGTGAAGGAATAAGTGTCCTTTCGCTTTTATATAGATAGAGGTTAAACGTAGGAGCAAAATTAAATCGAAATAGGCGACCCTCTCCTTGTCAGATACATCGCCCATCTTGGCACTCCACACATGGACAACTGTTGCTTTTAATGTGAATGTAGTCTGCAGCGATGTATCTACATCTACATTGGATACTCTGCAAATCACATTTAAGTGCCTGGCAGAAGGTTCATCGAACCACAATTATACTATTTATCTCCCATTCCATTCTCGAATAGCGCGCGGGATGAAAGAACACCTGAAGCTCTCTGTTCGAGATCTGATTTCTTGTATTTTATTCTGATGATCATTTCAACCTCTGTAACTGGGAGTCAACAATAGATTTTCGCATTCGGAGGAGAATGTTGACGAATGGAGTTTCGCAAGTACCCCACGCCGCAGCGATAAACGCCATTGTTGTAATGATTCCCATCCCAGATCCTGTATCATTTCCGTAACGCTGTCTCCCCTGTATCGTGACAATACAAAATGAGCTGCTCTTCTTTGGACTCTTTCGATGTCCTCCGTGAAACCCACCCGATAAGGATCCCACACTGGGCTGCAATACTCCAAAAATGGACGGACAAGCGTAGTGTATGCAGTTTCTTTAGTAGTTCTGTTGCATCTTTTAAGGGTTCTGCCAATAAAACGCAGTCTCTGGTTCGCCTTTCCCACGATATTATCTACGTGTCCTTTCCAGTTTAGGTCTGAAGTAATAGTAATTCCTAGGTATTTTGTGGAGTTTACGGCCTTCACATTTGATTGATTTATGTTGTAAACAAAGTTTAACGGATTTCTTTTGGTACTCATGTGAACGACTTCACACTTCTCATTATTTAGAGTCAATTGCCAATTTTTACACCATACTGATATTTTATTCAAATCGTTCTGTAGTTGTTCTGATCTTCAAATGATTTTACTAGACGGTAAATGACGGCGTCTTCTGCAAACAACCTAAGAGAGATACTTAGATTTTACCCTAAATCGTTTATGTAAATAAGAAATAGCAGAGGACCAATAACACTACCCTGTGGAACGCCCGATATCACCTCTGTTTTAGTCGATGCCTTACCATCGATTACTACGAACTGTGTCCTCTCTGACAAGAAATCCCCTATCCAATCGCAAATTTGGGGCGAAATACCATAACCACGCAATTTGATTAAAAGCCGTTTGTGAGCAGCGTGCTGACTGACGCCCGGAATGTCCCGTCCTGTGTCGTATGGAGTTGTGCCCCTCAGGAGTACAGGAGTGGCCCGGGTTGCCGGGCCCCCAGGGCTCAGCGCTGGGGCCCAAAGTAATTGCGGCGAGCGCGGCTGCGGTGAGAAATGAAGGCCGGGGCGCTCTCCCGGTCGTTGCTCTTCATTGCGCGGTGGCGCGCCGCTAAACAGGAGCTGCGTCCTCCCCGGGGACCTCTCCGCCTTCCAGACGCCGGCGTTCCGGCGGTAGCTCTCCGCCTTCTTTACGGCAGCGCTCCCTCCTCCCGAACCTCCACCGGCGCACTTGTTGAGGGCAGCGCGAGGTGCCGGAACCCAATCAGCGGCCGTGTCCCAGGTAACGCACCTTTACGATGAACGTTCCGCACCATTTTTCTCCCTTATTTTGTGCCGTCAGTCGAATAAATGATCTGATGTCTCACCAGGGTTCGATCTACCTCTCCTCTCTTCTCCAGCTGTGGTGGCTGATGCTCTTGTCAACGTGACTAGAAGTAAGGAGGGGGAAATTGAGTAAAAAATTTCTTTTGGGATGGAAGAGGAGAAGAAGAATTTAAAACATACACAACAGGTTAAAGCACACAGTTTCCTTCATTGGCCTTTGAGTAGTCCCCAAACAGCCAACCACATAAAGAATCTCAAATAGAGGACCCGTACGAATACGTCGCACAATTAGTTGAATGACAATGAAGTAAGTTGTAATTTGCGGCTGTTTGCTGATGATGCTGTGGTGTATGGGAAGGTGTTGTCTGTAACTGACTGTAATAGCATACAGGACGACTTAGACAAAATTTCTAGTTGGTGCGAAGAATGGCAGCTAGCTCTCAATGTAGAAAAAATGTAAGGTGATGCGCATGAGTAGAAAAAACAATCCTATAATGTTCGAATACAGCATTAGTAGTGAGCTTCTTGATGCTGTCGCGTCGTTCAAATATCTAGGCCTAATATTGCAGAGCGATATGAAATGGAACTAGCATGTAAGGACAGTTGTGAGTAAGGCGGACAGCCGACTTTGGTTTATTGGGAGAATTTTGGGAAGATGTACTTCACCTGTAAAGGGGACCGCGTATAAAACACTTGTACGACCACGTCATGAGTATTGCTCAAGTGTTTGGGACCCGCAGCAGATCGGTTTGAAGGAAGACATAGAGGCGGTTCAGAGGCGAGCAGCTAGATTTGTTACCGGTAGGTTCGACCAATGCGCGAGTGTCACGGAAATGCTCCGGCAACTCAATTGGGGATCGCTGGAAGATAGACGACGTTCTTTTCGTGAATTTCTGTTAAGTAAATTTAGAGGGCCGGAATTTGAAGCTGAGTGTAGTACGATCTTGCTGCCGCCTACTTACATTTCGCGTAAAGATCACAAAGACAAGATAAGAGAAATTAGGGCTCGTACGGAGGCATATAGGCATTCTTTTTTTGAAGTTGGGAACAAATGGAAAATGGAAGTAAAGTTGAATGTTTACGCATAGCTTATTTCAGAATCAATCAATGCGAGTGTTCAAAAGCGCGAATGAAAGAGCTTGATCACGGAAGCTTGCAATTACCACAGCGCGACTGACATTAAGTCACTGTTGATCTGTGCAGCACCTACATCGCATCTGCATAGTGATGTCATCTCCACTTTGCGGCGAAGTGGTAGACACAAATCACATTTTTTTTATGCATCAACTGGTGCGATTTCAATCAAAGATGCTAAGGTATGTTGTGAGCAGGCACTGCCAGTTACCAACATCTGTATCAATATTATTGGCAACCACAGACTTTGCTGTGTACAAAGAACTTATATCCTTTCTAACGGCGGCGAAGAGAGAATTATGAACTGCGAGGTAAAAGACAAAAATCATGTGTAATCTCAGGTTATGTTATACCGCGTTTGAATAAAAATAAAGGATAGAGAGACTTGAATTAATTCTGATACTTGATGACAGATCTTCGAATGAATACGTTTCGTTTGGAGCAGAACTGAAGGAAATCGGTCGGATAGAACGGCCTGATCGACTGACTTTAGTTTACAGCAAGGACATCCCCATCAGAAATATACAGGAGGAAATCGCGATTGACTCTAGAAAAAGGAAGGCGAGAGTTATGTAAATTCTGATACTTTATGACAAATCTGTGTATGAATATTTTTCGTTTAAAACAAAAGTGAAGGAAATCGGCAGGGTAGTTTGGTCTGGCCGACTGACTTTAGTTTTCGTAGTTTCTTTAACTATATGACATATACTGGAATAATAATCTTCAAACCAAGATATTTATTTAATGAAGACCGGTTTCAGTAGACTATGCCACCATCTTCTGGTCATATCAAATATTACAAGTTAGTCGACATATTTAAAAATGGGGGGATTAAATAGTGCTTGAAACATAGCACCTAGTCTAAATATAAAAATACGTAAGTGAAAACATTGAATAACTTTCGAGCATTCATGTTTTAACTTATGTATCGTTTTACATTTACACTAAGTGCTATGTTGCACGTATTATTTAATCTTCAATTTTTAAATAAGATGAGCAACCTTTAAAATTTGATATGACTAGGTGATGGTCAGAACGCTGAGTAATGGACGGCCAAAATGAAAACGAAGGCTTCCGCGGCCGTTTCATTGTCTGTACATCGGACCGCATCGTCAGTATGTTAAATTAGACCAATGTTTCGGCCACTGTTGGAAGCGGCCCAATGCCCAGAAGGATTTTTAGAGACGACGAGTAATTGGATTTAAGTAATACTATATTTTAGAAGTTTTCATTCAATGTATTTCGTATTATTTCTGCACTGTGTACCACAAATAACACAGTTGTCGCCAATTAATACACTTAATTGAATACTAATCACACTTCCCTATGCTCTAATTGAAAAAAAGGCAAGAAACTGTATTACAAGTATGAGAATATCATCATGTACATGGAAAAAAATATCTAACAAAAAATTCCCATGTTTGAGATTCGAACCTGGATCCACTGTTTGACTGACCATGCTCTGGACCTCTCGACCGCTGATGGCGCTCGGAAAGTCTGTCAAACTGTACTGAGCTACAGTATGAAAACATAAGAACGGCAATTACTCGAACGTCATTAACTTTTGACCCTATATATATTAGTCAAAAATGCTCATCTTTAGACCTCCCCACGTATAGAACTGGAAACTCGACTCTCCATCATTGACTTCGATCTTCCTTTTTTTCCTTACTGGGTGTTTATCAGAAAGCCGAAACACGTGTCTGTTCACATTGGATATAGAACGTCCTGGCAAAATTGAAATGAAACAAGTGTTCCTTACGTCAGACACCTTCATTGTCAAATGAGGGATTCAGTGCACAAGTGGCGCAACTCCACTTTCTGTTGAAAATGAGTTACAGAGATGTTTGATTACAGAGAGATAGCTACCGTTCAGAGCTATAAGTACGTGTCTCTGAGGTTTCATCATTTGTGCATAGAATGCGCCGTTGTGTTTATACTTTAACTGCTACACGCCTTTCTTCAAAGTATATATGTCCAAGTGAATTAGTGGACGATGGAATGTGGAGGTTCTTGTAATACCCATATTATGGAGTGTTGTTCAGAATATCCACCAAACAGTGAGGAAAATGTTCCTATGAATGATAATATGACAGGTAACCCAAATCAGTAATAATACTGTGTGTGTTTCCTTGATGAAATTAGTGCAAGACTCAGGCATGAAAGTGGAAGTAATAAACCACAAATTTATGATACCTGGCCATACCTGCCTAATGATGCAGACTTTGGTCTGAAATAGCCTGTAGCAAAAAACAATATATTTACTCATCTGGTGATTGGGTAGATATTATCCAAGGGTGTAAAAAGAAAAAGCCTTTCATTGTTCGCATAATGAAGAATGGCGACTTTGCCTCAACGAAGGAGGTACTAGACAGCACAGTGAAGATCGGAAAGGGTTAATGATGGACATCTGTTAAATTGAGGTGGATTTTCGTTAGCACATGTGAGGCAGACCACATCAAAGTCTTGCTTCAGTGATTACTTCAGTGAACACAAGGGAGACTTTACAAGGCGGACTGTGACAACGAAAGAGGACAAGCTTGATCTTCTAAAATTTATTCCTCCATTCTTCAAGAACTTGCCTACGAAGGTGTCTACTCGTCATTCAGATTCCCGAGATCAGATTTCGGACGAGTAAAACGACGAACCTGTATTTACACAATGTACTTGAAGTCACAGTCGATGACTGATAGAAGTGTTCAGTATACAAGATACGTAACTCTTCTCATTTTTGTTTAACAAGTCGTTTCCTACGCATATCATGTATTCCATTTTGTTTTGTTAATATATTTAGAGACACTTTCGTGCATATTATCCTGTATTCCTAAATGCACAAATGATTTTATACACTTCTTAATGAATGATTCTCTTACTCAAAACTATCTTAGGTTGACGTATGTCACTTGTGCTCTGAACCCCTCGAATATACAATGGGATGAAATGTGTACGGAACTCGCCCCCCCCCCCCCAATAAAAAAAATACGTTTTTTCATATTAGGTGCATTTTGCTGCCACCTACTGCTGGGTATTCAGATATCAGCGACCTCAGCAGCCATTAGAGATCATGAGAGAGCAGAATGGGGCGCTCAGCGGAAGTGACTCGTAAATATCCTTAGGTCTACTGTTCTTGATGTGAAAATGAAGTTTTGCATCAGGACAACTTATTTACAATGTAATAGCGACTTTATGAACAAATTGACAGTGTCTATGGGAAGCCCTCTTGTGGCTTCTTTATGGAACCCTTAGAACGACGGCCACTGCAGACTGCTAGACCAGCAAAAGACAAGCCAGATGGTATCGCTCTACACGTGATGTAGAGGAATTGGATGCCTTCCGGTTACATCTAAACAGCATAAGTCCAAAAATTCAATTTCATGTGGAGACCCAGAGTAATGGGCAACTGAAGTTTTAAGATGTCTCAGTGAATAAAAGACAGGACGGTACATTGGATCACAGAGTGTATGGAAAAGATACATGTACTGACTGTTATTGATCTGTGACTGACGTTCAAGAAGAACGGCTGTTCCAACAAGGAGATCAGTCGAGCCTAGGGGGAGAATAGGATCACCGAGGACCGTCACCAGTCCAACAGGAAAGTTTTCCTTCAATTTATTAGTAATATTACACATCACATTGGGAAAGTGTTAAAAAATACGACTGATCAGGAAAATAAAAGAATGTATAAGGTCGGCAAAATATATATATGCGACATCCTCTGGTTACACCAAGTATTCATCAAATTCCTTGAAATTGTGGACAAGTTTACATCGATAAAACACAAAACAATTTTAACACCCGTCTGAGCGAATATAAAAGGAAATACCGCCTAGGGCACTCTGGCAAATCGGCCTTGGCAGTAGGCGTTTATCAAGAAGGTGATCACGAAATCAATTTCGACAAAACGAGCATTGTAGCGAAGACATGACATTATGCGCGTATGTACAGGTATGCCATAGAGATTTTCAAGCAACGAAATAATTTTAAGAGGAGAGAGGAAGGTCTTAAACTTCACAAAATTTAAATTTCAACATTTCAGAGACATAAAGACAATCTTGTTTTTACTGAGATGTGATGTAACAGCCGTAATACACTATTAAAAAATGCATATTAGCAACGATCAGCTGTTTTTTATATTTATAACTTTACCGGTTCCGATTTTGAACTTCCATCAGAAAAGTCGATTAAACAGACTGATTACGTTGGTACATTGTCTGCTACAAAATCAAAATCAAATGTTTGTATAGTCTATGGGACTTAACTACTGGGTCATCAGTCCCTAAACTTACAAACTACTTATGAACTACTTACGAACTAGGACTACACAAATATCCATACCCGAGGGGGGATTCGAGCCCCCGACCGTAGTGGCCGTGCAGACCGTGACTGGAGCGCCTCAGTCCCCTCGGCCACCGCGGCCACCTGTCTGCCACATTGACCATGTCAGTCAATAAAACATTCGTGAAATGACACTTGGTATTTATGAATGTTTTATTGTTTGTTGTTGGTTGTTGGTTTTTGGAAGGGACTAAACAGCGTTTTATTGTTTGACATTGATAAGGTGGCATACAATGTAGGTATGTAATCAGTCTGTTTAATCGACTTTTCTATAGATAATTGAAAACCTAAACTGGTAAAGTTATAATTAGCTACTGATGGTTGGTAATATGCATTTTTTTAAAATTATGACAATCGATTATTTTCAATCACTAATGATGGCAACTTTGGAGCAGTCGACGTCATATGATCAACAGTATCCACCTCTGGATTGCCTATATATACGGCGCTCAATCGACATTTACTTGCAGTTTGCCGCTTCGCCTCCAATGATGCGTTCCGCAGTTGAAGACGAAACGTCAGGGGAAAATTCCGTGCATAGACCACGGCATCTCAGCGCGGAAGCTTCAAATGATGACAATGCTACCCTGAAAGTCTTCAGTATATGTTGGGTACTGGCAGCCGTAAGCGGGTACCATGAATGCGAGAAAGAGAGAGGCCGTAAAAATTGTTAAAGACAAGGAATTCAATGGGAAGGAGCGAGAGGGTGAAACTGAACGACATCTGGATTCCGGTGCTGAAGAAGTAGTGTACCATTGTTCCACCATGAAGAGACAGCAACGGCGAAAGCCGGCCGCGGTGACCGAGGGAACTGCGGCGCTCCAGTCACGGTCTGCACGACCACTACGGTCGGGGGTTCCAGTCCCCCCTCGGGCATGGATATTTGTGTCGTCCTTAGTGTTAGCTAGTTAATAAGTAGTTTCTAAGTTAAGTCCCATAAGCTAAACAAACTTTTTTAGCAACAGCGAAGGACGGTGAATGACGCTCCATTATTCAAAACGTGTGACGTCACGCTTCTGAGAGGGTCAACGCAGAAACGGAATTTCACTGCAGTCTGTGATCCAGGGAGTGATTCTGACATCAAAAGACGCCTCAATTTCCCTCGAAAATGTCCTCTGCAGATGAGTACGAATTGTTGGGACTTAATAATCAGTACGTTTGACCGCAACAGAGAACCCAGAATCCATACCAATACTATAAATGCGGAAGAAACCTCTGTGTGTTACGCTTTCACAATTCCTTTGAAATTGAGTAGGGAGGTAGCTTGAAAGCTAAAGAAAGTGTATAATGTATTTATTGATTCTGAATAAAAAATTCGAAATACGGAACATCTGAGCGTCAAAATTTCTCTTTACAGTTTCAGAGACGCTTTAAGGTTCTTTGGAAAAGCTATTCATTCCTTATTTTTGAAACCATTATATAGGGTCAGGGATCTGGATAATTGAATTCATACAAAAGTAAGTCTGAATCGCAATTTATTTTACAGTAACCGGTTTCGTAAGACCTGTACTAGTATAGTGTTGGCGACCGGCTGTGCTAAATCAGAGCTGTCTGGATGATAGATGCACCATCGTGACGACTCCAACTCAGAACAGCCGATGGCCAACACTATGCTTGTAGAGGTCTAACGATGGCATTTACATACCCCAAACCTGTTACTGTAAAGTAAATTGCGATCTAGACTGACTTTATTTATTTATTTATTCTTTGACGTATAAAATTTGTCACAATAATTAAAATACTTTTAATGGTTGATATGTCGTACATAATACGATTTAACATAATGAATACAATCCTTACACAAGTCGTCACCGACTTCACACCACCGATCTCAAATGTTCAAATGTTTGTCAATCTTATGGGACTTAACTACGGGGTCATCGGTCCCTAAACTTACAAACTACTTATGAACTACTTACGAACTAGGACGGCACAAATATCCATGCCCGAGGGGGGATTAGAACCCCCGACCGTAGTGGCCGTGCAGACCGTGACTGGAGCGCCTCAGTCCCCTCGGCCACCGCGGCCGGCACCACCGATCTGATTTCGATGACATTTGAATCCCACACGCAGTATAACGTATAGCTTCTTCATCGTTTTCATCACAATGTAACAAAGAGTTTCTTTTCGTATTAAATAATATCTTTATTTTCATCTCGATAAGGGAAGACAGTAGTTGCCGTCGGTCTACGCACGGTTTATATTTAAACCGAAAAATGGGGGGGCTTTCCGTTAATTCTGATTATTCTGGTCATAATTTAAGAAAGAAGTTGACGAGTTATCGTATTTTCGATGGTGTTTGAGACGTATGCAAGGACATGAAAGCGAGCGAAGCCACGGATAAAATCCATTTGAATCAAGACAGTTATCCCACAGCGTACGAATTTTGTAAAAGGGTAGCACTAGACGGTGGTGCGAGACGCCACGAGATTAAGTTGGTATGCTACTTTAGATTGGCAGTAGACGCCAAAAGTACTCAAACATCGTAACAACATTATCTTTTCATATTCATGGAATATATGACCTCAACTGCGAATGGGCAAAGCTGAAAATGTGTACCCTGTCGGGATTCGAGCCCGGGTCTCCAGCTGGTAAATGGTATCTGACGGGAGGCGTGCTTAGGTAGTCCTTGCAGGTGCGGTGATCACTGTGTCCCCAGTGGTGTAGGGGTCAGCGCACCTGCCTAGAAAGCAGGAGACCCGGGTTCGAATCCCGGCTGGGTACACATTTTCAGCTTTGCCCATACGCACTCGAAGTCATATATTCCGTGAATATGAAAACAATAACAACTGCAGGATCAGAAGTGACGTCTGTTGTTTCTGAATAGACGCCACATGTATATAAATATTATCTTTGTCCCGCGGGGGGCTGTGTTAGCGCGGAGACTCGATCATTGTTACCAACTTGACGGATTTCCCGTCAAATTTGACGGAATTTGAAGTTGTATGACGGATAAAATTTAGCTTCGACGGTGGACGTCTTCTTTGTTTCTACGGGTATTATTTGAAATTCACTTTTTTTGACGGATATTGTTGGTCTAATACAATTTTGAAAAAAAAAATGTTTGAAATAGCTATTAATGATGCACATTTGCTTGTGCCTGTAATACAGTGGCATAGTATATTACGGAATTGTTGCACTAAAACCAATATCAAACATCTCAGATGACTGGAAAAATAATTTGTCTGGATGCACATAACACGATACGTGCCTCAGTAGCAGCAGAAGAACGCTAACAATGATGTGGTTTGCTTAATGAATTAGTTGGGGAAATTCTGGATACTGAGATCAGTACATTGGCTGAGTTTGACGGATTTTTAAATGCTTGTCCGACTCGTAAACAAAGAAACGAATACTATGGTTGATATAAATTTCTATTTTATCTTTTTTTTCTGCAAGAAAACAGAGATCTCATTTTGACAGGTTTGTAAATATTTTTCTGGCGCTTATACAAAGTAACGAGTCCCAAGTTCTAGAATAAATGAATTTTTTTCTTTATTTTGCAAGAAAATACAGAAACTTCTGAAGGTTGTGACGGATTTATGGGTGTTGATCTGACGGAAAAAATTATCATTGTGCGCGATTGGAGACAAATGTCCGTCATTCGAAGTAGTTGGACGTTGTTCCAGTTATACTCTTGGCATTAGTCAGCGACAGAGAGACCAAGACAAGGCTAGTACTGTTAAGTTTTAGATACGTAAGACCACTCAGACGAGAAGTCGTCGCAAAGGTACAGAAAGGAAATTACTTTGTGTGTACTAAATTTTGTAAAGCTTGTTGTATAACTTATAACTGTAGTTCCGATATTGTTTCATGTTTACTTAACGAAGTTGCTGCTAGAAGTTCTACTTTTCTTCTTCAGTAGTTAGTACCTATCCCTATGCAGTTAACTAAAAGACTGTTGCTACATGGAAATAGTTTGAAAAAGTGTCATTCTGTGAAAAGTGAAGTGTTACATATTTGCTGCGAAAAAGTGGTAGGAACAATATATTATTGTCATATTTTTGAAGTGGTTTAATCTCAGGATTTGAGGAAGTGAATGGCAGTATTTCTTCTCGTTTTGAGAATGTAGGTATTTGTGAAAGTTTTACTGATAAACGCGTATCTGCGTATTGTTTAAGTTGCTGGTTGAGTAGAATAATTCAGCAGCGTTCATCTTTGAGAAATAGAATTGAATGAGGCCTTCCGTTGCACAGGAAAGAAAGATAATTAGTTCCGAACAGGCTAACATTAACACTCTAGTTTGTCAGCACCATTGTGCTTTGCATAGATTTTCATTTCATGCAGTTCATGACAAATCGCTTACCAAACACATGTTCGTTGTTGAACCAGAAAAACAATTAGTTCCGTAAAGCAGAAGTACTTCTTTTTTGTGGTGTTAAAGAAACAGCGATAAATTTATTAATCAAATTTGCAATTTTATTTTAATTAAAAATTTTGTGTGTAGTTGGCGTTGTGATAAGCTTTAATAGTTCATTGAAAAGAAATTGTCTTTACTGGCCTTCATTTACAGACATTGACAGTATGAAATATATTTATTGATATGAGACAAGAGTTCCGATTGACGCTGAGGAAAAAAGCCATTTCAAAAAGGATAACTACGCTGAAGAAACGCACAGTCTCACCAGTAAAATCATAGATTTTTCATAATGCTATTGTTAAAACAAAGTTGCTTAATTAAAAAAAAAAAAAGAGTGAATTAAAGAATACGGAATGCTACATTGATTAACAACTTGCTATAAGCGTTGTAAAGTAAAAGAAAATTAACACACACAACCTTTCGAAAAGCACAGGTTTCAGTATTTGCAGCGCTGTGCAAAGGATGAGTCACAAATCTTTCAGTTAGGAGAGTACGACAACAATAAGACGGTTCTCTGTCTGTAAAAAGGTTTGTAAAATAGTGTCACTGCAGTACACAGTATTGTTCACTAAGAAAGTGAATCAGATAGGCGTGTGCAATTTACGGCTGTGTCTGAGATAAAAGGAGGATAGACAGTTTGATAAAAGTGATTAAAAATGTTTTGTAAGTTATGTCTCCCTAACACTTTCTCTGACAATTTACATCGAAAGTATTACCACCCCACGCGTGACAATGTCGCAAGGTTTAATTACGTAGCACTGCACGTGAGGGCCGTAGAAGTAAATGCATCTTCAGTGCGTGCAGCAACGTTTCTGTTCACTAACGTGGTTGGTTCTTTTCCGTTGCTGTCTACACGCACAAGCAGCTCACAGATCGTCGATCGACCTACCTTTTGAGGTGAAGTGCTGTAAAACTTCTAAAACTGGCTGTTTTTCAAATAAGAAGGTATGCCATTTGTTTCATAATGTCGTCAAACAACAAGCGACATATCTTCTCACACTTAAAACCTAATGACAGAGGTTAATAATATGAAGTTTGGGATGCCTAATGGACTATTTTAAGAGCGCGACCGTCATAGGTCTTAACGCGAGAGCTGTCTGTGCTGCACTGATGCTACTGGGCAGTGCTAGTCCCGCGTACCATCAGTTATGGCGCGAATCGCATTTTCTACAACTTCTACATTCAATTGTTTCTTAAAATTGCAGCATAATAACATAAACAAAGCATACCATAATAAACGTTTATGTAAATCATTAATTACAGAGAGTCACATTAAGTTGTATACAATAGTTTCTTCAATGTTTCCAATTTAAAAGAAAATCGCACTGAAGTGTTTTACGGCCCACTTCAGATTTGTAGTTTTATAAGTTTTTGCGAACATTTTGGACCAAAATAATAATCTAAATAATTAAGACTCTACTATTGTGGTAATATCTATGCACCCAACAGGTAATATTCTTTCTGACCGTATTTTAACAAACAGTCAAAATTATATTATGTTTGAGTTTAGCTTTGACAAACACTCATTTTTGAACTTTCTCCTCTTTTAACTATCATTTTACTATCTCTCCCACATTTTCATTATATTTTTCCGTTAAAATATTATCACCTGTCTTGCCTTGGTAGTTCAAAGTTAATTTTCAATGCCTGTACTGATTACGAATGACTATAGGCTGCAACGAACGTAGTGTACATTTGGCGTTCGGACGAGTGACTTTAGCCCGGATGGTACAAAGCGTACATTTGGCGTAGGTATATTGATTCTAATTAATGACTTTCAATATATTCCACAAATAGTGAATAAAAGCTCAGAAAAAAATAAAGAAGTTAATTTGTTGCAATCTATACACATCCTTTCTGTTTGATTAAGGAACTACACTTTCCACAGAAATCTGGGACTTGCTTTATATACGAAACTACCTGTATCATCACTTTGTGCAGAATATTCATTATTACAGTATCGTCCAGTTTACGTGCAGATGCTTCAGAAGACCATTGTTCAATTCGTTGTTACGTATTTCATGGCATGTTCACGAAATAGAATAAACACGCATTTTAGAGGGAGCATTCTTACATATGCACGATTCTAAACATTGAAGAACATAGCTCAGTTTAATTAACAGGATTGTCTGAAACCCTTTTAGGGAAAAAATTAAGAAATGGCGGGTTTCGAACCACTGATCTTCAGCACCACAGACCTACGCATTGCGCACTACGCTACGGCTAACAATCAGAAATTGCGTTCTTTAATCTCGTAGTATTGATGGCAGTTGTTAACTGATGCTAATAAGGCATTTTTAAACACTAGCTTATCATTTATCGTACGAAGGACATGTTTTCGTGATTTGTTCAGTGCGCCATTGCTTTGAAATGACAACGTGCAAGTTACAATAAGAAAATCATCAAATACGCAACGCAAGATGGCGTAGGCCACAGAGAGTTCTGGGAGAAAAATGTCAAGTGACATCTCCGAACGGGTGGTTTTCGTTAATTCAATGGAGGTGTGAAATCACCGTTATTTTTTCAAATATCTCTGAAACGATACGAGATATGACAAAACATAACAGAGCAAAGTTGCAGAGAATTTCCTCCTCTACAAATCAATTTATTCAATTTTCGGGTCCGATGAATGGTTAAGCCGTTATTTTCATTTAAATTTCGAGCTGTCAAAAGACTACCGTAAACTAAAGTGGGCCAAAATCATAAAGGGGACCTTATACAGAGGAGGGGACAGTCAATCGGAATACGTGTGGACAGTAATGGCGCAGGTTCTCACGGGAATGCGAAATGTTACACCATACGTCATCTCTTACCACCCATTCTACTTATGACGTGATCTACTAGCTATGAAATTTGTTTGCTGCTCAATACCTATGACCAAGATCCAGCCATCATATAAATTATAGGAGCATAATTATTGCTCACAGTACCCCCATGGTGTCAATGTGTTAGCTTACGCCAATTAATTTAGAGTTTCAATACTTTCAATAGTTCGATAGTGTTTCAATAATTTTCACTTTTTCGATTGTGAAAATAACCCTTTAAGAATATCAGACTCCTTTAAAGATACAGAGTACTTTTCCGGCTCAATATTATGTAAAACTCAAAGGCTGTTTCTTTCAGGCACTGTTTATAATGTATATGGATTGCAGCTTTCTTGTTGAAATTTGGTAATGCAGCACACTTTTTAAACAAATTTGAAGTACTTTGAATATTTTTAAACCTGCTTAAGATTATTAAAAGAAATTACAAAGAAACTGATGCAATTTTTTTTCCAAAATGCTTCCTCAAATTGAGGTACCATTTAATCCTATGTTATACAGTTGAAGGAGGCTACATTTTTCTAGATGTCTATGACACGATTGCTCATCTACTATACCTATGTAATTTCACCTATTATGTATATTACAAGAGTAAAAAAGTATCAAATTTTACATTATAATTATTATATTTTTTCTCGTAATAAAAGTGTTACTTTTTTGTACAATTTAGTTGATTCTGTAGTAAAGCTTAGGTATACTACATAGGTAAAGACTATTGCAAGTTACAGAAAAAAATTAGAGCAATGCTTAATAAAATTTAAGAATTGTTTGTACCTGAATGCTGAAAAATACAACATATGGGAAATTGCGAATGAAGATATGAGTCCAATTAATCTCTGCCTCAGAACACTCCTGAAGCATAGTCTTCATCCTACAGCATTTCATCATCTTCATGCTTCTTCTTGGCATTCCTTTAGCACTTCTTGCTTCTTTGGTAACTTGAAAAGCGAATCTTTCTGCTTCATGCACCTGTTGTGTGTCACACGCAAGTAATTAATCTTCCATATTGGAACCACATTTTATGCCTAAATTTCTCAGGACTTCCATCCTTTCTAACACTCCATCATTGAAACATATCACTGCATCTAGTACACCAAACTTCAATGTATTCAGTCCTACAAAAACTCTCTTGTGTAATCTTTTCCATATGCAATGAGTGGTTGAAACTTTCATTTGCATTCTGAGCAAAACAGGGTTACGCAGGTCTATGGAAATTGGTTATTTCATTCATGATAGGCTTAGGAAGAGAATGCTTATGATGGTATATTTGCTCACTTTGTTTTCCTTTTTGGTAAGGGGGCGTGGCGGTACACTTGACCGTAGCCTAACTTTAAAATTTGGTATATAAAAGTCATTTTTCATTTGAAACCCTATAATGTATATATCAATATAATGAGGAAAGACTGCAGAATTTAATAAAGTCATAAAAATTACTATTTTTCCACCATTTATAAGTACCCTTGAAACGATATTGTAGTATCATTCAATTTGACTTACTTGAATTTACACATGTTTCATACAAGCCACGGTGTTGTGTGCACATTAGTTTCCGATTTTTTTATTTTTATTTTTTTATTTTTGTTTGTTTGATCTTTCGTGTCACCTTAATAATTCATTTTTGGGCTAGTGCTAGGAGCAGTGGAGACAAGAATGCATGATTATTACTGCTATTGTAATTACAGGCATAATAAGTGAGCCCTGCTCACATAAGGAGCTTTGCTCCACAGCACCCATCTTCCCATCCTACCAAGTGTGAGTGTGTGTGTGTGTGTGTGTGTGTGTGTGTGTGTGAAGCTGCAGCTGGGAAAGGCAGAGATGCTCATAGTTAGAAGGTTAGCCAACTTTATTTCTGTATTGGACTGTGAGGTCTCCTGGAGGGACGTGGTCGACAGGTGTCTGTGATTTGCGATTCCTCCACGATTCGCAAGTTGGCAGGATGGTCCCGTTAAGTGACTGACCAATCGCAGGACGGCTCGGGCCAAGTTGAAGGGTAGAAGGGCGGTTAGGCTAGAGGGCAGCCATGATTCGGCAGAATGTTTCCTGGGCTGGCTGAGGACGGCCGTGAGTATACATTGGTCTCCGAGGGTAATGTATTTGGAAGTGTGTGTGATTTGTGACAATTTGGGAACAGACTGGTAGGGAAATGGTTCAGTAAATGCACAATGTTAGGAGAAGTCCATTTTCAAAAATTTTGGGAACGTTTTCACGGAATTAGGATGTTCTGTTCTGTTTGCGGATTGGGGTCAGTTTATGTGGGGATTTCCTTCGTGGCATTTTGAATTTACGTGTGTCTCGCCACGTACATCAGGGCACTACGATTGTGTAATCCAGCCAGTAGACAATGAGTGTGAAAGCTTTTGGTCCCTTTCTTAATCCCATCAACGAAATATTAATTTTATTCTGAATCTTTTGACTGAAATGTTCCTTAATATTTCTTGCTTACAGATAAAGGAGAAGCAATGAATTAAAATTTGTGATGCTGCCGGGAATCGAACCCGGACCACTATGCTTACTAGGCAGACGTCTTAAGGTTAAACCACCACACCACTAACGATAAAGGCGCCTCGGAATCGTCTAAGTACGACTTCCCTCCACGTCACAAACTTTAATCCACCATGTCCATTGCCGAGGTGCTATTCCGTTGCATGGAGAGCCTTGGCAGTAGTAGCAATTATCTATGGAACACAGAAGCTGAAGTAAAGTTTGTGACGTGGAGGGAAGTCGTACTTAGACTGTTCCGAGGCGCCTTTATCGTTGGTGGTGTGGTAGTCTAACGGTTAAGACGTCTGCCTAGTAAGCATGGAGGTAAGGGCTCGATTCCCGGCCGCATCACAAATTTCAATTCATTGCTTCTCCTTTATATGTAATGTCTTGGACATAATCGAGACGAAAAACCGTCTCAGGGTTACTGAATGTATGTTTAAATTGATATTTATTTCTTGCTTAATTGAGTAACAAGATCTGTGGATAAATGTAAATTTGTTAAAAGGGAAACTGCTTTCTTTATACTAATTCCCCGTCCTTGTTTGTCTGCATACTGTTCAGATAGGAAATCGTGGCAGGTACATTCCTTGAGGTAAGCTACTGCCACCGGTGTCCTATTAGTTGGCATAGTTTCCGTGGTTAGGCGAATTACGTTGCGCGTCATTTATTTAATCAGGGCACTAAGATCTGCTTTAACCTTTTTTATACCCGGAAGTATACCTGTATACCTGGAGTAGTAAAACAACTTAAGTCACTAAACAAAAATAAATCTTCCGGGCCAGATTGTATACCAACTAGATTCCTCTCAGAGTATGCTGATGCAATAGCTCCGTACTTGGCTATAATTTACAACCGATCACTCAGCGAAAGATCCGTACTCAAAGACTGGAAAGTTGCCCAAGTTACTCCAATATTCAAGAAAGGCAATAGGAGTGATCCCCAAAATTACAGGCCTATCTCATTGACGTCGATTTGCAGTAGGATTTTGGAACATATACTTTGTTGGAACATTATCAACTACCTCGAAGAGAACGACCTATTAACCCATAGTCAACACGGATTCAGAAAGTATCACTCTTGCGAAACACAGCTTGCCCTTTATTCACATGATGTGTTAAGTGCCATCGACAAGCGATCTCAAATCGATTTCATATTTCTGGATTTCAGGAAGGCTTTTGACACTGTACCCCACAAGCGGCTTCTTATGAAATTGCGTGCTTATAGAATATCTCCCCAATTGTGCGGTTGGATTTACGATTTCCTATCAGAAAGGACACAGTTCGTAGTAATTGACGGAAGTCATCGAGTAAAACAGAAGTGATATCTGGCGTTCTACAGGGAAGCGTTATAGGTCCCCTACTCTTCCTCGTGTTTACAAACGATTTAGGAGACAATCTGAATAGCTTCCTTAGACTGTTCGCGGATGATGCTGTCGTTTATCGGTTAGTGAAGTCAACTGAGGATCAAAAGCAACTGCAAAGCGATTTAGACAAAATTTCTGCATGGTGCGAAAATTGGCAATTGACACTAAATAAAGAAAAGTGTGAAGTAATACACATGACCACTAAAAGAAATCTGCTGAACTTCAATTACGCGATAAATCAGTCAAACCTAAAGGTCGTAAATTCTACCAAATACCAAGGAGTTGCAATTACGAATAACTTTGACTGGAGAGAACACATAGAAAATATTGTGGGAAAGGCGAACCAAAGGTTACGTTTCATCGGCAGAACGCTTCGAAGATGCACCAGCTCCACCAAAGAGACTGCCTACATCACACTTGTGCGTCCTCTCCTTGAGTACTGTTGCCCCTTGTGGGACCCTCACCAGGTGGGACTGACGGAAGACATTGAGAAGGTTCAGAGAAGGGCAGCTCGTTTTGTTTTATCACGTTACGGGGGGGAAAGCGTCACGGAAATGTTGCACTAATTGGGGTGGAAATCATTAAAAGAAAGACGTTATTCAATGCGGCGTGATCTGTTTGCGAAGTTTCAATCACCGAGGTTTAGTTCTGAATTTGAAAATATTTTGCTAGCACCCACCTACTTAGGGAGACATGAGCATCCCAATAAAATAAGAGAAATCAGATCGAAAACGGAACGCCGGCCGGGGTGGCCGAGGGGACTAAGGCGCTCCAGTCACGGTCTGACGGCCACTACGGTCGGGGGTTCGAATCCCCCCTCGGGCATTGATATTTGTGCCGTCCTAGTTTGTAAGTAATTCGTAAGTAGTTTGTAAGTTTAGGGACTGATGACCCCGTAGTTAAGTCCCATAGACTATACAAACATTTGAACATTTTGAAAACGGAACGATTTAGGTGTTCTTTCTTCCCGCGCGCTATTAGAGAATGGAACGGTTAAAAGCTTCCTAGGGTTTTATTTGTGGACGGAGAAGTTAATACTGCTTCCTCCCACAAGTCCCCAAAAACCTCCACATCCTTGCGGATGCTGTTGCGTAGCAGTGTGCGTTTGTACCGCCCTACAGTACGCACGAGGTGCTATAGTTGCTGTCCAAGACTTTATGGACAGCATAGAGTTCTGACTAACCTGTTGTCTTCTATAATTGTGTCCCCAGCGCAGAAGACAGCACACAGGTCGTAGGTTCTTCTACAGCATACAAGTGAGCCTAAAATAAGTTCTGTATGATGGAAGCATAATAAGCGACTCGCGAGATTTTTAATTGTCAGGGATGCCATTTATTAATTAAATAATTAAGAAAATGAGCAACTATTGTTAATATGATACGGCCTATGCTGCCCATAGTTCATGTGGAGACCTCTACTGTTATCACTATTACAAAAATCTTAACTCATGACCGGAGCGGTCCGGCGCATATAGTGGTCAGCTCTAGACTGAAACTGCGGCGCGTTGCGAGACTAGAGGTAGAGGTAGAGGGCACCTGACGCTCTATTTAGCGCCAAAACAGGGCCGTCGCGCGCCTTCTGCAAAACCGCTCTTCTCTTGTTACAATAGGAGAAGGCACGTTAAACTTTTTAAACAGCCAAAATCTAGCCTGTCCTTGAGAGATACTTATTATAAATTCTCAGCTCTGAATAATTAATATTTAGTTTATAATAAACAAAAGTAATTTCAAAAGAAATCACGTGACGTGAAATGCAGCAGCCAATGCGAGGAGAGCACCAGTAACATAGGCGGGCTTTCCCACGGGAACCAGCACCTACTGCGCCATATGCTACTGCTCCCCACCCCACAGTTCAACATATGCTGCACTGCTGTCTTTCTTTCTCGTTTAAGACACGTACAATGTTAGCAAAGAAACGGCCAACGGCCAGAAATATGAAGTGGCCACAGGTAGAGAAAAGTTATGAAAGTGTTAAATGAAACCTCTGCCAGGCACTTGAATGTGATGTGCAGAGTATCTATGTAGATGTAGATGTAGAACAGGGTGGCAACTGATAGGAAAGCGGAGGGTGGTAAGCTTGCACCTTGTATCCTTGAATGCGTCACTGTGCCGTAGTTGGGTCGGGCTTCTTTCCTATAATCTTTCCCCCTATGGCGTGCCATGTAGCGGTAACCGCCAACAGCGGCTTTCGCGCGCCGCCTGGCCGTACATTAGGCCAGGTGACGTCACGCGAAACTTGCGTTATTAATGTCGCGACCGCAGCGAAGGAGGTACACGGCGCCTGATCCGGGCGCCTTGCCGCAAAGTGATTAATTCGTGCGCGGGACACCGCCTGATCCGCCTCCTGATGAGGGAAACAGAATTAAGGGGCGAACGCGCACGATGGAAACGTCTCTGCCGGTAAAACCGAACGACGACGTCGGGACAGGGGTTGGATATAATATGGATACATCTCAAGAAATGCATGGTCTAACGTCAATATGCAACCTCTGACAAGAAAGTTAGGTGAACTCAGAACAGTCGATCGAATAGCACTGGCGAACACAACGCCGTACCTGCGTAGCGGCTGCTGTTGAAAACCTGCCCCCACCGTACTTCAGTTGCGCATCGCAGGCGTACACACGGATAATTTTTTATTATTTATTTATTTGTTTATTTAGCCTGATCAGATTAGGGCCATCAGGCTCTCTCTTACATCGGACCAGGGTTTTTTTTGTGTCCCAGCTTCGTCGCCGCTTTTGTGTCTCGTTTCCGTCGTAGGCGTCGGTGGCCGAGTAGGAAGACCGACACAGGAATAAAGGATGCACGCTTGTGCAGGTACGGAGGTGAGCAGCCAGTGGGACAACAGAAACTAGAAACACTAGAGTAAATTAGAACGAGATATATATTGCACAGAATTTATACAATACTTAACTTTTACATATCTCAGTACTGTAGAATGCTGATACATAGTTGAGCTAGAATCCTGCCCTAGTGCCTATCCGATAGCCAAGTCTTCACTGGTGCCTATTTGATTCCGAAGTGTTAACTGGTTCCTATCTCAGTCCCAAGTGAACGATGTCGTTCAGTGGTGGCCACGAGCGGAGTTGTACCAGAGGGCGCTCGTGGCTGACATAGTAAGAACGCCGCGCCGTGCATGCATGGCGGGCGCGGCGAAAGTAGGTGGCGCGCACTTTGGACTTGTGCGACACCACAGTTTTACACATACAGTATTTCTTTATATGTGAGTTACCTATAACATAATAATGATTTTTACAGATGTACAGTTAATAACATTATTTATACAGGTTGATTACATGTAAAAGGATGTGAATAAAAGGTATTAACTTAACTCAAAATAGGATTAATACTAACAGTACCACTGAGACACCTGCTGCTGCTGCTGGTGTAATAATAGAAGTAACAACATTGACATTAGCAGATACAATATTTACTTTTGAATATATCGAGACTGGTTAAGGCATGGCAAATTCTGACAGAAGCTGTACCTGGCCAGAGCAATGGCAGTCGGAGAATATCTGGGAGGAGAAATGGATGTGACGTACCTGGACCGTAGGGTAATAAAGACTGGCGTAATTATTGCTTTAGTAGATAATCCATTAACTGTCGTTTGAAGCTGGCAGTGTTATTCAGTTCTCAGATATACTGATGTAGATTGTTCCAGAGCCTGCTTCCTGCTACTGAAAAGGATTTTGAGAAAGCGGCTGAGTGATGGATAGGGACAGAAAGGGTTTTGCTCTGACAGGAAACGAGTAGTTCTCTTATGTTGATCAGATAAGAGTGTTAAGGTGGAGGAAAGATATGAAGGACAGTGCGTTGGGTGATATAAGAAAAATGTCAATACTTCATATAATTTATACAATTTGCTCATGGCAGGAATAGATCGTATAAATGAATATTTGTGAATAATGGAATGCCCAGATCGCGGCATTTATAACAGACGACCGGTTTGGATGTACATAGAGATCATCTTCTGGCCTCTAAGGGCGAACATAAAATGTATAGCTACAAAAAAGCACCAAAAAGGAACATGCCATATAACTGTGAGCATAGGTAATCACATGTCAATAGTTTTTTCTCACATACCTGCACTAAATTATAACAATGTTACAGAAATGCATATTGTAGTAAGCTGGATAATACTGGTGTATCGTCACACATTAAAATATGCCATTTGGTTGCCAGATATAAAACTCGTGTAATCATATAAACATTAAGAACCACCATATTATAAAGTTGTGAGTAGTTGTTAGTAGTTTGTTTTCACTCACAACTGTACAATATTGTGGTTCTTTCTGTTTATATGATTACACGAGTTTTATATCTGGTAACCAAACGGCATATTTTAATGTGTGACAACCCACCAGTACTATCCATCTGGCTACAATATGCATTTATGTAATAATGTTATAATTTAGTGCAGGTATGTGAGGAAAAAGCTGTTGACATGTGATTACCTATGTAAACAGTTATGTGGCATGTTCCTTTGTTGGTTTTTTTGTAACCATACATTTTATGTTCGCCCTTAGAGACCAGAAGATGATCTCTATGTACATCGAAACCGGTCGTCTGTTATAAATAAAGACGAAATACTGCCATCTTGGTATTCATTATTCACAAAAATAATTTCATATGATCTTGATATATTGAGGTGTTTGTGCCTATATTTCACTCTGCAGCCTGAACTACGCACACGAATAGTGTTTGAATCTGGCAGTAGGTATTAGTCTCCCATTGTGCATTACGGTGGTAGAATATGAAAGGTACTAATAAAATGACTATTATTTATATTTCTCTCTCTCTCTCTCTCTCTCTCTCTCTCTCTCTCTCTCTCTCTCTCTCTCTCTCTCTCTCTGTGTGTGTGTGTGTGTGTGTGTGTGTGTGTGTGTGTGTGTGAAGCCTCCTAACTGAACACTAAACACAATGAACAAATTATGAAAGAAATTAGACACACACCTCGAGAAGACAACAGCATGTAGAACGGTACGATAACAATCCATGATCGGTAAATAATTATGTAATATTTGGGATTATGTTCACCCAAAAATCATAAAGATTATCCTCAGTCACATTTATCCATGTATGAAATCTAATTAGCTACTGGGAAACAATGTGAACTGATTGAAAATTGTGCTGCAGAATAAGTGTGTGAGTAAAGATTCCCATTCCCAAAATATAAATAAATTGGAACTGATTTAGTTATTCACGGCCCTTTTCTTTCATTTTAATATGGTTAACTCAAGCCGACACAAGTTTTAAAGTCAAACTACATCTGACCAATTGTAGGTGCGCAATGGATAACATTACTGTGCACTGCAATATAGATCCGATTACACAATGGAGTACTTTGTTACAAAATCCTAATTTTTTGTTAGTTTTGCCATTTTAGAAATGAATAAAGACAAAAATGTTGAATATAAAATGAAATAAGAGTACCAAGAGAATTTCAACAGCGAGAATGAACCAACAGACGACTGAATGAAGTACCACAAGAAAAATGTAGCTTATTCTTTCATTTCAAATTACTTTTCACACGAATCACATTTCGAATTAACTCATTAATGGAAGAGAACTGCAATCTAGAAATGGAAATTCTCCCACACCGCTTATTCTCGAGGATAAGGATGAATGACTAACATAGCATCTACGTTTAAATAGTTATATTTATCTCACTCCATTTCACATCTCACATATACTGCTTTGTAATTAAACTCTTCAGTTTGATGTAAATTTACACAGAATTTAAGTTCCAAACATTTCCATCAGATATAACACAGATTAACGACTGCACAACACTAACTCCCGATCAAGACTCACTGGTGACTGCTACTGATTGAGACAATAATATACTCTTATGTATCCACAGATACATGACAAAGAGGTTAACAAGAATCTTAGAATACATGAAATGCAGGTGGAATCGAAATCAAAGCATCTAATATTTAGACGAAAGTGAAAGAGGCTAACAGGAAACATAATATACATAACATGAAAGTGAATTGAAATTAAGATATCGGGCATAGGCTCCTCTCAAGTGTTCATAAAGATAACGGGCTGGAAGATATGGGAGTTGAAAGTTACCGACTTATATAAAATTCCATGTGTGGGTGTCAATATTTTGCTCTCCATCAAAAACTACACAATGGACACGAACGATCTCTCTGTGTTGTTGTAGTACAAAGTCTCCCATTGTGCACCATAACAGCTCCGTGTCGATAGCTATAAGAGGGTGGAAGATATAGTGGTTGAAAGTCGTCAGCTTATATAAAATTCGGACTGAAGACAAGCGATGACTTTTGACACTATAATAGCAAAGAGGTTATACACAGCGAAAGCAATTAAAAACAGAATGTCCTTTTGGGATGTCTTGAATTCTGCCATCAATAGTGCTGTGAGTGGGGTGACGTGCTGGGCCTAGTTACTCATTCTGACGTAACTCCAGTCTACTTTGACCGATCGAGGGACACGACTTTTATGCTAACATTGAGACTGTACATTTCCTACAGTCTGTAACTTAGTCTCTGCTTGAAAAGTGATAAACTATGGACGGTAGTAGGGATGTGGAACTGTGATAATTCAGCAGTCGTGTACTCGAGTGATGAGAAACTGTGATTTATAACAAATACTTTTATCGCGGATTAACTTGGAACTGCGAAGTACGATGGACTACTCTAACATACGAGTGATAATTTTTTTACTCTCGAGTGAGTGTGATACTTATTGTGCCTCTCATGAATAATAATTGGGGGAAATATTTAGTTATTTACCTATATAAAGTAGGACCACCTCCACATTCCATGTCTAATAAGAGTAATAAACTCCATTTTAACGAATTACTTCGTGAGAGAATCACGTCTTTATCTTAGAATCCATTTTGTTGATCATTCAGAGGTTTAATTTATGTTTCTAAACATATTTATACGTCATCATATGCAGATTGATAGACTGGCTAAGCTACAGATTAATGATTGATTTTGTTTAAACAGATTGGACAGCTGTTTAGCGCATAGAAGCTGACATACATAACTCACCCCTATGAACAGAGACAACGAGCCATAAACCTTTTACTACCCTGAGTTATGTATCGCCCAATTCTTATTGGTTAGAACCGATAGGAAGATCGCAAGGTGGTCACCATTCTCTAGACATTACACCAACTTAACTTCAACACACACACACACACACACACACACACACACACACACACACACACACGCACGCGCGCGGGCGCGCGCGCGCGCTCCGACGGAGAGCAGACGCGCACACCGCAGCAAGACGCCTTAGAGCGCACGGTCACTCCCGTCCGACTCACAAATTTCCCCGCCCCTCTTCCTTCTTCCATGTGTGGATAACTTGTAAGTGACCTAACAGTAGGACCTCTGCAGTTAAATCAAATGTTTGTATAGCTTATGGGACTTAACTACGGGGTCATCAGTCCCTAAACTTACACACTACTTATCAACTACCTTATATTAAGGACGGCACAAATATCCATGCCCGAGGGGGGATTCGAACCCCCGACCGTAGTGGCCGTGCAGACCGTGACTGAAGCGTCTCAGTCTCCTAGGCCACCGCGGCCGGCTCTGCAGTTATACAAACTAGCACTAGAGTGTGACAATATATATGTTTTGTTATTTGGAATAGGGGAAGACTTCTCATGGCATTACAGTTTCCAAGACAATTTATACATCGCAGTAAAATATAATAACAAAACATATATATTGGAGTACATTTAATTACAGTATAGCGGTGTAGCTGAACCAATGACGTGACTCATTTTTAGGTAGTACCGAGCTGTTTCACAAAAAATTTCAAGAGTGTGAAATTTTGTTGTTGCTTTTGTTGTGGTCTTCAGTCCGCCGACTGGTTTGATGCAGCTCTCCACGCTGCCCTGTCCTGCGCAAGTCTCTTCATCTGAGAATACGCTCGGCACCGTACATCATTTCCCCTAGTTATGCATTCTTCGACGGTTCTGCATTTGTCCTCTAGCCACTCCTGCTTAGCCAGTCTGCACTTCCTGTCAATCTCATTTTTCCTGCTTCACTTGCCGAATTTTCATATTTTCTCCTCTAATTAATTAAGTTCAGTATATCCTGCATTATCCAAGGATTTCTATTTCGTCTTGTCCTTCTGCCTATATGGTCCTCTGCAGCCTTCACTACCCTATCTCTCAGAGCTACCCATTCTTCTTCTACTGTGTTACTTTCCCCAGTTTCAACCAATCCTTGCCTAATGCTCCCTCTGAAACCCTCCACCATCTCTGGTTCCTTCAGAACATCTCCTATCTTTTCTACCCTTCTGCAGTCTTTTAAGTTTTAATCTGCAGTTGATAACCAATAAGTTACGGTCAGAGTCTATATCTGCCCCTGGGTATGACTCACAGTTTAAAACCTGGTTTCTAAATCTATTCCTCACCATTATAAAGTCTATCTGGTATCTTCCAGCGTCTCCTGGCCTCTTCCACGTATACAGCCTTCTTTCATGATGTTTGAACCAAGTGTTGGTGATCATTAAATTATGCTCTACGCAAAATTCTACCCAGCGATATCCTATTCATTTCTTTTCCCAGCCCATATTCACCTACTACATTTCCTTCTCTTCACTTCTCTACTACCGAGTTCCTGTCCCCAATCACAATCAAGTTTTCATCCCCCTTAACTTCCTGAATGGTTTCTTTTATCTCCTCATACCTTTCTACGATATCCTCATCATCGGCCGTGCTAGTTGGGATATAAACTTGCACTACTGCGGTGGGTGTTGGTTTTGTGTCTATCTTTACTACGATAATGCGTTCACTATGCTGTTCATAGTAGCTTACCCGCATTCCTAGTTTCTTATTCATTATCAGACCTACACCAGCGTTACCAAAGACTGATTTTGTGTTTATAGCCCTGTACTCGCCTGACCAGAAATGCTGTTCATCCTGCCACCGAACTTCACTAATTCCTACCGTATCTAAGATTAACCTATCGATTTATCTTTTTAAATTGTCTAACTTGCCTACGCAATTAAGGGTTAGAACATTCCACGCTCCGACCCGTAGAATGTCTATTTTGTTTTTCTTGTTGACGACATCCTCCTGAGTAGTCCCCGCCCGGAGATCCGAATGAGGGACTATTTTACCTCCGGAATATTTTACCTCCGGAATATTTTACCCGAGAGGATATCATCATATACAACAGAGCTGCATGTTCTCGGGAAACGGCTGTAGTTTCCCCTTGCTTTCAGCCGTTCGCAGTAACTGCATGGCAAAACGACATTAGCTGATGTTACAAGGCCAGCTTAGTCAATCAACCAGACTGTTGCCCCTGTTGTTCCACAGATACCCCTCCGCTGCGGTTGCACCTACGGTACGGCTATCTGTATCGTTGAGGCACTCAAGCCACCCCACCTCGGCAGTGTCTGTGGTTCATGGAGGTGGGAGTATGAAATATGACCACTGAATAATCGGCGTCACAAGTTCTTGGATAAATTAAGGACTGATTTTTCATAGTAAAAATGACCTTTAGTCACCATAACAAAATGTTGAAAAAGTTTTGTGTATACTGAACTTTTTCTGTTTTTCTCTGTAATACAATTGCAACATTTGGTAAGACATCTTAGCCTGTTGAAATTAGTCATGTAATGTTAATAAAGAATATGAGAGTGATTTTTGCATCAATGGTGAAGTACATATTCTACTTATACATCTTACAAAATAGGCTATGTGTGTATGTGGGAGTTATGTATGTTCCACATCTCCTCGTAAACTACTGGATCGATTTCAACCAAAATTGGTACACGTGTTCTCTACTATCAGGCAACAATCGCTGTCGGGGTAAGAACGACTTACGGCACGTTCGTAAGGAGATATGACGTCTTAAACAATGGCAGTCTTGATAAAGGCCTCATCACACGATAATATTTTACACCTGCCCCTAAATTAATGCACTGATTTCAACCAAATTTGGTACAAATATCCTTTAAGGTCAGGAATCATTTGCTACGGTTGCAAAAACCACCTACGATACATAGTTCAAACGATATCACGTCATAAACTATGGAAACTGCCACCTCTTGCAGCCGTGATAGTGTCATTTTATTCTCCAACTACTCGTATTTGACAATGAGAGCATTTGGCGACTTGCAATAAACTGTGAACACAATTTAAAATCTTTTCGAAACTTTTTCTCGCTGATAACCCAAACTAAATGAAGGACGTTTATCGCTTACTACTTTTCTGATGTTCATTATGTATATGTACGGCATTTGGTAAGAAAGCTGTATTCGTGAGACAATTCACAGACAGTACACACACTTTCCACTGAAGATTCCTTCGATACTTTATCACATACTGATTTCATCTACACTTGGTAGACGTGTTGTTTACAATCAGACAACAATTGCTGTGGGGTGAAAACTACCTACGAAACATAGTTCAGGAGATATGACATCGTAAATAATGAGTCACAAAAACTTTCCCCTCACACGCATAAATAAATATTGTTTATAGTCAAGTTTTGAATTAAATAATTTTATATCATTTGTATTTTATTACTATTTCTCATTCTTTGGATACTGCTCTTTTTCGAGTTTTTAATTTCGTTTCTGGTATATTTATTTATCGAATGCTGATACAGAGATTGGTTCAAGTACATAATTCTAATCGTATACATAGTAATATATGACTTGGGTAATATGCGTACAGGATCAGATGTACAGTGTTATACTAAATTATGTAAACATAAGAATGTTACTCGCGTCCTTGGTATTCCTTAAGTCACACGTGCCCCTGGATGGTGCTAAATGAGAAACAGCGGCAAGAAGAGACCGAACTGCCCGAAAAGGCCTGCCGGTCAAAGAGTGCAGAGAAAACAACCAAGAAGTCCTTTTCAGGATGCACAAGTTCGTAAAATTTGACAATTTATTCTCATACTTTAACTTAACATAGAAGGAATAAGCACGTCGAAATGTGAATATCTATCTAAATTATCGAAAAACCATGCAGTCAATGTCATCACACTCTAAGGAACACATACAGCAGTTGAGCAATAGATAAAGAGCAAAATATTGAGTAGTAATTTACGTTAATCTCTATACATAAAAGGCAATGTCCCGACTGACTGACTCATCATCGCCCAACGTAAACCACTGAAGACAGAAACTTGAAATATGTGGAGGGTGTTGATCTTACTCTGTAGGCGTCAATTTAAGAAGCTATTTTTCGTTATTCCGTCCGTAAGGGGGTGAAATAGGGGATGAAAGGTTTTTGAAAATACGTGGCTATTTAGGCTATTTTGAAGCTATAACTACAAAATTTCGGATTTTAATTTAGGGTTCGAATTTAAAAGACACGTTTTTCGGCATTTTTTGAAATTCTACAAATAAGGGGGCAAAATAGGTGACGCAAAAATTGATTTTCAAAAATATTGTGCTGTTAACTCAAATTTTAAGCTACAACTACGAAACTTCGGATATGGAATCTTGGTCAGGATTAAAAAGACACGAGTTTCGGTAATTTTGCAAATTCAAAAACTAAGGGGGTAAAAGATGGGATCAAAAATTCTTTTCGAAAACACTTTGTTCTCAAGACGATTTTGAATTTATAGCTGCAAAAATTGGTATTTGTATTGTTCGTTATGATTTAAAAAATACGTGTTTCGGTATTTTTGGAAATTCAACCATTGGAGAGGGGATTTGTTTTTGAAAATCTGTTGCTATTAAGGCAATTTTGAAGTTAGAACTACAAATTTTCGCATTTGGATTCGGGGTCGAATTTAAAAGACAGGTGTTTCGGTATTTTTGGAAATTAGACTAATAAGGTGGGATGCAAAAATTGATTTTCATAAATATGGTGCTGTTAACTCAAATTTCAACGAAACTTAAGATATGGATTCTTCATCAAGATTAACAAGAAACAACTGGTGCAGACCAAACAGCCTACGCATGAGAAGCATCGGGGCTTCAGCTAGTTATAATATAAAAAATTATCAGGTAGTTTCAGAGAGCAGTGAAAACGATGTTTTTAATAAAAGACTGGAAAAATGCATACAAATCCTGTCAATGCCGGATTTAGCAGCTAGTAACTTTTACAATTCTTGTGCCTGGGTTCCCAAATTTTCTCTTTTCGAAATAATGCCGTATATAATTTCGTCCTGGATTGCTGAAGTCCGCATGGTATCGCCAAGCAATTAACACTGCACGTTACTTCGAGATTCGTTTTCCTTTATGCCACGCGCACTAAACGCATCTTGCTCCGTGTAATGGCTTAGCTGCAAGATTGTGTACGTAATATGATCAGTTGTCCCACTAAAGTAGGACAGTTAGGTGAAAACCTCGCTACGAAATATTATGGCAGAGTTAGACAGGTTATCCAAGTTCGCCACACGAAACTAGCTCTCGGTGGCTTTCGCGACATGAAAAACGACCTCTCTGAAGTATTCCGTACTGCCGCGGTTCGGAGTTTGATGATAAAACTTTTCTGATAAAAATAAATGGTGGGGGAGAAATTAGGCTAGGACGGTATTATAGGGCACCCGTCACCCCCATTCTAGCACCCCCTTGCGAGATAAATTTTTCATCGCGATGTCTGGCAGAGTTTAACAGGTGACCCAAATTGTCATCCGTAGCTCGCTACTGCAGTATTCAGTGTCGACGGGACAATACGCCTTGATCTTCCTTCCTGCTTTCCTCGTTCCTGAAGTATTCAGTGTTCACGTAACAAGTGGCGATCACATATTTTGCAAATGCCTTAGCCTAAGGTTACCAGACGTCCTCTTTTACCCGGACATGTCCTCTTGTTTTTTATCCTAAAAATGGTCCGGCCGGGTTTTTAACGAAATGGGGAAATGTCCTCTTATTTTGCGTTGTGCAATGCTTCAACCTGAAAGTGCATAAATATAACTCTCTGAACTGTCACAATCACTAACCCTAGAGAATTCAAACCATTTAAACAGTGTGATTTTTTTTCTCGTTTCAGTGCCGTGCTGCTCTGAAGTCAAGCTACTTCGAAACAACAATGCTCGACAGTGCAATACACATAGTTTAATATGAAACTCTCCCCTCGTTTCTCTGGTCGGAGTGTTGTGCGACACCCAGAAATAAGACGTTCAGTCTGTCATGCTGTGACTCGACAGTTCTGTGTGTGTCTGTCAACCAAACTTATTGACTTTAAGATAAAAAGAAAATGCAATGTTCGTTATACATAAGTTAAAGCCTTGTTCCCAGTCACGGTCTGCACGGTCCCTACGGTCGGGGGTTCGAATCCCCCCTCGGGCATGGATATTTGTGCCGTCCTAGTTCGTAAGTAGTTCATAATTAGTTTGTACGTTTAGGGACTGATGACCCCGTAGTTAAGTCCCATAAGCTTGACAAACATTTAAACATTTTTTTTTGTTTATTTTATTTTTTATTTTTTTGAAAACCTTGTTCAAAACTTCATACAAATAAGGTCAGATGCCACAGTCACCATTGCCGTTTTACCATTCGCCTCTTTAGACGTAACTTCATAAACAGTGTTTTTAAAAAATCGATTTAAAGCTGTCGTCCTAAAAAGTGAGTAGTTTTTAATAATTAATTGCGAACCTTTGTACGGTAAAGAAAGTTTTTATTTTACTCATTGCTTTTTTCACCTAGGCCTTACATATTCCATTCACTCACTAGAACCTAGATGCTAATCATGTATATAGTAACGTCGATCCGACCCGAAATGGAAACATAACTATATCAAGGAACGCTTAGATAATTTTTACAGTCAACAGTACTATGGTTTCCGTAAATGATGCATCGTAAAAACTTTCAGGTGAAAACATGGTTGATCGGATAAGTATGGAAAAATTGTTCAGCACTTAAGACGATAATTAGAAGTGGTGAAGTGATAAAATATCAGGATTTCATTGCTATGTAGTCCTGTAATTCGTTCTAAGGATCTCAACATTTCATGCTTCTTGATTTGTAAGTTGTTGTTGTTGTTGTTGTTGTTGTTGTGGTGGTGGTGGTGGTGGTGGTGGTGGTGGTGGTGGTCTTCAGTCCGGAGACTGGTTTGATGCAGCTCTCCACAATACCCTATCCTGAGCAAGCCTCTTCATCTCCACATAAGAACGGCAACCTACATCTGTCTGAATCTGCTTACTGTATCCATCTCTTGGTCTTCCCCTGCGATTTTTTCCCCAAACACTTCCCTCCAACGCTAAATTCACAATTCCTTGATGTCTAAGAATGTTCCCTAACAATCTATTCCTTCTTTTATTCAAGGTATGCTATGAAAAAAAAATCGTAAGACGCGTAAGATGTATTGCAAACAAGACTGATAATACAGTAGGGGCATCACTAGTATTTGAGTTGTCAATACGAGAGAGAGAGAGAGAGAGAGAGAGAGAAATGAAACCTTTTCTGCAGACGGACATCTGGTAACCCTACCTTAGCCGCTGTCACGTGTGCAAGAGTATCACATTGAAGGTAACTTGTTCTGTAATTTGTGTCGCTACTCTTGTTAGAAGAAACCAAAACTAATAAATCAAGAATATTTCAGGCATCTGTTATTTTAGCAGTGATTTTAATAATTCAAATTAATTACATAAATTACAGAACTAACAGTTTACTAAGTCATGGTTGCAAAATACTGACAAGCACTATTTATAGACGAGAAACTGGTGCAATGCTACGATGATGATGATTAGTGTTTTAGGGCTCTCAACAGCGATGCCATCAGCGCCCGTTGAAATCCGATCATGGGATATGTTTGCATTTAGGAGAAATGTGGGAAGATGTCAGGCAATACTTTCACGAATTATCTTAGAAGATACACGTCTGGCCATTGAAATTACTACACCACGAAGATGACGTGCTGCAATCGCGGAATTCAACCGACAAGAAGATGATGCTCTGATATACAAATGATTAGTTTCTCGGAGCATTCACACAAGGTTGCCGCCGGTGACACCTACAAAATGCTGACATGAAGAAAGTTTCCAACCGATTTCTCATACACAGACAGCAGTTGACCGGCGTTGCCTGGTGAAACGTTGTTGTAATGCCTCGAGTAAGGAGGAGAAATGCGTAGCATCACATTACTGCTCGCGTTGTTCGCGATCCAGTGATTGTTAGCAGAATATGGAATCGGGGGGGGGGGGTTCATGAGGGCAATACGGAACGCCATACTGGATCCCAACGGCCCCGTATCACTAGCAATCGAGATGGCAGGCATCTTATCTGCATGGCTGTACCGGATCGTGCAGCCACTTCTCGATGCCTGTGTCAACCGATGGGGACATTTGCAAGACAACAACCATCTGTACGAACAGTTCGACGACGTTTGCAGCAGCATGGACTATCAGCTCGGAGACCATCGCTGCGGTTATCCTTGATGCTGCGTCACAGACAGGAGCGCCTGCGATGGTGTTCGCAACGACGAACCTGGGTGGACGAATGGCAAAACGTCATATTTTCGGATGAATCCAGGTTCTGTTTACAGCATCATGATGGTTGCATCTTTGTTTGGCGACATCGCGGTGAACGCACATTGGAAGCGTGTATTCGTCATCGCCATACTGGCGTATCTCCCGCCGTGATGGTATGGGGTGGTTACACGTCTCGGTCACCTCTTGTTCGCATCGACGGCACTTTGAACAGTGGCCGTTACATTTCAGATGTGTTACGTTACGTGGCTCTACCCTCCATCCAATCCCTGCGAGACCTTACCTCTCAGCAGGATAATGCACGACCACATGCTGCAGGTCCTGTACGGGCCTTTCGCCTTTCTGGATACGGAAAACGTTCGACTGCTAACCTGGCCAGCACATTCACCAGATCTCTCACCAATTGAAAACGTCTGGTCAATGGTGGCCGATCAACTGGCACGTTACAATGCGCCTATGACTACTCTTGATGAACTGTGGTATCGTGTTGAAGCTGCATGGGCATCTGTACCTGTACACGCCACCCAAGCTCTGTTTGACTCAATGCCCAGTCGTATGAAGGCCGTTATTAGGGCCAGAGGTAGTTCATCTCAATACTGATTTCTCATGATCTATGCACCCAAAGTTCTAGTATAATATACTGGGTGATCAAACAGTCAGTATAAATTTGAAAACTTAATACATAAAAATGTTCAATTGTCTGTTAAGCTTATGGGACTTAACTAAGGGGTCATCAGTCCCTAAACTTACAAACTACTTATTTACTACCTTATACTAAGGACGGCACAAATATCCATGCCCGAGGGGGGATTCGAACCCCCCACCGTAGTGGCCGTGCAGGCCGTGACTGGAGCGCCTCAGTCCCCTCGGCCTCCGCGGCCGGCACTTAATAAATAACGGAATAATGTAGATACAGAGGTAAAAATTGACACTCATACTCGGAATGACGGGGTTTTATTAGAACAAACAAAAAAACAAAAACTCTAACGTCTGACTGATGGCGCTTCATATGATTAGAAAAGCAGTAATTAGTATGACAAATTAAGACAAAGCAAAAACGATGTTCTGAACGTGGGAGGTCAAGCATGACGAAAGTGGCGGCTGAGCACACGATCATCGTCAAACGACGCGCGCGCAAGAGATCTTTCAAGCGTCTAGCAATTTAGGGTGGAGCGCCATCCTGAATAAAAATCGTACGTTCCAGCAGGTGTTTATCAGCCAGGCTGAGGATGATGCGATTCTGTAATATATCGCGTACCTCTCACCCGTCACGGTATCAGTGACGTTTTACTCCCCAGCGCCATATGACGGACATTTTTGGACTTTTTTTTTTTTAGTTCTAATAAAACCCCTTGTTCTTCCAAACATGTGTGTCAATTTTTAAATAAATGTTTGTAAATCTATCGGACCAAACTGCGTGGTATCAGTTCGTAACTTACAAACTACTTAAACCTAGGTAAACTAACATAAGGACAAACACACACACCCATGCCCCAGGGACGACTCGAACCCTTCACGGCGAGCAACCTCGCGCTCCGCTGCGAGACGCTTTAGACCGATCAGCTACTCCACCGCTACTGTCAATTTTTACGTCTCTGTCTATATTACTCCGTGATTTATTAAGTTTTCAAATTTTGACTTTTTGATCACTTGGAATTTGTCCAATGACTGAATACTCGTTTATCATCTGCATTTCTTGGCGTAGCAATGTGAATGGCCAGTAGTGTAGATTACGGTAAGGGAAACCTACGTTTTTAGTATTTGTAGATCTGGAGAAAGCTTTTGACAATATTGACTGGAATACACCTTTTCAGATTATGAAGGTAGAGGGGTTAAAATATAGGCAGACAAGAGTTATTTTCAACTTTTACAATAACCATATAACAATTATTAGAGTTGAAGAGCATGAAAAGATCACAGTGGTTGGGAAGGGAGGAAGACAGGGTTCTAGCTTCTCCCCAATGTAGTTCAATCTGTACATTGAGCAGGCAGTGAATGACTGCAAGAAGAAATCTGGACAGGGTATTAAAGTTAAGGAAAAGGCAATGAAAACCTCACGTTTTGCTGATTACATAGTAGTTTTCAGAGACAATAAAGGACCTGGAAGAGCAAACAAGTGGAACGGACATTGTCTTATGACAACATTAGCAAGAGTAAAACGAAGGTAATGGAATGCAGTGTCAGAAAATCAGATGATGGTGAAGGTTTTAAATTAGATTATGAGTCAATAAAAGTAGTAGACGAGACATTGTTAGTTCCTTTTACGTTCTGTTCAAATGTTTGTTCAGATTAAGGGACTTAACTGCGGGGTCATCAGTCCCTAAAATTACAAACTACTTACGAACTACTTTACACTAAAGACGACACAAACATCCATGCCCGAGGCGGGGGGGGGGGATTCGAACCCCCGACCGTAGCGGCCGTGCAGACCGTGACTCGCGCCGCAGATCTCTCGGCCACTGCGGCCGGCTTACGTTCTGTCTTTCCACAGTTGCCATTTTACATTATAAAGTGGATATTTATGTAGACTGTCTATGCAACTGAATTATGAAGGTTTCATATTGCTGTATGCATTTCGCCTTTATTTGGAAGCCATCATGATTAAGTTATACAATATTTCGTTATTTACATCTCTTATCAGACTATATATTAATTTATACGTTACTCACAAACTACTCTCTGTAAAGCCTTTTCCCATTGGCTGCTGTTGACTTGGCGCCAAATTCATACACTGTTTAACCAGAGGCCTTATGGCCACTAGTCCACAGTCACCAGCCAGGACAGCCTAGCCCAGTCGAGTCCAGCACTTGCCACATGGGCAAACGCCGTAACATTACTCTGTGTGTACTTTATTTAACATCTGAAGTAGTACTTACACGTTTTCGTAATTATTTGCAGTAATCCTAGTAGGCTGCATTTTGTTCCGAAGATGACCTAGATCAGGTTGAAACCGGTCAATAAAAACTATTAATTCTTTGCGATCAAGACTGTTTTTGTAATATTAATTATACCAAACAGATCGCTGTTTTTCTCCATCGATAATGTTGTCTAAATTAACCCATTAATGAGTACTAGTTTAATAATTTTACCTTTTTGCGGTTTCATTACGTAATTGTAACTGAACAGTGTATGCAACTCAAGATGAGAAATTTTGAGTATTGGTCTGTAATTCGTCAAAAAAATGGATTTAGTGTCTGAGTAACGTCAATGTTTACTTAGTTTGTGATATTGTTACTATTTTCATAAAGCATTTAACACATCGGTTATGATTAACATGTTTATTTTTAATGAATTGTTCTGTTTATGTAGGACCATTTCCAGTAGATAAAATTTGTGTTCAATGAACATTATTCATTGAATAATATAATAATAACACTAGCGTAGATCGAAATATTGTCGCGTTGAAATGGAAGCAGTCTTGACTTCGAAGGCAGGGTTGTCGACTGAACACAGCACTTATACTGAAAGCAGTTTTTTTGCGAACTGAAACGTATACGCAGCAGTGACTGCCTCCCGGGCAGAGTGCTCTGCTATTTACACACAGACAGAATGTACCAGAAACTGGAATAATATTCCACATAAGAAACAAGTAGAAATTATAAGTGAACATAAGAAACATGTAGAACATTCTGGAAATGTGAGCCTCGGTGGAGTAGCCGAGTGGTCTAAAGCACCTCGCTGCGGAGCGCGCGGTTGCTCCTCGTGGAGGTTCGAGTCCTCCCTGGGGCATGGGTGTGTGTGTGTGTTTGTCCGTAGGTTAGTTTATCTAGGTTTAAGTAGTTTGTAAGCTACGGACTGATGACCATGCAGTTTGGTCCGATAGATTTACAGACATTTGAACATTTTTTGGAAATGTGAATTACAAAGAAATAAATTTTTGCCACTGGACGGGACTGAACCGACGACCTTCAGCACTGCAATCGATGACGCTATCCCTTGTCTGTTAACGTGGGGTCTCGCAGCAATATGATATTTATTTTATTATGATGAGCGATTTCGATGAGTAAAGATCCTCCTCAGAGCTTCTCTGTAGAGAGGGAACAAATGCGTGCTATATAGTTATAAAATAATAATAAGGCAAACCACAATAAATTATAGCTAGTATACCCTTGTGCGTAGCTGGACCGTCTTTTTAGGAGCAACACTGCTGGCTATAGCTTGGTTGCTCGGACTTTTATAGTGTAGGCCAGGCCTACCGTATTTAGGTTGCCGGCAATTGCAACCAATGGGTGTAAATATGGGTTATAATAGTTAAAAACATGTATTTTGTTTCATATTTGGAACAATAAATTAGATATTATCTACATGAACAACTTACGTATTTTTTTTTATTTTTTTATTTATTATTTAACATGCCCCATTGCATAGTAATATTACATGTTTAATGGTTAGATTCAGGCGGTTACATCAGGTATTTTTGCAATCACCAATACATAAGTTGACAGGATTTACAAAGAAACAAACGATTTTATACATCAGGAAATCTTATTGAATTACAAAAATTGTGGAAGTCTGTAGTGAATTTATGTACTAAGTCATATTTACTGACTGGCCATCCTCCTCCTTTGGCAGCTATTTTTTTTCCTGAGGTTGTCCCTCTCTTTCAGTAAGTTGCAGCAGTCGAAAAGTACGTGGTCAATAGTTTGAACAGCTCTGTTACATGCGCACGTTTCGTCTTCAATTATTTTGAACCGCTGATAGTAGCCTTTCAGTTTCCCATGACCTGGGGAAACATAGATGTAAAATTCGGAGATATTGGGAGTTTAATCATTAAACGTTGTCAGATCGTAGGAAAATACGCTTTAGTGCTTCCCCCGTTTTTGTTCTGTGCCACTCAATGTCCCATTTGTTCCTAAACTCTCCTCGAAGTTTCTTCTTTACGGCACTTGTAGGTATTTTGTTGTAGCGTATTGACTGTCGTGATCGAGCTCCTCTTTTAGCAAGGTTGTCAGCTAGTTCATTTCCCCATATCCGTTGATGTGCCTTAACCCATTCGAAATGTACCAGTCAGTAGTGTGTCTGCAATATTCTGATTTTGCGTTTTATTTCTTCAGTCAAGAAGTTATGGTTCTTCGGATTTCGCAAAGAGTCCAAGGTAATCCTACTGTCGGTGTGAATTACTGCAGTTGTATCAGTATTCGAGAGATTGTTAATGACCTCAAGAGCAATGAGGATGGCAAATTGTTCCGCTTTACGTATGTTACAGGATGAAAACACGTTGTAAAAATGAATAACGTACATAACTTTCAAGTAATGAAAGAGACGGTTTGTTTGAATAGCGAACTGGGGCTTTCGAGACAGAGCGCAGGACTGGTTGTTTATTATCCGATTGTTAGTAGCTGCTGCCTCACTGCACTCTATTTGAAGAAAACCCCTGAAGATGACCCGACAGTAGGTCGTAACTAATTGGTAACAAAAACAACCAAGCTTGCGCTCTAGACCGTTTTTATACATGAAATTATTTCTTTATACGTATGTACCAACTTTCAGAGGCAAAATCTCGAAAGAAATGTATCAAAAGTTAGTCGATATTAAATTCTGAACAACGTTTACTTGAAAAATTTTCCGATCCCACTCATAATAGCCGAGACGGGGCATAGTGCCGCTCTCTAGCGGCGTTCGGAGAGAAATTTGCGACGTAAAAAGTGAGACGGACAGTGACAAATCACCGTTACTTTTGCCAATACCTCTGAAACGGTGCGACATGCGGAAAAAACACACACAGTGGGAAAGTTGTAGGGAATGTTTTTTCTCTAAAACTACGTTTATTCAATCTTCGTCTTAGTTGAATGGCGTTATTTGTTATTAAATTTGGAGTTGTCAAAAGACCATCGGAAACGACCCACTTTTGTTACTTACCTAAAGTGAGCCAATAAGAACGTTTAGAAGAGAGAAAGATTTCTGCTAAGTCATTCCACGTCTCTGACTGAATTGGCAAATCATTAAGCCATTATTCCTTACCGGGGAAACTGTATTCCTATTCTAGATTTACTCATGGTTTCTTTAAAATTTGCAAGTAGTAGAATATGACAAAGATCAAATTAATGAATCGGTAAATGAAGCGCCAGCGTAAATGAAAAGTCTCAAATAGCTGCATCAGTAGCGCTAGGCTAAAACCATGGGAATCTGCTGAAATCTAATATATAAAGCAGAGTGTCCGTATGTTTGTACATATTGCATACAAATTTGTACACGTAAGTTTCAATCAATGAGGACGATCGCCGTAAGTGTAAGAATCAAATGTCTATATATAAAAGGAAGTGTCTCGATTGACTGACTGACTGACTGATTGACTGACTCATCATCGCCCAGCCCAAACCACTGAAGATAGAAACTTGAAATTTGTGGAGAGTGTCGATCTTACTCTGTAGGCGTCATTTAAGAATCGATTTTTTGATATTCCGTCCGTAAGGGGGTGAAATAGGGGATGAAACTTTTTTTTTTTTTTTTTGAAAATACGTAGCTATTTAGGCAATTTTGAAGCTACAACTACAAAATTTCGGATTTTAATTCAGGGTTCGAATTTGAAAGAAAAGTGTTTTGGCACATTTTGAAATTCGACAAATAAGGGGGTAAAATAGGTGACGCAAAAAATTGATTTTCAAAAATATGTTGCTGTTAACTCAAATTTTAAGCTACAACTATGAAACTTATGATATGGACTCTTGATCATGATTAAAAAGACACGTTTTTTGGTATTTTTGGAAATTCAACAACTAAGTGGGTAAAAGAGGAGATCAAAAATTTTTTTCGAAAACACTTTAGTGTCAAGAAAATTTTTGAAGCTATAGCTACAAAAATTGGTATTTTTATTGTTCGTTAGAATTTTAAAGAATACGTGTTTCGGTAATTTTGGAAATTCAACCATCGAAGGGGTTAAATTGGAGATGGGATGTTTTTCGGAAATATGTTGCTATTTTGGCAATTTTGAAGTTAGAGCTACAAATTTTTGGATTTGGATTAAAAAGACACGTGTATCGGTATTTTTGGAAATTCGACCAATAAGGGGGTGAAATACGAGATGCAAAAATTTATTTTCAAAAGTGTGAACTCAAATTTCAAGCTATAACTTGAGATATGGATTCTTCATCAGCATTAAAAAGAATCAACTGGTGCAGACCAACCAGCCTACGCATGCGAAGCAGCGGGGATTCTGCTAGTGTGTAATATAATGTACTTGGAATTTTATTGCCGGCCGCGGTGGCCGAGAGGACTGAGGCGCTCCAGTCACGGTCTGCACGGCCACTACGGTCGGGGGTTCGAATCCCCCCTCGGACATGGATATTTGTGCCGTCCTTAGAATTAGCTAGTACGATATATAGTTCACGAGATATGACGTCATAAACAATGAGATGCGCGATAAACTGCTGCATTTTGCGACAATGCTGCTCATTTTCTTCTAAACCACTGGACCGATTTCAACCAAATTTGGTACACACATTCCTTACCGTGAGGTAGCAATTGCTGCTTGGTGAAGAATCACATACGGCACATGGTTCAAAAGATATTACATCATACCAATAGAAATCGCAAAAAATGCCATATAATGCAGGGAGACGTTCGAAATACACTGTATGAGATTGACAGTACTTAGCACTGTATGAGAATGACAGTACTTAGCGACTTGCAACAAACTTTAAACATAATTTCAAACCTTTATTAAACTTTTTCTCGCTGGCAACCATAGTAAAATGGAAAACCATAGTAAAGGAAAAAGTTTCTCGCTTACTACTTTTCTGCTGTTTATGGAGTAAAACTACGGCTCTCGGTATGACGTTACCATTTATAGTATACACATGTGTAGTTAAATGTAGCTTCTAAATTGTACCACATTCCGAGACGTTCATGAGATATGAGCACATAAACAGTAACGTTCGTGGAAAACCGTCCCATGAAGCACCAAGTTTTAACCTATTATATCTTTACTACTAATTGTATTCCCAAGAGGTTTTACAGACATACAGCCATTATACAAATGAATATATATCTGAATAAAGGCAGGAACAAATAAATAAATACCCGGGCAACGCCGGGTTTTCAGCTAGTTCTAATATAAATACGTAGTCCAGTTTACTCAGAACCAAATAATCCTACTGCATAAGAACTGTAATCGTTCGAATTTAGTAAAAATCAAACAAACAATGTAAAACCAAATATTTATTGTACAGTTGAGCCCTGAAGATACTTTAAAGTATAGCAAAACGCGTCTGGTCTCAAGTAGACTAATGTACAGTTGCATAAGACGGTCACCTAACCCATACAAATTGTCTAATACAAATGTTCCATATCTCAAACGTCGTTAAAAAAAACATTGTCAGTGTTCCTTTCTTGGCATTATTTTGCCGTAATTACACGGAACAAACGAATCGTTACAGACACTCAGCTAACAATACACTACACATTGTGCTCTTCCACCCGATGGCCATTCTGCTCCTGATAATGGATCCTCCGTAACCGAACCGCGATTACGTTCGCTGGCGAACAGTAGCAGCTCTGGAGTGGGCTTTAAATTTCCCAAGGGTGCGCACTTGTGTGGGTCGGTTACCTCGGATGAAGCCGCGAACAATGGCGCACACACAGGGAGAGCGAATCAAATTTCCCTTGGTTCAATAAGCAGCAGTAAAAATGAACAGGTTTGAGCTCAGACTCAGTCTGTATAAGGGTTTCGTGGAAACGGGAAGCTACTGTTGTAGAAACTCTTAATACGAGGTGTGTTCAAAAAGTAAAGGCATATTATTCCTCCTTCTTACCATAATCGTCACATCCCTGACCTGGCTCTGAAATATTAGTTTGTAACGTTTCCGTCGAGCCGGCCGCTGTGGCCGAGGTGACTGAGGCGCTTCAGTCACGGTCTGCACGGCCACTACGGTCGGGGGTTCGAATCCCCCCCTCGGGCATGGATATTTGTGCCGTCCTAGTTCGTAAGTAGTTCATAAGTAGTTTGTAAGTTTAGGGACTGATGACCCCGTAGTTAAGCCCCATAAGACTTACATACATTTGAATTTTCGTTTCCGTCGAATCTTCCATTACAACTTAATCGCCCAAATATACAAGCCAGCTTATTTTGTTTTCACCTGTTATAAGCTCAGCCAATGTATCCCTAAATAACATGAACAACAGTGATGACAGGATTCAGCCTTGTCTCTGAAAGTACCGTGAATCATGAAATGAATGAACTGTCTAACTGCTTCCTGACTACGTAAAGACCTCTGATTGCCTGCAGAAGTTAGCCTTCTGTTCCTTCATCTCGCAGAAATAATAATAGCTTCCTACGAGGAACAACGTCATAAGCCTTTTCCAAATAGATATACAGTGTGATCAAAAAGTCAGTATAAATTTGAAAAACTCAATACTTCACGGAATAATGTAGATAGAGAGGTAAAAATTGACACACATGCTTTTAATGACATGGAGTTTTATAAGAACAAAAAAATTTCAGAAATGTCCGACAGATGGTTCTTCATCTGATTAGAAAGCAATAATTAGCATAACAAATTAAGACAAAGCAAAGATGATGATCTTTACAGGAAATGCTCAATATGTTCACCACTATTCCTCAACAATAGCTGTTGTCGAGGAATAATGTTGTGAACAGCACTGTAAAGCATGTCCGGAGTTATGGTGAGGCATTGGCGTCGGATGTTATCTTTCAGTATCTCTAGAGACTTCAGGTAACCCCAAAGCCAATAATCGCAACGGACTGAGGTCTGGAGACCTGGGAGGCAAAGCATGACGAAAGTGGCGGTTGAGCACACGATCACCACCAAACGACGCGCGCAAGAGATCTTTCACGCGTCTAGCAATACTTTTTTGTTCTAATAAAACCCCATATCATTCCAAGCATGTGTGTCAATTTTTACCTCTATATCTACATTATTCCGTAATTTATTAAGTTTTCCTAATTTATGCTGTCTTTCTGATCACCCAGTAATTCCTTGTTCCACTCACAGTATTTCTCCATTATCTGACGCAAACTAAAGATATGGTCCTGACAGCCACCAGAGGCGTTAACCCACACTGATGTGCATCCAAATTGTCTTCAACTAATTCTCACGTCTCCTTCCCACAATACCCGAGTGCAGTGAACTTACTCGTCTGTAAAAGAAGACGACCAAATCGCATGCCTCGGCGTTATTGCGTTCTACAGTGTAACCTTTTTTTTTGTGTGTATATGAAAAAAAATATGTTAAAAGGTGTTTAGTATATTTGCTTTTTGTTATCCTTGGTTTCATTGCATTTGGTCAGGAAGAGTCTAGATGTAAGTTTATTATCCATTTACTGATTTCACGTAAGACCAAAATTTCTTAAAATTCTCAGAATCAATATAGAGAACAATGCATTCCAATTCGTGGAAATCATCATGCATACCTCTCCCCCCCCCCAACATTAATTTTGGCTTTGTTTCAGTTAGTAGTTACGTTTTCTGTGTTTTACGGAATAGCCTTCTAACTCCATTTTCTGACAATTTTACTCGGCAATAAATGAAATTATCAAATTAAAAATTGAATTAAATCTGACGAAATGTGTGAGTCTTTAATTAAAACTTAATCTTTCCTTCACTTTCTGTTACCCAGCCCAGTGACCGGACATTTAAATGAAAAAAAATAATAATAAAAAATTATGAATTCTTTTGTGAAAAGAAAAATACTCTAACGTGAAGCAAAACTATTCTGAGACACATCTTGGTTGAGTGAGTCGAATCCGTCGTTGAAAAAATATGTTTTGGCTTTGAGAAGCAGATCTAAATAAATTATATTTTTAAGTAATTATTGAAGTTCGTTTTGGTGTAATTTTTTTGGATCTTTCTGTGCTCAATGGATTTCAGATTTGGGACACTGCTTTAGAACTATGAAGAAAGCTACAAATGCTGAAAAACATTTCTAACCACACATATTGCCGTAATGCAGTCCCAATCCATTAACAAACAAAATATGTACTCCGTCCATATTGCTTCGCCAAAACAATTAGTTCAACTGAAATTTATTGTGAAGTAAAGAATCTGCCGTGAAGTCGGTGAGAAATAAGTCGGAAGATACTGTCTGTTAATTTAATTAAAAATCTGTGTTCTCAATCTCAAACAAAGGGTAATTTCATTTCATTAAATGAAGTTTTGGTGTATAAGTAAGAGTAATTATCATTCTCAGCGTTGCAGTTCCCGGGAAGAAATCACCAGAATTACAAAAATATTGTTCAAATAAGAGGTGTATATGACGAATCTTTTTTATCATTCCTGTAACTCACAGTTCGGCTTCCGAATCACTAAAATGTATCTTTTTTGGAATGTGTGCTAGAACCACGACCGACGAAATAACACGAGTATGCAAGGCTGTCAACAAATGAATTAATCACCTTCATATTTTCTCTACAAACGTATTACCAAAAATGTCATCCTAATGATCTTGTTTTCCTAATTCCATTTCTGTCTCCAGCATTTCAATTTACAACAAATTAAATTTCATGCAGCTCTGTACTGCTCTCTCAATAACTTTTTTTCCACTCATTCACTGCTTGTTACTGCACACCTACCACAATCCCCAACCCCGTAAACATACTAACATAGCAAGAAGCGCAACATCAGTCACCGAGTACGTTCGCATACCAAAGCTATTAAATGTTTCCTGTGTGATCACAGACATAACAACAACAAGGAAAGTCCAATCTGAACCAAAAGTACGCCCCTTTCAAAAGCAGTGTCTATACGCACCGAGAGATCCGGGAAAAAGCCGGGAATATTTCCAACTGGGAGAAATCCAGGAATTACTCGGGAATTTTTTAGAATTCCGCAAATTTTCCATTGTTTACGTTGCCGGTGCCAGTTAATATAGTTCCTTTTTCTGTAATTTTCGCTGAGAAGAACTTCACTTTAGCCCTTTACTGCAGCATGACATAAACAAGAGAATAACAAAAAAATGACAAATTTAGTTGCGGAAAAGGTGCGATTTACAACAGAACACCGTGCGCATAACCTACAAGCGTCTGACGAAAACAGAATGTCTCCAAGGCTTCAGGACGATGACTATGCAATACTTCAAAACAAAATGTTGCCGATGTGCGTAATTTGTTTAAGTTTCTAGCAAGCCGCGTCTAAGAATTGCAAATGTTTGAGACTCTATACTTCCAAGTAAATGGCGTTTTACGTAATACGAGTTAGTTAATAGTGAGAATGTGCTATGAATTTCTTTAATCACAAATAGGTAGACTCCCTTTCGAAACAACGCTTTAGGGACCAGCTATGTAGAGCCCTGAATTCGAACCAATCATGCCATCATTAAAAATTTCACCAGCAAATTTAGGTTGTGATATATTAACACTCAAAAGTATAGTTCATCTGTTACAAAGTTTGATTACATTACTAAGGTTTCGGCTTCGACTATGGAAGCCGTCGTCAGAAGATAAAAAGTGTTTAGTTACCTGTAAATGAAAGTCAAAGTTATTATAATGAAAGAAGTATACATTCCATATCTTAAAATATTTGTATTGCCTCCTATATAATAATTCTGACTTTCATTTATAGGTAACTAAACACTTCTTCTGACTTCTGATGACCGCTTCCATAGTTGAAGCCGCAACCTTGGTAAATTAACCAACCTCTAGCTTTGCAACCGATGAGCTGTATTTTTTGAGTGTTAATCTTTCACGAACGGTTCTGTCTCAACGACTATGTTTAAAATTGTTGTTCTATATCTTAAAGGGTAACAAACCTTCAAAATGACTGTTTCATGATTAGTTTAAGGTATATTTGTATAGATTACAAATTATGCAATAACTATGGAAAAAGTGTAATTATCCGTAAAAATAATGAGAAGTGAAGACAGCCAGTAAGGATTTCATAAATAATTTTATGCTTTGTGATGATTCGTTATAACAAAAAGAAAACAGCAAAACATATTTGAGAAGAAATTGTTGTTGTTGTGGTCTTCAGTCCGCAGACTGGTTTGATGCAGCTATCCACGCTGCCCTGTTCTGTGCAAGTCTCTTCATCTGACAATACGTCTGCAACCTACATCCTTCTGAATCTGCTTACTATGTTCGTTCCTCGGTCTCCCTCTACGATTTTTACCCCACACGCTTCCTTCTAATGCTACGTTGAAAATTCCTTGATGTCTCAAAATGTGTCCAACAATTCTATCCCTTCTCTTAGTCAGGATACGCCAGAAACTCCTTTTCTGCCCGATTCGGTTAAGCACCTCCTCATTAGTTACGTGATCTACCCATCTAATTTTCATCATTCGTCTGTAGCACCACATTTCAATAGCTTCTTTCATATTTTTATCTGAACTCCTTATCGTCCACGTTTCACTCCCATACAATGCTACACTCCAGACAAATGCTTTCAGAAAGGACTTACTAACTTTTAAATTAATATTGGGTTTTAACAAGTTTCGCTTCTTTAGAAACGCTTTTCTTCCCAAAGCCATTCTGCATTTTATATCTCCTTTATTCGGCTACCCAAATTACAAAATTCATCTACTACTTTTATTGTCTCATGACCTAATCTAATTCCTTCAGCATCGCCTGATTCTCTAACATTGCATTCCATTACCTTCGTTTTACTCTTGTTAATGTTCATCATAAGCAGTTAAAGCTGTTCTATTGCAGTGTACCAACATACACGAAAATAGTAACCTATTTGTGTAAAATTGCTAAATATTTTACAAAACAAAGTAGAATATAAACGACCTTCTCATAAATTACATATGTCATGAACCTACTGAAACATACGCGCATTTCATCTAAGAAACAGAAGTGAATAACATTCTCACCTTTTGTTTGCATCAGAGACGCGATTGGCCTTTCACACTACCCATCTATTGTCGCGCCATTTCCATCCACACGTCACGAAAAAAGTACGCCGACACTGTAAGTACATGTTAATAAGGGAGTTGTACGCCGGGGTACAACACATTAACTTTCTAAAGAATGGATAAGTTTTACGGCCGAAAGCTAAGTATAACATAAAAAGCGCAGTTCACCCCGAAAAATTGTTCAAATGTTTGTAAAGCTTATGGGACTTAACTACGGGGTCATCAGTCCCTAAACTTACAAACTACTTACGAACTAGGACGGCACAAATATCCATGCCCGAGGGGGGATTCGAACCCCCGACCGTAGTGGCCGTGCAGACCGTGACTGAAGCGCCTCAGTCTCCTCAGCCACCGCGGCCAGCCGAAAAATTGTATTTCACTCCGAAAAAAGCGTATTTTTACTCGGGAAGAAACTTACTTTTTACCTGGCAAATCCGGGTAAAACACGGGAATTTTTTTCTTATGGTCCACGTATACACCCTGAACTTTCAACACAGGTGGCCAGAGTGAACTATATGTTGCGCCTGAATTTCGTCCAATGATGCTCAACATTGTCAGTGCTGAAGATGAAACTTCATTGTTGAATTGTCAGTACTCTAAAATCTGTCTCTTGTCAGTCTTGCTAAACGGAAGCACGGAAGCACCAATAGTGTCAAAAAACGTCTTAGCGACAATGAATAGACGACACTAGCAAACATGAAAAGAGGAACATTGATGGACAGTTCGCAAGAAAATGTGTGTGAAATGTAGGAAAAAAATCTTCAAATGTTTGTAGAGTGTATGGTACTTAACTAAGGGGTCATCAGTCCCTAAACGTACAAACTACTTACGAACTAGCTAATACTAAGGACGGCATAAATATCCATTCTCGAGAGGGGATTCGAACCTCCGACCTTAGTGACCGTGCAAATCGTGACTGGCGCGCCGCAGACCGCTTGGTCACCGCGGCCGGCAATGTAGAAAAACCAGTATCCAGTAGTGACCGTGAAATGAATGGTAGTGTTGTGGTGGCAGTGTAGGTGATCTGCTGCTGATGTGATTAACACTTTGAGTGCCAGCCATATATGCGAATCGACTTCCCCCAGTGCCGGCCATTTTTACAGTATTTCGTCCTGTTGGTACGGATTCAGGAATAATCATTAATATATTTTTCTTGGTCAGGAATAAACCTTATTATTTCCTCTTCAAATACTTGCCCCGTAAATTTCCCTGCTTTGTAAACCTTCATCACAACAATCAAAACAAGAAACGCTGTTTTTGGGTAGGTAAAAAATTGTTTTTTCGTATTATAAACTATTTATTAATAAACATGGCAATTTTTATGTGATTACATGCAAATATCATCAATATTAAACACCAGCAAACGGCTTTTAGTGCAAATAGTTCTTTTTTGAGTGGTATAGCTGGAAGCAGGGCTGGACACAAAACCCCACTTTGCATACTGCACACTGGAATGAAGTATCCTTCCTTCTGGCGACTCCTGCTTCTTTCTTGCCGATTTCTGAGCACACTCTACAAGTCTTTCTAGCCTTCTTCTTCCCTGGTGGAATGGGTATTCTCCTCAGGAAATGTGTTCCATCCAGTTGTGAAAGCAATTATATTACCTGATCCTGATTCAGCATAAGTTGGATGTTCATCCGTGTCATCGCCATCAAAAACATCAGTCAGATCATCATCCGATTCATCAAGAATACGGCGAATATCGGCGTCGCTCAAAGGCCTACTGCTTGACACGTTGCGTCTAACGCTCGCCCCGATGCCTCACAGTCAACTGACTGTTTCGTAAAGTGAACAGTCTTGTGGCGCCTCCTAGTGGCAGAGATGTCTACTGCAAGGGTTTGCCTCCCTTCTGATAACTGCCGTACGGATAACGATGCGCGCGAAAGCTAGAATTCGTTTTAGAACAGCCGTCCGTAATATTACGGGCGTGGCAGTTCTCGTAAAGACACACAGAACGTAATATTCATTGAATTTGCATTCAACCACTGTTCAGCCAATTACGAATATCAGAATCTAGCAAAGAAAATCATTTAAGTACGCTTTAAAGATTTATGCTTATTAGCGAAAGGTAAGATCCATCATTTGAGCAACTTTAGCCTAATTAGAATTTGCTATAAAGATAATTGTGAAGCTTTCCTTTCACTTGAGAATATTGCTCTACCCAGTTACTCGGTAGTACTTTAAGTAACACTTGCCTCATTCAACCGTATGTTTTCGTTACAGTATTATATGCGAAAAAGTCACTTTGAAATATTAGAAGAAATGCAAAAACTGTAGGAAATATTTGAAGAGCTATACGTGCTGCAGAATTCATCGTCCAATTACGTAATTGATCTCCTTGCAAGAAATTACGGTATGATTCATTTAAACTCGCAGCTCGAACCTATTGAGAGCAGAATGTCTTTGGATTTTCATGGTTCCCGGGAGACGTAAAATTAGCAGCCATCCAATTCGAAGGAACGTGCGTCCTAATTCAAGAGAAGCTAATTTCATAAGGTAGAACGTGGTTAATATGCGACCCATTAAAGACGGAAGGGAGACTTTCCTGTTAGATACGACCTGAAGTCTCACATACGGCTATTACGGTGCTAATGTCCTCAAGTAATTAAACCCTAATTTCGTGTTTCCAGTGTTTATGATCCCACCGTTATCTGGAAAATGTGAGCATTTAATACAGTTGTTCCACGCTTAATTACACTGTGACATCGTTACCCTATTTTTCCTACAATTCTGTTTCCACCACCAACCCTGTGGCTAATTTGTGACGAAGTAACTGGTTCAGTTTATTGTACCTTTTCATAATGATTTTCAGTTAGTAATTCCTGTTTCGATTGCAGTAAAGAATGAAATTCTAGACACTCTTGAACATAAGTTATCAGACACTGTAAAAAAAAAAAAAAAAAAAAAAAAAAAAAAAAAAAAAAAAAAAAAAAAGAGAGAGAGAGAAAAGAGAGAGAGAGAGAGAGAAAAGAGAGAGAGAGAGAGAGAAAAGAGAGAGAGAGAGAGAGAAAAGAGAGAGAGAGAGAGAGAGAAAAGAGAGAGAGAGAGAGAGAAAAGAGAGAGAGAGAGAGAGAAAAGAGAGAGAGAGAGAGAGAAAGAGAGAGAGAAAAGAGAGAGAGATCCTGTCAACAGGTATAAAGAGTACTCAGCGGCATTGGCCCCTTGCTTAGCTTGCATTTATCTCAAATCTTTGATCCAGCGAAAAGTTTGAATTAATCATCTTTTGATGTTGCTGTTCTTCTTTCTTCCGTGCTTGCTTGGATAAATGGTGAGGATTTTCCGCCGTATGCAAGACACCAGATTTTTTTAATTTTTTAACATGCAGCTCCTGCCAGGCTGTATATGTGGTGCAAAAATGCAGGAACTTCAGGACCAGATACACTGAGCATTTAAGAGCACTGGAAAGTAACAGTTCCCACACAACATTTGCAGACCATTGAATATCAGAAAATCACCACCCTACAAACATAGAGAAAGACCTAAAGACCACCAATAGCTTATACCATAGATTTACAATGGAACTATCATATACAAAACGCAATAGCACAATGAAAAACTGTACGCAATGAATACACTTCACTCTGCAACAAAACACTATTTATCACAATAGAGGAGACCTACAAATAGTCTTCATACTAGTATCCTGATCATTCACTCCTATCCCTAACTCTCTCCCCCTGACACACACACACACACACACACACACACACACACACACAGGCAGATGTATATGCATATACGAAATGTAAACAAGAAGAAAATGCGTCCACAATACTGGTTCACCCCAACATTCCCCATCAACAGACGATTATAACAAGACACTAACAGTATTTCGCACGCAACTCTTCAAAACAAAACACCCAAAAAACAAATGAAAAGCTTTCAGATGTATTCATAAGCCGAATATTGCCACTGGCGTAATGTATACCACGAACAAAACGTGCAAAATAAGTGATATCCAAATTACAAAATTAACAGCAACAACCAGATTCCAAAGAGAAAGAAAAATTCAAATGTTCAAATGTTTGTACAGCTTATGGGACTTAACTACGGGGTCATCAGTCCCTAAACTTACAAACTACTTATAAACTACTTACGAACTACTTACGAACTAGGACGGCACAAATATACATGCCCGAGGGGGGATTCGAACCCGCGACCGTAGTGGCCGTGCAGACCTTGACTGAAGCGCCTCAGTCCCCTCAACCACCGCGGCCGGCGAGAAAGAAAAGAATCGTAAGTACTAAACAGAAATGACGCGTTTTCCTCGAACCGAAAATTACAAAGTAAGAAACTTTAAACTGTTTCTTGTGTTTTCAGATGACAAGTTTGTAAATAGTATTACCAAAACGCAGGCCGCGGTGGCCGAGGGGACTGTGGGGCTCCACTCACGGTCTGCACGGCCACTACGGTCGGGGGTTCGAATCCCCCCTCGGGCATGGATATTTGTGCCGTCCTAGTTCGTAAGTAGTTGATAAGTAGTTTGTAAGTTTAGGGACTGATGACCCCGTAGTTAAGTTCCATAAGCTGTACAAACATTTGAACATTTTGGCTTTGGGAAGCATCGATCGAGCGAAACTCAGTTAGCCCTCTTCTCCCATGACACTTTGCGATGGATGGATGAAGAGCAACGGACATTGCATATTTCTCGATTTTCTTAAGGTATTTGACGCGGTACCGTACTACACACTGCTAACGAAGCTACGAGCTTATGCAATAGGTACTCAGATATGTGAGCAGCTCGTCAACTAGGTACGTAATAGAACCCATTACGGTTTCCCTCGCTAGTGAGTGTTTAGCAAAGACTTGGGTATCGTCAGGGGTGTCCCATGGGAGTGTGATAGGACCGCTATTATTTTCTGACTATATCAGTGATGTGATGGCAAGATAATTTGCACTCTGCGGCTGTTTTCTGGTGATGCTATGGTGTACAGGAAGGTCTCGTCATTAAATGACTGTAGTAGAATTCAGGATCACCTGGATCAATTATGTAGGTGGTGTGAAGAATGGCAGCTAGCTCCAAATGTAGAAAAATGTGGATGCACATGATTAGGAGAAACAGTCACGTAATGTTCGAATACAGCATTAGTAGAGTGCTGCTTGACAGAGTCGCGTTAAATATCTAGGCGTACTGTCCTTATATCGTATAAGGACAGTCGTTTTGGGAAGGAGGTTGGTCGACTTCGGTTTATTGGGAGAATTTTGGGAAGATGTTGTAATGCTGCTTTCTTATGAAATGGGTGTTGCGTATTAAAGGTTGGGGACCGCAAATGAAATTTTACCAGATAGTGAAATATTTTTAAATGAGATTACTAAGCAATTTTGACAAGGAAGGGACAATTTAAACAAAATTATTGGATTCCACCATTAAATGGTAGCGGTCGTAATTTCGGTGGAAAATACAACACCAGAAAGCAACATTACAGAAGAAGTCGGCGGAATCTAAGTTTTACCTTATTGAGAGCTGGTACAAGCATTTCGGTCATGTTCTGTAGTGATTCTAGCTGAGATCACTGGAATATTACTTCGATAAATTGATGCTGGGATTGCGCGTATTGGTTACTATTGTTTTATGACCGTGTTGAAAACTAATCATGATAGTCGCCAAAAATTGCAAAATTATCGGACTTCATAAACATTACGAAGATTTATCTGCATTCATAAAAAATGTTCAAATGTTTGTTAAGCTTATGGGACTTAACTACGGGGTCATCAGTCCCTAAACTTACAACCTACTTATCAACTACCTTATACTAAAGACGGCACAAATATCCATGCCCGAGGGGGGATTCGAACCCCCGACCGTAGTGGACGTGCAGACCGTGACTGGAGCGCCTCAGTCTCCTCGGCCAAAACCATTCATAGACACGAAATAAATAAAAGTTACACAGAGAATGTTCTAGTACAATCTCGAAACAAATCGCAACAATACCCGAGCATCACTTTATGAAGCACTGGATCTGCTGAAAATAAATAACTTTAAAATTAGTGAGAATGGGGAAGGGATTGTAAGTAAGTATTTCAAATTAACTGTGGGGGTTTATTGAAATTAATAAAAAAACTAAGCTCACACTTACATGAATTACACCAAATCCTGAGACACGTCCCAGCACATGAAGGAGAAGAATGTAAGTGACGAACAGTTCCGCTCTCTCCCTTCAGCTTGTCAGCATCGCAAAAGTTATAAAAAAATCATTAATGTATTACTACAATGTACTTCATCTGTAAAGGAGACCGCGAATAAAACGCTTGTACGACCACGTCTTGAGTATTGCTCAAGTGTTTTGGAGCCTCACCAAAAAGATTTAAAGAAAGATACACAAGCAGTTCAGAGGCAGCCAACGAGGATTGTTACTGGTAGATTCGACCAGCCGGAGAGAATATATTAGTAATGACATCTGATGTTACCAACAAACGTTCAAGCTTAATTCCTTCTCCGTCTCAATTGCTACAACGGTGCCGCGGTGGAGTAGCCGAGCGGTCTAAAGCGCCTCGCTGCGGAGCGCGCGGTTGCTCGCCGTGGAGGTTCGAGTCCTACCTGGGGCATGGATGTGTGTGTTGTCCTTAGGTTAGTTTACCTAGGTTTAAGTAGTTTGTAAGCTACGGACTGATGACCACGCGGTTTGGCCCGATAGATTTACAAACATTTGAACATTTCAGATTCGATCAGTGCGCGATAGTTACCGACGTCCTTTGGGAAATCAAATGGGAGTCGCTGGCGAGACTGTGATATCAGTATGTACATATTAATTAAAACCCTGAGGATTGTTAAGCACAGTATTGATTGTGTTTAATCATGTTATATAGAACTTAGCAACCGAAAAATACCTACACACATAAATTTTATACGTATCTACACATAATATACATAGGGCGTTCAAAGCGTTTTCCACTTAACTGTACCCATTTGTAGTTCAGTATTGTTCTTGGTTTTCCAATGATTAATTAGCCTTACGTGGTCATGTTGATGAGTCTTCTAGTTTTGTCACTCTTCTGAAATTACCATCCGAGGATGTACCTGATATGAGACTATGGCTTAATCAGACTAATTACAGGTAGGTTTCTCATGACATAATTAACGAAATTTTAACACTGATAAGCATTTACCTTCAGAGAATTTTGGTACCAAAAATAAAATAAAATGATTTATTTGCATTAATGTTTGATGAGACACCCGATATATCAATTAAAGAGTAGATGTTTTTTTCTTTTCGTATTGTGGACCAAAGTTTGTTGTTCCTGCATTGTTTTGTGGTTTTTATCGGTTCTCATTATTTGATTAAGATACCCTTTTCAAATTTGTGAAGGATATATTAAGATTTTCTATTTATGTGAACAATTGTTGTTGGCAGTGCTATGACGGCGCAAAAAGAGAAATTCTGTCAATTCTCAAAGATCTGATGTCATTTATTCGTGATTCACCCAGAAGGCGTGGAAAATTCGGAGATCTCAAGCAGTTGTTTTCAGATTCTTATGAGATTGAAGCAGGCAATGTTTAAGACCGTTCTGTCCAAAGAGATGGTACATTCGTGTTGTCTCTCTGTTGTGCGTAGATAATAATTACGAAGTTCTTTTGAAATTTCTTAATGATACGCAAGAGGAAAGAAATGATGCTGGAGCAAAAACAATATTACTTTTTTTTCTGGCAGAAGTATGGTAGTTTTTGTGAACATACTTGGAACATTTAACTACACATGGAGCCTACACATTGTAGCCTCCATCAGCTGTGATGCATCTGGCCCATTGTTCTTTCCATGATAGAAATGTATTTTGCTAAAATTCTGGGGATTGACTTTTACGCCATCGTTTGTCACAGGAAATAAGGTATTTCACACTACCAAATCTTTTAGCACGCAGGTGAGTCTTCAGACGACCAAAGAGGTAACAATCAGACGGTGCCACGTCCGGACTGTAGGGAGGATGGAGGAACAATTTTCCAACCCATTTTCCTGATTTTCTCCTATGTCATAAGGACTGGGTGAGGTTTTGCAATGTCACGGTGTAGTCTGATGAGCTCACCCTGAAGCTGTGGTCTTTGGGTCTTGATGGCAAGTTGTAGCTTGTCCAATGACAAACAGTAACGGTCCTCGTTAATTGTGGTTCCAGGTTCCAAAAAGTCAATGAAGATGACACCACGCTGATTCAGAAGAAGGAAGCCACCACCTTTCGGCCTCTTGCTCGTGAAAGTTTTGGTTTCTTCTTCATGTAGGAACCCATGTATTGGGTTTTGCTCTGAGGTTCGGACAAAAATAATCATGTTTCATCCTGTGTAATGACGCCGTGGAAACACTGTTTCCACTCTACGGTAAAGGCTTTAATGAGACCTCGCAACCTGACATCTACTTCATGGTCCATTATGGGTCATCTGTAAAGAAAAGAAAATACTCTTATCTACCAACTTAAAACTAAATGTTCCAAGTACGTTCACAAAAAATGTGATTCTCCTTCTGCAAAAAAATAATTAAAAAAAATGGAGACGACTTTCGAAATCTTTGAACGCCCTTTGTACTCGTAAAGCGAAGTCTTTCTTTCGCGTCTATCTGTTTCTTTGTCTACATCGCAGAAGGTTATCTTATTTAACCCGTGGCTGCACTATGCTGAAAATGGCCTAAAATAAGGTCCAACCCGGTTAAATAAAATAAACTTTCGCAATCTAGACTGTTTCTCAACAGCTCTAAAAATATCGCCATTGCTCCTTTGACAATGTTGCCCAAATTAATCTCTCTGTCCCCGATAAACCGAAAAACGAATTAAAGGATTCATGAGGAATCTTTACCCTTAAGAAAATCTGTAGGCAATATTAAATTTCACTGTATTTGTAAATATCCTTTTATTGTTTCATAATAACGGTAGTTGCGTGTTTCGCCATTCAGATTTAATAACGGTTGAGGCATGGCATCGTGTAATATTGACATAAAATACATACATTTTTCAGAGATCAAAAGACGCCTGGAACGAAAATTATGAATAAAGTTCGTTTATCGTTGATCAGCGTGAGAGACGCTTCGCAAAAAGTTCTATGCTCGTCTGTGGAACGTCGCATACATCCCATACTGAACGTGAGAAGGATATTAAAATATGCATTTACATTGTAATTTGTAACAGTCTTAATAGTGAGTAGTATGTTTTTCTTGCTTACGAAAACAATATATTGGTTTCGGTTGGCTGGTTGTTGTAGGTTCTTGAAATTGGACGAACTTCCGGACTTAATCGATCGCTTTATTCAGGAAAGGAAAACTAGTAGGTGAATATGGACTGGGCAAAAGGAATGAAAGAGGAGATCGCCTGGTAGAATTTTGCACGGAACATAATTGAATCATAACAAACACTTGGTTTAAGAACCATGAGATAAATTTGTATACGTGGAAGAGACCAGGAGACACTGGAAAGTACCAAATAGATTTTATAATGGTAAGACATAGATTTCGGAACCAGGTTTTAAACTGTAATATATATCCAGTGGCAGATATAGACTCTGACCATAACTTGTTGGTCATGAACTGTAGGCTGAAACTGAAGAAAAAACAGCAAAGTTTTAGGAAAAAATGGAGATGGGACCTGGATAAACTGAAGGAAGCAGTAGTTCTTGAGAATTTCAGAGGAGGTTTTAGGTAACGATTGACAGAAACGGGGAGAATAAAACAGAAGAAGAAGAATGGTTAGCATTGAGAAATGAAATAGTGAAGGCAGCAGAGGACAAAATAGATAGAAAGGTAAGACCTACAAAACATCCTTGGATATCACAGAAACACTAAATTTAATTGATTAAAGGAGAAAATATAAAAATGCAGTAAATGAAACAGGCAAAATGGAGTACAGACGACTAAAAAATGAGATTGACAGGATGTGTAAAACAGCTAAGTAGAAGGGGCTAGAAGGCAAATGAAAGTCTGTAGAAGAATTATAAAAAGGGGAAAATAGATACTGCCTACAGGAAAATAAGAGACATTTGGAGACAAAAAAGGTGAAAGATCTGGAGAATGTGATGTGCAGGCCAGGACAGCAGTCGAACATTCCGTATCCAGAAAGGCCCGTACAGGACCGGCAATATGCGGTCGTGCATTATCCTGCTGAAATCTAGGGTTTCGCAGGGATCGAATGAAGGGTAAAGCCCCGGGTCGTAACACATCTGAAATGTAACGGTCACTGTTCAAAGTGCCATAGATGCGAACAAGAGGTGACGGAGACGTGTAACAAATGGCACCCCATACCATCACGCCGGTTGATATGCTAGTATGGCGATGACGAATACACGCTTCCAATGTGCGTTCACCGCGATGTCGCCAAATACGGATGCGACTATCATGATGCTGTAAACAGAACCTGGATTCATCCGAAAATTTGACGTTTTGCCATTCGTGCACCCATGTTCGTCGTTTCGTACACCATCGCAGGCGCTCCTGTCCGTGATGCAGCGTCAAGGGTAACGGCAGCCATGGTCTCCAAGCTGATAGTCCATGCCGCTACAAACTCGTCGAACTGTTCATGCAGATGGTTGTTGTCTTGCAAAGGTCCCCATCTGTTGACTCAGAGATCGAGACGTGGCTGCACGATCCGTTACACCCACGCGGATACGATGCACCCACCCCCCCCCCTCTCTCTCTCTCTCTCTCTCTCTCTCTCTCTCTCTCTCTCTCTCTCTCTCTCTCTCTCTCTCTCACACACACACATACACATATTACTGGTGTTGTTTCTCTCTTTCCTTTGTTTATGTCGTGACTCGAATGACCGATGTAAACCGGACGTCAGCTGACTGTACACGGCCTCGTTTCCGCGCGATTAAGTTACTGCAGGAACCTGTTAGAAAGCTAAACGTAAAATAAGACGCTTCTGTAAAATACGTCATACCGCTGACGAGCTATTTTCCCCTATCCGGGCCATTACTGCCAGGGCTACGAGCAACTAATTCGTTTACGACTTCGGAATGCCATTACATTTTATTATCTGCCCGGGCGCTGCCAGAGGGGATTTTTGAAACAGCGCAGACTGGCATTTTAGAATTGCGCTCGCTGCAGAAGCGCCATTTTACGATGCGCAGAATTCGGATGGAATTCCGCCACTATGGATCTCCGCTTCGGCTACCACCCTCATCGCGTATTTCGCGGAAAGAACGAAGGCCACTAATCCGCCATAATAGCTCCAGATTATACTCTCTCTATAACTGCAGTAATTTTTAGTCCCTCTCGATAAGAACTAATTTATTGGAAAGCACACTCTCATAATATTAACGGCAAAATCCTCCGTAACGGGCAGCGTGCCTCTGCACGCGTCTACCAGCATCTTGGCGGTGAATTATGTGAAAACATTCCTTCTTAGAACCATCTATACATATCTATAATCTTATAAAATTGAATATATATATATATATATATATATATATATATATATATATATATATATATATATATATATTGTGTGTGTGTGTGCGTTAAAATCTTCTGCTAAACTACTACACCTGTTTCAACGTAACTTAGTACACATGTTTCTTACTGTAATTCAAGTCGGGGTAAGAACCACCTACGACACATATGTAAGGAGATATGACGTCATAAACAACGATAGTCGTGAAATACGGCCGCATCATGCGATAATATTCTACATCCGCTCCTAAAATAATGCACCGATTTCAACCAAATTGAGGAGCTACTTTTCAAAACGCATTATGTCCAAAAAAAGTAAATTTTTCAGGAGAAGCGAAAAACGTATACCGCAAAAAATATTTGATTAATTATTCCGAATTTTACACCACATACTCAGGTAGGGCTTTTGATCCAAATGTGTTTAATACAAGGAAATTGCTTTTTATACTTTCAAGTTATGAGCACTTTTAGTGCTGGACAAAGTGCGTTTTGTTGCGTTCTGTTGCACAATCTGCCCTTTTTGATTTTCTCTTCATTCGTTTTCTCGTTCCACACGTTTCATTTCCTCTCCAACAGTCACTCATTCACTCGCTACAATACTGTCCATCTTAGCACAACAATGATTTTGCGCCTGACTTCCTAACAGACAGAATGCTGTAATACTGAAAACGAATATCAACTGATTATTGTTGGTCAGTTAAATGGTTTCGCTTTAGTCCACGAGTCTTACATTGCAGCCAACATAACTTAATAAAACAAAATAGAGGCAACTGTTGGACTTAATGCAGTTTTATTCAATCATACTAGAGTAAGAAATGCTATTTGTTGCATCTGCTACTTTTCAGCGCTCTTTTTGAAGGTTTTAAAATGCGTTTTGACACAATCTGATTGCAGGAGTGTGTGGAGAGGGTAATAAAATACCGGATTATATATCAAACTCAATTTTGTCCACCAGTGGACATAATGCGTTTTGAAAAGTTGGTCCTCAAATATTCATTAAGGTCAGGAAGCATTTGCTAGAGTGACAAAAATCACCTGCGATATACTATATTACGATTATCTGACATAGTCGGGTTTAGAGGCGAGCTGATCGTTTTGTAGTTTTCAAAATGAAATGCTAAGATCGCATATTAATAATTTATTCAATGACGATCGGTTTCGGTGCACTGTGTCACCATCATCTGATCAGATACATATTATAATCTCATCATCTTGTCAAAAGAAAATTAGGTATAAAATAACAAGTGCAACATTGCACTTAGTCACTATATAAAAAATACACAAGCTAAAAACATGACAGCTTAGAAAATACAAATTACCAGCTTGTAATATGTATGTGAACACATGATGGTGACACAGTTCACTAAAACCGGTCGTCATTGAATAAATTATTAATGTGCAATCTGAGCATTTCATTTTGAAAACTATTCTATATTACGTCATAAACGATGAAAACTGCCCGATCTCGCTGCGCGTGTAGCGCTATTTTATTCGTCAACTAGTCGGAAATGACAGCAGTTAGCGAGTTCCAATAAAATTTAAAAACAATTTCAAATCTTTACAAAACTTTTTCTCGCTCACAACTCCAACAACATGATGAAAGGAAGCAAGTTAATCGCCTACTACTTTTCCGATGATCGTGATGCATATCTAGGGCATTTGGCATGGTTAAAAGTTATTACTTCTACGCTGTAAATGGTATTTACGAGTCAATTCACAGACAGTACACATACATACAACTGAATGTTCCTTCGATACTTTATCACAGTTCTACATATAGTTCATGAGATTTGAAGTCATAATTTGCCTCATGAAAAAGGCATAATCTCGCATGCGATTTCGATTTATTACGTCTTAAATACTAACTTTACTACTAACGCCGTTGTAGACATTAGGTACATATACCACTGAATGTACCTTCTAATTTAGATGATAGTACGACACATACTTCGGGCTATATGACGTCATAAACAATGAAATTTCCGAATAACTGCTCCATAATGCGCTATTTCTCCACATTTCCTCCAAAAATACGGACCAATTTCAATTTAACTTACTTACTATCGCTGTGCGGTTACACCTACCTACGACACTTAGTTCAAGATATGATGTCGTAAACAGTGAGTCACAAAAATTTTACCCGACGCATGATTTACGAGACTTCATTCATCCACAATTTATTCATTGCACAGTTTCCTAATATTAAATTCTACAAATATGAGAAATTATATTATTGTAGGACACATAGTCAATGATATATGACGGAAGTATTAATCTGCATAAAAACGAAACTTAAATGGTCAGTAAAGTAGAAGTCGATGAACAGAAAGAGAAAAAGAGACTAGATATTGTCCATAGTCAATTTTTGAATTAATGTTATACATCACTTGTATTTTATTACTATTTTTCTTTGGATACTGCACTTAAAATTTTGTACATTATGCATATTCCATTCTTTTGCTGTTTCATAATTTCTAAGCTGTTTTCATCAATACATGAAGCAGAATTTTTATTTCCGTTTCTAACATACGACTGGAAAAATGCGTATATGTACCCGGGAGTAGTATATATCAAAAATGGCTGTATGTCCCACATCTCCTCCGAAACTATTGGAACACTTTCAACCCACTTTGGTAAACACACTGCTTACAACACATGAATTAGGGCCGTGGGCTATATAACCTCCTAACTACTATAAGAGCGGAGATAAGGCAGAAACGTGTTTCTCGGGCCATGCCATACAGGATGTACCACTCAAAGTTTACACAGAAAATTGGAACTACAACGGATACTAGAAAACTATTTTCATCGTCACGAACATACTGGATGGGCTTATGAAAGCAACTATTATCACACGTAGATAAGTATCAGTGGTACATGTTTCAGAATGAAAATAAGTCATGTTCGCAAGATGTTTTCAAATTTATTTGATCACACGGTGACCGGTTTAGATCTACTCTGAGACCATCGTCAAACCGATTCGTCTCAACGTCAATGCCGAGGCGATGAGCATGCGGCGACTGTTCATCGCATCTGCATCGACGTTGAGACGAATCGGTTTGACGATCGAAACCGGTCACCGTGTGATCAAATAAATTGTGAAAACATCTTGCGAACGTGACTGTTGTTTTCTCTCTGATTCTACATAAATAAATCCGATGGAATTAACTCCACTCTCTTTGTGATTTCTCAAGCTACTGGTTGCATAATAAATAACATGGGATATACCTAAAAAAAAGATAAGATTGTTTGTAAAATAATACGAAAAATGTTCAAATGTTTGTTAAGCTTATGGGACTTAACTACGGGGTCATCAGTCCCTAAACTTACAAACAACTTATGAACTACTTACAAACTAGGACGGCACAAATATCCATGCCCGAGGGGGGATTCGCACCCCCGACCGTAGTGGCCGTGCTGACCGTGACTGGAGGGCCTCAGTCACCTCGGCCACCGCGGCCGGCAAAATAATACGAGTTATGTCCACAAAGTTAGTTCCGTTTGGTTATATAAGATAAACATGTACAGATACAGAAAAAATATTTATTGTACATATATCTACAACTAATTTTCTACATAGTTTCAGAAATTTTGTAGGCACTTGTCATATCATGCCACAAGTATTTGTATGTCTTCTCCATAGTGGGTTACCTCCCGTATATTCAACCATGTGCTAACTTGTTCTTTCAGCTCGTCATCACGTTGAAATGCTGACCCAAGATTTTAGGTGTAACAACATATGAATGTCGCTAGGACCGAGATTCGTGTTTTAAGGGGGTGATCAAACACGTCCCAGTGAAATTCCCGTAACAGTTGTTTGGTGACATTCGCTGTGTGATATCGGGTATTATCGTGGAGAAAAAAAAAACACCTTTACACAGTAACGTGAGCAAAGTTTTCGAAATTTCAGTTTTCAGTAACAATTTCACGAATCAGTGATCGTAAGATTTGCGGAACTTCCATAGCAAGGGCACTAAGTTTAAACGTACGGTTGTGCGTAATGTTCTCTTCAACTGCGTTCTCTTCAATTCATCAGTAACCACAGACGGGCGTCCACTTCGTCCTTCATCGTGCACTTGAACACGTCCTTCACACTTAATTTGTGGACGACCCTCGTATTTGTTCACGTGTTATACTGTCTCATAGCACTTACTTCCAGTAGCCCATGCCTTACGTAATAATCTTTGAAACTCGTGCTTCAATATCTGTTGTAGTTCCAGAGATATCTGTGGTGAAAACGTTTATTGGGACACCCTGTATTGGTTACCCTGCATAACCGGTGTGTTGTGTGAAAATACACTCCTGGCCATTAAAATTGCTACACCACAAAGATGACGTGCTACAGACGCGAAATTTAACCGACAGGAAGAAGATGCTGTGATATGCAAATGATCAGCTTTCCAGAGCACTCACACACGGTCGGCGCCATTGGCGACACCTACAACGTGCTGACATGCGGAAAGTTTCCAACCGATTTCTCAAACACAAACAGCAGTTCACCGGCGTTGTCTGGAGAAACGTTGTTATGATGCCTCGTGTAAGGAGGAGAAATGCGTACCATCACTTTGATAAAGGTCGGATTGTAGCCTATCGCATTGCGGTTTATCGTATCGCGATCTAATGACAGCAGAATATGGAGTCGGTGGGTTTAGGAGGGCAATACCGAACGCCGTGCTGGATCCCGACGGTCTCGTATCACTAGCAGTCGAGATGACAGGCATCTTATCCGCATGGATCGTGCGCCACGTATCGATAGCTGAGTCAACAGATGGGGACGTTTGCAAGCAACAACCATCTGGATGAACAGTTCGACGTTTGCAGCAGTATGGACTTCAGCTCGGAGACCATGGCTGCGGTTACCCTTAACGCTGCATCACAGACAGGTGCGCTTGCGATGGTGTACGTTCACAAATTCCAAACATTTTTTCGGATGAATCCAGGTTCTGTTAACAGCATCATGACGGTCGCATCCGTGTTTGGCGACATCGCGATGAACGCACATTGGAAGCGTGTATTCGTCATCGCCATACTGGCGTATCACCCGGCGTGATGGTGTGGGATGCCATTGGTTTCACGTCTCGGTCACCTCTTGTTCGCATCGACGGCAATTTGAACAGTGGCCGTTACATTTCAGATGTGTTACGACCCGTGGCACTACCCTTCATTCGATCCCTGTGAAACCCTACATTTCAGCAGGATAATGCACCACCGCACATTGCAGGTCCTGCATGGGCCTTTCTGGGTACGGAAAATCTTCGACTGCTGCCCTGGCCAGTAAATTCTCCAGATCTCTCAGCAATTGAAAACGTCTTGTCAATGGTGGCCGAGCATATAGCTTCACACAATACACCAGTCTCTACTCTTCATGAACTGTGGTATTGTGTTGAAGCTGCATGGGCATCTGTACCTGTACACGCCATCCAAACTGTGTTTGACAATGCCCAGGCGTATCAAAGCCGTTGTTACGGCCAGAGATGGTTGTTCTGGGTACTGATTTCTCAGGATCTATGCACCCAAATTGCGTGAAAATGTAATGTCAGTTCTAGTATTATGTATTTGTTCAATGAATACACATTTATCATCTGTATTTCTTCTTGGTGTAGCACTTTTTATGGCCAGTAATGTACTATCCGTCTGCCTTTTCGATATGCTCTTCAGAGTGGGCTACTTGTCAGAGGCAAGAAACATTGAGAGGAGGAGGACGAGATGAAGAATGTGGAGGATTAGAAGGAAGGAAGAGGAGTTGGGTGAACAGAGGGGGTTTCGGCATGAGAGAAAAAGGTTGTATAAACAAATGACCAGAGGCAGGGGAGGGGATAAAATCAAAGGAAGGACGAAAAGAATTGTTCTGAGTGGGTGGTGGCGAAGGAGAGCAGAGGGGAAAATCAGTAGAAAGGGAGGGGGGAAGAAGCGATGGACAGAGGAAGGGGTGACGAGAAAGGATTGGAAGAGGTGATGAACAGACATCAATTTGGTTGTAGGAGTGGGCATCAGAAAGAGGGATGAGAAATTGAAACAAAAGAGAGAAAAAATAAGAGGACGTGATTGGAGATATCGAGGAGGAGGAGATAGGCAACGTAGAGTGGGAATTGATGGACAGAGAGAGGAGAGAGTGTTGACAAGACACTTGGAAGGGGAAAACGGACAGATAGCGTGGGGAGGAGGAGGAGTAGGTGGAGGAGGAGGAGGTGGAGGAGGAGGAAGAGAGAGTGAGAGGAAGGTGGGGCCTCATAGACAGGAAAGATCAGTATGAAATGGTACTAGATTAGCTGTGTGTTGGATGGAAAGAGATGTAGGTGAGGAAGTACATCATTTTCGTTCGTAATAAAAGATTGGAAAAATACATAACCTGGCATTGGTGGTTTTCGCAGATAGGCTTCTTATATTACACTTCATTATCAAAAATAAATATACAATATACCGGGTGATCAAAAAGGCAATATAAATATGAAGACTTAATAAATCACGGAATAATGTAGATAGAGATGTAAAAATTGACACACACGTTTGGAATGACATGGGGTTTTATTAGAACAAAAAAAAAAAAAAAAAAAAAAAAAAAAAAAAAAAAAAAAAAAAAAAAAGGTATTGCTAGTCGCGTGAAAGATGTCTTGCGCGCGTCGTTTGGTGATGATCGTGTGCTCAGCCACCACTTTCGTCATGCTTGGCCTCCCAGGCCCCCAGACCTCAGTCCGTGCGATTATTGGCTTTGGGGTTACCTGAAGTCGCAAGTGTATCGTGATCGACCGACATCTCTAGGGATGCTGAGAGACAACATCCGACGCCAATGCCTCACCATAACTCCGGCATGCTTTACAGTGCTGTTCACATCATTATTCCTCGACTACAGCTATTGTTGAGGAATGATGGAAAACATATTGAGCATTTCCTGTAAATAACAACATCTTTACTTTGTCTTAATTTGTTATGCTAATTTTCTGATCAGATGTAGCGCCATCTGTCGGACATTTTTGTACTTTTTTTATTTTATTTATTTTTTTTTTTTTTTTTAGATTCTGATAAAACACCATGTCATTCCAAGCATGTGTGTCAATTTTTACCTCTCTATTATTCCGTGATTTATTAAGTTTTCAAATTTATACTGACTTTTTGATCACCCGGTATTTACATATTTGTCCTTCATGTATCATGCAAACAGATACACTTGATTTATTACTGATTTCTATATAGGTCAATACTGTTAGAAAAAATGAGAGCACCTGGTACGACGACAGCGATTTTGATCAGATATCATATGGAGAGTAGATGTATGGATCATGCTTTCAAAGTCGTCTGCTACAACACAGTGACATCTTTGTATATATATACAGGGCCATACGGCTGAGTGTGATATCAACGTGTGAAGAAAACAGCTCCCATGACACTGAGTCGAGTTTGTACTTCCCACAGCCGAGTGATAAGACTGGGATCAAATTGTGGCTTTGGGGGTGACAGGTTTGCATATAGGCTGCTTGACCAGTGCTCGAATTTCACGGCTGAGCTTCTTGCTCACTATCATGCTGTTCTATATATCCGCCGCCACCGCCATCGTTCCTATGTCATATGCTCCGGCTCTCTCAAATGTTTGTGTAGCTTATGGGACTTAACTACTGGGTCATCAGTCCCTAAACTTACAAACTACTTATGAACTAGTTAGTACTAAAGACGGCACAAATACCCATGCCCGAGGGGGGATTCGAACCCCTGACCATAGTGGCCTTGCAGACCGTGACTGATGTGCCTCAGTCCCCTCGGCCACCGCGGCCGGCTCTGACTCTCTCAGTGCCGTTCAGAGTAAATTTGTCTAAAGTTCTTTCTATACGAGACGTGCAACACGCACAAGAAAGTCGTTTTCAGCTGCAGCACTCTTTGCGATAGACGTCGAACTATAAAGAAGCGTTCAAACGGTACGAATTTGTCGAGTCGTCTACTTCGTGTGTTGTCAACTTACAGCAAATGAATCGCCGAGTTAAGATCACTTTTCGAAAGTGTAAGATATATTGTGATTGTGATGATTTCAACATTTATTTTTTTTAGATTGCCACTGTGAAACTATTTGTTTTCGTGCAGTTAATGCGTAACTACGTCGCTCACATGTGTTAACGTTCTCATTATAAAATGCTGTTACATACTTCCAGCCCCTGCGGTTTGAGGGGTATACGTATATGATGAAAAAGGTCAGGTGTCTATACATAGACGTTTCACTGTGATAAATCTTCAAAAAATGCTCACCAAAAACAAATATTTCATCTGTTAACTACAGCACGATTCAGGAAAAATAGCAAATATTTTAGAAGTTGGTAATAAAGACGATTTGCAGTTAAAAGTCATAAAACGTGTACCCAATTTATAATGAGTACAGCTCTTGGTATGTACAACGAACTTAAAGTATATGCAAATTTGGATATTTTGACTGTTTTGACTGATTCTGTCGTCGTTTCTTGGTAGATCACCATACTGATTTTTCGACGTACTTTAAAATCCGAATATGTCCTAGTTGTCTGAAAACCGGGTAACTAAGTGGATATGAATGTGTAGAACATACACAAAATTCTACTTTGAAGTCAGTGTGATCTTCTACTGCCGAGAACCGACGGGTAAATCAGTGAAAAAGTCTTCATTTACATTGGTTCTACGTTTTTTTGGCTTTAATATTAACAGTTATATTTCTGCATTCAGTAAAAATTGTACACATTTTATATGAAATTTTAATGCAATTCCTCTGTGGTATCATCTCCTCAAATACGACCGAGTTGAAAACTACGTTCCTCTGAGCAGGAGACAAGTACACTTTCTCAAACAAATTCGCGAATTGCCTTCGTTAGTCTGCTGGGTTCCCCATTCGGTTGTCTGCAACACGCGAAGCACTTCCATACGCATGAGAATAGAATCCCTCCTATTCCGTCTACTAGCGATCGTATGCGTGCAACTTGAGCAAGTGGACGCGTCTACACTGTACGCGGACGGAGTGACCGGTGCATCATGGGTAATCTCGAAAGCGCTCACTTTCCGCATAGAGTACTTTTTAGAGATCCGATGCATCCTGTCGTGCAACGAATTCAACGCGCTCTTCAATTATTCGTTGAAAATATGTCTGACGTTCGCTTCCTGTAAATGCTGTTAACGTAGGTGTGCCAGGGAACGAGTCTGCTAATGCTGCGGCCAAGGCTGCAATCCTCCTATCTCAGACAATCTACCTTTAGCCGACGAATATTGTAGTCGTGGCATAGTTTGTGGTCCTTGTTCCATGACAGTAAGCTTGGAAGAGGACCCAGTTTTGGATCAGGCTTTGCCAGTTCAGCCACCGACACTTGCTGACTAGTGACCCCATACCATTGTGTTCCTGTGGTCACCCGATGACGGTGCGCCATGGTTTAATGTCTTGCCCCAATTTAAATCATGTACGTGTTGCATTTCACCTGCCAACACTCTAGAGGAAATTTCATCTGATGACGTTCGAACAGATGCTCAAATTTAGCATTTTATAAACATGACCAACTGATCAAAGGACATTTCCTGGTAGGAATTTTTCAGCAATCAGTCGTAAGTATTATTTATTAACAGATCTAGATTTCGCCCACACAGCGGTCGAAAACTAGATGCCGGCCGTGGTGGCCGAGGGAACTGAGGCGTTCCAGTCACGGTCTGCACGGCCACTACTGTCGGGGGTTCGAATCCCCCCTCGGGCATGGATATTTGTGCCGTCCTTAGTATTACCTAGTTCATAAGTAGTTTGTAAGTTTAGGGACTGATGACCCCGTAGTTAAGTCCCCCCGTAGGTCACTGCGGCTGAACCGCCTGCTGTGAGAGTGACATGATGATTCTCTGCAAAATCGCTGCGGTTCCTCTGCAGGGGTCTCACGATTCTTTCGTGAATGTGTGCTTGGCAAGCATAGGGCCCCAAGCTAATGCAGTCTTTCTTCCTTCTACACTTCCCAGACGGCATTTCCTTTTCCCATTCCCCCTTCCCTATCCTTAGCGGTTTGGTCTCCCTATCCCAACCAAAACCCTCCTCCACAGAGGAGGAAACGCAGTCTATCAATGCTGCCTTAGAAGATAAATGTCGGCCCACGGTCTTTAGTAATGAAAGCTGATACGTAAGTGATGGTAGTTTCTGCGTGTGATGTAGCCTCGGTTCGCGTTGTCTAGTACAGCATATTCGTCAGAGACACTCTGGCCCCACCGGAGACTTCATGGTTTGGAGTGCTGTAAAGTACAACTCTAGTTCATCTTTTGTTAAAAAAAAATGTTCAAATGTTTGTTAAGCTTATGGGACTTAACTACGGGGTCATCAGTCCCTAAACTTACAAACTACTTATGAACTACCTTATACTAAAGACGGCACAAATATCCATGCCCGAGGGGGGATTCGAACCCCCGACCGTAGTGGCCGTGCAGACCGTGACTGAAGCGCCTCAGTCTCCTCGGCCACCGCGGCCGGCTCATCTTTTGTGCCGAGAACGCTGACGAGTGCTCAGTAGGTGCTGAATTTTGTAAGACCAGTTATTCTGGCATTCTTGCCACAGGGAGGTTCAGTATTGTCCCACTGCGCGTGAATCTCAACTTCTCTGCAAGACGCGCAGCAACTTCCCTGCCTAGCAGAATCTTTGGACTCTCCCTCTCTCTCTCTCTCTCTCTCTCTCTCTCTCTCTCTCTCTCTCTCTCTCTCTCTCCCCAGGGGATTCACGGTTATTTCGTGAGTACTTGCGTGGCGAGCACGGGGCCCTGAGCTAATGCAATCTTCCTTCCTTTTTTTCCTCCCTGGACTGCATTTCCTTTCCCCTCCCCTCATTTCCTATCCTCACTCCTTCTCATCCCCACTGAATTACTGATAACCTTCGCTTTATCCATAATTTCTGGCGGAACTGGTACTACGGCTGGTGAAGAGTATGTAGGAAGTGGGATACCAACAGCCGTAAGTTTAATAGAAACATTTATACTTCCACTACCAGTTTCAACATTCCATCATGCCATCTTCAGGTCCCTACATCGGAGTATAACATCCATTAAGTATGGATATCGAAACTGGTTTCGTGGAATTCTCTCGCTCAGTAGGAAGCAACAACAAGAACAGTGACAAAGGATGCGAGCCAGTGTGTGTGTTGCACCTGCAATCCTACAGACCCCCGTGAACATGTCCTCCGCAGACGTGGACGAAATGTTGGGTTTTGAAAAGAAATTCAACCGATTACGGTGTAACAGCCCGGATAATTTTAATGGACATAACGTTCAGTATTTTATAAAAACAACTTACTCAGCTGTTAGCTTGGAACAAAAGTGTGAAATAAAGAAGCTTGGTAGGCGGACGCCTCAGATGACGTTGAAGCAAGCGTAAACAAGGTGAGGTAAGAGATTCTGCAGATCTCTTAACGAAAATAGGGGAGCAGAGAAGGGGGGGGGGGGGGGGAACAGCGCCACTATTAAGATCCGGCACTCAGAGAAGTGAACCCCCCAGTCATGTGAAGCACAAGTCGCCACTGCCCGTAATTTTTTTGTTTGTTTATATGACTTATGGGACTTGACTACGGGGTCATCAGCACCTAAACTTACAAAATACTTATCAATTAGCTTATCCTAACGACGGCACAAATATCCATGCCCAATGGGGGATTCGAACCCCCGACCGTAGTGGCCGTGCAGACCGTGACTGGCACGTCGCAGACAGCTCGGCCACCGCGGCCGGCTGCCCGTAATTAACCTATTGCTTTTGGTAATGGTCAGTTGTCTTTTGGAGGGATGGTGAATTTTCTTTCCGATATGTCCTAAATAATAGTTCAAAATGTTCAAATGTTTGGTAGCTTATGGATCATAACTGTGGGGTCATCAGTCCCCTAAACTTATGAACTACCGCATGATCAAAAAGTTAGTATAAGTTTGAAAACTTCATAGATTACGGAATAATGTAGATAGAGAGGTAAAAATTGACACACATGCTTGGAATGACACGGGGTTTTCACTAGAATAAAAAAAAAAGTTCAAGAAGTGTCCAACAGATGCCGCTTCATCTGGTCAGAAAAGCAATAATTAGCATAATAAATTAAGACAAAGCAAAGATGATGCTCTTTACAGGAAATGCTCAATATGTTTATCATCATTCTTCAACAGTAGTCTATAATAATGTTGTGAAGAGCACTGTAAAGCACGTCCGGAGTTATGGTGAGGCATTGGCGTCGGATGTTGTCTTTCAGCATCCCTACAGATGTCGGTCGATGACGATGCACTTGCGACTTCAGGTAAACCCAAAGCCGCCGGCCGTGGTGGCCGAGGGGACTGAGGCGCTTCAGTCATGGTCTGCACGGCCACTACGGTCGGGGGTTCGAATCCCCCCTCCGGCATGGATATTTGTGCCGTCCTTAAGATAAGCTAGTTGCTAAGTAGTTTGTCTGTTTAGGGACTGATAACCCCGTAATTAAGTCCCATAAGCTTAACAAACATTTGAACATTTTGAAACCCAAAGCCAATAATCGCATGGACTGAGGTCTGGGGACCTGGCAGGCCGAGCATGACGAAAGTGGCGGCTGAGCACACGATCATCACCAAACGACGAGCGCAAGAGATCTTTCACGCATCTAGTAATACTTTTTTTCTTGGTTCTAATAAAACTCCCAAGTCATACGAAGCATGTGTGGCGATATCTCTCTATCTACATTATTCCGTGATTTATTAATTTTTCAAATTTATACTGACTTTTTGATCACCCGGTATTTAAAAATGTTATACCTTTATCTACTGACCAACATTAGAAATAAATGTCCCAAATATAAGTCGTCTTCTTCTCTTTATTTTTGAAATATTGAAGTATGTATGTGTTTTGTATTAATTAGAAATGTTCAAAAACTTCCTCGAGGAAAGTAATTCTAAAGTCAGGTACTTGCAATTCCCACACTGTTTACAACGCACAATTGAATTTGCAAACATCCACCGTTACTGTCAGTATCGTCAAGACTGTTTCGCGTGTCAGTTGGAAACCGCTTAGTGAAGACCGCGTCCTTCAGACGGGCGGGATTACGAACGACGTGTGCCCTGGACGGCGCTGGGTGTTTGCGTGATTTACTGGCGCCAGTGAGGGCATGCAGTGGCCGCACGACGCTATTAATAGCTGTCACTGGTGCGAGGATGAGTGCTTAAGACAGCACAAACATCTGTGCCCGAGGGGGGCTTCGAATCCCCGACGGGGAAGTGCCTCACGCATCGGAGCATAGCGCTTCTATGCGCTCGTTCACCCCACGGCGGCCATATAATAGTCATCAAATCTACACTGAAGAGTTATTGAAACTGGTACCGCGACTAATTTCATGTAGGGCCCCCACGAACACGCCGAAGTGCGGCAAAACGACGTGGAATTGACTAGAGTGATTTCTGAAGCAATGCTGGAGGGATCTGACACCAAGCACCGTGCAGGGCTGTCCTTAATACGTAACAGTGCTACGGAGTGGGTATCTCTATCTCTCCCGAACAACGCGTTGCAAGGCATCCCAGATATGCTCACTGACATGTTGCGGCACACCGCCTGTGTTGCAAGCAACCCGCCTGGCACAAGAATTTCGCGGGTTGCCTGCCGATCAGACAACCTAAGGGCACCTGGATATAGACGGGACTGTGCACAATTTCTGCTGTAGCGGCAGCTCCCGCCGCCATTTTAGTTCCAAACAGTGATAGCGTGAGCTTCTGAAAAGCCGAGTTTTTCCGCTGTTATTGCTTTGAAATATCGCTTGCTTCATTTCTAATACACATACCAAAAAGAAAACATATAGTTGGATTAAAAACTTCTCTTCGTAATACATTATTATAATATGGTTTCACAAATCGTTAAATATGTTTTCTGGTATTTGCCGACCTGGGTGTGTATTATGAGCGCCTTTTACGCATTCGACAGCTCAATTTTACGGGATGCCACATGCACTACCAAATCTGCGCTTTAGTTTAGTGTAATACATTCTGTGTGCAAAAATCAAGCAAGTGTATCGATTGTCATCCAAGCCGAAAGTAAAGCATTTTCACAAGTTATAGTTTCAAAACACTTTTCAGCTAATGGAATTTTAACAGCTATCAGGGCTTTAATAAAATTCTGTCTGTGATGAAACTGGTCAATTTTACTTACGACTTCGGCGGCTTAGAGTGCTGATGTTGGCAGCCACCTTTCAGTACTCTTTCAAACTCGAACAGCTAGAATGAGAGAATATAGTTTTTCATGTTTACCAACTTCTTGTATATGTACCCTTGTCCGGTCAGTAAATTAATTATCCTAGTAAATCGAACATTTTGTTGCGAACATTAGCAAATTACGCCGCCGATGCAGGAACTAAAATTAGCATCGCAGTAGCTGTAACTAAAATTGATATCACAGTAGCTTAAAACATCTTTACGAGCCATTATAACTAGTAAAAACCAGTGTGCATCATTTAAAAGTAGTTATAATTGTTATTATCTAAATGTTGATACTGTTTGTTATCGCCTTTGTATATATAAATGAAAGCCTGTAACAGTAGTTCGTTGCTTCGGAACCTTCGCGTATCGAAACCTGTCATTTATAACGTGTAGTAACCGTGCATAACTACAAATGAATTAACCCAACTCGCATAGTTTTGAAGACCTTATCACGACGAAAGTTTATTAACCATGTGTTACGCCTTTCGGGATCCATTGCAAACGGAAAAAAAAAACACGAAAATCATTTTCTGAACGATTAGAACAATTCGGAGCTGCACTGCCCACCATACTGAAAGCGTACTCACTGCTGTATTCTACAATCGCGCTTCGAACCGAAGGAACAAAAATGGCGGATGCGCATGCCCGTCTATATCCAGGTGCCCTAGTCAATCTGATGACGTGTCGGAGGAAGACGCCAGGTGGCATCGACAACGCAGAGGGCGCGCTGCTTGGGAACTACTTTCCTGCCGCCACACACGTGACAGGATGTAGTTCCTATGGTATACTGCCGCCCGCGCATGCTTAAGTCCTGACACTGCCGAGCCGGGGTAGTCACAGTCGCAACCACAAGCAAGACTTCGCCTCGATGCGACACCGCCTGGCATCGGTAGTATCGTCGACAGTGTAAGGACCTCCACGTCTGGCGTTCAGGATATTTGTATTTTTTCTCGCCGACGTAGACAGATAGTGTTAAGTCTTTTTCATGAACTGTAGGGACAGTACGTGTTCTGCGTTTTCACCACGCAGGTTGGACTTGAAAGTTTCTTGCTTTCATTCTCTCTTACAAAATTTACGTATGCAGCGAATGTTGTGTGTTGTACCATATGATCTAAGAAATGTGACTGACTGACACTACTAAAATGAAATGTAACTGAATGTGTTTGAACTTGTTCTACCTGAATGCCTTTGCACAACGTTATGTTAATCTGACTGTGTATTTTTAAGCGTATTCTATGTAAATGTTAAGGTATTGCAAAACCTATCTGACTGCGTTATGTTTATTATAATGAGACACAAACTGCTAATTGTTTCTGTATGAAAATGTCGTAACAAAGTTAACTGTCTGACCTACCCTGAAATCTGTAGAGCATACTGAACTGTAAGCTTAACAAAAACTGATTCTTTCTCACTTTCACTTTTCGATTACTTTCACTTAATAACCTGGATTTTTTTCCCACTCTGCATAAATTTGCGCAACACCAAACTGCTTCCTCCTGTACTAACTACCGGCAAACTAACATCTATGACACTTTATTAAAAATGTGAGGAGGGATAAACTGGTATTTTGTTTAAGAAACTCAACTAATTATTAAAAATGAAGTATCTGGTATATTTTCTAACTGATGTAACTTCATGAAAATTACTAACAATGTCATGTTTACGATTTTAAAATCTTTCAGAGAAAAATATAACTCAGTTATTTAATCTGCCTATAAAATTATTTTTAAACAACATTTGTTTACTGTTCATAAATTTCGCTCGATTTTCACAAACAATGTTACAACAATACAGTATTTCAAGAACACTACCCATGAAATTCCTATTTCATAAAAAACGCAATTTTAAAACTAAACTATTACAATAAATACTTTTCCTAACACAGAAAAGGGTCCTTAGCATGAATCGTGAGACCACAAGCTAACAGCAAGATCTTTCCCGACCGTTACTGTTACCATCAGTTCAGCCTAACAATGCGAAATTGTGCCATAGAAACATGCCACGTATTTCCAGAAAAACCTTACCTTATAAAAACTTCAAAAGATCGTTTCTCCATCGTCACCTATACCTTTCGTCTCCATGTCTTAAACAAACAGCTTGGCTCAGCATTCAAGTCTCAAAATCTCATCTCCTCGGCTATCCCGCCGGAACGACAACTGCACACAACCACGGTCCCCACGCTTCTGCCATCTCATCCGCGCGCCTTGCAAAGTCTGCACTCTCAATAATCACAACTCTACTTCCTGGCAGCAATACTTTGACCGTCTCCAACATCGATAGTACTGCCATCGAAAAATAAGCCTGCAACCATAGATAAATGACTCATACCTCACTAGCTTGACACTGGTCTCAAATTGGCGGTAGATTTGAATACGAAATGTATACCTTCCCATAGCAGGTATCTTACAGACTTCAGTTATGAGTAAGTGTTTAATGTTGGATATGTTCGTCATTATAGACGGATCGTTTTGTACAATAAACTGTAAATTGTGTTTTGAAGAATTCAGTGTTTGTGTGCCGCGTACTATTATCTTCTGATTGTGCAGCTCTTGCTTCTTCTATGCTTGCTATGATAGATTTGTGAATAAATCCGCCTTATAGAAAGCGCCTTCTATTATTTTTATCACCAGTATATGTATCGGCCCTTAATGGGCTATTTTCTGTGGGTTTTGCTTTTATTTTATGAAATAACATGTTAAAGGTTTTTGATTATACAGTCATTTGGATGAGATGTTTGATTTGACAGTTACGTTGGATATATTAGGCGTAATTATTTTTACAATACTTGCATTTTGTAAAAATTGAAATCAAATTTAGACTCTAAGACATTCAACATAAGTCGCAAATGAAACATATCCAAATGACTGTACAATGAAAAACCTGTAATATATATATATATATATATATATATATATATATATATATATATATATATATATCACTATAATGCCCGCAGCACGAAATGTTCTCATAACACATTTTAATAAATGATAATTACCCAATAAATTATAAAATCACATTCGAAAATTGTAATAAATCGTATATTGATCAAACAGGACGAATTTTCGCATAAGACTCAGAAAACACACCAGAACATCTGAAAACAATCCCTCTGCTGAAACTTCCTGGCAGATTAAAATTGCGTGCCGGAACCGGGACTCGAACCTGGGACCTTTGCCTTTCGCGGGCAAGCGCACTACCGACTGTGCTATCCCGACATGACTCACGATGCCGCCCCACAAAGTAGGAGACGAGGTACTGGGGGAAGTAAAGTTGTGGGGCGGCATCGTGAGTCGTGTCGGGATAGCACAGTCGGTAGTGCGCTTGCCCGCGAAAGGCAAAGGTCCCAGGTTCGAGTCCCGGTTCCGGCACGCAATTTTAATCTGCCAGGAAGTTTCATATCAGCGCACACTCCGCTGCAGAGTGAAGTTTCATTCTGGAAACATCCCTTAGGCTGTGGCTAAGCCATGTCTCCACCATATCCTTTCTTCCAGGAGTGCTAGTCTTGCAAGTTTCGCAGGAGAACTTCTGTGAAGTTTGGAAAGTAGGAGGCGAGGTACTGGCGGAAGTAAAGTTGTGGGGCGGCATCGTGAGTCGTGTCGGGATAGCACAGTCGGTAGTGCGCTTGCCCGCGAAAGACAAAGGTCCCAGGTTCGAGACCCGGTTCCGGCACGCAATTTTAATCTGCCAGGAAGTTTCATATCAGCGCACACTCCGCTGCAGAGTGAAGTTTCATTCTGGAATCCCTCTGCTTTCTCCCGACATCTCAGAAATGAAAACCACATTACCACAAATATTGACAAGGCACTTCAAATTTTACACATTATCCCTAAAGTTATATTAACACGCTATCACTCGCGCTGTGAGCATTTGGCTCGCAGTAATTTTAAAACAATCTGCATTTCACAAATTTTAAATAGTCAAATATGTGTGTTAGGCATATTAAGCACATTACAAACTTTTCTTTGACTGCCAGGAAAAAGCGATCGATCGCGATCGATCGCGTAACTTTTAAAGGCCCGAGTTCTTGCGGGTTAATGAATTTCATGGAAGAACTGGAAATATTTATCCATATAAACACAACCCCAGACGCAGTTCTCCTTGACCACACAAAATTTAAGCACAAACTTCATTTAGAAAATTTTATCTAAATTCTACTTTTTAGATAACGTATGATCCAAAGGTCCACTATTTTAGATCCATAGATAACAAAATTCATAAAGTATTCACACATAGCATCTAAGTGACCAGAGATATTTTATCACTTAACAAACGATTGTAATTAATTTCCGATATGAGATCTTTGTAAGCATGTAGCATCTATAGCGTCTAAGAAAACTATTAAATCTTACGAAGATACGATAACGACAAATAAAATTAACGTGTTTGTAACTAAATTGTGTTCACACAAACAACTATATTGAGACAACAACGCGTGTCTTTCTGCAGTTCCACTGTGAGCTATCGTTCACACAAAACTTCACAAATACTACTTAGTTGTGCAGTTTTCAACATGGCGTCTGCAGTCTCAGCTGATCGCGATTTTCACGGCTCATTCACTATACTCCTTATTGACTACTAGTAGTGGGCAGCAGTCAGCCACTGTGGTAATATCGTCAAGGAGTACAATAATGACAACAAATACTTATTTTACAATTTTGAATTTTTGTGTTGCGACATGTTAAGCTATTATCTAAACTCTGCTAACGCTTGAAAATGGTAAACTAACCGAAACCGGTAGCACGGAGGAAAAAAGTAAATAAATAGCTGTGGTCAATATGTCCTTTTGAAATTATGTCAAAGCTGTTAAGCCCCACCTGTTCACCTTTCTAAAGATTAGAACAGCGTTGGACGAAGTGTATAAGTCGAAAAGAAGACTGCGTCAAAAAATAAAAATGGTTTTTCCGAAACAAGTTACTAGTTTTTATTTTTGCACGAACTTTTCAAACGCCTCTCGCATAGACAGCAGCGCTTGCCTCAAAGTATTATCCTATCTGTTTGTTCCTCTAACAGTTTTTAGGATCTTCAGTGTGAATTATAGTAAAAAGATTGAGTGACATCGCCGTGAGCCACTATGGTAAGTTATAGATATTACTTTTGAACGTAAGGATTTGCTAGAACCCGTATTTCGCGCAGCAGCTGCACAGTCAGAATTACAGGCGACTAGACTAATGCCTTCCGTTGTATACGACAGTGGCACGGAAAAGCAGAGTCGCGCCTCGCGAATCGTCGCGTAATCTCGCAAACAGCTGCCCCCTGTTGTTGCAGAGTGCGGGCAGGACATAAATTGCCCTCGTTGCCGGACCGCCTCAGGTCGGAGTACCCGCACCTGAAACACACAGTGATTTGTGGCGACGAGAATTCCTCTGCGACACTGCCGACGCTGGTCACCGACACTCATCCTGGCGCCAGTGACGGCTATTAATACCGTCTGCGTGCCCTCACTGGCGCCAGTAAATCACGCAAACACCCAGCAGCACCATCCTCGGCACACGTCGTTCGTAATCCCGCCCATCTGAAGGACGCGGTCTTCACTGAGCGGGTTGCGGCTAACGCGCGAAACAGTCTTGACGATCCTGACAGTAACGGTGCTTCTTTCCAAATCCAATAATGCGTCGTAAACAGTGCTAGACTTGCGCAATAGCTGACTTTATAATTACGTTACCCAGAAAATTTTTTGAACATTTCTAATTAATACAAAACACATACACACTTCAATATTTCAAAAATAAAGAGAAGAAGACTCTTATTTTTGGGACATTTATTTCAAATGATAGTCAGTAGATAAAGCTATAACATTTTTAAATATCCGTGGTGTAAAATGTCCACAACTAGCTGGTTCAATGACATAAACAATTTTTTAGAAAGAAAGAAAATGCGTGCCACAGTCAATAAGTCTAAATAAGCCTATTAAATTCATGAGCTAATGAAAGTCTCGTGAAGCGGTCTTTATGTCTGCCAAATGTTAATAGTCATAGTTTACAATGTTCGAGTTGCACCGGAAAGAAGTATGTTAGACGGAAATTAGCGATTGCAATCCAGCGATGTTTGCAATCCAGCCAGATTTTTGCTGGATTGCCTTCAATCCAATGGACCCGCAGCACAGAATATATCTCTAAGAGACATCATATAATTATACCAGTATGCTGTTTTACACTTTTTTATATTCAAAAAACATCTTTGAACGACTGCTAAAAATTATGTTTAACATAGATATCGCATAATCATAACCGACACATCACACACATTTAAACCACAGTATAAATTAATAAATACCGTAGCAACTGCCAACTGTAAACATGTAACATCTTTGGCCAACTGTCAGAACCGCAAGATTAAAAATATTGTAATTTTATTTAACGATATTTGTATAGTAGTACACAAAAGTTCACGTTATTCTTACGTGAAGAGCTATATGGACGTTGTCCAAGGATGTGGCATGGTCGTAAGTAAAAAAAAAAAAAACTGTATATCGAAAAAAATTATTTGTTTATTTAATTGTTTATCTGTAAAAATCATTAGTATGTTATAGGTAACTCAAATGTAAAGAAATACTGTATGTGTAAAACCCTGGTCCGATGTAAGAGAGGGCCTGATGGCCCTAATATGATCAGGCTAAATAAACAAATATATATAAACAAAATGATGATTATTATACAAAATTTTGTGTGTTTCGCAGATTGTCGAACGATGGCTATTTGTGCCGAAATGGATCCATAACAACATTATAACAAAAACTTGAAAGCATCATACTGGTATAATTATATGATATTTATAAAAATAACAAAAGTCAACGATAGCTGATTATTTTGCTGTTTGAATACTTATTTATTAACAAGATGTTGAAGGACAATAGCTGAAGTCAATATTTGGTAATTTTGTGGTCTTTATATTCCAGTTAACTAAAAATATTACTTCTAATTTATATCACATGTACATCTACATCTACATATACATGGGATACTCTGCAAATCACATTTAAGTGCCTGTCAGAGGGTTCATCGAACCACAATTATACTATTTATCTCCCATTCCATTCTCGAATAGCGCGCGGGAAGAAAGAACACCTGAATCTCTCTGTTCGGGCTCTGATTTCTCTTATTTTATTCTGATGATCATTTCTACCTATGTAAGTGGGAGTCAACAATATATTTTCGCATTCGGAGGAGAATGTTGGCGATTGGAGTTTCGCAAGTAACCCACGCCTCAGCGATAAGCGCCGTTGTTGTAATGATTCCCATCCCAGATCCTGTATCATTTCCGTAACGCTGTCTCCCCTGTATCGCGACAATACGAAACGAGCTGCCCTTCTTTGGACTCTTTCGATGTCCTCCGTCAAACCCACCTGATAAGGATCCCACACTGGGCTGCAATACTCCAAAAATGGACGGACAAGCGCAGTGTATGCAGTTTCTTTAGTAGTTCTGTTGCATCTTTTAAGGGTTCTGCCAATAAAACGCAGTCTCTGGTTCGCCTTTCCCACGATATTATCTACGTGTTCTTTCCAGTTTAAGTCTGAAGTAATAGTGATTCCTAGGTATTTTGTAGAGTTTACGGCCTTCACATTTGATTGATTTATGTTGTAAACAAAGTTTAACGGATTTCTTTTCGTACTCATGTGGACGACTTCACACTTCTCATTATTTAGAGTCAATTGCCAATTTTTACACCATACTGATATCTTATTCAAATCGTTATGTAGTTGGTTCTGATCTTCAAATGATTTTACTAGACGGTAAATGACGGCGTCATCTGGAAACAACCTAAGAGAGCTGCTTAGATTTTCCCCTAAATCGTTTATGTAAATAAGGAATAGCAGAGGTCCAATAACACTACCCTGTGGAACGCCCGATATCACCTCTGTTTTAGTCGATGCCTTACCATCGATTACTACGAACTGTGTCCTCTCTGACAAGAAATCCCCTATCCAATTGCAAATTTGGGGCGATATACCATAACCACGCAATTTGATTAAAAGCCGTTTGTGAGGTACGGTGTCAAAAGCTTTCTGGAAATCAAGAAATACGGTATCGATTTGCGAACCTTTGTCGATAGCACCCATCACTTCGTGTGAATATAGAGCTAGTTGTGTTTCGCATGAACGATATTTTCTAAATCCGTGTTGACCTTGGGTCAATAGATCGTTCTGTTCGAGATAATTCATAATATTTGAATACAGGATATGTTCCAAAACCCTGCTGCAAATTGACGTCAATGAAATAGGCCTGTAGTTTAGTGGGTTACTCCTACTGCCTTTCTTGAATATAGGTGTGACCTGTGCAACTTTCCAAACTTTTGGTACAGATCCTTCTATGAGAGAGCGGTTGTATATGACTGTTAAGTAAGGAGCTATCGCTTCAGCATAATCAGATAGAAACCTAATGGGTATACAATCCGGACCAGAAGACTTGTTCTTATTAAGTGATTTTAGTTGCTGCACTACTCCGATGATATCTACTTCTATGTTACTCATTACGGCATCTGTTCGTAATTCGAAATCTGGAATATTGGTTTCGTCTTCTTTGGTGAATGAATTTCTAAAAGCTAAGTTTAGTAACTCTGCTTTAGTAGCGCTGTCATCGGCAGGATCGCCATTACTATCACGTAGTGAAGGTATTGTTTGTGACTTTCCCCGAGTATATTTAACATATGACCAAAATCTCTTTGGGTTTTCAGTCAAATTACGAGAAAGAGTTTCGTTGTGATAAATGTTGTAGGCATCTCGCATTGAAATCCTCGCTAAATTTCGAGCTTCTGAGTACAATCGCAAATCCTGGGGATTTCGTGTTCGTTTAAATTTAGTATGCCTTTTCCTTTGCTTTTGCAACAGTGTCCTAACCTGTTTTGTGTACCAAGGATGATCGCCTCCTTCTTTTATTAATTTATTAGGTATGAAACTTTCAATTGCTGTCGATACCACTTCTTTGAATTTGAGCCACATCTGGTCTACACCTACGTTTAGTGTTAGAAACGAGTGGAAGCTGTCTTTCAAGAAGCAATGTATTTTGTTTCTATCTGCTTTCCTGAACAAATATACTTTGCGTTTATTTTTGGTAACTTTGGGACTTTCGATATTCAATTTCGCTACCACAGCTCTGTGTTCACTAATACCTGTATCCGTTTTGATGCTCGTTATGAGCTCAGGATTATTTGTTGCTAAGAGATCAAGTGTGTTTTCACATCCATTTACAATTCTAGTTGGCTCATGAACTAATTGTTCGAAGTAATTCTCAGAGAATGCGTTGAGTACAATTTCACACGATGCTTTATGCGTACCTCCTGATTTGAAAATATAATTTCGCCAACAGATCGAGGGTAAATTAAAATCACCACCTACTATTATCGTGTGAGTCGGGTACGTTTTTGTAATTAGACTCAGGTTTTCTTTGAATCTTTCTGCTATTGTATCGTCAGAGTCGGGAGGCCGGTAAAAGGAACCGATTATTAACTTCTTACGATTTTCGGGTACAACCTCTACCCATAATAGCTCGCACGAACTATCAACTTCAACTTCGCTACATGAAATACTACTCTGACAGCGACAAACACGCCCCCACCTATTTTGTTTAATCTATCCTTTCTGAACACCGATAGATCTTTTGAAAATACTTCTTCTGAACTTATTTCCGGCTTGAGCCAACTTTCGCTGCCTATAATGATGTGTGTTTCGGTGCTTTCTATTAACGCTTGCAGTTCTGGAACTATCCGGACACAGCTACGACAATTTACAACTGTTATACCGATAGTTTCCGGATCTACATTTCTCCTGTCATCCACCTGCACCCTTTGAGATTGCCCATTTTCTATTTCCCCGAAGCTCTTTATCCTTAAAAAACCGCCCAGTCCACGCCACACAGCCCCCGCTACCCGTGTAGCCGCTTCCTGCGTATAGTGGACTCCTGACCTATTCAGCGGAACCCGGAAACCCACCACCCGATGGCGCAAGTCAAGGAATCTGCAGCCTACACCGTCGCAGAACCGTCTGAGCCTCTGATTCAGACCCTCCACTCGGCTCTGTATCAGAGGTCCACAGTCGGTCCTGTCAACTATGCTGCAGATGGTGAGCTCTGCTTTCATCTTGCAAGCAAGACTGACAGTCTTTACCACTTCAGTTAGCCGCTCGAAACCTGAGAGGATCTCTTCAGATCCGAAACGACACACATCATTGGTACCGACGTGAGCCACCACCTGCAGTTGGCTGCACCCCGTACCCTTCATGGCATCCGGGAGGACCCGTTCCACATCTGGAATGACTCAACCCGGTATGTACACGGAGTGCACGTTGGCCTTCTTCCCCTCCTTGGCAGCCATCTCTCTAAGGGGCTCCATCACCCGCCTAACGTTGGAGCTCCCAACTACAAGTAAACCCACCCTCTGTGAAAGCCCGGATCTTGCAGGCTGGGTGGTGACAGGGTGAGAGACACCATCCGACTCAGGAACGTCGTCCTGAGCAGACAGCGCCTCAAACCTGTTCGCAAGACGAACCGGGGAGGCCTCACGATCGGTCCCCCGGAATGTCTTGCGCCTCCTGCCACGCACTGGAGCAACCTCCCACGCAACCACGGGTGGGATGTCTGCCTCACTGCTAGCAGTTTCAGGGCATGTCGCTGCCGCAGGCCGATCGGTGGAGACGACGGGAGTCCGTTCGGTCCCCACCGCCGGCCAACAACAACGACGCCCATCGATCGCAGCTTCCAACTGTGCAACCGAGGTTAACACAGCTTGAAGCTGGGAGCAAAGTGTCACCAGCTCAGACTGCATCCGCACACAGCAGTCACAGTCCCTATTCATGATTACAGTGCCAACAAAAACAAAAACTACAGTCGCGATGCGTTCAAAGGAAAACTAAACTGTTCGTTAGAACGCGGATGTGACTCCAATACGCACGACAGCTCAGTATAACTTTACAAATTGAGACGAGAAAGTGTAGACGAAAATCAAAATACTATATGTCGCTTCTAATCAGAAAATAAAGACAGTGTTATTTATTGAGAGATTTACAGTATCATATGAATTTACTTTAACTGTCTTAATTTTCTTACTAAAATAAACAGTAAAAACTGATACAATTTTAAAATATAAGAAGTCACTTCTCGGTTTGGGAGTATTACGTTAAATAAACAAATAACAGCAATAGTTTTATCTGCCAGACTACGTCTTATAGAGCTCCGTTCCAATTTTGATCTGTTTAGTGTAAGCTTCATTGTTTTGTTTCAGCTGCATTTCTAAATCCCCTTGGAAAGTTATTTTCCAGAGACTGTTCAATATTATCTGTATCTTCTCCGAGTTGTACATTTTCAACATCATCTTAAATGACTCGTCGTAAAATGTTTTTCATTTCCTGTCGTAACTAATTTTTTTTTTCGGAACTACAAATGTAAGATTTGCCATGTTCAATTCTTGGTCATACTTTTTTGCATGCTGCAAATAAATTAACATAGCACTAAGTTGACTATGCCTTTCTTTTACTCGGGCACGTAGTGCCTCGGATATCTTATTGCTTAAAACTGTCTTGCTTCTCCAGTTTCTCCGAAATAAATCGAAACGTTGTGTCTGAAATTATTAGGATAGACTCTTCTGCACAGTGTTTAGACACCCAGTTTAATAGGCTGCAAGCTGTCAAAGACATTTTTGACTTTGTACCATTCTTCATATGCAAATCTTATTTCAAGTGCTGTCGGTGACAGCCTTCTCAGTGAAAACTTTGAGAGTATAAAAGCTGTCCAACATACCTAGCAAGCTGTTGCAGCTAATGTGGCAATCTACACTCCTAGCCATTGAAATTGCTACACCACAAAGATGACGTGATTCAGACGCGAAATTTAACCTTCAGGAAGAAGATGCTGTGATATTCAAATGATTAGCTTCTCAGAGCATTCAAACAAAGTTGGAGCCGGTGGCGACACCTATAATGTGCTGACATGAAAAACGTTTCCAATCGATTTCTCATTTACAAACAACAGTTGACTGGCGTTGCCTGGTGAAACGTTGTTATGATGTCTCCGACTTCGATAAAGGGAGGATTGTAGCCTATCGCGATTGCGGTTTATCGTATTGTGACATTACTGCTCGTGTTGGTGGCGATCCAATGACTGTTTGGCAGAATACGGAGTCGGTGGGTTCAGGAGGGCAATACGGAACGCCGTGCTGGATCCCAACGTCCTCCTATCACTAGCAGTCGAGATGACAGGCATCTTATCCGCATGGCTATATGGATCGTGCAGCCTTGTCTCGATCCCTAAGTCAACTGATAGGGACGTTTGCAAGACAACAACTATCTTCACGAACATTTCGACGACGTTTGCAGCAGCATGGACTATCAGCTCGGAGACCATGGCTGCGTTTACCCCTGACGCTGCATAATAGACAGGAGCGCCTGTACTTGGGTGCACAAATGGGAAAACGTCATTTTTTTTCGAATGAATCTAGGTTCTGTTTACAGCATCATGATCGTCGCAGCCGTCTTTGGCAACATCGCAGTGAACCCACTTTGAAAGCGTGAATTCGTCATCGCCATACTGGCGTATCAACCAGCATTATGGTATGGAGTGTCATTAGTTACACGTCTCGGTCACCTCTTGTTCGCATCGACGGCACTTTGAACAGTGGCCGTAACCTTTCAAATGTGTTACGACCCGTGGCTCTACCCTTCATTCGATCCCCTCGAATTTTTACATTTCAGCAGGATAAGGCACGACCGCATGTTCCAGGTCCTGTACGGGCCTTTCTGGATACGGAAAAAGTTCGACTGCTGCCTGGCCAGCACATTCTCCAGATCTCTCACCAATTGAAAACCTCTGGTTAATGATGGCCGATTAACTGGCTCGCCACAATACACCAGTCACTACTCTTGATGAACTGTAGTATCGTGTTGAAGCTGCATGGGCATCTGTACCTGTACACGCCATCCAAGCTCTGGTTGCCCAGGCGTATCAAGGCCGTTATTACGGCCAGAGGTGGTTGTTTTGGGTACTGATTTCTCAGGATCTATGCACCCAAAGTGCGTGAAAATGTAATTACATGTCAGTTCTAGTATATTTGTCCAATGAATACCCGCTTATCGTCTGCATGTTTTCTTGGTGTAGCAGTTTTAATGACCAGTAGTGTAGAGTTATGTCATTTTTAGTTAGTGATCCTCGGAAAGTCTTGACCACCTTTCGGACTTAATGGATAACATGACTGTCGTCGGGAATCACTTCAGCTGATTCCCAATCAATGATTACCGCCAAGCCTTGCTCATCTTTTATTTCTTCCCTATATTTGCCATCGTCATCACCTGTATCAGAATCGGTCGACGTCTTTTCTGTAAGTTTTACATCTGTTTCATCTCTTTTTTATCAAATTTTATCTGTATGGCATGTGCGACACACAGTTGCTGATAGCAAGATACAAGTATGCCAGCTTTTACCACGAGACTTGCACCGTCAGTTGTCATGCCAATAACATCAGTTCGCAATTGAAGATCAAATGTTTTTAAGCGTTTGCCATTTCATTGCAATGTTCAGCAGTACATGAACCATTCACTCGAATGGGTGTCTTCATGATGAACATTTCGTTCAAATAACAGCGATTTTATGCTTGCGGATCAGCTTGCGAATTCGCAGGCTGTTGGGGATCAGCATTTCGTAAAATTACGCTGTATCCCGCTAGATTGAGGGATCGCAACGTGCTGGACTGCGATGCCTAATGATAATTGTGAATTGAAAGGCGTCGTCAGCACGCCGTCCGAGCACAAACGAAATATTGCTTTAATAAATATATATATATATATATATATATATATATATATATATATATATATATATATATATGTGTGTGTGTGTGTGTGTGTGTGTGTGTGTGTGTGTAGGTGTGTGTGTGTGTGTGTGACTGATGGAGGAAGGTTCTTGTACAAAAGAGGAATATGAATTTCAGCTGAAATGTCAAGCTAAATCCAACTGTGATTGTCTATTCCTTAAAATTTGTTCATAATATTTCGCCGAAAGTTTTCCGTTCTTTTATAAACCATAGATATAGTTTATGAATTAGTTGTAAAATAAGATATAGATTCACAAACTCGAACACACAGTTCCCACAGTATATAAACTGATAATGAGTCCCTAAAACTGAATAAATCCTATTACACTCTTCACAAATATAATTCAGCCAAATATTTAAAATTTTGTCTTTCTTAGTGGTTGAAATGACTCTCTTGAACACAGTGACACCTCAAGTAAAATTATTATTTTTATTTCACTTTACAAATATCAATATAAGAAAATGTACAGTGTCTTAGAACACTCTTGTAGAGACTCAAGGTAGTAACTGTAGCTATTTGTTACATACGTAACTAGCAAAACTTTTATAATAATACTAATAAATTATTTTTTCTAGTTTATTCTATTATGACAGTTGGCAGCAGCGTCCCTTAACAAGACCTTCTCTTGCTCCGTAGCTGTCGACCCGCGTCGTTTGATGGCCAACTCCATCATCTATGGCACCGGTAGAGATAATATTGTTCTTTTAGGCTGCACCGTTGTCACCGCATATGAAACACAAAAAAATCTTTTAAGAATCATTTAATAAGAACCAATAACATTAAAAATCATTAACAACTACGTAAACAAACATCTATTTACTTCCAAAACTGAGCTGAAGTAGCCGGCCGCAGTGGCTGAGCGGCCTCCGGCGCGCCAGTCACAGTATGCACGGCCGCTACGGTGGGGATTCCTATCCCCCCTCGGGCATTGATGTTTGTTTCATCTTTAGTTCATAAGTACTTTGTAAGTTTAGGGACTGACGACCCCGCAGTTAAGTCCCTTAAGCTTAACAAACATTTTGAACATTTTAGCTAATGTAAGGCAGTAGCAGGGATAATATTTCGTTCCACTACAGAGTAACAAGTGGCATTTGAAGAATAAGAAAGACGTTTCATGTGATGTTTCTGGAAGATAAAACGCGATTTAATATTTATATGTATGGATATCCATCGCTGAAGTTAGTAAACTCTTATCTCTTTCCGCCCACGTGTAGTGCATTTTAAGTGTCTTGCAGTCGAACTTTTAACATTTTTCCTACAGAGGGAAATAACAAAAACGTCATTATGTACGTAGTTTTAGGAACACTGTACCACAGAAAATCGGAAAAATATCAATACATTCCCTACAGAAACAGACTGACCCGGCACAGGTTACTAATCCACAACGAGTCAATAGTCCCGCCCTCCCTCTTCTCTTTTGATGTTAGATGACGTAACCAGTTACAGGATTGTGAATAGTCAAAAAGTACACGGTCAAGGGCGTGGTGCCTGTTAACATGCATTGACTTAGGCTTCCGTATACATGTTAACACATGAAACACTATGCCCGTACGGGCGCCGCTTTTACGGTCGCTGAAAGGTATTTTTCACCGCACCACATGGCTGGCGGCTGTAAGATAACTGCTGCAGTTCATATTTCGTCCACTAGATCAAGCAGGCAGTCGATGTGGTCTGTATATCAGTTGTATAAAATACATTAGTCGTCGCAACTTTTGTGAAAAACAGAAAAGCCTTACCAACAAGCATCAAAACAAAGAAACTGAAGCAAAATGAAACGATATTTTTATAGAATGAGCCCATTCTAGCGCTGAAGTGGAAAAATGAGCGTGCCGCGGTGGAGTAGCGGAGCGCTCTAAGGCGTCTCGCTGCGGAGCGCGCGGTTGCTCGCCGTGGAGGTTCGAGTCCTTCCTGGGGCATGGCTGTGTGTGTTTGTCCTTAGGTTAGTTCACCTAGTTTTAAGTTGTTTGTAAGCTACGAATGGATGACCACACAGTTTGGTCCGATAGATTTACAAACATGGAAAAAAAAGCGTGATGTATACTGCCTTTCTACAAAACATCAGGCTACCACAAAAGATATCCCAGTACGTTCAAAACATGGGATTACAACAGTAATGAAACCAGACGTTGTAATTGACTACAATAAGAACAAGACTGGTCTAGATCGTGTGGATCAGCTGTACAGCTACTACCTATTCGCACGAAAGACAATGAAGTGGTGGAAGAAACTGTTCTTTCATGTGTTCCTTATGTCTGTCGTGGGCAGTTTTATTTTGTACAAAGACGTCAGTAAACAGAAAATCTCTCTTGTGGATTCATGAAAAACGTTAGCTTGACGTTGGTAGAAAAATGTGGAGGGTTTACGTCTGTAGAGCCAACACCAAGCACTAGCCTGGACAGAAAATTTGGTTGTAACTTTCCAGAAAAAGTACCTCACACTGCCAACAAAGTAAATACTACACGGTACTGCAAAGTTTGCTCCGACAAATGGAAGAAAGAGACTGGCATGCGGGTAAGAGAGGAAAGCAGATGGTGGTGAAAAGACTGCAACGTAGGACTCTGCGTACCTCAGTGCTTTCAGGATTACCACTTGAAAGTGAATTATGTAGAACATATATGTAATCTTTTTATATCATAAAATATGGAATAAAAAACCCTATTGTGAACCAAATTCTTTTTATTATAACCAGCAGAAATCATGTTATGAAATGTAAAAACTTTTTCCATGTGAAGGATTCTCATGTTTTTTTGGAATGGTGGTACACCTCTATCGATGCAGGCATACATGTAAGATTACATTTTTGCTAATCTGTAAATGATGGAGTTTCAAATGATGCTAGAAACTTGCCTTTCTGGCTCTTGGTTACTGTACAGTTATTCATTAACGTTACATAAAAATCGCCAGTTCACCTGCACAGTTGAGGTACATACATAGCAGTGTGGATTGTCTTAAAATATATTGTGTAGCATGACATGTCAGAAACCGAAATCATGAATAATATTTATTATTATTTTTCAAAAGCGGTAGTTTGTCTGGCCAGTAATTACCTTTGTGCTGTACCGCCGATAGTTACACAAATGAGGAAAAAAGAAAACGGACGAAAAAGAACAAGCTTTCGGAGCACAGTTCCTTCTTCAGGTGGGAGAGAAGGAAAGAAGAAAGGATGTGAACGGAAGGGGAAGGTAAATCACGACCTAGGTCATGAGGAAGGTGTTTAAGGAGTGTGGACGTCAGAGATAGAGTATCTCTGATGTCCACAGTCCTTAAACAGCTCCATAATGACCTAGGTAGTGATTTACATTCCCCTTCCGTAAGTACTGGCCAATATATAGCTTTTAAAAAAATAATTTATCATCTCTGAGGAGAATTTCCATCATAATGTTTATTATTGTTGACACGACATTAACTTGTGCAAAATTTACTAAAATCATGTTGCTGTATTCCTGTTATTTTTCGCCAAGCTCTCTATCCAGCGCGTCTTCCGTACGTATGCCGCGACGTTCCTTTACCTCATTTATGTGGTCCGTCCAAGAACGTCACGGTCTGCCGCATTCGAGTCTGTCTGGTGGTTTCCATTCACAAATTTTCTTTGGCCGCCGATGATCTCAGCATATACTCATACCATTTTAATCAAATTCTTTCAATTCTATGAAGGTTTTGCCTTCTGCCTTCAGAAGGTTTATCTGCCTTCATTCTAGCTCTTACTTCATCATGATTTTTCTTTCGATTCTAGATATTCTGGCACACCTACGTAAATAATTCATTTCCACAGCTGCTAGTCTTCTTTTGATATCAGCGTTTAAGATCCACAGTTCTGATCCATAGCATACCTCTGATTCTACTATTATCTTACCCACACTTTTTTTTTTTTTTTTTTCTTTATTGCTGCTAGAGATGAATTTGTCCCACAAAAAATTAATAAATAAAAAGCATCTTCTATGCCTTGTTGTATTCTGTATTTGATTTGTGTATGCCTCAATCTCTTTTATCAATATTTGCACCGAGATAAATACATTTTTCTACCTGTCTCATAACAGCTTTGCCATTTATGCAGAGGGTAAGGTGGTACAAATTCGATATAGGTACAATTCCGATCAACATAAGTTTTCGCGCCATTTGTCAATTTCGTGGTGTCTCGTTGTGTGGCGTTGTAGCGTAGCAGTTTTCTATGGCTCCTCCTGTCTTTTCCAAGAATACACAACTTTGAGCTATGGAGATATAATTTTTTTCCTTTTAAGAGGTAAGTGAAGCTAGTTAGTCCAACGCGCTCTTATACATTTTCTAGTTAAGCGTGATTGGATTCGCTGCTAAATATGCAATGTTCGCTACCACGAAGAGTTCATTGATGCCTTAAGGAAAAAGTGCTTTCTATGTGTAAGATGCCCATTATCAAAATTGTAGCAGGAAGTGATCATAATTGTACCTAGTGTGGTACATTTTCCATCGATTTTTCTCAATTCTGTAACCTTTTCTTGTGTTTATACCAACAATTGTAACTGTCTGATATTTGTGTTATATATTCATTAAACATTCGGAAACAAGTGAAATAGTTAAAATGATTTATTTTCTCAATATATTTCCAGTTACAATGACATGTGTCCGAAATGATCGAAATTGTACCATCTTACCCTACTTCAAATTTAGCGTCACTGTTCACCACCAGATATTATTTCTTGGTCAGACTCATCTGTAGTCCTCATCTGTCATACTCCCGATACGGCCGTCAGATCATGAAGTCAATGTCGTAATCACATTGTACTAGAATGGCTTAATTGTCACCAAAACGTAATGAAAACATCTCTTCAGCATTGAGTTCTGAGAATTACTTCTACATATAAATTGAACGAGATGGGTGACATACTGCAACCTTTTGTGACATTGATAAATTTAATCCTATTTTAATCTGTACCGTATTGTCTGTGAACATTTGAATAACAATTTGTAAAAGCTAATCATCCATACCAATATTTTTTCAGAGCTTGCTACCGTTTCATTCTGGGGACTGTCACAAGCTTTTTGTTAAAGCTACAAAGGCATTCTGTAGCTCCTACCGCAATGCCATAAATTTCTTCATTAGTTGTTGTAAAATAAACAGGTTACCAGCATATAATGTGTTTTGCCTAAATCCACTTTGATGTTCCCCAAAATGGTGACCAGGATTTTGTTTAATTTTTTTTTTTTTAGACGTTACGAAATGAGGTTCTCATTGTACAGTTCACACTAATGCCTCTATAGCAATTAGTGTCACTTCTCTTTTTTGAAAATTGGTACCATATGAGTCCTTTTCCAATCTGATGGAATTACAGATCTTTCGCAATAGTTGTTCATAACGTATGTTATTCGTTTTCTCATAGAGAGCCTCTCAGCTTTCAGTAATTCAGGACCCAGTGCTCGGCCATTCTTCATTTTCGTTAAAGCTTCTTTCACTTCCTTTACTGAGTTATATTACGAACCGTGTAATGCTTTTTCCATTCCATTTAGTTGTTTACTGCTTAGTTTACTGGTATTTTCTTCATACTAGTAATTGTCCTCTAATGTTGTTTGTGATCTTCCTGCTAAACTCTCAATGGGAACATATTTATTTTCCCACGTCTTGTTCTTTACTGCATTAATTCTGCTTCATTACACGTGATTTTTTTGTATGGAAATCTTGCCTATCTTCCTGTTAATTACTTGGATAAGAATTTTTGGCACATATTTTTCTTTTCCTTAATCTTCAAATCGTTAGACATCCGTGGGAGAACTTGTTCATCTATACTCTTACTCTCAGTTCCCAGTAACTCTAGAGCTATTCTGGTAAGGGCTTGTTTAATATTTTCCTATTCTACTTCAACATCATCTTCCAGAATAATTTCATTTTCTAATCCTCGTTGAAATAAATCCTTAATGCGGATTTGCTTCAGGAGAAAGATGAAGTAATAAAAAGCTAGAAAATAGTGAGCAAAGTAAAAAGGTTTGCCGCTTACCAGATTCGTAATCGCGACCTTCAGTTTGCGAACACTGTACTCACGCAGTATGCCACGGGAGAGTAATACGGTAATAATTACATACTCACTTCCATCAAGGCCTTTCTTGCATTGAGAGAAGGGGGAGGGCACCAAGAAGTACTTCACACAGAAAGGAATAATTGTTTGGTTTCCGTAAGTCGCCTTTACGGTGTCCGACTTCTCGGTTCACTTCCACCGCTCACTGTTTCCGTCTTTGAACATTCCTTGGGAACAAAGGCATCATATAGTGGTCTTCACTTCTATCTTTGTAGTCGATCGCGGAACAACCAGGCATTTCTCTTGACTGTCTTTAACAACGGGACCATCAGAAGGGTAAATGGATTTCGATGGGTATCGGATAGGTTGTAGAGGGACATACCCCGAATATGAAGCCATCCAATTCTTTTTTAGCGACGGGCCTTGGTTTTCGACAAAATTGATGATGAAGTTGATTGCGTCTTGTAAGACGGATAACGTTAGCCATGTTACAGTCAAGTGAGTGTAGTTACTGTCTGCAGCTACCACGCTGGAGGAACCGTGTTCGGGTCTTTTCTTTCTTTTAATGAGAATGGTACGAAATTTTTCCATTTTATCAACAAATAGCGTATAATGTGGAGAAATTGGTAAGAAATATTCAATGTCGTCGCAATTTAATTTTCACGTCATTATTACTAAATCTTACTTGTTACCGCTTGCATCTCTTGCTATGGCACAAAAGAAATCCGAATGATGTTTGTCGTAAAAGTAACCGAAACACAATGGTGTACAGCTAAAGGTACATCTCATAGAAGCCACTGATAAAATAGCCTAGACCGCAAAGTGATTTTTTTTATTTACAAAGTCAAAAAATGTTAGTTTCATCAATTAAAAATTTATGCAGTCATAGCATAAAATACATCAGTTGATTGTGGCATTCGACGGTTACCTGTATAACATTAACATTTGTTACATGTATCCCGAACCTGTGAAGAAACAAGGTTGGTAAGAAGTACAGACCAAGACAAGCATTTTTAAAGCTAAATCTACGAAAATGTATATTTACAAGGTGAAACAGCCAAAGCAGATCATCCAGTCTACGCGTGCGTAGCAGCGGGAATTAAGCTAGTGCCATAATACCGAGGTCTGTAGGCGTTCGAAGAGAGGTCGTCTGAGATCGATTCGAAATGCGCCCTCGACACCCTGTTGAAAATTTCATATGTTGTAATGGTGGAGCCATTTTCTGGAGTGTGCGAAATTTCAGCCGGTACTCTCCTATGTTTCAAGCAATTTCAGTAATGGTGGGTCTTCAAAGTTTAAGCTTTCGTTTCACCAATGTGAATCATTGAAATGAGCTCTCTCTCTCTCTCTCTCTCTCTCTCTCTCTTTCTCAAAAAATCTGTAGCATATAACCTTGATGACTAAATCCACTTTTCTACAGTGCCCGACAGAACATAAGAATTTTAAAAAGTGAAAGTTGACCACTGCAGATGTAATGTGATATTTAGCCGAGTATATTCACTGTAGTTGTCTGTTTACTAGAATGAACGGATCTTATTCTTGGTAAATAATCAAAAATGCACTGCTTAAATAGTGTAATCAAATCTGACATTAATTAATTTAATGAAAAACTTACAGTTATAAAATTAGTAAATAGTCTTGACGAGAGGAGCCAAACCCAAGATCAACATTAATTACATGAAATGATTCTAGTAGCAGAAAATATAGAAAGATTACTTTTGAAAATTATAGTTCTGGCTGTACAAGCCAGTTAAAAGATTAATGTAAACTACTTGATGTGTGGCTGAAACTTGTTCCCTGGGCAAATTGAGACCTAGTTTGACCTTAAATTACTCTCGCAGCCACAAGTTAGAAAAGCAGCGATCATATGAATTGTAGCTCACAAAAATCACACTTACTATGAAACGAGCCACCACAAATAAATTACTTTATGAAAGTGGCGGACGAAACAAGAGGCGCAACGGAAATATTAACAATTATCAGCATCTGAATCTGTTCTCAGCACATGTGGAACAATATTTATAATGAAAGGGGTAAATATTCTCAAACTACTGTATTAAAAATAGGATTAGATTTTACTGAACAAAATGCTTTTAGTCAGTGTAAGCACAAGCACGTGGGGGGGACCAATTTAGTTACACAATAAAAATGCATCCCCAGCACTATCATATCTTATGCTAAAAATGCCCATAATAGAAATTTAAGTTTATCTACACTGAATTGAATGTTAGTTGGGGGAGGATTTACAAATAACAAGCATTGATACACACACACACACACACGCACACACACACACACACACACACACACACACAATGCAAGCGAAACTTACTAAAATCAGCGCGCTGAACAAGGCAGAAACGGCCGTCGACCTCGTAGTGGAAGTTTCAACGAGCCAAGACGATGGACACTACACAATAAAAATAACTTTCGTACGTGGCTGGTTCTATTCCTTCTTAACTGGAAATGGCGCGTACAGCAACAAAATCGTTTTGCATTTGAAGCTAAACCAAGCGCTGGCAAACTGAGGCATGCACCACGTGGTTCCGAAATCCAGTAAAATGAAGAAAATCAGTTACTAAAATATTACGAAAATTAACTATAGCATGCAACCCAAAGAAATGCGTGGAATGTTACAAGGAAACGAAAGAAACCCTGTTCCACACGATCGGAGAACTTTCGAGAGATGGATGAGGTCTGCTCTCAGAAATCACCAAAGTTCAATAAATTCAGATTCGCGGAAGGACAAATACGAAATACGGCATGCAACCTATAGAAATGCGCAGCATTTCATAGGCCAGCAAATGAGAGAGGTTGTACAGGGCTAGAATTTACAGACCGCAGTTGTGAACAGAGTACAAGTTCGAGAATAAAATAGCAATTTACAATAGGCGGAAGAGGGAAGGAGGTCGCGCATCTTTCGATGCATGCTCGTAGAAACTTACTCCGAAAGTGAATGCAAGTTCTAAAACCTAAGTTCAACTAACTGAACAACGAATTGCTGCCATCTCCAAGCTGAAAGAGCAGGGCTAACTCACCATTCCGAGGACAGCCATCGAACTAGTGAGGCTTTGGCGGGCCATGTAGGCCTCCGCCCGGAAATCGGCAAGGCCGAGGAAGCCAGGGGTGGTGGGGGGAAACGCAGAGATTCACACAAGGGCGCGTATAGGCTCACACCAGCCTCTTGCCAACCTAACTTGCAACGAGAGGGTATGGAAACCTCTTTGCAGAGCATAGAAAGAGAGGTTGGTACTAGCCACCTATCGACACAGGTCCAGAGAGCATCGCCCAAGTCTAAATTTCTCATACTTCCAGACACACTAGCACGCAAAAAAATTTCTCATACTCACATATGCAGAGACAAAACATTTTACACTCTTATAGGCACGGTGGCGAGACGAAGAAGCCGTTCATGTTGCCACATTGATTGACACGCTAATAAATTAATAACATAAATCTAACACAAATGAAGTTAAATACGATTACTCATAACAAAATTTAAAAACGAGAACTGAAAGGCTACGTTACTCCTCATGCCTCAGAAAACGAATAGTGTCATTAAGCGACTTCAAATAAAATACAAGATTAAAATTTAGGGAAGCCGGCAGACAGCCGTCTTTCGAAAGGAAACAGCTCACATCATTAGGAAGCTGTACTTTTTTTAATATGACACTGATTGGGTATTGAAGTAAACATTATTACGCTTGTTAGCGCTGATACACTGAAGGGACTTTAGATTATCAAAAGAGGCGATCGAAAAATGTTGCCATTACAGTTACCAAGTTATCTAAAAGTAACGTAGAAGAACATACGTTGCGTCTTAGACAACGGTGGTTCGCAACCTGAACGTAAGTTCTCCCTGAGGGTAAAATGGAATATTCTGGAAGTAAAAACAAAAGATCTTTGTCACGCATTTATACAGAGCTATTCGAAGGAACAGGTTTCAAAAATTTATTAAACTATGAAAGACAGACACAGAACTCCAATGTTCCTGGAAAGAGAAAAAGGTCAAATTTTTATACATTCAATATGAACATCATGTGTCACATGGCATGGCAAATATTGAAACAGTGGAACAGTGGCTCATTTCTTGCCACACATAAAGCAGTTGCTTTCTCGTTATCAAATTCACAGGCTGAACAGTTTGATGTAGCAGACTTTCAAAGGTGTCAGGCAACAGTGAGATTAGAAACACTGTCTTTTACTTAACGTCATACATAAGTCACAAGGTGTGAGGTCCGGAAACGTGGGCGGCCATGATTGATGAAGTTGATCTTCTGCTGCTCCTCATCCAGTCGAACACCCTGGAATGGTGCCATGCAGGTAATGCTGGGTGTTGGTACAGAAATGAGGCAGAGAACCATCTTGCATGAAGATGAAGCCATCTAAATCCACTTCAAATTCAGAAACTAACCGGTTTTGAACCATTTTTTGATAAGCCAGTCCTGTTACAGTTTTCTCGATGAACAGGAAAGGACCATAAATTTTGTTATAAGAGATAGGGGACATCAGACATAAGTCCTCAGGAAAGCTATTTCCTGTACAAACTTTACACTGTTGTCTATCCACAAACATCGGAATTATGGTTCTATCTTTTGTAGTTTGGATGATACAAACCTTTGAAATCTGTTCCTTCTTTTTGAATAGCCCTGTATTTAAAAGGTCATTACTATGATTACTAATTCATGAATTATTCAACTTATCAATAATTAGTTTGTTAAATACTTCCATTAATAGGCGTGACAGTAAAGTATGTCTATCTTCTTACACGTTCAGTGGCCACCATTAAATATGTCTGGTAAGAGCCCCATACGAAGTCTGAAGGGTCGCTAGAGTTAACCATATTGAGACTGCTTTGCTGACATGCCAGTACACCGCAGTCTGCCGACTTGTTACCCAAGAATGGAATTAATTCTTCGTTTCGTTTCACGACATAACGGGCTAGTGGACATAATAATAATACGCTAGGGAAATTTTAAAGCCTGGATTGGAACCTGGGTGTCCTGCTTACTCCAAGTTGACAATTCCAGCGTTCAAACTGCCTTCCTCCAATCAGAGTAACCAACGTCACGCCCTAACTGTCCGCTATTAACAAGGTGTCGCAATAGATGGTCAGTACACTCTGATTGTTGGCTAATGCTGTATAAGAAGGATGCGTATATACTCGTATTTCGTTACTATTGCTGTGCGTGTGTTGTGTTTTTGGTTTCGTTGTCATGCCTCGTAAAACGCGAAGAAAATGAACAGACCCACGATTAAGTATCTAGACAAATCAGGAGATCGAAACGGGCTAGTAATAACGTCTTAAGGTCAATCACCATAAGTCGTTTGTAAATGTGTGGTAATACTTTACGAAGGAGGGTGCAACGGACGGCCGCGGCGGAATAGGTGTGCGCGCTAAGGCGCTTTGCTGCGGTGCGCGCGGCCGTTCGCTGTCGGAGGTTCGAGTCCTCCCTCTGGCATTTGTGTGTGTGGGGGGGGGGGGTGGCTGTGAGTGTGTTGTTCCTAGAGTAAGTTAGTTTAAGTAGTTTGTAGGGACCGATGACAACTTCAATTAGATGCCATATCTTTTCAAACATTTTGTAATGGAGGAACTCTCTTACTGGATTCCAAAGTAGTCGCGTTGTCATGTCCTACATAGGAAAGAGGGAAGAGGTAGCAAGGTCAGTCTGCATAACCCGAGCGGAAAGGAGTGATTGCAGAGAGACAGTACAGGCATCTACTAGAGATGCGGATTTCGGGACTCGAGAGGATACTTGTTAGGAAACTTTATGGAACACCTAGGTACCTTGCATTGAATTTATTGCATCCCATACTAAGTCTACTACACTGGGGTTAGTTATTTTAAAAAACAAGAAGTAGAAATCGCTTGCCACAACAGAAGCCAGTAATTACGTTCCCTAGCAGCATCCCCTAGACCGAGGCACTCCCCGCGAGGAACAGACTGTCATGGCGCACCCCGAGGTCGACGGCGATAGTGACGGGCTGGCGCCCGACTCGTCTAACTGAGAACTCCGTTCTTGATCCAAAAACCGGGGGTTTTAACGGCCGGTGTGGGTGCACTTCTTGTCCCAACTTTCCGACAGTTAACAAAATCCTATTGGCCGCTGCTTGGTTCAACCAATCTAAATTGTGGTTTGCCCTCTCTCTCTCTGAGTCCTCTAGCGAACCACGTTTCAGCCCTGTCCATTCAACATTGTTCAGCTAAAAGTAAAACATCACGACGCTACCCAATATAGGCAACAACAACAATGTTTTACGTCACTTGGCCACACCTTAGGCTCCGCCTTAGGCCACGCCTCAGGGGAGCTGCTAACTTGCAGTTTTTCTTCTTTACCCTCTCACTGTAGCCTCGTGGAACCACTGACGTTGCTGTTCCCAAGTGACTGGTATCAACTTTGCTACGTACATTAAAACGTGCCTGTTGGCCACCAAGTACTAATGTAACGTCTTACAACAGCGTCTAGACGCTATATGAAGTTACGCCCATCTGCTCCGAAAGGTAACCTCCACCCTGGGACGGTGGCTGAGGGCATCAGCAGTTCGCTAGGAGATTTCTTTAGTGCCTACATCTCGTAAGATATACGTGTCTGTTTTAGCCTGTTATCTGCAATGGTCTCTATTTCTCAGCCTGGAGTGCGTCTCTGTGGCTCACACAGCCTCTCAACAATTCCAACAGTAAAATCAATATATGACAGCGTGAATCGTTAACGAGATTAATCTTACAAGGAGACCACATGGGTATCGGATTTTAGAATTTCTTTATATTTATGATACTTAAAGTTCAGAACTTAGATAACAATCAGCCAAAGCCATTCCACGCAACTGCCCAAAATTCTCGAGAAAATCGACTTTGAAATTTTGCAAAGTGCACGTAAGTACCAATAATTAGAACTTTTACAGCACCTGTCGGTGTAGCTCAGGTAGTAGCGTTGTAGCCTCACAGTCATAGATTTCGTGGTTCAAATCCCACCGTGACAATTTTTTTTTCGTTGTTTTCGGATTTAGTTATATAAAACATTTTGAGATCTATAATTACATGTGTTGTGTCAATTTATGTTTAGATGTATATCGACTAGCTGAGCATTTGTCGTCACGTAAAACGATGGTTGAGTAGGTTAGCTGATCGGAAAGTCATTATAGCTGTGGAGATGACTTTGCAAAAACGGCGTTGTAACTCTTCAAAAACAGAGACTACTGTCGTCAACTAATATTGAAGCAAACACTGTAAAATTTAACATGTTTTTGATTGAAACCATCATTACTAACAACCTCTTATAAAATATAGAAAATATATACGAAAACAAGTGCTTTTTTCGTAAAAAAATTACGATTAAATATTGAAATAGTATAAGTACTCTAACACAACGAAAAAAAATGAAAAAAAAAAAAAAACGGCCACGGCAGGATTCGAACTACGAACGCTACATATGGCGTGAATGTTTTAATTATTGGTACTCACGTGTACTTGCAAAACTTCAAAGGCGGTTTTCTCGCCATTTGACAGTTGCATCGACTGTTGTTGTGTTCCGAAATTCACGTGCCATAAATATCAAAAAATTCTAAAATCCGACACCCATATGGTCACATTGTTAGTCAAGCGATTGTAATGCTTATTACTAAACAACAGTACGTAAAGAATATGAATCTGTTACTATGAAGAGACACCTTCGGGTCACGTGAAACTGTAAGCAGCACCCCCTCGTAACCTTATGTATGTGCAAAGGCTGCTCTCCCTCACATCTTTTCAAACAGTTAAATATTTGTTACAACGAAGACTATAACTGTCATGTGCTATAACGTCCAAAGATATGTGGCAAGTAACAATACAGAAGTCATTATTGTTCCCGTATCTGGTATAAAGAAGCGCAATGCCGCTAACCACACAGCTATTCTAACTGAGTAGAGGGTAGTGACTTCATTGTTGTTCAACATCGAATCTTCGGAAGGCTTTTACTGTTTATGTGTCTTCAAATTTTAGTTATGAGATATTTTACCGAATACGACGTGTTTTTGATGAATCTTCAATATGCCAAAAACAAAATCTATGAAGGGCGGAAGTCGCCTTCATGGAGGATGTGCGCAGAAGCTGAATTGTCTTTGCTTCGGGACAATTCGTGCGGAACCACCAGAGCTTGAGTAGCCAGGAGCTGGCGTCTCTACCAGCTCCAATGTTAAAAGCGTCGTTTCCCCTCCCCTCTCCCTACCGCGGCAGCGCCCATATGCTGCTTCCAGGGTGTTCGGAAGAGAAATTGAACCTCAGCCGCGCATGCGCATTGAAACTCTGCACTACGACTCGTATACGTGCTGTCTCCGCGACGTAAAACGTGCCTCATGCGATAAAAATACTTTGTAACTTTGTATGTGCACATAAACATATCTGATAGAAGAACGAAACGAGGAATGATAGTGTAAAAACAATTTATTTTATTTACTTATTTACTTTTTTAACGACGACCTTTCTTGCCGGTTGTTCACTGAACCAGTGGACACATAGGACCCGCTACCACTGAAACGAATCCTCTTCTTTTGATATGCCAGGAAAGAAGAAAAATGTTCTACAACGCGTAACAAAATTTCATCATTTCACTTGAAAGTTGTCTGTAGCTCCCAGATTCGTAATTTGACTGAATATAGAACTCAAATGGACTACCATGCACAAACCAACTAAATAATTTATTATAGTCGTCGTCACTTTCTGGCAATGACGACAAGTTAATAATCGCTGCTCCATGGACAAAAATTAAATTAGCCTTTGTTTCAGCGCAACGGAAATTTATTTGCTTAACTCGTGAAGCGAGCAGCCAAATATCATCAAAAACACAATAAAACCACTGAATTCATTATTAAGTACACGAGAGGTGTGAAAAGAGGAACACGGGGAGTAATTAATTCTAAATAAATTCTCTATATTCTGAAATAAACATAGCGGAGGGGAGGAGCACATAATAAGAAATGCACCACCAGTGCACTTTAGTTACACAAGTTACTGTTACTATTGCCCATAATAAAACTTGAATGTGCCCGTATATTACCGTGGAGGGAAGTGGACAACATTCTAATACACACAGGAATTCAACAAGAAAACCACACACATTCATAAACTCAATCACACGCCAATAGTTGGCGACTCTTACTCAGACTGCAACCCTACAAAAACGATGCTAGCAGCAGCAGGAGAGATAGCGGTCGTCTTGATTACACAAATAAAATTAAACCGATTGCCTAGCGGATATATGTTCGAGGACGCATAACAAAATCACTAAATGGCACGTGCAGTACCGAACAAAGAAACTAACTGCACAACAGTATTGAAGTTATTACAAATTATACGCGTGGAATTAAATAAGAAAAAAAATTTATTTACAAATTAAAACAAGAAATCAACCAACTTGTTCTCACGGCTGCAGCCCACGCAGATCGTTGCGAACGCGCGTTGTGCGATCGGTCTCACCAGGGCAAGAAACTCAAATAAAATTTAAAATAAAACCGTGAAGCTGCATTTATCAGACTTAAGGAACTTCAGACAACCACTGAACACTTCTCCCCGCATGGAGAAAGAATTACTCAGAAAATATCTAAGTACAAAACTAGCAATATGATAAGGTTTATGTTCTAACTAGATGCACTCCTCTCAGAATGATCCCAGACAAGTACTCACTGCGAAGGGCCAAAGAAGAACGAAGCCCAAACCACGCGCAGGACGCTCGACCTTCACCACCAACTTAAGCTACCAGGGAAACACTTTAACCTTCCCTTACAGCTCAGAGAGGCTTCCTCAAGGTAACCTCTCAGGTAACAAATGTTGACGCAAGTTTACCAGAACGAGAACGACCGTCCATCTGCTCTACAAAGACTGTCTTTGCCTGCAGTAGAAGGCTGAGCAGACGACGAATGACAGCGTGCACTACTAACTACCAAACGAGGCCCTAAATGTCGAAACACTGACTGCTAGCCTGTGCGCAGCAATTATTCAATGTTAAAGCAACCTCCCACATTCACACACACACTGGAGGAGAATATTTATAAATGTGTGTGGGGAATATAAATAGCAAATAAAATAAAATAAATTAATTAACATCCTGGTCAGTTAGTTAAATGAGTAAAATACACAATAGATGAGTTTTAAATTGACCAAACACGGTACTAATACGACGGTACTAATACATTTATGTGTGTGAAATAACATATCAAACACGGACTTTTTTCACTCCCTCTGCACACACGTTCGTCGGCTCTCAAAGAGGTTCCACCGTAGGTTCTCTACTACATAAGCAAGAAACCGAGCCACCAGAGGCAGTCAGTGATTGTATTTCTGATGACGATGGCGCAGTTTGTCGTCTGAAGCTTGGGAATTTTATTCAACGTGATGCAGCTGGTATACCGAGATTTTATTGAAGAACTAGCTGAAAACCCGGCGTTGCCCGGTTATTTACTTATACATTCCTGCCTTGAGTTAGTACTTCTCCTATCCCTTCTCTCACTGTACATCTCCTATTTTTGTAAAATCATATTTGTATCGGAGTATATATAAGAAATAACGCTGTCTTGTATAATGTACAAAATTATAAGTGAAGTATCCAAACAAAGAGAGAGAATACTCGAAATATAAATGACATATAAAATTCCTACGATCTCATATTTATTGAATTACATATTGTACAACTGTATAATTTTTAAGGTATATATTTCTTTGTATAAGTGCTGTGAGTCTGTAAAATCTCTTGGAAATACAATTAGAAGTAATAGATTAAAACTTGGTCCGTGATGGGGGTGATTTTCCATCAACGTTTATGAGTATGTCCTTATATCTCATGAACTACATGTCAAACTGTGTTCAGAAGAAACATTCAACTATATGTGTGTACACTGTCTGTAAAATTTTCTGCGTCTACGATTTCTAGTGTAGAAATTATAGATTCAAAATGTTCAAATGTTTGTAGAGATTATGGGACTTAACTACGGGGTCATCAGACCCTAAACTTACAAACTACTTATGAACTAGCTAACACTCAGGACGGCACAAATATCATTGCCCGATGGGGAATTCGAACCCCCAACCATAGTGGAATTATAGATTGTAACGTCATACTGAATGCCGTAGTTTTAGTTCATGATCAGCGGAAAAGTAGTAAGCAAGAAAATTTTTCCTTTCATAATTTTGCTACGGTTATAAGCGAGAAATAGTTCAGTAAAGAATTGAAAATATATTTAAATTTGGCTGCAAGTCGCTAAGTACTGTCATTCCCATACAGTGTGTGAATAAAGTCTCGTCGCATTATGTGGCAGTTTCTTGCAACTCATATTGTTTATGACATATCTCCTGAACCATGTCTCGTATGTGGTTCTTAATATTTCAGAATTGGTACCTCACGGTAAGGAATGTGTGTAGCAAATTTGGTTGGAATGTGTCCAGTGGTTTAGGAGAAAATGTGCAACATTGTCGCGTAATGCAGCAGTTTTCTTCGCATCTCATTGTTTATGACGCCATATCTCGTGAAATACGTGTTGTAGATGATTTTGACACTTACAGCGACCGTTCTCATGGATTGAAGCTTACGTGTGTGAAATTTCATAATGATTGGGACAAACAGTAATATGCAGTACGTATACACAAACAAACACACGGACGGAAGGACTCCGATGACAGTTACTAAAACGAGAAAAAAACACATTAGATACGCTTCGTACGACATAGTGTGAGAGCGAACTTTTTGAAGCCAACAAATGTTCATTGCGACTAATTCTGCAGTGTCTCGGTTTTAAACAAAAAATACTAAAGAGTGTGAAATATTCTTTCAGCGACAAGACGGCCCCATGGCTATTCAGATAGCGGCATGAAGTGAAAGACATTAATTTTGTATTATAGTGCAAAAGGAAAGCTAGAACTTCCGAACGTAATTCATGTAATCGAGAGAGTTCGTACCCACGTGAGAGCCGCTTCACTTCTGTATGAAGGAATAGGGAACGATGGTTTCTCATACCTTCGCACAATATTGAAAAAAGTATTGATTTCAACGGCCATGAATTTATGTAATCTCCATATATAAAAGGAAGTGTCCCAATTGACTGCCTGACTGACTGACTGACTCATCATCGCCCAGCCCAAACCACTGAAGACAGAAACTTGAAATTTGTGTAGAGTGTTGATCTTACTCTGTAGGCGTCATTTAAGAAGCGATTTTTCGATATTCTGTTCGTGAGGGGGTGAAATAGGGGATGAAACGTTTTTTGAAAATACGTAGCTTTTTAGGCAATTTTCAAGCTAGAACTTTTAATTCAGGGCTCGAATTTGAAAGACACGTGTTTCGGCATTTTTTGAAATTCGACAAATAAGGGGGTAAAATAGGTGACGCAAAAATAGATTTTTCGAAAATATGTTTCTGTTAACTCAAATTTTAAGCTACAACTACGAAACTTCAGATATGGACTCTTGGTCAGGATTAAAAATCCATGATTTTTATTATTTTTGGAAATTCAATAAGTAAGAGGGCTAAATAGAGGATCAAAAATTCTTTTGGAAAACACGTTGCTATTGATAAAATTTTGAAGCTAGAGCTGCAAAAATTTATACTTGTATAGTTGGTTAGACGTTAAAAAAATACGTGTTTCTATATTTTTGGAAATTCAACTATCAAGGGGGCTAAATTGGAGAGGGGGTGTTTTTCTAAAATATGTTATTATTTAGACAATTTTGAAGTTAGAACTAAAATTTTTTGGATTTGAATTCGGGGTTCGAATTTAAAAGACACGTGTTTCGGCATTTTTTTTAATTCAACCAATAAGGGGGTAAAATAGAGGACGCAAAAAATTGATTTTCACAAATATGTTACTGTTAACTCACATTTCAAGCTATAACTAGAAAACTTATGATATGGACTCTTGATCAGGATTAAAAAGACACGAGTTTCGGTATTTTTGGAAATTCAAAAACTAAGGGTCTAAGAGAGAGGATCAAATATTCTTTTCGAAAACACTTTGTTGTCAAGACAATTTTGAAGCTATAGCTGCAAAAAATGGTATTTGTATTGTTCTTTATGATTAAAAAAAATACGTGTTTCGGTATTTTTGGAAATCCAACCATCAAGGGGGTTAGATTGGAGAGGGGATGTTTCTCGAAAATCGGTTGCTATTTAGGCAATTTTGAAGTTAGAACTACAAATTTTCGGATTTGGGTTCTGGGGTTCAAATTTAAAAGACAAGTGTTTCGGTATTTTTGGAAATTCGACCAATAAGGGGGTTAAATACGAGATGTAAAACTTTATTTTCAAAAATATGGTGCTGTTAACTCAAATTTCAAGCTATAACTACGAAATTTAAGATATGGATTCTTCATCAGGATTAGAAAGGAACAACTGGTGCAGACCAACCAGCCTACGCATGCGAAGCAGCGGAGGTTCAGCTAGTTATTAATAAGGAAATTTTTACCTGTCTATGCATATCGCCGATACGCTAGTCTTGCAAGAGCTAACAAGAGAGGCGTCACAAAGTGACTGCTAGCATTTTTCTTAAATCATTTCGATCCCGATATATTGTAAAGTATACAATTTCTGGAGTGTCCTTCTACAAAAGGTAACGCACACTAGAGGAATATTCTGCTTGAAACTGCGCTTGCAGCTCTAACAGTAAGTGTGTCGTCATCGTCAAGGGATGGAGGTTGGCAGGCTTGGGGCGGGGGAAGTCCCGCGGCATTGAGGGGTACCTGGGGACCGGCTAAAGGCTGTCATCAGCAGGGCCGCCAACCGCGACACGAGCCCCCCGGGAGCCATGCGGGTCGCCGCGCTGAGATTAATGCCCCGCCGGCCGCCGTGATGAATGGCGCAGTTGGCAGCCCTGCGCCGCCGCTTTTTACGCCGCGCCCACGGCCCTAACTCACTCAGTAGTCAGTAGTCTGCCGAACGGAGGAATGGCTGTTGCGTCAGCCTCGGTCTGCGTTCGCCCACCAGATGCGCCACGCTACCATCCGGTTGTTTATTTAATTTTTATTCAGTTGGTTTTGTGTCCCGACTTCGTCGCCGCTTTTGTGTCCCAGCCTCGTCGTAGGTGTCGGTGGCCGGGTGGATGAGACCGACACAGGAATATAGATAGCACGCTGGTGCAGGTACGGAGGGGAGCAGCCAGAAACTATAAACACTAGAGTAAATTAGAAAGAGATATATATATTGCACAGAATGTAACAATACTTAACTTTTACATAGTACTGCAGAATGTTGATACATAGTTGTTAGAGGCCTGCCTAGTGCCTGTACAATAGCAAAGTCTTCACTGGTGCCTATCTGATTACGAAGGTCCTAACTCTTTGCTATCTCAGTCTCAAGTGACAAGTGATGATGTCGTTCAGTGGTGGCCACGAGCGGAGTTGTCCCAGAGGGCGCTCGTGGCTGTCGTCGTGAGAACGCCGCGCCATGCGTGCATGGCGGCGCGCGGCGAAAGTAGGTGGCGCGCACTTTGTACTTGTGCGACACCACAGTTGGTGCCCAGTGCTGTGAAAATAGAGGCTGTCCATAACATACCTCCACCACTTTAGCCGTCAATAAGTTAGTAACTACACTAACAAGGAAAGTACATGGGCTCGAACAAACATATCTGCATGAACGTTTGGTTCCAGGATCTCTACGTACACGGCAATGTGCTGGTGGGTGTCGCTTTTCTGCAAAGCTCTGCAACCATGCTCTAGATAGCACTGTAGATGTAATTGTAGACGCCATACGTAAAGCAGATATCTATAACTTATGTAATAATCATCGTACATGTTCTCTAGCGAATTGTCACCAAAAGCCGTGATGATATTACTTAAAGCTTCCGAGCTGAGATGCCGTGGTCCATATATGAAACTTTCCCCTGACGTTCGCCCTCGTCTGCGGAAGGCATCCTCGGAGGTAAAGCGGCGTACTGCAACGAGAGCGCGAGTGAGCGTCGTATATATAGGCAAAACAGAGGGCCCACGTGGTGTCGGCTGTGCTGTGCTGTGCTCTGCTATTGCCAACCTCCTCGATTGAGATTAATCGATTGTCATGCTGTTGCTGCAGTGTTGACATCCATATCTTATCAAGTTTGAGACCTTCCTCTCTTTTGCTAAAATTATTTCGATGTTTAAAAATCTCAATGGCCTCTCTGTACAAGCGCGCATAATAATGCGACGTCTTTGCTATGACGGACGTCTCGTTAAATTTTATTTCGTGGTCCCCTTCTTGATACTCGTGTTCCGCTACAGCCGATTTATCAGTATGTCCGAGGCGGCAGTTCCTTTTGTGTTCTCTCAGACGAGTGTTGATACTTCTTTTAGTTGTACCTATATAAACTTTTCCACAACTGCAGGGGATTTTATTGAGACCTGGTGTGGCCAGAGGATGTCGCTTATATTTTGCAAATCTTAAAAATTCTTTTATTTTCGTGGTTGGTCTGACTTGTTTTACGGCCCACTTTAGATTTGTACTTTTATAAGTTTTTGCGAACATTTCGGACCAACATAATAATGTAAACAATAAAATATTAATTACTATGAGTGTCTGAAACCCTTTTAGGAAATTTTTTTTTAGGTAGTGGTGGGTTTTAAACCACTGTCTTCAGCGTCAACAGTCCAACGCATTGCCCATACGCTACGGCCAACACTTAGAAGTTGCGTTCTTTAATTTCATACTATTGATGGCCGTTGTTAACTGATGCTAATATGGCATTTGTAGACACTACGTTATCATTTATCGTACGAAGAACGTGTTTTTGTTAATTCTGCAGTGCGCCATTGCTTTGAAATGACAACGTGTAAGTTAAAATAAGAAAATCACGAAAGATGGCTTATGCCAGAGTGAGTTCTGGACGAGGAATGTCAAGTGACATCTGCGAAAGGCCTGTTTTCGTTAATTCGGTGGGGGTTGTCAAATCTGTTATTTTTGCAAATATCTCTCAAACGATACGAGATAAGAAAACAAAACATACGGGAACAAAGCTGTAGAGAATCTTCTCCTCTGCAAATTCCGTTATTCAATTTTAGCGTCAGATGAACGGTTTATATGCAATTAAATTTACATTACAAACGTCTATTTTTTTAACTGACGTATTTCTTGTCCGAAATATTTGAAAAAGCGATGTTCTGGTTTCTGCTAGTCAACAATTATATCTGTAAAATTTGGTGCCGATCGCTTGAACGGTTCGATCTAAAAGTGGGAACACGTTACAGGCAGACAGACATCGTCAAATCGCCGTTATTTTTGCAAATATCTCTGCAACGATGCAAGATATGAAAAAAACATAATAGACCGGAGTAGTAGAGAATTTTCTCCTCTACCAGTTAGGTTATTCAATTTTCGTGTCAGATGAACGGTTTGCTTGTAATTACAATTACATTACAAACGACCTTTTTTGGTATTACTACCGTATTTTTGTCCGAGAAAATTGAAAAAGGGAGGTTCTGGCCTCTGTCGGCCTACAATTATGTCTGTAAAATTTGGTGTTGATCGGTTGAACGGTTCGTCTTAAAAACGGGGAACACGTTACGGACAGACAGTCATCCCATAATCGCCGTCATTTTCCCAAATATCTCTGAAACGATACGAGATATGAAAAAAAACCATAATAGAGCAAAGTTGTAAAAAATTTTCTCCTCTACAAATTCGGTTATTCAATTTTCATGTCAGATGAGTGGTTAAGTCGTTATTTTTATTTAAATTTCGAGCTGTCACAAGACGATCGCAAAGGCCCAGCATTAAGTTGCTGGCACAATAGGGAAATAAAATTACAGAATATCGGTCTTCGCCGGATAAAAACATTAAAAATAGCAGGTTCTGAAAATTAAATCAGTATCAACTGAATGTAGGGAAGTAATGAGTTGCAAAGCGAATCGTAATAATGACCAAGCAGCTCTTTACATTTGACCGCAGCGTCATGAAAGCAATGAATAAAAATTATTGGGGATAGGAGGTCATTTTGAAATTAAAAACAATTGAAATCAAACTGTGGTGTTTATTACAATAAAAAAGGTAAACAAGCTAACACTTAAATTGTCTTCTTTGCAGAGGGAAAGAAGAGGCGTCTGATGAGAACAAAAGTGCTGAACAGAAAGACGAAGAGCGCTTGTGTTCTCTCTCCAGACCGGTTGAAAAAATTTATAATCGCAAACAAAATGTATATATTGAAGTGAGAACGGATACTCAAGCGACGAGCGACGCAGGTATAATTTTAGCAAAAATATTTAATGTAATGCTATAACAACATGTGACGAAATCTCTATTAATAAACATGTCTATAGTTTCAGTTTCCTCAGTATATTCCTGTTTGTCAGACTTGATTACTATGCTTCAGCAATAGGAACCCGCTTAGCATATTCGTGAATATAGTATAGCAAGTCATTAATGTAAATAAAGAACACCAAAGGACCCAATACCGTATCTTGTGTGAGTGTGTGTGTGTGTGTGTGTGTGTGTGTGTGTGTGTGTGTGTAACCTGGACCTTTAGAATGGCTGAAAGGCGAATAACTGACTCCTCTGAATTGTGGTGCTCCAGGAAAATTTTTAGAATTCCATGGACGGCAAAGAGAACACTAACATGTTTGGGGAAAACAATTTTATTTTTTGATATGGTCTCCTTCTACACTTACACACTTTGTTCAACACTGTTCTAATTTTTCATCCCTTCCGAATAATAGGAATTGTCGAAGACTGCAAAATAGCTATTAGTTTCTGTAATCACTTCCTCGTTTGAATGAAATCTTCGTCCCGCCAGCCATTTCTTCAAATTGGGGAACAAATAGTAGTCCGGGGAAGCCAAGTCTGGAAAACAGAGGGAATGTGAAACGAGTTGGAATCCTATTTCCCATAATTTTGCGACCATAACTGCTGAGGTGTGTGCTGGTGCATTGTCGTGATGGAAAATTACTTTTTTTGTGGCCTAATCGCTGGCGATTCTCTTGCAGCTCGGTTTTCAAACGGCGCAAGATGTATAATAGGCACCTGTAATAGTTTTACCCTGTTCCAGATAGTCGATGAGGATTATCACTTGTGAATATCAAAAGACCGTCGCCATAACCTTTCCGGTCGAAAGACTCGTCTTTGCCTTTTTCGGTGCAGATTCTCCCCTTGTAACCCACTGTTTAGATTGTTCTTTGGTCTCAGGAGTATAGTAATGTGTTCATGTTTCATCCACAGTGACGAAACGACGCTTAAAGTCCAGCGGATTCTTCCTGAGCAGCTGAAAGCCTTCCTCCTAACACTTCACACGATTACGTTTTTAATCAAGCGTGAGCAATCGCGGCACCCAACTTTCGGATAGCTTTCTCGTGTCCAAATCTTTAAGCAAAATATTATGTACCCGTTCACTCCAGATGCCTAAAGCATCACCCATCTGACGCACTTTAAGCCTTCTGTCATTAGAACCCTATCATGAATTTTATCAATTATAAATATCAATAAATAAGACAGTTCCTTGAGAATACATTGTCTCGTTATACCAAATATATTAAATGTAAGGAGAGACATTGAATTACAATTTGTGCTGTGTCCGGGGTTCGAACCTTGGCCTGAGGAACAACGGTGGGGGGGAGGGGGGGTTCCCATTCGGTTTCTTTGCTGGGATCCTATTCCAATATAGGATACGCGTTTCACAGGGAACATGAGGCAGAATTTAAGTGATGTGGAGGGGGACGTGCTTTAAGATAGTCCGTATAGTCGCGTTGGCTGCAACGCTGTGTTACCTGAGTGGTCTAAGGGGCCTTATATTTATCAATTGCTTCTGGAGTCGTAACCTCCACAGGGCGTCCAAAACGTTCAGCGTCAGTTGTGCCCATAAGGCCGAAAATTTTGAAACCACTTAAAAACCGTTCTAATCCAAGGTGCAGAGTCCCCGTAATTTTTATCAAGCTTCCCTTTTCCTGAGGCGCTTTGCCTGTCATATAGTAATGCTTAATCACAACATACAATTCTTCCTCGTCCATTCTTTGAGAACCACTCGACTTTCTTAATTCACACGAATACCAAACACAAAGAAATGAACCAATATGTCTGAAACGTGGTGTGTGTTCTTTTCAAAGTTGCTACTAGCTAAATATGACCTCAACACGCGCCGGCGGTACTATCTCTCGGACTGTGCACGGACTTTTCAAACACCCCTCGTATATTAGAGCAACAAAACCACATTTCTCCCTGGAAAATCTAGTATTAAAACAAGAGCTGACCTACATTCTTCAAAACGAAATGCCAAGATCGCGAATTAATTGAATGACGACCGGTTCCGGTGACTGTGTCATCTTGTAAGCTATCGTGTTTTAACCTGTTTATTTTTATATGGTGTCTAAGTACTGTGTTGCACTTATTATTTTATATCCATTTTTTTTAAAATAAGATGACCAGCTTATAAAGTACATATGACCAGATGATGGTGATACAGTTCACCGAAACCGGTCGTCATTAAATAAGTTATTAATTCGTGATCTTTCACTTGTGAAGAATATAAAACTATCAGATCGCCTCCTAAACCGTCAATGTCAGGTATGCCTCAGTGGAAATATCATTAAGGCTGGAGAAGGTCGAAGGCACTAGAAAGGGGCCGGCAGATGATGAGGTGGATGGATGGCATGACACACACACACACACACACACACACACACACACACACACAGAGAGAGAGAGAGAGAGAGAGAGAGAGAGAGAGAGAGAGAGAGAGAGAGAAGAATAATCATGCCGCATGTATGCTGATATATAGACCACGGACTTTTAGATTCTAAAAACCTCTTATTAGGTACCTAATTTGGGTTCTATCACTTAAAAAAAATTGGTTATAAAAATCAGAAAATAGGTAACATAAATCTGAAATTGTATTGTCTAGAAAGATAAACAGATTGGCAAAAATCAACATTATTTTATTGTCTATAATTGCAGTCACTGTAAATAACGACCACTTTCTTCAGATTTTCCACTGAGAAATTGCATCTTTTGTCTATTAATAGCATCTTATTATGGTGAGAATGAGCGTTCCACGTCATCGTATGTTACCGGAGCATGTTTAAATGACGGTATCAGGCGCAATGGGACCGCACACTCATGTTCTGTCGATTTACCTGATAAGATGTCAGCCACTGCGCCGAGGGTAGTCAATCCAATTTTTTTTTTTTTCAGGACTCTCTTCAGTTTCTCACTAACTTTCGTAACAGAACCTGAGACCAAGTTGATTTTTTTTCTGTCACCTCTTCTATCAATCACAGTTCCATGTAGACTGGTTTCTCTAAACACACTAGACCAAAAATGCATATTGAGATTTTATGCATGGAACGTCGCTGATACTGTTGGGCCTTTTAGAACATCTTTAGCTGAAGTAATACTCACTGCCTCTTCCGGCAATTGAAGAACAGTGTTTATAATGTCTGTATTTTTAAAAAGTAGATACAGTCAGGTTCTAATATGAAATTAGTTACTTTAGGTACTACAAAATTACAATTTTCGATAAATATTTGCAGAATAATTAGCTAGGAAGACCATGAGAGAATGTTTGCCAAAAAATTTTTTATTTAATTCGATTTTTTAAATTTAGGTACAATCAGGTAGTAACCTAAAATTATGTATTTTTATGTGCTATAATACTAGCGTTTTCGATCATAAATTTGCATAATTCCTGTATGTACAACTGTTATTGCCTTTATTTAATGAGGAACAAAGTAGGTTTTTACCTAAAATCCGAGGTCTACTGATATGGTCTTGGTGTATGGATTTTGTGATGGACTGAAACGCTGCTGCTGCTGCTTGTAGGAAATGTGGCATACGATTTCCTTGCCACAGACTATCAAACAAAACAGTGTGTACTCGTGTATTGCTGTGTATACTGCAGAGTCCATTAGTCACATTGCATATGAACGTATGGATGAATAGTCTGTGGAAGAATTTTAGGACATTATTCAGTCAACAAGAACCCTGAGAATATTTGCACGTATCGGTGTTCCACGAACAACAATATGGCGGATTGCATCCGTATCATCTACAGACCATTTAACATCTTTGAGTACGGGGTAGACAATTGGAATTTTGTCGTTTGATACTTGTTGACAAGTGATTCCATTTCTACTCTTCAGTGATGAAGCCACTTTTCCTCTCGACAGTATCAACAACACTCGTTCAACTCAAATGTTTGTAATTCTATGGGACCATACGACGTTGGTCATCAGTCCCTAGTCTTACAAACTACTTAAACTAAGGTAAACTAACCTAAGGACAACACACACATCCATGCCCGAGGGAGGATTCGAACCTCCGACGCGGCAAGCCGCGCGATCTGTAACATGGCGCTCCAGACCGCTCGGATACTCCCGCGCGGCCAGCAGTCGTAACTCACATCAATGGTGCGAACAATTTCAAGAACACGTCTGCTTCAATGTGTGGGGTGGTTTGAGAGACAGTCAGATTATTGGGCCTGTTGTGTTAACCCATTATGGGCACTTTCTTGCCGGCAGCGGTGGCCGAGGGGACTGCGGCGAGTCAGTCACGGTCTGCACGGCCACTACGGTCGGGGCTTCGAATGCCCCCTCGGGCTTGGATGTTTGTGCCGTCCTTAGTCTTAGCTAGTTCATAAGTAGTTTGTAAATTTAATGACTGATGACCCCGTAGTTAAGTCCCATGAGCTATACAAACATTTGAACATTTGACACTTTCTTGAAAATGAGCTTGCAGCATTACTGGAAGAGATTCCCTTGGCTACAAGAGTGCATATGTTCCTTCCACGATGAGGGGTCTCCTGCATGTGGCAGTCTTCTGGTGAAAATTAATTGAAGCCCAACATTGCCCGAAAGATTGATGAGTAGAAACTGTGCTAGTACTAGTTTAAGTGACTTCTGATGTCATAACCAATCAACTTCTTGAATAATCGTGAGTTCTTACCCGAACTTAACTAGCATCCCAGCAACAAAAATTATATTGACCGATAATGTAGATTCTCATATTCTTCCTCTTAAGATTGCTCAGATTGTTGAAGAAATGAAAACTGAGTTCATCAAACATCTTCAATAAATTGGCAAATCCTGAGTAATATTTCATTATGGTCAAAGTACACAGTTTTCAATGTTTCTCCCTACGAGATTTGTCCCACAGCAGGTCTGCAGCTACAATCGATATTGCATTACCATTAATCGGGCAAATTTGTTACACCATCTATCCCTGTAAGTCGTTGAAATCACATTCAAAGTTCACTTTAAAATAATCATCACGTACTCCTGCCGTGACGTCAAAACACATGAAACAAAGGCAAACAAAATTCACACAAGATATGACTTTCAAAGCAATACAGTCTTTTATTAATAAATAACTGCGAAACCTAGTTTTATGAGGAAAATAGTGGACGATTGGATACATGTCCCACTACAATACGGGTTACGTTACATGGCCACCAAGTAATAGTTAAAACACGAAATTTATAAGGAAAAAGTAAACAGATTGCCGATCTCATCGTTCGGATTATAAACAGTGCATCCCTGACGAAAGAGCGCAAAGGCACCTTCGGATGAGCTACTTCAAATGTTCCAATGTTTGTTAAGCTTGTGGGACTTAACTGCGGGGTCATCAGTCCCTAAACTTACAAACTACTTATGAATTACCTTATACTAAAGACAGCTGAAACATCCATGACGGAGAGGGGATTCGAAACCCCGATGGGGAACGGTTTCGAGCATCGCAGCACAGCGCCTCAGTGCGCTCGGCAGCTCCGCCGCGTCGATGAGCTACTAAGAGTCGATAAATGTGCATTGTACTTGGTGGTGGATTTCTTGCAAATCAACGTCAAACGTACTGCCTTTGTTTTGTTTGTGTTACATAACAGCTGTAATAATTGTACATACATATAGTTGTGACACAAAGTCACGGAGCAGGCAGGCCACCACAATTAATAGTAAATAAAGTCTTCAATAGGCTGCATAGGTCGCTGTATTGATTAAAGTCTTGCAGTGATTACAATATGACTTTATTTGACGCGTTTCGGTCTGCGCCATCATCAGAATCCTGCATACATTGATTACAAGTACGTCAGTACAGATGGTTACATGTTCTTGTTGTATCATCAACGATGTCAATAAAGTCATATTGTAACCACTTCATGATTTTAATCAATACAGCGACCTATGCAGCCTATTGCAGGCTTTATTTACAATTGGACATACATTATATGACAATTTTTACTGCACTTCATCTATACTACCACTTCCCTAAAATATGTACTCTCCTACAGGAACAGGAGTGATTCGTACAGGCCGCCTCAAACGTCTCCAAAGAATCTTAACCGAAGAAAGTAGTGCGCTCAGATTGTGGAAGACAGGTACCTTTCCCTGGGGAAGTCCGCAGCACGAAGTGATTCTCCGCCGGCGGAGTGCGTTGCCCGCGATCGCAAATCCCCTGGCGGGTAGGCAGCCCCGCGCGACGCTGCCACTTCTCCCAGACCGGCGGTCGGTCGTACGTCTCATGTGCGGCAGCGTTCGCCAGACCGCAAATCCACGGATCGTTTGCATTCCATTTACATGGCGCCGGATATCCGCTCTCCTGCGGTGGCAACGCTCGTGACGTCGTAATCCGAAGCCCCAGTCTGCGCACCGATGTGGTTCGATACGGCGAGAGTCCACGTTTAGAAAACGACTGCTCTGAACAGGAAACGCCACAAATGCTTGAAGAGCTTATGGGACTTAACTTCGGGGTCATCAGTCCCTAAACTTACAGACTACTTATCAACTACCTAATACTAAGGACGGCACAAATTTCCTTGCTCGAGGGGGAATTAGAACCCCCGACCATAGTGGCCGTGCGCGCCTCAGAGCGCTCAGCCACAGCGCAAACGCCACACAATGAATTGTATCAGTAACCTCAGCGTACTCAGAAACGTCGAATGTTTGGTAAGCTTATCACCGACGATGGCGGAGTTAAATCCTTACTGAGCATGAAGATGTTATTTTCAAATAGTATCATTATATCAAAATATCCAGAATAAATTAATAGCGAAGATTGATTTGTATGTTCAAAATGTTCAAATGTCTGTAAATCTATCGGAACAAACTGCGTGGTCATCAGTCCGTAGCTTACAAACTACTTAAACTAAGGTAAACTAACCTAAGGACAAACACACATACCCATGCCCCAGGGAGGACTCCAACCTCCACGGCGAGCAACCGCGCGCTCCGCAGCGAGACGCTTTAGACCGCTCGGCTACTCCACCGCGGCCAAGTGGTATCATTTCATCAAAATATCCAGAATAAATTAATAGCGAAAATTGATTTGTACGACAAACTGTAGGGTGAACTGAAGTTATTTCAAATTAGAATTTTACGTTTATTTAGACATAATTAAATCTAAATATCACAGCTCGATACTACACGAAGTCTACTTTGGCTACTGTAGCGCAGTCGCGTTTCCAGATGTGACACGCCTCTCGCAAGTGAATCCACGAGTGTCAGTCTTCGATTTTTTTTTTTTTTTTAATTTGGGTATGTTATAGTACATGAGAAACTAAGGGACTTTTTTTGACTTAATATTATTTTAGTGGTGGTAAAACATATTATGGTGGTGAAATGGTCGCTCCGAAATTGGGGCTAAACAGAAAAAAGTGCGATAATTTAGTGTTTAGTGAAACGATTTTAATGGGTTTTGTTACGGAAATATCATTAACTAGAAACATAGTTGTGACATAACGTAACGGAGGAGGCAGGCAACCATGATTAATAGTAAATAAAGTCTGCAATAGGCTGTTTAGGTCGCTGTATTGATTAAAGTCAGGAAGTGGTAAAAATATGACTTTATTTGACGCGTTTCGTCCTGGGCCAGTGTGCTTTTTAATGTTACGACAAGAAAATTTAACCATCTGTACTGACGTACTTGTAATCTATGTATGCAGGATTCTGATGATGGCCCAGGCAGGAACGCGTCAAATAGTCATATTGCAACGACTTCATGACTTTAATCAATACAGCGACGTATGCAGCCTATTGCAGACTTTATTTACTATTAAGTAGAAAATCGGACTACGTTTATTGGAGGGAGAGTGAAAATTAGGGCCGTCCGCTGTGGCCGAGTGGTCTTCGGCGCGCCAGTCACAGTCTGCACCGCCGCTACAGTCGGGGGTTCGAATCCTCCCTCGGGCATGGATGTTTGTGTCATCTTTAGTATAAGGTAGTTGATAAGTAGTTTGTAAGTAGTTTGTAAGTTTAGAGACTGATGACCCGCAGTGAAGTCCCATAGGCTTAACTAACATTTAATCATTTTTTTGAAAATTTGGAACGCGGCGGATAAGATGGTGCACTGAGGCGCCCTGCTCTGCTGTGGCGCGCGTGGCAGTTCGTAGTCAGGGGTTAGAGTCCCCCCCCCCCCCCCCCGCTGGTAGCATGGGTGTTTGTGTTGTCATTAGTTTACCTTAGTTTAAGTAGTTTGTAAGCTACACACTAACAACCCAGCAGTTATAGATTTACCAACACTTGATTTTCTAACTTCAAACGAAGGCTAATTAAGAAACAGATATTCTATATATTAGAGGTAACAAGCCCTTATATTGCCGCGCTAGTTCCATACTGCCCATGAAACAGCTTGTGAATCTATATTTCGTACTGTTTCATCTCTGTAATATACCGGCATTTAAAATCGCTGAATCCGAATCTGAAATTCTCAAAATTCACTATGGCTGATTTAGTATAGCGGACGAAAACTAGAAAATAAAAAATTTCTTGAAGTGACAGTTACTCGACATGCGATTCTCAAAATACAGTAAAATCTACTTTAGAAAGTGAATAAAACATGTTAAAAAGATATGTTTACTGATTTTAGTCGCCGGCGTTAGCGTTGTCCGTAATGTACCACGTGGAGGTCGCACGGCCAGATTTGCATGGGCAATATCAAACGAGCACGACCGTGTAAGGGTTTACCACTCATATAAAATAGTTTCTTCTTCGATTAAATCAAAACTAATCTTTGTAGCAATTAATGGACTCTTTCGGGGTAGTTGGGCCCCTAATTTTCATTCGCTCTCGAATATATGTAGGCCGATTTTAGTCTTTTATCAAACGATACTTTCATAACAAAAATTATTAAAACCGCTTAACTAACTTTTAAGTTACCTAATTTTCCAATTTTAGCCCTTAATTATTTTCACAGCCGAAAATATATATGTCCCTCAATTTTTCGTTTATTGTAACATATCGAAATTTCAGAAAAATCGGTGAGTACATGTGATTTCCAACGGATCGCGACTACAGTGCAGTCGCCACGAAGAACTCTTTGCATTGCAGAATAGCGTCGATCACCTTTGTATCCACTAATGCAGATCCTGAGTCTTTGTCCTGTTCCTGCAGGAATTATAGTTAGCAAAAGACAATAAAGATACTGAACGGTGGCAGTACTGTGGTATTGACACTCTTTGGTCAAAGAGATTTGTCAGCGGTAAGCTGTGGGTAGGAAGGAGTAGTGAGTGTGTGGAGGTGGACAGACTGAGTTGGTTGAGACCAACAGACTGCGACAGAATTGTTGTAAGCTGTTAGGATTCTTAATAATTCTGAGTTTGATTTTTGTATTTTTGTAATGGCCATGTTTATGAGGTAACAATAATAATAATCATAACTTGCAATTTTTTAAGTTAGCTTTATGTTCCCCTTTGTGTAAAGTAAAAGACCTTACTATTATCACCAAATTATGCTTCAAGTTTTAAACAGTAGAATAGATACAAGCTTTAACTTCATTTAGTTCCTTGTTAGTTTGAAAGGTGATTTTGTGAATAGAAAAAAAGTTGCAGGTATAGAATTTCAAAAAATACAGCAATAAAGCCGGCCGCGGTGGCCGAGGGGACTGAGGCGCTCCAGTCACGGTCTGCACGGCCACTACGGTCGGGGGTTCGAATCCCCCCTCGGGCATGGATATTTGTACCGTCCTTAGTCTTAGCTAGTTCATAAGTAGTTTGTAAGCTTAGGGACTGATGACCCCGTAGTCAAGTCCCATAAGTTCTACAAAAATTTGAACATTTGAACAGCAATAAGATTCAAATTTTTATTGCGATGTGGTTCAACAGCTGTAAGATATTTGAGGAAATGCATACTGTAAACCATCAGCTGTTTATTATTTTTCAATCTTCCACCGGTTTCGGTTATAAACCATCTTTACGGAAGAGAACTACACAGACTGATTAAACAGGTGCATTATATGCCTCCTTATGCATACTGGCATGCATTTCACACAATATGAATAAATAAGACGTCACTAAGCGTCAAGTCTTGATTAAAAACATCTGGCATTAATTTTATGTTTTTTTTTTATCAAGACTTGACGCTTAGTGACGTCTTATTTATTTTTATTGTGTGACATGCATGCCAGTATGCATAAGAGGCATATAATGCACCTGTTCGATCAGTCTGTGTAGTTCTCTTCCGTGAAGATGGTTTATAATCGAAACCGATAGAAGATTGAAAAATAATAAACAGCTGATGGTTTACAGTATGCATTTCCTCAAACAGCAATAAGAGTTTATGCATGTATTATTTAGCTACAGTGGCAAAATTGTTGAAACACCAGGATTAACAAAGCTGTGTTTAAAAACTTACCTTAAAGTCACAACCAGCATTTCACTAGGCTGTATATAATTTCTGAACTGCGTGTTTTTCCGTGCAATTCATCGAATGAGCTAACTGACATACGAAAGCAGTTAAAAAAACTTCCGGTCGTCGTTTCTTAGCTCTGCAAATAATGTAGAGAAATCCCCGATTTTCTCACGTCTATGATTAAATGGATGAACCTAGTGAAGGATATTGCGCCTTCGTTTTCTCCGACGTTGATACAGTATCCATAACGCAATGACTTGTTCACGATGCATAATAAGAACTGTATCATCCCACCCTCTGAAGGGAACTGTTGTTGTTGATTAACGTTTTAAAACCGTTCGAAGTGAAAATTAAGACTACGATTTAAACGTTATTTTTCCCGTACGGGCGAAATAGTGCAACATGCAAGCAGCCTAATAGATCACGCATTTCACCAGTGTAGATGATCGTTGAACAAATTGTATAAATATTGGAAGGCTTTGTACGTCAATTGTGCACGGTAGTCGTGTCTCAGTGATAACACGTACACAGTGCTGCCAACTCACAAAAAATGTACAGAGTGGTATGCATGTTTCTTTCTGTACCCCCTATACATCACATCTGGTCTTCCTGTACAACGTACATTTTGAGATTTTATATACTACCATTCAGAGCCAAGTCCAAAATAGGGCCTCTGGAGTAGACGAAATTTCGTCAGAGTTACTGAAATCTCTAGGAGAGCGTGTCATGATTAAAGTATTGCAGCAGGTGTGCAAGATGTAAGAGATACGCGATATACCTTCGAACTTCAAGAATAATCTAATTGCCGGCCGCGGTGGCCGAGGGGATTGAGGCGCTCCAGTCACGATCCCCACGGCCACTACGGTCGGGGGTTCGAATCCCCCCTCGGGCATGGATATTTGTGCCGTCCTTAGTTGTAAGTAGTTCATAAGTAGTTTGTAAGTTTAGGGACTGATGACCCCGTAGTTAAGTCCCATAGGCTCTACAAACATTTGAACATTTTTTTTGCTTACCAAACATTTGAACATTTGAACAAGAATCTAATTATTCCTAAGAAAGTCGGCGCAGACAGGTGTGAAAATTACAGAACCATCAGTTTAATAAGTCAGGTTGCAAAATTCTCACACGGATTATGTAAAGAAGAATAGAAAAGTTGGTAGAAGCCGACACCGGGGCAGATCAGTTTGGATTTAGAAGATACGCAGTAACATGCTAGGCAATACCTCACGATCGTGACACCAGTATTACCATATTTTAGTCATTATCAACCTTTTTCTAGCGAGGCAGAGTTGATTTTGCTTTAGAATTAATATAAAAAATTATTTTCAAAGTAGAGGTAGAAGTCGAAGGGTAAAGGGGCCAAAGCACCTCATATAATAGGATTGTTCAAGATTCACTACAAATAGGAATAACAGATAAGTCTCTGCCTCCTTTCTGTTCGTATCTCCTTTCTATTCGAGACAGTTCTCTTGGTTATGAGAGCCCTTTTTTTCTTTTATTCGTTCGTGTCTGTTTTCCTAGACACGAAAGAGATGAGGTAACTCTAGTTCAGGACAGATCACTGGGTCAGGACCTCTTTGAAAATACGAAATAGAATATGAAATATGAATAGATTTTGCCATTTTGTTAAAAAGTGAATAATTGCGACAATTTTATTGAGAGTTTATCAAATACCGAGATAATAGGTCAAATGAAGAACTTTGAAAACACAGTAACTTTCCCAGTGCAAAATTTGTTAAAATTTCATTTAAGGGATAGTACTTAAAGACTAGAGTCGACTTTTCAAAATAATTTTACATGTGTGTAGTAATTGAAATATTAGGAAGAGTTATCTGTGAAGTAATAATCTATGAACTTTTAATTACGATATATTTCAATTTAAAGAAAATATCAGAAACATTTTAATGAACAGTGAGATTAAAGATTAAAAACTTTTGTAACAGGCTTCAGCACAGATCAGAACTAACCGGGAATGAATCAATAACATTCTCTCTTTGCGTATAAGTTATCAGGAATTTAAGCCCCGAAAGAATGATGTCAAATGCTCATAAATTAGAATATTGACCACTCTGGAACATTAATTTATTAAAATAGAAGAACCATGAATAGTTATAAAATAATACAATGAAAACCTAGCTGCTAGACAATACGGTAATATTTTACACAATAAAGCAGGACTAAAAACCTACCATTCAGACAATCCATCTAAAATTCAGACTCCTTCATACTATAAGGACTAAAAGCTAACTGCAGCAGAAGAAGCCCACTACAACCTTACGACTTATCTTAAAAGATAGATTAATGAAAGACAAACTTACATTTCTAGCTTTTGAAGGTTTCGAGACAGCTTTCGACAGTTTTGCGTGGAATGCGCTGTTTCAAATTCTGAACGCAGCAAGAATAAAATATAGGTATCGGTAGGTTATTTACAACTCTTTCAGAAACCAGATAGCAGTCATTAGAGTCAATGGGCACAAAAGGGAAATATTGGTTGGGAAGGGAGTAAGGGTTGTAGCCTAACCTAAATCAATCAATTTGTACATTGAACAAGCTATGAAGGAAAGAAAGGAGGAATTTGAACACGGGATTAAAGTTTAGAGCGAAGAAATGAAATCTTTGTAGTTTACCGATGACATTGTAATTTTGTCAGAGACAACAAAGGAAATGGAAGTACCGAGTGGACATTGTCTTGAATAGAAACAAGATGAAAATTAACAAGAGCAAAACGGGAATGTAGTCTGAGGAAATCAGGCGATTATTAGAGAATTTGACTAGGTAACGAAACAATAATGGTGGTACATGAGTTTCATGACTTCGGCTGTAAAGTAACATCCGATGGTCGGAGTACAGGTGATATAAAATGCACATTTGACAATGAGAAGAAAAGCTTTTCTGCAAAAGGGAAATTTATTCACATCCAATTTCAGTTAAAATGTTAGCAAGTCTTTCCTGAAGGCATTTGTGTGGAGTGTTGCCTTGTACAGTAGTGAAAGAGATGGAAAGGGATAGAATTATTTGAAATATTACAGACGAATGCTGAAAATGAGGTGAGTAGATCGCGTAACTAATGAAGAGATACTGGACACAGCTGCGGATTTTCTGGTATACCTTCACTAAAAGAAGGCATCGATTGGTAGGACACATTCTTAGAAGTCAAGGTATCAGGGGTAAAAATCGCAAAGGGAGACCAAGAATGAATACAGTAAACAAGTTGAAATATATGTGGGTTTTCGTTCTCATGAGTAGATGAAGAGGCTTGCTCAGGATAGAGTAAGGTGGAGAGCTGGATCAAATCAGACACCGGACTGAAGACAACAATAACAACAACAACAACAACAACAACAAGTTTCTCTCGCTATATTTTACACTTAGCAACGCCAAAAGAGCGATTATTAAGATCAAAACTTTTAAAACCACTTTCTCTAAATTTGTAAGTTGTTCAAAACATTTTCAAATCTTTGTATAGATTAAGGGACTTAACTAAGGGGGCATCAGTCCCTTAACTTACAAACTACTTATACTAAAAACGACACAAACATCCATGCCCGAGTGGTGATTAGAACCCCCGACGGGGAACGGCCTCGCGCATCGGAGAAACAAGTTGTTGCCATTAGCTCAGAGCTACAGAAACGTGCAACACGCCTTATGTAGTAATTCTCACCGATATTCTGACACAAACCCCGTCTAAAACCGAATGACAATCTCACCGGCCTTCTGTTAAATATGCCAGCTTTTTCACACCCGTTAAATTTGTTTTGCCTCGATTCTCATACAATTTCGCGATTTCAATTTAGTTTCTCAACATAGCTGATGACATTTGGTGCTATCCCCCGTTCCATTTCCCCATCTAATCGGTATCGAATAGGCTGCCGAAATATCGTTGCCAAATTTTACGCAAATATTGACACTATAATCAACAAATTCCGCGAAAAAAACTGTTGTGCTAACAGTATGATAGCAGAGCAGCGCCACAGCCAGATTTGCGAGGTAAACAAACACGGATATATACCGCCGCCATTTCCGCAGCAATAAATGCAATCCATCACCACACTCGTGCGACGCACGTTTAAATTGTCTGCTACATAACACTGCAGTTCAGGTTTAATTTTTTCGCGTCGTTGTTACATTGCAGTGTTAGGTATGACTAACTATATTTATATTGATAAAAATGTAAATGTTTGTTTATGTGAAACCTTTATCTCCAAAAGTTCTCGACAGAATCATTTGAAATTATGACACAACAACTTATTAACAGTATATGAAGTACAAATTTGAACATGGCTGGTTAACAGCAACCGTAATCCAATTATTGGACTGAGGCGCTCCAGTCACGGTCTGCACGACCACTACGGTCGGGGGTTCGAATCCCCCCTCGGGCATGGATATTTGTGCCGTCCTTAGTATAAGGTAGTTGATAAGTAGTTTGTAAGTTTAGGGACTGATGACCCCGTAGTTAAGTCCCATAAGCTATACAAACATTTGAATCCAATTATTTTTAACAGTTTTATATCACAGCCGACCAGTTGCGTAGTTTTAAGGTACTTGACCTAGGATTCGTTGTCGCTAGGGATAACTTCATCAGAAGAATAAAAAACAGTTACATGAAACACATGACGTCAAAATTGTTACGAGCATAGTTGCTCCAGTCTATTACAATAAACAACTAGCATAAGTTCCTTCATGCCCTTCGTACCACACTGATTTTATTTGCATGGCAAGAATTCTAGTTGTTTATTGTAATAGACTTGAGCAATTCTGCTCGTGCGCTCCAGCCACGGTCTGCACGGCCACTATGGTCGGGGGTTCGAATCCCCCCTCGGGCATGGATATTTGTGCCGTCCTTAAAATTAGGTAGTTCATAAGTAGTTCGTAAGTTTAGGGACTGATAACCTCGTAGTTAAAACCCTTAAACTATACAAACATTTGAACATTTGAATTCTGTTCGTAATATTTTTGACGTCATGTGTTTCATGTAACTGTTTTTTATTCATCTGATGAAGTTGTCCTTAGCGACAACGAAACCTAGGTCAAGTATCTTAAAGCTACGTAACCGGTTGGCTGTTATATAAAATTGTTAAAAAAATTAAGATAAAGTATATGAAGTTTCCTAGCTGTCCATTTCTTTAACACATAATGCATAAAATTCGCTCATGTGTAGATGTGAGTCCAAAGACTCTTTAAAATCGTTCATGAGGTGAGCAACAATTTTTTAATCTATAATTTTTTTTTCAATGTATAAAATTTTTTTCTTAACTCAATGCTGATTGGTTGCAAATAGGGTTAATTGATAATTTTATAACCGGTTTCGGGCGTTGCCCATCATCAGATACACTGAATGAAACACTCAATCATGAGCAAAAAAGGGTAGCTGCATAAAAAGGTAGATGATATAAAAGGGTAACAAACATCACAGTAAACAAGAATAATAACATGTACAGAAACAAACATTGGGCATACAAAGAAGAAAAATAAAGACAGTGAAAAGAACTGCGTAAATGAGCACGTCATTGTGCTCACGACAAAGTAAACATTAGCGCCACCAGATGGCGTGCTATACATGCTGATTAATACAATTTTATTAAAAAGGACTAAATTATGAAATTATCATTTAACCCTGTTTGCAACCAGTCAGCATTAAGTTAAGAAAAAAAAATTATGCGAGTACTAACAACGTTATAAAATTTATATAAATTCAAATTCGATCTCAACAAAAATATCTACGTACATCAAAACATCTGCTTATTCCAAGATAACACTATGTCTAAATTTCAAAACATTCGACCAAGAACTTTCGGAGCTTTGCGGTTACGAACTTCTACATGGTTTACGTAAGTACAAATGCAACCGTTCGTTTGAATTCTGAGCCGGCCGCGGTGGCCGAGCGGTCTGCGGCGCGCCAGTCACTTTCTGCACGGACACTACGGTCGGGGTTTCGAATACCCCCTCGGGCATGGATATTTGTGCCGTTCTTAGTAATAGCTGGTTCATAAGTAGTTTGTAAGTTTACGGACTGATGACCCCCTAGTTAAGTCCCATAAGCTCTACAAATGAACATTTGAATTCTGAAAAGTTCTTCACAGATTCCATTGAAATTTTGGTAAAATACTATTGCATTTGACTTATTACAAGCTCTTAGTGCCCACTTTAACGCCAACTGACAATTGTCCGTTTATATAGTGTGCATGTGTGCACCTATTGTTTCAATCTTTATGAAATTTTGCACACTTGACCTAAACCTGGCGTAGGGTCGCCGTAAGTGTAAGGACCACGTACAACACACAGTTCATGAGATATGACGTCAGAAACAATGAGACGCGGGAAAAACTGCTGCATCGTGCGACAATGCTGCTCATTTCCTCCTAAACCACTGGACAGATTTCAGACAAATTTAGTACACATAATCCTTACCATGAGGTAACAATTGCTGTAGGGGTACCACATACGACATATGGTTCGGGATATATGATGTTATAAACAGCAGGCGTCGCCAGAAACGGACACACACACACACACACACACACACACACACACCTGAATGTACCTCCTAAATTATATCACACTATGAAACGCAGTGCATGAGAAAAGACGACATAAACAGATGGTAATGTTCATGGATATCGCCCCGTCATCCATCAGGTTTTAATCTACGACTTCTTCATTACTAACTGTAATCGCAGTAGATTTCACAGACATACGGTACTTACACAAATCAATATATAAAATTGTATAACACTAATTTAATGATTGTGTGATCTTGTATATTACAATGTGTAAAAACCAGCACATTTTAATCCAATTATTATTTACTACTTAGACCCTCCTGTATTCCAGTCAGCTTAAAGAACTTCGTGAAAGCTGATGACAGTGCTGTTGACAACTTTGAACTGCAAAAAGCGCACACAGCTTCAGGCGAAAGGAAGAGGTATGACACAGTCTACATCCAACTAGTACCCATTAATTCCGACATATCTAGCTTTTAGATTCAAGAGACTGCAGTTTCCAGTGGGACTTGCATTTTCTGTTACGATTAATAGAGCACGCGGCAATGTATTCAGTACTGCGTAGCGGATTTGAGACCTCCATGTTGCGGAGAGCTGTATGTCGCTTGCTGAGGGGTGGGCTCACCAAAGAACTTACTATACAACAAGAAATGTTGTTTATATCATGTTCTGAATTAAATGAATGTATGAATGTTACATATCAAACGTCGATATTCGTTATTGCAATCGTTTCTCAACTTACTTTCTGTGACTTGTGTGTGATTATAACGCTGTAACAGCCGATATTCTTTGGAAAGACCGAGAAATCTGAGTTCCAAAATGAACGGCTTTCGCGCATTCTCTACGCCTTTCTCAAAGCATCAGAAAATTCCGCAGTAAATAAATCAACATACAACACAATGATACATACCACAGTATATGCATAAATGAGAATAGAATTATTCCTTTACCTTGCATACAACACAAGTAAATTATATATACCATAGTACATGCTGAAATGAGAGTCGAATTATTCCATTACCTTGGTATGCACTAATCTCAAGTATTTCTGCCTTGCACAAAAAGTTATTGTTGACTGTGTACAGTTGCAAACAATACCACATCTACAGAATCGAAGATGCATTGCCGGCCGCGGTGGCCGAGGGGACTGAGGCACTCCACTCACGGTCTGCACGGCCACTACGGTCGGGGGTTCGAATCCCCTCTGGGGCATGGATATTTGTGCCGTCCTTAGTAGTAGCTAGTTCATAAGTAGTTTGTAAGTTTAGGGACTGATGACCCCGTAGTTGAGTCCCATAGATTCTACAAACATTTGAACATTTTTTTTTTGAAGATGCATTTATAGAAGGCTCTTTACTCACATGATGTCATGAGTGCTACCAACAAGGGATATCAAATATATTCCATATTTCTAGATATCTGGAAGGCTATTGACACTGTACCTCAGAAACATCTTTTAATTAAATTGCGTGCTTTTGGAATATCCCCTCAGTTGTGCGTGTGGATTCGTGATTTCCTGTCAAAAAAAGATAAAGTACGTTGTAATTTACGGTAAGTCAACAAGTAAAACAGAAGTGACATCTGGTGTTTCGCAGGGAAGTGTTATAGGGTGCCTATTGATCCTTACTTTTATAAACGATTTAGGAGACAATCTCAGTAGCTCTCTCAGGCTGTTCGCAGATGATGCCGTCATTTGTCGGCTAGTAAAGTTACCAGAAGTTCAAAAGAAACTGCAAAATTATTTAGACAAGTTATCTGTATGGGGCAAAAATTGGCAATTGACCCTTAATAATGAGAAGTGTGAGATCATCCATATGAGCACTAAAAGAAATCCGTTAAACTTAAATTACACGATAAATCAGTAAAAACTACAGGCCGTCAATTCTACTAAATATCTGGGAGTAACAATTACGAACAACTTAAATTGGAAAAAACAGATAGAAAATGTTGTAGGGAAGGCGAACCAAAGGCTGCGTTTCATTGGCAGAACACTTAGAAGATGCAACAGTCCTTCTAAAGAAACTGGCACTTGTGTGTACCTCCCACGTAGCCGGTTTTGTGTCTCGTTTCCGTCGTAGGTGTCGGTGGCCGAGTAGAAAGACCGACACAGAAGTAAAGGTAGCACGCTTGTGCAGGAAGGAGATGACCAGCCAGCGGGACAGCAGAAACTAGAAACACTAGAGTAAATTAGAACGAGGTATATATTTCTTAGAGAGTAATACTTAACTTTTACATAGTTCTTTACTGCAGAATGCTGATACATACATTGGAGGCCTGCCTACTGATGATTTCTAGTGCCTATCCGATTCCCAAGTCTTAACTGGTTGCTATCTCAGTCCCAAGTGAACGATGTCGTTCAGTGGTGGCCACGAGCGGAGTTGTAGCAGAGGGCGCTCGTGGCTGACGTAAGAACGCCGCGCCGTGCGTGCATGGCGGCGCGCGGCGAAAGTAGGTGGCGCGCACTTTAGACTTGTGCGACACCACAGGCACACTACACTTGCGCGTCCTATTTTGGAATATTGCTGCGCATTGAGAGATCCCCACCAAGTGGGACAGGCGGACGATCTAGAGGAAGTTCAAAGAAGGGCGGCCCGTTTTGTATAATCGCGATGTAGAGCAGAGAGAGAATGTCACGGAAATGATGCACAATCATTAAAAGAAAGGCGTTATGTGCTGCGACGAGATCTGTTCGTGAAATTTCTTTCATCACCTTTCTCTTCCGAATGTGAACATACATTGTTACCACCCTTCTATATAAGGATACATGACCACCATAATAAAATAAATCACGTCGAAAACAGAAAGATTTAGGTGTTCCTCTTCCCGTGATCTATTAGAGAATGGGACTACGAAGACGTATCATGAAAGTGGTTCCATGAACCCTCTGTCATGCACTTCATTGTGACTTGCAGAGTATCCATGTAGATGTATATGAGGCGGGAAATGAGAAAGTGTTAACTATTCCTGCCAGAGAGCATTAAAGGAAGTGATTTCTTATAATGAAGGTCTGCGTAGACAGATTTTTCTGTATAAAGAACCACATGGTTACTTACCATTACCCTTAAAGGGATAAATTCGCCCCAACTTTTCACAGTCCATTCTCGGTAATTTTTAGCCTACCTGTTCCGTGCGTTTCAGGGCCTGGTATCTCCATGGGCGTCTACAATAGTGGTTTGTTTCGTACAGTTCGGTGTGACACATGCTTAAGGTCTCATTCTGTTTGCTTCGGGCGGAATGCAGGTATATGTAGATAAATCCTCTGCAAATCATGTTTAAGTACAGGGTTCATCGAACTGTTTTTATTATGTCTCTCCTACGTTCCCCATTGCTTAATAGCGCGTGGGGAAAAACATCTACATCTTTCCGAGTTCGATCTGATTTCCATTATTTTTTTATGATGATCGTGTCACTCTATGAAGGTGGGTGCTAACAATAAATCAATTAATACAAATAAATGATCCCAGAGACGGATTTACGTCTCAAATATGTCAAAGACATTATTGATAGATCTGAAGCACTGAATCAAAATTTGTGGTGCGGCCGGGAATCGAACCCGGACCTTCATGCTTAATAGGGAGACGTCTTAACCGTTAGACCACCACACCACTAACGAAAAAGCGCCTTGGAATAGTCTATGAACGATTTCCCTCCACAACACAAAATTGGCAGTAGTGGCAATTATCTTTGGAACAAAGAAGCTGAATTAAAGTTTGTGTTGGGAAGGGAAATCGTACATAGACTATTCCGAGGCGCCTTAATCGTTAGTGGTATGGTGGTCTAACGGTTAAGACGTCTGCCTAGTCAGCATTAGGTCCGGGTTCGATTCCCGGCCGCACCACAAATTTTAATTCAATGCTTCAGATCTATCAATAATACATCAACTGTTTGTAAAGCTTATGGGACTTAACTACGGGGTCATCAGTCCCTAAACTTACAAACTACTTATGACCGCCGGCCGCGGTGGCTGAGGAGACTGAGGCGCTCCAGTCACGGTCTGCACGGCCTGCCGGTCGTGGGTTCGAATCCCCCCTCGGGCATGGATATTTGTCCCGTCCTAGTTCGTAAGTAGTTCATAAGTTGTTTGTAAATTTAGAGACTGATAACCCCGTAGTTAAGTCCCATATGCTTTACAAACATTTGATTTGACTACTTATGACCTAGCTAACACTAAGGACGGCACAAATATCCATGCCCGAGGGGGGTTCGAACCCCCCGGCCGTAGTGGCCGTGCAGACCGTGACTGGCGCACTGCACGTGACTTTTTTTGTTTTTCATACTATTTTATACGAATTCATCCTTGTGACTTGCATTCTTTATCCTACATAGATATACTGTATGTATTTTCTGTTGCTAATGTTGCTTGTATTATGATATATTGTAATCTATGTAGAGGACGCTATGTGCTGTCTGCAGACACACACAGTTGTATAGAAAGGTTAGCAACGAACCAGTTTAGTATTGTACATGGCGCTGACTGTATACAGTTGCATAATATTCCATGTTAAGAGGCGGTTTGCTACTTCAGGTTTTTCAATTAACATATGTTAATTTGCTGTTTGATTTTATTACATTTCAGCACGGAAGATGGCCACTCTGTGACCGAAATCGATATGCAGTAGTTCAAAGTAATAAAGATTTCGTGCGACCAAAACTGTTTCCTGCATTATTTAAAGCAAAAGTATTTCTTGTTAAGAAAATCAGAGCCGATCTTCAAAGCCGTTTGCTGTAATATGAGCTCGTTTGCCTGAGGGCATTAGGAAAAATCGCTCCCCTTCTATTCTGACAGCGGCAGTGGCATTAGGGCGGCGAGAGATCGATTAGAGAAGCGAGAGATCGATAAAGTCAGAGGGGATCGTCGAGTCACCTGCGCCTCATGTGCGGTATTAGTCTCCGAATCGCCAGTAGAAATATGGAAGGTTACTGCTCGCTGCTGGCTGCAGGTTTCTTACTGTCTGATTTCCCTCGAGGCTCCCAGGCGGAGTTGAGAGATCCGTGTGTCGTTTCGAGGTCCCCCGAGAAAGGTGTACGGAATGCAACTCTTTCAACGGTCTCCAGTAAGGACAAACATGTACAAGTACCCACACAAAATCACCGGACAAATAAAACAAAATGAAAAAGGAAATAAAGTTCAAACTTACGCGTACGCCGGGTGACGACTTGAACGTTTGCAGATCGAGTCATGTGTTCAACCTTACGTACGTTGCCTCTAATGGGGGGATACGGATTCTTATGAAATTGCGTGCTTATGGAATATCTCCTCAATTGTGTGAATGGATTCACGATTTCCTATCAGAAAGGACACAGTTCGTTGTAATTGACGGTAAGTCATCGAGTAAAACAGAAGTGATATCTGGCGTTCCACAGGGAAGCGTTTTAGGTCCCCTACTCTTCCTCGTGTTTATAAACGATTTAGGAGACAATCTGAATAGCTCCCTTAGACTGTTCGTGGATGATGATGCCGTTTATCGGTTAGTGAAGTCAACAGAGGATCAAAATCAACTGCAAAGCGATTTAGACAAAATTTCTACATGGTGCGAAAATTGGCAATATGCACTAAATAAAGAAAAGTGTGAAGTAATACACATGACCGCTAAAACCGCTGAACTTCAATTATGCGATAAATCAGTCAAACCTTAAGGTCGTAAATTCTACCAAGTACCTAGGAGTTACAATTACGAACAACTTAGACTGGAGAGAACACACAGAAAATATTGTGGGGAAGGCGAACCAAAGGTTACGTTTCATTGGCAGAACGCTTCGAAGATGCACCAGCTCCACCAAAGAGACTGCCTACATCACACTTGTGTGTCCTGTCCTTGAGTACTGTTGCCCCTTGTGGGACCCTCACCAGGTGGGACTGACGGAAGATATTGAGAAGGTTCAGAGAAGGGCAGCTCGTTTTGTTTTATCACGTTACGGGGGGGAAAGCGTCACGGAAATGTTGCACGAATTGGGGTGGAAATCATTAAAAGAAAGACGTTATTCATTGCGGCGTGATCTGTTTGCGAAGTTTCAATAACCGACTTTCACTTCAGAATGTGAAAATATTTAGCTAACACTCACCTACTTAGGGACACATGACCATCCCAATAAAATAAGAGAAATCAGATCGAAAACGGAACGATTTAGGTGTTCATTCTTCCCGCGCGCTATTAGAGAATGGAACGGTAGAGGAAAGTTATGAAAGTGGTTAATGAACCCTCTGCCAGCCACTTAAATGTTATACATGTGCAGGTACCAACGAAAGAACCTCGGAGACTCGACATTCAAATAGACAGGATTCCAGTGCGCTGGCCGCGGTGGCCGAGGGGACTGAGGCGCTCCAGTCACGGTCTGCACGGCCACTACGGTCGGGGATTCGAATCCCCCCTCGGGCATGGATATTTGTGCCGTCCTTAGTGTTAGCTAGTTCATAAGTAGTTTGTAAGCTTAGGGACTGATGAACCCGTAGTTAAGTCCCATAAGTTCTACAAACATTTGAACATTTTGACTCCAGTGCAGTGCGGAGCGGAATAAAATTAAATCAGTTTCATTGGCTGAGGGTAATAGTAGCGCGCTTTTTTGTGTCCCCTACCGCCTGTAGTACAATATCTAGAGATGGTATTATGAAGCAGTTATTGCTGTCGTAACATGCAGGTAGTACTGAAAGCTTATACCAGTGAATTTTTAATAACGATCAGAGAATCTTCTCTGGAGCATATGCTCTTTCTTATTCATACGGCCCAATGTTGCGAACTAATGAGCAGTTGGATGTTTGTAGCGACCTGAAAAGACGGGTGCACCGAAAGAGTTAATGCAATACTTCCCAAACGAACGTTCTGGTCATGTCTGTTATTTATATCACCTGTTAATCTAAAATGTAGAGAATCTGATATACCGGGTGATCAAAAAGTCAGTATAAAGTCGAAAAATTTATAAATCACGGAATAATGTAGATATGTAAAAATTTACACGCATCCTTGGAATGACAAGGGGTTTTAATAGAACAACAAAAAGAAAGTTCAATAAATGTCCGACAGATTGCGCATCATCTGATCAGAAAAGCAATAATTAGCATAACAAATTAAGACAAAGCAAAAATGATGTTCTTTACAGGAAATGCTCAATATGTTCACCATCATTCCTCAACAATAGCTGAAGTCGAGGAATAATGTTATAAACTGCACTGTAAAGCATGTCCGGAGTTATGGTGAGACATTGACGTCGGATATTGTCTTTCAGCATCCATAGAGATGTCGGTCGATCACGATACACTTGTGACTTCAGATAATCCCAAAGCCAATAATCGCACGGACTGAGGTCTGTGGCGGCTGAGCATACGACCATCACAAAACGACGCGCGCAAGAGATCTTTCACGCGTCTAGCAATATGGGGTGGAGCGCCATCCTGCATAAAAATCGTATGTTCCAGCAGGTGTTTATCAGACAGTCTGGGGATGATACGATTCTGTAACATATGGACGTACCTCTCACCCGTCACGGTAGCAGTTACAAAACCAGAAGCACGCAGTTCCTCGAAGAAAAAGGCCCGATAACGGTAGATGTGGCAAATCCAACCCATTACGTGACTTTCTCGTCGCGTAATGGAGTTTCCACGACAGTTCTAGGATTTTTCGGTAGCCCAAATTCTGCAGTTGTGAGCGTCAAATTAGCTTCGTCAGTCCACAACACGTTACGCAACCAATCGTCATCTTCTGCCATCTTTTGAAACCCCCACACCGCAAATGCCCTCCGCTTCACTAAATCGCCAGGTAACAGTTCATGATGCCGATGGCTTTTATAAGGATAGCATCGGAGGGTGCCCCTACATGCCAACCAAACTGTAGTGTATGGAATGCCGGTGCGACGTGCGACTGCACGAGCGCTGACTTCCCCGTGCATAGACAAACCCGCTACAGTCTCCAAATCTTCCTGAACTGTCTCAGCAGCATTACGCCTTGTGCTCGGTCGGCCACTACGGAGTCTATCGTCTAAACAACCCGTGGCTTCGAACTTCGAAATCATTCTCGCCACAGCTGCAATTTTCAACGGACCTTTACTCGTTCGAATTCCCTTCCTATGGCGATAGAATCGTAACGCTGAATTAGCACATTCCGCATTCTGATAATACAGCTTCTCTAAAAGCAACATTTCAAGTAACGTCAACATGCTGCGACTGCTGGTGCATCTGATTCTTTTTCCCATTACAGCTCATTTTATAGACGATTTTCATGCGCAGTCACTGACATTTTGCTGTCCAACGCCATTTGTCGGACTTTTATTTAACTTTTTTTTTCTAATGAAACCCCATGTCATTCCACGCTTGTCTGTCAATTTTTACCTCTCTTTCTACATTATTCCCTTGATTTATTACGTTTTCAAATTTTTACTGACTTTTTGATCATCCTGTATATGTGAAAGAGGATCATTAAAGAAATGTGGTGCAATCCATACTGTCTGCACAATTGGTACAGTGGGTCTTGACGAATATGTTACCACTGTTTGATGAATGTTTCAACTAGCATAAATCCATGCAATAGTCGCGCCTTTCGTAAGGCCAAACACAGGCGAAAGGATGAAATAAATGGGAAGGTGGAGCTTCGAGAGAAGGGGGAACAGACCAGAGAGGAGGAAACACAAAATTGGGTGGAGGCTTTAATTAAAACAAAATCGGGTTCAGTGCCAGTAAATTACATTTGCGACATTGAACTGTAATGTAATCCCGTATCAAACTGAATTCTCTATTTGCGGATTTGAGTAGAGCTGACGCGGGTTTATTAACGACGCCGAATTTAATCAAACACGGTGAATAATTGAAGAAGCACTCTACGTATCTGTCCCGTATTCGGCGTTCGTCTGCCTGTCGAAATAGCGGGCGTTTGGCTCTCCTGCGAATGTTGCTGTTTTTATTCACTTCCGTGTTTATTATGTCAGAAAAAGAACGACTATTTTACCAGATATACAAGCTATTTGGTCACCTTCCTACACAGTGATGAAAGAAACCGCACCCCGGTACATTACGAAATTCAGCACTTAAATATCACCAGAGGGGGTGCGCTAGGAGTGAAAGGTATCGGGGAGTAAAGAAGCAGCAACACAAGAATGGCTCGGTCAGAGGAGCAGAAAAGTGGACCATCCATTGGATCTCAAGGCAAAGAGAAGTTCCGCGTTCTGCCACTGCCTTGCGCGATATGTCCCGACCGATCACCGTGTCCTCCTATTCCAGTGGACGCATTATAGATGGTCGAGTGGGTAGCACGCCGCCACCCGGTGTTAAATTACCACCGTGACCAGCAAAAAGGTTGTGGCGCATATTTTGGTTCAAGGTATTCTTGCCTGTGCTTGCTTTCTGGTAAGGGTCTTTTCGTCATTCAAAGATATTTCTACATCTACATACATACTCCGTAATATACCGTAAGGTGCGTGGCGGAGGGTACACTGTACCACTACTACGCATTTCCTTTCTTATTCCACTCCAGATAGAACGAGGGAACAAAATGCCTATATGCCTCCGTACGAGCCCTAATTTCCCTTATCTTGTCTTTGTGATCACTACGCGAAATATAAGTAGGCGGCAGCAAGATCGTACTACACTCAGCTTCAAATTATGGCTCTCAAAATGTCCTCAACAGAAATTCACGAGAAGAATGCCGTCTTTCCTCCAGCGATCCCCTATTGAGTTCCCGGAGCATTTACGTGACACTCGCGCATTTGTCAAACCTACCAGTAACCTAGCTGCTCGCCTCTGAACCGCCTCTATGTCTTCCTTTAAACTGATCTGCTGCGGGTCCCAAACACTTCAGCAATACTCAATACGTGGTCGTACAAGCGTATTATACGCGATCTCCTTTACAGGTGAAGTACATCTGCCCAAAATTCTCCCAATAAACCGAAGTCGGCTGTCCGCCTTATTCACAACTGTCGTTACATGTTCGTTCCATTTCATATCGCTGTGCAATGTTACGCCTAGATATTTGAACGACGCGACAGCATCAAGAAGCTCATTACTAATGCTGTATTCGAACATTATAGGATTGTTCTTCCTACTCATGCGCATTACCTTATATTTTTCTACATTGAGAGCTAGCTGCCATTCTTCAAACCAGCTAGAAATTTTGTCTAAGTCATCCTGTATGCTATTACTCTCCCATACTCCTCAGCACCATCAGAAAACAGCCGCAAATTACAAGTTACTCTGTCCATCAGATCATTTATATATATAGAAAATAATAGCGGTCGTATCACACTCCCCTGGGGCACGCCTGACAATACACTCGTCTCTGATGAACACTCGCCGTCGAGAACAACGTACTGCGTTCTATTACTTAGGAAGCCTTCCAGCCAGTCTCAAATCTGTGACCTATTCCATAAGCTCGTATCTTCGTTAATAATGTGCATTGGTGGCACCTCGTCAAACGCCTGTTTGAAGTCGAGAAAAAGACAATCCGCCTTTTGCCCTTCACACATGGCTCGCAAGATGTCATGTGAGAAAAAGGCAAGCTCAGTTTCACATGAACCATGTTTCCTAAACCCGTGCTGATTCATAGAAAGAAGCTTTTCCGTTTCAAGGAAATTTACCATATTCGAACTGAGAATATGCTAAATTCTACAGGAAACTGATGTCAACGATATTGACCTGTAATTATGTGGGTCAGTTCTCTTTCCTTTCTTATAAACGGGAGTCACCTGCGCTTTTTTCCAATCACTAGGAACTTTGCGCTGAATTAAACATTCGCGATAAATGCTAGCTAAGTTGGCGGCCAACGCCGCAGAATACTCTCAGTAAAACCGAACTGGTATTCCACCCGGACCGGTAGACTTTTTCGTATTTAGCTCTCTCAGCTGCTTCTCTACACCGTCCTCCATTTAAGAATTAGTACGCTGATTAAATGATGGCACATTTGTGCGGTCCTCCTGCGTGAAAGATTTTTTTAAAGGTTAAATTTAGAACTTCAGCTTTCCGTTTGCTTTCTTCTATTACTGTCCTGGAATGAAGTTTCTTATCATCGTTGGTATTTCTATATATTATTACATCTTAAAGCCACATTTTGTGTTTCTCGTGGCTACCTGATATTTGTAAATAGGTTTTAAATGTCATCCAGTTTGCCATTTTTCGTAGTTCACTTGAAGTCATATACAGTGAAACAGCATATCAAGAAACACAGAGCTACAAACTGATCGGAATATGGTTTGAAGGAAACCACAAAAAATGACTTACTGCATAGCATTTAAAACCGATCTACAAGTAAAAGTCAGCCATAAGAACTCACAAAATGTGACTTTAAGATGATACATAGAAATAATAAACACATATCCCATAGATGATGTTTCCTCGAGGCAGGAATAGCCCTACTTACCATATATTGTGGCCCATAAATAAGTGTTTAAAACATTTCGCATTCAAGTTCCGTGTCTATTTCTAAGGACGCGATCAAGTGCACTATGAAGAACGAAGTGGTCGCCTGTCTGTGGTTACTGATGAACTGGGTCACACAACTGAAAATTAAGCACTACCATAAGTTTAAACTTAATGTCCTTTTCTATGGAATTTCTGAATCTCGCAATCATGAAATTGTTACTGATAAACTGAAATTTCGAAAACTTTGCTCACGTTGGGTACAAAAATAATAATAATAATAAAAATAAACAACTGATTAGCAGTGCACTTCTGTTTCTGACACTCTACAATGAAGACGACGATGGCTTTCTTCCTCGGACAGTCAAGGGGGATGAAATATATTAAGACACCCTGCAACAGAACGGCAATCATCCCCAACGAAGGTTATGTCTAAGCAAATCTTGACACCTCAAGGTCATGTGCACCCCTCGCTCCTAGCGACTTCCATCTCTTCTTATGCCTAAAATATCTGTCCATAGTGCTCAATACTTCAACGATGATGAAGAGCTGAAAGAACGTATTACCACATGGTTGACTACATAGGCAGAAACCTTCTGTGAAGAAGGCATACATAATCTTGTGCCACGCTAAGACAAGTTCCTACAAAATTTCGGAAGCTATGTGGAAAAGTAGTTTAACAGTTGTACATTTTTGTACTATAAATATTTTGTGTATAACTGTACACGTTTGTTTTATATAACCAAACGGAACTTACTTTGAATGACATACGAGGTATGTCGACAAAGACACGCAAATTATTGCTCCAGCCTCCCGTTATTTGGACTGCGAAATCGATGAATCAATCGAAATACGATTATACGATCACCTTATTAGTGGGGAAAAAGGACTTCCATTAATCAAAATGTGAAATCCTATTTTATCAGATACTAAACAACAGCCGGCCGCGGTGACCGAGGGGACTGAGGCGCTCCAGTCATGGTCTGCACGGCCACTACGATCGGGCGTTGGAATCCTCCCTCGGGCATGGATATTTGTGCCGTCCTTAGTGTTAGCTAGCTCATAAGTAGTTTGTAAGTGTAGGGACTGATGACCCCGTATTTAAGTTCCATAAGCTCTACAAACATTTGATTTGATTTGATTTGAACTAAACAACAACGGTCTACTTTTCTACCATTTCAAAATGTTCAAATGTTTGTAGAGCTTATGGGACTTAACTACGGGGTCATCAGCCCCCAAACTTACAAACAACTTATGAACTAGCGTACAGGCACAAATATCCATGCCCGAGGGGGGATTCGAATCCCCGACCGCAGCGGCTGTGCAGACCGTGACTGACGCCGCAGACCGCTCGGCTACCGCGGCTGGATTCGAATTCTAAATTTTCGATTGATCGATTTGGCCAACTTCTACCGCTGGTGGCACTGCAGTACTCTTCGCTTCCCACAGGGCGTCCATTTCGTTTCTCCCCCACGTGCACAGGGCTGTTCCCGCGGTATATAGAAGCCGCCATATCTGATGTTTCTTCTCCCTTCCCCCACGCGGATCCTGTACGATCTCGTTCCTTTTCTTCACCTGTTTTTGTTGCAAGAGCTAGCTGTTGGTTCTCTCCCTACTTTCACCACAGGTGAAAACCCCTACCTATTCTCTTCTTAATTTTCTCATAACTGTACCTCCTCCATATTACTATGGACGCCGTGAAACCGTTTATTGGTTGTAACAGGAATACGGAACACGTGAGGGCCTAGTTGATGCTACCGCTCTGAGTGGCATGCATCAATTCTAAAAGTTACTTCACCAACCTGTCGTCTTCTTCAGTAAACATTCAGTTCGTTGGTTCTAGCTCTTGAGGCTGAAATTGTGTTGGGTACCTAGGAGCTGTTCCTCTCTTTAGTCATGAATTAAGGATCTTGGGGAGCCAACTAATTTATTAGTCATAACCGCAGAAAATTAGCAAACTGCACATACTTATCTATATTGTCTCTTATCTTTGCATTAAAGTTCAGAAGCGTTAATCTGCCATGACCATACAATAAATCCTAACTGACAAGACCACATATGTATCGGATTTTAGAATCTTTTGATACTTATGGAACGTGAAGTTCAGAACTCAAATAACAATCTACCAAAGCCATTCGACGCAACTCTCAAACACTCTCGAGAAAATCGAATTTGAAATTTTGCATTTAAGCTTAACTACCAATCAATAAGAAAGCCGCAGCATCCGTCGGTGTAGGTCAGAGCATTCTGGCTTTAGAACCCTATGGTCGGTGGTTCAAGTCCTTATGAGACAGTTTTTTTTATTATTTATTTTTATTCGAATACATATACAGTTTTAAAACCTAATGGTAATTTTTACGAAAAGTGCACGAATTTTTGTTTATTTGCAAGTTTCTATATTTTATAGAAGGTTGTTAATGACGATGGTTCACATTTTTACAGTATTGGCTTCACTATTAGTTGACGACGATAGTCTTTGGTTGTTCAGTGTGTGAAGAGCTACGACACTGTTCTTGGTAAGTCATCTCCTTAGCTATTAACGGCTTCCCTAGCAGATACACTATTCAACCATCGTTTTACGTGACGACACGCTGTTCAGCACGTCTACACACACACATAAACAAAAACTGACACAACACGTGTAATTAGAGATCCCGAAACGTTTTATTCGTAGACGAAAAAAATATTTGTCAAAGTATGAATCGAACCAAAGACCCTGTGGTTGTAAGACCAGGGCGCTACCACCTGAGCTACAACGACAGATACTGTAACTCAATTAGTGGTACTTCCGCGTACTTTGCAAAGTTTAAAGTCGATTTTCTCCAGAAGTTTTGAGAGTTGCGTCGAATGGCTTTGGCTGATTGTTATTTTACTTCTGAACTTCACATACCATAAGTACCAACAAATTATAAAATTCGATACCCTTGTGGTCTCCTTGAGAGATACTATGAGTGAACTGTCTGAGCACCGAATCTGGACTCCTACATGTTCAGTCTGAACACCTGATCTGAACTTCGGCAGCACGACCCACGTAGTTTTTCTCGCTCTGACTGGCGCCAAACATGGCCGACGCGTGACTTCTGCCTTTTTGTTAATATTTTGTTCTCATTTACAATTGAATTTTATACATTTGATTTTATTGACATAGCTTAATATTCAAGGGTACCCTGCTCAGAATTTTACCTGTCTTCAACAATTAGTTTATTAAATATGAATTAAAATATGACAGCGTTTTGGCGGGCGACCGCTTTATACATCAATCAGCGTGAGGTACCCGGGGATCTTTACTACCCGGTGTCTCACGAAAGACGCCTGGCAGGCGTCCGCGGATCACGCGGTACGGCTCCCGGCCGCCGCCATCGCATCCGCCGGCCACAGCAGCGCCCGATTCTCGAACTCTATTGTGCCGCGGGCGCATACACTAAGTCTAAAAAACATTGCCATCTGAGTAACCGAAGCTTACCTTTATTTACAGTAGATGTTCAAAATGTTCTCCCTCTATGGAAAGAGCGGTCTGACATCTCTTGAACACATTTGCGAACACTCGACGAATTTCGGCTGCCGAAAGCTGGGAAATGACTAGTCCAATCCTGTCTTTCCACTTTTAGAATGTATGGGGATTGCTTGCATACACCTTATATTTGAACATTCCCCAAAGATAAAAGTCACAGGAATTTAGATTTGTAGAACGAGGAGGCCAGTCAACTATTCTATCTTGAAAAACAATTCGTACTGCTTCTATAGATGCATTGGCAATGTGTGGTCTTGCATTTTCCTGCATGAAACAACCGTACAGCTTTTCGTTGGGTGAAAGTTCTTGGAAAAAATGTATGCAGGAAATTGTTCACATACCTGACAGAATTTGTTTGGTGGAAAAAAGATTGGCCCAGTTATTCGCCTCACACTAATTATACACCACACTCCAGCTTTCACGTCATGAAGAGGGTGTTGATGTAATTCATGTGGATTTTCTCAGCTCCAACGTCGAATGTTCTGCGAATTTACGTAGCCTGACAAATGCAGCCATGCTTCATCAGAAAAATAAAGCATCTCACCATCAACTTCCCCATCGTGCACAGACCTACAACAGCCAGTTACAGTAACGACGTCGAGGAACAGTATCAGAGTTCGTGAGTTGATGCACTACTGTTATTTTGTACGGTACGGCTCCAAATTCAGTTTGTGTACTGGTCTGTGAGTAGATGCTCTTGACACACCCATCTGATGTGCCAAACTGCGAAGGGATTTTCTCGGACTTTTTTCCAAGGCCTCCCCTATCTTGTCTAATTTATTTTCGGTTAGAAAACTAACAGCTCTAGGCCTTTGTTCATCTAACACAGATCCAGTCTTTTGAAATTTCGTCACTAATCTGAGTATCGTAGATTCATTGGGAACATGCACACCTGGAAATTCTAGCCGATGTTCCACATACGATTCTGTTTTGCATTGATCAGCACAAGAAACACTCGTTGATCCTTTGGGTTTGCCATACTGAAAGGAAACCCGACAGCAAACTCAAAACAAAACACCCGAACACTGTGTCACGCAGTACAGAACACAAAAGCACGGTGTTTCTACCTGTTGCCATGAGTCGCAGAACACGCAGAGCGGCGACCGGCAGGCGGAGCGGCAGCAGCCGGCAAACGCGGACCTCTGCCAGGCGTCTTTCGTGAGACACCCTGTACATTCCTCTCACGAAAACTCGACCTCCTGTCTGCAACTGTTACGCTTCTCACACTACCTGTACCATCTGTTGCCTACTCGTTGTTACCTACTGTACAGAAGCGATTCTCAAATCTGAATATGATGCCTGTAAGCCAGAAATATTACAATATGTCGAGCCCATTCCAGTGACAGTGGAGCAGCTTATTCATGCTGCCTTTGACAGTGTTAGTTCGTAGTCTGGCCGATGTCATCATGTGAGACAGGACATGCTATTACTCGAACACGCATTCGTTGAGGCACGCGCGTCCATATCAACACGTACTGTAACGTTTGCTGCGTGTTACCGTGGCTATTTGATCGCAGACTCTGTAACATGTTGAATAAATGATCATTTGCATGGAAAACGTGCGTTTTCGTACATACTTTCTCTTCGATCAATCCGTAGATTTTGTACACGCTATATACACACGTTTTCGTTTCTACATATCTACATAAATCTTCTGCAAGTCACATTGAAGTGCATGACAGAGTGTTCATCGAATCGCTTTTACGATGTTTCTCTACAGTTTCATTCTCTGATAGCTCCAGGGGGGAAAAGGAACAATTAAATCTTTCTGTTTTCTATCTGACTTCTCTTATTTTATTATGATGCTCATGTCTCCCTATATTCGGAAGAGAAAGATGGTAAAGGAAACTTTCATAAATAGTTTTCGTCGCAACGAGTAACGCGTTTGTTTTAATGATTTCCACCCCAACTCGTTCATCATTTCCGCGACACTCTCTCCTCTATATCGCGATAATACAAAACGAGCTGACCTTTCTGAATTTTCTCTAAATGGCCTGTTAGTCCCACTTGGTGGGGATACCACAATGCGCAGCAATACTCCAAAACAGGATACACAAGTGTAGTGTAGGCAGTTTCCTTGATAGAACTGTGGCACCTTCTAAGTGTTGTGTCAATGAAACGTAGTCTTTGGTTCGCCATACCTACAATATTTTCTGAGTGTTCTTTCCAATTTAAGTTGTTGGTAATTGTTACTTCTAGGTATTCAGTAGAATTTAAGGCCTGTATGTTTGACTGATTTATGCAGTAAATGAAGTTTAACGGATTTCTTTTAGTGGTCATATGGATGACTTCGCACTTCTCATTATTAAGGGCCAATCGGCATTTTTTTACACCGTGCAGGTAACTTATCTAAATCATTTTGCAGTTGCTTTTGATCTTGTAGTGGCTTTAGTAACCGATAAGTGAATGCATCATCTGCGAACAGTCTGCTAAATCGTTTATAAAGGTACGGAACAGTCGAGGCCCTATAACACATCCCTGGGGAACGCCGAACATGTCTTCTGTTCTACTCGATGACTTACCGTCAGTTACAACGTACTGTGACATTTCTGGCAGGAAATTATGAATCCAGTCGCACTACTGTGGCGATATTGCATACGCAAGCAATTTGCTTACAAGACGCTTGTGAGGTACAGTGTCAAAAGCCTTCCGGTAATCTACAAAAACCGAAACTATTTGGCATCCCTTTTCGATAGCACTTATCCCAACATGTGAGTACAGAGCTAGCTGGGTTTCACAAGGACACTTTTCTGAATCCGTGTTGACAACGGATCAATACGGCGTTCCTGTCGAGGTAGATCATAATATTTGAGGAAAGTATATGTTCTAAAATGCTGCTGCAAACCGACGTCAATGACACAGGGCTGTAATTTTGTGGATCACTCCTATATCACTGCATTTCGTGAATATTGGCGTAACCTGTGCATCTTTACAGTCTTCGGGTATGGAACGTTAGCTGAGCGAGCGGTTAAATATTATAACTAGGTATGGAGCTATTACATGAACATTTTCTGAAAGGAAACCAGTTAGTATGCAATCGGGACCGGCAGACCTACTTTTGTTAAGTGATTGAACTTGCTTTAATTAATACACCAGGACTTTTGAACTTATAAATTACGCATACTGGCAGCTGTTCTTGATACGAATTCTGGATTACTGCTTCTTTCGGAAGGTTGTATTGAGCAATTCTGCTTTAGCAGAACTGTCATCAGTAGCATCACCGTTATTAATGGAATCGCCGGTTTCACAAGTTGAGGCCTAATAAAAATTGTTAGTCGTCGTAATAAAGACTGCATGTGTTTCAGGTTAACGAACATTTTTACCGCACACACACACACACACACACACACACACACAAACGGGAGTGTTTGCAGAGAACGGTGTATCCTGGGGGCTAATGGACCTACACCAGAACACGTGGTCCCTGTGTCGTTTGTTCCCACGGGGTTGGTAGGCCTGTTCAAACACACGAGGCCTAGCAGCGGCACTCAGAGCCGCGGCGGATGCAACCCTGTCGAGAGATCGATATTCCTCGACGGATGTCCGACTGGCACATTTCCTTATCGACACTAATCGAGAAAGGTCTGACAAACTTGATATGGGGGATGGGTACAATGCTGGAATTTTTTAAAAGGGGTGAAGATTTCATTTTATTCACAAAAGTACCGAAAAAATGTGACGATGTCCAGTCCTTTTTCCCCCCTAACTTTAACAACCCAGAGTGAAGATAAATTAAAACTGATGTGTATTTTATTATTAGTTGGGGGGGGGGGGGGGAAATTATTCAAAGTCTTTTATAGTATTCTGACCTTGTCGCCTCAATTACTGTTTTAAAATTAATTTGTCATGTTTGAGTTCAACCTAGTAAAGAACGTCGTCTTCAATTAGTCAGTGTGTTTCAGCAAAGAAAAATATCAATGTGGAAAAATAATGAAGACCTGAAAGTAGAAATTCTGTAACAATCATGTAGTTCAGCGTCTTCTCATTGAGAAATGAAGACTCCACCACGACGTACAGGATTCTTGAAACATTATCTGTAGCTCAAGAAGCTCGAAAACTTAGTTCCTCGGTTGACTGAGTATTCAAAGTCTGCATGTGCATAACTCTTCTGCTTCCGCGAAAGGATCGAATACTGTTTATCTTTATATAAATTATTAATAGATGCCGGCTCGTCGCACTCACACACAAGGAAACAGCACAGTTCGAAGAACTAAACTTCCGCATTCGCTAAATGTTCATAAATAAGATGAAATTGATAAATAACTTTTCAGAAAAAAAGTATTACCTTTTAGATAAGATCTATTTACAATTATCTTAACGATTCAATGTAAACATATTACCTTTAATTGTAGCGTGATTTTATATTTTTGGTGTGTCGTAAATAACAACCGTAGTGCCGGCCGCGGTGGCCGAGGTGACTGAGGCGCTCCAGTCACGGTCAGCACGGCCACTACGGTCGGGGGTTCGAATCCCCCCTCTGGCATGGATATTTGTGCCGTCCTAGTTCGTAAGTAGTTCATACGTAGTTTATAAGTTTAGGGACTGATGACCCAGTAGTTAAGTCCCATTAACCTTTATTAATCTAATATATATATTTATTTATATATACATATATATCTAACAACCGTAGTGATGGAAAGTCGTCTTCACTGGCAAAAACAAGAAAAATAACTATTAATGTCGTTAAAGAAAGTTCGCATTGTAGGGCAATAATAAATGCTTACTATTTTGGTGTGGTGTTTGTTCTTTCGGACATGTTTGATTGTTTTGTTTTTTTGGTTGATTGGTTGTTTTCACTTATTCTTACGTGTTCACGATGTCTTGTGAGGAAATTACGTCCAGTCTGACTAATGTAAAAGCTGTTAAAATTGTCACATGTGATTTTATAATTACCTGGTTCCAAGTATTGGAAATTACTGATGGATGTGAAGTGTAGTTTTGTTCTTAGATTGTTGTTAGTGCGAAAAGCAAATTTAATCCTGGTGTTTTGAAAAGTTCGTTAATTTTCATGGATATTTTACCGAAGTATGTGGTAAACATACTTATGAAACAGCTGTAGCACTATTAAATAAAATATAAGCAGCAATCCGGATCTTTCATTGCAATGTCTTTCTACGACATATATGATGCTGCAGGTCCAACAATCAGTAAATTGTCATCAGTGTCATATGACACATTGGGAATGTACTAAGTTTTAAACGCCTGAAATTAAAACTTATGAATACCATAGAAAGCATACGATACAACAAGAAGTGCCTTCAATAACAGCAAAATCAAACCTAGTACAACGTATCAAGACCTTTGCTGAGAAAACGTGGCTCAGCCAAGAAATAAGTGACAAAATTCGCCATAAAGAGAAACTAAATCAAGAAATGCACCTTTTACATCTTTACCTTAGCAAGTTACTGTGTCCTGTGATATTTGATAATGTTTTTAAATTTATAGATCATTATGTTGTTTATTGCAACAAATATGTTCGATATACAAATACAAAAAAATTCAACAAACTTTTACAAAACAGAGATAAAACAAAAAATTTAAACATAGAATGCAATTCTACATTCACATTTGTCACAAGAATAAAAAACCTAACAATCATCCAATTCACAGATACTGAAACAAATTTACTAGAGGAAGGTTTTAAATATAATATAAAACCTAAATTTCAGAGCAAATCTATCAAACATATGATAGCAAACACTAAGGTGACAATTGACTGTGCAAAAGTACCTATCAGAAAACATAATGAACTTATTGTCAATACAGCTAAAATAATTGATCATCAATTAAATATTACACCCACAATAAGACAAATAGTAGAAAACAAAACACTGAGCCAAATAAATGAAAAAACTAATAGATAACCAAGCTATAGTCATTAAATCTGACAAAGGCAATAAAGTGGTCATAATAAAACAAGATGATCACACAAACAAAATCCTAAACTTCTTTGAAGAAAATATAACGGAAATGACACATAATCCAACAAATAAATATGCTGCACGAATTAAAAAATGTATCAATAATTGCAGTATGATATTAACTAACTTCAGAAAGAAATCAACAATCATAATTATTCCACGTACACCAAAATTAAGAGCTATGCCTACGGTACATAAACATCTAATTCCTATACGGCCTGTTGCAATTTGTATAAACTGACCAACATATAACATTAGCAAAAAATTAAATTAAATCCTAACAAAATCATAAACCTTCAACAAAAAATACACAGTAAAAAATTCACGACAACTAGCTGATAAAATAAGAAACATCATTATCCCACCGAACTCTAGATTTGTTTCACTGGATATCAAAAACCTATACACCAATATTCCAATAAAAGAAACAATCAATATCATAAATGAAAACCTCTTACAATACAGAAAAATTTCTATCATAGAAACGAATGAAATCATTAATCTCCTAACAACTATCTTATCACAGAATTATTTCGAATTAAATAACAAAATTTACACTCAAGCAGACTGTGTAGCCATGGGAAGTAGCATAGCAAGCACATTAGCAGACAACTTTCTCAATACCCTAGAAGATAAGCTATTCACATCTGAACAACAAATTTTAAAACAAATCATTTATTACTACCGTTATGTAGATGATACGCTAATGCTTATAAATGGAACCAATGACGACACACACAAAATTTATCAACTTTTTAACAACCTACACCCTAATATAAAATTCACGATTGAACAAGAAGTAAATGATTCAATAATTTTTTTAGATCTTACAATTACTAAAATTAACAACCAACACAACTTCGAAATTTATAGAAAGCCTACCACCACAGATTGTATCATAAATGCTAACTCATGTCATCCCATGTCTCATAAACTAGCATTTTTCAACTCAATGATTAATAGGATGATCAAGTTACCTCTTCAGAAAGCAGCAACTCTTTCAATTCTTCAGTACATAGCATTCAGAAACAACTTTAATCCAGAGATTATCACTCAGTTGTATAAGAAACAAATTACACTGAATGAAGACCAAACACACAGAGACATCCACCTAGCTAGAGACGAAAATTTAAATACATACCCGCCACATACTTCAGTAAAATATCCAACAAAATTAACGAACTTTTCAAAACACCAGGATTAAATTTGCTTTTCGCACTAACAACAATCTAAGAACAAAACTACACTTCACATCCATCAGTAATTTCCAATACTTGGAACCAGGTATTTATAAAATCACATGTGACAATTATAACAGCTTTTACATTGGTCATACTGGACGTAATTTCCTCACAAGATATCGTGAACACGTAAGGATAAGTGAAAACAACCAATCTAGTTTCTATTTACATCTCAGAAACGTAAACCATTCAGCACTTAACAACGAAAATGCACTTACGATATTGCATAAAATACCAAAGGGAATAGAAATGAATATTTTGGAAGAATTTGAAATATATATTCACACTAAAATTTATCCGAACGAAATACTTAATGAACACACTGATCTCAAACATAAATTTATTTTATTGACTTTATCGATGAAGAAGGCTGAGAAGCAAAGATATACTAAATTAGCAGAGGAAAAAAGGAAATAAACCTCTCTGACCAATGTTAACATTAAAAGTCTCTGATAACTTAGTCGATTACTATATATGTATTCATCTTTGACAGAGCTGTTGTTGATAACGCAAAATATAAAATATTTCTTTAATTTAACGTTTTAACGTAAAAAGCTGCATAATACCTGACAGCTAAAAACCGTATATAACAACTAAATACGTGAATATTTTCATACAGTTTATGCAACAGTTACGCCAGATGTCAGCATATAACGTCCAAACATCGTAGACGTAAGTTATAAGGAAAATTTATAACAAAAATATAAATTTATGTATATTTTCCTATTGTTTGATTTGTAATTAATGTAATTCTTATATACGCAGGTGCTTGACAATGACAAACTGTTGAAACAGCTGTAGCACTATTAAATAAAATATAAGCAGCAATCCAGAACTTTCATTGCAGCAAAAAGAATTCCGAAACGTATTTGTATTTTAGTTAATTATTTTTTTAGAAGGACTTTCTATCATTAAAGTATGATCATGCTATAATTACAAGAAGGTATAAACAAGTTATAAAAAGCATTTCTATTCTGCTCGCTGCGGGAAAAACTTGCTAAGCTGTGCTTTAAAAAATGTGCGGTTTTGATTTCCTTTTTCCATTCATTTTTAACATGAAACAGGAAAGTTTTTTATGCTTAAATGTATAATCACGCCTGTTCGTACAATAAAATCATTAAAAGTACGGCCATTAAAACTACTAACCTCACAGATAGAGCAACTCGAAAGGTTTTTCTAATAACCCGTTTCCAATTGATTTACCCATCCATTTTGACTTAAATTACCAGAGTCCCAATAACAATAAATAATATCAGAGAGAGAGGTGGAGGAGGAGATTCAGATTGGGAATGAAATGGATTTAAAAAGGGGGGATGATATAGGCTCAGAGAGGTTAAGGGATAAGAGGGTGTGTTGTGAAGGTGATGGGAAAAAAGACAGGTGGAGGAGGCGACGTGAAAATAGAAGAGGGAGGAAGGGATAGATGTAGGGAGAAGAAGAGGAGAGATTGGGGTATATAACCCATACACATTAGCTACTGCGAAGCGTTGCCGGGTTTGCTAGTTAATGATAAAGGAGAGGAAGGATTGAGGAGGATTGACAGTGGCTGCTTTAGGGCACTGAAATGAAAAAATGGCGACAAGTGAAAATGTGAGCCCAACCAGGAATCGAAACCGGGTCTCCCGCTATGCGCCAGCGGTTGCCACCCGTATCCCCCCCCCCGTCCGTTTCAAATTCCCGCTAGTCGCACGCTATGTCTGTAGCCTCTATAATTGATGCCTCTTACACTCGCTATTACGGATTCCCGTGCGAGGTTGGTCGTATGACCGCATCTGCGGTGAAGTAATTGAAGCTGACGCCGTCGTCGCGTCTAAATACTTATTATTTTGGTGTGCTGCCTGTTCTTTCGGACAACACTTGCTATTATTTTTTCCTGATCTTGCAGTTTCTTGGCGTGCACGTTCGGACGAGAAATGTGAACTTGAAAGAGAGCTTGTTGCACACAAAGTGAGGAAGACGCCGCGCGGGAGTAGCCGAGCGGTCTGGAGCACTATGTTACGGATCGCGCGGCCCCCCGCGTCGTAGGTGCGAAACCTCCCTCGGGCATGGATGTGTGTGTGTTGTCCTTAGGTTAGTTTACCTAATTTTAAGTAGTTTGTAAAACTAGGGACTGATGACCAACGTAGTTTGCTCCCATAAGAATTACAAATATTTGAACATTATTGATAAAGACACCTACGAGTCGGAAAGCTCCTGTGGAATACTCTTTTAGCGGTAGCACTACTGTTGTAGAAGTCATAAACATACAACATATCTGCTATTCCTCGTTACTGTGGATGTCTGACAATGTTCGCAGCGCTTCTGCGAATAGGGTTAATGCTATACACCACACAGCTAATCGATCAGTTGCCGGTACACCACACAAAGCGGCTTACAAAGCACAACTGCGCATACAACGGGAGATTAGGTGGTAGGTTGCATTGCGTAAACACGGTTTGCAACCGTGCATTGTTCGCAAGAAAACTACGTTACGTTCCAGTTGCAGTACATATACCTATCTCGTTCTGCACATTATTTTTGCAGAATTACGTTTCCTTACAATACCAATTGCATCTTAACGAAGCATTTGCGGACCTATATTTATAAACCTTTTTTTTTTTTTTTGCTGAGAATTGCTTATACTTTCACTATGTATAATATTGGCTTCTCCACCACAATCACCTTGTATAGAAATAGGTCACCAAGCACTGCGCTGCTGCAGGTGAAAAGAGATTGTGACGTTTCCTGGGTCGTAGTTCGTTGTAGTCTTGTGTAGTTCGCGAACGAACTAGTTCGGAAGAGCGTTTCCATAGGCGAACTACGCGAATTAGTTCGCAGATCGCTCGCCTTTTAGTTCGTCCGCTCCTTTTCCGAAGACTGACGGAGTACAGCAAGAGAACGCGACAGCGCGCGGAATCGCGTGATTCCCTTGTGCCAGATACCGTCATTTCGAGCTGAGATGCAGCTCAGCTGTAGTTTCATATTTTACGCTTGGGCAACACTGATCATTACATAAAAAAAGCTGACATAACAAAAGAAAGAGCTCTTTTAGTAGCGGTAGCAAAAGCCAAAAAGAGCAGACGAACTACAAAGAGCGACCTATTTCGCGGCCGAGCTGCGAACTAAAAGGAGAACTACCGGTCGCGAACTAAAATATGCGCGTTCGGTTGCCAACTAAAATATGCGCGATCGTTCGCTAACTAAAATATGTGCAATAGGTCGCCCACTAAAACATGCGTTACCGGTGGCGAACTATTATGCCAAACGTATCTCGCTTCTTGGTTCGTTGGATTCTTTTCGGAAAACCGACGCGCAATAGTGAGAGGACGCGCAGCAGAATTAAGAATCACGTGTTTGCCTTCTGCTGATGAGAGCCATTTCGAGGCGAGCGTCTGCCTGCTAGATTACATAGTTCAATGCTATAAAATTTCTGTTTTGATGTACTCTGCACTCTACAAAATCTGACTAATAAATTCCATAATGCCCAGATATAGAGATAACTAACTCTAAACTTAGACGCGAGAAATTTTGCACATAATGTTTCTTTTGGTTTGCGTGCGCATGCAGCAGCTAGGTGGGGGAACTTCTCCCTCCACCTGCATGCGCAGACCACGCCGCTCAACCGTCGCTGACGAACTAAAAGAACGTAGTGAGCGCTCCCGGTCGCGAACTATTATGCGCATGTCTAGTTCGTTGCCTCTTGTTGATTCCCGTGTATCACAACTCTCTGTAACGACTGGCCGAAATATCACGGGGCAGCACTAGCCTACTACAAAAGATGTAGGCGACGAATAGAATTGTAGTTCATTGACACTTTAATGAATCACTAGTGCCCAATTGTCCCCTTTCATTGCCAGCGTACAAGTCTCGTCAATAATAGTCACTACCATCCAGTTCCACACGTCAATAACACAGTTTACACAGTTCGTTTGTGGAATACTCTTAACCTAATAAAAGCTCCCGCGGTGTACGTTTATAGTTGGCGTCACGTAAGAAGGCGCTTCGCGGCATAGAGGCGGGACGATAGGGGAAGCGTGGAGGGGAGGGGAGGGAGCTACGGCCGAGCGTCGACAGTGGAGCCTGCGGGAGAAACACTGCCGAACTCGCGGCCAGCGACGCGGTCTACAGGGTGAACATTACTGGCTGTCACTGTGGCAATGGAGGGGGATGCGCAGAACTCCTGAAAAGTGGGCCTCATTCGTAGGTGACGCAAAGTATAGCGTGTATGAAAAAATTGTTAAAATGTCTTGGTCGCAGTTAGCTTTATTTCATGACGCGTTTTGAGAATATCATCATCAGAAAAAGATTTTAAAAAACGATGGGAATTACACCATCTTGGTATAGATGCCTGATTACAAATTTAAAATACCATCATGGATGTCTGGTGAAGGTGTTCAACCAGACTTACATGCTCAACTGGTTGAACACCTTCACCAGACATCCATGATGGTATTTTAAATTTGTAATCAGGCATCTATACCAAGATGGTGTAATTCCCATCGTTTTTAAAATCTTTTTCTGATGATGATGTTCTCGAAACGCTTCATGAAATAAAGCTAACTGCGACCAAGACATTTCAACAATTTTTTCATACATGCCAACGTAAGGTCGCGTGTCCACAAGAATGGAAGGTTTTATGAACCAAGTGATAAAGTATAGCGTGGCACGAACATTAAGAAGCCTCCCTAGAGTATGTGTGTGCGTGTTTCTCCTAGGCTTAAGTTAAAGTAGTATATATGTCTAGCGTCCGATGACCTCGGCAGTTTGGCAATACAGAATCTCGAAATAAATTCATGACAAGTGACAAACATGCATCAGAGATTGGACGAATCGAGAGGATAAAAAAAAAACTAGTTACCTCAGTGAAACCATACAAGAGAACTAACAGCTGCTGTTTGGGACCGGATTTCAGAAATGGAGAGAGGTTATGCATTAGCTAAAAACATTTACAACACAAAGTTGGCGTTCTCTTGGAATGCTGAAATAAAGCACTACAATGCGGAGGTAAAAACGAGTGTCTGTTTGCCAGTGAATACCCCCAAGTGAATTACAATGTATAAAAGCAGCAATGAAATTTACAAACACACTGACATAACGCAAAGATCTGGAAATGGTCAACATTCAGGAAGTTCATATGATTTGGTTCTGGGGGAAGCTGTTTGATATATATATATATATATATATATATATATATATATATATATATATATATATATATATATATAAAGCTTATTGAATTTACTAATCTATGACTTATTATTTCACTTTTTATAATTTAACCAATTATGCTACGAAGAAACTTGCACAAGAAATAAAATGAATAGGCTCGCATTAATTTGAAAGTGGAAGAGGAGCAACCTCGTGGAAATTAAGTGTATATAATCAGCTCCTAAAATAGTTAAGCAGCTTCTGTGGTACTAGTCAAAGAGCTAGATCTTTACATTTTAAGTAAATGAGACTTTATGTATAAAAATTGAACAAAAATAACAGTAATGTCGTTCACAACATTCCACTCGGTGGCGCCGCCGACCTGTTAAGCAGCGGGTCGCCGTATATGAACAGTCGGCTCGTAACGTCAGCATAGCAGTAACAATAGCGGCAGCATCAAAGCTGGTCGCGGCTACATTTAAAACCGATCATAGTAACAGCAGCACACGTTCTCAGTGGCGGCATTAAGTTGGTGACCCATTCTCACGTTCATTTGTGCTTGTGATTTATTACATTTGAAAAATTTAAAATTTCCGTTGCCGATCTTTAAAAAAAAATGAAAACAATAAAATGTAATAAAATTGAAAAAATCTTTGACACCTACTGGAGGGGGCTTCAGCTACATTAACGTCCCCCGCTCCATCGCTCTCCGTGGCTGCGCCACTGTTTCGGACCATAATTCAAAATTTGGAAGGATTTTAAGTCAGAACTAAAAACACTGGAAGAGCCTAAGAACCTGGACGGATGAACAGAAGCAACAGCACAATGTCCATATGAAGAAGTACTGGAGAAAGAGGCAACTTCAGATAAGAATAAACGGAACTGTTGCGTAAGCCAAAGTGGTAAAACATGTAAAATAAATTATTTTAAAAAACACTTGCTTCTCTCTCAAGCTCCCAACTAAATCTAACGTAATAGTTACGAATAGTTTTTTACATTAACATGTTCAATCCTTCTGGATCATCTTCAGAATCTTACGTCTGCAACCCCTCTCGTCTATGTTGTGACAAGTAAGTAATTTCTATTGTTGTATCAACCAAGGCAAAGTAACACCAACATCTCCATTATTTACGATGATATATCACTCATCGCAGATACTATGAGCGAAGAGTAGGCATCTCTTGTCTTCAATACATTCCATTTCACCGGAATACCGAACAAAATTGAGGGGTCTAGTGAGAGAGGGAGCTATGCCACTCTGAGGAGAAATGGAGATATTTTTCTAAAGCGGGTTCATTTTTTCGTCTTACTTATTGTTATGGAAATTCTGCAAAAGTAAAAATATTTATTTTTATGTAAATAGCACTGATTATGACATTGTAGGCTTTAATTAACTATATTTACCACTTATTTTAAAACGCTGTGAAAATAACTCCACCCGTCAGAATGCTGTCAAATTGCAACAGAATATTATTGGAGAAGGGGGAAAACGTATGACAGAAGAAAAATAAATAGTAGCAATAGATGACGCTGTAAGCACCGTAATTTAATCATTTCATGCCCGAATTATAAATTGTCTGAGAACTGACACCTGGAGGGTAGGCAACCATCGCTGCCCCTCATCCCCGCTGGTTAGCTACTCACGCACACTAAAGCCAGTTCTTACAATATCCAGTAAACTGTTTACGGGAACTTCACATATAGTTTGATTTTACAATGTCCAGTTAAGAGGCATCTGACCGTAAACTATTCGTTAACCGGCAGTTATCTTTGTCGAAGCATTATCCTCCTTATAGTCTTAAGTAACAAGTGGGGGGAAAAAGGATATACTTTCAGTTATTTTGTCAAGTAGGCTCAACCACGGAGATCGTGTAAAATCACTAAACTATGACGCGTTTTAAGGGTCAATCCCTCATCATCAGATAAACTATACAAGAATCTTAAAACCTGAGACAATTAAAGATTCTCTGTGGTTGAGCGTGCTTGACAAAATAATTAAGTATACAACCGCGATCTCACATCCATTATGGATATAATAAAATATACATTCAGTTCTTTGAAAGTGCGATATGGTCAAATTACGATACGCAGAAGAAGAACAAACTTATTTGAAACGATGGAAAATCAAGAATTTTTCAAGCCATTCCGCCTGACAGAATGAACAGTTTATCTACTCCATGATGTTATGTATGATCCAATTCGACATAAAACACAAAGGAAATTTCTTGTTCTGTAATAATTGTTCGTTACGGCTCTTCTAAATTATTCCTTAAAATTTTTAAGAATACTCGACAAAAATAAAGACATTGCATTGCATTTCCATTTCACGATTCATGCTGTCTCTCCTATGACTCAACTACTTCGCACCTTGCGATTTTACGCTCTAGGAATCATGCTAAGTTCACTTGGTGATTTCATAGGTGTTAGCACAGCCACTGCTTTCCAAAACTGTGAATACACATGTTGCTATAACAGAATAGAGTGTTTGATATTTGTTCTTGTGCATATTTTATTAAATGCAGCAATAAGTTGTTATAAAATACAAAATATTATTAATATATATAATACAAAATATTATTAATATGTATAATTATTGTCCTTTTTCAAATTTACTCATTCAATAATTCCATTTAACCAGCCCCACTCAAGACTTTCTCTTTCCTACTCATGTCTTTCCCTTTCCCACCCACGTCTCTTTAGTCCGTGTTTCTTCCTCCGTATAAAACATTTCTAGAATAGTGTGTGAAGCGTCCTTATAAGAGTTTTCAATTTTCCTTTTTTTTTCCTTGGACTTACCCTCAACCACCAGTTCTGGACTTGTAACAAATTTGAGGTGTGTAGTTGAGCAGGACATCTACATGTGTTCTCTATTCTGTTCCTGTCATTTCAGTGACAATAGTTTCGGTTACTCGATTAGAGACTCGTCACTGACCTCAGTGAGGCTGCAAGTTTTTGTAGACACGCCGGCCGATTTTTTTTTCTTTCTTTTTTTACTGGTGAAAGGTATTTCAGGCTGCTTTTATAATCAGTTCATCACAATGACATTCGCGGCAAATCATGTCACTGCAACTGGATAAAATTTTAGTTTACGTCCCAGCCGTCTTGACCGTTATGTTGGCAATATCAATAATACGGGAGAATAAGCTTTGCCTGTAATGGTTCTTGTATGTACCCTTGTCCGATCTCGTGTAACAAAAATTGCATGACAAAACATGTGCATTGTTAAGAGATTGGCTAATGACAACGTCACATTATTGACAATATTCAGCATCTGTTGCCAACATTACCAAATGAAGCCTCCGGACTGTGAAGTGAAATTTAACTCTTTGCCCTGTTCTACGGGTGAGTTGCTGCCATCTGTGGTCACGAATAATTACTTCTGGCACGAGACATAACAAAAAAAAAAAAAAAAAAAAAAAAAAAAAAAAAAAAAAAAAACAGTAGCAAACAGGGATAAAACTACATCTGATACGAAATTACCTACAGGAAGATGATGATTCCTATAAGTAATGCTATTAAAGAAGACTGACATATATAACAACTGACTGTGACTGCAATAAGTTAAATTGGGACATAAACACGGCATTTCCATCATACGGGTTATCCAGTACAAAACCCCTTCCTCACACAGATTCACGTGTGGTGACCGAGTTTATTTTTGGAAATGGCTTAGGGAAAAGATAGCGCTTCTCACCAGAACTTCAGATGACTCCGTTGAACCAATATTATTGTACAGACCAGACAAACATTACTACCCACAATGGAAAACTAATGCCATTACGTGGCTAGTAGGACAATTCAAGAGCTATGTCAAAAACAAACTCGGCGGTGACAGTATTATAGAGTTTCAAATGTTTGTAGAGCTTATGGGACTTAACTAAGGGGTAATCAGTCCCTAAACTTACAAACTACTTCTCAACTAGCTACAACTAAGAACGGCACAAATATCCATGCCCGAGGGGGGATTCGAACCCCCGACCGTATGGCCATGCAGACCGTGACTCGCGCGCCGCAGAGCGCTCGGCCACCGCGGCCCGCCTATAGAGTTTATAACACACACATGGAAACTGAGTACGTCAAGTTGTGTGATTATGAACATCACTTGAAGAAATTTCAAAATGCACTTCATATAATTTTTAACAAGACAGGCATAGGCCAGTGGTGTGTCAAGTATTAAATACATGGCTGTCTAGGAAATGGGCAAAACACCTGTGACATATGTGATTTATGGAGGGACACCTGAATTATGAAAACACCCTGAAAAGGAAAAATGTAAAACAAGAGTATAAATACGAAGGAGAAGCTTATTGTTTATATCTATATATTACTGTAACAGAATTAAAATATTAATAACTGTAAAACCTGTAAATACTGACCAATGAAAGTAATAAATGATTTTTTTTTTAAAAAGCGGTAGTACTCATTAAGCTCAGTACCGTTTCTATATTCTTTTCATGCATTATGGCTGGTCTGCTATCCCCTCACGTTAAGAAAAATTCTTTCTTTTCATCCGCTAGTTCCTTTTTTAACCGTCTTCTTTATGTTTTCATAATTGTCCCTTAAATTTTTACAGGTCTTCTGTACATACACACTTCGTCACATATTTTGCTTTCCTCCTCGCATGTTAGAAAATCGATTTTCTTATTTTTAATGATATGATGCTCCTCTTCTATAATTTTAAGTAGAATCTCAGCCTGCCGTATCCTCTGTTTACTATTCACCATCGTTCAAACAGCGTACGAGATTAATTTCCTTCACAAAAACTTTCAAAACATTGAAACGACCAGTCACGTTTGCCACAATCATGTTTACCAACTGCTTCAAATGCTGTACTTATTTGTTAACTATCAGTAAAAAACCGTTGGATGGTAAGAACCAAAGTGCATTTACTAAAAGTTTACTCTGACCGTAAAATTTACTGGCGGTTAATTCTTACTCTGACTTTATCGTACATCGTAAGAATGGGCCTAACACTTAGGGAAGTCTACAAGTAGCTAACCAGCCGGGCAGCGGGGCAGCGGTGGTTGCTGTCCTCCAGGCGTCAAGTCTCGTAAGTCTCTCTTCCATTTGTCTGGATTAAGATTGCGTTTTTCACCACCTCTTTCAACATTCTCTGATACACAAGGATCCATGTTTCACGTACTATTATATAACAGGGCTACCAATCGACCAGTATTACAACAACTTATACACAGAAGAATGACATAATACGTTGGTTACAAGATGGAGACATAAATTATGTATAGCAGTTATGAAAGAAGATGGATGTAGGAGCAAGCAGTACGTTTTTTGAACAATATGTTCTTCCCTTATTAATGATAAAACAATCTGTAACACACAGCGATCACAGAATAACATAGGCCATACCACCTACATAACACAGGCAGTGAAACCCGGCAGCCATCTTGGTTGGGTGTAGAAATAGAGTTGGCCAAAAAATGTGTAGTTCTTCAAGTAGCGCTCGCCTCAATTACATTGTCATTTGAACCCCTTAGGACAGGAAAAAAATTACCAGACTGAATACTGAAGAAATGCAACAGTGTTCTTAGCAAGTACTATACGTATTGTGTTTGTATAAAAATAATAATTGAAACTGTTACTTTCATACGAAATTAAAATTACGACAAGAAGAAGTTAGTCGTCTGCCACTTATTTTTGTTTTGGGGTAGGGAAATTTTCGTTAGCGAGGAACTTGTAGATAATGAAATGAACTTTTCCTTTTATTGAAACAACTTTTTTATAGCTCCCCTGGTTTTTCACAAGTCTGGATACAACAGAGCGGTGGACCTCGTTACTTTCAGCGAGCACAGATTCTGTTGCCCACTCACCTTGTACTTTGTGACCAATTCTGATCAACATTTGTAATTTGGTATTCAATTTTCGGTATCCAATAATTATGACTCAATACTTTTTATTTATTTTATTACCAACTACTTGAACCGCTCCGACTTTGTACGGGTAATCTTTAAACTGCTTTAACTCGAGAACTGCAAAACGTATCGTGATGTGGTTTCTTTCAATTTCTTCGGAATGATCCTGTTTACAACGTAATCTATAGTAACTGCCAATACGAAAATGAGAAATATTTGAAATAAGGATAACAACATAGAATGGTTTACCACTTCCTCAATTTCGTGACCATTGTAGCGCAAACTATGAGACCTGCATCAAAGTTCATAGTACAGAATTATACAACTCTTGACGATTTGAAGAAGAAGAAAAAAGAAAAGAAGACCGCGAGAGCATATGTCTAACTTTTACAGATCTCCAACAATCCCTGTATCTGTAGTGTGAAGTCATCTGGCCTACGCTTTAGAAAAGAAAAATGATAAATGTGCGGTTTTTTTTTCTTTTCTTTTTGTAGATGTTTGTGAGTTCTGGAAGTTTATGCTATGTACATTGGCCTAACTCTTACAGTTTAGGCTCCAGAGCTGACTAAAATGCAAAGGCTGCAAACGATTCTATGTTATGTTTCTTATTTCAGTTTTTTTCATATATTCGTATTCACATTCAATATAGCCGAAGGTTATCCCAGGATTGTAAAAAATAAATTAAAAGAAACCGCATGACGATACGTTCGATACTCCTCGAGTTGCGTGCTTATGGAATATCTCCCCAATTGTGCGATTCGATTTACGATTTCTTATCAGAAAGGACACAGTTCGTTGTAATTGACGGTAAGTCATCGAGTAAAACGGTAGTCATTTCTGGCGTTCCCCAGGGGAGTCTTATAGGTTCCCTACTCTTCTTTGTGTTTATAAACGATTTAAGACAATCTGAAAAGCTTCCTTAGACTGTTCGCGGATGATGCTGTCGTTTATCGGTTAATGAAGTCAACAGAGGATCAAAAGCAGCCGCAAAGCGATTTAGACCAAATTTCTATATGGTGCGAAAATTGGCAATTGACACTAAATAAAGAAAAGTGTGAAGTAATACACATGACCACAAAAAGAAATCGGCTGAACTTCAATTACGCGATAAATCAGTCAAACCTTGATGTAAATTCTACAAAATACCTAAGAGCTACAATTACCAACAACTTAGACTGGAGAGAACACACAGAACATATTGTCGGGAAGGAGAACCAAAGATTACGTTTCATTGCCAGAACGCTTCGAAGATGTACCAGCTCCACCAAAGAGACTGCCTACATCACACTTGTGCGTCCTCTGCTGGAGTACTGTTGCCCCTTGTGGGACCCTGGTGAGGTGGGACTGACGGACGGAAGATATTGAGAAGGTTCAGAGAAGGGCAGCTCGTTTTGTTTTATCACGTTACGGGGGGGGGGGGGGGAGCGACACGGAAATGTTGCACGAATTGGGGTGGAAATTATTCAATGAAAGACGTTATTCATTGCGGCGTGATCTGTTTGCGAGGATTCAATCACCGACATTTACTGATGAATGTGAAAATATTTTGCTAGCACCCACCTACTTAGGGAGACACGACCATCCCAATAAGAGAAATCAGATCGAAAACGGAACGATTTAGATGTTCTTTCTTCCCGCGCGTTAATAGAGAATGGAACGGTAGAGAAAAGTTATGAAAGTGGTTAATGAACCCTCTGCCAGGCACTTAAATGTGATTTGCACGGCCGCTACGGTCGGGGGTTCGAATCCCCCCTCGGGCATGGATATTTGTGCCGTCCTAGTTCGTAAGTAGTTCATAAGTAGTTTGTAAGTTTAGGGACTGATGACCCCGTAGTTAAGTCCCATAAGCTTTACAAACATTTGAACATTTGTGATATGCAGTGTATCTATGTTGATGTAGTTATAAAAGGTTAAAAGGGCAGATAGAGGAAAAATGTGCTTCAAAATGTTTGTATAGCTTATGGGACTTAACTACGGGGTCATCAGTCCCTAAACTTACAACAAACTACTTATGAACTACTTACCAACTAGGACGGCACAAATATCCATGCCCGAGGGGGGATTCGAACCCCCGACCGTAGTGGCCGTGCAGACCGTGACCGAAGCGCCTCAGTCTCCTCGGCCACCGCGGCCGGCAAATGTGCTTCTATTTTGTATAATAGTATGATTTGCTATTCCTAGCTAAAAATTGTAATTATTTATAGCAAAAATAGATCATCAGAAAGGAACGCCTTAAAATATTCTGTGCTCGCTGCACTTAGATGTTGGTACATCTGCAACTGAAAAAGCGGACAACATTGGTAAGTGGCATAGCTCCTCCTCCCACTCAAAATGATTGCAGGGGCGCATTCAGTAATTACAACAACTGCTCCAGAAAGGGCGGGAACCACGTCACATGATTCTAGTTAAAAGGATAGGCGCAAGATGGCACGAGCATACTGAAAATGGACAAAGCTCAATTTTTCATGTAATGTGGCGCAGCCTATTCTTTCACTAGACCCCTTAATTACTTACTTACTTATTCTCACTTACTCCTTGGCGCTACAGCCCATGTAGAGCCTTGGCCTCTGACGATCGCAGTCCAATCCTGACGATTTTCTGCTCGTTTCCTCCATCTCCTATCTTTTTGAAATCGTTTTCTGCATCCTCCAGCCATCGCTTCCGAGGCCTCCCTTTGCTTCCTTTGCCACCTGGATTTCCTGTTATAGAGATACATTAATATTTTTTTTATTGAAAATTACATTTGCGAAGCTTGTCGCTAGCATCCGTTCTCTCTGCCAATAAATCCTTGTTTCAAGTAATACATTCAACTATTTCAAACGATCTGGAGAGAAAACGGAATCGCCGCGTTGGATTAGCCGAGCGGTCTAAAGCGTCTCGCTGCGGAGCGCGCGGTTGCTCGCCATGGAGGTTCGAGTCCTCCGTGGGGCATGGGTGTGTGTGTTGTCCGTAGGTTAGTTTACCTAGGTTTAAGTAGTCTGTAACCTACGGACTGATGACCACGCAGTTTGGTCCGATAGATTTACGAACATTTGAACGTTTTTAGAAAACGGAATCGCTTGTGGTCTTTCGTTTTTCTACCTTTATACTGAGCGGACGTATTTTACTCGACCTCTCGAATTATGTAAGTGTGAGCCACAGACATTGCCGAGGTGGGGTGGCTTGCGTGCCTCCACGATGCAGGTAGCTGTACCGTAGGTGCAACCACAGCGGAGGGGTATCTGTGGAGAGGCCAGACAAACGTGTGGTTCCTGAAGAGGGGCAGCAGCCTTTTCAGTAGTTACAGGGGCAACAGTCTGGATGATTGACTGAGCTGGCCTTGTAACATCAGCTAATGTGGCTTTGCCACACAGCTACTGCGAACGGCTGAAAGCAAGGGGAAACTACAGCCGTTACTTTTCCCGAGGACATGCAGCTCTACTGTATGGAAAATAGATGATGTCATCCTCTCGGGTAAAATATTCCGGAGGTAAAATAGTCCCCGATTCGGATCTCCGGGCGGGGACTACTCAGGAGGATGTTGTCATCAGGAAAGCCAATACTGGCATTCTACGGATCGGAGCGTGGAATGTTAGATCCCTTAATCGCGTAGGAAAATTAGAAAATTTAAAAAGGGAAATTGACAGGTTGAAGTTAGATATAGTGGGGATTAGTGAAGTTTGGTGGCAGGATGAACAGGATTTCTGGTCAGATGAGTACAGGATTATAAATACAAAATCAATTCGGGGTATCACAGGAGTAGGCCTGATAATGAATAAGAAAATAGGAATGCAGGTAATCTACTATGAGCAGCACAGTGATCGCATTATCATTGTCAAGATAGATACGAAGCCAACACCGACAACAGAAGTACAGGTTTATATGCCAACTAGCTCTGCCGATGATGAGGAGATCGAAGAAATATATGTCGCCTGGTAGAATTTTGCACGGAACATGGTTTAATCGTAACAAACACGTGGTTTAAGAATCACAAAAGAAGGTTGTATACATGGAAGAGACCAGGAGACACCGGAAGGTATCAGGTAGATTTTATAATGGCAAGACATAGATTCCGGAACCAGGTTATAAACTGTAAGGCATACCCAGGGGCAGATATAGACTCTGACCATAACTTGTTAGTCATGAACTGTAGGCTGAAACTGAAAAAACTGCAGAAAGGTAGGAAAATAAGGAGATGGCACTTAGATAAATTGAAGGAACGTGAAGTTCTGGAGAATTTCAGAGGGAGATTTAGGCAACAATTGAGAGAAACAGGGGGGAATAAAACAGTAGAAGATGAATGGGTAGCATTGAGAGATGAAATAGTGAAGGCAGCAGAGGACAAAATAGGTAGAAAGGCAAGACCTACAAAAAATCCTTGGATATCACAGGAAATACTAAATTTAATTGATGAAAGGAGGAAATATAAAAATGCAGTAAATGAAACAGGCAAAATGGAGTACAGACGACTAAAAAATGAGATTGACAGGAAGTGCAAAATGGCTAAGCAGGAGTGGGTAGAAGCCAAAAGCAAATCTGTAGAAGAATGTATAAGAAGGGGAAAAGTAGATACCGCCTACAGGAAAATAAAAGAGACATTTGGGGACAAGAAAAGCAACTATACGAATATCAAGAACTCAGATGGGAAACCAGTTCTCAGCAAAGAAGGGAAAGCTGAAAGGTGGAAAGAGTACATAGAGCAGCTCTACAAAGGAAATGAACTTAGAAACGATGTTGTAGGAAGGGAAGAGGAAGTAGATCAGGATGAAATAGGAGATACTATACTCAGAGATGAATTTGACAGAGCCTTGAAAGACCTAGATCGGAACAAGGCCACAGGAGTAGATGACATACCCTCAGAGCTACTGAAGTCTCTGTGAGAGCCAGCCATGACAAAACTATTTGAACTGGTGTGTAGGATGTATTAGACAGGTGAAATACCCTCAGACTTTAAGAAAAATGTAATAATCCCTATTCCAAAGAAATCAGGTGCAGACATGTGTGAAAATTATAGAACCATCAGTTTGATAAGTCATGGTTGCAAAATTTTAACACGAATTATCTACAGGAGAATGGAAAAGCTGGTAGAAGCTTACCTTGGGGACGATCAGTTTGGATTCAGGAGGAACGTAGGAACCCGGGAGGCAATACTCACTTTACGTCTTATCTTAGAAGATAGATTAAGGAAAGGCAAACCTACATTTTTAGCTTTTGTGGATTTGGAGACAGCGTTTGACAATGTTGACTGGACTACACTCTTTCAAATTCTGAAGTCAGCAGGGGTAAAATACAGGCAAAGGAGAGTTATCTACAACTTGTACAAAAGCCAGACCGCAGTTATTAGACTCGAAGGGCATGAAAGGGAAGCGTCAGTTGGGAAGGGAGTAAGACAGGGTTGTTGCCTTTCTCCAATGTTATTCAACTTGTACATCGAGCAGGCGGTGAAGGAAAGCAAGGAAAAATTTGGATTAGGGATTAAAGTTCAGGGGGAATAAATACAAACATTGCGTTTTGCTGATGACATTGTAATTCTGTCAGATACAGCAAAGGACCTGGAAGAGCAGTTGAATGGAATGGACAGTGTGTTGAAGAGAGCGTATAAAATGAACAATAACGAGAGCAAAACAAAAATAATGGAATGCGGTCTTAGAAAATCAGGCGATGCTGAAGGAATTAAATTAGGTAACGAAACAATGAAGGTGGTAGATGAGTTTTGTTATTTGGGTAGTAAATTAACATGCGATAGTCGCAGTACAGAGGATATAAAATGCAGAATGGCAATTGGAAGAAAAGCATTTTTGAAAAAGAGAAATTTGCTAACATCAAATATTAAGTTAAGCGTAAGGAAGTCTTTTCTGAAGGCATTTGTGTGGATTGTTGCCTTGTACGGGAGTGAAACATGGACGATAAGCAGTGTGGACAGGAAGAGAATAGAGGCTTTTGAAATGTGGTGCTACAGAAGAATGCTGAAGATTAGGTGGGTAGATCGCATAACTAATGAAGAGGTACTGAACAGAATTGGTGAGAAAAGTAATTTTTGGCATACCCTGACTAAAAGAAGGGATCGCTTGATAGGACACATTCTTAGATATCAGGGAATCGTGAATTTAGCATTGGAGGGAAGTGTGTGGGGTAAAAATCGCAGAGGGAGACCAAGAGACGCGTATAGTAAGCAGATTCAAGTGGATGTGGGTTGCCGTTCTTATGAGGAAATGAAAAGGCTTGCTCAGGATAGAGTAGGGAGGAGAGCTGCATCAAACCAGTCTCCGGACTGAAGACCATAACAACAACGAGCCTTGGTTAGCATCCTTTACCGTAATAAATTTTAAATTTCATTTGAAATTTCTATTTTATTTAAATAATGACTGTTTCTCCCCATTTTTATTTAATTTATGATTTGATTTTCAGCAATATTAGTAAATTGATGCTTGATCATTGTTGCCTATTGTCTCATGATGACAAAAGAAAATTCTCGATGAAAAATTTATTTACTCTCATTTTATATTAAAAATTGAATTCAATGCCTGCAGGAAATCTTCATTCTGTTAAAAGCGAAGTCGGATAATTTCTTTAACTTTCGATAACCGTAGTGATCAAAATTGCACACGGTCTTAAAGCTTTAAAAATGAATAGTCATGAAACCAAGCATCAGTTTACGCTAACGAAGTTATTAATCAATTCATACAGGTTCAAATGCAATATCACGGCTTCCACCAATGAATGCATACCAGGTAACTGATTCCGCTATTTTCTTATGTAATGGTGTGGGGTGGTAATTTTTAACTTAAATTGCTACTGAGAACTGGCGGCGGAAACTTTTTTGGTCTTTTCAGTGTATTAACCATTTCAAAAATTAATATTCATTGCTGATCTTACGGTTAGTTAAATTTCAATTCCGGTTTTCAACTCTGATCTTGTGACAACACCAGAAAAAAAGTATCATTACACTGTGTAAACCTTTTTGGCATTCGATCTTCCGACATTCGCTCTACATGGCCCAGCCAGCCATCTCAAACTGTTACACTTAATTTCAGTCATCAAGTGAGGATTTCCGTACAGTTCTTCCAGTTCTTTGTTTCGCCTTATCCTCCATTGTCCCGGCTCAAACACTGCTCCAGACATTTTTCTTAATATATTCCTCTCCCATCTTCTCAAGAGCTCTTCTTCTGCTACAGTCATGGTCCATGTTTCTGACAAGGAAAGTACATGGGTTCGAACAAACATATCTGTATGAACGTTTAGTTACAGGATCGCTACGTACACCTCAATGTGCTGGTGGGTGTCGTTTTTCTGCAAACCTCTGCAACCATGCTCTAGATAGCACTGTAGATGTAATTGTAGACGCCATACGTAATGCAGATATCTTAACTATAACTTATGTAACAATCATCGTACATGTTCTCTAGCGAATTGTCATCAAAAGCCGTGATGATAGTTGGAACTTTAACCTTCTTCCCGAAAGACTGTTGGTATTCACTGCCACTGCTTCCATCGCCTCTTCCCGCACTTACCGTAGCAATACTGCTTGCAATGAGTTGTTCGTCATTATCATCCCTATTATCATTGAGTTTGTAACAATAGCATCTTAACTTATGCTCATATTTCTGTACCATAACAGATACGAGAAAGCATGCAAATGATTCGTCTTCTGCAGTAATACCATCTTCGTAATTTCATCTCAACCAATCGCAATACATTAGCAGGACTGATTACCAATCGCCGCTCCATCTGACGCTGCACCACACAAATAACGTCACAAAACGCAACTTCGGAGGCATACACTGCACCGTCCCTACTGGCGAACCGACAGGTCAAAGGGCAATGCAGCATGGCACACGCAGAGGCCTCTAACAGACGACTGCAGAGTTTTGCAGATGCGGGAGTATCACTAGTGCAATAAGGAATCTTTACATTATCTCTCAGACGATTTTGGTGTATATGAGTTTTTCGAGCCCAAGTACTTTCCTTGTGAGTCACACATTACCACATGTCTTATGACTGTTCGATAGACAGTCAGCTTCGATTTTTTCCTCAGGCTGCGTGACTGAAGGATAATCAGGGCCCAGTAAGCTCTATTTCCTGCAGCAATTCTTGATTTTATTTCTTCTTTTATCCTGCTATCTACAACTGTTAAACTACTTTTCTACATAACTTTCGAAATTTTGTAGGCAATTGTCATATCATGGTACACGATTTTGTGTGCCTTTTCACAGAATGTTGCCGCCTGTGTAATCAACCATGTGGTAGTATGTTCTTTCAGCTCGTCATCATCGTTGAAGTATTGTCCACCAAGGACAGATTTTAAGTATAAGAAGAGGATTACTATCAAAAGTTGTTTTTTTTTTTTTTTTTTTTTTTTTTTTTTTTACGAATGTGCCTGACCTCACACACGTAATGTGACCAAACAATTCTTACTGAAATTTCAATGGGACCTGTTTGGAGGATGATCATACAGCTCGGACCTCTCTCCTAGCGACTTTCATCTCTTCTTACACCTAAAATCTGTCCTTGGTGGTCAACACTTCAAAGATTATAAAGAGCTGTTACCACATGGTTGAATACACAGGCGGCAACTTTCTATGAAGGATGCATGCAAAAACTTGTGGCACGCTATGGCAAGTGCCTACAAAATTTCGGCAGTTATGTGGAGAAGTAGTGTAAGAGTTATAGAATTTTGTGCAGTAAAACATTCTTCTGTATCTGTGTACAATTTCATTTTATTACCAAACGGACATTACTTTCTGGACGCGCCTCGTAGAACTGTAGCATCTTAATTCTAAGCTACCTGTCAGTATTATGTGTCACATATTTTTTAACGATTTAATTGTTGATAAAAGATTCTAATTAGCCTTGAAATTAAATTATGTTTGCTGTATTTAATATATATCAAAATTTACCGTAAAGTATTTTTCAGAAAATATAGAATATCCATGGAATTGCTATCAAGAGAAAAATGGTTGTTCTTTGCTGATAGAGTTTAGAGTATTCTGTAGGAGTATGTCATTATTATTAGAATGTTATGGAAAGTTAATCGATGTATTACGCACGCTCAATACATATATTTCAACTTAAAGTAAGTTCTGCTTTTGTCTACAATTATTTAATCTCTTCAACATTTTGGTGTAGTAGAAAGAGAGTCTACGTGGGCTACCTCACCTGGAATTACGAACCTGCAGATTTTACACACGGGACTTTATTTGAAGCTAATTATAAAATTGACTGTTATATTAGACACAGATACTCCTGGCAATTCCAGATTGGGTAGTGAATTTTACTTTTGGCACATAGAGACCTTCTGTTATGCAACAAATTAAATTAAAAAGTTTACAGGTTCACGCATCATTGCAGACCATGAAGCAAGAAACTATGAGCTGTATCGACACCACAAAGTCTAGCCTGCGGTAGTAAGAAAGAAATAACATTGTTCCTTTTTCAGGAATTTCCCAGCATCTTATCAGAAACTGACCAGAGACTTTTAAAAAGACATTTAAATCAGAATAATTATGTCAGACGAAACGAATACAAATATTTAATATATATAATTGTTTGTAATCTTCTCGGGTTTGCAGCCGGATACTAAAGTCAACTTGACACAATATTTCAGTGGCGCAACTGCCCGCCATCCTCAGGTGAGCTTGCTGATAGACAATCTCGCCGAAACTGAGTTCCCAGTGCAATCGGCGGCTCCTTTATACATCGAGGAAGGCACATAGCGCGTGCGCAAGAAGTGACAGTGACTGCCCTCTGGCGCACAAGACATACAGCGCTCCGGTGGTAGAGTCCGGCGAAATCGATAATCGATGATAAAATTATTATTCAGATTTATGAAGTACCAACCGTTGTTTTTTAACATCTGGTAACACAGGGTTCCAGGATTTACTAAGAAGGTAGCCTTTGTCTCTGTTAATCAGATTTTCAGATAATCGAATCCCTAGAGGATTCCTTTAAGACACAGTCCCAGTAACGAGATGCCGAAGCTATCATGCGAGTTTCGTTATATAACATTCTATGTCCCTCATCGAGACAGTGCTCAGCTACCGCCGACTTCTCGGGATGGAGCAAACGTGTGTGGCATTGATGTTCAATTCATGTCCTGAACGGTACGGATAGTCTGACCAATATACGTTTTCCGACATTGACAGGGAATCTTATATACCCCGGGCTTCCTCAGACCCAAATCATCCTTCACAGATCCGAGAAGTGCTCTCGTCTTTACTGGCGGACGAAAAACACTCTTAATGTCATACTTTTTTTAAATTCTTCCTATCTTCTACATCTACATACATACTCCACAATTCACCGTAAGGTGCGTGGCGGAGGGTATACTGTACCACTACTAGGCATTTCCTTTCCTATTCCACTCCCAAATTGAACGAGGAAAAAAAGAATGCCTATATGCCTCCGTATGAGCCCTAATTTCTCTTATCTTGTCTTTGTGATCTTTACGCGAAATGTAAGTAGGCGGCAGCAAGATCGTACTACACTCAGCTTCAAATTCCGGCCCTCTAAATTTACTTAACAGAATTCCACGAAAAGAGCGTCGTCTTTCTTCCAGCGATCCCCAATTGAGTAGCCGGAGCATTTCCGTGACACTCGCGCATTGGTCGAACCTACCGGTAACAAATCTAGCTGCTCGCCTCTGAACCGCCGCTATTTCTTCCTTCAAACCGATCTGCTGCGGGTCCCAAATACTTGAGCAATACTCAAGACGTGGTCGTTCAAGCGTTTTATACGCGGTCTCCTATACAGGTGAAGTACATCTTCCCAAAATTCTCCCAATCAACCGAAGTCGGCTGTCCGCCTTACCCACAACTGTCCTTACATGCTCGTTCCATTTTATATCACTCTGCAATGTTGCGCCTAGATATTTGAACGACGCGACAGCATCAAGAAGCTCACTACTAATGCTGTATTCGAACATTATAGGATTGTTTTTTCTACTCATGCGCGTCACCTTACATTTTTCTACATTGAGAGCTAGCTGCCATTCTTCGCACCAACTAGAAATTTGGTCTAAGTCATCCTGCATGCTATTACAGTCAGTTACAGACGACACCCTCCCATACACGACAGCATCATCAGCAAACAGCCGCAAATTACAACTTACTCTGTCCATCAGATGATTTATATAGATAGAAAATAATAGCGGTCCTATCACGCTCCCGTGGGGCACGCCTGACGATACACTCGTCTCTGATGAACACTCGCCGTTGAGAACAACGTACTGCGTTCTATTACTTAGGAAGTCTTCCAGCCAGTCACAAATCTGTGAACCTATTCCATAAGCTCGTATCTTCGTTAGCAGTCTGCAGTGTGGCACCGCGTCGAACGCCTTTTTGAAGTCGAGAAAAACACAATCCGCCTGTTGCCCTTCGTCCTTGGCTCGCAAGATGTCATGTGAGAAAAGGGCAAGCTGAGTTTCACATGAACGATGTTTCCTAAACCCGTGCTGATTCATGGAAAGAAGCTTTTCCGTTTCAAGGAAATTTACTATATTAGTACTGAGAATATGCTCCAAAATTCTACATGAAACAGATGTCAACGATATTGGCCTGTAATTGTATGGGTCAGTTCTCTTTCCTTTCTTATACACGGGAGTCACCTGCGCTTTCTTCCAATCACTAGGAACTTTGCGCTGAATTAAAGATTCGCGATAAATGCAAGCTAAGTAGGGGGCCAATGCCGCAGAATAGTCTTTGTAAAACCGAACTGGTATTCCATCCGGACCAGCAGACTTTTTCGTATTTAGCTCTCTCAGCTGCTTCTCTACACCGGAAATACCTATTGCTATGTCCCCCATTTCGGAATTTGTACGTTGATCATATGTGCGGTCCTCCTGCGTGAAAGATTTCTTAAAGGTTAAATTTAGAACTTCTTCAGACTTTCTTTGATGAAATACTCCCGGCAAATGGTAGGAAAGCAACTGGTTTGTGGGTCTCATTTAATGGTTCAGGTGAAGGACCAATATATATAATTATTTTACATAATCCACCTCGTCCGCCCTCTCCGTCCCCTCCCAATCCACTTCTTCCGAATCCTGCCGCCACCACAATGGCGCGGAGCTCTCGCAGTGACGTCATTGTTCCAGGTAAGTAGATTGACGGCGGCGTTCCCCAGGGAGACGTGCACGTCCCGGGCCACAGATCCGCCGCCCTTTCAGCAGAGGAAGCAATCGCAGTAAGAGAGAAGAGTGCGCCTGGCGGTAACGTATGCGCCATTGTGCCGGCCGGACATATTGTTACTGCGAGGGCGGCAGTCTCCCCGGGGAAATACGTCGCCGCCTCGTGTCTGCTAGCGCGCACTCTCTGCGGAAGGAGCGGCCATTGTCGGACATAACGAGGCCGTTTCCCAGACAGCTGCCCACTCAGTGGCTCCATCAAGGCACGTCGCATGGCGGTTCGGACGCAGCAGCCAATCTTGGGTCGCCAGTCTTCCCTACATTAATCCAACACTTCGGCGAGCACATCTTTTTACGTTTCTCTAAAGCCCCTTCTCAGTTGACTACTCAAGACGAGTGTGTCTACCACAGCGCCCCTGACGTGCGATTCCCGTACTGTGTCTCGCCTATCTCGAGGATTCATTTTCGTTTAGACGTAAACGCCGGAACTGTAGAGCTTACAGCGATTATAAGAAAAGTAAAAGATGTGGCTAATTGACCAAATTCTTCCCGGGTTTCCAGCCGGATCAATCTGAAAACTGTACACAGTATTTATACGGTCCAAATGGCCGCCATCATCAGGTGAGGAAGCTAAGCCACTCTTGCCTGACTGATTGAAACCACAGTCTAACATACACAGTCGCCACACTTAGTGCTGTGAAAATGTTACCAACTGACAGTTGCTCCAACACGAGCGCTCCTAGTGGTGGGCATGTCGTCGAAGTAGTGATGTTTGTTTATAATCGCTTTTGTACGTAATTAACGAAATACTTAATATAATTTTGGCGTTAAAAGCGTTATTAAAATATCGAGAGACAAACTTAATACGGAAATTAATATAAAAACAGCCTAATTTAAATGATTCAATGGTATAAAGAACAACTCTGTCATGAACAAATTCTTACGAATATGTGTATATTTGCAGCCTACTCCACTGAAAGTAAGTTGCATATAAACATAAAGGTATAATAAATTTCTATTATGATCTGTTCTTACTATGACAGCCAGTTTTTGACGTGTATCAATTCGGTATGGAGTCTAATGATTCTCACATTTTTACACGTCACTCGTCTTTTTTATACGTGCATGTTCTTGTAAGTTTAATTACTTTAGCTTTAAGAAACCAATGTTTTGATGATTCTTGATTTTCTGGTTCAGATGTAGCACCAATTGTGGAATTGGGTCCTACTTTCCTTTTATCGTTATATTTCCACGTCTGTGACGCTTTTCCATCAGCCACAACTGTGATGGTTGATTTGGAACGTTAAATAGTGTATTTATTGCATTCTATATACGTTTCCTATGTTCCACCCTCACCGATTTTATTGGAATTGTAATGAAGAATTGACGTCTCTCTGCTAAAGGGAATGTCTCCTTGTGTTTTCTAGGCATTCTTATTTTTAATATAAAATGAAATTATTCATTTAAAGCCTGTATGTTACAGTATAATTGTAAATTAACTACCTTGTCAGGGATCTTACAAATGGGAAGCTATTTTTAAATTATTACCCATTTATAAGACACTACATACGTTCCCTAATGGAAAAAGGTATACTGAAGTCAATCTAAACGATACTTTTCGCACTCATCAACTATCGTATTCAGAAACGTAGCTTGCCGGCCGCTTGGAGCGCTGCTATAGCAGCGTATAACAAAAATCTGTGGGAGTGTCGTGACTGTATGTGTTACACTGTGTTGAAACTGTGGAACGGCTGGCTCTACATACGCAACGAAGGCGCATGCGCTAAGTACAGAGGGCGTGCGTTAACTCGTAGCTGCTGACCCCTGGCGCCAGAGAAGTTGTAGCGCCTCCAGTGGTGGCTATTGTCAAAAACGATAGATCGTTATAGATTTACAAAGAAAAATTACCACTGTCACGATTAATTGCGTTATCTGTTATTCTGATTTCAATTGATTCTTTCAAAACGCAATCCCAGTAATGTGAGGTGTTTGCTACAACTTGTCTTGTGGTATAGCATGCTCTGTCCCTCTGAGTGTTCAGCCACCGCGGATTTGTCAGGCTGCATCAATCGCGTATGGTGGCGATGTTCAACACATCCGTTACTAACGATACGAACAGTCTGGCCAATGTATGTTTTACCGCACTCACAAGGTATTTTATAAACGTCAGACTTTCTTGAAGCCGACTTTCTTTTTTAGATATGTCGACGATATCTTTCTTATTTGGCCACATGGAATAGATTCTCTGCGCCAGTTATTAGATCATTTTTAACTGTCTTCATGCCAACATCAAATTAACGATGGAAATTGAAAAGGACGGCAAGTTACCATTTTAGGGTGTGTTGGTCTATAAAAAAGATGACGGAAGTCTTGGACATAGAGGTTACAGGAAACCGACGCATACTGATAGATATTTACATGCGAACAGTTGTCACCCTCCTTTTCAACGTGCAGGAGTCCTACGGACCTCGGAAAAAAGAGCATACGCCATCTCGGATGCTGAAAATTTACCTCAAGAGCTGCAACATCTCAAGAATGTGTTCCACCAAAATGGTTATACGGACAGGCATATTCGTCGGCCTTTTGAGTTCAGACCACTTCCAGTTCTGTTGCTTTCCTCCCTTATGCTGGTAACGTGTCTGCCAAGATAGGAAGAATTTTAAAGAAACATAAAGTGTATTTTTCGTCCGCCAGCTAACACTAGACCACTTCTTGGCTCTGTTAAAGATGATTAGGCCTAAGAAAGCCTGACGTTTATAAAATACCTTGTGAGTGCGGCAAAACATACATTGGGCAATGCAGCCTGAAAAATTCGCGGTGGCTGAACACTGTCTGTCAGAGGGACAGAGGATGTTACACGATGAGACACAAGTTGTTGCAAACACCTCTCGTTACTGGGATTGTGATGTTAAAGAATCAATTGAAATCAGAATAACAGAAAACACAATTAATCGTGACAGTGGTTATTTTTCTGAGTAAATCGTGTTGTCAGACGTCAGACGTCAGACGTCAGACCTGAAGAAACAACGGCATCTCCATCAAGTACCAACGAATGACTATAACGATCTATTGTGTTTGACAATAGCCACCACTGGAGGCGCTACAACTTCTCTGGCGCCAGGGGTCAGAAGCTACGAGTAAACGCACGCCCTCTGTACTTAGCGCATGCGCCTTCGTAGTTTGGTTGCCTGTATAGAGCCAGCCGTTCCACATTTAGTCAGTCACTGCGAGAGCGGCTTAGCTTCATCACCTGATGATGGTGGCCAGCTGGACCGCAAAAATATTGTGTACAGTTGTCAGAATGATCCGACTGGAAACCCGTGAAGAATTTGATAAAATAAAAGATGTAGATACAAATAAACAGCCCCTCAGATCGGTTATCGTCTCGAATATGTCAAAGACATTAATAATAAATCTCAAGCACTGAATTAAAATTTGTGATGCGACCGGGAATCGAACCCGGACCTCCATGCTGACTAGGCAGACGTCTTACCGCTAGAGGCTTGGCAGTAGTGGCAATGTTCTGTGGAACACAGAAGCTGAATTAAAGTTTGTGACATGAAGGAAATCGTGCTTAGACTATTCCGAGGCGCCATAATCGCTAGTGATGTGATGGTCTAGTGGTAAGACGTCTGCCTAGTAAGCATGGAGGTCCAGGTTCGATTCCCGGTCGCATCACAAATTTTAATTCACTGCTTCAGATTTATCGTTATCTTTAAATAAAAGATGATTTGGTAGGGTTGGATTTAACTTGATATCTGCATTGGTTCTCCCTACTTCCACCATAGGCAAACATCCCTACCTATTTATGCTTTCACGACCGGCTGAAATAATTGCTGTTGAATCTTCCGATTTATATGGTCGTGGTCGAAGAAACATATCTGCTCCTGACGTTTCGTCCAGAGCTGCGCTGGGCATCTTCAGAGGTGCTACTGGTAACGATGAGTCTTGCCGACTGACTAATCGGGCGTCGGAGAGCGGTATAAATGCTGTCCAAAAGGGGGCGTGGTCAAGTGTTCACGTGCGCAGCAGAGATAAGCCTTGTCAAAGATAAAACATAACTTTCGATAGTCGATGGTCAAAGATAAAAGCGTAACTACCTACTCTGAAGAGCCACAGTCCATATGTCATTAAGTTCATTTCTTCTTCTTTTCTATTAAAATTATCTCCATGTTTGTGTATTTCAATTGTTTTTCTGTACAGTCGTGGATTATAGTTCGTCGTTGTAGATAAAATTTCCGTTTCGGTAAACTTCACTTCATAATTTCCTGATTGGAAAACACGTTCAGCTACAGCTGATTTCTCAATTTTACCCAGTCGGCAAAGAATTTTATGTTCTTTCAATCTACTCCTTTTTGTAGTACCAATATACACTTTTCCGCAAGAACACGGAATCTTGTACACCCCACTTGATGATAGAGGAGGGCGTTTGTCCTTTACAGATCGGAGTGCCTGACTTATCTTTTTTGTTGGTTTAAAACCGGTCTGATATCATGTTTACGTAAAATCTTTCGTATCTGATCTGTAACTGTTTTAATGAAAGGGAGAGAAACGGTGTTCTTCCATCGTTATGTTTTATCTTTGTAAAGGCTTAACTCTGCTGCGCACATCAACACTTGACCACGCCCACTTTTGGACAGTATTTATACCGCTCTCCGACGCCCGACTCGTCAGTCAGCAAGACTCACCGCTACCAGTAGCACCTCTGAGGATGTCCAGCGCAGCTCTGGACGAAACGTCAGGAGCAGATATGTTTCTTCGACCACGACCATATAACCCGGAAGATTCAACAGCAATCCCCACCTATTCTCTTCTTACTTTTCTTACAATACTGCCTTCATATTACTAACGGACACCGTAAGGCGTAAACCCGTTCTTGGTTGTAAGGAGAATGCGGAACATGTGAGGCGCCTAGTTGCTGCTACCGATTTGAGTAGCATTCATCAGTTCTGAGAGTTATTTCACCAGCACGCGTCAGTTCTGAAAGATACTTCACCAACCTGTCGTCTGCTTCAGTGATTGTCCCACCGCAGAAAACAGCATGCAAGTCGTTGGTTCTTGCTCTAGAGGCTGCTATTGGCTAGGAACTGTTTTGTGTAGTTTTCTATTAAATGATGACCTAAACATGATGGGATGCCAGCTAATGTATTAGGTATAACTGTAGAAAATTAGCAAACTGCACGTAATGAGCTGTATTGTTTCTTGTATCTGTATTAAGTTCATAAGTACTAAATAAAACATGAATTTACTGTGACCGTAATCTCAACTGTACATGCTGATGAAATCTTCTCGGGCCAGAAGATGATGAGAATGACTCTCATAGAAACGTCGCGGAATTGGATAAACTCTAGTCTCCGATACCGCTTTTACCAATGACGTCACATATGACGTCATGCATAATCGAGAGATACTACAAAAAACATGTTTACCACAACACGGTATCGGCAGTTAGATTTCACCTGCACTCGAAGTTGTACGGCCTGAAATGATATATTTATGTCGAACATACAACTGTAAATAGATTGAGTGTTTCTGAACCGGAGATTTGGGTGCTACGCCCCTCATGTACTAAAAAAAAAAGTCTTGTTTAACCTACACCTAACCTCCTTAGGGCTACGCTACAGTTAACTTTTTTTAAAGTGAAAGTTAGGATGTCTTCAAAAATATCAGATACGTAAATAGTGAGTACCGGTATTGAAACCACGCGTGGTACGGAACGACGTAAAACATGACGTCATTGGTCAAAGCGGTATCGGAGACTAGGTTTGACCCATGGAATTTTATCTCAGCTATCCGGATGGAAGCCCGAGAAGATTTCATCAGCTGTATACGCCGGGAAAGACTACTTTCACATATCAACTGTACATGTTCAGCGTCTGGACCCCCCTATCTGAACTGCATATGTTGACAAAAACCCAACCTGAACTGTACGTCTCCACAGTGTGTGAGCGCCGAATCTGAAGTGAACTTGGGCAGTGCGACTCGTGTCGGCTTCTCTCGCTACGAGGCCTACGAGAGAGACAGGCCCCAGCGCAGTCGTCATGCGACGTAAGCAAGGTAGCTCCGAGCCGGCGCGACCGCTAGCCGATTGGCCGGCCGCTGGGGCACGGCCCACTGCCTCATAGCGGGCAACCACTGGGCTAGCGGTCGTGCAGGGCTCGGGACTTCCTCAAAACCCGCCTCAGACTATGCTTGATTTGCTGCTGGATTGCATGCTGAGAGCTGCTACGGAAAATGCTGAGATGGAAAATGACGTCATTGCTGGCTCCGTTGCAGGCTTGAGTGCTGGAATTCGGAGATAGGACATGTCCTATTTTCCACCTTGTTGTCTGTGGGCCCGAGAAGATTTCATCAGCTGTATACGCCGGGAAATACTACTTTCACATATCAACTGTACATGTTCAGCGTCTGGACCCCCCTATCTGAACTGCTTATGTTGACAAAAACCCAACCTGAACTGTACGTCTCCACAGTGTGTGAGCGCCGAATCTGAAGTGAACTTGGGCAGTGCGACTCGCGTCGGCTTCTCTCACTACGAGGCCTACGAGAGAGACAGGCCCCAGTGCAGTCGTCATGCGACGTAAGCAAGGTAGCTCCGAGCCGGCGCGACCGCTAGCCGATTGGCCGGCCGCTGGGGCACGGCCCACTGCCTCATAGCGGGCAACCACTGGGCTAGCGGTCGCGCAGGGTTGGGACTTCCTTAAACCCGCCTCAGACTATGCTTGATTTGCTGCTGGATTGCATGCTGAGAGCTGCTACGGAAAATGCTGAGATGGAAAATGACGTCATTGCTGGCTCCGTTGCAGGCTTGAGTGCTGGAATTCGGAGATAGGACATCTCCTATTTTCCACCTTGTTGTCTGTGGGGGAATTTAACGTCAGCGAATGAGGAAGAAGCATTTCGTCACGTGAGCGTATGTTTTCCAAGCTTGCCGCTAGAGTCTACTGATACTACTTTGTTGGTGTGCTCCAAGCGTCATGTTGACAACTTTTGTGTTATAAAATAAAAAGTTTAATGCAGAACATTTCATACAACATGTCAAAATTCAAAATGTATCTTGATAAAATGTATAAAGACGTTCGTGTACAAAATCATGATTATTAAAAAATCATTTTCTTCCAGCGAATTTATTATGGTGACTTGTACAAGTTCGTTAAATAATATCGTGAAAACACTTTGCACTTTATCACATGTGAGATAACCAGAAACGACTCTCCAATCTACGGTAAGCATTCTCACGTCGTTTTCTCCGCCTTATTTCTTCATTAAATAAAAACACGCCGATTTCTCGCCCACTACGCTTTGCTACCTCCACTATAACAGCGTCCATGTCGACACTGCCAAGTCTCGCTCTTCTCCTACCGATCTATAAGGTGAACGAAGCATCGTGTGCAGCCAAGCTCGCACACAAGCCATCGCAGTGCCCGGCGCAACGCCACGCTTCACAGACCGCTGGGAAGCCAAACTCGGGTTCCAGCAGCAATTCCAGCGTCGTCTGAGGCGGGCTTTACTTGCGTGGCATGACGTGCGCGCTGGGGCCTGTTTTTCTCGCTGACCTCCATCTTGCTGTGGCTAGCGCCAAAACATGGCCGACGCCCGTCGTCTACGTAATTGATGGTGTGGATGAGGCGCACTCCTATTCCGAAGTTTTTGCATCCTTTCATGTACATCTACATAAATACTCTGCAATTCACACTAGCCGCCGGGGAGTAGCCGAGCGGTCTAAGGCGCCTCGTTGCGGAGCGTGAGTTGCTCGCCGTCGGAGGTTCGAGTCCTCCCTAGGGACTAGGTGTCCGTGTTGTCCTTAGGTTACTTTACCTTAGTTTAAGTAGTTTGTAAGCTACGGACTGATGACCACGCTGTTTGGTCCGATAGATTTACTAACATTTACAAACACAATTCAAACTAATTTGTACGGCAGAGGGTTCATCAAACAGCTTTTATGATATCTCTCTACTGTTTCATTCTCTAATAGCTCATGGGAAAAGGGAACACCTAAATCTTTCTGTTTTCGATCTCATTTCTCTTATTTCATTATATTGATCATGTCTCCCTATGTAGGTGGGTGTTAATAAAATATGTTCGCATTCGGAAGAAAAAGTTGGTGAAAGATATTTCGCAAAAGCATCTCGCCCCAATAAGTAATGCCTTTCTGTTAATGATTTCCACCCCCAACTCTTGTATCATTTCCGTGATACTCTCCCCCCTACATCGCTATAATAATAAAAAAAAGAGCTGTCCTTCTCTGAACTTTCTCCAAATCTTCCGTAAAGTCCCACCTGTTGTGTATCTACCATGCGCAGCAATACTCCCAAATAATACGAGTGTATAACTGTTGTATCTTCTAAGTGTTCTTTGGTTCGCCTTCCCTACAATATTTTCTCTGTGTTCTTTCCAATTTAACTGCAGTTTACCGGGCTTCTTTTAGTGATCACATGGATGACTTCACACTTCTCATCATTAAGGTTCAATTGCCATGTTTTGCACCAGGATAATATCTAAATCATTTTACAGTTGATTCTGATAATCTGTGAAATTGTAATGTATGCTTGTTCATACACTAAGTAAGTACATCAAACAACTTGACATCGTAGAGAAAGTTCTCCACCATTCCAGAGGTACAAAACGCAACTGTTCGACAGCATTCAGAACTTGGCTTATTTCGCCCGACCATGCAGTACAGAGATACAAAGGGGTTTTCAAGGAATAGCAACATTAACATACATTGTTAATCCATATTAATTTTCTTATTTACAATTCAAAATTATTATAGTAAGATCTGTTTCTTATTTGATTTGAAATATGATAGTCATTGAAAGTTAAACATACGATAAAAACAGGTAAATCTTATTGTCTACGCAATTTTCACAACATTTTAACTACCAAAGAAATTACATAAAGACAAATAGTGAATTAAAACGCTAAGAAAACTTACGCTAACATTTACAAAGAAAGTTTACAAAGTAATGTTTAGATCACCGAGATTAAATTATTGCAGCTAGTTTTCGTTAATTTTCTACGAAAAGATTTGTTTATCCGCACAGTTAAGAGTGATTTACAGTTTCCTGATCACAATGAAATATCCGGTTTGGTGAACACGTTAAACACAGGTAATTCTTTTAATTTCATGCCTGTACAAATGTACTGCAATACTGCATTCAATCATCCGTGTGTCACATAATAACTAATAATGACTGTCATACGATAATATTGCAACAGTTTTTGTTAATTAACGGACCTTTTCTCCTATTTACATTAATATTAGCTTTTGTCAGCGTGATTATTTACGCTCGAGAGTATTCAGAAATACTCTAATACAACAAACTGTGGTAGTTTTTATTGCTCATTAATTATGGGATGCCGCGTGGAAATGGACGTGGGGTTTGTGGTGTCACATTATGGATCGTGCGGCCACTCGCGTCGGAGACGGCAGTCCCCATTGTGGATAATATATAATGTGTGTGTGTGTCCTCAGTCTACTTAGTCTGTTAGTCTATGAATCGATTACCAGAGTAGTTCGGTCTCTTATAATTACAAACATTTGATTGCAATTATGGTAGTCCATTAATTAATATCGTTTTTCTCTATAGAAACATTAGTTGAAAACACGGCGTTGCCCGGGTATTTATTTATTTACTTGTGCCTTGAGTTAATACTTCTCCTATCCATTCTCTATTTGGTCCATCGCCTTTTTATCTAAACACATGTTGTACTTATCGGAGAATATAAAAATAATAAGGCTGTCTTGCATAATATACAAAGTTATAAGTGCAGTATCCAAACAAAGAAAGATAGTAGTCAAAATACAAATGACACATAAAATTCGTATGATGTCATATTTATTGAATTATATGTTGTACAATCGCATAATTTTTCAGGTATATATTCATTTTGTATAAGTGCTGTATGTATGTAAAATCTGTTGCGAATACAATTAGTAGTAAAGAAGTAATAGATTAAAACTTGGTGCGTGATGTGGCGGTTTTTCATGAACGTTACTGTTTATGTGCTCATGTCTCATTCACTAAGTGGCGTATTGTGATACAGTTTCGAACGTACATTCAGCTATATATGTTTATACATTCTGTAAAATTTCCTACGGCTACAATTTGTAGTGTAGAAACTATAAAATATATCGTCATACCGAATGCGTATTTTTAGACCACGAATAGCGGAAAAAGAGTAAGCAAGAAACTTTCTGCCTTTCATCATTTTGCTGTGGTTTTCAGCGAAAAAAAAAATCAATAAACGTGTGAAATTATGTTTAATGTTACAAGTCGCTAAGTAATCTCCTTGTTATATACTGTATTCACAAACTCTCGTCCAACTATGTGGCAGTTGTTAATGTAATGTTTGTTAATCTTAAGGGACTTAACTACGGGGTCATCAGTCCCTAAACTTACAAACTACTTATGAACTACCTACAACTAAGGAGGGAACAAATATCCATACCCGAGGGGGGATTCGAACCCCCGACCGTAGTGGCCGTGCAGACCGTGACTGGAGCGCCTCAGTCCCCTCGGCCATCGCGGCCGGCATGTGGCAGTTTCTTGCCACTCCTATGTTTTATGACCTTATATCTCCTGAACCATGAGTCGTATGTGGCTCTACCATTTCATAATTGGTACCGTACGGTAAGAAATATGTGTACCAAATTTCGTTGAAATTCGTCCAGTGGTTTAGGAGGAAATGTGCAACACTGTCGCGTAATGCAACAATTTTTCTCGTATCTCATTGTTTATGACGTCATATCTCGTGAACTATGTGTTTTACGTGATTCTTACACTTTCGGCGACCGTCCTCATGGTTTGGAGAATACGTGTACAACATTTGAAAAAGATTGGAACAAAACTGTAGATTTGTATGCAACTCGTACAGACAAACATACGGACACACTGCTTTATATGTTAGATTATTCTCGTAGTCCAACGTCAGTGCTAAAATTTACAGATAATTAGATGTACAAAACTGACAATTCAGTAATTCGATGCCGGGGTAGTAGAAGTGGTGTCGTATATTGCAATTCCGCAGCTACGGAATTGCAATATACGACACCACTTCTACTACCCCGGCATCGAATTATTGAATTGTCAGTTTTGTACATCCAGGTCTACGAAAGGTCTAGTCCCACTACCTGTCCATTTCTTTCCTTACAACCGCTTCAGTTTGTTCTCGTGGCGTTTAATTCCTTCTAGGAACCTTTCAGTTCTTGAAACATTTTTTTCCCAACAATAATTCAGTTCCTTGAGACAAACATCGTCTCGTTACACCAAAGGTATCAAATAGAAGGAGAGGCACTAAATTAAAATTTGTATTAAATATAAGGAGAGGCATTGAGACAGTGTTTGTCTTAAGGAACCAAGTCCGCTCACCGTGGCTCGGACGGCAGTGTCACTGACTGCCATGAAGGGGGCCCGGGTTCGATTCCAGGCAGGGAACTGGGTGTTGTGTGTCCTCATCATTTTCATCACCAACATACAAGTCGTCGAAGTGGCTTCACTTAAAAAGACTTGCGCTAGGCGGCCGAACAATCCCACACGGAATCTCCCGACCAAAGTGCCATACCATCATTTCATTTCAAGAAACTGAATTATTGTTGATATTTATGTCACCTCTGCCTGAGGAACAAGGCCGGATTGTTCCCATTCACGTTCTTAACTAGGGTGCTATTCCAATATAGAAGAGCCTTTGTAGTTCGATACGTATTTCATAGGGCACATTGAGGCAGAATTAAAGTATGTGGAGGGAGACGTGATTAAAGACTACATCTACATACATACTCCGCAATTCACCGTAAGGTGCGTGGCGGAGGGTACACTGTACCACTACTAGGCATTTCCTTTCCTATTCCACTCCCAAATTGAACGAGGAAAAAAAGAATGCCTATATGCCTCCGTACGAGCCCTAATTTCTCTTATCTTGTCTTGTCTTTGTGATCTTTACGCGAAATGTAAGTAGGCGGCAGCAAGATCGTACTACACTCAGCTTCAAATTCCGGCCCTCTAAATTTACTCAACCGAAATTCACGAAAAGAACGTCGTCTTTCTTCCAGCGATCCCCAATTGAGTTGCCAGAGCATTTCCGTGACACTCGCGCATTGGTCGAACCTACCGGTAACAAATCTAGCTGCTCGTCTCTGAACCGCCTCTATGTCTTCCTTTAAACTGATCTGCTGCGGGTCCCGAACACTTGAGCAATACTCAAGACGTGGTCGTACAAGCGTTTTATACGCGGTCTCCTTTACAGGTGAAGTACATCTTCCCTAAATTCTCCCAATAAACCGAAGTCGGCTGTCCGCCTTACTCACAACTGTCCTTACATGCTCGTTCCATTTCATATCGCTCTGCAATGTTACGCCTAGATATTTGCACGACGCGACAGCATCAAGAAGCTCACTACTAATGCTGTAATCAAACATTATGGGATTGTTTTTTCTACTCATGCGCATCACCTTACATTTTTCCACATTGAGAGCTAGCTGCCAATCCTCGCACCAACTAGAAATTTTGACTAAGTCATCCTGTATGCTATTACAGTCAGTTACAGACGACACCCTCCCATACACCACAGCATCATCAGCAAACAACCGCAAATTACTAGTTACTCTGTCCATCAGATCGTTTATATTGATAGAAAATAATAGCGGTCCTTTCACACTCCCCTGGGGCACGCCTGACGATACACTCGTCTCTGATGAACACTCGCCGTCGAGAACAACGTACTGCGTTCTATTACTTAGGAAGTCTTCCAGCCAGTCACAAATCTGTGAACCTATTCCATAAGCTCGTATCTTCGTTAGCAGTCTGCAGTGTGGCACCGCGTCGGACGCCTTTTTGAAGTCGAGAAAAATACAATCCGTTTGTTGCCCTTCCGTGTAGTCGCTTAGTCGCTTTGTCGGAAACGCTGTGTTAGCTGAGCGTTTAAAGTGCGTGCCTAGTCAGCAGGAAATCCCGGATTCGAATCCCAGGCTCATCACAAATTTTAATTCAATGACTCTTATTTATTTTTTTCCTCTACATAAATATTCCACTAATTACAGTGTAGCGTACCGCAGATGGTCCAACGAACCGCTTTTACTATATTTCTCTACCTCTTTGAGTTCTAAAAAAAAAGGGGGAGAGAGAAAGATGCACCTAAATCTTTCTGTTTTCCATATTTCACTTCTTATATTATGAAGTCTCCCTATGTAAGTGGGCGCTAAGAAAAAAGTTCACTTTCGGGGAAAGTTGATGAAACCAACTTCGGAAAGACATCTCGCAGCAACGAATAACGCCTCTGTTGTAATAATTTACACCCCAACTCGTGCATCATTCCCGTGTCCGCTATTAAGTCCAGCGATTTCCAAGAAAGACAGCAACTCCTAAAAATTGCTAACAGGTTTATTAAACAAAAGAACCTCCTGGGCGTACAATAACAACGTCAAGAAAACAGATGGTCAGTCACGTAGGGACAAAAAACAACAAGTATAATAGTGAGGACATACACACGGACAAGAAGCTATTACATGTGGCGCTAGGCCCAGGAAAACAACTACAGTACTTGGAAAACTACGGTGAGGAGTAGGAGCGTAGGAGCGGCCGGTGGCTGAATCTGCACTGCCCTCCAAACTCGGTCGGGGAGGGCTACAACCGGTTCTCTGCTGTCATTGGTTAGTCACTGTCACATGGCAGTGCCGCCGTACATCGACGTTTCTTCTGCTGTTGGCCGTCGTTTATGTTTATTATTATGTTTGAGCGCCTACGATAGGGAGCTCAGCAGCCCTACTTGGCTGCCTGTTATGCGGTCAGTCTACACGGTCAGGGGCTGCCACAGCATCCCATATATCGCCAAATTATTGGACGGACTGCCCTTCTCTGAACTTTCTGTCGTCTATCAGCCCACTAAAAATTTTTTTTGTAAAGTCTATGGGTCTTGACTATGGGGTCATCAGTCCCTAAAATTACAACTTATGAACTATGTGAGATTACCGCCCAATAGAAATACTGGTAATTAATAGCATTTGATAATTAAACAGTATGAAGTTCACTGCAAACATTGACCATGCCAATGCACTAAATGTTACACAATTTTAATCTTATTAATTATGGTAGCAATGTATGTACACAGTTTGGTGACAACATTTATAGTTAGGCCATAGGTAGAAATTCTCCACGTTGAGATTTGCTGTGTGCTTGTAGCTGACGGGAGGCCAGCGAGCAGGCCGATGTTGGTGGCTTGTTACAACTTAGGATTTTACAGTTCGTTTCCGGTGAGGGGAGAGAGGGACAATGGCGAGTGCCAGGCACAGTGCAGTGCACAAATATTGTAATACTACTGGCATTTGAAGTAATACGATGCAGTTAGGAACCTTTAAGGCCCTCATTACTAAATAGCCTGTTGATAAATAAACAATACATTAGCTGATATAGTCACATCTAACGTAATATGTTTAATTGACAATGAAAAGTAATAAATTACCAACGAAGACAAGACAGTTACACAACTAGCATGGCAATGTTTGTTTATAAAAATTATATATTAACTATTTTTCATTTTATTTTCAATCAATCTTTTGTATTTTACCTTGAAAATTCAGTTAAATCAGTTATCTGTGATATAAGAAATTGCACGATTATGATAAACAGTACAAAGGATGTTTATACTAATATAAAAACGTAAGAAAATATTTGTTTAATGTGTAGTATAATTATTTTGATTTTAATAAAGTTCTAGAAATGTATTGGCTGAGCGCTGTACGTTGGCAAATCGGTTACAACAGCTTACATGGGGAAGTTGATGACGTAGGGGAAAAAACCCCGGCAGTTGAGCAGTGGCGCGCGCGCGCGCGCGAGGGCAGGAAGTGAGGACTCCAGAGAGCATGTGGTGTGGCTGGCCTGGCGGGGTCGCTCTGCATCAGTCGGCATGTGGATCTGGAGGTGGTGACTTGGGATTTGGCTGTGGCAATCGCCACGCGTGGTTGCTCGTCGTAGACTGCACCAAGTTAAATCGAGTGCTACTGTGTGTTTGTGAATATTTAGCCAGTGGAACAAGGTGTGCATTGCATTGAATTAAAGTGACTGTGATTTGTTAATGTAACACGTGTCGTCGCATAGGCATGAACATAAACGGTCTTTGAGACAGCCACGTGGTGTGAAAACAATTCGCGACAAATATTCATTTTGTCTGGGGGCTCTCGAGCTATAACTTTATTTGATAAATGTGCCGACGTACAGACGTATCAGCCACAGGGTTCAAGTATTGTGAAATAAACAACATAAAGTGAACTTTCACGTGTTTTCAAAAATAGTAGTTAGTACACCCTTTTCTCTTATGAACTTGATTTTATTATGAATTGTTTTGTTAATCATATGCAGAGAAGGAAAGCTGCGAACGTGTGATATCATCCCCTAGAAAACGAGTCAAACAGTCGCAATCACAGTTCCAGTGTTTCTGCATGTTTAGGAATTTGGTTCGCAGCTGGTGGTTGTGAGTTTTAAGAATTAAACTTTCTCTATTTTAAACTCTCACCCCGACCTTCACGCCTCGCAACTAGCTAAGACTAAAGACGGCACAAATATCCATGCCAGGGGGGGATTCGAACCCCCGACCGTAGTGGCCGTGCAGACCGTGACTGAAGCGCCTCAGTCCCCTCGGCCACCGCGGCCGGCTAACAATTGCATTTTCTTAAATAGGTACCCCCATTTTTATTACATATTCGCCTAGTACGTAAATAAATATGAATGTTTTATTCGAAACACTTTTGCCGCTTTGTGATAGATGACGCTGTAATATTCATAAACATATTGCTCACACTTTTAGACGAACAGTGGGTAAGAGGTAGGTTTTTTTAAAATTAAAACACAGAACGTAGGTACGTTTGTACTTTATTTCGGTTGTTCCAATATGATACATGTACTTTTGTGAAATTATCATACATTATGAGAACGCATACTGTAACTGCCTGATTACCTGTAATTACCTCGTGACTTCAATAAATGCTCAAAATGATGTCCATCTTCAGTGCATTTGGCAAAACGCGTAACGAAATTCCTCTCAACAGCGATTAGTTCGCATTCAGTAATGTTGTCACATGCCTTCAAAATGCGCTGACGCATGTTTTCAGGCGTTGTCGGTGAATCACGGTAGCAAATATCCTTCAACATTCCCTACAGAAAGAAATTCGGGGATGTAAGATCCGGTGAACGTGCGGGCCATGGTATGGTTCTTCTACGGCCAATCCATCATCCATTAAATATTCCATTTAAGACCGCTTCAACTGCAAGCGAGCCATGTGCCAGACATCCACCATGTTGAAAGCACATCGCCATTCTGTCATCCAGTGGAACATCTTGTAGTAAAATGGTAGAACATTACGTAAGAAATCAGCATACATTGCACCATTTAGATTTCCATCGGTAAAATAGGGCCAATTGTCCTTCCTCCCATAATGCCGCACCATACATTAACCCGACAAGGTCGCTGATGTTCCACTTGTCGCAGTCATCGTGGATTTTCCGTTACCCAGTAGTGCACATTATGCCGGTTTACGTTACCTCAGTTTGTGAATCGTCACTAAACAGAACGCGTGAAAAAATATCTCTTATCGTCCCATAATTTATTTCGTGCCCAGTGGCAAAACTGTACACGACGTTCAAAGTCTTCGCCTTGGATATCCTGATGCATAGAGATAGGGTACGGATGAAATTTATGTTGCTGTAGAATTCTCAACACCGATGTTGTTGAGATTCCCCATTCTCGTTCAATTTGTCTGCTACTGATGTGCGGATTAGCCGCAACTGCAGCTAAAACACTTACTGAGGCATCATCATTTGTTGCAGGTCGTGGCTGACGTTTTACTTGGGGCTGAAAAATTCCTGTTTCCTTAAATAACGTAACTATCCGACGAAAGGTCGGGACACTTGGATGATGTCTTCCAGGATAAGGATCAACATACATAGTACAAGCCCGTTGGGCATTTTGATCGCAATAGGCATACATAAATACCATATCGACCTTTTCTGTAAATTGTAAACGGTCCATTTTAAGACGAGTAATTTTGTTTTCTTTATTGTAATTTCAATTCCCATAAAACGGGTGAGCAGTCAGCGCACGCTAGTGCTCTTCAGCCGGGAGAGATATAAAAATACAGAGGAGTATACAAGAAAGTAATGGTGATAAAATGTGAAGACAGTGTTGGAGAAAAGTACATGAGTTTTAGAATGGAGCAAAGATTGCAGGCTTTTGAATATGGACATGGTGGCAAAATGGTTAAAAAAAATGAAAAAGATAAAATAGACTCGAAGATCACATATCACACGTAACATCTAAAGAAAACACGAGGCGTCGGCTGCGGGTTGGCCGTTCACAGTTCATTAAAATAAAATATCATAGTGAGACTTTTGTGTCCCAGCCTCGTCGCCACTGTTGTGTCTCGTTTCCGCCGGTAGACCTGGGTGTCGGTGGCCGAGTAGAAACAGATCGACACAGGAATAAAGGATGCACGCTTGTGCAGGTACGGAGGTGACCAGCCATTGGGACAGCAGAAACTAGAAACACTAGAGTAAATTAGAACGAGATATATATTGCATAGAATTTATACAATACTTAACTTTTACATAGCTCAGTACTGCAGAATGCTGATACATAGTTGAGCTAGAGGCCTGCCTAGTGCCTATCCGATAGCCAAGTCTTCACTGGTGCCTATCTGATTCCGAAGTGTTAACTGGTTCCTATCTCAGTTCCAAGTGAACGATGTAGTTCAGTGGTGGCCACGAGCGGAGTTGTAGCAGAGGGCGCTCGTGGCTGACGTCGTAAGAACGCCGCGCCGTGCGTGCATGGTGGCGCGCGGCGAAAGTAGGTGGCGCGCACTTTAGACTTGTGCGACACCACAGAGACGACACTGAAGTCTCGTAGCACACAGTAAAATACCGAAGATCACAGATGAATGAAGAGGGGAAAAGGGGGGAGAGGGTGCTGGAAAGCACATGTGATTTAAATCATATTCTATTTAAAACAAACTTGGCGTCGGCGACAGGTTGGCCGTTCGCTGTTTGATTTTAAAAAACACACTTTGTAAAATACACCTGGGCACCAGCACAGAATCGACGGAACTGAATGAAAGGGTTGGGAACTAATGGGGGAGGTGACGGTGGGGGCGGAAGGAGGATGGATGGGGAGAGGGGAAACAGGGAGGGGCCACAGGGCCAGGGGGAGGAAAGTGAGGCAGGATTTCGCAGGAAGCCTGGAGGGGTGGGAGAATGGAGGGATGCCACAGGGGAAGTGAGGAGAGGATAGGAGAGACAGGATGGATGGGGCCTGTTGGGAGAGAGAGGTGGAGGGAGAGAGGTGGAGGATCACAGCTGGTGGGGAGGATAAATGTCAGGGCAGAGGGCACCATCTGGGAGGGGGAGGGTGCGTAAGTTGCCACGGGAGAGAATACGAAGGCTGCCCAGGTGGAGTGCAGGGAGAACACAGTGGGAGAGGTGCGGCAGCGAACCAGGATCCGTGAGGAGGGGTTGATGAGAGGATGGGGCGGGTCTAATTTACGGGAAAGGTATCAGAGTCAGAGATGTTCAAAAAGAGGACAAGATGGGGAATAGGGGTGAGGTCATAGAGGATTCGAGTGGGGGATGGGGGATAAAGGGGGACATGGAAGACAAGGCGGAGTGCATGGCGTTCTAGGATCTCAAGGGATTTGTAGAAGGACAGTGGGGCGGAGATCCAGGCGGGATGGCCTACACAAAGGATGGGGTGGATGAAGGATTTGTTGGTGACCGTGGAAGGGTGTAGGCCCCAATTTTGGCCAACAAGGAGTTTCATAAGGCGGAGACAGGAACGAGCTTTATCTTGAATAGTGTGGAGGTGGGGAGTCCAGGAGAGGGAGAGATCTATTGTTAAGCCTAGGTATTTAAGGGGTGGGGGTGATGCGGATGGGTCGACCATGTAGGGTGAGGTACAAATCGTGGGGCGAAAGGAAGGGGTGGTGCGACCTACAGTGATTACCTGGGTTTTGGTGGGATTGATAGAGAGAAGCCGCTGGTTGCACCAAGTGGCAAAGAGGTCAACGTGTTTCTGGAGGAGATGATTGGACCGGGTGAGGGTGGGAGCCTAGACAAGGAAGGTGGTGTCATCAGCATACTGGAAGAGGTGGACAGGAGGGGCAGGCTTTGGCATGTCGGAGGTGTTTAAGTAAGACGAGCAAATACCATCGCAATGGCGAAATGTTAGGTTATACCACGTACTTACACGTTTGTGACTATTACAGCGCCATCTATCACAAAGTGAAAAAATGTATTCCAAATAAAACATTCATATTTATTTAGTACTAGATGAATGTGCAGTGAAATGGGGGTACCTCTTAAAAATGCAGTTGATATCCGTTTGATCTATGACAGCGCCATCTGTTTTCCTTCTACAGTCTAGAAAAGGTTTGTTCTTTGTAGTTTTTTCGTTTGATGCTTATTTCGCGAGATACTTGGCCCGATCACTATCAATGGACCACCCTGTATATACAATATAAAGTTTGAAGAACTACAAGATGTATATATGTAACTGAAAAATATTAAACAAAACTAAGTTTCTGAACTGGTTCACTAATAGTGCTTCATTTAATTTTACTGTAGGCACTCAATTATTCTCTCTGAGACGGTTAAGTGCGTGTAGTAGCACTGAACGGATCGGACAGCATCTCGAAAGAACTGTGTAACATGAACATTAACAGGAGAAAAAAACAGGAATAACAAACTGCAGTCGAATAAAGGCGCCACCTATCATGAACCGAAAAAAAAGGTTTCATATAGAGGTTACATATTTTTTCACGGAGAATCCAAATCTGCAATAAAAATTGGCGTACCTGTTTAAGATTTCCGTCACCCCCTTACCTGTCCCCGTGAGCTGTGCGGGGGAGAGGGGGGGAGGAGATATAAACTTACGGGACTTAATTGCGGGCTCATCAGTCCCTAAACTTACAAACTACTTATGAACTACCTTATACTAAAGACGACACAAACAACCATGCCCAAGGGGGGGATTCGAACCCCCTACGGGGAATGCCCTGGCGCATCATAGCATTGCACCTCAATACGCTTGGCCACTCCACCGCAACAGGAGCGGGGGGGGGGGGGGGAGCGGAAGGGATGTTCGATCTATACAGGGTGGTCGGAAATTTCCGTTACACACTTCTAGGACTTGCAGAGGGTAGTGAGTACATGACATTTTGCATAGGGACCCAAGACTGGAAACGTGTCGTTTCCGTTCTACGTCAGTTTCCATTCAATTGTGTAACTCGTCAACGTCTGCTTAAGGACAGAGAAACGTCTCACAGTTCCCTGTCCTGGTTTGGAGAGAGTGTACCAGGACATGCTTCGGAGGTACAATGTGTATAATGACGTTGGTGGTCGCCACATCGAGCCGCTGCTGTAATGCATCAGCACGTTGCGACTGGTGCCGAATATTCTGGTTTCTTACTGTCGGCTAACGTACACCAACAGGTGTAAATTGTAATGAAAATGCGTAAGTAATAACTAAACCACTCAGTATTCTTTTCAAATTGATTGCAACAACTATACTAAGTCATGCCTAATTACATTCCTCAAGTAGGAGTGGACGCGATAATCATCTGAAATGAAACAGTCGTAGAATGGTACGGGAACTATACGTTAACAGACATGGGTTCCTATTCAAAATGTCATGTACTCACTACCCCTTCTTTATCTTTCGCCAGCCGCAGTGACCGAGCGGTCAGCGGCGCGCCAGTCAAAGTCTGCACGGTCGCTACGGTCGTGGCTTCGATTCCCCCGTCGGGCATAGATGTTTGTGTCGTCTTTAGTATAAGGTAGTTCATAAGTAGTTTGTAAGTTTAGGAACTGATCACCCCGCAGTTAAGTCCCTTAACCTTAAACATTTGAACTTTCTTTTTCTCTTTCTCTGGAGCCATGTTCCCGCACATGCAGGGTCGGCTTTGTTAATCGGATTCAGAGCGTTAATATTTAATGGGTGGCCGGATGCCCTTCCTGTCGACACCCCATGCTCATCGGGAGGAAATGTGTTCCCCAAATGTCTGCTCATATGTGCGAAAAGTGTAAACTGTTACTAAATGTTTGTGAATCGTGTAACTGAGGCGGGACTTGGGAAACAGCCCGGAATTCACCTGGGGGGATGTGGAAAACCGACTAAGAACCACATCCAGGCTGGCCGGCACTCCGCCCCCCTTCGTTAATCCGCCGGCGGATTCGAACCGGGCCGGCCGCGGTGGCCGAGGGGACTGAGGCGCTTCAGTCACGGTCAAAAATGTTCAAATGTTTGTATAGTCTATGGGCCTTAACTACGGGGTCATCAGTCCCTAAACTTACAAACTACTTATGAACTACTTACGAACTAGGACGGCACAAATATCCATGCCCGAGGGGGGATTCTAACCCCCGAACGTAGTGGCCGTGCAGACCGTGACTGGAGCGCCTTAGTCTCCTCGGCCACCGCGGCCGGCCAGTCACGGTCTGCACGGCCACTACGGTCGGGGGTTCGAATCCCCCCTCGGGCATGGATATTTGTGCCGTCCTTAGTAATAGGTAGTTCATAAGTAGTTTGTAGGTTTAGGGACTGATGACCCCGTAATTAAGTCCCATAAGCTGTACAAACATTTGAACATTGAATTTGATTCGAACCGGGGCCGGTACGCCTCCCCGTCTTGGTAAGCGGTGCGTTAGACCACACGGCTAACCGAGCGGTTTTATGTACTCATTTCCCTCTACAAGCCCTAAGTTTGTACGGGGATTTCCAACCACCCTGTATGTTGATGTAAGTACTCTTCAAAATGAACAACTTTCATTTCAACTTTTTTTAAATCCGATTTCTATTTTTCAAATATTCAAAAAAACAGTTTTAAGTGCATCAACCTGTATATATGGCAGCACCTAAGGATCTAGGAATTGTAAACAATCTAGCGACAAAAACACTGTTGGACAATCCTCACCTGATTCGACAGTGCTAGATGGTGTCCTTGTACGATATAACCATGTCAGATACTTTTCAGGTGTGACATCGTATTATAAATTATGACATTTATACCTAACATAAATCGGTCGTTCACTTTAGAACTATATTTTTCATTTCTTTCTTTTTATTATATTTACTTAGTTCCGACGGTACCCAGCTTCAACTCTAAGAGTTGATAAAATTCCAGTGATGTTCTGTGACTTTTGTACTTAATTAATTAATTAATTAATTTACTTCAGTGGCAGTCTTTAGATCGCTTTTATCTCCTAAAAAGCCGGTTTCGGGCCCGTTGGCCATCTTCAGATCAATTTTTACAGAGTAAATTGTCCGTTTCTCAACACGTTATTCACTGTCGTGGCTACTTACTAACCCGAAACCGGTCATTTAATAAATATAAGTGATTTAAATAATGGTACTGACGTATTTAATCGTGGTAACTCCCTGAAGATATATAGATTATGATTTTTCATTGTATTATGTGGAGGATTTAAAGTACCCATAACCGGACGCCCTCTCCCTAAAGCTGACACTGTATCCTTCCCCTGCAGTTTTCTGCCCTCTAACAGAACCCAGTGTAAATAGTAGTTCAGGCTTCTGCCACTCTGCAGTGGAGCGCACACGTCGCCTGCTTCAGTTATCCCTTGTCAGTTCGCCATTACTTGTTTCAGCATTGGGAAAAATTTTGACATTGTGCTACATTCTGCGTTCCATCTCCTAGACATTTGCAGAAAAGCTTTTCAACGTTTGTGTGTTCCTGTGTTGTAAAGTATAAGATTCATTCTTATGACTAGCGTGCGTCATTTGGATGTTTGGTTAAACATCTATTGGGTAAACAAAACGAAGGTTAGAGCTGCCTAAAGTAGTCCCCTCCCCAGTTAATTGCGTAAATCGGGCCCCTTACTTCGTCTAGCTAAAAGTCAGTCTGTGTACCTTACACCTTCTTAGTCTTTTGGAATTATGAAGATTGAAATACACGATTTTGTGTTTATTCTACGGTTTTGTTTATTTTATGAATCGGATTTCGGTTTATTAGGCCATCATCAGACATTTACTGAAGTTCAGTCAAAGAACTTGTCAGTAAAACATAAGACATGTACATACAGAGAAATAAATTAACTTCTTTGATGGAGCTGTTACAGTGTAAATAAATATTTGAATGAAATCTTTAAATTAATATTACTGAAAAAAAGGAAACATAACTCCATACATACAGAAATGGTGCAAACATCAATTCTTACAACTTGACTATAGTGAATAAAAATAAAATTACACAAGAATTTGATATTTTAAGGGTTGTTCAAAACACGAAGTGATGCAAATATTAGAAATATTAGAAACCATACACACTATTATAACTAAATAAATAAATAGACAAAAATATAGGGGTAGGATAGGAGGGTATAGGTGGGGTGCATTGGAGAATTGAGAAGCTTAACAAATCGGAGGTATGCCCTATGCAGTCTAACTGAAAAATTGTGTAGATAAACATATTCATTTATAGTGTTCACAATTAAATAAATAATTACTGTAAGGACAGAGTATTAGTACTAACAAAGAAAGATACAAAGTTGGTGTGGTACAGTGGAAGGCTAGACTAGTTTTAAAACAGAAAGTAAATGAATAGTGGTTGTACAAAATTTAAATTATACAACTTCATATCATTAAAGTAAATGTTAACAGAAGTACTGGGAACTATTACAAACATATGCTGACTCCAAAATAGAGTAAGGTAAATTTGAAGATACAAGAAGTGGACGAATAAAATGGAACAAGCTTGGATATTCTGTGGATTAAGGTGGGTTCAGAAGTGGTGATGTATTGAGGACTGATCATTTAATATTAAGCCTGGACTGTGTACTAGATGTTTATTTCTAATGCCTCTAGGAGACTTACTTTCTGGCCTTTGGTGGCTAAGTGGAGTGCTTGGGACTGTGGTTGGTATCTGTGGTTCTCACTCAGAATACCTTCAGCAAAAGTGAAGTCATGATTTTGTAACCCCCAACTACGTTCATGCTCTCTTCTCTTGGAATTCATACAGAGAGCGGAGTCGATCTAAAATGGCTAAAACTATGGATACAGCTCGGAAAAAGAGGACGGGTTGAAAGAAGCCTCTAAAATTTCAATGTTCCAAAATCAACAATAATGACGTTGTCTAACAGAAAACATGGCACACCTGAGGAAGGTGATGATGAGCATTTATTATCTGATGTACTCGGTTTCATAATTTAACAGTTGTCTTTTAACGAACATTCCTGTGTTCAGATTAAGTTATGAGAATTTTTTTCAAAGAAATATTTTAAGAATCCACAGATATGCACAAATGAACTTTATGCACTGTAAAGAAAAGAAACAACAACATAATTACGCTCTTCATTTTTTTAACTAAGCAAGAAGGAGCGCCAGGCTTCGATTTTATCTTCTACTGTTAGCTCTTGACCTGAACGGTCGTAACGAAGTGTCGATCTGTACACTGTATGATTTTAATTGACCTTTTGATTTCACTTGGATCTTTGTTAAGCCAGTGTAAGTGAATACTCCACCATTTCAGAATATAGATAATTATCTCGTTATCATACGTTTGCTCATTAATAGCCAGCTCATTCCTACCTTATAATATAAAAGTATTTTATATGTGCAAATCTCTCTTTCAGATATCAAAAGCCCCCATTACACGGCCTACTTAAAACAACGCACGATTCTACGATACTTCAACTAACAGTTTTCAGAATTGTAAGTTCCGCGAAAACGTCCCTGAGATTTCTGCCGGTTTATTAATTTTCAATTTCTTTCATTTGGCTAGAGGTTAGTGGCGAGCTGAATGCCAACCTCAAACAGTATAGGGTGCGCCGACATAAATTAAAATTCTCTGGCGAGGTTTTTTTAAAAAAAAAGAAATTCTTTTTCAGATTATTCAATTCTTTAGGCACTACCTTCATGTTGCAAATGTTCGGTGTAACCCATGTTGAAATATTCTCCATGTTGTGATTTCAGCGCCGTAATTTCATTTGCATTTATTATTTACTTTCATTATATCGCGGAACATAATTTTCAGGCGCTAAACATTTTCTATTTACATTTCTCCACCATCTGTCTGTGTGGCTAATTTCAAATCTCGGAGGGAGGAGTATTTCAGCTGTATAACTTACACCTTCTTAGTCTCTTGGAATTCATTGGAGAAGATTATTCAAATGTTTGTATTGCTTATGGAACTTAACTACGGGGTCATCAGTCCCTAAACTTACTAAATACTTATGAACTAGCTAATACTAAGGACGGCACAAATATCCATGCCCGAGGGGGGATTCGAACCCCCGACCGTAGTGGCCGTGCAGACCGTGACTGAAGCGCCTCAGTCCTCTCGGCCACCGCGGCCGGCGCTGTATAACTTACACCTTCTTAGTCTCTTGGAATTCATTAGAGAAGAATTGTATACAGAGAGCGGGGTCCATCTAAAATGGCTAAAACTATCGATGCAGCTCGGAAAAAGAGGACGGGTCCAAAGAAGCCTCTAAAATTTCAAAGTTCCGAAATCAACGCTAATGACGTTGTCTAACAGAAAATGTGGCATACCTGAGGAAGGTGATGATGAGCATGTCCACTATTGTCTTGCTATGGAAGCGCCTTCTATTAGACTTACTCGTAACGAATTGCCATAAATGGCCGTACAGTTGGCAGAGAGAAACGTGTTGTATGCACTTCCTGTCTCTGGCCTTTCAATGTCTCCTGTTCCTCCTCAACATCAGTGACCAGATGATAGCACCTTGCAGGCGACATGCAGCAACCACTGGTACGGTCCACCGTCAGCTCCGACCTGTGCGACTGAGTCTAGCTTTAGCCCTTAAAGGGCTCCCAGAAGGGCCACGCCGTTCCCGCGGCCCTTCGTGGTAGCGCCTCCTTCCTCTCGCTGCTCCCTAAGTGAGCGCAAACACGCCGCAGTGCCGAAGTAATTAAAATTTTAATCTGCCGCACCTGTTCCCAGCCTCTTCCGTCGCGGCCTTAGAGATTCCCCACCCAGGCGAAAGGCGCTAAGAGCCACCGCACACGTGCAGCCACTACACTGGTTCCCCGTCCGGAATGCTGGAGGCGCACTTTTAGCTGTACTGCCGCACCACAATTTCACTACATAGCAGGGTAGTACATAGGGTAAGGTGGTACAAATTCGATATAGGTACAATTCCGATCAACATAAGTTTTCAGTCTCGTAGTGTTGGTAGCACCTGCCTTTGTGTGGTGTTGTAGTGTAGCAGGTTTTGTACAGCTTCTCCGACTTTTCCAAGAATACACCACTTTGTGCTACGGAGATATACATTTTTTCCCGTTTAGATGGACGTGGAGCTAAGTCGTCGAACGCGCTCTTGTAAATTTTCTAGTTTCCGCGCGCTTGTAAATTCATTATTGCGCAATGTTTGGTACCACGAAGTATGCGTTGGTGCCCGAAGGAAAAAGTGATTTTCATGTGGAAAAAGTCAGTGATCATAGTTGTACGAGGAAGTGATCATAATTGTACCTAGTGTGGTACATTTTCGATCGAGTTTTCTCAATTCTGTAACCTTTTCTTGTGGTCCTACCAACATTTGTCATTGTCTAACATTTATGTTACATATTCATTAAACATTCAAGAACAAGAGCCATAGTTAAAATTATTTTTTTTTCTCAATATATTTGCAGTTACATTAACATTTGCCCGAAATGATCGAAATTGTACCACCTTACCCTACATCAAACAAGTTTTGTATCATCCATGAAACCAGTTTAATGGAAAAGACGTGCATTTGTGCATTTTAGAAATTTAACCTGTTGTTGTTGTCTTCAGTCCGCAGACTGGTTTGATGCAGCTCTCCACACTACCCTGTCCTGTGCAAGTCTCTTCATCTCAGAATACTTTCGGCAACCTACATCCTTTTGAATCTGCTTACTGTATTCGTCCCTCGGTCTCACTTTACGATTTTTACCCCACACGCTTCCTTCTAATGCTAAGTTGACAATTCCTTGATGTCTCAGAATGTGTCCAACCAATCTACCTCTTCTCTTAGTCAGGATTAGCCAGAAACTCCTTTTCTCTCCGATTCGGTTAAGCAACTCATCATTAGTTACGTGATCTACCCATCTAATTTTCACCATTCGTCTGTAGCACCACATTTAAAAAGCTATCATCTTTTTATCTGATCTCCTTATCGTCCACGTTTCACTCGCATACAATGCTACACTCCAGATAAATGCTTTCAGAAAGGACTTCCTAACATTTAAATTAATATTGGATGTTAACAAGTTTCGCTTCTTTAGAAACGCTTTTCTCACCATAGCTATTCTGCATTTTATATCTTCTTTACTTCGGCCATCAGAAGTTATCCTGCTACCCAAATAACAAAATTAATCTACTACTTTTATTGTCTCATTACCTAATCTAATTCCTTCAGCATCGCCTGATTTTCTGACATTACATTCCATTACCTTCGTTTTACTCTTTTTAATTTTCATCTTATACCTGCCTTTCAAGACACTGTCCATTTCATTCAATTGCTCTACCACATCCTTTGCAATCTCTGACAAAATTACTACGTCATCGGCAAACCGCAAACTTTTTATTTCTTCTCCCTGAACTGTAATTCCCCCTCCAGATTTCTCCTTCCTTTCCTTCACTGCTTGCTCAATGTACAGATTGAACAACATTTGGGATAAGCTACAACTCTGTTCTTACTCCCTTCCCAACTTCTGCATTCCTTTCTTGACCTTCGACTCTAATAACCGCTGTCTGGTTTTTGTATAGGTTGAATATAACTCTTCGCTCCCTATATTTTACCCCTGCTACCTTCAGAATTTGGATTAGTGTATTCCAGTCGACATTGTCAATAGCTTTCTCCAAATCGAAAAACGCTAAAGACGTAGGTGTCCCTTTCCTTAGCCTATCTTCTAAAATACAGTATGTCGTAATGTGAGTATTACCTCCCGTGTTCCTTCATTTCTCCTAAATCCAAACTAATCTTCCCCGAGGTCAGATTCCACATGTTTTTTCATTCGTCTATAAATAATTCGTGTTAGTATTTTGCAACCATGACTTATTAAACTAATAGTTCTGTAATTTTGACACTGGTCTGCACTTGCTTACTTTGGAATTGGAATTACGATAATCTTGAAGTCGGATGGTATTTCCTCTGTCTCATACATCTTGCATACCAGGTTGAACAGTTTTTCCGTGGCTGGCTCTTCTAACGAAATCAGCGGTTCGGGCGCTATATCATCTACTCCAGGGGCTTTGTTTCAACTCCAGTCCTTCAGCGCTCTGTCAAACTCTTCTCGCAGTATCATATCTCCGCATCTTCCTCCACTTGGTCTTCCCTTTGTAGAATACTGCCAAAATTTAACTTACTTACAAATAAGGTACATGTACCAAATAAGGCCCGGTTCCTAATGAGGCCCACTCTCATTTTCCAGTATATAAAGTTTGAAAACAGCGCTAAATGTCGTTGGTAGTGATAGCTCGTGACGTCTAGTACACAAGGCAACAACTACTTCCGCACCCGCTCTCGTGCTGGCCATTTTACTTTCAGTTGTGCTACGGCGTTCAGCGAAGGAGGGCTGCTTCTTATTTTCACGGCATGTTTCATCTAATGCTGTAGCTTCGGTCATGAAGCATTTGTACTGGTAAATTTGTATATGTGTACAGAAAATTGTACTGTATTATCATAGTGGCATATTCTTCCGAAAAAAACGTTTCTTTTTAAATAGTAAAAACACACGCGTCTTAAACGATTTGTTACCAATAAGGCCCATCATAGAAAATGTAATGATTAAAATCATGTTCCTATTAACTTACAATAAGGAAACTTACAGCTGTCAGAACAATGTTGGTTACTGATTAAATTTAATAATCTTAGAGTTAATAACCAGTAAGTAAGTTACCAACACTACCGTACGAAGCGTATCAAAAATAAATAAATCAATAAATCAATAAATCAATAAAAAATAAATTGTAAATATAAAGTTCTATGTATCAAATCATTCCACTTATGTCGAAAATAAAATTACAATACAACTCTTACAGTGTATTCCAAACGTTTTCCTGCTATTTACATGCCCCAGAATGTTAATATGAACGGGCCATACTTGGAACAGCGTCTCCTAACAAGGCCCACTTTCAGGGGTTAAACATTTTCTTTAAAGTGTTGATATTAATTACATAAACTTTCCATTTTAATTTATTTTTGAACTGAATATAGTTGGAGGATGTTGTACGTACGATCTCTGAATATTACCACTTAGATATACTGCATACGAAATTTCTAAACGTTAGGTGGGACTTACTTGGTTCACGTACCTTAGTTATAACTGGTATTACTTGTCATTAAAACAACCGTTTGACGTCCTACATATTTTGTAAATGGTATTGCACCTTTCACGTAATAAAAATTAGCTATGAAGTTCACCAAGGCGAAATGGAACAATTACCAACAATGGAAGGCAGGGAGGGTAATGTCAGATACTAACATCAACTTTACGTATGAGGCGAAAATGTGCCTTTCAATTGTATTTATATCATGAATAGTTAGTGACATACTGTTTACATCAGTTTCTAACATTAATCACAGGCAAACTGTGGATCATAAGGACTTTAATAATCGGCATGGTACCAGTCTTCAGAAAGAGTACATTGCACTCACTGTTGACCTTGTACATCGTCAGAGAATTTTCGTTAGCAACATGAACTCGTCGCATCTTCAGTTTGTTTGATAGCCTTGCAGACATCAGCTAGTATTCCAAATTACCCGACTAAACACAAGCAAAATAATAAGCTGTTTAACTGACACATACAGTCTGAAGCATTTCTACATTTGGGAAATTCAATGGTCTATCAAAGAGTGCAGGTTATACTGGGCACATATATTAATAACTAGCAACCGAAACATCATTTTACTTTGCGTTCAAAAATTTGTTATTTGCAGAGAACTGGTAATCAGGCTTCTCGCTCACAACAGATCACTCAACCGTAATGGCGGCCTCTAGAGATGTCTGCCTACTTGTAGAGGACGTAGTTCATGACTTTCACGCCAGGTCCACTACAGCATGGTCATGAAACTTGCTATCCGACTTTACTACACCTGGTCCATGATATTTCGGCTGACAAACATGCAGCCCTCTTCAGGTGAGTACGAGACCGAAGATTACTGGTGCGCGTCATTCTACACATTAAAATTGCTACACCACGAAGATGCCGTGCTACAGACGCAAAATTTAACCGACAGAAAGGAGATGCTGTGACATGCAAATTATTATCTTTTCAGAGTATTCACACAAGTTTCGCGCCGGTGGCGACACCTACAACGTGCTGACATGAGGAAAGTTTCCATCCGATTTCTCATACACAAACAGCAGATGACCGGCGTTGCCTGGTGAAACGTTGTTGTGATGCCTCGTGTAAGGAGGAGAAATGCGTACCATCACGTTTCTGACTTTGATAAAGGTCAGATTGTAGCCTATCACAATTGCGGTTTATCGTATCGCGACATTCTGCCCGCGTTGGTCGCGATCCAATGACTGTTAGCAGAATATGGAATCGGTGGGTTCAGGAGGGCAATACGAAACGCCGTGCTGGATTCCAACGGTTTCGTATCACTAGCAGTAGAGATGACAGGCATCTTATCCACATGGCTGTAACGGATCGTGCAGCCACGTCTCGATCCCTGAGTCAACACATGGGGACGTTTGCAAGACAACGACCATCTTCACGAACAGTTCTATGACGTTTGCAGAAGCATGGACATCAGCTCGGAGACCGTGGCTGCGGTTACCTTGGCGCTGTATCACAGACAGGAGCCTTACGATGGTGTACGCGACGACCAACCTGAGTTGGGATCGATCTTTTAGGGAGGTTCCCGAAGTCGACAACCGGTAACCGATGACTACTAGTCTGAACTGCCTATCTCACACACTACGCTGTCACCAAACCTGTGCCGACTGCAGAAGCTCCAGCGATCGCAAAATTCCTTGTAGAAGACATTATTTTGAAGCAAGGAGCACCACTTGTGATGATATCTGATCGTGGAAAAGTATTCCAATTAAATCAGTATCAGAGATAACGTTGCGACATTGTCCACAAAATAACTGCATACCATCCTTAGACAAAGGGTCTTACAGAACGTTTTAACAAGCCATTAGCAGATATGCTGTCGATGTTGAGCAGAAGGATTGGTATACAACAATGCCAGTCGTGACATTTGCTTATAATACCGCAAGACAAGACACCACAGGCTTCACGCTGTTTTTCCTGCTCCATGGCGGTGAAGCTGAGACGCTGTTCCCGTTCCAGCCGGATGACACTCAGGATGACTATGTGAAACAGCTCAACACCAGGGTCGAAGAAGCAAGACAGCTAGCTTGTATACGGACACTGGACGCCCAGGAGAAGGACCGTCATCGATATAACGATAAGCACTGACCTGTTGTGTACAGCCCAGGAGATCTGGTGTGGATTGATACACCTGTACGGAAAGTTGGGCTATCAGAATTACTGAAACGATACTTTAATCCGTATCGTGCCGTACGCCGCCTGTGAGACGTCACATACGAAGTCGAGGATTACGAGCCGTCGTCTAAATGGCAAAAAAGGAAAAGACATCACGTCCTCCGCATGAAGCCGTACTACGATCCTGAAGAGCAGATAGGTGAAAATGGCTTCTTGTTCATCTACATCTACATAGATATTCTGCAAATCACATTCAAGTGCCTGGCAGAGGTTTTAATAACCACTTTCATAACTTTTCTCTACCGTTCCATTCTCTAATAGCGCGCGGGAAGAAAGAACACCTAAATCGTTCCGTTTTCGATCTGATTTCTTTTATTTTATTGGGATGGTCATGTCTCCCTAAGTAGGTGGGTGCTAGCAAAATATTTTCACATTCAGAACTAAAAGTCGGTGATTGAAACTTAGCAAACAGATCACGCCGCAATGAATAACGTCCTTGAAACTTCCTGGCAGATTAAAATTGTGTGCCGGAACCGAGACTCGAACCTGGGACCTTTGCCTTTCGCGGGCAAGCGCACTACCGACTGTGCTATCCCGACACGACTCACGATGCCGCCTCACAATTTCACTTCTGCCAGTACCTCGTCTCCTACTTTCCAAACTTCACAGAAGCTCTCCTGCAAACACGCAAGACTAGCACTCCTGGAAGTAAGGATATGGTGGAAACATGGCTTAGCCACAGCCTAAGGGATGTTTCCAGAATGAAACTTCACTCTGCAGCGGAGTGTGCGCTGATATGAAACTTCCTGGCAGATTAAAATTTTAATCTGCCAGGAAGTTTCATATCAGCGCACACTCCGCTGCAGAGTGAAGTTTCATTCTGAATAACGTCCTTGTTTTAATGATTTCCACCCCAATTCGTGCAACATTTCCGTGACGCTTTCCCCCCCGTAACGTGATAGAACAAAAGGGCTCTAAGGTCGGCAATGATATTGATGAAGCCACGAGAGGAACGTCTGTCGCCTGTAATCGTGCAGAAGGGCAGGGTTCTCCAGGACTGCCATACAGAGACCCCATGACAAGATCAAGGTCCATGACATTGCAGCTGGCTCCAAAGGGAACTTAACAGTGGGTCGCTGTTTTTTTCAGAAGAGGGAGCAATATCGCAAGACCACAAGTTACCCGACTGCCGGTGTGGTGCAATGGTAGCATTACCGATTGCGGTGCTGAAGGTCGCCGGTTCGATACCGTCCAACGGGAAAAATTTATTTCTTTGTAATTATCATTTCCAGTATATTCTACGTGTTTCTTATGTCCACTTGTAATTTCTTCATGTTTCTTACGTTAAATATTATTCTAATTGCTTGTACATTCTGTCTGTGTATAAGTAGCAGAGCACTCTGCCCGAGAGTGCTGCGTGTATGTTTCACTTCGCTATAAACCTGCTTTCAGTGTAAGTTCTGTGTTCAGTTGACAACCCTGCCTTCGAAGCTAGGCCTGCTTCCATTTCAACGCGACAATATAACATAAGAAAAATATTTTGAAAGGGGGCGCGTTTCGAACCCGTGCAGTGTCGTTCATAAAGGCAGCGTTTTTCAGTAGGCATTTATACTGGCTAATAAACTGTGGCTACTATAATGTTTGATATTTATAAATGCATACGATATGTGACCCGAAACCGACGTTTAAGGAAATTCGTTATATAGATACATTATCAAAAAATTATAAGTCTGTGGAATAAATTTACGCTACGACTCATAGGATCATGTTGAATCTTTCCGGTGGCAGTATTAATCTGCTCAGAACATCTGCATTCAAATATACTGCGTATTTCGTTCAGTCATCCAAATGTTCTCTTTGTTATTATAAGTCATCTTATGAACTGGCTGAGTGAAGAGTTAAAACTTTTTGATACTATATTCGCTTCAAAAGTGGTTACTGTGCAGAATAGTTACGAAAGTGAAATATCCTGATTGCAACTTGTCTTCTCGTGAACTCGTGCAAATGAGACGTATTAAAAAACAAACCTGCTGCGAATATCAGCTCGATCCTAAAACCTCGTCTTGCGCATTTACGCCGGCGCCACCAACACATACTTCAGTATAGCCGTTTTTCGAACCTCTGAAGGAACATCGGCCTAGTACCTATTTAGAAGTGGCAGACCTTATCTGGAAACCACGGACACTTATGGCGAAAAACCGTGGTGTTGTATTCTACATAGTAACTGAGACCCACCGGTGTGTAATAGTCTCCTACTACATCAGCGTTCGTATCAAAATAAACGGCGTCGGCTTGTAAATCCAAGAGATCAGCGTTAGAACTTTCACTCTTCTAATTTTTCTTGTCTCCTTTTTTCACACAGTAAGGCTCTTGCTACGATGAAGGAACCCTAAAAGTCGACTCTGATGTTCAATAATTTACAAGTTACTCAACCTCCTTGGTTTCGCTGTTCGAAGTATAAAATTAAAGCCTTGTTCTTTGAAAAGATGGCCGACTACATTCTGAGGTGACTGATCAGAAGTCTACTTCCTGTATAATCTATTCGTAGGAGTGGTTGGTTTGGTGGGTTGATGTCTTTCATTGGTATGCGAAACGTCACGTGTTCGATATTTGTCAGTGACAAACTCAGCCGAAAAGATTTCCTTAACCTCTGGGGTTTCCAAGTGTGTTCTCGCCCTTATTCGGAATTCTTGTCGTACTACCGTCTGGCGTGACTACGGATTTGAATGTCACAGCGATTTAAAATTCCTAAAGTTGCTTACACAATAAAACGTAGCTTTTGTGTCTTTATTGTAAGATACGAAGTGAAAATATCATTATGGGATGGATACGATAGTTTACATAAATTCATTTGATACAATACAATTCTCTGTTGCACATGCTACATTTCGCATTTTACATTTTCATGGTTACGGAATAAGACTGTGGCTGACAAAAATAATTTCCTCTCAATGTTTGCGATACGGATTATTACTCAGGTTCGTTTGTTTTTGTTGCATGAGCAACAATGAGCCATACTTTAAAAAAAATGCGCGTGGGAATAGCCTAGCGGTCTGGAACGCGCGGCCTCCCGCGTCGGAGGTTCGAATCCTCCCTCGGCCATGGATGTTTGTGCTGTCTTTAGTATAAGTTAGTTCATAAGTAGTTTGTAAGTTTATGGCCTGATGACCCCGTAGTTCAGCCCCATAAGTTGTACAAACATTTGTCATTTTTGTCATATTTCAAAATAGAAGAAAAATGTGAAAAAGACAATAATCTATCGCTTGCTGATCAATAGTTGGCCATCTGGTGAGATATACCGTAATAAGTAAGCTTATTTTTTAGCACAGTTTGGTTATTTGCACATTCATTTGACATAATCGTATCTGGTATTATAACGGCCCAGTATGGGGTGGAATGCCTGTGTTTAGGTATTTTAATAAGACATGGACTATGGATCAGTTAGATGCGGCTGTAGGCTGTGGATGTTCACAAAAGCTTGTCCACAGTTTTGGGTACTTTTGTTGTTCTTACTGGAACAATTGTAATATTCGTTTCTATATTACACTTGTAATTTATAAAATTCATGACCACTATATCCTGCAACATTAGTGTTTATTTTTATTCGGGTATCGTTAGAACGTTTGTTCCAAGGTCGCTTAACAATTTCCGATAACATATTACATAGCATTTTTCTGACGGGAACTGTAATTTGTGGCAACACAGCTTGTAAGAAAATTGCCTGTTGGAGGTCGTCAAATCTCAAAATTTAGAATGCGTAATAATATACTCTAGTAATAATAATTTCGTTATGGAATGTTGCAGCAAATCACAACTAATGGGTCGCAACAACACTTTCGCAGTGAAAGTTAAAATTTTTAATAATAAAAAAAAGATATTAATTAACTTGAAACAGTCACTGTGGTAATTAATTAAGCTTGGCCCTATCTGACTTAGCATTGAATACAGCCACCAACTAGCACCTCTTACGATTCACGAACAGCGCAACTTCACTAATAAATGTGTCAGAATTCATGTAGTGGTGATAGCGTGTTCGTGTTATAATCAAAATTGTAATAGCTGATAGACTCTGATTGCAATGATAATAGCTCAATACAGTGAAACTCCGTGGTGCAATGAGCTTCACAAATACTACAGTCAAAGTTCTCAATAATTTTGATATTATTGTTTAAAGCATTCAAGTTACTTATAAAACTTTACGTGAACTATTTTTTTTTTTTTTTTTTTTTTTTTACTTGGTTCCAGGGCCTGGGTAGCGTACGCGTGTAACTGGCTGAGCAGAGTTTGGCATTTAACGTATTTCATTAAAAAAAATTACTTCAGTCAAGTCTGGATAATCAACTATAATACTCTGACTACCGTTAGCCTGGTTACTTTCTACATAAGTGAAACCAACTTTACTTTACTTGCAAACTCTCTTGCACTCTCTTGCACTTTAATTACTAGTTTCTGTGGTTGTAACACGTTTATCAATTCTTTAACTAGTCTAGCAATTTCTTTAAAACTGACATAATTACTTTGAAAAATGATTGAACATGTTAGTCAATGTACAGGCTTGCATAATCAACATAATCTAATAATGGTGATAATGGGGTGACTACAACTACTTACAAAATTAAGACTGGCTTCAAAATAAATCATGTATAATTGAACCAAAATTCTGATTGGGTTGACACTACATTTACATGCATGCAAAATAAAATGTTACAAAAGTACTCATCTGCTTTCGTCGTCTTCGTCGTGAAGTCCCTACAAGACAGATATGATTACGATAGGTACTCTTACTGCTGGGTCAAAAATATTTTTTATCGACAAGTCTTTGTTCAGCTCATCTGGCTGAAATCTCCTTGCATTGATATCACCTCGATACACCTTCAAATCTCATTAATTATAGCAACGATCACTCTCGGTGACAATATACTTGATAACCAAACAATTACTTTTCTTGCACACATGAAAAAAAACATTACTCTGACCACTTTCGAGTATAAATAAACTTATTTCACACTTCCTTCATTACATTAAACAGTACGCCTCTCAAGCTTATTGCAATTGCATTAAACTCGCGCCACACTGCGCCTACCGTGCCTCTGCACCATCAACAAAACATTTATGTGTTTACTATAGCGAGTCCGCTCCGCGACTGCTTCAGCAGCGCGACACTCACAGATACTACTTCTGTGCCAAAGACAGTCTTTACAACAGGTTCAACATTTTCTCTGGCGCATTGCCAACTTACAGCATAAGAATGTCCGTGCATTCATGCGGGTTTACACATATAGTACATGTTTACACTAAATGATTCAATATAGAAAATGACGTTATATAAGAAATATATCTAGCATACAACAAATGAAAAATACATGAAATAAACAAATTTAAGACCGTATATACATTACGTTAAATCAAACTGTAAGATACAGCGACAGGTGTACTCTTACAAGCTGGCTTATGGTTGTCCAATTTATGCTGATATCTTAGCTGCAATATCAATCGACATAGGATCAATGGAAATGACAAATAGATTTGTATCTTCCACTCTCGAAAATACCATCAGCGATCTGTCGCGCGACTGAAGCACTGGGAGAAAACCGTCATGCAATCGCTCCTAAGATCATTGTGCACTGTAACCCTTAGTGCTTCGTAACAAAGTGTTTAGAACAGGAACTGTTTTGTCTGCTCACTCAACGAATAAGTATTGTAGCGTGAGTCCATCAAGTGTGCCGGTGGAGCACCCACTAGACATTTGTCGACTTGCACTTTTGTGATGAAGGTTAAGTAGTGGCTAATGTCGATAATTTGCTTCCAATCTTGTAATTTAATTAATTCTATGTTATGCATGCACATTTTCCATTCGAATGTGTCAGTAACGTCTGACAATATTCACGAACTGCAGCATCTCAATACTTATTGCTGTCATCGTTCACTGAAACTACAAGAAAAGAAGTGTGGAAATAATTATGTCGTTCGAGAATAGCTTAAAACACTATGGCAAAAACGCAAAGCAGTTTCTAAAATCCGTTTGTGAAGTCCGCTTCACGTCGCATAGAAGGCGCGCGTCTTATTACAGCTGGCTGCGACACTGCAAGATTACTGTTTTCCTCCCAGATTTCGTGTCAGATACCCGTGTAATCGACAGTATGTACGATCGTGTCCACTAGCTGTTTATACTTCTCAACAGGCAGCAAACTTCGCGGTTGTGCAGAGCGATTAGGCGAGGGGTCTCGCGAATTTTGTCAATAACTGTACCTTGGAAACTGTATCATAGTAAGAAGCACAGTTCAGGAGATACGTCGTAAACAATGAAAACTATGAAAAACCGTTCCATCATGCCGGCCGCGGTAGCCGAGGGGACTGAGGCGCTCCAGTCACGGTCTGCACGGCCACTGCGGTCGGGGGTTCGAATCCCCCCTCGGGCATGGATATTTGTGTCGTCCTTAGTATAAGGTAGTAGATAAGTAGTTTGTAAGTTTAAGGACTGATGACCCCGTAGTTAAGTCGCATAAGCTTAACAAACATTTGAACATTTTCGTTTCATCATGCATAAGATTGTAATTTATTATATCTTTACTCCGAATTCAATTGGCAAGACATTTTGCATAATCTTTAACTTCACTCTACAAACGTGGATAACTATTTCATTGTAGGGCACGTACTTCAGGGGATATACAGTGAGTGTATAAAGTATTCTTCTAGCTCCATCTTTTTTTATTTCTGTTCCATTTTTTTAAATCTCCTAAGTATGCGTCACCTAGAACTAACTGAATGCAATTTCTGAAGAGACACTCCTGTAAAAATTACCTTGGTAAATATTTTTATTGAAAATCAAGGGAAACGTACATTCTATTTGATAACAAGGTTAACAAAATAGGAAATGTAATGTAAGGCATACTTCATAAAGTATTCAGTGATTAAATGCTGACCCATGGCACACATTACTTCAGCCCCAGTCTACCACCTATTGTTGTTCAAAAATGTTCAAATGTTCGTAGAACTTATGGGACTTAACTACGGGGTCATCAATCCCTAAGCTTAAAAACTACTTATGAACTAGCTAAGACTAAGGACGGCACAAATATCCATGCCCGAGGGAGGATTCGAGCCCCCGAGCGTAGTGGCCGTGCAGACCGTGATTGGAGCGCCTCAGTCCCCTCGGCCACCGCGGCCGGCACCTATTGTTGTTTTGTACGGCGACAGTACATTGCATTTAGTGTCATTGTCCGTAATCAAAATTCAAATGTTCGTAAATCTATGGAACGTCTCTGGGTATCAGGCCCTAGACTTTTAAAGTACTTAATTTTCGTACCTTGCTTTCATGCGCGTTACATTTGATCTACCGGGTGATCAAAAAGTCAGTATAAATTGGAAAACTTAATAAATCACTGAATAATTTACATAGAGAGGTACAAATTAACACACATGCTTGGAATGACATGGGGTTTTATTAGAACAAAAAAGGTTCAAAAAATGTGCGACAGATGGCGCTTCATCTGATCAGAAAAACAGTAATTAGCATAACAAATTACGACAAAGCAACAGGAAATGCGCGATATGTTCACAATCATTTCTCAACAATAGCTGTAGTCGAGGAATAATGTTGTGAACAGTACTGTAAAGCATGTCCGGAGTTATGGTGAGGCATTGGCGTCAGATGTTGTCTTTCAGCATCCCTAGAGATGTTGGTCGTTCACGATACAGTTGTGACTTCAGGTAACCCCAAAGCCAATAATCGCACGGACTGAAGTCTGGGGACCTGGGAGGCCAAGCATGAAGAAAGTGGCGGCTGAGCACACGATCATCACCAAACGACCGCGCAAGAGATCTTTCACGCGTCTAGCAGTATGGGGTGGAGCGCCATCCTGCATAAAAATTCGTACGTTCCAGCAGGTGTTTATCAGCCAGGCTGGGGATGATGCGAGTCTGTAACATATCGGCGTACCTCTCACCCTTCACGGTAGCAGTTACAAAACCAGAATCACGCAGTTCCTCAAAGAGAAAATGCCCGATAACGGTAGACGTGGTTGTAATAAAACCCCATGTCATTCCACGGATGTGTGTCAAGTTTCTATTATTCCGTGTATTATTAAGTATTCAAATTTATACTGACTTTTTGATCATCCGGTAAAATGCGGAGGAAGTTGTGATTTCGTACCAACACTGAGTGACGTTAACTCAAGCTGCAATAGGAAATTTATTAAAATATCTGTTATAATTTAAGAATTACAGTATTTTGCTTAATAGATGTCTTTTATAATACACGATCGCATTCTGGAACTCTGCAATGAATTAGGCATAATACAAAAATCCATTCTCCAATTGGAAATTTGGTAACATAGCTAAAACCATTATTATGATACATGTACCTAATGTTAGGAAAATGTAGTTTGGAGAAAATGAGAAAAGAATGTTCATACTGTTTTTGACTCTTTCAGAACATTCCAGTGGCATAATCTTCCTGGCCAGCTGCGAACTTTTTCAGGAGTCTTTCCTTACTCTGGACTCTCTTGTATTATTTCCTGCTTGGATGCGTAGTTTGTCCATCACTGACACAGATAACAGCATCCATCACACCTATTTTGAGTACTGCCCATCCAACAACCACTGTTTTCGCTAGTCGTTGCCACACGCCAGTGTTGAAACTCTCATTGGGATTTTGTGTACTGCCGCGTTGACATTTGCTCATTCATTTTTTATCTGCAAGGTCCCTGTATATTGGCTTCACTGTTTCCATGACAGTGGCAAGCGTCGAATATGGTGATATTCCTTGCCTGAAGCAGAAGCATGGCCAGTGCAGACTTTTTTCAAAGAGCCTTTAAGACTATAATAACTAAATAAACCAAATAAATTAAATAAACCAAACTGAAAGTAATTTGTCTTTCAGATGGAGGCAAGATTTTTTTTAGATTTTCCAGTCATTTTCATGTCCAGTTCCCCTTTAATTTAAACTGACCTAAGGACAAACACAACACACGCACGCACACACGCGCGCGACACACACACACACACACACACACACACACACACACACATATGCCGGAGGGTGGAGTATAACCTCCGACCGCGAGCAACGGTGCGCTCCGCAGCAAGGCGCCTTAGAACGCTCGATCACTCCAGGGCGGCATTGGCCGTAAGGGTAATGAGGCGACCCCGAATGAAAGGAAACATTATGCCTTGCACAATGAGTGCAGATCTTCTTACGAGATTTCTAAAATAGCGTTTAGACCCAGATCGACGATTCAGAAGATGGTAGATCGCTTTTCCATGACAGAAACTAACCACGGACCGAACGCCGTCACATACTGACTGATAACGACGTGAAGTTTATCGTGAAGGAAATCAAGAAAAAACCTACAGTCAGCGCTCCTAAGTTCGCTGGAGAGTTAGAATCTAGGGGGCGAGAACGTATGTGCCAACACAATCAGAAATACCATCAAGAAGTACGAGCTTCACGGCAAGGTACCTCGCGACATATCTAGAGTTAGCAAACACAATCAGAAGAAACGCCTTGAATTTGCATAGGAACATATATTGCAAAGGGAAGACTTTTGGAATACAGTAATATTTTCCGATGAAAGGAAATTTTAACGTATTCGGGTCGGATGGAAGGAGAATAGTGTTGTTGTTGTTATGGTCTTCAGTCCTGAGACTGGTTTGATGCAGCTCTCCACCCTACTCTATCCTGAGCAAGCCTTTTCATCTCCTCATAAGAACGGCAACCCACATCCACTTGAATCTGCTTACTATACGCGTCTCTTGGTCTCCCTCTGCGGTTTTTACCCCACACACTTCCCTCCAATGCTAAATTTACGATTCCCCGATGTCTAAGAATGTGTCCTACCAAGCGATCCCTTCTTTCAGTCAGGGTATGCCAAAAATTCCTTTTCTCGCCAACTCTGTTCAGTACCTCTTCATTAGTTATGCGATCTACCCACCTAATCTTCAGCATTCTTCTGTAGCACCACATTTCAAAAGCCTCTATTCTCTTCCTGTCCGCACTGCTTATCGTCCATGTATCACTCCCGTACAAGGCAACACTCCACACAAATGCCTTCAGAAAAGACTTCCTTACCCTTAAATTAATATTCGATGTTAGCAAATTTCTCTTTTTCAAAAATGCTTTTCTTCCCATTGCCATTCTGCATTTTATATCCTCTGTACTGCGACCATCGCATATTATTTTACTACCCAAGTAACAAAACTCATCTACCACCTTCATTGTTTCGTTACTTAATCTAATTCCTTCAGAATCACATGATTTTCTAAGACCGCATTCCATTATTTTTGTTTTGCTCTTGTTAATGTTCATTTTATACGCTCTCGTCAACACACTGCCCATTCCATTCAACTGCTCTTCCAGGTCCTTTGCTGTCTCTGATAGAATTATAATGTCATCAGCAAAACGCAATGTTTTTATTTCTTCCCCCTGAACTTAAGTCCCTATTCCAAATTTTTCCTTGCTTTCCTTCACCGCCTGCTCGATGTACAAATTGAATAACATCGGAGAAAGGCTACAACTCTGTCTTACTCCCTTCCTAACAGATGCTTCCCTTTCATGCCCTTCGAGTCTAATAACTGCGGTCTGGCTTTTGTACAAGTTGTAAATAACTCTCCTTTCCCTATATTTTACCCCTGCTGTCTTCAGAATATGAAAGTGTGTATTCTAGTCAACATTGTCAGATGCTTTCTCCAAATCTACAAAAGCTAAAAATGTAGGTTTGCCTTTCCTTAATATATCTTCTAAGATAAGACGTAAAGTGAGTATTGCCTCCCGTGTTCCTATGTTCCTCCTGAATCCAAACTGATCTTCCCCGAGGTCAGCTTCCACCAGCTTTTCCATTCTCCTGTAGATAATTCGTATTAATATTTTGCAACCATGACTTATCAAATTGATGGTTCTGTAATTTTCACACCTGTCTGCGTCTGATTTCTTTGGAATGGGGATTATTACATTTTTCTTAAAGTCTGAGGGCATTCCGCCTGTCTCATACATCCTACACACCAGTTCAAATAGTCTTGTCATGGCTGGCTCTCCCAGAGACTTTAGTAGCTCTGAGGGTATGTCATCTACTCCTGAGGCCTTGTTCCGACCTAGGTCTTTCAAGGCTCTGTCAAATTCATCTCTCAGTATAGTATCTCCTATTTTATCTTGATATACGTCCTCTGGAGAAAAAAGCGGAGATGTTGGCGCACAACGTTGTGCCAACGGTGAAACATATTGGCGGTTTTCATATGTGAGCGCATTCTATGGGAAACAATGTAATACATTTATAATTAAACGAATCTTTGCTGTTTTTGTTGGCATAAAATATTTTAAAAGACAATCTGTGATTGCGCCTGTGTGTGTGTGTGTGTGTGTGTGTGTGTGTGTGTTGTGTGTGTGTGTTTACAATTATGCATCATAAATCAACAACCAAGACCAAGCTGATCTTACAGTCCTATCATTAGAGAGAAATGAGTACAGAAATAATTACTTGAAACCAAAACATATGAACGTATGGGAAATATTTTAAAAAGCGTTTATATTTCATGAAACTTGAGCTAAAATGGCGAATATTCCCGAAAAATTACGTTGCCTAGAGGGAAAGCTGAAATGTGGAAAAATATATAGAAGGGCTCTACAAAGGAAATGAACTTAATATTATAGGAAGGGAAGAGGAAATAGATGAAGATGAAATAGAAGATGAGACATGAATTTGATAGAGCACTGAATTACGTAAGTCGAAACAAGGCCCCTGAAGTAGACATTCCCTCAGAGCTATTGAAGTCCCTGGGAGAACCATCCGTGACAATACTATTTCACCAGATAAGATGTATGAGAGAGGCGAAATACCCTCAGACTTTAGGAAATATGTTATAATTTTCGTTCCAAAGAATGCAGGCGCAGACAGGTGTGAAAATTACAGAACCATCAGTTTAATAAGTCTTGGTAGTAAAACATTAACACAAATTATTTACAGAAGGATGGAAAAGGTGGAAGAAGTAGATCTCTGGGAAGATCAGTTTGGGTTCAGGAGAAATGTAGGAACTCGGAGGCAATACTCACCTTACGACTTATCCTAGAAGATAGATTAAGGAAAGGCAAACCTAAATTTCTAGCTTTTGTATATTTGGAGAAGGCTTTTCACAATGTTGATGGGAATACACTCTGTCAAATTCTGAAAGGGAACGGAAGGTTAGTTACAACTTGTACATCAACCGAACAGTCGTTATTAGAATTGAATTGCATAGGAAGGGCTGGGAATGGAGTAAGACAGGATTGTAGTCTTTCTCCAATGTTCTTCAATTGTGAAGAAAAGCAAAGAAACATTTCGTGAAGGCATTAGAGTTTAGGGTGAATAAATAAAAACATTGTATTTTGCTGACGACTTTGTAATTCTGTCAGAGACAGCAAAGGACCTGGAGGAGCAGTTCAACGGAATGAACATTGTGCTGAAAGAAACGTATAAGATGAACATTAACAAGAGCAAAACAAGTGTAATTCAATGCAGTCTTAAAAATCAGGTGACGCTGAAGGAATGAGATTAGGTAACGAAACAGTGGAGATGGTAGATGAGTTTTATTACTTGGGCAGAAAAATAACCCACTATGGGCGCAGTACAAAGAATATAAAATGCAGAATGGCAATGGGAAAAAAACGTTTTTGAAAAAGAGAGTTTGCTAACAATGAATATTAAGCGCAAAACGTCTTCCCTAAATGCATTTATGTGAATTGTTGCCTTGTACTGGAGTGAAACTTGGACGATAAACAGTGCGGACAGGAAGAGGATTGAGGCTTTTGAAATGTGGTGCTCCGAAGAACGCTGAAGATTAGGTGGGTGGACCGCGTAACTAATGAGGAGGTACGAACAGAATTGGGGAGAAAAGGAATTTTTGGCATACCTTGACTAAAAGAAGGGATCGATTGGTAGGACACATTCTTCAAGAAATCATAAATTTAGTATTGGAGGGAAGTGTATGAGGGGAGGAAAATTGCACAGGGAGAGCAAGAGACGAATATAGTAAGCAGGATTCAGATGGATGTGGGTTGCCGAGATGAAGATGTTTGCTCAGGTTAGAGTAGGGTGGAGAGCTGCATCAAACCAGTCTCCGGACTGAAGACCATAACAACAACAATAGAGGGTAACATGGACCATCTCAAAGGAAAATCTAAATGTTAACGCCGAAAAATTAGGTCTACAAGGAAATTACAATTTTCTACAAGCCAACGACGAAGCATACCGCTCTAATTACTATGCTGTGGCTGCACTACAATACACTACACTCCGTCAAAGCCCGGATATTAGTCCCACCGAATACCTTTGGAAAGTACTGGAAGATAACATTCTAAAGACTTAAAAGAAGCACTTCATGAAGAAGAAGAAAATTCCGTTCTCTCCTGCGGCAAACTCACTCAACTCGATGCCCAGAAGACTTCAAATAGAAATCCTACTAAAATATTAATTTTTTGTAATTTATTAATATCTTCAGCATGTAAATATAAAAAATATGTATCTGTATATCCATCTTGGTTAGACGGATTATGGGACGGCGGTGATGTATTAATTTGACAAATGAAAAACCTTCAGCCGTTATTTTTGGACTTTTTAATTACTAGTTTCGAGAATACATTATTCTCTTCTTCAGACCCTGCACGGATCTTATAAGAGTCTGAAGAACAAAAAATGTATTCTCGAAACTAGTAACTAAAACATCCAAAAATAACGGCTGAAGGATTTCAATTTGTCAAAATAAAAAATATAGGTAGACGAATACTTTTTGAAGTAGAATTTGTATACATATTACATTATGTTAACTTTGTTATTACTGTTGATGTTCAAAAAAATGTTCATATGTTTGTAAAGCTATCATCAGTCCCTAAATTTACAAACTACTTATGAACTAACTTACATTAGAGACAACACAAACATCCATGCCCGAGAGAATATTCGAACCCCCAACGTGGAACGTCCTCGTGCATCGGAGCATAGCGCCCCTATGTGCTCGGCCGCCGCAGCAGCTGTTGACGTATTTATTTTGTGTTTATCAGTAAAAATTATTTACGTATGGTTTTCCACAGCAGTCGTACTTCACATTTCATGTTCACTTCTTTTCACGTGCCTCAGACAGTCATTTAAAAAACTTCCTAGATTCAGTGTAATAAATGAGCTGCATGAAATGTATGAAATAATTAGAGAGTAAAGTAGAATGAGATGCGGAGAGAGGTAAGATAGAGATGGAATAACATAAGAAGGGATAAAAAAACACGTGGTCACCACCGGTAACTAACAGTTGCGCATTTATAAGGAAGCAATTGAAGTGTCGAATATAGGCCAATGTATGCAGTACACTATATATATTTAAAATAAAAGAATAGAAAGATAAATCGATGGTGGAGCAAGTAGGTATCCTTTTTAATTTATATTTTCATGAACTGAGGCAGTGGAATAATATTGCCAATACGATCAGACTGTCGTCACATGTTATACGGTGGTGTGAAACGTGAGGATACAAAGAAAAAAAAAGTAGGCGAATTCAAGAGAATTATTATCGTGTTGCAAGTCTAGTACTCACGCTAGGCGTTGTAGCAAAATCGGCGTAGCGAAAGAGCTTGTCATTTGTCATTTGTTCCGTAGGATTTGGTAAACCCACTAACGGTAGCGGCAACTCGACGAGCAAGTAGTATTAGCTTTGACCAACAGATGGCAGCAGCTGACGGCGCCGGTCGTGGCGATGCAGTCTCAACAATTTCACGAGCATAAAGAAGTGCCCAAGTTGTCCTACGATAGGATGAACATGATTACAACACTATCAAGTTTTTGCAAGCCCATCACGGCAATATGAAAAACTCAAATACTGTTTAGAGTGGGATTTGCTTTGAATTTAAGTTTGAAAGTCATAAAGCTTTTTTTCATTTTCGTTTCGTAGCGATGCTTAAATACGGTTCCGGTAATGCAAAGGTTCTCTGCAAGCAGATCACTTATCAGGTATATCTAACTTAAAGCAGTTAACCTTCCCGGAATCTGCGGGACAGACGCGCATTTGGACTCGTTGTCCCGGATTGGGATTATTACCGGAAATGAACCCGCAAATTGGCAAAAGCGCATGGGTCTCGGATTTTGTAATCTTTTGATATTTATGGTACGTGAAGTTCAGAACACAAATAACAATTAGCCAAAGTCATTCGACGCAGCTCTCAAAAATCCTCGGGAAAAGCGACTTTGAAGTTTTGCAAGTACATTTATGTACCAATAATTTATTGAGCTGCTGCGTTTGTCGGTGTATCTCAAGTGTGCTGGGCGCCGTGCTTCAGCACGCCCGGTCATGGGACTAAACGCTCTCTGTAATAAAAAAAGCTAAAAAAAAGCGAGCCACATATTCAGCGAACATCCAATAACATAATAATAATGTGTCTCACAACCATAGTGTCGGGCAGTTCGAAACCCGCAGTGCCAATTATTATTTTTATTTTTTTACTATATATATTTTTCATTGTGTACGAATACTTACACAATTTTAATATATGATGGGAATTTTTATGAAAAATTCGCTTCACTATTCGTTGATGACGGTACTCTGTTCAGTTTGTCAACAGCTACGACGTTGTTTTTGGAAAGTCACCTCTATCGTTGCTAGTAGCTTTCCAAGAAGCTAATCTATTTAAGCATTGCTACCGGTGAAAAGCTGTTCAGATCGTCTATAAACACATAAACAAAAACTGACACAACACATGAATTTAGAGATCCCAAATTGTTTCATTTATCTGAATTCGAAAACGACCAGAAAGATATTCGTCACAGCGGGATTCGAACAACCGACCCCATGGTTGTGAGACCACAACGCTAGCACCTAAGCTACGCCGACAGACTCTGCAGCTTATTAAATTATTGGTACTTACATGCATTTGAAAAACTTCAAAGACGATTTTATCGAGAATTTTTTAGAGTTGCGTCCAATGGTTTTAGCCGATTGTTATTTAAGTTCTGAACTTCACGTACCATAAATATAAAGAAATACTAAAATGCGACACCTATGTGGTCTCATTGTGTACGACCCTCTATGTCATACTGCTTTGCAAGTCATCTCCACAATGTATCATCTACGAGTAAATGACAGTCTTCTTAGATTAGATAGGGGGAAAAAAACGAAACACGTCATCTGACTATTTCAGAATGAAAGTTTCGCTAGCAGCGGAAGTTGTTTTTGTTTTAAGCTGGTGACAGGATAACTTATTAAAAATTCTGATTTTGGTATATTTTCTGAGCCTTCTTAAGTACGTTTCATTGACTGTAATGGAATATTTTTCGGTGCTCAAGATGGTAAACTTGATGTAATATCATCACAGTATATATATAAAGGTACAGGTATTTAAAATGCGCCATGCAAATATAATATCAGCATTCATTTTACTTCCTTCAGGAGTAAAAGGTGGCCGGCCGCGGTGGCCGAGGGGACTGAGGCGCTCCAGTCACGGTCTGCACGGCCACTACGGTCGGGGGTTCGAATCCCCCCTCGGGCATGGATATTTGTGCCGTCCTTAGTTGTAGGTTGTTCAAATGTTCAAATGTTTGTTAAGCTTATGGGACTTAACTACGGGGTCATCAGTCCCTAAACTTACAAACTACTTATGAACTAATTACGAACTAGGACGGCACAAATATCCATGCCCGAGGGGGGATTCGAACCCCCGACCGTAGTGGCCGTGCAGACTGTGACTGAAGCGCCTCAGCCCCGCGGCCAACGCGGCCGGCGTTGTAGGTTGTTCATAAGTAGTTTGTAAGTTTAGGGACTGATGACACCGTTGTTAAGTCCCTTAAGCTTAACAAACATTTGAACATTTAGTAAAAGGTGGTGACATTCTGAAAATGCAACAACGAAAGTGAGTGAGCACTGCATGTAGTAAGGCTCACTTAAACTCTGAACTTCATCGAAAGAACTTCTACAATAGAGTAGTTCAAATTATTTTAAGAAGTAGTTTTCATCATCATCATAATCATTAGAGACTGATAATGTCTTTCAGCGTTCAGTCTGGAGCATAGTACCTCTAATAAAATTCCTCCATGATCCCCTATTCAATGCTAACACTGATGCCTCGTCTGATGTTATGCCTTTTACTTCAAAATCATTCTGCACCGAATCTAAGTACTTCCTTCTTGCTATACCTCGACTCCTCTTAACCTCCGCTGCCAAGATCATGAGTCTCTTAGGTAACCTTGCTTCTCCCATGCGTGTAACATGACCCCACCATCTCAGTCTGTTTGCTCTAACTGCTTCATTTATGGTGTTCATTCCCAGTTTTTCTTTGATTTCCTCATTATGGACACCCTCCTGTCATTGTTCCCATCTATTAGTACCTGCAATCATTCTTGCTACTTTCATAACTGTAACATCTACCTTATGAATAAGGTAACCTGCATCCACCCAACTTTCACTCTCATACAACAAAGCTGGCCGAAAGATAGAGCGGTGCACTGCTAACTTGGTACTTACTTCCTTCTTGCAGAAGAGAGTAGATCTTAGCTGAGCACTCACTGCATTAGCTTTGCTGCACCTCGATTCCAGTTCTTTCACTATGTTGCCATCCTGTGAGAAAATACATCCCAGGTACTTGAAACCGTCCACCTGTTCCAAATTTGTTCCTACTATTTTACACTCAATCTGTTTAAATCTCTTTCCCACAGACATTACTTTCGTTTTGGAGATGCTGGTCTCAGCTGAAGTAGTTTTTATCCAATTTAATTCAAGATTATTGCAAAACTTAATTATTTGGGCGGAGTAAACTACTTATGAAAATGTGTGGAGCACGCTGCTCTAAGAGCTAGATAAAATAAAAGTACTGCAGACAACGAAGTTGATGTGGAAAACGTAACGGCCGGCCGCAGTGGCCGAGCGGTCTGCGGCGTGCCAGTCACGATCTGCACGGCCGCTGCGGTCGGGTTTTTGAATCCCTCTATGGCATGGTTGTTTGTGCCGTCTTTAGTATAGGCCAGTTCATAAGAAACCACAAAGGTTTTCCCGGCGTAATAACTGTTTGTAATCTTGTCGGGTCTGCAGCCGGATACTAAAGTCAACTTGACACAATATTTCAGCGGCGCAACTGCCCGCCATCCTCAGGTGAGCTTGCTGAGAGACAATCTCGCCGGAACTGAGTTCCCAGTGCAATCGGCGGCTCCTTTATACATCGAGGAAGGCCCATAGCGCGTGCGCAAGAAGTGACAGTGACTGCCCTCTGGCGCACAAGACATACAGCGCTCCGGTGGTAGAGTCCGGCGATATCGATAATCGATGATAAAATTATTATCCAGATTCATGAAGTATCAACCGTTGTTTTTTAACATCTAGTAACACAGGGTTCCAGAATTTGCTAAGAAGGTAGCCTTTGTCTCTGTTAATCAGATTTTCAGATAATCGAATCCCTAGAGGATTCCTTTAAGACACAGTCCCAGTAACAAGATGCTGAAGCTATCATGTGAGTTTCGTTATATAACATTCTATGTCCCTCATCGAGACAGTGCTCAGCTACCGCCGACTTCTCGGGCTGGAGCAAACGTGTGTGCCGTTGATGTTCAATATATCTGTCCTGAATGGTGCGGATAGTCTGACCAATATACGTTTTCCCACATTGACACGGAATCTTATATACGCCGGGCTTCCTCAGACCCAAATCATCCTTCACAGATCCAAGAAGTGCTCTCGTCTTTACTGGCGGACGAAAAACACTCTTAATGTCATACTTTTTAAAAATTCTTCCTATCTTTGTTGAGATACTCCCGGCAAAAGGTAGGAAAGCAACTGGTTTATGGGTCTCATTTAATGGTTCAGGTGAAGGACCAAACTGTAAAGCACAGCGGATCTGTTTATCTGTGTAGCCATTCTGTTGAAACACAACTTTTAGATGATCTAGTTCTTGCGTTACTGGGTCTGTGTCTTAAAGGAGTCCATAGAGATTCGATTATCTGACAATCTGATTAACAGAGATAAAGGCTACCTTCTTAGTAAATCCTGGAACCCTGTGTTACCAGATGTTAAAAAACAACGGTTGGTACTTCAGAATTCTGAATAATAATTTTCTTCATCACCGATTATCGATTTCGCCGGACTCTACCACCGGAGCGCTGTATGTCTTGTGCGCCAGAGGGCAGTCACTGTCACTTCTTGCGCACGCGCTATGGGCCTTCCTCGATGTATAAAGGAGCCGCCGATTGCACTGGGAACTCAGTTCCGGCGAGATTGTCTATCAGCAAGCTCACCTGAGGATGGCGGGCAGTTGCGCCGCTGAAATATTGTGTCAAGTTGACTTTAGTATCCGGCTGCAGACCCGAGAAGATTACAAACAGTTCATAAGTAGTTTGTAAGTTTAGGGACTGATGACCCCATAGTTAAGTCCCATAAGCTCTACACACATTTGAACATTTGAATTTTGAAAAACGTAACGGAGAAGGAATGTTAATAATTGTCAGACTCCAAAATAGGAGCGCGGGAAAATATTTATTAAGACTTAAGAGTGAAATGTCAGTCATGTTATGTTACTTTCAAAGTATATTAGTAGGTCTACTCTGCTCGCCCAAATTCCTTTCCTAGTTTCAGAATAACTGCCACAATGAGTCACGTAATCTTAGTCCTCCTTCACATCCTCTATATGTCCCGCATTGAATTTTTACTTTAATCTAACTTCCGTCTTCCTTTTATTGACAACAACCATACGATGTATTCAAAAAGTAAAGTCACACTTTTATGAAAAAGTATTTATTCTTCAGTATTCATTTTGTACTCCTCAAGTCTGCCTCCGTAGCTCAGCGGTACCGTCGCTGACTACACGCAGAAGGCGCGGGTTCGATTCCCGGCAGGGGACTGGGTGTTGTGTGTTGTCCTAATCATCATCATCTCACTATCATTGGCACGTAAGTCGCCCACGCGGCATCAAATAAAAAGATTTACACTAAGGCGGCCGAACAAACCCGCAAGGTTTCTCCCCGCCAAGAAAGCCATACCCTCTTTTTCTTATGTCCCTTCAAAGTAATCCCCTTGGGATGCAATACACCTGCGCTAACTCCTCTTCTAATCCTCGAAGCATTCCTCATGATAATTTTTTTGTTACGGCCATGGGTACTTCCAGCGATGCAGTTTTTATGGCCTCAATTGTTGCAAATCTTCGTCCTTATAGGTCTTAGTCCAGTCAAATAAGCCGAAAAAAGGCGTCAACCTCGGAATGAGAGGTAACAAGCTGAATATTTGCATAAATCTTTGTTTTGACATTCTAAATGATGTGTCAAAAGTCTCATAAAATCTCGTGTCCGCGTCTTAAGTTATTAAAGGTCAAAGGTCACGAAAATCAGTTTTTCGCAAATACTTCGCTTCCTATGCGTTAAATGGTATTTGCATCTCGGATAAAAATTGTATCCTTTCTACATGAAACATTATTAAGGTATATTCGAATATAATTAAAATATACTTGAAGTATTTGGCTTCATAACTTTATAATTTCAAGAAATAAGTAAATATTATTAAACAAATCTTTTTGATTTATGAATAATATTATGAAATATTGAACTCAATTCATAAAGAATGAAGGTTTGTTATTGTAATTGTTGCAATGATTTATTAACTTTAAACAACCTACCATTGACTGGTATTCGCAGCTGACCTCGCTTTACGTCTTGTATGTCTGAGCGCTGTGACCTGTGCGCTCTATCTAAAAAGCGATGAATTGCACAAAAAATGTTTAAAACAAAAATTGTAGAGAATTTCATGCTCTACAACTTTTATCGGAGATGCAAAAACCATTTAACGAATAGGAAGGAGATATTTGCAAAAACTGATTTTCTTGACCTTTGACCTTTTATAAATTAAGACGCGGACTCGAGATTTTATTAGACTTTTGACACATCATTTATAATGCCAAAACAAAGGCTCGTGCAAATATTCAGCTTGTTACCTCTCATTCCGAGGTGAAACCCTAATTTGACTGGACTATCTTCAGTTTTTGCAACAGGAAAAAGTTGGCAGGGGCAAAATCCGGTGAATATTGTGGATGATTCATTATTGTCGTTTTTGGCACAAAATCTCTCCCAAATAACGTAGAATGAGCGAGTGTATTGTTTTGAAGCAAAAGGCGCTTCCACGTTTCCGAACATTTTCTGCGTATTGCTTCTCGCAATCAGCACATAGCGTCAATGTAATACTAGTTACTGACCGTACGACCTTGAGACACAAATTTCATGACGCACTAACAAGGAAACCTAACCAAGTGTCACTCTCCGATTTTTAGGCAATTTAGATATGTTATAGAACATGAAAACTACGGGACACTTTTTTTTTTTTTTATCCTTAGCGGCGGAAAAACATATTTAAGAGGTGAAACGGTCCCCCCCCCCCCCCCCAAACTGGGGCTAAAATGGAAAAATCGCAATAATTTAGAGATTAGTGAAGCGATTTTAATGATTTTTGGTGTAAAAGAATCTTTTGATAAGAGACGAACATCGGCGTTGGTATATTGCAGGGGGAGTGACAATTAGGGGGCCGCGGTGGAGTAGCCGAGCGGTCTAAAGCGTCTCACTGCTGAGGGCGCGGTTGCTCGCTGTGGAGGTTCGAGTCCTCCCGGGGGCATGTGTGTGTGTGTGTGTGTGTGTGTGTGTGTGTTGTCCTTAGGTTAGTTTACCTAGGTTTAAGTAGTTTGTAACCTACGGACTGATGACCACGCAGTTTGTTCCGATAGATTTACAGACCTTTTTTTTTTTTTTTTACAATTAGGGGGACAACCACCCCAAAAAGTAACGAATTCTTTGCTCAAAAAATTCGAAGCAGAATCTGTGAAAACTTCAAAAGGAAGGCGAATTAAGAAATAAGTGTTGTTTTATGTCAGTATTAGGGAGGGGTGATAAACAACCGTCATAATGCCGCCATCGTTTGCTACTGCCTATCAAACACCTTGTTTCATCTCTTCAATATATCGGTATTTAAAGTCGCTGAATCCTAATCTGAAATTAGATTCTCAAACTTCAATATGGTTGATCCAGCATAGCGGACTAAAGCTCGAAAAAATGCCTGCATAGACAGTAACTCGACATGCGACTTTCAAAATACTGTACAATTACCGTTTGAATGAATAGTGAATACAAGTGAATAAAACATGTTACAAATGTGTATTTGTTTTTAACCCTAATGAGGCAGCGGGAAGACATGAAAATCCGGCCATGCCACCTCCACGCGCTACATCGCGGACAAGGCTTACACCGCTGAGTTTTCGTCCGCTTTGCTGGATTAACCATATTGAATTCTGAGATTCTGATTTCAGATAAGGATTCAGCGACTTTAAATACTGATATACTGAAGAGATGAAACAGTTCAAAAATATACCTGGTGATAAAAAGTCTGTATACATTTGAAAACTTAATAAGTCACGGAATAATGTAGATAGAGAAGTAAAAATTGACACACATGCTTGGAATGACATGGGGTTTTATTAGAACAGAAAAAAATTCAAAAATGCTCGACAGATAACGCTGGACATCAAAACGTCAGTGACTGCCCATGAGAATTTGGGCTACCGAAAATCCTAGAACTGTCGTGGAAACTCCATTGCACGACGAGAAATTCACTGTATGGGTTGGATTTACCACATCTACCGTTATCGATCCTTTTTTTTCTTCGAGGAACTGCGTGATTCAGGTTTTCGACCTGCTACCGTGACGTGTGAGAGGTACGTCGATATGTTACAGAATCGCATCATCCCCAGGCTGGCTTACAAACACTTGCCACGTACGATTTTTATGCAGGATGGTGCTTCATACCATATTTCTAGACGCGTGAAAGATCTCTTGCGTGGTGATGATCGTGTGCTCAGCCGCCACTTTCGTCATGACTGGCTTACCAGGTCCGCAGACCTCAGTCCGTGCGATTATTGGCTTTGGGCTTACCTGAAGTCCTAAGTGCATCGTGATCGACCGACATCTCTAGGAATGCTGAAAGACAACATCTGACTCCATAACTCCGGACATGCTTTACAGTGCTGTTCACAACATTATTCCTCGACTACAGATGTTGTTGAGGAATGATGGTGAACATATTGAGCATTTCCTATAAATGTTATGTTAATTATTGCTTCTCTGATCAGATGATGAGATGAAACGCCACCTGTCTGACATTTTTGAACCTTTTTTTTCCCTAATAAAACCCCATGCCATTCCAAGCATGTGTGTCAATTTCTATCTCTCTATCTACATTATTCCGTGATTTATTAAGTTTTCAAATTTATACTGACTTTTTTATCACCCGGTAGATTCACAAGGTGTTTCATGGGCAGTATCAAACAAGCGCAATAATATGAGGGCTTTTAATTGGTTGTACTGCGTTGCGGCTATTTCTGATGACGAACTAGTTCGTAGAACGTAATGCCAAACCGAAAACGGCAATGACCGTGGTCGCTTTTTCAGCACCTTCGCTCGCCATTGTGGCAGTCCTCTGCCTCCTATTGAATTAACGGACAGCTGTCTAGCCAGATACGCCTTCTTAAACAAAGGACTGGAAAGGTCGCCAGTTGGGCTCCGTTCTCTCGGCTGCAGCGATTCCCATCGGAGAGACGGCGATCTGAGGCGGTGAAGGTCGTTATGGCGCATTGGAGACGGTAGCCATTGTTCTGCCTCTGTGCCTTGTCTGACAGGCGGGGACGAGCTCTCGCCGAGAGCTGACGGTCGATCCCTCCTGCGCTGCCCTGCGAAACTGACTGGCCCACCTAGATATAGACGAGCGTGCGCAGCAACTTCTACATCCACATACATACTCCGTAATCCACCGTCAAGTGCGTGGCGGAGGGTACACTTTACCACTACTAGGCATTTCCCTTTCTATTCCATTCCCAATTAGAAGGGAAAAAAGAATGTCTATAGGCCTCTGTAAAAGTCCTAATTTCTCTTGTGATCTTTACGCGAAATGTAGGTAGGCGGCAGCAACATCGTTCTACAGACAGCTTCAAATTCCGGCCCTCGAAATTTCCTCAACAGAATTTCTCAAACACATCGCCAGCGATTCCCATTTGCGTTCCCGGAGCATTTCTGTGACACTCGCGCATTGGTCGAACCTACCGGTAACAAATCTAGCTGCAGGCCTGTGGACAGCTTCCTTTAAACTGATCCGCTGCGGGTCCCAAACACTTGAGCAATACTCAAGACGTGGTCGTACAAGCGTTTTATAGGCGGTCTCCTTTACAGATGATCTTTCCAAAACCTCGAAATAAACCGAAGTCGGCTGTCCGCCTTACTCACAACTGTCCTTACATGTTCGTTCCATTTCATATTGCCCTGCAGTGTTACGCCTAGACATTTGAACGACACGACTGCATCAAGTAGCTCGCTACTAATGCTGTATTCCAACATTTTTTTCCTACTCATTTTTCTACATTGAGAGCTAGCTGCCATTCTTCGCACCAACTAGAAATTTTATCTAAGTCATCCTGTATGCTATTACAGTCAGTTAAAGACGACACCCACCCACACACCGCAGTATCATCAGCAAACAGCCGCAATTTACAACTTACTCTGTCCATCAGATCATTTATATAGATAGAAAATAATAGCAGTCCTCTCACCCCTGCGGCACGCCTGACGATACACTCGTCTCTGATGAACACTCGCCGTCGAGAACAACGTACTTAGGAAGTCTTCCAGTCAGTTACTTATTTCATATGTTCTTATCTTTGTCAGCAGTCTGCAGTGTGGCACCGCGTCAAATGCCTTTTTGAAATCGATAAAAAAAAAAAAACACACAATGTGCCTGCTGCCTTTCATCCATGGCTTCTGCTGTAGAAGCACCTTCCACCGCCATTTTAGTTTCACGGCGGGAGCATAAGCTTCTCAGAGGCGGAGTTTCTGGCTGTTATTGCTCTGAAATATCGCTTGCTTCATTTATAATACACTTACAATAGGGAAACAAAGATTTGTATTAAAAATTAATGTGGTAGTAATAAATTACAAGGTGCGTCTGAAAAGTTCGGTGGATGGTCTTAGGACAAACAGCAAACAAGATTTAGAAACAAAATACCTTCGCTGTCCTTCAAAGCATTCACCATTCACTACAATACACTTCTGACATCGATTGTACAGCTGTTGGTATACAGCACTCACCACAAGCGTCCACAAGCTTGTAGTTATTTTATGGAAATAGTATTATATCTTATTAGGCAGATAAAACCTTTTGTAAAAGTTTTGTATGCAGTTGTTACATTCTTCCTTATACGTTTGTAGAGGCATCTGAAGAAACTAGTTGTGTAATAATTTTAATAAATTCAAACACATCTATCTTTGGCATCATTACTCTATTAAAGCAGATCGCACCCTGAAGATGTTCAATATATTAGACTCTTAATTATTGCTTAAAAACTTTCAGAGTGATATTTTCACTCAACTGTGCGCTGATATGAAACTTATATTAAAACTGTGCGTCAGAACCGAGATTCAAACCTGGGACCTTTGCCCGTACATTTCGGTGCTGAGTAAAATAATCGTTCTGGAAACATTAAGCTGTGGCCAAAGCGTGTCTCCACCATATCCTTTCTTCCAGGACTGCCAGTCGTGCAAGTTTGGCAGAAGAATGTTTATGAAGTTTGGAAAATAGGAGGCGGGGTACAGGTGAGAGTAAAGCCATAAGGACGAGCCGTGAAGCGTTCTCCGCTAGCTTAGTTGGTAGATCGCTTAAAAACCTATTACTACCCACAAACAAACAATTGATTTACTGACCTCTTAAATTTTAAAAAATTATCGTTTTAAAAATTGATTGTAAGACTTTATATAGTAGAAGAAACACTTTTTTGAAGAATGACTTTAAAATGTCGTCTCATAAAACAACCAATAAATTCTGGAGCCGCGTCAGCTGTTTTTATTGAGATCCTTTTTTTATACAGGTCCACTACCGGTTTCGCGTCATTAGAGACGCATCTTCAGGTGTTGAATTAAATGCGTCTCTAATGACGCGAAACCGGTAGTGGACCTGTATATATATATATATATATATATATATATATATATATATATATATATATATATATAAAGGATCTCAATAAAAACAGCTGACGCGTCTCCAGAATTTATTGGTTGTTTTATGAGACGACATTTTCAGTCATTCTTCAAAAAAAGTGTTTCTTCTATTATATAGAGTCTTACATTTTAATTTGCGTGGTAAATAAACAAAGAATAGTGACATACAGCACTGCATGTAAACACAAAGCATAATTATTCGCAGCGCTGTAGGTCATGAAGCTAAACATAACGCTACAATTTTTACTTACAAAATTCCTTGAAATACTGACTTTTCAAATGCTGTTTTCACAGAATGTTCGACTTTAACTGCGAATGGGAAAACCTGAAAATGTGTACCCCGCCGTGATTGGAACCCAGGTCTCCTGATACCTAGGCACTTGCGCTGATCCCTACGCCAATGGGTACGTAGCGATTACCAAACCTGCACTGACTGCCCATTCGCAGTTATCTCGTTCATTCTGTGAATACAGATTCATAGGGAAAACCGGGGCACGGTAGCCATATTTTATTATTTTTCTGAATATGAATTTATTTGACATATTTAAATTTATGAAGTTATTGTCAAATTTTAGATAGGTCTTTACTGACTCCAGATGGCAGTCATTAACCTTGAGAATATCAGTTAAAGTATCACAAAAAATTAATCCTTGGACACATATCAAGTGGGCCAATCTGCCCCTACCTCGGGGTAAGTTGGCCCAGAGACTGGAGCACGTTGATCCATGTAGTCTTTTGGAAAGTATAACTAGGAATTCAAAATAAAACTAACAGTTATCAACAGATATACTTTAATTTACATAATATCAAATTATTCAATACTGAGTTAAATGCTTAACATTGAGGACTATGACAACAGAACAGGTTAAATTTATTACAACTTACAGTGTCTCAATACAAACCAGTCAACTTTATTCAATGTCCAGCTTGCAAGGGTGAAGGTCGGGGTGAGAGTTTAAAATAGGGAAAGTTCAATTTTTAAAAACTCACAACCACCAACTGTGAACCACATTCCTAAACATGCAAAAAAAACTGGAACTGTGATTGCTACTGTTTGACTAGTTTTCTAGGGGATGATATCGCACGTTCGCAGCTTTCCTTCCCTGCATATGATTAACAAAACAATTCATAATAAAGTCAAGTTCATGAGAGAAAAGGGCGTACTAACTACTATTTTTGAAAACACGTGAAAGTTCACTTTATGTTGTTTATTTCACAATATTAGAAACCTGTGGCTGATACGTCTGTACGTCGACACATTTATCAAAAAAAAATTATAGCTCATGAGCCCCCAGACAAAATGAATATTTGTCGCAAATTTGTTTTCACACCATGTGACTGTCTCAAACACCGTTTATGTTCATGCCTATGCGACGACACGTGTTACATCAACAAATCAGTCACTTTAATTCAATGCGATACACACCTTGTTCCACCGGCTAAATATTCACAACACACAGTAGCACTCAATACAACTTGGTGCAGTCTACGACGAGCAACCACACGTGGCGATTGCCACACACAAATCTATAACCTCCACCTGCAGATCCACATGCCGACCGATGCCGAGCGACGCCGCCCGGCCACTACTCCACGTGCTCCCGTCTCCTCACTTCCTGCCCTCGCGCGCACGCGCCAAAAGCTCAACTGCCGGGATTTTCCCTACGTCATCAACTTCCACATGTGATCTGTTCTAACCGACTTCCAACGTACAGCGCTCAGCCAGTACATTTCTAAAACTTTACTTAAAATCAAAATAATTACACTACACATTAAACAAATTTCTTTGCACTATTTATTACAATCGTGCAATTTCTTATATCACAGATAAGTGATTTAACTGAATATTTCAAGATAAAATATACAAGATTAATTGAAAATCAAATGAGAAATAGTTAATATATTACTTTAATAAACAAACATTGCCATGCTAGTTGTGTAACTGTCTTGTATTCATTGGTAATTTATTACTTTTCATTGTCAAGTAAACATATTACGCCAGATGTGACTATATCAGCTAATATATTGTTTATTTGTCAACAGGCTATTTTGTAATGAGGGCCTTAAAGGTTCCTGACTGCATCGTATTACTTCAAATGCCAGTAGTATTAGAATATTTTATTTCACTGCATTGCACCTGGCACTAACCATTGTCCCTCTCTCCATTCACCGGAAACGAACCTGGAAAATCCTAAGCTGGAACAAGCCACCAACGTCGGCCTGCTCGCTGGCCTCCCGTCAGCTACAAGCACACAGCAAATCTCAAAGTGGAGAATTTCTACCTATGGCCTAACTATAAATGTCGTCACCCAACTGCGTACATACATTGCTACCATAATTAATAAGATTAAAATTGTGTTAGTGCAATGGCATGGTCAATGTTTGCAGTGAACTTCATACTGTTTAATTATCAAATGCTTTTAATTACCAATATTTTTATTGGGCGGTCATCTCACAAGCTCCAAAGAAGCAGCACAGTTTAAACACTCATAAAATAGTCACAGATTTCATTTTTCTCCAGTTGACTGTTTCCAAAAAGCACCATGACTCTTCCTCATCGTCATCATAATCACCATCTTATCCTTGTTTTTTAGATATGTTTTATGCCTCCTTCAGTTGCTTTAGTTAATTTCATTCTATTATTGATCGCACTTCCTTTTTGAAAATGCTATCCCTGATATAATTTTTCTTCAGTATTTCTTTCTAGTTTCGTGGGTTGAAATTCAGTTTCTGCTTCCTGTGCAGACTGACATGAGTTTTGTCTGTACTTAGCACAGTACCTCCGGAAAGATTTTCTTGGAATCCCAAAGTCTTTGCTAACAGGCCTCACAGATCTTTTATTTTCTTTTACATATTTTTGGAAACATTTTTGTTCCACTTATGGGAAACAGCACCCTTAATTTAAATTTGTATATAAATAACAGTCTAGAGTGCAATTTTTTTTACTAGTTTCGGTTCTATTTAAACCATCTTCAGGAAATTAAGCTCCATTGATGTTGTGGAGCTGGGAGGAGACTTGGAGCCTTTTAGTGCAGTGTCTTCCCTATAAATCCATGTTCACAGAGTGTACGACATTAACTGCGAATGTGTAGTCCGTGCCGGAGTGGTGATCGCTGTGACCCCAGTGCTTTAGGGGTCAATGCAAGTGTCTAGATAGCAGGAGACCTTGGTTCCAATCGCGGCTGGGTACACATTTTCAGCTTTTCCCATTCACAATCAACGTTGTACATTCAGTGAATATGGATTTACGCTAACTGCAAGATCTCCGAAAAGATCATATATATATATATATATATATATATATATATATATATATATATATATATATATATATATATATCCCCATCCCCATGAACCACAGACATTGCAGAGGTGGGGTGGCTTGCGTGCCTCAACGACGCAGATAGCCGTACCATAGGTGCAACCACAGTGGAGGGGTATCTGTGGAGAGGCCAGACAAACGTGTGGTTCCTGAAGAGGGGCAGCAGCCTTTTCAGTAGTTACAGTCTGGATGATTGACTGAGCTGGCCTTGTAACATCAGCTAATATGACTTCGTCATGCAGTTACTGCGAACGGCTGAAAGGGGAAACTACAGTCGTTACTTCTCCCGAGGACATGCAGCTCTACTGTATGACTATATGATGATGGCGTCTTCTTGGGTAAAATAATCCGGAGGTAAAACAATCCTCCATTCGGATCTCCGGGCGGGGATACTCAGGAAGACGTCGTCATCAAGAAAAACAAAACAGTCATTCTACGGGTCGGAGCGTGGAATGTTCTAACCCTTAATCGCGTAGGTAATCTAGAAAATTTGAAAAGAGAAATGGATAGGTTAAAGTTAGATATGGTAGGATTAGTGAAGTTCGGTGGCAGGATGAACAGTATTTCTGGTCAGCCGATTACAGGATTATCAATACAAAATCAGTTGGCGGTGACGCAGGAGTAGGTCTGATAATGAATAAGAAAATAGGAAGGCGGGTAAGTTACTATGAACAGCATAGTGAACGCATTGCGGGCCGCATTGGCCGAGGGGACTGAGGCGCTCCAGTCACTGTCTGCACGGCCACTACGGTCGGGGGTTCGAATCCCCCCTCGGGCATGGATATTTGTGCCGTCCTTAGGATTAGCTAGTTCATAAGCAGTTTGTAAGCTTAGGGACTGATGACCCCGTAGTTAAGTCCCATAAGTTCTACAAACATTTGAACATTTTTTGAACGCATTATCGTAGTGAAGATAGACACGAAGCCAACACCGACCACAGTAGTGCAAGTTTATATGCCAACTAGCACGGCCGATGATGAGGTCATCGAAAAAATGTATGAGGAGATAAAAGAAATCATTCAGAAAGTTTAGGGAGACGAAAACGTGATTGTGATGGGAGACTGAAACTCGGTAGTAGGAAAGGGAAGAGAAGGAAATGTAGTAGGTCAATATGGACTGGGAAAAAGGAATGAAAGAGGAGATCGCTTGGTAGAATTATGCGCAGAGCACAATTTAATGATTACCAACACTTGGTTTAATCATCATAAAAGAAATCTGTATACGTGGAAGAGACCAGAAGACCCTGGAAGGTACCAGATTGACTTAATAATGGCAAGGAATAGATTTAGAAACCAGGTTCTAAACTGTAAGACATATCCAGGGGCAGATATTGACTCTGACCATAACTTATCGGTTATGAACTGCAGAGAGACTGCAAAAAGGTAGAAAGGTTAGGAGATGGAAGCTGGACAAATTGAAGGAACCAGAGGTGGTAGACAGTTTCAGAGGGAGCATTAGGCAAGGATTGGCTGAAACGGGGGAAAGTAATACAGTAGAAGAAGAATGGCTAGCTCTAAGAGATAAGGTAGTGAAGGCTGCAGGACCATATAGGCAGAAGGACAAGGCCTAATAGAAATCCCTGGATAACACAGGATATGCTGAACTTAATTGATGAGAGGAGAAAATATAAAAATTCAGCAAGTGAAACGGGAAAAAGGGAGTAGGGAATACAAACGTCTGAAAAACGAGATTGACAGGAAGTGCAGACTGGCTAAGCAGGAGTGGCTAGAGGACAAATGCAGAACCGTAGAAGAATGTATAACTAGAGGAAAGATAGATACCACCTACAGGAAAATAAAAGAGATATTTGGAGACAAGAAAAACAGCTGTATAAATATCAAGAACTCAGACGGAAAACCAAAGCAAAGAGGGGAAAGCTGAACTGTGGAAGAAATATATAGAGGGCCTATACAACGGAAATAAACTGGAAGGCAGTATTCTACAAATGGAAGACAAAGTGGAGGAAGATGAGTTAGGAGATATGATACTGCGAGAAGAATTTGACAGAGCGCTGAAGGACTTGAGTTGAAACAAGGCCCCTGGATTAGATGATATTCCGTCTGAACTGCTGATGTCGTTAGGAGAGACAATCATGCGCTGTAATGTCCTCACCAAACATGTTGCCAATGAGGTGTAGTGAGTCCACAATAGGCACCTTTGTAAACAGTGAAACCACATCAAGACTGACCAACAAGTCGTTCCTTTGCAGCTACCGAAGGAGGTCATAAAGAGACTGAAACCAAGCAGTTCAGTTCCACCTAGGCTATATGGGCTGCCTAATATCTACAAGGAAAGTGTGCCATTACGTCCAATTGTCAGCAATATTGGAGCAGCCACTTACGACCTGGCTAAATACTTGGCGTCTTTGCTCAAACCTGTAGTAGGCAAGTGTCCACATCATATAAAGAATTCCAATGATTTTATCAGCAGACTTCAGTCACTTCAGCTGCAAAGGAACGACATGTTGGTCAGTCTTGATGTGGTTTCACTGTTTACAAAGGTGCCTCTTGTGGACTCTCTACATCTCATCGGCAACATGTTTGGTGAAGACATCACAGCGCTATTTGAGCACACGCTCTACATATTTTTTTATTTAACAACGAGTTTTATGAACAATCTGGGGAGTCCTTTGTCTTCTCTGGTGGCCAATCTTTTTATGGAAGATTTTGAGGAGAGAGCACTTGAGTCAGCTGTTTTTAAACCAACAGTGTTTTGGCGATACGTCGATGACACTTTTATAGTGTGGCCTCATGGCGTGAAACGTCTCCAAGACTTTTTATATCATATGAACTCCATACATGAAAACATAAAATTTACTATGGAGATCGAGAAAAATGGTTGTTTGCCATTTTAGATGTTTTCGTGCGGCGCAGAAGTGATGGCTCACTTGGTCATTCGGTATACAGGAAGCCCACACATACAGATTTGTACTTACAAGCTACAAGTTGCCACCATCCAGCACAAACAATGGGCGTCCTCAAGACTCTAATCCATCGAGCCCATACCATCTCTGATGCCGACAGCCTTCACACGGAACTGGAACACCTGCAGACAGTATTCCTAAAGAATGGATATACAAGGAAGCAAGTAAATCGAGCGATGGATGAAGAAGAGGCTTTCAAATCGACTGCTTATCTCCTATATATTGGGAACATTTCATCGCAGATAGGCAGAATACTAAAAAAGCATAAAGTAAGAGTCATCTTTTGCCCTCCTCCTAAAATTTCATCGCTGTTGGGTTCTGTCAAAGACGATCTGGAGCTGCTTAAAGCAGGTGTTTACAGGATTCCGTGCGAGTGCAGCAAGTCATATATAGGGCAGACGACGCGCACTGTGCAGGACCGCATCGTGAAACATCAGCGTCATACTCGGCTACTCCAGCCCACCAAATCCGCAATCGCCGAACATTGTATTTCCTCAGGTCATTCAATGAAATACAATGAAACGAAAATTGTGACCCACACATCAAACTTTTGGAGCTCAATTATTAATGAAGCTGTGGAAATAAGATTGTCTGACAGTGAGACTCTTATCAATCGAGACAGCGGTTTCCAAATAAATGCTGCATGGAATGCTGACATTGAAAAACTTCGTAGTCGGCGTAGTTTCCTGCAACTGAATGACGATGAGAATCGATCTGATATCGAAGCGGCAACCCTCCACCATGGAAGGCGCTCTGAGCAGCGTACGTAGCTGTAGTGAACGCGCACGCTAAGTACGCGCATGCGCAATGTCGGCTGAACTGGGCATAAATAGCACAGCTCAGTGCGTCTTCGCCAGTACTTCGGCGGTACTCACCTGAAGATGGCCAGAAGACTCTGCGCCGAAATATCGTGGCAACAAGTTACGTACGTCCGGCAGTTCGCCCAAGATTTTATGGAAAAGTAATTATAGTTATCATAGTAATAAGAATAGCTTTATTATTACAAAGAATAGTGGAGAATGGCGAGAATAGCATAGGCTTGTACATTAGGCAGCAAATCATAGGTCACAGACTTGTCCATTAACAAAATTCTGTTAGGTTTCTGAATTTATCTTGCGGATTCAGTGAGGCAGAATTCGATGTCGCTTCCGTAATGCGTAGAGGTTAGCAATGTATCACATTTCATGTATCCAACGGCACACCACTCTTACAATACAGCCTGATCAATTTACGTTCACCCATCCACCTACCGAGCCACATTATTTAATTAAAACGTACTAATCGCTTCAAATATTAATCATATTTTCACTGTGATGAAAATTTAATGGTAATTCATCATATTTATGTCCCACTAGGCGTAACTAAACAAACAACATACTTTCACTGCTTCTCTCTCACATGCCTCATGGCGGACGCTGGCAAAACGTGTATTGCTTTCACCGTGATAAAATGAAGTAAGAAGCTGAGACATAGTTTGTTGAAATCGCGTGGAAGATTTAAAAGTTGGTAATTTTACATTACCACTCCCATGAACCACAGACACTGCCGAGGTGGGGTGGCTTGCGTGCCTCAACGATACAGATAGCCGTACCGTAGGTGCAACCACAGCGGAAGGGTATCTGTGGCCAGACAAACGTGTGGTTCCTGAAGAGGGGCAGCAGCCTTTTCAGTAGTTACAGGGGCAACAGTCTGGATGATTGACTGAGCTGGCCTTGTAACATCAGCTAATGTGGCTCTGCCACACAGCTACTGCGAACGGCTGAAAGCAAGGGGAAACCACAGCCGTTACCTTTCCCGAGGACATGCTGACCGTGACTTCTACTTTCCCCTTTTACTTTTTACGTAAAGTGTCAAAAGAATAGGAAATCGATTGTAGGCATTAGGATACATTGCAGAGTACGTGCATTCTGTTGCCACAATGTAAATCGATTTTTGTTTCCTTTGACAATATGAGCAAATCTGGCCTAGAACATAGACCTAGAGCTACATTACAGGTCAATTTGTCATCACAACTAAGATTTCGGTGGTGGATAAAGTTTAGAAAAGGACCAGCGTCTTCAACGATTTCGTATCGCTCATTGTTTCACATCGCATAATATTTCACTTAGCCAACTGCACGTCGCATTCGCATAATCAGCGAGAGGCGATTATGCGAAATTACAGTTATTGCCTGCTTTGGTGTTTATTGCAAGTCGGCATGCCATTTTGTGCCCTACTTTTTTCTCATGTGTATCACTATTTTCCGTAAGTCCTTACTAATATTATAAATGAGAAAGAAGCTGTGTGTGTTACACGACCAAACCGATTTTTATGAAATTGGGAATGAAGATGAACGCTGAAGAACAAGCTGGGCTACTTTAGAAAGTGTGTAGTATAATGTTCCAGCCTGGCTATTAATTTTTGAGATTAACAAATTTACAGAAGGAAGTGGTTTGAAGTTAGAAGCTATGAAAGATCCCAATCAGTAAATTACGGGGAAAAAGTTTTGGAAAAATTATTACTTGCATTTAAATGAAATGGCAAGCTAATTAACGGTGGAGTGTTGTGCAGGCAGAACATTACAAAAAGAATCGACGAGCAGTTACCTTTAAAAATAGATCCATCGGTGGTTGAAATTTGGCTGTAAATGAAATTTTAATAATAGGATAACCACTCGCCGAACAGTGGATAGCAGTTCGTCAATATCAAACTACGACTCGTGTAGCAAACCATAAAGTAAGATAAGTGACATGATATAAATCGGATAGGAATATTACGTAAGTCAAACACATCGGACTTCTAAAAATTCACAAGAAAATCGACTGCAGATTCTATTGCCGGTAAATGATAACATTATGGAATAAATTTTTGAAACAAGAGTGGCAGACTACACGAAATATCACCATTCGATATTAACTAAAAACTATGCCATCCATTGTTGCGGTGATTCAACAAGGCTGTAAAAGACATTATGGGGGAGGGAGGATAAGGCAAAATTATTAATAAAAATTCATAAGTGCGAATTTAAGTGAGAGGTGGGGGTTTATTTATAAATTTAAGATACCCGCACAGCACATATATTTACCTGAATGTACATAATAGCGGCCACATAAAAATAATAAAGTACAGCTCCCGTCTGCAAGATGCTATCGCTACGCAGTACAAAGCAAGAGTACCTTCTGTCTTCAAAAAAATTGAAAGTGTTGTTCCTAAATTTTCTTTCTCTGACTTTCATAGATAATTATTTTAACATGCAGAAATAATATAAAAATACAAAACTTTCTCTGATAATATCGGGGAAAGGAAACCGTGTCATAGTAGTTAAAGATGTATGTTGATTGTAAGTATATAACTCGCACTATGGAATATCTAAACACCAACATTTTTCATATAGATTTCGAGACTCTTGAAGACTACTAGAAAAATTAATTTATTCTTTGAATTTTGAAATTTATCACGTTCATTAAAATACCTTTAATGGTTGATATGTTGAACGTAATACGCTTCAAAGTAATTACTACTGTGCTTACAAAAGATTTACGTATTCAAGCCACCGAACTGATTTCGATGACATTTGATTCCAGGATAATTTACTCGTTGTGTAACGTATAGCGTCTTCAGTCTGCACTTGAATCACGATGTAACAAAGAGAGTTTCTTTTCGTATTGGATATCTTACTTTTCATCTCGATAAAGAACAGTATTTACCCGTATTTACGCACGGTTTATTTTTAAACCGAAATATCTAAAAGTTATCTTTTATCCTGTTGATCCTGGTCATAACTTAAGAACAAAGTTGTGAAATTACCGTACTTTCAATGGTCTTTGACACATTTGCAAGGACATCAACGCGAGTGAAGCCGCTAGTATTCAATACTATATATGTTTTTTGTAACTAATTGGAGCTGATTAGGTTACATTCACTCATCCTCCTGTCGATTTCCATAATTTGATTCAAAACACCATTTCAAGAAATGATCATTTGTAGGAGATTTTTAGCATACCTGTAGACTGGGATACCATCCGTCTGCTTTGACCCATGACGTCATCAAGATGTCGGAAACCCAGTATACGGGATATCTTAATACTTCTGTATTGTAGATACAAATAATCTGTAGTTATTATAGATGACTCATTCGAAGACGGGTATACCGCCCGTCGACTTTTGCCCGTGGCATCTGCATGTTGTTTGAGTGCGTGTTTGTAGGTGCCGGCAGTAATTATTTGGTGGCTGAGTTAAAGACGATACTTTGTTTACAAGCAGAACATAGATTACAGATTAAGATTGTAAAAAGTGATCTGTAGCTTCTCTGTGATAGTGAGATAAAGGTTAACATTTTTCTTCTTTACGTGAGGGCCGAAGGCGCGAATTTTTGGTGTAAGACCTGTGATCGTTGGTTATACTGTTGTTGTAATCCGTAATTTAAGAGAATAATCACAGATTATTTATTATCTACTTTACATAAGTATTAAGATATATCCCGTATACTAGTTATCCGACACGTAGATGACGTCATGGGTCAAACTGACATGTGGTATTCAAATGTGTGTGAGGTCTTATGCGACCAAAGTTCGTGGTTATCAGTCGCTAGACTAACACACTAATTACTTGACTAACTTAAACTAACTTACGCTAAGGACAACACAAACACCCATGCCCGATGAAGGATTCGAACCCCCGACCCTAGCGGCCGTGCAGACCGCTCGGCCACTGCGGCCGGCACATGTGGTATCCCAGTCTTCAGTTATGTCCTTACTGTCACCGATCCACCTACCGAGATCCATTATTTTATTAAAAATACACCGATCTGTTGAAACATTAATCATAAATGAAAATTACTCCGCAAAGCGCTGTGGTGAAATCTCTTAGTGCATAGTGAATATTTTATGTTTCATAATGTTTAGTCAAAACACATCTGTGGCGTGCTGTCTCGTTCAGCGCACGTATACAAACAGCTGACTCGCTCCGCTTCGTTCCCTTCGGGCCCCGTGGAGACAGATAACGCATTACGTGGCGCAAATTAGTAAGTACGTCTCTGGCCATAATTAAAGCTTTTACCACAAGGTAGTGTCGAGTGTTGTCCGTTAGAACACGCCAATCTAAAGAAATATGATAGTCCTGTAAAATAGATATGACTGCCTGCTTTTCTACTTATGTTCTAGATTCGATGCTGTGCGAACTGTATGTTACACAATATCCAAGGTAATGTACTTATTTTTACAGTATAATAACAAACGTAAGTAATAGAAGGCAGTACGTTGTTCTCGAAATCGAATGTTCATCAGAGACGAGTGTGTCGTCAGGCGTGTCCAAGGGTAGTGTGATAGGACCGCTGTTATTTTCTGTCTATATAAATGATCTGATGGACAGAGTAAGTTGTAATTTTCGGCTGTTTGCTGATGATGCTGTGGTATATGGAAGGTTGTCATTAATTGACTGTAATAGCACACAAGATGACTTAGACAAAATTTCTAGTTGGTGTGAAGAATGGCAGCTAGCTCCCAATGTAGAAAAATGTAAGGTGATGCGCATGAGTAGGAAAAACAATCCCATAACATGGTGAATACAGCATTAACAGTGAACTTTCTCGATGCAGTCGTATCGTTCAAATATCTAGGCGTAACATTGCAGGGCGATATGAAATGGAACGAACATGTTCAAATGTTCAAATGTTTGTAGACTCTATGGGACTTAACTACGGGGTCATCAGTCCCTAAACTTACAAACTACTTATGAACTACTTACGAACTGGTACGGCACAAATATCCATGCACGAGGGGGGATTCGAACCCCCGACCGTAGTGGCCGTGCAGACCGTGACTGAAGCGCCTCAGTCCCCTCGGCAACCGCGGCCGGCGAACGAACATGTAAGGACAGTTGTGAGTAAGGCGAACAGCGGACTTCGGTTGTTTTGGGTGAATTTTGGGAAGGTGTACTTCATCTGTAAAGGAGACCGCGTATAAAGCGCTTGTACGACCACGTCTTGAGTATTGCTCAAGCAGCTGATCATATTAAAGGAAGACTTGGAAGCAGTTCAGAGGCGAGCAGCTAGGTTTGATACTGGTAGGTTTCTACCAATGTAGGTTTCCACGGAAATGCTCCGGCAACTCAATTGGAGATTGATGGAGGAATGACGACGTTCTTTTCGTGAACTTCTGTTGAGGAAATTTAGAGGGCCGGAATTTGAAGCTGAGTGTAGTACGATCTTGCTGTCGGCTACTTACATTTCGCATAGTTATCACAAAGAGAAGAGAAATTAGGGCTTGTACGGAAGCATATAGGCATTCCTTTTTTCCTCGTTCTGTTTGGGAGTGGAACAGGAAAGGAAATGCCTAGTAGTGGTACAGGGTACCCTCCGCCACGCACCTTACGGTGGATTTCGGAGTATGTATGTAGATGTTGATGTATAATGTTTCTCTCAATTGGTGCGTGTGTGGTTAATGGTTTATTTCGTGACAATCAAACCAGAAACTTAAACCAAAAGAACTTCTCCGCTGGAAGGGTTATATGCAGTTTTCATGTCAGGAGTTGCTGCTTGACTTGTGGATGTTGGGCAAGACCGGGATACCATCCGTCAGCTTTGATCCATGAGGTCATCAGCATGTCAGGAAATGCGTATACGTGATAATATCTGAATACGTACGTTTTGTAGATAATAAATAATCTGTGGGTATTCTTTTAAATTACAGATTACAACAACAGAATGTACCATCGATCACACATCTGCGCTCACTTGCGGCGAAAACAAATTCCTATCTGTTAACCTATACATCACTATCGGAGTGAAGATACAGATCACTTTTTTAAACACAAAATCTTAATCTGGAATCTATGTTCTGCATGTAAACTAACTATCGTCTTTAAATCAACCTACAAACACGCACGCACACAACACGCCAATGCCACGAGTCAAAGCCGACGCGGTATCCCCGTCTTCAGATGAGCCAATGTTGGTAGCGGCGAAATGAATGACTGAAGGTGAAAGGAGCCAATGACAAATGGCGCCCTGACCTCCAATAAGAGTGCGTCTTTTGTTTTACAATTTCTGAACAATTCGGTGTTGTGGACAGAATTATTTTTTTTACGAGTTATATATCGCAAAATTGCTACCAGTACATCGTGAACTAGTCACTGCGCCGCGCAGGAGTAGCCGAGTGGTCTGGAGCGTCACGCAACGGACCGCGCGGCTTCCCGCGTCGGAGGTTCTAATCCTCCCTCGGGCATGGGTGAGTGTGTTGTCCTCAGGTTAGTTTAACTTAGTTTAACTAGTTTGTAAGACTGGGGACTGATGACCAACGTGGTTTGGTCCCATAGAATTACAAACGTTTGAACTAATCACTGTTTCACGTAATGAGCATTGAGCGCATTCATTCGGCAATAATTTACCCGTCGTCGATTAAAAAGACTTTATCCGGTCAAAGCTATGTAACTAACCCATACAGTGATTGGTTTTTTAAGAACATCTCCAGCGATTTCTTCTCCGACGAAAGTGCAATCTGTAATTTTTATTTTGTGAGTGCATTTCTATGTTTGTTTTTTTTTTTTTTTTTTTTTTTTTCTGCGATGAGAAATGCTTCTTTCAAATTAGGTTATACGGCAGCGCGTTAAAACATGAAACTATTGTCTAGGAATATGTCATGACTTTCGATTATGTTGTTTCACGGGTATCTACTAGGATGGCTTTAATCTCTGCACGTTAAAGGAGCAGCAATAACATTTATAATGTATTTTCTACGAATGCGTTCTGATTTTTTTAAATGTATTAGTCGTAAAAAATAAAAATGGCCAACGCCACTGAATCGTTTACAAAGCGAAAAACGTAAGGACGCTTTCTTATTGTCTATCTGAATCTCTCTTGAGTCTCTAGACGAGCTGGCTGCGAGCTTCAAGATCTTTCGAACAACTTCGCTTCACATATCCCCGGATGTATTTGACTTACTGCGATGAAACTGAAGTCATTTTTTGTTGTTGTGATTTTTCATGCTGTTGAGTGTATAAGAAATAATAAGGGTACCCATTTAAAACAAATAAGTTTCGTTAAAAATGCTATTTCCATACGTTTTAGACTGTCGCTTACTTCTGTCATAAGTCCCTCACCTACGTTCATGACCCTGATAGTCGTATTTCAGTATGTGTTCTAGTTGGATATATTTTCGATGAAAAATCTGAATTGGACACCCTGTATATCAAATGTACGAAATTGTATCGACCACGCGAATAGTGACGCGAGTTGAGTGTATTGCGTTGCCAGAGAAACAAACTGCATCAATGAAGGACGTTAGGGACTTTGTAGCTCCATAATTGAAAATTTAAACCTGGACCGGGAATCGAACCCTTTTGGTTACTTTTTTGTAGGTCTGATCGGTCCTTTGCAGACGTTAGTTCTATGTTGATCGTTCTCAGTTTTATTAAAGAGGGCGTCGGGCCGTCTGACTGAACGCACTGACCACTAAACCACCTGGGACACGGTTGATAATGGAGCTGCAAGAACTTCAGAAATACCAAGGAATTAAAGTTCGCGCAATGTGAGACTATCGTGATTCGAAATTACAATGCTTTTACTCACTGTTATGTTGTCATTGCAAACTTGCGCAACTAGATACGTCGTGTACATGGAATCGCATATTCGATACACAGGGTTTCTAGAACACAGCGAAGAATTTCGAAGGGTTGTACGGGGGCTTATTAGATCAAGTTTTAAGCTGGAACCCTTGTCCGGAAATGGCATCCAATGTCGGTCTGAACACTTCAGAAATTTGACATTATTTTGGACATATCAGCACCTATTAAATGATTAGTTTTTACAATAACAGGATAATTGGAAAGGCGTAGAAGGCGGGACATGTCCCGTCTGACTGGACGGAAGCGGTAATCACGCCAATTTTCAAACATGGAAACAGAAAAGGTAGTAACGTCTATCAAGGTGTATCTTTAATTAGCGTTGTAGGCAAAATATTCTCAATTATTGTTGATAGGAGAGTGCGAGTATTAGTGGAAGACAAGTTGGATAAAAATTAGTGTGGGTTTAGGCCTCCTAGAGGCTGTTAGGACAAGATCTTTAGCTTACTGCAGATAATGGAGAAGTGCTTTGAGTGGAACAGGGAATTGTATCCATGGTTTATAGATCTAGAAAAGGTTCATTACCGCTTTCCTAGGAGGAAACTGTTGACAGTTTTGCAAGATTATGGAATAGGGGGCAAATTTCTGCAGGAAATTAAAGGGTTTTAAGTAATCAGTCAGGCATCAGTTAGAGTAAACGGCAAATTAATATGATGGTTTACGGTAGTTACAGGGGTAAGTCAAGGCTGTAACCTCTTGTGATGGCAGATTAAATTGAAAGGTTGCAGTCAAATATTTCAAGGCTCGATAAGAGGTGTAAGTAAGGGTTAATATGATTATGAAGATCAGCATCTACAAAACGAAAGTAATGTCTGTGGGAAAGAGATTTAAACAACTCGAGTGCCAAATAGGAGGAACAAAGTTAGAACAGGTAGACAGTTTCAAGTAAGATCTACTCTCTTTCCAAGAAGGAAGTAAGTACCAAGACTAAGTTAGCGGTGCACCGCTCTATCTTTCGACCAACTTTGTTGTATGGGAGTGAAAGCTGCGTGGATACAGGTTACCTTATTAATAAGGTAGCAAGTGTGGTTGCAGGTACCAATAGATGGTAACAATGGCAGGAGGGTCTCCATAATGAGGAAATCAAAGAAAAGCTGGGAATGAACACCATAGATGAAGCAGTTAGAGCGAACAGACTGAGATGGTGGGATCATGTTACACGCATGGGAGAAGCAAGGTTACCTAAGAGACTTATGAGCTAGTCAGTGGAGGGTAAGAGGAGCCAAGGTAGTCCAAGAAGTAAGTACTTAGATTCGGTGCAGAATGATTTTTAAGTAAAGGGCATAACATCAGACCAGGCATCAATGTTAGCATTGAATAGAGGATCATGGAGGAATTTATTAGAGGTACTATGCTCTAGACTGAACGCTGAAAGGCATAATCAGTCTCTAATGATGATGATGATGATGCGATTAAACTACTTTTCTACATAGCTTCCGAAATTTTGTAAGCATTTGTCACAGCATGGCACAAGTTTTTGTATGCCTTCTTCGTATTAGGTTGCCGCCTGTGGTGACATGTTCTTTCAGCTCGTCATCATCGTTGAACTGTTGATCACCATGGACAGGTTTTAGGTGTACGAAGAAAGCCGCTAGGAGCGAGGCAGTACGGAGGATGATAAAACACGTTCCAGTGAAATTCCCGTAAGAGTTGTTTGGTCACATTCGCCTTGTGAGGTCGGGCGGCAACGTGAAGGGAAGAAGACTCCTTTCACCTCTTCTTACACCTAAAATCTGTCCTTGGTGGTCAACACTTCAACGATGATGAGCTGAATGAACATGTTTGCCACATGATTGATTACACAGGCGACAACCTTCTATGAAGAAGGGACACAAAAACTTGTGCCACGCTATGACAAGTCCCTACAAAATTTCGGAAGTTATCTAGAAAAGTAGTTGAACAGTTCTAGATTTTTATACAATAAATATTTTTTCTGTATCTGTATACATTTGGTTTATATAACCAAACGGAACTTACTTTGTGGACATACCTCGTATATATATTTACGGAGAGAGGGGTTGTGTGATATGTCAAACAATATCAGCATTTTTTGGAGGTACAGACTGAGCTGTTCTCCATAAAGAAAATTCGTTTAATTTGTTCAACATGCTGCCCCCCCCTTCTTTAGTGGTGCAGCTACGTGGGGGCTAATGGGGCTAAATCCCACCCCGAGCACCTCACAAAGATTATTTCATTTTATTATTTTTTATTGTATCCATTTTTATTTATTTATTTTTTTATTTTTTTACTAGGTCGGCACCGGAAATTTGAAGTATTACACAACGTAACTATAATTTGCCAAGCACAAGTGAACGTGACAGTGGATCGTCAACGTAATGCCGCCACCGAGAACGTGTGCTGCTGTTAGTGTGAGCGGTCGGCCGCGGTGGCCGAGGTGACTGAGGCGCTCCAGTCACGGTCAGCACGGCCACTACGGTTGGAGGTTCGATTCCCCCTTCGGGCATGGATATTTGTGCCGTCCTAGTTAATAAGTAGTTCATAAGTAGTTTAGTTAGGTCCCATAAGCTTAACAAACAATTGAACAGTGTGAGCGTTTTTAATGCCGCCGCGACCAGCTTTGATGCTGCCGCTATTGTTCCTGCTATGCTGAAGCACAGCGGTGGCCGAGGAGACTAAGGCACGCCAGTCACGGTCTGCACGGCCACTATGGTCGGGGGTTCGAATCCAAAAAATCAAATGTTCAAATGTTTGTATAGTCTATGGGACTTAACTACGGGGTCATCAGTCCCTAAACTTACAAACTACTTATGAACTAGCTACAGCTAAGGACGGCACAAATATCCATGCCCGAGGGGGGATTCGAACCATTGACTGTAGTGGCCGTGCAGACCGTGACAGGAGCGTCTTAGTCTCCTCGGCCACCGCGGCCGGCGGTTCGAATCCCCCCTCGGGCATGGATATTTGTGCCGTCCTTAGGATTAGCTCGTTCATAAGTAGTTTGTAAGCTTAGGGACTGATGACCCCGTAGTTAAGTCCCATAAGTTCTACAAACATTTGAACATTCTGAAGGACAGAGCTGAAGTTACGAGCCGATTGTTCACATGCGGCGACCCGCTGGTTAGCAGGTCAGCGGCGCCACCGTGTGGAATATTATGAAATACAATACACCACCATCATGGAATGGAATGAAATGTATAATAGTGTTATTTCAGTTAGTTTGGAAAGGTAAACAGCTACCAGTTGCAAGGTTGTACATTTATTTACAACCGGTTTCGAGCAATTATTGCCCTTCTTCAGGTATCTGTACAGGAAACAGTTAAAAATAACATACAAATACAAATATTACAAGAATTTCGCACTACAATCACAGGATTAAAAGAGCAAGAAGTACATAGTACATAAAGATTTCTCGAAAAATGACAAAATATGAAATAGTAATACGCTAAAGTGCAGCATATTGATAAAATAAGGAACTGTACAGAGTATTCAGCTAATATAAACGAAGAATTTTTAGATACTTACATAAATTGTGCCTTACAGGTTTTAACAGAGCGTTTTGTAACCACAGTGAACATCAAGTACAGAGATTATGCTAGAACTCGTAACTCTTACATCTACAACTACATAGATAATCTGCAAATCACATTTAAGTGCCTGGCAGAGGGTTCATTAACCACTTTCATAACTTTTCTGTACCGTTCCACTCTCTAATAGCGCGAGGTAAGAAAGAACACCTAAATCGTTCCGTTTTCGATCAGATTTCTCTTATTTTATTTGGACGGTCATGTCTCCCTGTGTAGGTGGGTGCTGGCAAAATATTTTCAAATTCAGAAGTAAAAGTCGGTGATTGAAATTTCGCAAATAGAACTCGCCGCAACGAATAACGTCGTTCTTTTAATGATTCCTACCTCAAATCGTACAACATTTCCGTGACGCTTTCCACTATGTAACGTGACAAAACAAAACGAGCTGCCCTTCTCTGGACCTTCTTAATGTCTTCCGTCAGTCCCACCTGGTGAGGGTCCCACACTGGGCAACAGTACTCCAGGAGAGGACGCACAAGGGTAATGTAGGCAGTCTATTTGGTGGAGCTGTTGCGTTTTCGAAGCGTTCTGTCAATGAAACGTAACCTATAGTTCGTCTTCCCCGCAATATTTTCTGTGTGTTCTCTGCAGTCTATGTTGTTCGTAATTGTAACTCCTAGGTATTTGGTACAATTTATGACCTTAAGGTTTGACTAATTTATCGCGTAATTGAAGTTCAGCGGATTTCTTTTAGTGCTCTATTACTTCACACTTTTCTTTATGTAGTGTCAATTGCCAATTTTCGCACCCTGTAGAAATTTTGTCGAAATCGCTTTGCAGGTGCTTTTGATTCATCATCCGCGTACAGTCTAAGAGAGCTATTCAGATTGTCTCCTAAATCGTTTATAAACACAAGGAAACACAAGGGAACGTCAGATATCACTAAATTATTAATATGTGTATCTTTAGATAAAACATGTAGTGGGCGTAAAGAGAAAAGGGGGAATAAAGTTACAGGATTTAAGGCTCATATAATATAGTATTCATAAGAGAAAACGGAACTTTGAGTATGCATAACCAGCATATTAACTGCTCAAAATAGAGCCATAAACCGGTGTACTGACCGCCTAGCAGTCATATAGTGCTATTTAAAGTAATGGATCATATCAGAGAACATGGCATCATAGAACGAAATATTTCGGTATTAATAGCTAAGATAGAAGTAGGGAGGAAGCCGACGTATCTATCATAGCATACCAAATACAAAGTAGTAGCAGTAGCAGTAACAGCCAACCTGTAGTTGACTACGTACAACTTAAGATGCTCTACGAACAGTTAGCTGGTCGCAGTTAATAATAAAATATGTTGACATAAAAGTTTTCTGGGTATGGTACCGCGTCATGATGTAAGGCTATTACTTAAATAACCAACCTTTCGGCTAACGTTACAGTGGCCTTCATCTGGGTAACTGGTGTGAGCTGGTTGTTACTACACTTTATATTACTTTCATTTAGACATTACGTCATATTTTTTTAAAAATAAGCGATGTTATTGGTGAATGTATTGCGGAAGAGTGGAACTTTATTTTGATAGGATGCTGAGGTGGAAGGGGTGGGGGTTAGCCGTTGCCTATTGCTTCTTGCATAGCGAGACATGGTTGGTGTCTGCAGTAGCCGAACACCAGCAAGATTGCAGCAGGAAGATAAAATTTAACGATGCCAGAATACTCGACAAGCAACCAGGGATGGTCAAACGCAAGATAAGGGAAGCCATCGAAATTGTTAAACACCCCAATAACATGAATAGGGAAGATGGACTCAGGCTTGCCCCCTCTTGGCTACCAGCCATCACAGTGAAATAGGCCGCACTGACAACACAACACGCGAGCGTCACTAGTAAGCAACTGCCGCCGCGCGGCCCACGGCCAGCAGGAGACAAACGGAAGTGTGTGTTGTGTTGTGTTGTGTTGTCAGTGCGGCCTATTTCGCTGTGATGGCTGGTAGCCAAGAGGGGGCAAGCCTGAGTCCATCTTCCCTATTCATGTTATCGGGGTGTTTAACAATTTCGATGGCTTCCCTTATCTTGCGTTTGACCATCCCTGGTTGCTTGGCGAGTATTCTGGCATCGTTAAATTTTATCTTCCTGCTGCAATCTTGCTGGTGTTCGGCTACTGCAGACACCAACCATGTCTCGCTATGCAAGAAGCAATAGGCAACGGCTAACCCCCACCCCTTCCACCTCAGCATCCTATCAAAATAAAGTTCCACTCTTCCGCAATACATTCACCAATAACATCGCTTATTTTAAAAAATTATGACGTAATGTCTAAATGAAAGTAATATGAAGTGTAGTAACAACCAGCTCACATCAGTTACCCAGATGAAGGCCACTGTAACGTTGGCCGAAACGTTGGTTATTTAAGTAATAGCCTTACATCATGACGCGGTACCATACCCAGAAAACTTTTATGTCATCTGACTCTGGCCGCGGAAGCCTACGTAATTTATAAATAAAATATGTGTTTATGGATGACAGATCTGTGTTCATATAAGTAGAGCAGCTTCCTAGAAATAGTTGTTGTAGAAGGGTAACTGGTGTTACTGTGAGTAAACTGCAACACAGTTCATATAATAAAGTCGCTATAGTATTGACGGTGACCTATAGTATGCTATAGTTCGGTTTGAAACCATGCGCAAATAATCCAGCTTTATATACTGGGGATGGAAAATAGCCTTAAAATTACAAGACTTAATGTAACAAACTAATTTTAGAGTCTAACATGTGATGACTAATGGGGGGAGGTGTGTTATATACTGACGATTGGTTGATGAGGAACAGTTGAAATGGCGAGAGTATTAAAGTTAGTAGGAGTGTGATTTTGATTTTTTATATATTTCTATTTCTTCTAGGAAATTAATTTTGTCTTCTTTATTAACAAAACGTAAAATGTGTAAGTTATTAATATTTGGAGCTCTACGCTTTTCCTCACTGAGGCGTTGTGCAAAAGTTGACCGATATGGATTTTCTCCTTTTTTATTAGGTATGTGTTGACGGAATCTAGTTTTAGATGTTTTTCCAGTCTGACCAATGTATGCGCCTGGACAATTATACAATTAATTTGGTAAACACCAGATTCATTTAATACATTGGAGGTGCTTACCGTTTGCTCATTGTGAACAAGGACTTGTCTAATTTTATTCCTAGTGCAGAACGCTGCTGTGACACCATATTCGTTAAGGAGGCTTGATATGAAATATTGCCAAGGAAGGGAATACCTATATAATTTGGTTCCTCTGTATTGCGTAGTAGGTAGAGGGTTTTGACTGTCTTGATCTCTGCTACTATAATATCTGTACGAATTTAGGACCATACCCATTCTTAAATGCCACATATTACGAGTTCTGCAAATCTTTTTGAACTGCTTCATAAGAGAGTGGAACTTTAACAATTCTATCAATCATAGAGGTGAAATGACTAAGCTTATGACTATCTGGACGCAAAGAACAATGGATAATACTGTCAGTGGTGGTAGGTTTCCTAGATATATCAAAGGAAACTTCTCTTGCGCCAGGGGTCAGCAGCTACGAGAAAATTCGCACGCTCTGTAGTTAGCGCATGCGCCTTCGTACTTCCGTTGTGTATATAGAGCAAGACTTTCCACAGTTTCACTCACAATTGTGAAATTCAGATTCGATTCATACTGCGCGTAATGAAAGCTCATGGCCAGAGGTGTAATTTGGCAAAGCACCAAGATGCACTTATCAGCCGTTGTCGAGAAAATCGACAATTAAAAAAAGCCGTTGCAGTGAAATACTTGAAATACTCTCTACGATCAATCATTTTCTACAGCGGCGTGGGGCAGCGGTAAGCGCTCGGGTTCATAATACGAAGGTCGCCTGATCGAATCTCGCGCCATGCAACTTCTTTTTTATTGTTTGTTTTTTATAATTCAAACAATATATATATATATATATATATATATATATATATATATATATATATATATATATATATATATATATATAATTCCCGGCAATCAGTTTCAACAATTATGCATATAATAAGTTGTTTGAAAGTCATTTGTCATGGACAAATAATACTTGAAATGAAACCCAATATCACAAATAATATTCAAGTGGATACGATTTATTGAAAAGTTCGGTATACACTCGCACAGAATTAATAATTAGTGAACAGAAGTAGCAGGAGTATCGCACGAACCACAGTTCAAATCAAATGTTCAAATGTTTGTTAAGCTTAAGGGACTTAACTACGGGGTCATCAGTCCCTAAACTTACAAACTACTTATGAACTACCTACAACTAAGGACGGCACAAATATCCATGCCCGAGGGGGGATTCGAACCCCCGACCGTAGTGACCGCGCAGACCGTGACTGAAGCGCCTCAGTCCCCTCGGCCACCGCGGCCGGCACGAACCACAGTGATAGTTATCAAAGAAACATGGAAAGCAGAAAACAGAACGACATCGAACACATCTGATAAACGATGCGTTTTACAAGAACAATTTTTTTTTAATTATCTGTTGGGAAACGCACCTGATTGACATTTTGAAAAATTGTTTTATCGTTCGTCAGGTTTCATGAATACCACGCGTATCGTATCATATCGTAAAAAATCGGAAAAGACAATTGGTGGTGGACGATTAATTACATTTTTATACAACGGAGTTTATATTGCATACCTGCCACAGCAAATTTGTGTTCGTGGAGTCTCTATTCTAATTCGAACATTCGACTTATGTGTATTCGTTTTGGAATATCGTTTATACTTCTTCCGTTAACTATACGTGCTAAAAATTATGAAGACAATAACATTTGTGAAATACAACTTTGTTTCCGGAAAACGTAATGATGTTCGAATTCCCCAGTCTTTCCACGACAAACGACTTTCAAACAACTTATTGTATGCATAATTGTTGAAACTAATTGCCGGGAATTATATATTTGAATTACATAATAATAATAATAATAACAATAATAATAATAATAATAATAAAGAAGTTGCATGCCGCGAGATTCGATCAGGCGACCTTCGGATTACGAACCCGAGCGCTTACCGCTGCGCCACGCCGCTGTAGAAAATGATTAATCGTAGAGAGTATTTCAAGTATTTCACTGCAACGGCTTTTTTTAAGTGTCGATTTTCTCGACAACGACTGAGAAGTGCATCTTGGTACTTTGCCAAATTACATCTCTGGCCATGAGCTTTCATTATGCGCAGTATGAATCTAATCTGAATTCCACAATTGGCGGCCTCCCCTTGTCAGTCACAACGAGAGAGGCTTAGCTTCCTCATCTGATGATGGCGGGCTGGTGGACCGAAAAACTATTGTGTACAGATGTCATTACGATCCGGGACTAAAGCACCGTTTTCCGAGTCGGGTAGGCGTACCGGCCCCGATTCGAAACCGCCCGGCGGATTAACGAAGGGGGTCGGAGTGCCGACCAGCCTGGATGTAGTTTTTAGGCGGTTTTCCACATCTCCTTTGGCGAATACCGGGCTGGTCCCCAAGTCCCGCCTCAGTTGCACGATTCGCAAACATTTCATAACATTTTACACTTTCACACATGTAACACTATACGCAGACATTTGGGGTATACATTTCCTCCCAGGGGGCATGGGGTGGCAACAGGAAGGGCATTCGGCCGGGGTTGGAACGCGAGGAGTGACACTTGTGGGGAACCCTGGGCCCTTGGGGCGGCTAATGGCTTTTCCTGCGTACAGGCACACCAAGAAGTGTAGCACTGCTGTTGTCAAGTTTCCACACTGTCAACATAACACGAAACTCAGTGAAATTCCACAGCCCTTTGCAAGCTGTAGAGCAATATAGTAACTTGTTCTAACTACATATTAATTCGCTGATTGCTCCTCCTGAAAACAAAAACGTATTTTAATAGTGATAATGTTTGGAGAGTTATTAAGACATTCTCTGCTACTACATGACGAAGACTTTCCACAGTCATACCTCCTAAAGCATATTATTCAGATCACTAAGCATATCAAGACAACTGCGCAAGCAATAAATATATTAGGCATCCTGCACAGATACGTTGATGTAATTGACTGCTATGTACTTAACCCCACTATCACGCAACTTCCATCTCTTTAAAAGTAGCTACTATGCTTTTTAATAGGAGACAACTTTAAACCTTCAATTAAAAAACTTTAATAATACGTCAATGAGTATTTTACATATTTGAAGCGTTTATTCGTAGACCCCAAAACGATTTGGCTGAATTCGAATTACAAATACATCTAAGAAATGTATGAAATACGGAATGTGTAAGAAATGTATGAAATACGGAATGTGTATGAAATACGGAATGTGTAAGAAATGTATGAAATACGGAATGTGTAAGGGAACACCGAAAAATGCTAAAGATAAATTCTATTTTCTATCGCCGTCATATAGAACACTTTTTACTCCGAACTTCATATAAACCAACAGGGAGAAACAAGTTGCAAGACTTCCAGGAAAAATGAAGCGAAATTGGCAGCCAATAGTTGGTTATAAATTACATTGCCTGTTAACTGTATAAATATAAATTACGGAATACGCGGAACTCTTATTCAGTACAGTCAAAAAGGTCTAAGGTAATAGGCAGTGGTTTAAAATTAGGTATCCGTATCACTCTCCTCCTCAAGAAGTCTGTGTGAAGATTTATATTCAGAACATTCAAGAAAAAGGCTACTGTGGTATTGAAACTACAAGAAGTAGCTCATTTACTCAGGAAGGGAAAACGTTATGGTGCCTGTAAATTTGAATGGCTGTATCTCTTGTAGTAACATTCATTTTTTGATAAAATGTTACAATCCAATATACCAGAATTTTGTTTTTCTAGATTCAATGCCAACTTTTTTTGTCGAAATTTATGCAGGAAGTAGTCTTAACGTGGTTACATACTTCTATGCATTAATATTATCAAACTTGTAAATTGTGTCACAAATTGCGCGGCCGGTCCGGTCGGAGGTTTGAGTCCTTCGTCGGACATGGGTATGTTTGTTTGTACTTTGCCTAAGTTATTTTAAGTTAGATTAATTAGTGTGTAAGTCTAGCGACAGATGACCTAAGTAGTTTCGCCGCATAATACTACACATATACACGTAATTTATTTATTTCATCACCACATTTAAGTACTAATAATTAAAGAAACTTAAATGTAGAAATTTGAAATAAACACTGAAAACAAATGATTGATATTTCTCATAAGATGAATGCACAGAATCTTTGAATTATGTCTTGTGAATGTACCTACAAAATCTGCCACATGAAAATTGTAGTGTGAGTCCCAAATTTTGTTTTTTCTATAATAAAATTAAAAACATATTAAAAATTCAGAACTCGAAAACCAGTGAAGTTATGGACTTTAAGCGTTTTGTATTGCTAAATCTTTACATACTAGACACGATTTTAAAATTTGGTTTCTATCGCCAAAGTAGACGAAAAGTTAAATTTTTGGTGTAATCTTCGCTGTGTAAAATGTATGTTGTAGAAGTCTTGGTGGGCCTTTCCCTGAATACGTCACAGGTAGCGGCTGGAGGGCGTGGAGTAGGGGTGGAACACCCTGTCCACTACCTGCAGCGTCCGGGTCTCCGCGCAAGTGTCTACACATTCCCTTTCCCCGCAACAGTCACTCCCCGCAAGTGTCACAAACTCCATCCGGCCACCCCGTGAATATTCATTTATTTAACGCTCAGACATTTGATACATAGTCATTAGTCTTCTAACTTCCCAATACAATTGACCGTCTGACATCCCGTCACAATATTGCAGTCTTTCACAGTTTCTTGGATGCTCCCAGTTCATAATGGTGTCTTCTCTGTCACATATAACACACTTCGGTGGTGAGGGTAAGATTCCAATCCTGTGCAGGTGTTCCGCAAGGCAGTCGTGGCCAGTAATTCTTCGAAACGCTGCCACAGTTTCCCTTCGTGGGTGTTCAGGAAGTGCGTTCTTCTCTTTTCCTAACAGCAGAAGCCATGTTTTACATTGCCCTTGTGTTGTCAAGTGGTCATACAACTTCTTCTTGAAACTGTTGTTGATGAGTCTTTTAATGGAGATGTATGATAATTTGGTCAATTTTTTTTTAGAAATCTTGGTTCTTCTTTTGGCTAGAAAGTCTGCCATTTCATTCTCATGTATGTGCTGGTATCCATTGCAAAACTATTTCAGTTCCATCTTTGGTGGTTGAGGATAATAGAGGATTTTATTTCATTAATGCAAGCACTTAGACGTGTTTGAAAGGATGCAATTGCCTGTTTTGCAGAAGTTGAATCACAAAATATAACAACCTTTTTGTGATCTTTAGACTCGGACAAAAATTGTTTTAATGCCAGGTTTATTGCCTCCAACTCTCCATCAAAATGGGAGTAATACTGCCCGAAAGCTTTGTAAAAACAAAATATTTCACTGTAGACTCCAGCACCAGCGATTTGATTTGCTTCAGTCAATGATCCATGTATATATATATAGCCATTCTGTTTGCATGTAGTTAGCATTTATCATTTCTAGAGCCATATTTTTAAGAACTTCATTTCTTTTTCATTCATTTGAAGTCTAAATATGACTGGGCATAGTTTAAGAGGACTTACTGGTGGAGCCAAGTCTTCTTTACTGATTGGTGGACAGTGGTCTTGTCTTACTGCATCAATACATCGCATAAAGACTTTGTGTGTTTTCATCTGGTTAGCATGATGTTGGTAGTTGTTCCAATATGTGTCATTGGTAATGTGGTTAATTTTTCATATTGGAGTAGTGCCAGTCTCATAATATCTGATTTTAGAGGTGGAAAGCCAGTCGCTGCTTGAAGAGCCGAAATTGGTGTTGTCTTTACTGCTCCTGTAATCAGGCGTAGAGCTTGATTTTGAAGAACCTCCAATTTAGATATATTCTCTGGCGTAATACTTGACATCCATACAGAATACTTGGTTTTATGTAATTTTTATAAGTACAGTTTAGAACTTCAAGAGAGCAGCCCCACCTTTTTCCACCTAATCAATATTAACACGCCAAATCCCAAGAACCAAAGCCGATCCTGCATGTGCGGGACAAGGGCTGAAGAGAAAGAAAGAAAGATGTCAGTATGATCCGGCTGGAAACCTGACAAGAATTTGATCAGTTAATACACCGGGAAAGGCTACATGGTATAAACCCCCTTCTTTCTGTTGCACTTTTGCCAGGCTGTTGAAGATATGATTTCTGAATTTGGGTCATAACACACGTTGGACAAAGCAAGATGATGGCTGGCTGAATTAAAGTTCATAATAGCTCGCCGTTTTGTAAATATTACACACTTATTCATGAAATTTTAGTCCGTATTTAGATCGTATTATTTAACCAAAGATAGTGTTTGTCGTTGCCTGGCGATATCAACAAATTTCTCGCTCTGGCCTGGTTTGAATTTGTCAGTTAAATTAAACTGCCCTTTACTATTTCTTTTATTCAAATTTATCAGTTGACTTTGTTTATATTGTACGAAGCGATCCAGTATTAGGTTCCAAACATGATCAACCAAAAATCGCTAGTATATACCAGTCGAAATAAAAGTATATACTAGCCATGTTGGGTTTATCACTTTTGGAACCTATGAAATTTTTCAGCACTGAACATTCAAGCGTTGTTGCAATAAGACTGCCACACTTAAATGTTCGTATATGGTTTGCACCAAAGATACTCTCTAAGTAATGTTGGGACACTTAAGTAATATTTCACCACAATGTATTTTAAGAAATGTTTGTTTGGGTAACATGACTGATTATGAAATGATTCTTAATCGTCTTTGATATTCTAAACTGAAGTTCACGTCACTATCAGAATCACACAATACCGTAAATTACATTACTTAAATCTGTCTGTGCGTTTAATAATCTTTTCCATACCGATCACAATATTCCGAATCGATCTTAGACGCGGTGGGGTTTCAATTATTTCTGTCATTCATGAACCGCTAACTCGAATAAAACGTACATTAAGCTTTTACTGATACGCATGTCTGCACTAAACTGAAAATAATAGTAGATTTTTCTAACAGTCCCGGAATTCCGCTTATATATCCCAACATGGAGAACATATCAGGAACTATTTCATCCTCCATGCTTTTACTCCCTTTTGTACTTGGCATTACTCTAAATGTAGTTTTATGACCCATTATAATAACTACGTATATGCACAACTAAGTTTCCAAATATAAAACCCGAACTGATAAATATTTTAATACTAGCAAATCCGGCAACGCCTCACAGTCGCAGTACGGGATATATACCGTAATCTCTTCTCTTCTTCTCCCGATGTCTATCCCTTCCTTCCCTTTAATTTGTCCATCTACCCCTCCCCGTATCTTCACACCACTCCCTCTTACCCCACACCATATCCATCTCCTCCCCCTTCCTATCATCCCCTCTTTTCAAATCCACTTCATTCCCCCATTCTCTATCTCCCTCTGTCATTTTTTATTATGGCAATCGGGACCGAGTTGGGAATAAAAGTGAAAAAGGATGGGTAAAACAGTTGGAAGCGGGTTATTAGAGAGAACTTTCGAGCCGCTCTTTCTGTGATGTTACTAACTTTAATATCCGTACTCTTAATGGTTTTATTGCACGAACATACATATCAACGGCGAACTGATGAAACAATCTGCGGCATTTCAGTATGTGATTGTCCTCGTTTCGGCGAATCATCAAACGGTAGCCATAAAAATTCATATAGTTTACCTTCTTGTTAGTTACTTTACCTGTAAGTGAATAATGAACTCTTATTAGGAATTTAATTGAAACACAATTGCAACATACCGGTAAAATTTTACATTCCGCGACACAGGCAACAGCTGTTGGATCGTGGGAATGAAACCGGCGAATCGTGGCAAAGATTGAGACAGCCAATGAAATTTTAGTTGGCGACAGTTGTTTTCTCCTCAGATTAAACGATATTATTTTGAAAATCCGCAGCCGCGGTGGAGTAGCCGAGCGGTCTTAAAGCGCCTCGCTGCGGAGCGCGTGGTTGCTCGCCGTCGGAGGTTCGAGTCCTCCCTGGGGCATGGGTGTGTGTGTTGTCCTTAGGTTAGTTTATCTTATTTGAAGTAGTTTGTAAGCTACGGATTGATGACCACGCAGTTTGGTGCGATAGATTTACAAACATTTGATTTGAAAATCCGCATAATAATTTAGTTTTAGACACATTAAACTTACTGAGGAAGATGCTGTTTTGTATGTATAAGAGTGAAATGGAAAAAATCTTACAAATGCTAATCATAACCACGAGAACAATCAATAGTGTTTCCATGAACGGAAAACTAAGTACTGGTAAGAAATCGATAAATCTCAGGGATATTGTATACTATTATCCGATTGGCTAACAGCGAGGTAAAGCAATTTCCCGGAATCAACGGCTGTTGCCAACATTGCCCACTAGGTCTGTGTAGCGGATTTAAAATTAAACCCTACATACCAATTAATCCCTGGCTTCAAGCAAAGCCCTCCATGTCTTCTAACCTCCTTGGTGTATTTGTTTGCTCCGTTACAGCGTATTTGGTCGCTAGGCGAGTAGCGAATGAATAAGCTGACTGTTGGAGAATCTAGAAAATGAACCGCGCTGGAAGCGTACATTCAGTTATTCTCAAATTCTGATATTATCGGGTACATTTTCGAAAAGTTTTCTTTCATACAAACCTTGTCCTGAGAATTGCAAACAGAACAAAGAAAAGATCAGCTAAAGTGGTGAAGCCATTCTCAAGTGATGCGCTTTCATACATGCGGCAATTCATTTTTATTAATATAGATAGATGTCTCACACATAAATAGCTATCTAAAAACTTTCCTATCTCCGTCTCCTGCTTCTGAGCTACCTCCACACCTACTTTGAGCCAAATCGGTTCAGACGTTCTTTAGTTGTAAATAGTGTAACTAACACGACTTTCTTTTATATTTATAGTAGATTCCCGCAAAAAGCAAATCTCCAGTATACACATATGCTGAAATTAATAAAAAGCGTAGTAATGGCCAAAATTTCTCTATTTTACTTTCACCAAACTTATCAAACGCCCCTCATAATGCGGTGGACTGGTTCTGCTGAGTCAGCCAATATAATGTCGCTCGTCCGCGGTGCGGTAGGGAGCGCTTTCTGATAGCAGCCAGCGCCTGGAGTTTTGCAACAGTGGGCCATGTCGGCTAATGCGGACTTTAGCATGGAAAGCGCGCGCGGCCGCGGACGGTGCGTTACGGCGCGTTACGTCACAGCAGGTAGCGGCAGGTAGCGGGAGGCAGGCAGGCCTACCGCCGCGCGGACACTGGCGAAAGTCGCGATGGCCGAAGCGGTGGCGCGTTGCCCCTGCTACTGCCACCGCTCCTGGTAAGGTCCACTCACTTTCCACGCCGCGCCGCGGAAGCGGCCGTCGCCGACAAGCGCTGCTGTGCAGCTAGTGATAGACAAGCACCAACTCGGCGCAGGCAGTCATCCTAACCAGTATCGTCACGTTGAAAACTGCAGGTGGTCCGGAATTCGAAGGTTGGCCGTTAATAGGCCACAACACATTAAGGCTAGTTTACACGACGACACTACGTTTCATGAAACTGCTCTTCTGGCCAGTGCGCATGCGCGGCAGGCGTTCGCGCAACTCGTTGGCGAAACTAAACAGTTTCGGCACCTTCCAACTTTGGCGAAACTGATTGCGCGTGTTTTTAGGTTAGGTGATAACCATTACAGAACAAAAAAGTTCAAATGTTTGTTAAGCTTATAAGACTTAACTACGGGGTCATCAGTCCCTGAACTTACAAACTACTTAACAACTAGCTTATCCTAAGGACGCACAAATATCCATGCCCGAGGGGGGATTCGAACCCCCGACCTTAGTGGTCGTGCAGACCGTGACTGAAGCGCCTCAGTCCCCTCGGCCACCGCGGCCGGCACAAAACAAAACACAACATAAAGGAAAAAAGGAAGAAATAATTCGGTTTTTCAACATATATGCGATGCATAGGTGTTTGTGCCATTTTAACGATGAAAATTGCAGGAATAAGCAGCGGGTTGTTAGTGCTCTTCAAGCAATTATTCGTGAATCAAATATTGATGGGTTGACGATTAGTGAAATGCAGATTAAAACACACTCAGTTCCAAATACCTATACAAACGAACTATGCCAATTGTGGATTTGGGAACACGGTATAAGTGTTGTAGAGACGAATACCTACTTGAAGGAAAGAATCTTAGGGTTTAACGTCCCATCGACAGCGTGGTCATTAGAGACGGAGCTTACGCTCGGATTTTGGGTAAGGATGGGGGACGGAAATCGGCCGTGCCCTTTGAAAGGAGCCATCCCGGCATCTGCCTGGAGTGATTTAGGGAAATCACGGAAAACCTAAATCTGGATGGCCGGAGGTGGATTTGAACCACCGTCCTCCCGAATACGAGTCCAGTGTTAGAATCTTAGGGTTTAACGTCCCATCGACAGCGTGGTCATTAGAGACGGAGCTTACGCTCGGATTTTGGGTAAGGATGGGGGACGGAAATCGGCCGTGCCCTTTGAAAGGAACCATCCCGGCATCTGCCTGGAGTGATTTAGGGAAATCACGGAAAACCTAAATCTGGATGGCCGGAGGTGGATTTGAACCACCGTCCTCCCGAATACGAGTCCAGTGTGTTACTACTGCGCCACCTCGCTCGGAACCTACAAAAAAAGAAATACAATTTCTAACTTCAATCCTGGTAACAATGCTTCGCGCATAACAGTATGTTGTTTCTTTATTGCATTACTAACTCTGTTAAAAGGAACGTAAACTGCTCTGATGACATTCTGTATTGATTAAAATAACTTATAGGGTCTTCGATCACAATTTCATTCAGCAAGGTCGCTGACCAACCGAGCTGACGTCTTCTTTTAATCCAGTCACAAACCCAAACACGCTTCTTATTCTTTTTGTGTTGAGTCTTATGCAACGACTTCACACAGGGAAGCAATAGCTCCACCACAACTTTTACAGCCGCGGTGGAGTAGCCGAGCGGTCTAAAGCACCTCGCTGCGGAGCGCGCGGATGCTCGCCGTGGAGGTTCGAGTCCTCCGTGGGGCATGGGTGTGTGTTGTCCTTAGGTTAGTTTACCTTAGTGTAAGTAGTTTGTAAGCTACGGACTGATGACCACGCAGTTTGGTCCGATAGATTTACAAATATTTGAACATTTGAACAACTTTTACAGCTACCAAAATTTTCATTCTACGGCGACTACGGCACTTACAAAACAACGAAACTGAACTGTATAGTATTTGCGCCTTGTCTACAGACACACATGAAACCAGTTGCGCGCAACTCATTTCATGAAACGAGTGTCGCAACCTAGTGTCTTCGTGTAGACACTTAGAAGACGCTTGGGCCCTTATTACACTAGGCCGCCATGCGACGCAGCCAGCTATGCCACCGGGGACAGTGCCTTATTAAGGCGACACCACACATGGTGGTATTTGCCGAATACCGAGTAACTGCTCCCTAGTTGGCGAATAGTGTGGTTCGACCGCTCGCTGTTTGCCGAGTACCACTCGACCAGTACTCGCCGTTTCCGCTGCGTGTCTGTATTTACACACACATCAAAGGAGACGAACATTCAGCAGCACGTGCTTTTGTTCCTGATCCAGACATTCGTGTTGGAAGAGCTCGTCTAAAGTGTTTGTGCATTTGTGACCATATGTAATTCATTATTGATAAATCTGAAGAATTGAATTAAAAATTGTGGTGCGGCCGGGAATCGAACCCGAACCTCCATACTTACTAGGCAGACGTCTTAACCGTTAGACTACCACACCACTAACGATTAAGACGTCTGCCTAGTAAGCATGGAGGTCCGGGTTCGATTCCCGGCCGCACCACAAATTTTAATTCAATGCTTCAGATTTATCAATAATGTCTCTGACATATTTGAGACGTAAATCCGTCTCAGGGATTGTTTATTTGTATTAATTGATATATGTAATTTAATTTGGGATTACGTTATACCTAAAGTCTTTTAGTAACTTATTTTCTGATAAAAATTCTGCACTTTGGAATGTAAACATAATTAGAATTTTATTCTTAAGTTTCATATAGCCCTATTGGTTTCTTAGTATCTTTTGCCGACTATTTATTACCTCTTCGCCGTAGTAAACGTGTGGGGGATAATGCTTTTTCTTTGTGTCGCCAAGGGTCGTGAACGAATAACAAATTTTGTGAACATTATAGAAGAAGATTGTCTGTTGCTTTTAAAATCTGTGATAATAAGTGACTTTACATTTTCTGATGGGTGGAAATTATTGATACAATCACGTAAGAACTGCATTTTGTACAAAATAAAATATATTGTATCAAAGTCCATGGTAAACTGAATAACAATAACAATTACGCCACCAGCGGCACAGCGAATGTTGTTCCGGCTACCGTAGTTCTCCTCAGTCGACCAGTCTGCTGTTTTCTGTTTTCCTCTCATTCTTGTCTGCGCTCTTGAAGTGTCTAGTGCTATTCAGACTGAAAGGAGGGAAAGTGTAGACATGACAAAAGAGAACAACATGTAGCTACAAGAAAGCCTGAATGAATGCCAGAAGTTATACCTTGAATAAAATTTCTTTCGACGTATTAGGCTATGAATATTGAACTAAAACATTCCTAAGTTTCAAACGTTAATTGTTTGCAGTAGTAATTAATATTTCGTAAAGCAAAACAGTAAATAACTTCAATTCATCGGTTTACTTCCCTCAAAGTGAGTGCGAGGTATTTCTATTTTTTTTTTTTTTTCCTAGTGACGGACGCTTTATTTTCGAATCTTTACCGGCAATATCTCCCGTTATTAACACAATAGTTCAAAGAAAGACGATTTAGACTTTCGTAAGTAATTGAAAAACTTGTCGTCTGAACACATTTCTTCAGAAAGAGTACACTAAAACCCTTTAGATTGCCTTACATAAATAGTGTATATTCTTTCACCTTCTCATTTTCATTAAAAGTACCAGGAGGAGCATATATCGATACTCATTACCCAGCGTGCACTCTCATCAGTACTGCACACTGCACGTTTGACTGACCACGCGGTGGCCAAATACAGTAGTCTTAATTATATCCATAATGGAGATGAGGTTGTTTTGTCGAGTAGGCTCGACCACAGGTATCGTGTAAAAACACTAAAATACGACGCTTTTCAAGGGTCAAGCCCTCATCAGATAATCTGTACAAGAATCTTAAAACATGAAAAAATAGAAATATAAAACGTAATAAAAGAAACGTGGTTACTTCCCTTGTAACCGCGTCTACGAAGAAAGGTCCTCAGCATACTGTGCTTCGCCAGTGTTGTTGACTCGGTGCATTTCGGTAGTGTTATGCGCCGCCAGTGCTGGGGTCTGGTTTGAATTCTGACGTAGCACAGTATGGTGAGGAGCTTTCTTGGTAGACATGGTTACAAGGGAAGTAACCACGTTTTCTTTTATTACCTTTTATATTTTTATTGCTTCATAATTTAAGATTCTTGTACAGATTATCTGATTGTGAGGGCTTGACCCTTGAAACGCGCCATATTTTAGTGTTTTTACACGATATCTGTGGTTGAGCCTACTTGGCAAAGTAATAAAATCGGAAGATATTTCGTGATGTCGTCGCCTTTATTGTATTTAATGGATGGATACCTTGAATGCAAGGAAATGAAGAGGAGCAGTACCTGACCTAGCGGCCGGCGCCAGCACTAATAATTTCGGGTTCCCAACTTTACTTTGTTCCTCGAGCCATCCTCTACAACCCTATGAAGTTTGTTGCTATCATTTAGAAATTCTCATATATATAGGGCGTTTCACTGGGATGCCGGACACTTGCCACGCCGGACTTTTGCCACGCCGGACTTTTGCCACACCCGACCCTTCGCCAGGTAGTCGGATTAGCGACCCCTCAGGTAAGGGACGCCCTTCCCCGTACTGCTGCTGTTTGCTTCCAAACCTCCGTCTCCGATCTTACACGATACAGCCAATACGAAAGAGATATTTCTGTTCGACATCTAGCCGAAATGTACAACTTCTTTTCAATATCCCGAAATCGAAATATTTATAACTTTTGGGAAACTAAAGCGATAACGTCGGCTATGTCACTGTGTAATTAGTTCTTCCAACCACAAATGTGGATCCATTCTCCCTCCGTAGCTTTCTTCCACACTTACTGATTGCGGTAGAAACAGTCCATCGCCATGGAAGGAACACGAAAGTAACGATATAAAGATAATTCGAATGTTCGCTTATCATTCATGTTTGATCACTGCATTTGTACATATATTAATTGCTACAACTGCACGACAAAAAATAGAAAAGAAGAACAATACACTTCATTAATTTACTCTTTTGCGGGGAAATATTAGTTCATAAAGTGAATTGGGACAATGTTCAAATGAATGACGAAAATATGTTTACAAAACATAGATAAGAGCGTCTATGTTTGACAATCATCTAAAGTCGACATACAAATTTGAAATAAAGAAATGAAGGAATATAGAATGCTATGCTTGTAAAGTACACTGTTGTTCTACATTGTTTAGCTAAGTCGCAGAGGAAACACCCTAGTTTTTTAATGGAAATGCCATAATTCCTATTATCTGCTCTGCAAAAGAAACAAAAAGGACGTTGTAATATGTGTACTAGCTCACAAGCGAAACTGAAGTCGATAGCTTCTGTCAGTTAGTGTGAGCAGATGTTATTCTCGACTACCGGAATAAATTAATAACTGCAGCGGCGGAGCGGCCGAGCGCACTGAGGCGCTATGCTGCGATGCGCGAGGCTGTTCCCCGTCGGGCGTTCGAATCCCCCATCGGGCATCGATGCTTGTGTCGTCTTTAGTATAAGGTAGCTCATAAGTAGTCTGTAATTTTATGGACTGATGACCCCGCAGTTAAGTCCCTTAAGCTTAACAAACATTTGAACATATTAATTTACCGACCCCGGCACTTTCATGATGCAGCCGCTGAACAGTTCATAGAAAACTTGAGTCTCAACACAAATAGGTACACTACTCATACAATTATAGTTAACGGTTACTTAAATCTACCATCCGTATGTTGACAAATATACACCTTCTGACAGGGTGGCAGATACATCTTCCGATATTGTTCTAAATGCTTTTTTAAAAAATTATTTTACAATTAGTTCACGAGCCCATTAAAATTGTAAATGGTTTCGGAAACACACTTGAGCTCTTAGTCACAAATACCCCTGAGCATCACGACGGATACAGGGATAAGTGAACCCAAAGTTGTAGCGAGCTCAAATCTGTAACAAAGATATTCACCAAAACTAAACGCTAAATACGTCTATTAAAAATAGAAAAAAAAAATTCGGTTGACATCTTCCAAGGAGACAGTCTCAATTTTTTTCTAAATTAACTATGTGGCTTACATTCAGAGAAATAGTATCAGCAACATTGGAGGGATTCCTATCAAATAAATTAATAAAAGACTGAACTGGTCCCCCTTGGTACATAAAACAGAACAGAAAGCTTTTGCAGAAAATTTAGACGAATTCAAAATCCCCAAAATTGCCGATGTTTTACTGAAGCTCGAAATTTAGCGCGGCTTTCAATGCGACATTCGTTTAATATTTTTCACAACGACACTCTTTGTAGAAATGTGGTGGAAAATCCAAAGATATTCTGGTCCTATGTTATCTACAGCAGCGGAAAAACTAAGTGAATGCCTTTATTGCGCGATAGGAACGGTAATGTTACTGAACGCAGTGGCACTAAAGTGGAGTTATTAAATGCAGTTTTCAGAAATTCTTTCATCAAATAAGACGAAGTAAATATTCCACAATTCGAAATGAGAACTGCTGCAAACATAACATAAAAGTAAGTACCCTTGGTAATGCAAAGCAAATCACCCTATCAAATAAGTGATGCTGCAGACGAAATGATAAACTATGTTTTCAAAAGTTTGTAATGAATAAGAAAAATACGTCTCATACATTTGCTTATGATATACTTTTGTAACAATTATTTTTGAATAGTAAGCTCCTTGCCTTGTGCCCATAGCTTTTACTGGCCTGATTAAAGATAATTAACAACATGGTGAGAAACTAATTTTTAAGGACTACATCTAAAGGTACTTCATGAGATCTACATCTACTGTAAAGTTATTTCTATCCTTGTCTAATTTTGGAGATACGGGAATTATTTCAACACTACATCTGCCGAACTTGTCAATCTTAAGAGCAGGTCTGTTTTAGGGTGTGTACTTTAGCTGCAATTCTAAAGTTCAGATTCTTTTTAAAACCTAAAGTGTACCTTATCAGTTTAACAAAAATGATATTTTTAGGAGCTAATTGCGGCTCTGAAGTTACAGGAATAATTTTAGAACTCACAATCTTTGACGGTATGGCCATAATATTAGAAGGTAGAAAAAAGTTCTCTTAACGTGTCAAATGTAGAAGCTTTTACCTAAATAGGAAATTGCAAATTGAAAAGCGGTAGATTTAACTATAAGTTTTGGTTGCAAAAAGATCATTTGAGTGATGTTTAATGTATTTGCTTCGTTGAGTCACATTTCACCGCGTATTGATTAAACTCTAGTGAACCGAACTCTGACCAGGTAGCTTCATCATTAAGTTATTTAAGGATGCTGAGGTTTGATACACTATTTTTATTTTACAATTGATAAAGGTCGCATCGTTATGTGGTCCTCACAGGTGTTCTCTAAGTTCAAGATGTCTCCGTTCTTCGAAAGTAGCATTCCCTTGCAATGATCCTGCTTTCGGAATAAGCACATCCACATCTTATTATCGCGTAACCATTGTACTGGGCAAAAGGCCTGCCCTTGGCCATTGTAATAACTTCCAAACTGACGGTCGTACTAAGAAATGCGGAAGCGACCTCTGTGCTTATGTCGGGACTCCAACCCAGGAGTTCTCGGACCGGGTGGAAAGGGGGAGGGGGGGGAGGAGGAGGAGGAGGAGTTAGGGGCACCCGACCCTTCGGAGCAGGTAGAAGTGTGGCAAATGTCCGGCGTGGCAAGTGTTCGGCGTGGCAAGTGTCCGGACACCGTTTCACTGTGTTTGCCTCTGTAACTTATAAAATAATAGGTGACGGGAAATTTTAATGCGGTAGGTCAACACAAGAAATGTTACACTTTCTGCGGAGCTATAAACATAGTTTATTGTATCATTTTCCAAACAGTTACACCACAAAGATAGAATTTTTTAAATGGAACAATAGTTTTTTCTATCGTGCCTTGGATTCGTTGAAACCAGCTGCGTCCAAATCAATTTAAACTACATTCCTATCACTGTTAGTTTGGGAGCTATAACCCTTCAAAGTTTAGGGGGTGAAGGCTACGACAGCGTATCTGACTGGCTGGTGGTCATGAGACAGTGGGCCGTGCCCCAGGGGATAGCCACTCTGCCAGTCAGCTACGCTATCGCAGCCTCCGCCCCCGGAACTTTGAAGGGTTGTAGCTCCCAAACTAACAGTGATAGGAAGGTAGTTTAAATTGATTTGGATGTAGCTGGTATAAATGAATCCAAAACACGATAGAAAAAACTATTGTTCCATTTAAAAAATTCTCTCTTTGTGGTGTAACTCTTTGGAAAATGATGCAATAAACTATGTTCATAGCTCCGCAGAAAGTGTAACATTTCTTGTGTTGACCTACCGCATTAAAATTTCCCGTCACCTATTATTGTTTAAGTTACAGAGGCAAACACACTTAGTTAAACAATGAGAGACAGGCAGACAGAGCAATAAACCCCTCCCTAGACTTACTCACCAAAGCCCAAGGGAGGTCTTGAACCAATGCATGTCATGACACCTCAGACTATTCGGTCGTCCACGGGCGGAAGGTTAGTCGCGTGGATTAAATATGTATGCCATTTTATCAACTAAAAAAAGGCCACTCAATTTTTAGATATTTTATTGGGTGCTTTATGTATTGACCCTAGTAATATTTATTAAAAACTATCAGTTAACACATCATCTCATATTTGAAAAGACGTCCAACTTCTTACAGCAAGTCACAATTTTCACTAAGATAAGATCATTGGCTTTGATTAACTTTCAAACAACACACTTCTGTGAAAATACAAATCTAATAACCATTATCTGAACAAGAAGGCGTGTTCAAGTGTTTGTAAAGCTTATGGGACTTAAATGCGCGGTCATCAGTCATTAAACTTACAAACTACCTTATACTGAAGACAGCACAAACTTCAATGCCCGAAATAGATTTACAAACATTTGAACATTTTGGACTGATGACGATGGCAGTTTGGTTTACAAACATTTTAACAACGTTAATTGATAAACTGTTAATCCTTACATTCCCAGTGTTGTTCCCGGACAACAATGTATTAAAAGCTATTATTACTTTACTTCACGCACCAGTTCTCAATAATATATATGTCAACACGACACGTTTCGGGACGACATTATCCCATTATCAAGTTCTGTAAAACAAGGAAACGTAGAATAATAAGGGCACTATGTACCAACGACTGTACCACAAATATTCCAATGAAACTAACCTCCTACCTACCATAAAACTTATCTGCTGCTAGGCAGCATCGTTAAACACAATAACTGTGTATGTACATTGTCAAAAATAAAACATTGCGCAGTACCTAATGTTTCTCCGGTGGCAGCAAGTTGTGTACTAACGGACAGCTGATCCAACTCCAAAGATTGTCCATATGCTTAACCGCTGTCAATGGTGGCCAAAGATATTCTAGTCAGGATACCTAATATTTATTCATAAAATTAGTCACTAAATTAAAGGATTTTTCAAACGGAAATACGCTCCAAATTATTCAGTGAAGTTAAAAGCACGAAATCAATATTTAATACATGCACACACACATCAGTGTTTCTCAAGGAGGAGGTTTCTAAAATGTACCCAGTAATGGTTTTTAGACAGTTCTGCCTTTTCGTTGAGCATGCTGCTGGAATCCTCTCTCAACGCACAAAAGATCTCAAATTCTTCGAGATTTGATAATAACCAACCGTTGTCCTCATAGTGCATGACTTGCAAGCTATCCGTGGAGCCCAACGAATGTCGTTCAATTGAATAATTGTGAAACAGTTGTGTGGTGACGTCTAAACAGATGAGCATTAAAAGCTGATTTATAGCATATTTTGTGCATCAATATTTACGGCGTGTACCCACTTCCTTTTTTTTCCAGCAGTGAACTGTCTTGTCTTTGATGCTGTGGCGAAGTTGCGCTAGCACTATTGATCTGACAGTGTTAATATGAACAAAATAATGTCCAGTTTATAAAATACCTCGATACAAACGTCTGTGTTGTGCATGAAATACATGACATAAAAAATCAATAGTTCTACCAAAAATTTTAAAACTCGTATTTTTATGTTTACTGCAATTTTATTAATACAGGAAACACTGAATTTAATTTTTTTCCAACTTTGTTCGCATAATGTGGGACTGAAAGGGTGAAGTAACCATTTACAGATGGAAAAACACGTGAACTCTTTGTAATTTACGAATACTACAACTGAAAACAAAATTGTAATACATCCCACTGAGGTTTCCTTAAAGTAAAATGACAAAACCCGCCTGAGAATAAATACATTGCAGTCAGAATAGGGTGTTTCTTATTGCAAAAAACTATTCAAATGTTCAAACGTTTGTAGAGCTTATGGTACTTAACTACGGAGTCATCAGTCCCTAAACTTACAAACTACTTATGAACTAGCTTATAGTAAAGACGGCACAAACATCCATTCCCGAGGAGAGATTCGAACCCCCGACCGCAGCGGTCGTGCAGACCATGACTGGCACGCCGCAGACCGCTCGGCCACCGCAGCGGGCGCAAAAACTAGTAATACCCCTGTTTGTATGCTGGTAAGAAGTGCTCTCGGCGCCTTGCCGTCGGAGGTTCGTGTCCTCTCTCGGACGTGTGTGTGTGTGTGTGTGTGTGTGTGTGTGTGTTGTCCTTACATTAGTTTAAGTACTTTGTAAGACAAGGGGTAATAACCACAGAAGTCCCTCAGATTTACAAACATTTGAACATATTTTTCCCGCCAGTTACCTTAGAAAGATTAAGGAAAGACAAGTCTGCACTTGTGGATTTGGAAAAATCGTTTGCTAATGTTAACTAAAACACACTCGTTGAAATTATGAACGTAGCGTGGATAAGGTATTACTTCTATAAAAATTACGTTCTAGTTAAGAGTCAAGGGGCATGAGTTACGGTAGTTGAGAAGGGATTCGGGCAAGGTTGTAGATTGTCCCCGACGTTATTCAGTCTTTACATTGATCAAGGTGTAAAGTAAGCGAAAAATTCAGAGAGAAGAAATAAAAACTTGTATGAAACTTCCTGGCAGATAAAAATTGTATGCCGGAACCGGGACTCGAACCTGGGACCTTTGCCTTTCGCAGGGCAGCGCTCTACGTACTGAGCTATCCCGACACGACGCACGATGCCGCCTCACAAGTTCACTTACGCCAGTACCTCGCCTCCTACTTCCCAGACTTCACAGAAGCTCTCCCCCGAAACTTGCAAGACTAGCACTCCTGGAAGAAAGGATATGGTGGAGACATGGTTTAACCACAGCCTAAGGGATGTTTCCACAGTAGTGAGGCGGCATCGTGAGTCGTGTCGGGATAGTTCAGTCGGTAGAGCGCTTGTCTGCGAAAGGGCGAAAGGCAAAGGTCCCAGGTTCGAGTCCCGGTTCCGGCACACAATTTTAATCTGCCAGGAAGTTTCATATCTGCGCACACTCCGCTGCAGAGAGAAAGTTTCACTCTAAAAGCTTGTATGTTTGCCGATGTAATTCTGTTGGAGACAGCAGAGGACGACGAAGACCAATTGAAGGATTGACAATGTAATAAAAGGAGGATATAAGATTAATCAGAGCAAAACAAAGGTTATTGAATGTAGCTCGATTAAATCAGTCGATGCTTAAATACATTAGGAATATTAGGCGAAAAAAGTTTACGAGGTTTGCAATTTTCCCGCTGAAGTAACCGATGATGATCGAAGAAGATAAAAAATAAATCGCACTAGCATAAATAATTTCTGAAGAAGAGAAATTTGTCGGCGTCTTATGACTTCCGTTTAGTCACATTCATCGTATGTATGCCACTAAACTGAAACTCAAATTTTCAAATGTTTGTGAAGCCATTGGACCAAACTGTAGTGGTCATCAGTCCATAGACTTACAAACTACTTACTAACTTAGGCTAAGGCCAACAGACACACGTCCATACCCAATGGAGGACTGGATGCCCCGCGGAAGAAGCCGAGCGGTCTGGATCGCCACGTTACGGATCGCGCGGCTTCCCCTCGGGCATGGATGTTTGTGATGTCTTTAGTATAAGTTATTTTATAAGTAGTTTGTAAGTTTGAAACATATCTGTACAAATTCAATGATAATGTTTTGCCTGTCTTATATCGATATTTGTATGTAAAATGTTATATGAACTTCTTTGAGTAACTACGTCTATGGTTTACTCTGTTGTGTCACATCTCCGTCAAAGACTATGTATGTGAGTAGTAGCTGAGAGTCGTTGAACGGACGTGCTTTGGTTGGCCGCTGAGGCAGCGAGTTTTGTACGAGCTGATGGAATAATTTTGAAATCTGATTTTCACAAACACAGTTCTGTCTTTATAAGATTTCGTATCATTCATATATGTATCAGTCTGAAAAGATTTTTGTTGTTCTCCAATATAATTATTATTGCTAATAATAATTGAGAAAGTTAAATTTCTTTTCATGTTTCACTTTTGAAGTGATAGAGCTAATCCTCTTCCTTTCATTGAAAGTTATTGAATATTAAAGTCGAAGCATAGTACTGACTAAGCTAAGTTTGATTAACAGATTTCTTTATTGGTGTGACGTTTAATGATAGTAGTGATTGTTGTGCAATACTACACAGGTGAACAAGATACTAAGTTTCTGAAATCAGTCAGTTAGCGGAATAAATTATCGTAGTTGCATTGTTAGAAAGTGATTTGTGTTTTTTTCTTCAGATTTCTCTCGCAGTCAAATTTATAGTGTAGTCAGTGAGCCTTATGCAGACTGTATTCTTCATGTTTTGTTCAAAATATCCGTTGCGCTTTGAATCAGTTTACATACACTGTTTCTTAATTAACTGTGCAGGTATTAATATTAGAGCCATAACCAAACAGAATTATATTGTTAATAAATCTATATCTATAAATGTGAATGTCTGTTCGGTGTATATTTTATGACGTCTGAACCACAAGAGATAAAGAGCTAAAAATTTTTAGTTACTAATATGTGTGTGTGTGTGTGTGTGTGTGTGTGTGTGTGTGTGTGTAATATTTCTCTCTTCAGCGAAAACTACAGAACGCAAACAAATGGTCTGTGTTTAATTGTTGTCCGAAGTCTCCTGTTGCACATCGTAGCAGTTCCATGCCGATAACGGTGGAAGATATGATGATTGAAAGTCGTCAAATTATAAAACAAATTCGGACTTAATGCCAGCGACGACGTTTGCGAGTCTATATCAAGGAGGTTACATACAGCGAAACGTGATGCCACAGACCATATCTTTGGTCTATGCGTGCTACAATGTCTTCAGCTCTTTCTCTGTAAGGATAAGTATACGAATAAGGAAATACAAGAACAAATAAAGTAGTAAAAAAGAAATTTCTTTTAATACATCTCTTTAAAAATCGATTTGACGTTTCGCGCATTACATAAAGTGATCGATCGGTGATATTATTACAATCATTATTGTTGAATTTCGTGATTGGATACTTCGAAACGAGTGCATTTTTACGTGTGATTTGATCTACACTACTTACTTTCCTGATAAACAGTAATTGCATAGACTTCTGCAATCTGATATGAATATTTTTCACTTCCTTCAAAACCAGTCTCATGGCACACTACTGAAAGATAGGTTATATATCATAATCAACCAACACGCGAGCGGAGCCGCGGGTTTAAGCAAGTAATAAATGTATTCAACTAATTTTTAATCAGCTTGCTTGAAACGTTAGTCATCGTGAGTGTTAACTACCAGATGAGTATAATTATTTATGCTGCATTTAACATCAGATCACCTTTCAATGATTAACTTTAAAGCAGACCTCCTTTAGCTGTCTCACAATTGCCAAATCCCTGTAGCGACCCAGCTAGAACAGCCTTACCTTTATTCCACGAATCAACATACCAGTTTTAAGTTTAGGGATTGATGACCCCGCAGTTAAGTACAAATATTTGTACCCTCCGCCACGCTCCTTGCGGTGGATTGCGGAGTAGGTCTATATATGTAGATTTGTCGCTTTCGGATAATTGACTTCTGGACCATTTAGGGAAAAAAGACTTGCGATGCAGCCTTCTTAATCAGTCACTAAAACACAGATATTATAGAAATTTGCCGTCATAAGAACCACTAGTGAATTTGCCCATTGTAAGTTGCGCTATGAATACCCTCGAAAATCTGCCTCAGAACTATCTTCCCGAGAATCCTTGGAACTGACGTCACGTTCCATTCCATTGGCGTTCTGTCTGAGTGCCGCGTTTTTAATTACTTTGCTAGTTTGGTTTTTCGCCTGGTTCCGTGATATTCAGAGTCAGACGACCTTTTTACACAGTGTGAAAAAAACTTAAGTCTGTAACGCGTAAACTTTGTATGGTCGTTCGTAGGAAATTCGTTAGCTGGTCATCATGACCGCATCTACCAGAAAGTAATGCTGGAAAGTCATTCTCGGAATTCTGTGTCACGTTCTCAGTGTCGATTCAGGTAGTTTAGTCACTAATACTGCGCAGTAGAACTTCCAACTTAGCTGACGCAAATTACGAACCTCGGCCGTTGGTCGATGCCGAATTGTCGCGTGTAACATGGCGTTACTAATTGGTTCGCGAGAAAAAGTTTGCTGTAATCGAGTTTGTGATCACAGGAAACGTGCATGTAATTTAAATGCAAAGGAAGTCGAGTTCCGTGATAAATGCTGCTCTGTTGTTTTCCGGATCAAAAATGGTAAACCCAGCTTTCATCACCAGCTACAATGTTTTGAAATTTCTTATCAACTTGGACAGGGTGATTGACGAAGATAAGTAAATACTTTAATGTGTTGCTATACAAATAACACTGAAGAAAGAAGTCATATATCAATAGATCCGCAAATGTTTAATTATGGAATTTCGGCTAATACTAGATTTTGCCTGAAATCTATCAACCTCCCAAATATGAATCCAACGCAAAACTATACGAGTTTAAAGTAAAACACGATTTCCATTTATTTTTTTTATTATTGATCTGATGAATCTAATAAAACATGTCACAGACGTGTATCTGCAGCACTTTTCAGAAATGTTAGTGAAGCAAAAAAATAATTAGGGAAAATTTGTAATTAATTTACCACGTGATTTTTTTTTTAATTCCAGAAAGTTGCACAAAGATTTCAACATAAGATGTAGAGAATTAAATTCTGAAGGAAGGAAGCTTAGGGTTTAACGACCCGTCATTAGAGACTGAGCTTACGCTCGGATATTTGGGTAAGGAAATCGGCCGTGCCCTTTAAAAGGAACCATCCCGGCATTTGCCTGGAGCCGCGGTCGATTAGCCGAGCGCGCGGATGCTCGCCGTCAGAGATTCGATTCCTCCCTGGGGCATGGGTGTGTGTGTGTATGTGTGTGTGTGTGTGTGTGTGTGTGTTGTCCTTAGTTTAAGGAGTTTGTAAGCTACGGACTGATGACCACGCAGTTTGGTCCGATATATTTACAAACATTTGAACATTTTGAATTTGCCTGGAGTGATTTAGGGAAATCACGGAAAACCTAAATCTGGATGGCCGGAGTTGGATTTGAACCACCATCCTTCCGAATGCGAGTCCAGTGTGTTACCACTGCTCCGCTTCGCTTGGTTTTAATTTTGAAAAATGATGGTTATAAATGTGTCGAATAATTTGCTTCTATTAATACCGTATTACACGTAAATTCATGTAACCCGAAGAAAAACAAAGCTCATCGTTAAGGAAGTTGTACAGTGAACATACAGTTTCACAGAACATTCGCAATAAATGTTAAAAATGTTTCCACCGAGTACAATGCATTTACCTGCACGTGTATGAATAGATCTTGTTGCTCGTTTCAGTTTCACTGGGTTGTTCTTAATTTTTCCCAAATTATTTCTTTGCTTCTCTGGAATTTATTGAAAACTACTACAGACACACGTTTTTGAGGTGTTTTGTTAGATTCGCCAGTTAAGTAACAACGAAATAAATAGAAACCGTGCGTTACTGTAACCTCGTACAATTTTGCAATGGTGTCATATTAGTGAGATTGCTAAATATCAGGCAAAATCATTTACTAGCCGAAACTCCGTACCTTAACAGTTGCAGATCTGTTGTTATACGTACTTTATTTATTTAGTGTTACTTGTAGAACAACATATTTAAAATATTTGCATGTATTCGTGTATCACCCTGTATAAATTAGATTTATCCGAAAACCAAAATCGCAATGTCACATTAGTAAACGTTCATGATTAGTTCAGACGAAAATGTGTCGGCGTTATCAAATGATATAATGCAAATTGTACATGATATTTTTTCAAAATTTCTATGACTTTACATCTTCTGTTTAAAAACTAAATGACCGACTCTGAAGATTATAAAAGAAATTACTAGTAATATAACAAACGGGTTGGCGGTGTAACCAGTATTTCCTGAGTATTAAGGAAAGACTTAAAAGTGAAATAGTTCGAGCCATCTAAGGGGTTGCTGCCATGGGGCCTTATATTGGGTACACAGGTTAAGAAAAAGCGATTGATATCGTCATGACTGTGTAGCTGATCCGGGGTTCCGTAGATTAGTTAACTGGCCTACTTTTGGTGGTGTGACGAATACTTACAGAAGGAAACTTTACGCAGAAGATGTAATACAGTCACTTCTTAGTGCTACTACAGTGCACGTTTTATGTAAATGAACAAGTTATTCTAGCGGACATTTGCAATATGATGGCCGCTTCTCACATAGATCCTTGTCTATCCAATCTCCTTGAAATCGTTGCTCTGCATTTCCTTCTGTATACTATTTCTCCAGTTCTAATGAAGTGTTCTGCAATTATTTCTATGTGACGAAACCCAACTCCATGTCTCTTACTTCGCAAATGTCCACACCAAATAATTTTTAACGTTAATTACATGTATAATGTTGGTTGTCTGTCATTTTCTTCTACTCATTTCATTTCGTACGTTATCTAAAAGTTGCAGCATTTTCTCCAGTATGATACCTCTTCAGAAAGTAGTTTTCTATTTTTATCTGTCACCCACATTTCTGCCTCATAAGTCATGATTGGTTCTATCATTGCCTTAAATATATTCTTCTTTGTCTGCAGGAAAGGAACATGACAACACTAGGCTCGTACATATACGATACTACACCAGCAAGAGAATGGCAGCTACCTGTTACATTCAAAAATGTTTCAAATGTTTGTATAGTCTATGGGACTTAACTGCAGGTTCATCAGTCCCTAAACTTACAAACTACTTATGAACTACTTACGAACTAGGACGGCACAAATATCCATGCCCGAGGGGGGATTCGAACCCCAACCGTAGTGGCCGTGCAGGCCGTGACTGGAGCGCCTGTTAGTTAATCCGAACGGATGTAGTATGGAGCTATGTAAATGTACCAGAGAGGATGGCTCATATCGTTGTGAAATATAAGGTATGTCACCCGGAAGACATTACCGTTGGATTTTTGTCGTTCAGTCGGTTTCCGCTTTATCACCTATAATACCCAAAACTGATGTAAAATTCTCTATTACAGCGATCACTGTAGCTGATACAGGAGTGTCAATGGTAAATCGCTGTCATTATTTTTATTAGTGGAAGTTTTACGGGGGAAGTAGATACAAATGTTGAAAGCAATAAAAAAGGGGGGGGGGATGGAAACCTTGTGATAATTTGGGAACACATTGAGGCACGCAACGGTGACTAAATGACAATCTGAGGATACCCTTGCATAAGTAAATATAAGACAAATATGTATTGCAATATTACTGTGCATTATCGGAGTTATAAGGTAATGGACCTTATTAAATCATCATCATCATTAGAGACTGATTATGCCTTTCAGCGTTCAGTCTGGAGCATATTACCTCTAATAAAATTCCTCCATGATCCCCTATTCAATGCTAACATTGATGCCTCGTCTGATGTTATGCCTTTCACTTCAAAATCATTCTGCACCGAATCTAACTACTTTTTCTTGGTCTATCTCGACTCCTCTTACCCTCCGCTGCCGAGCTCATGAGTCTCTTAGGTAACCTTGCTTCTCCCATGCGTGTAACATGACCCCACCATCTCAGTCTGTTCGCTCTAACTGCTTCATCTATGGTTTTCATTCCCAATGTTTCTTTGATTTCCTCATTAAGGACACCCTCCTGCCATTGTTCCCATCTATTAGTACCTGCAATAATTCTTGTTACTTTCATATCTGTAACCTCTACCTTATGAATAAGGTAACCTGTATCCACCCAACTTTCAATCTCTTACAACAAAGTTGGTCGAAAGAGCGGTGGTGCTTACTTGCTTCTTGCAGAAGAGAGTAGATCTTTGTTGAGCACTCTCTGCATTAGCTTTGCTGCCCCTCGAATCCAGTTCTTTCACTATGTCGCCATCCTGTGAGAAAATACATCCCAGGTACTTGAAACTGTCTACCTTTTCTAACTTTGTTCCTCCTTTGTTCCTGTTTAAATTTCTTTCCCACAGACATTACTTTCGTTTTGGAGATGCTGACCTTCATATCATAATCCTTGCATCTCTGATCTAGCTCTGAAATATTAGTTTGCAACGTTTCAATCGAATCATATGCGATACCGCTTATTTTGTTTCACCTATTTTAAACCCGCCCTGCTAGTCTACTGTTTTCAACATATGATCCATGAATAGTATGAACAACAGTAGTGATAAGTTACAGCCTTGTCTTATCCCTGAAACTACCCTGAACAATGAGCTTAATTTGCCATCTACTCTAACTGCTGCCTGACAGTCTACGTAAAGCCCTTTAATTGCATGCAAACGTTTGCCTCCTATACCATAATCTTAAAGAACTGACAGTAGCTTCCTCCTAGGAACATGGTCGTAAGCCTTTTCCAGATCTATGAAACATAGATACAATTTCCTGTTCCAATCATAGCAGTTTTCCATTACCTGCCGTAGGCTAAAGATCTGGTCCTGACAGCCTCTAAGAGGCCTAAACCCACACTGATTTTCATCTTACTTGTCCTCCTTTCAACAATACTTGATAATATTTTGCCTGCAACGCTAATTAGATACCTCGATAGTTGTTCCAATCTTTTCTGTTTCCATGTTTGAAAATTGGCTTGATTACTGCTTTCGTCCAGTCAGACGGAACCTGTCCCGATTCCCACGCCTTTTCAATTATCCTGTGTAATCATTTGACACCTGATATTCCACTGTTCAAATGTTTGTGTAGTCTGTGGGACTTAACTACGGTGTCATCAGTCCCTAAACTTACAAACTACTTATGAACTACTTACGAAGTAGGACGGCACAAATATCCATGCCCGAGGGAGGATTCGAACCCCCGACCGTAGTGGCCGTGCAGACCGTGACTGGAGCGCCTTAGTCCCCTCGGCCACCGCGGCCGGCTATTTCGCTGTATTTGACGAGTTCCGGCTTAATTTCATCCACCCCAGCCGCTTTATTGCACTACCATTTTCTCCACTAACTCAAATGAGATCCTGTCTCCATCGTCGTTCCTATCCCATTCTACCTTAAAATCTGACATCATTGAACATTTCACCTACATTGAGCAATTATTCAAAATATTCCCTCCATCTGCCCAAGGCATCCACAGGATTGATTAGCAGCTTTCCTGACCTGTCCAAAACACTTGTTAATTCCTTCTTCCCTCCCTTTAGAAGATTTCTAATTACGCTCCAAAATGGTTTCCCGCGGCTTGACCCAGAGTCTTAAGTCTTCCCATGGTTTCTGCAATTATCCGTTTGACTTTGTTTCTTTCTTCAACATAACCTTCTCTGTCTGCCTGATTTCTAGTATGGAGCCATTTTTGAAATGCCTTCTTCTTTTTTTTACACGCTGCCTTGACTGTGTCATTCCACCAGGCTGTCTGCTTCTTTCTACCTTTATACACTACAGTTCCAAGACATTCTCTGGCTGCTTTCAGTAATGTGTCCCTGTACCTTGAGCATTCCTCTTCCAGTAAATCATTACATTCAACTAACCGGTACCTTTCCGAAATCATTGATATGTATTTCTGCCTAATTTCCTTGTCTTGAAGCTTCTCCGCTCTTATCCTTCTACACATGGACTTGACTTTGCTCTTTTGGCCTCACAAAACCAATTCCACTGCAGATTAAATAATGATCAGTATCATCAAAGAACCCCCTGAAAACACGTGTAGTCTTGACTGTCTTCCTTAATTCTTGGTCTGTTATTATGTAGTCAATGACCTTCCCAAGTATACCGGTGAATGTTCTTATGCTTAAAGAAGGAGTTTGTGATAACTAAGCCCATACTGGAACAGAAATCCAAGAGCTGTTTTCCGTTCCTGTTGGCGTCCATATCAAAAAAATGTTCAAATGTTTGTATAGTCTATGGGACTTAACTAAGGGGCCATCAGTCCCTAGAGTTATGAACTACTTACGAACTAGGACGGCACAAATATCCATGCCCGAGGGGGGATTCGAACCCCCGACCGTAGTTGCCGTGCAGACCGTGACCGGAGCGCCTTAGTCTCCTCCACCACTGCGGCCGGCGCGCCCATATCCTCTCCAAACTTACCCATAACCTTTTCATAACCTTCTGTTCGATTTCCTATCGTGGCGTTGAAATCACCCATGAGTAAAACACTGTCGTTATCCTTCATTCTAACAACTACATCACTAAGTGCGTTGTAAAATCTGTTCATTTCATCTTGATCTGTCCCTTCACAGTGTGAATATACTGCCACAATCCAAATTTTCTTGCTGGAGATGGCCAAATCTATCCACATCAGTCGTATAGGCGTAAAATCTAACTTCTGCCGAGAGGTATTGTAACTTTCAGGAAGCTAGCAGTAATTCGTCACAATCCTTTTCTTTTTTACGTGTTAACTGAATTTGGTTACTTTTGTGGACGTTTCATGTTCTTTATAACAACACACTTGTGTAATTGTCAGTACTGTATTTTTTCTTTAATTTCATTCCACGAAGGTAGTCACTAACTACGAATACACCAGTCTTAAATTGTTAATATTTTTATTGTTTCCCTAATCACATTAAATGTTCGCTTTCAAAAACTTTAGTAATATTACTAAATTCTGCATTGTTAATACAATGGTCTTTCAATCCGGAGACTGCTTTGATGCAGCTCTCCACCCTACTCTATCCTGAGCAATCCTCTTCATCTCCTCATATCAACGGCAACAAACATTCTTTGGGGCAAGGGTGTGTGTGTTGTCCTTAGGTTAGTTTACCTTAGTGTAAGTAGTTTGTAAGCTAAGGACTGATGTTCAAAAACGTTCAAATGTTTGTAAATCTATCGGACCAAACTGCGTGGTCATCAGTCCGTAGCTTACAAACTACTTACACTAAGGTAAACTAACCTAAGGACAACACACACACCCTTGCCCCAGGGAGAACTCGAACCTCCACGGCGAGTAACCGCGCACTTCACAGCGAGACGCTTTAGACCGCTCAGCTACTCCACCGCGGCAAGGACTGATGACCACGACGTTTTGCCCGATAGATTTACAAACATTAAAAAAAATTCATTTGAATCTGCTTACTGTATTCGTCTCTTTGCCTCCCTCTGCGATTATTACCCTATACACTTCCCTCCATTTCTAAATTTTACTAAAATTATGGCAGGAATTCTGTTTCTCCTCAAATCTGTTCAGCACCTGCTCATCACTTACACGATCCATCCACCTATTTCAGCATTTCAAACCCGTCTATCCTCTTCCTGTCTGAACTATTTATCGTCCATGTTTCACTACCGTAGAAGGCAACACTCCACACATATGCCTTCAGAAAATATTCCTTACTGTTAACATTCGATGTTAACAAATTTCTCTTAAAAAACGCTTTTATCCCATTGCCATTCTGCATTTAATATTCTCTGTACTGCGACCATCGTATGTTATTTGACTACCCAGGTAACGAAACTCATATACCATCTTTATTGTTTCGTTAACTAACCTAATTCCTTCTGCATTACCTGATTATCTTGGACTGCATTCCATTACCCTTGTTTTTCTACTGTTAATGTTCATATTGCACGGTCCTTGCCAGACTGTCCATTCCGTTCAATTGCTCCTTCAGGTCCTTTGCTGTCTTTGACAGAAGTACAATGTCATCAGCAAAACGCAATGTTTTTATTTCTTCATCCTGAACTTTTAATTCCTTCTTCGAATATCTCCTTACTTCCCTTCACATGTTACTCAGTGTACAAATCGAATAACATTGAGGAAAGCCTACAACCCTTTGTTAAAAAATGTTAAAATGTTTGTATAGCTTATGGGACTTAACTACGGGGTCATCAGACCCTAAACTTACAAACTACTTGTGAACTATTACTAAAGACGGCACAAATATCCATGCCCGAGGGGGGATTCGAACCCCCGACCGTATTGGCCGTGCAGACCGTGACTGGAGCGCCTCAGTCCCCTCGGCCACCGCGACCGGGAACCCTGTGTTACTTCCTTCCTAACCAATGCTTTCCATCCAGCTCTTCGATTCATATAAGTGGTCTGGTTTTCGTACAAGTTGTAAATAACTTTCCGTTTCTTATATTTTATCCCTAATCAGGTAAAGGCGCCAAATTCCGTCGCACATTCCGTTTTTGGCCTCTTTAAAGCAATGATTACCAACTAGTTTACATAACACCACCAACTAAGCCTACACATCGTATTTAGCTCAAAATATGTCAGAAACGATTTGTTATCTTTACAGAAAAAAACTTCAAAACCAATGTACTTTTACCAAACTTGAAAAAGCGGTCCTATTTCGTTCCCTACTAATACGTGTTGTAAAAGAGATATTAACAGTTTAAAAACAAGGTAATAATACATTATTTATTCATATTAGGTATAGGTTAAAAACGTTCTTTTTTATTTTATTGATTAGCAAATGTACGATTCCTTTTTACCCTTCATAACAAGAGTCGCAAATAAAGTTTCTTTTGTTCTTTGTTCCTGAGCACATTTCGTGTTGCCCCTCGGAGCCTTGCAACGCCCCCATTTTCCCCATGACCGTCTTGCGAAAAACGTTTTAGGCAAATGGGGCACCCCGCATCAACTTCGCTCTCCATGCTTCCACTTGAATTTTGGTTGGAACATCACAATCGTCATCAGTCACCGGAGATCTTCCGTACTGTTTTCTTTTTTAGTGATTTCTTTACCATTCCTGACAATGTCTAACCGTTCCCAAATTACAATCGGTTTTCTCTTGAGGTTGTTGTAGTTGCAGCTTGTAAGATGAGTCTGTAATAAGAGAAGCCCTGCTTCGTCGCTTAGATGAAGATGAATGGATAACAGGCAGCCCAACGACATTACTTGGACTAACTGCTGTTAAGGGTTTCATCTGAGTGCTGTTTGAAGGTTGGACGAATTGAGGAACGATGGGGGGACGAAAATAGGAACATCCCACCTGTCAATATGGTGGCTTCCTATACTACCGGAAGTAAACCAAACATGGCAAAACGCAATGATCATTCAGTTTATAGCTTACAGTAAAGAGAGATGTCAAATACAACTACATGAACACATTATAATAATTCGAAAAGAGCATCTACAAATAGTATTTCGAGAACTCACCTCTGACAAATGAGAAAACGTTTTCTGAAACGTCCACGCTGAGGACTGGACACATCACTTTCACAACTAACTAGTGGCCTTGAGCACCCCTTGAGCGCCCCTACCGGCAGAACGCAGAACCTTAGGTGGACGAAATTAGGCACGGGAACAAAATTTGGCGCCTTTTCGTTAAAAGATTGTAATTACGAAACAGACCGGTGACTCCTGGATTTCAGCTAGTATAAATTTCTCTCTCTCTCTCTCTCTCTCTCTCTCTCTCTCTCTCTCTCTCTCTCTCTCTCTTTCTTCTCTTGTAGTATTATTCACCAAGCGACCCTATCCGGGATAGTTTAGCCATGTGGTACAACTCTTTGAAACTGAAACCATGTTGGCTAGTTGCGTGTCGATGATGATAGAAACATAACATCCATTGCAGAGAAAGTCGACGAGCTGACCGGGGAAGTTAATAAAACATGCCATGATTCATTATATTTGAAAATAAAAAAATAATAGGACTTAACAGAATTATTCTTTAGGAAAGGAACACTAAATACCAAACTAAAGAGTTAAAATTCTCAGATAATGAAGCTACCTGCCGTAGTTCGTTTCTGTAGAAGCAGTGAATCCACTGTCGTTGAGCTCTCTTTCTCGTTAGCTAGAACAGCTAGTTTGGAAAGTTAGTCGGAATACATCTCGCTAACCGTTCATTAGCTAAGAGCGCTAATGTAATTGATCTAGCGTGCACTACGTGTGGTATTGTGTGCGAAGTAATTAGGACGTAGGTCGCGTGTTAATTTCTGTCGAGGGGAGGTCATGGACTGAAACAGGACTGAGTACAGACGTGTAGCTGAATATTTAGAATTTTTGAAATATGTCACCTCGGCGACCCACATGAAATGAGAAAGCGTTGCGAAGTATTACCGACTATCATATAAGTTCATTTGAGCAACAGTATTTACCGGGTGATCAAAAACTCAGTATAAATTTGAAAACTTACACGATGTAGATAGAGAGGTGAAAAATTGACACCGATGCTTGGAATGGCAGGGGTTTTATTAGAACAAAAAAGTATTGCTAGACGCGTGAAAGTTCTCTTGCGCGCGTCGTTTGGTGGTGATCGTGTGCTCAGCCGCCACTTGAGTCATGCTTGGCCTCCCAGGTCCCCATACCTCAGTCCATGCGATTATTGGCTTTGGGGTTACCTGAAGTCGCAAGTGTATCGTGATCGACCGACACGTCTAGGAATGCTGAAATACAACATCCGACGCCAATGCCTCACCATAACTCCGGACATGCTTTGCAGTGCTGTTCACAACATTATTCTTTGACTACAGTTATTGTTGAGGAATGATGGTGAACATATTGAGCATTTCCTATAACGAACATCATCTTTGCTTTAATTTGTTATTCTAATTATTGCTTTTCTGATCAGATGAAGCGTCATCTGACGAACATTTTCTGAACTTTTTTCCCCTTTTTCGGTTCTAATAAAAGCCCATGTCATTCCAAGCGTGTGTCAATTTTTACCTCTCTATCTATATTATTCCGTGATTTATTACGTTTTCACATTTATACTGCCTTTTTATCACCCAGTATAATTATGGCTTAGTGCTGTGGATAAACAGATAGACTGGCAGGTTTCTTGGCCCGTGTTCGATTTCCGCTACTTCCTGATTTTTTTTCATTATAGAGTGTTAAACTTTTAATTTAAAAAATTAAATTTATTTAAACATTTCCAATTCTATTCATTAGGATTAGTTGCGGTTACTCTATTAATTATATTCATTTGGTTTAGTTGCGATTACTCTATTAATTCACTGCAGGTTTGAATGAAAATAACATTTAGAATATTTCTAGAAATTGTCAATTACATGATATTTGATAAAGTGATAAACGTTTTAAAAAACATAATATTCACACTACGAAAAAGGTATAGTAGAATTATGTGAACAAAAACATTTTTTTCCGAAATTAGCTTCACTACAAGTTCACACAAAGTTTTACATTACGATTTTTTCCGTCAATTTTTATGCTTGTAAGCATTGCGAATCACTGGGATGAATTCAGAAGCACTGAATTGATTCTGTACAATTGAATGTGTTTAATTTGAGAACTCTCTTGACGATAACACTCACCGCTATTGAAGCGGAGCACTGAATTTAGGAGCACTGAAATGTTCACGGTCATGTAAATTTTATAATTAAGGGATTCACATTGCCCATGTCTTCTTCCTTCATCTCCCTGTCCATCTCCCCTACTCTCTATGTTCGTTTCCTCCTCCGACTCTCAGTGTATGTTCTCCACCGCTCTCTATGAAAAATTCTACGTATCTACAAACAATCGAAGTGATAATCAAACAGTGTTGAATTCTATTGTAAGGTGCCTTTCCGTCATGTAGATAGTTATGAAGATAGTAATAATCCTCAGTATCGAAATAGAACCGTAGATTCCCGTCGAAATCCTCTGTAAAGTACCCTTGAGTTTCCTCAAGGTTTTTAGGTCAAGGCCTCAAAATTTCATAAAGCTCAATCAAATTCAAATGTTCGTAAAGCCAAGGGACCAACTGCTCGCAATCCGCAGCAAACCGACGGCCACTCCCGTGCAGCCATTAAGATCGTAATAAAATTGTAGATTCGTGTGAACTAAAGAGAAGAAAAAAAAATACTTTGAGACATGGTCCCGAAACGCAAGCTTCCCGGAAGGTTCTAATAATGAGCAAGTCTTTCCCAGATCATATTTTAAATATCCGCTTTATTTCATGACCAGTTTCAACTGTCTATGTGTAGTGTAATCTTGAAATCTAAGTACAACGTGGAAAAACATTTTCAAACATTTCTGAACATCACAATTATCATTTCATAAAGGTCGTTTTCAACCAATTACACAATTTGAAATAAATTGAGTATTTAAAATGCGATATAGGGAAGACTAGTTCATTATTAGAACAATTAACGGCCGCAACATGTGCAACTTATTTATAGGAAGGACTGCGTTCCCTTTGGTTGCGTCGTCGCATAGGTTGTCCGTTAAACGTGTTAAACGTCTCGGCAGCGTATTATGAGGTCTGCAAGACGTATTCAGGGGCAGATATAGAATCTGATCGTAACTAATTGGTTATAAATTGTAGATTAAAAATTAAGAGGCTGCAAAAAAGGAAGAAAATTAAGGAGTTGGAATTTGGACAAATTGTTTGAAAACGTTCAAATGTTTGTATAGCTTATGGGACTTTACTGCGAGGTCATCAGTCCCTAAACTTACAAACTACTTACGAACTTGCTTTTACTACAGACGGCACAAACATCCATGCCCGACGGGGAAGGGGGGGAGGGATTCGAGCTTGCGATGAGGAACGACCTCGCGCATCGTAGCATAGCGCCTCAATGCGCTCGGCCGCTCCGTCGCCGCTGGACAAATTGAAGGAACGAAAGTGGTTGAGAGTTTTAGAGAGAGCATTAGGCAAGTATTGGATGAAACTGGGGAAAGTATACAGTAGAAGAGGGATAACATAGGAGATACAGAACTTAATTGATGAAAGGAAAAAATTATAAAAATGCATCAAGTGAAGCAAACGAAAGGGAGTACAAACGTCTGAAAAATGAGACTGACAGGAAGTGAAGACTAGTCAAGCAGGTGTGACTAGAGGACAAATGCAGAACCGTAAAAGAATATATAACTAGGGGAAAGATAGATACCACCTAGAGGAAAATAATGGGGTATTTGGAGGCAAAAAAAAGATGCTGCTTGAATTTCAAGAACTCGGAGGTAAAACCAGTCGCCGCGACGAGGCGGCCGAGCGCATTGAGGCGCTATGCTGCAATGCACGAGGCCGTTCCCCGTCGGGGGTTCGAATCCTCCCTCGGGAATGGATGTTTGTACCGTCTTTAGTATAAGGTAGATTCATAAGTAGTTCTAAGTTTAGAGACTGATGACCCCGCAGTTAAATCCCATGAGCTTTACCAACATTTGAACTTTTTTTTTTCTTTGGAAAACCAGCAGTAAGCAAAGAGGGGAAATCTGAAATGTTAAAGGAATATATAGAGGGTCTATACATAGGAAATAAATTTCAGGGCAGTATTCTAAAAATGGAAGATGAAGTGAAGGAAAATGAGATGGGAGATAACGATACTGCGAGAAGAATTTTACAGAGCGCTAAAAGACTTGAGCAGAAACAAGGCTGTTGGAGTAGATGATGTCCCGTCTGAACTGCTGATATCGTTAGTAGAGCCAGTCATGAAAAAATTGTATCACCTGGTATGCAAGATGTATGAGACAGGGGAAATACCCTCCGACTTCAAGAAGAATATTCCAATTCCAAAGATAGCTAGTGCAGACAAGTGTGAAAATTACAGAACTATCAGTTTAATAAGTCATGGTTGCAAAATACTAACACGAATTATTTACAGACGAACGGAAAACCTGGTGGAATCAGACCTTGGGGAAGATGAGCTTGGATTAAGGAGAAATGTAAGAACACGCGAGGCAATACATTACGACTTACCTTAGATGAAGGTAAGGGAAACCAACATTTTTAGCATTTGTGGATCTGGAGAAAATTTTTGATAATGTTGATTGGAATAAACCCTTTAAAAGTCTGAAGGTAGTAGGGTGATGTATAGCGGGCGAAAATTTATATTCAACTTGCACAATAACCAGACAGCAATTATTAGAGTCGAAGAGCATGAAAGGGTCGCAGTGGTTGGGAAGCGAGTAAGACAGGGCTGTAGCCTTTTCCAATGTTGTTCAAACTGTACATTTAGCAAGCTGTGAAGGTATGCAAGGAGAAATTGGAGAGAGAATTAAAGTCCAGGAAGAGGGAACAAAAACCTTGCGGTTTGTTGATGGACATACTATTTCTCTCTGAGACATAAAAAGCCCTGGAAGAGCAATTAAATGGAATGGACAGTTTCTTGTGAGGAAGATATAACATGAACATTAACAAGAGTAAAACGAGAGTAATGGAATGTGGTGTCAGAAAATCAGGCGATGTTGAAGAAATTCAGTTAGGTAAAGAGACAATAAAAGTAGTAGTTTAATTATATGACGAACACACAACACCGTGATTCCAATACTTAACAACCACTGTTTATTTTTTCAGAGAATAATACATCACAGAACACAGAACATAAATCATGGAACATCAATATATATAAAAAGATTTACAAATATATCAAAAGTTAACCCGCAACAAATTATTTGGGCAGCAAGATAAGTTCTGATGGCCGAAGTGAATATGATAGAAAATGCTGAATGGCTATTGGAAGAAAAGCGTTTCTGAAGCATCGAAATTTGTTGACAACCAATATTAGTTTAAATCTTAGGAAGTCCTTTGTGAAAGCATTTGCGTGGAGCATAGCATTGTTTGTTGTTGTAGTCTTCAGTCCGGAGACTGGTTTGATGCAGCTCTCCACAATACCCTATCCTGAGCAAGCCTCTTCATCTCCACATAAGAACGGCAACCTACATCTGTCTGAATCTGCTTACTGTATCCATCTCTTGGTCTTCCTCTGCGATTTTTACCCCACACACTTCCCTCCAACGCTAAATTCACAATTCCTTGATGTCTAAGAATGTGCCCTACCAATCTATCCCTTCTTTTAGTCAAGGTATGCCAGAAATTTCTTTTCTCCCCAATTCTGTTCAGTACCTCCTCATTAGTTACGCGATCCACCCACTTAATCTTCAGCATTCTTCTGTAACACCATATTTCAAAAACCTCAATCCTCTTCCTGTCCGCACTGTTTATCGTCCATGTTTCACTCCCATACAAGGCAACGCTCCATACAAATGCCCTCAGAAAGGACTTCCTTAGGCTTAAATCAATATTCGATATTAACAAATTTCTCTTTTTCAAGAACGCTTTTCTACCCATTGCCATTCTGCATTTTATATCCTCTGTACTGCGACCATCATTTGTTATTTTACTGCCCAAGTAACAAAACTCATCTACCTCCTTTATTGCTTCGTTACCTAATCTAATTCCTTCAGTATCGCCTGCTTTTCTTAGGCTGCACTCCATTACCCTAATTTTGCTCTTGTTAATGTTCATCATATATGCACCTTTCAGCACACTGTCCATTCCGTTCAATTGCTCTTCCAGGTATCTGACAGAATTACTATGTCGTCGGCAAAACGCAATGTTTTTAATTCTTCCCCCTGAACTTTAATTCCTTCACCAAATTTCTCCTTGCTTTCCTTTATAGCTTGCTCAATGTACAAACTGAATAACAATGGAGAAAGACTACAACCCTGTCTTACTCCCTTTCCAACCACTTCATCCTTTTCAAGCCCTTCAACTCTGACAACCGCTATCTGGTTTATGTACAAGTTGTAAATAACCTTACATTCCCTATATTTTACTCCTGCTTACTTCAGAACTTGAAAGAGTTTATTCCAATCAACATTGTCAAAAGCCTTCTCCAAATCTACAAAAGCTAGAAATGTTGGTTTGCCTTTTCTTAATCTATCTTCTAGGATAAGCCGTAAAGTGAGTATTGCCTCCCGTGTTCCTACATTTCTCCTGAACCCAAACTGATCTTCCCCGAGGTCGGCTTCTACCAGCTTTTCCATCCTTCTGTATATAATTCGTGTTAATATTTTGCAAACATGACTTATCAAACTGATGGTTCTGTAGTTTTCACACCTGTCTGCACCTGATTTCTTTGGAATGGGGATTATAACATTTTTCTTAAAGTCTGAGGGTACTTCACCTGTCTCATACATCTTACACACCAGGTGAAACAATTTTGTCATGGCTGGTTCTCCCAGAGACTTCAGTAGCTCTGAGGGAATATCATCTACTCCAGGGGCCTTGTTTCGACTTAGGTCTTTCAGTGCCCTGTCAAATTCATATCTCAGTATAGTATCTCCTATTTCATTCTTATCTATTTCTTCTCCCCCTTCTACAATATTGCCGCTAAGTTCATTTCCTTCATAGAGCCTCTCTATATACTCTTTCCACCTTTCAGCTTTCCCTTCTTTGCTGAGAACTGGCTTTCCATCAGAGTCCTTGATATTCATAGAGCTGTTTTTCTTATCTCCAAATGTTTCTTTTATTTTCCTGTACGCTGTATCTATTTTACCCCTATTTATAAATTCTTCTACATCCTTGCATTTGGCTTCTAGCCACTCCTGCTTAGCCATTTTGCACTTCCTGTCAATCTCATTTCTTAGTCGTCTGTACTCCATTTTGCCTCTTTCATTTACTGCATTTTTATATTTTCTCCTTTCATCGATTAAATTTAGTATCTCCTGTGATATCCAAGGATTTTTTGTAGGTCTTGCCTTCCTGCCTATTTTGTCCTCTGCTGCCTTCACTATTTCATCTCTCAATGCTACCTATTCCTCCTCTACTGTTTTATTTCCCCCCGTTTCTGTCAATTGTTGCCTAAAGCTCCCTCTGAATTTTTTAAGAACTTCAGGTTCCTTCAATTTATCCAGGTCCCATCTCCTTATTTTCCTACCTTTTTGTAGTTTCTTCAGTTTCAGCCTACAGTTCATAACCAACAAGTTATGGTCAGAGTCTATATCTGCCCCTGGGTATGTTTTACAGTTTAAAACCTGGTTCCGAAATCTATGTCTTACCATTATAAAATTGATCTGGTATCTCCCGGTGTCTCCTGGTCTCTTCCACGTATACAACCTTCTTTTGTGATTCTTAAACCAGGTGTTTGTTATAACTAAATCATGTTCCGTGCAAAATTCTACCAGGCGGCTTCCTCTTTCATTCCTTTTGCCCAGACCATATTCACCTACTATCTTCCCTTCCCTTCCCTTCCTTGTCCTACTACCGAATTCCAGTCTCCCATAACAATTAAGTTTTCCTCTCCCTTAATTGTCTGAATAATTTCCTTTAGCTCCTCATATATTTCTTCGATCTCCTCATCATCTGCAGAGCTAGTTGGCATATAAACCTGTACTACTGTGGTCGGTGTTGGCTTCGTATCTATCTTGACTACGATAATGCGATCACTGTGTTGCTCATAGTAGTTTACCCGCGTTCCTATTTTCTTATTCATTATCAGACCTACTCCTGTAACACCCCCAACTGATTTTTTATTTATAATCCTGTACTCGCCTGACCAGAAATCCTGTTCCTCTTTCCACCGAACTTCACTAATCCCCACTATATCTAACTTCAACCTATCCATTTCCCTTTTTAAATTTTCTAGCTTCCCTAACCGATTAAGGGATCTAACATTCCACGCTCCGATCCGTAGAATGCCAGTGTTGTCTTTTCTGATGATCACATCCTCCTGAGTAGTCCCCGCCCGGAGATCCGAATGGGGGACTATTTTACCTCCGGAATATTTTACCCAAGAGGATGCCATCATCATATGTTCATACAGTAGAGCTGCATGTCCTCGGGAAAAGTAACGGCTGTAGTTTTCCCTTGCTTTCAGCCGTTCGCAGTAGCTGTGTGGCAAAGCCACATTAGCTGATGTTACAAGGCCAGCTCAGTCAATCATCCAGTCTGTTGCCCCTGTAACTACTGAAAAGGCTGCTGCCCCTCTTCAGGAACCACACGTTTGTCTGGCTCCTCCACAGATATCCCTCCGCTGTGGTTGCACCTACGGTACGGCTATCTGTATCGTTGAGGCACGCAAGCCACCCCACCTCGGCAATGTCTGTGGTTCATGGGAGTGGCATAGCATTGTATAGGAGTGAAAAATGGACGATAAGGAGTTCAGACAAAGAGATGATAGATGCTCTCGAAATGTGATGTTACAGACGAATGGTGAAAATTAGATGGGTAGATCACGTAACTAATGAGGAGGTGCTCAACAGAACTGGGTAGAAAAGGAGTTTCTGGCATAGCCTGACTAAGAGAAGGGATAGATTGGTTGGACACATTCTAAGACTTCAAGGAATTGTCAACTTAGCATTAGAAGGAAGCGTGTGGGGTAAAAATCTTAGAGGGAGACCGAGGGACGAAAACAGTAAGCAGATTCAGAAGGATGTAGGTTGGCGTTCGTATTCTCAGATGAAGAGACTTGCACGGAACAGGGTAGCGTGGAGAGCTGCATCAAACCAGTCTGCGGACTGAAGGCCACGACAACTCTCAGGCACTCTGCTTACCATTAGATTTCAACTCACTTGAATGCATATATATCATGATACGGACAGAAATAAGAAATGAAAGTATGAGAAATGAAATCATGTGCAACTGCTACGAACTGGACTAAAAGTTGAATTAAAATTGCCTACGTTACATTACTAGGCTTACAAAAGAGGGAATTTTGATGATTGCATACATGTCTGAGAATGAACAAAAATTAAAAATGTGAGGATGAGGTACACAATTCTATACAACTGTCATGAAATTGGCGACACAAGTCATATTAAAATGGTATTATTTGGTAACATACATCTGTGCCTTCTGTTTAAGTCAGGATAAGTCTATACCTCTAAAAGTGGGAGCTGCATGCAATAATATTTCATAATCCCATTTTCTTCAGTTTCAATTTTGTAAGTTGTACATGACAACTATATTTTTCATTATTTTTATTGCTTTTTATGTTATCCCTTCTTGTACATTCTTTCTCATGTATGCTAGAGTCACCTGACGGCGTCTTTCGTTTACCTGGTCGATGCTGTCGGGTACTCTGTTTTGGTGTAGTTGAGCGGGCCATGATGCCGTACGTTCAGTATTAACATTTACCCCAGGCCTGGGTATGTACTTTTCGCATTTACATTTCATACTTTTTTTTTTTTTTTTTTTTTTTGTAATAATTCTCTTTTTTTTTACACTAGTTTAGTTATGACTCAGTCATATACTGTGCGTGGTATTTCCAATCTCTTATGCAGATCGCACGGTGCACAGCTGACGAGCGCTGGATGTGTCACAGACATTAACAGTGCAGCAACGTGGACAGCGTAAAAAATTACTTAGTTACAAGAATATGAAAGTCGAAGTCTAAGGGACATTTTCAAATAGTTTGACATGACTATTGTGAATGGTGGTATTTATGGTGTTTCCAATAGAGTTTCAAATGTTCAAATGTTTGTAAGAGCTTATGGGGCCTAACTACGTGGTCATCAGTCCCTAATCTTACAAATACTCATGAACTACCTTATGCTAAAGACGACACAAACATCCATGCCCGAATGGGGATTCGAACCCCCGACCTTGGTGACCGTGCAGTCTGTAACTGGCACCCCGCAGTCCGCTCTGTCACTGCGGCCGACTTAATAGAGTTCGTTGGGAAAGTCAACATTCTGTTCACGTCTATTTATTTTAAACATAATGAAAACAATAAATTAATTATTACAAGAACATCCCTTTCACCTGCAGAAGCTTGGATTATGTCGAAGTCTATGATGCCTAAATATTGCATGGTTACAAGATTTCCAAAGAAGATTTTACACGTCGACCAAATTTATTAACCTTAAAAGCAACGCTACACAAGTGGAGAGCTACCGACGACGACCAATGCGACTGCGGAACATCGGCACAAACGCTATAGTACATTCTACGCGACTGCCCAAAAAAGGAAATTCATGGATACCTTTAAAGATTTTGCAGACGCAACACCTGCACAAATTAACTGGGTGAAATGTCTCGATATCCAACTATGACAAGAAAAGTAGCTTCTTTTGCTGTCCCGCTACAGCACTTTATATTTATTTTACATACTTGTGAAATCCTGCCGGCCGCGGTGGCCGAGGGGACTGAGACGCTCCAGTCATGGTCTGCACGGCCACTACGGTCGGGGGTTCGAATCCCCCCACGGGCATGGATATTTGTGCCGTCCTTAGGATAAACTAGTTGATAAATAGTTTGTAAGTTTCGGGACTGATGACCCCGTAGTTAAGTCCCATAAGCTTAACACACATTCTGATAACGATTAATTTCTAAACGGGTTAATAATAATACAGCCCCATCAACATCCGCGGCTTTCATATTTCTACAGACTTGTTCATAGGATTGTTTATTAATTTAGACTAAGTAACCTAACTACAAATAAAACTGCTACGAAAGTTTTGATAAAAGACGTTATTTAAAAAATCACTTGGGCCAGTTCTGCATATATTGTGCTGAAAAATGATAAAAATACAAATAAAACTATTAATAGATAATATGAAATTAGATGTATGAAATACATTATTGTTTTTATGTATCTTTGTATTTTATATTGTTAAATTTAATATTTTTTTCAGTTCGCTTCGGCCTACTAGGGACCACGAGGCTCGTCTTAACTCTCAGCTAGGGTCTTCTGCTTGTTCTTGGCCCAGTACACCTTCATCTTCTGGCTGTGAGCCTGCTTCCTCTCATCCGTCCATTTAGGTCTGCTGGTGCCTGTACACTTCTTGCTTGTGAGAGACAGTGGGAAGACTCTATGTAGGATGGCCTGACGGTATCGAGTTCGGTTCCCGGTTATCTATAATGGGATCTGCAATTCCTCTAAGTCTGATCTACCAGAGGTGAATCACTTGGCTTTGGATGCTTTTCCCCTGCTCGTTACTGTGAGGATCTTCTTGGTGAGCCTCGAGTGATTCAGGCGGGTCATGTGCCCGTAGAAGGTCAGTCGCCTTTTCCTCATACATGTGACTATGTCTTCCTGGTGTTCATACAGTTCGTTATTGTGCCTGATTCTGTAAGTACCGTCTTCCTCTATTATGGGTCATAATATTCTCCTCGGGATCTTCCTCTCTTCAAGTTCTAGTTTCCTGAGTGGGCCCTTCCGATTCATCAAGAAGCACTCGGAGGCACAGAGTGCAGAGGTTGTAGTGCTTCAGTTTTAAGTTGTTGGATAGGTACTTGGAGGTACAGATATTCTTACATGAATGATAGGCTCTCTCTAACTTGGTGCACCCGGCGTCTATGGCCAAGGTTTCGCTCTCACTTGCTGAAATCCATTCCCGTAAGTACTTGACTGCAGGAACTTCAATGTATTATAAAAAAATATGGAGTTAAATTTAAAAATAGTATAATACATTTACAGAAGGATGGAAAAGCTGGTAGAAGCCGACCTCTAGGAAGATCATTTTGGGTTCAGGAAAAATGTAGGAACACGGGAGGCAATACTCTCTTTACGGCTTATCCTAGAAAAGGCAAAGATTAAGAGAAGGCAAACCTACATTTCTAGCTTTTGTAGATTTGGAGAAGGCTTTTGACAATGTTGATTGGAATAAACTGTTTCAAGTTCTGAAGCAAGCAGGAGTAAAATATAGGGAACGTAAGGTTATTTACTACTTGTACAAAAACCAGACAGCGGTTGTCAGAATTGAAGGGCATGAAAGGGATGCAGTGGTTGGGAAGGGAGTAAGACAGGGTTGTAGTCTTTCTCCATTGTTGTTCAATTTGTACATTGAGCATACTATAAAGGAAAGCAAGGAGAAATTTGGGGAAGGAATTAAAGTTCAGGGTGAAGAATTAAAAACATTGCTTTTTGCCGACGACAGATACAGCAAAGGACCTGGAAGAGCAATTGAACGGAATGGACAGTGTGCTGAAAGGTGCATATAAGATGAACATTAACAAGAGCAAAACTAGGGTAATGGAGTGCAGCGTAAGAAAATCAGGTGATGCTGAAGGAATTAGATTAGGTAACGAAGCAATAAAGGAGGTAGATGAGTTTTGTTACTTGGGCAGTAAAATAACAAATGACGGTCGCAGTACTGAAGATATAAAATGCAGAATGGCAATGGGTAGAAAAGAGTTCTTGAAAAAGAGAAATTTTTTAACATCGAATATTGCTTTATGCCTAAGGAAGTCCTTTATGAAGGCATTTGTATGGGGTGTTTCCTTGTATGGGAGTGAAACATGGACTATAAACAGTGCGGACAGGAAGAGGATTGAGGCTTTTGAAATGTGATGCTACAGAAGAATGCTGAAGATTATGTGGGTGGATCAGGTAACTAATGAGGAGGTACTGAACAGAATTGGGGAGAAAATAAATTTCTGGCATACCTTGACTAAAAGAAGGGATAGAATGGTAGGGCACATTCTTAGACATCAAGGAATTGTGAATTTAGCGTTGGAGGGAAGTGTGCGGGGCAAAAACCGCAGAGGAAGACCAAGAGATGGATACAGTAAGCATATTCAGAGAGATGTGGGTTGCCGTTCCTATGTGGAGATGAAGAGGCTTGCTCAGGATAGGGTATTATGGAGAGCTGCATCAAACCAGTCTCCGGACTGAGGACCACAACAACAACAACAATACATTAAATTGAATGTACTACATTATTTTCAATTTTTTGCTCTTCTTTTTCGACGAGTACTCCCACCTTTCAAAGAGTCGACGCTATTTTATTGGACACCTAGTATTTGTGAGAGAGATGTGGAAGCACAAGACTCGTACAGGTGCACGTGTACGTGAGCGTCTACGAGCGGTGTGAACGCGACTCTCGGTCAGTAGTACAGTGGGGGAACCCTGCGCGTCGCGCACCGCACGCCGGTGAGTCCGGCAGAGGCGCAGACGTAAACACGGCGGCGCCCGCCACAGGTTGTCGACCGCGTTACGCCAGCGCTGGCCCTCCCCTGCGGCACCCTCCTGCCTCCTCCCTCCCTGACCCTCCCTGCCGGTGGCGCCGCCTGACGGCACTCCGCCAGCCGCCAGCCGGCAGTGAAAGTGACAGGCGGCAGTCGCCAGTCGCCACCGCAAGCCGCCCGCGACCGCGCGCGCCTGAGCCGTCGCCACTGGAAGACTCGACTCGTCGCAGCTGACACCGCGCCAGCCCTAGACAGGTACGTCCACATCGTGGAGCCGACGTCGTCGCTATCCTGATAACAGTGGTGGTTGAAAATGCCGGAGCCGCGGTGGAGTAGTCGAGCGGTCTAAAGCGTCTCGCTGCGGAGCGCGTGGTTGCTCGCCGTGGAGGCTAGAATCCTCCCTGGGGCATGGGTGTGTGTGTTGTCCTTAGGTTAGTTTGCCTAGGTTTAAGTAGTTTGTAAGCTACGGACTGATGACCACGCAGTTTGGTCCGACAGATTTACAGACATTTGATTTGAAAATCCGCATAATAATTTAGTTTCAGACACATTAAACTTACTGAAGAAGATGATGTTTTTCATGTATAAGAGTGAAATGGACTTTTTTTTTTTTTTTTTTTGAAAATGCCGGAACCTGTCACACGCCAAAATGTCTACCTTACAACGAAGGCTACCACAACCGGATAGTCCTTGATTCTTCCTCGTTGGGCCTAAAGCCCGCCTCAGACGATGCTTGATTTGCTACTGGATTGCATGCTGGGAGCTGCGATGCCAAATGACGTCATTGCTGCCTCTGCGCCGGCCGCGGTGGCCGAGGGGACTGAGGCGCTTCAGTCACGGTCTGCACGGCCACTACGGTCGGTGGTTCGTATCCTCCCCTCGGGCATGGATATTTGTGCCGTCCTTAGGATAAGCTAGTTGATAAGTAGTTTGTAAGTTTAGGGACTGATAACCCCGTAGTTAAGTCCCATAACCTTAACAAACATTTGAACATTTTCCTATTTTCGGCTTATTGTCTATGGTGGATTTTAACAGCGAATGAGGAAGAAGCATTTCGTCACGTGAGCGTATGTTTTCCAAGCTTCCCGCTACAATCTACTGATACTACTTTGTGTGCTTCAAGCGTCATGTTGACAACTCTTGTGTTGGCAGTAGCCTATCAAAAAAATGTTCAAATGTTTGTATAGACTATGGGACTTAACTACGGGGTTATCAGTCCCTAAACTTACAAACTACTTATGAACTAACTAAGGACGGCACAAATATCCATGCCCGAGGGGGGATTCGAACCCCCGACCGTAGTGGCGGTGCAGACCGTGACTGAAGCGCCTCAGTCCCCTCGGCCACCGCGGCCGGCAGTAGCCTATCAGACAAGATACGTGTTATAAAATAAAAAGTTTAATGGAGAACTTTTCATACAGCATGTCAAAATTAAAAACGTATCTTGATACAATATATAAAGACGTTCGTTTACAGAATCATGATTATTAATAAATAGCCGGCCGCGTGGCCGAGGGGACTGAGGCGCTTCAGTCACGGTCTGCACGGCCACTACAGTCGTGGGTTCGAATCCCCCCTCGGGCATGGATATTTGTACCGTCTTTAGTATAAGGTAGTTCATAATTAGTTTGTAAGTTTAGGGACTGATGACCCCTGTAGTTAAGTCCCATAAGCTTAACGAACATTTGAACATTTCAATTAATAAATACGTTTCTTCAAGCGATTTCAATTATTATTGTGACTCGTGCAAGCACTTCAAACAGTATCGTGAAAACCAGTGGCGTAACTATGGGGGGGGGGGATGAGGGGGTATAACACCCCCCCCAGACCCCTCCCCCATAAAAAAGGAGAAGAAGAAGAAGAAGAAAAAGAAAAAGAAAAAAGAAATCGTATAATAGCAATCTAGTACTTTACCATAAGCTTTCATTGGATGGGAGTGAATTAGTTTCTTCAACGGGAGTGGTAGATGGTAGTCTGTCAGGAAACTGACAAAAATTTTGCTCGTCAAGCAGATCCATCCCCCCCCCCCCCCAAAGCCAAGTCCTAGTTACGCCACTGGTGAAAACACTTTGCACATTATCATCGCGAAATAACCAGAAACGGCTCTACATTCTACGGTTATCATTATCACGTCGTTTTCTCCGTCTTATTTCTTCAATAAATAAAAAACACGCTGACTTCTCGTTCACTGCGCTTTGCTACCTCCACTATAACAGCGTCCATGTCGACAATGACTAGTCTCGCTCTTCTCCTACCGATCTATAAGGTGAACGAAGCATCGTGTGCAGCCAAGCTCGCACCCAAGCCATCGCAGTGCCCAGCGCAACGCCACGCTTCACAGACCGCTGGGAAGCCAAACTCTGGTTCCAGCAGCAAATCGAGCATCGTTTGAGGTGGCTTTAATTCGAGACCGCGATAGAACTCGTCGGCTTTGACCAACGACGTCAAGATACGCTACGTAGATATACAAACTAGCAAAACAAACACTATCAACAAATATAAACATACTGGCTAATCTCTATATATAAAAGAAAGTATCCCGATTGACTGACTGACTGATTGACTGACTGACTCATCATCGCCCAGCCCAATCCACTGAAGATACAAACTTGAAATTTGTGGAGGGTGTTGATCTTACTCTATAGGCGTCATTTAAGAAGCGATTTTTCGATATTCAGTCCGTAAGGGGGTGAAATAGGGGATGAAACGTTTTTTTGAAAATACGTAGCTATTTAGGCATTTTTGAAGCTAGAACTACAAAATTTCGGATTTTAATTCAGGGATCGAATTAAAAAAGACACGTGTTTCAGCTTTTTTTTTTAATTCGACAAATAAGGGGGTAAAATAGGTGACGCAAAAAATTTATTTTCAAAAATATGTTGCTGTTAACTCAAATTTCGAGCTATAGCTACGAAACTTAGGATATGGATTCTTGGTCAGGATTAAAAAGACGCGTGTTTTGTTATTTTTCGAAATTCAACAACTAAGGGGGTAAAAGCGGGGATCAAAAATTCTTTTCGAAAACACGTTGTTGACAAGACAATTTTGAAGTTATAGCTACAAAAATTGGTATTTCTATTGTTCGTCAAAATTTTAAAAATACGTGTTTCGATATTTATGGAAATTCAATCATCAAGGGGGTTAAATTGGAGAGGAGATGTTTTTCGAAAATCTTTTGCTAATAACGCAGTTTTGAAGCTACAAGCACAAAAATTGGTATATGTTTTCTTGGTCAGAATTAAAGAGACACGTCTTTCGGTATTTTCACAAAATTAATCACTTAGGGGGTGATATAGGGGATGAAACATTTTTTGAAAATACGTTGCTACTAAGCCAATTTTGAACCCAGAATTACAAAAAATGATATTTGCATACTTGGTTGGAAATTCCGATGTGGATTCTTGGTTAGGATTTAAAAAAAAACGCGTGTTTCAATGTTTGTAAAAATTCAACAACTAAGAGGGTCAAACAGAGGATCAAAAATTCTTTTTGAAAATACGTTACTATTGGGACGATTTTCAGGCTACAGCTACGGAAATTAATATTTGGCCTGCTGGCCAATTGAAAAAGAAAGTATTTAGGTTAACTCAGATTTCAAGCTATAACTACGAAACTTAAGATATTGATTTTTCATCAGGATTAAAAAGAAACAACTGGTGCAGACCAACCAGCCTACGCATGCGAAGCAGCGGGGGTTCAGCTAGTATCTTAATATTTATATGTTGTAGATAATGAATAACCTGTTATTATCCTCGCAAATTACAGATGCAGAGAACAGAATGTACCACTGATATCAGGTCAGCTCAAGAATTCGCGCCTTCAGCGCTCACTTGCGGGGGGGGGGGGGGGGGGGGAAATGTCTCGGTCAGCCTTTACCTAACCATCAGAGACAGACTGCAGATCACTTTTTTATGTTCTGCTTGTAAACAAACTATCGTCTTTAACTCAGATATGACGTCATTGGTCAAAGCCACCGGGTCGTATTGCGGACTTCAATTGACCCGCGGGTTGTATGGCAGTGGTCCATGAAACATTTCTGTTCCTGACGTTTCGTTCGCACCTATGCTGAATATCCTCAGAGGTGCTTCTTTCGACGTCCTGATATTGGTGATGGTTGAAAAGCTCGGCACCAGTCACACACAATTATCTGTTAACTGCAAGGTGTTTCTCGTTCATTGAAGACATCCACGACAGGATGCGATAATTGTTGATCATTCTTGCGGGTTGATGGCCGTGGTCCATGAAACATTTCTGTTGCTGGCGTTTCGACCACACCTGCGCTGGACATCCTCAGACGTGCTACTGTCGTTGTCGTGATAATGGTGGCGGCGGTGGTGGTAGTGGTGGTTCAAAACAGCACCTCTAACACCTGTTAACCGTTTAATGCATGACTTTTTCTTTGAAGCTATAAACACTACTGCGATTAATTTATAGTGCACGTTATTGTCGTCTTCAGTCCGGAGACTGGCTCGATGCAGCTCTCCACCCTACTCTATCCAAGTCTCCTCATAAGAACAACCCACGTCCATTTGGATCTGCTTACTATATGCTTCTCTTGGTCTCCCTCTGCGAGTTTTTCTCCGCCCACTTCCCTCATAGACAAAATATCGAAGAAAATTCCTTAAATTATTATGCTCTACTAGCAACAAAAAAATCCCATGACGTACCGATTTCAGTAAATGTCATTATTATGCCTCTCATATTTCCAGAAAGTAATTCATAAAACATCAATAATATGTGATTCACTACTTTTACATGGCAAAGGAGGAATACTAAAGTAAACAAACGCACATTTTTCGAGTAAATGCAGCTAACTTTCGAACTGATTCAGTAGGACTCTGCAATTTATAATTTTCTAGGACGAGCTACTAGCACATGGAACACTATGTATACAAGCAGTTACAAATGAATTTGTGGTAAAATGTTGATCAGTTTGAGAGATAATGGAAAAATGGGATATGTATCTGATTAGATACACTACACATTAAAGGGTTAAATGTAAAGTTTCTAACATACAATGAAGGCTTTCACCACCGGATGTCATAATTGTTGATGATTCTTCCGGGTCGTACGGCCAATTGTCCATGAAACATTTCCGTCCCTGACGTTTCGTCCAGACGTGCGTTGGACATCCTCAGAGGTGTTCTGGCAGGATGTCCAGCACATGTCTGGACGAAACGACACGAACAGAAATGTCTCATGGATCACTGCCACACAACTACGAAGAATCCTCAAAAATTACGGTGTCTATTTTTGTCACTATCATAATATTCATACACGAGCACGAAAAGTGCTTTGTAATTGGTATGGTGTCAGTTCTTTCGGACATATCTAACAATGTATATATACCCCCCAACAGGCAACTGACTATTTCTGTGCTGATTCCCATCTATGCTCGAGTCCTTGCTGGAAATCACCACATGCGGAAAGCAAGAGAAACTAATGGGCGGGACTGCTACGATAGTATTGTAAGTTGAGAATTTTTACAGGAGGGAAAACGTGCCTTGGTAGTCTGATTGGTTGTGACCATTGCCTCAAAGCGAGAAACCCATGTTCGACTCCGTTCTAGCACAAATTTTCTATTTCAGTGCCCTAAATCGGTAGATATGTTTGGAAGTTTCTAATTTATAAAGTGCCTATATTTAATACTACCTGAATAACCGCTGTTGCGCGCGTCTTTACCTACTCCAGTATTAAGTTACATTATGTCTTCTTCCCTCCTATCTACGCCTCCCCTCTTTCTCCTCCTCCTCATTCTCATCCCCTCCTTCCTCCTCCCCCTCTACCCACCCATTCATCTCGCTCTCATTACCTCGGTCGCTCTTTGCCATTGTCCCCTTTCTTTGCTCTTCTTCCTCAACTGCATCCAGGATGAAGTGAAATTCGGTCACTTCGGCTTCCCAGCGCGATTCCTCACATACCAGCGCTAAAAAAACTCTCTCTAACAAACTTTCGAACTGCGCGTATCTCCGGCAATAGATGGACATCGAAGACTGAGATAGGTGTGTATTCCATGCGTCAGTACGTTTCACAATTACACTGGAACTTAAATAATGGCAACTATTTATTCACAACTGACACGAAAGCTTTTCATATTTGCACCTGTTACTGTCCCCTCAAAGTCGTCACCAGCGGTGTGTAGAACCTGTTGCCAGCGATGTGGAAGGCGTTGTATACTGTTAACAGAGCCTGTTCTGTTGACTGTGCGAATGGAGCGGTCTACTGCCTGTCGAATCTCTTGTTCTGAAACGAATGCCAAGAAGTGGTTCCCTCATGTTCGGAATCAAAACAAAGTCACAAGGACTTATGTACGGGGAATACGCAGTATGCGTCCGCACATTGTCGTGCAGAATGATGGGTGGGTTGCGCAGAAAGTGTTGCGGATTCTTTCGCAAAGCTGGTCGCAGGTGATGCTCCATACTGGGGCTCTGACGCACTTTCGACTTTCGCGGCGAACCATAATGACGCCATTCGTTGGACAGTCGTTTCAGTTTTGGCTCGTGCAACGTGGCCATGTCTCGTCCAATGTTACGAGACGACGTAAGAAAGCCTCACCTTCGCACTTATAGCGCACTTATAGTGCGTCTGAACAGCGTCGTAACGCACTCATTTTTGCATTTTCGTCAATTCATGCGGAACCCATCGTGATGCAATTTTTCGCATGCCCATGCGTTCCTTCAGAATGCGAAGCACAGCCGTATGCGCTAATCTCGGTTTCGTGGCCGAGCTCAAGAATCGCCTGGCGTCGATCATAGTTCACTACCGCGGCAACAGTATGCATTACTTCATCAGAAACACTAGGACGCCCTGCCCGATTATGTCTGCCACAGTTTGCCGACCTTCGTTGAAGTCTTGTACCTTTCTGTACGGTTATACCGATTCCCCGCACGCCTCTTGAAGACCTGGATGACACTGTTGTGTTGTATAACCTCTGGCACATTCAGTCTTGATCCAAACGCGTTATTGCTGTTTCGAAAAACATAGTGGCACCGTTACGTTAGACCGCTCGCTCACAAGTGACTGTTTTTCCATCGACTGTGCGGACAACGGTGGCGTGGGACGCAGGTAAGGTAGGTATGTCAACAATGTATGCTAACAGCGAAAATAGTAGATTCCATTCCATAGTGTCTCCTCAGCATTGTTGCCACTATTTAAGTTCCAATCCTCGTACCTTTGTCACAGTTGTCTGTAGTCGAGGATGGTGATACAATCATTCACATTTACCGGACCTGTCAGAGAAATGATAGAAACACTTGAAAACACGATGTACATGAACAGTTCAAGACGAAACCTCTACCATGCTTGACTGTACCAAGCAGCCATTCCGTATTCTTGGTTATGGTTTTCCGATACATAAACTCGGTTTTTCCTAGAAAGCGATGCAGACGATCATTCATCGTATCATATCAAATACTTGATCAAGTGACCAGCTTCTCTGATCGGGGCACCACTTCCTTCGCTGGTTTGGGTTGCCTTCGTTTATTAAGGATTTGGCATCTGCAGCTCTTCCTTGAGTGTTAAACTGCTCTTATCGAAACAATTATTCAAGTGATGAGACTGACATCAGAAATGTAAGTAACGGATTTTGATGGGTCTCGGATGTGTTGTAGAGGGACATACTATGTGCATGAAGCTATCCGCTTTTTTAGCGACGGGCCAACTCTGGATCTATGACGCGGTAGTTACGAAGTGTGTTTCGTTCGCTGTCAAGGGAACATATTTTTATTGCTTTCGGTTGTGGTTGGTGATATTTTAAACATGTGAAGTTTCTTCCGCCGTTCGTTTGATGTAGACAAATTTGAGTCCCTCTGTGTTGGTATAGAAATGTGTGTACAATTTTCTATGGTATTTGTCCTAATTCATGACGAGCAGGAATTGTGTAAACTGTTGCTTAGACCAATGGCTGAAAGTTGAGAAGAAATCTTCTGACATGCAAATCCCGTTACGACTGTTGTGCAAAAAGTCTAGAAAAAGAACGACTATCATAGAAAATACATAGTTGGACTGTTGTGAATTGACCATTGCGAGGAGCATAATTTTAATTTCTTGCTGGATTAGAAATTACACGCTCCAATGGACAGCTTCTGAGACGGATTTGTCAACGAATACCGTATGTGATTGCTTGAGATTTTGCCGCGAAGTTTGCTACGTCATTGTGACCAAAGACAGTGTTGCCACTGGTGGCGCGAATAAATTTGTGGAAGTGAACGAGTCGCACACAGCTATAAGAAATAAACAAATGAAAGGAAACGCATGGGACGACCAATAAAGAACGATGTGAATCTGTTTCCTAATATGGAAAAGAGACTTCAGATGGTCGTTTTTAATAATAATAATAATAATATAAAAATAACGCTCCTTAAGATTTTTTCTTACATTGCTACCAGTACATTGTCTTGCAGTCAATTCGATCTTCAGGCCCTTCCGAGCGAAATGTTTTTTGCCGTCTCTTTTGTGGCCACTGTAAACACGCGATGCAATTGCCGCATGACCGATCATCGATTTACAATCGCGCGTTCGATATAAAGCGTGCGGTACTTAAAACTGTTAGTTGGAATATTTAGAAAAATACAAATCGGCTTAAAAATAAATAAAATTAGTTCACTTCTAAGAGGGAGAGTCATTAACATAAAGCTCTACCGCCTTGCACCATTCCCCGGGAACGGGAGGGCGTGACGTTGAAATCTTAAATAGGAACCCTTATTTTTTTTTCTTTTTTTTTTTAGTTTTACTGCAGATTTGGATTCTCTGAGAAAAAATTTGTAACTTATGTATGAAATAATTTTATCGCTTCAAGATAGATGGTCTGTAATCGGAAAAAAAGAACTTGTGTTGAAAATAGTTAAAGAAGATTAGGAAAATCAAAATGCAGTTTTTGATATTTTTGATAATGCCATTCTGTGACACTTCCCATAGTAGAATAAAACAGACTTTCATCATGCTCTTAGTCTTTGGTCAGGCTGTTCAATATAATTCATTGATTCGGACTGTACACATGTCTACGCAATTGTTCCACGGTGTTAACAATTGTAGAGAGAGAGAGAGAGAGAGAGAGCAGATTTAATTTCCTTGTCAGATATGTTCGCTGATACGGATTTTCCTTCTGCAACAGCTTTTCGCAAGAATGTCCAACTGTTTGCTGAAATTGGAAGTGCTAAACTTAGAGATAGAATCCTATGTCTATTTCTTAAAGATACGCCGGTTTTCACCAATTCTTTTGTTGACGATTACTGTACATATTGTTATTGCAGAAATTTTTCTATAAAGGAACGAATTTCCTTTACGAGTCCGCGATCTTAATTTTTTCAATGAGAATAAAAAAGCGTTTAGATTACGACGTTTTGGCATCTGCCATCATCAGTTATAAAGACCTCTGACCTTACACAGTAAAGTTCAGCGTCAATGATGAAATATCTACCTAGTAGGTACCTACAGTAAAGTTTGTCAATGATATATCAGCTACCTAGTAGGTAGTAAAGTTCACCTACTAGGTAGATATTTCATCATTGACGCTGAACTTTACTGCAGGTACGTACTAGGTAGATATTTTATAATTGAAGTTGATGATGGCAGATGCCGAAACGTCGTAATAAATAAATATAACTTTAGCGATCTAAACGCTTTTTATTCTTATTATTGCAGAAATGACACAGTAAAGAATAACGTCAGGCGGAATCACATTCTACGTCCGTTCACTTCCAAATGATTCATGTGTAAATGAAATAATTGCACCAATGAACGCTAAATATCGTTGTTTATTGACGTAATTTACTTTACTTTTCTGTATGAATAACTTTCTTGTCACTTGCCACTGTAACTACAAATTTTGGAGCTGGTTCCTAATCGTAGTTTTCTTAGTTTTGCATTCCTGAGACGATGGAAAGAGGAGAAGGGGGAGGTAGCGATAGAGAAAGAAGACGGAGGAGGATATGAAACACAGAAAGAACGGACCGAGCGAGGTGGCGCAGTGGTAACACACTGGACTCGCAATCAGTAGGACGGTGGTTCAAATCCACCTCCGGCCATCCAGATTTAGGTTTTCCGTGATTTCCCTAAATCACTCCAGGCATATGCCGGGATGGTTCCCTTCAAAGAGCACGGCCATTACCTCCCCCAGCCTTACCCAAAACTCCGAGTGGTAGCTCTGTCTCTAATGACCACGCTGTCGACGGGACGTTAAACCCTAAGCTTCTTTCCTTCCAGAAAGAACGGGGTATTTCTAAATGCAGGCTGACAGGGCATTTTGCCCCCAAATTACTATAGAATATCTGATAATGGCAGATGTCGAAACGTCGATTGAAGATAGCTTTTACTCGTGAAATGTTGATGGACTCATAGCGGAAAATGGCTTCCTTTATTAACATCTGCGGGTACTATACTGAAAGAAGTCGCGTATGGAGCAGTTTTTTTTTCCTCTATGATTAAAGAAAAATTCAACCAGTCACTTTGACTTGAAATGATACAGTTTCATTCCATTATCCGGTTTTCGAACCTTAAACTGTCAACAGTGTATTATAGAGCCCAATAGTGAAAAATTGAGTAATGTGGTACTGTTATCACAAGGAGATAGATGAAATGGGGATTAATAATAAAAAGCCGGCCGTACAGTCGCAATCCAGCCACAGATATCACGTTTAAAATGATCCTGTATCGTAGGTACTTTTTGAAGATGAACCTGTAAAGGTTTGAAAACTGGTTAATGGAATTTTATTTATTTACTTCACATGTCCAGGGCTTGTATAAACAAAATGATTACAGTGTAACTCAGTAAGTAAATGTACATTACAGGAACACTAGTCATTAAATTAATAACATAATAATGCAAGATACAATTGGCATTCTCTTAAATGGATAGCGAGCTCCATAATTCCGCTGTTTTAATGGCGTTATCAGTTGCAGCGTAGAGGGCTTGTAAGGAGCAAGGATCGGGCAGGGTTCTTCAGACCAGCAGGTGTTGTGGGTCCTGTGGGTTGCCACACTCAGAGTTCCTCTTCTGTGGTGAAGCTTCCTTAAATTCGCCTCACACCAGTCTGTTTAACGTCTTCTAAGTCGAGTATGGCAGGTGAAAACCCGCTGCAGGTTTCTCTTTAGTGTTCTCCCTATCCCTTTCGGTTAGTGAGTGTTTCCAGAGCTCTGTTTGCCGAGTTCCAGGTTCTGTGAGGATAGCTGTTGTCAGAATGAAACTTTCACTCTGCAACGGAGTGTGCACTGATGTGAAACTTCCTGGCAGATGAAAATTGTGTGCCGGAACCGGGACTAGAACTTGGGACCTTTGCCTCTCGCGGCAAGCGCTCTACCGACTGAGCTACCCCGACACGACTCACGATACCGCCTCACAACTTTACTTCCGCCAGTACCAGTTTGGAGGCGAGGTACTGGCGGAAATAAAGTTGTGACGCGGCATCGTGAGTCGTGTCGGGGTAGCTCAGTCGGTAGAGCGCTTTCCCGCGATAGGCAAAGGTCCCAGGTTGTAGTCACGGTTCCGGCACACAATTTTAATCTGCCAGCTGTTGTTGTGTTCATGAAGCTCTGTGCTTCTTGACCGAACAGGGGATGTCTAGGGTCGGTTTCCTGCTTCTTCTTTTCGATTTCTGCTGCCGTTTGTCTGCGTATGTCAGGTGGCGCTATACCCGTGATTTGCTAGATTTTGATGACTGGAGTTGGTAGCAGGCAGCCAGTCACAAACCGTCCAGTCTGATTCAGAGCTGTATCCAACTGTTAAGAATGTGTGAAATTGCGCCAGACTGGTGCTGCGTATTCTGCTGCAGAGAAACACAGCGCCAAGGCAGATGTACGGAGCAGGTGTATGGAACACGTTAGGCTGTGAACACCTGATGGTACCAGTGAGTTTACGTATGATGCTTTTTCTGGCAGATATTTTTAGCTTTGGTTCCTGACACTGATCCTTGAATGTCAGACTACGGTCCAGTTTCACTCCCAGATATTTTGGGGTATCGTAGTGGCATAGTTGCTGACCTCTCCTGAGACTGAATAATGGAATAAAACAGTATCATTTCAAGTCTGTTCGCATTTTTCTTTAATGACATTGAAATTAACAATCACGTATATCCGTAATGGATAATCTAATTTTTTTTCTTCAAAATCTTAAACATGGCTGCAGTTCAGCAACGGTGGAACACGATCGAAATTTGAACAAAATTTCAGCCAACCAGTTGCATTCAAATGGTTTATATAAACCTTGACCCGGGATTCAGCAAAAGTAATTTTGCCTTCTTCAGAAGATTTTCATTTAACTCGCAATAAAGTAATTGATAAATAAAATCAAGTGCAACAAATGTGGTGGAATAAAGTTTAAAATTGTAAAACAAATTTGTGCAAGACAAAATTGTGGAGGACGACAATGCTCACTCGACCTGTGTGTGGCGTTGCTCCACAATTTTATCTTCGAGACATTTGTTCTAAAATTTTAAATTTTATTCCACGACATGTAGTCCGCCACATATGGCCACTAGATTTTATTTAACAACTACTTTAATGCGAGTTAAATGGAAATCTTCTGAAGAAGGCAAAATTACTTTTGCAGAAACCCGGGTCAAGGTTTATGTATATAAACCATTTAAATGCAACTGGTTGACTGAAATTTTGTTCACTTTTTTATTTTTTTCTTGTTTTGTTTTTATCTCACCTTTTGATTACTTCAGAGACATTCAGCCGAAAGTGTTCAACGTCTGTCGGTGGGGGAAACCTGAAAATTACGTTACTGATCTCTCGAGACGATCTCTCTTAGAGCTTTTGACTCGACACTCCGTATCATTTCCCTGATCAAATCGATTCACAACGCAGGCCTGCTGAGGTAACGTCTCCGCCACGAGACGAGCCACGAGAGAGAGAGAGAGAGAGAGAGAGAGAGAGAGAGAGAGAGAGAGAGGAGGGGGGGGGGGAGAATGGCACGGGATCGTGAAACGTTGGCCTGTTTCAATAGAAGCGTGCGTCCAGGACGGTAAAGACCACAGGGATTTCGTGGAAACTACAATTCACAAATGCGGGCTAGTGAACTTATACAAAAAAGGGCAGTGTGTATTGTGGTAAGTTTGTGTGTGTCATGCGGACTAACACAAAACTGCTGAACAACATGAATCACCAGACTGTTGAAGGTGGAAGTATTCCCCGGAGGGCTACTTACAACTTTTCTAGATCCAGTGTTATTAATGTCTGTCAATATACGATTACCCAATAGACCGCTCCATTATACAGGGTGTTACGAAAAGGTACGGCCAAACTTTCAGGAAACATTCCTCACACACAAAGAAAGAAAATGTTATGTGGACATGTGTCCGGAAACGCTTAATTTCCATGTTAGAAAAATGGTCAAATGTTTGTAAATCTATCGGACCAAACTGCGTGGTCATCAGTCCGTAGCTTACAAACTACTTAAACCTAGGTAAACTAACCTAAGGACAACACACACACCCATGCCCCAGGGAGGACTCGAACCTCCACGGCGAGCAACAGCGCGCTCCGCAGCGAGACTCTTTAGACCGCTCTGCTACTCCACCGCGGCTCCATGTTAGAGCTCATTTTAGTACTTCTCTTCAAATCACATTAATCATGGAATGAAAACACACAACAAAACGTACCAGCGTGACTTCAAACATTTTGTTATAGGAAATGTTCAAAATATTCTCCGTTAGAGAGGATACATGCATCCACCCTCCGTCGCATGGAATCCCTGATGCGCTGATGCAGCCCTGGAGAATGGCATATTGTATCACAGCCGTCCACAATACGAGCACGAAGAGTCTCTACATTTGGTATGGGGATGCGTAGACAAGAGCTTTCAAATGCCCCCATAAATGAAAGTCAAGAGGTTTGAGGTCAGGAGAGCGTGGAGGCCATGGAATTGGTTCGTCTCTACCAAACCATCGGTCACCGAATCTGTTGTTGAGAAGCGTACGAACATGTCGACTGCCACCATTGCAGGTGCTCTCGTCGTTCTAGGTCTTCCCCAGCCGCGAGTCATAGGCTGGAATGCTCTGTGCTCCCTAAGATGCCGATCAATTGCTTCGAACGTCTTCCTGTCGGGACACCTTCGTTCTGGAAATCTGTCTCGATACAAACGTACCGCGCCACGGCTATTGCCCCGTGCTAATCCATACATCAAATGGGTATCTGCCAACTCCGCATTTGTAAACATTGCACTGACTGCAAAACCACGTTCGTTATAACCAAACAATTGGGTATTTTGAGAATTGTCTGCACGAATTATTTCAATTTACATTTAAAGAGAAATACTAAAATGAGCTCTATCGTGGAAATTTAGCGTTTCCGGACACATGTTCACATAACATATTTTCTTTCTTTGTGTGTCAGGAATGTTTCCTGAAAGTTTGGCCGTACCTTTTTGTAACACCCTGTATTGTGGTGTCTCTTCCTGAAAATATGTCCAAAAGCGTGGATACCATTCTCATCGTACATCGTGAACTATCTGTACACAATGGAATTAACGACGTTAATGTCCGGACTGAAAACAACAGTTGCCAGTGGGCACTGAAATAAACAAATATAGGACAGTTGAAAATTGGTGCCCTGGATGCACAGTACACGGGTAAGATATTTGAAGCTATTTTACATAATATTTGGAAAAATGTAAATACGATTAAAAGGAAGGTGCAATAGAAGTTGTTCACCTCCAAGAGGGACATCCATTCACAAAAAGCTTGACTCTCTCCCGTATCAACCCCGGGGGACGGGAGGGAGTTACTTTGAAATATTAAATATGAACCCCAATTTCTTATTGCAGATATTGATTCCCCGTGAAAAAAATGGAACTCTTGTATCAAACTTTTTTTCTTTCTTTCTTAATACATGGCGCTGTAAACGGGATGAATTAAAACCAGTTGAACGTTGTTGGAAAATTGGAATATCTCAAAAAATACGCATCAGATTAGGAAAATCCCGGTTCAGTTTATCATATTTTTGTAATTCTATCAACTGACACCTCTCACAATCGAATGGAGAGCAGTGATCCTGCTCTCAATTCGTGGTTAGACTGTTCATTGTACTTCAGTGATTCTGACTGTACAAATCTCTACGAAATTGTTCCACGGTGGTAACGGTTGTAGAGAGAGTAGATACCATTTGCTCGTCCTATCATATAGAAACGTTGAAGCAGCTCGTCAAAGATACGCTAATCTGTCCCCCGATTGGAATATTCATTTTGCAATGAATTTTCCCAATATTGTCCAAATGTTTGGAGAAACTGGTAGCGTTAAACCTATGGAAACAGTCCGTATGATGTCAGTATGATCGAAATTTATTCGTGTTTCAACGAGTTTCAACTGATTTTTATTTTTGTCAATTTCAGTGCCACCTATCATGAAACTAAACAAACGAAAAGATTTCCTACAAGAGTTACATATCTTTCACGGAGAATCAAAATGTGGAAAAAAGCAAAGGGGACTCCTATTTAAAGTTTAAAAGTCTCCCTCTCCAGCCGACATATTAATGGATGTTCCTATTCGAGGTGATCAACTGTTACTATAACTTTTTTAATCCCATTTTAATTTTTCCAAATATTCCGAAAAACAATTTTAAATGCCTCGACTGCTATATATATCACTACAGTGATCACTGTGCGTAGTGCTCACCGTGACTATCTAGTAAGCAGGACGACCCGGAGTCGAATCCTGGCTGGGCACAAATTTTAAACTTTCCACATTGATTTATTTCAATAGTCACTGGCGTCGTGAATCCAATTGTGTGAAAATCACCGCCCAAAACGCCAATGGGTATGGGAATGCCAGTGTCCCAAACACGTAATGTGGATTTACGCCCTATATATTTTGCCCGCCAATAAGAGGAAAGAACCCAGGAAAATGTTCAGATGGTTGTATAGTCTATGGGACTTAACTACTTATGAACTACTTACGAACTAGGACGGCACACATATCCATGCCCGAGGGGGGGGGGGGGATTCGAACCCCCGACCGTAGTGTCCGTGCAGACCGTGACTGAAGCGCCTCAGTCCCCGCGGCCACCGCGGCCGGCCGAAAATTATCTGCACGTCATTTATAAACCATAAACACAGTCTATTGAAGTGAATGGTTATTAAGTAATGACATGTTCAGATAAAACTCATGGTAAGATCGACTTCCGACGCATACTTCAGACACTCTAATGTAATTTGGTACAAATATTCCTTACCTTCAGTAGACAAACTTATGAGAGAGAGACAGAGAGAGAGAGAGAGAGAGAGAGAGAAAGTCACAAAAAAAAAAAAAAAAAAAAAAAAAAAATACCCTGTCATGCGACGTTTCAGTAACTACACTATTTGAGAATTAGAACACTTAGCGACTTGTGACAAACCTTATACGTAATTTCAAATCTTTATGAAACTTTTCTCGCCAACAAAAGGATGAGACAACTATACAGCTACTACTTTTGCGCTATTCATGAGGTAAAACTAAGACATTCGGCATGACGGTAAAGTTTCTTACTTCTGTACTACAAATCATAATCGCAAGATATTTTACAGACAATATACACACATACCACTGAATTTATATCCGAAATTATATCACAGTACGACAAATAGTTTGAGATATGACGTCATAAAAATTTGTTCGTGTAAAACCGCCTCATCACGCATACGTTTCGATTTATTAAGTCTTTACTGCTAACTCTGTTTGCGATGTATTTTTCAGACAGTGTGTACATGCACCACTCATTCTACCTCCGAAATTACAACAAAATACGACACATATTTCAGGACATACGGCTTCAGAAAAAAATGCATGAAACTCTGATCCAATATGCTTGCTTATGTGATATATTACATCTTTAGTACCAACTCTCTTTCGCAATTTGCTTATATTCAATACTATGAAGTAGCAAAATATTATTATAGCACACAATTAAGACGCTATACGTAATGAGTCAAATCAAAATATAGGGCAGAAGGCTACAAAAACATAATAAGAAGACGGACTAACATATGAAACGAGTAAATCCACATCCGAACAGTACGGGGAACTGCCTAGTTTTTAATTATTAGACGCCAATTTATCTTGCACTGTTGCGCGTGTAGTTGTCTAATAGGCCGCCTCGCAGCTTCCGTTTCGTACCTATAACTTCCTTAAAGTTCCTACGACGCTTTTCTTGTCTGCCCAATTCATAATTTATTACAGCAACTACTGGCGATGCTGCTGCTTCAAGCATTCAAAAGCGCCGTGACACATTCGATGACTTCAACGGGTGACGTTTGAAGAGACAAACACGTCGTAGCACTACATAGCATCTACATTTGGATGCAGGGACGCATTATCTGCTGATAAAATAGCGTTGAATGCTTAGGTAATTTCTTTCAAAAGCTTTTCTCACTCTGTACATTTTAAGGAAAAATAAATTTCTGACGATTTCTTGGTGTATCGAGGCATTACTTTGATGGGTATAGGTAACCGGAATGGCATGGTTTTTCCAACACCGTTCCAAGCTGTGAGATACAGTCTAACCGGTTTCATCAAACCAGTATCATTTATCATCCAGATTAGAAATCTAAAGTCTTGATCGCAATTTTTATTCATTATGGTTGCTAGTTTCGGCTCAACTCTGAGCCATTCTCAAATCATGTTGGTCAATTCGGTAAACATTTCCCAAAAGGCAATGTAATCATCCAAAAACATCATCATTAGTTTTATATTGCAACAAAAAGCATTATAAAATTTTACCGAACTGGCCAACGTGATTTTAGAATGGCTCAGAGATGAGCCGAAACTAGTAGTTATAATAGATAAACTTTGCGAACAAGACTTTAGATTTATAATCTTGTAAGTTGAAAAATAGTTCTAGATCGCCTCCCAAACAAGATGTCAAACAAGTATCATTTATGAATTATTAAATTCCTGAAAGCTCTCATAGTCAATAGCGAGGTTTTCCCCGCATACATTGTTAACGCACTGTATACCCCATTTTCTACTTGGTCAGCCAGCCCGCACTAGCGACAAAACTGTCACCTCTATTTTGTAAAAAAATAAGCTTTCTCTTACAAGACTGGGTTAAAAATCGTGTCTCCTTTTGTTTCTGTTCCGTAAGCCAAATGAACAATGTGTCTTTTTTTCCGTACTCTACTTTGTAGGTTTTCGCCTAAGATATTCTTCAGGGCATTTCTTTGAGGGAAAAGAACCTTCCAAATTTATGTCGGTTTCTTCGCCAGTCACCAATAGTAACTTCGCCGATACCGTATTGGAGGGCAAGGTTGTTTTTGTATTGTTACACCTTTGTCAACTCGTTTCAATGCTTCTAACTTAACATTCAAAGGTACCGGTACAAATTTTCTTTTCTTTTGTTACAGCACTCATTTGTAGAAGGTCTAGTAATGAAAACAGTCAAGAATGTAATCGAAAGGCGACATTGTACTGTTTGGGAAGAATTACTTGGTTTCGGGACTCCCCACTTCCGACCGGCAGCAGTGCAGAGAATTCGGTCCGTAATGTTCTGCAGACGTTTGTTGACAGAAAGAGTGAAAGGGAATGGAATGAACTAAAAGATTACCTGACATAGTCGGGTTTGGAGGCGATCTGATGGTTTTATAATTATCAAAATGAGATGCCAAGATCGCACATTAATAATTTATTCAATGACGATCGGTTTCGGGGAACTGTGTCACCATCATCTGGTTAGATACATATTACAAGCTGTTCATCTTGTCAAAAATTTGGTATAAAATAAAAAGTGCAACATTGCACTTAGTCACTATATCAAAAATACACAAGTTAAAAACGTTGTTGTTGTTGTTGTTGTTATGGTCTTCAGTCCGGAGACTGGTTTGATGCAGCTCTCCACCCTACTCTATCCTGAGCAAGCCTTTTCATCTCCACATAAGAACGGCAACCCACATCCACTTGAATTTGCTTACTATACGCGTCTCTTGGTCTCCCTCTGCGATTTTTACCCCACATACTTCCCTCCAATGCTAAATTTACGATTCCTCGATGTCTAAGAATGTGTCCTACCAAGCGATCCCTTCTGTTAGTCAAGGTATGCCAAAAATTCCTTTTCTCTCCAATTCAGTTCAATACCTCTTCATTAGTTATGTGATCTACCCGCCTAATCTTCAACATTCTTCTGTAGCACCACATTTCAAAAGCCTCTATTCTCTTCCTGTCCGCACTGCTTATCGTCCATGTTTCACTCCCGTACAAGGCAACACTCCGCACGAATGCCTTCAGAAAAGACTTCCTTACACTTAAATTAATATTCGATGTTAGTAAATTTCTCTCTTTCAAAAATTCTTTTCTTCCCATTGCCATTTGAATTTTATATCCTCTGTACTGCGACCATCGCATGTTATTTTCCTACCCAAGTAACAAAACTTATCTACCACCTTCATTGTTCCGTTACCTAATCTAATTTTTTCTTCATTACAGCTTACAAAATACTGACAGCTTTGAAGATTCTAGTTTAATGTAAACTAGAATCTTCAAAGTTGTCAGTATTTTGTAAGCTGTCATGTTGTTTAAAAAAGGAGCTTAAACAGTCAAAACATAGAATACACAAGTTATATTACCACCACCTTGTAAGAGTGTCTCACAAGCAGGTGGTAATATAACATGGTTACTGTATATTTTGACTAAGTGCAATGTTTCACTTTCTGTTTAACCTCCTTTTTTAAACAACATGCGCCGGCCGCGGTGGCCGAGGAGACTGAGGCGCTCCAGTCACGGTCTGCACGGCCACTACGGTCGGGGGTTCGAATCCCCCCTCGGGCATGGATATTTGTGCCGTCCTTAGTTGTAAGTAGTTCATAAGTAGTTTGTAAGTTTAGGGACTGATGACCCCGTAGTTAAGTCCCACAGACTCTACAAACATTTGAACATTTTTTTAAACAACATGAGCACATTGCACGATTCATACGACCAGATGACAGCATAGCCCACAGGAACCGCTCGTCAGTAAATAATAATATTGCAATATTTTCCAGCTAACTTGGCCAAATCACGATATGCGTGTTACTCGACGACCGTCTCGTGAATAAGCAAGCGTTGCCGGAAGCAACGGCGACACCAACATCGTCCGATATTCCAGACTGGCTGCATTCAGTGTGTCAATATTCCCATTGGCCGTCGATCAATGCCATTATCTAACCCTCGCTGCAGGCACTGTCGCTTCGCTGTTACTCGTAAGTTTCAGTAAGGTTTAGTTTGCTAGCGCACGCTCCAAGCCTATTATTGACGGTAACTACTTCTGAAACAAACTTACACGTCCTCTGTAGACCACGGAAACTTTCCTCTCTGGTTTACATTCTGAATCGTCATTTCGATGCTCTTTTCTAAGATTTTAAGTAATTGGATCCCCAACAGTTGTTAATTTTAAACTCTTTGAACACACCAGATGTAATGAGCAGCATTGGCCGTTAATGTTTTATTTATAAACAACAGATCGATTTCAATCACATAGTAATCATCTTCAGTGTATCCTTCAAACAAGCATTGTGAATGCACTGAATGTAACTGCAACTGTGTCGAAATAAGTTTCGGATGGAATTACATCTGGTGTGATCATCATTGTGTGGTCGTTGAGCACCATCCTGAAAATGGAATCAAATCTCATTTAAACTTTTTTTATTTTATGCACTGCTCGAGTTTCGAGACCTATATCTCATCATCAGGTGCATCTGCAAATTAGAAAAAATGAAATACTGACGTCTATCATGTAATAAAATGGCTACCCTTACAGCTTTACAAAAATTATTCAATACAAAGGGAGCATACGTACTTAGTGAGTCCGTAAAACTGTTACATGTTGGAACAGATTAAAACAGTCAGTCTTTGGTATCTGTTCATACATGTAACAGTTTTACAGACTCAATAAGTATGTGTACTACCTTTGTACTGAATAATTCTAGTAAAGATGCAGGGTAGCCATTCTATTGAATGGTATACGTCACTATTTTATTTGATTGTAATTTGCAGATGCACCTGATGAGATAAAGGACTCGAAACTAGGGTAGAGTTTAAAATTAACAACTGTTGCGGATGCAATTGTTTCAGATAAAGATGGACGGTTGTGGATGTCCGGAAGGAAGAAAATTGTCTTTTCTAAGAACTCACATATCACCTGTTCCCAAACTATTGACAGGACACTGTCATGAAGACTTTTCTTGACCCCATTTTCATTGCTTGTAAAGATCGCACGTTGTTGATACAGGCTGTTTAAAAAGCCTTTCACATATAGGAGAGGATGTGGCCCGAAGCTACAAGAAAACAGTTCTACATCTACGCTACCGGATATTGCTACAATATTGCTCAATACTTATTGGTGAAACAGTCCATATGGAGTACATGTATTGATGATGATGATGATGATTTCGTGTGGTATTGTTGGCCGTTACACCCTAACCGCAATCGTGATCGGCCTGCCTGCTGCAAGTGTTTAGGTGACGCAACATGGGCGACTTGCGCGTCGATGATGATCAAATGATGATGAGGAAGATGCAACACCCAGTCCCCGAGTGGAGAAAATCTACAACCCCACTGGGAAACGAACCCGGGCCCCCTGCGTGGCAAACACGCTGTCCACTGGAGTACAGAATTGGGCTACATGTATTGATTACATTTAATGATCAATAGCTCATGTGGTAATTAGGTATCAACTGTCGATCCATCCTAAACGCCCATATTAGTACGTGGATGATTGCCTGTAAGCCTACGCGCACGTCATTGAAGTCGCTTCGCGAGATGTACCTAGGTCCAAGCAATGTTTTGGTTAACTCTTCATGAAACACAGGCTCTCGGACCTTTGACACAATCCCGTACCGCGATACAGAACGCCACTCATGCAACGTCTGCCACTGTAGTCTCCTGATCTCCTCTGTGACGCTTTCTCGCTTACTAAATGAACCCGTAACGATGCGTGTTGCTCTCCGTGGTATCTTCCCTTTGCATGTTTTTGACATGATCCAAGCCTGGGATATCTTCTAATGGGAATGTGCATAAGTAGAGCAGCCAAGATCTATCTTCAAATGAATTTATTGACCGGCTTGAAGTCTCTAAGACGTATATACCACTAGTATATACAACTGCAAGTAACTCATATAATACATAATACCACAAAAATGTTCAAATGTTTGTAAGTCTTATGAGACTTAACTACTACGGGGTCATCAGTTCCTAATCCTACAAACTGCTTATGAACTACTTACGAACTAGGACGGCACAAATATCCATGCCCGAGGGCGGATTCGAACCCCCGACCGTAGTAGCCGTGCAGACCGTGACTGAAGCGCCTCAGTCCCCTCGGCCTCCGCGGCCGGCCATAATACCACAATTAACATCATTACATACCTACCAATATTTACAGGGTGTCGAGAAAAGGACTCCCTGATTTCAAAATTAAATATCTCTAAAACAAAGATCGACATAGGAATGCAGTAAACGGTATATTTATTGTGAAAGCTGTAAGAAGTATATACAGAAGTTTGAAATAATAGTTACAAAAGCTGCTAACAGATGGCACTGTAATCGCCAAACATAATGCCGAGTATAAATAGTGATCCGAAGCCCACAGCGATCAGTTCCACTATTGAAACGTGAAAGGAGGTTAGCGTACCGAAGGAAGGGATTAAAACCATGTACTCCATTGAACAACGCGTTTTTCTGGTGCTAGAGTACCACAGGTTAGAAGAGAGTCCTACGGCAACAAGGCCAAGTTTTCAAGCACGATTTAATGTTCCAAAAGGACCCGATGCGAAAACCATTCGTAAGCTCTTCGAAAAATTTCAACGAACAGGCAGCGTAACTAATGATCTAGTGGGGCATGTTGGCCGCAAGCAAACCGCAGCTACGCCTGAAAATATCGCCACAGTTTCTGGAATTATTCAGCGAAATCCAATGTCATCCGTCCGTAGAATTGCGTCTGAGGCTGGTTTGAAGCGTTCCAGCACGCAGAAAATATTGAGAAAGAGCCTACACACATTTCCATTCAAAATTCAAACGCACACCCGTACGAGCTGTGCAACAAAGGATTGCCTTTGCTAACCAGATGCTCACAATGATTTATAGTGAAAAATTTGATGTTGGCTGCATCTGGTTTACAGATGAAGCACACTTCCACCTGAATAGATACGTGAATAAGCAGAACTGGCGATTCTGGGGTTCCGAAAAGCCATACTGGTGTGAAGCGAAACCCCTGTATTCTCCTAAAGTTCTATGAGGGCTGCAGTATGCAGCTGAGGCATTATTGGCCCTTTTTTCATTCGAGGAACGGTCACTGGTGCATGTTACGTTGCAATTTTGGAACAATTTGTCGCCACACAGCAAGCGTTAGAGGATCGACCAGGTACTGAATGGTTTATGCAAGATGGAGCCACACCACATCGGACCGAACAAGTGTTTCGCTTTCTTGAGGAATACTTCGGGAATCGAGTCACTGCTTTGGATTATCCCACATTTACTGGCGCAAGCATGGATTGGCCTCCATATTTGCCGGATTTGACTACCTGTGACTATTTTTTGTGGGGCACAGTGAAAGACATTGTCTACTCGAAGCATCCCGCCACGCTGGACGAGCTTGAATCGGCGATCTCTGTGGCATGTGAATCCATTTCGGTTGAGACACTACGAAATATGACGGCGAATTTCATTCTTCGTTTGCGCCACCTATATAGTGCCAATGGTGAACATTTTGAAAACATTGTGATGTGATTGTTTGCAAAGAGTGTTTCATACGATTATTTCACTTATGTATGGTGATATAAGCTGTACAGCTTTTGTAACTATTATTTCAAAGTACTGTATAAACTTCTTACAGCTTTCACAATAAACATACCGTTTACTGCATTCCTCTATCGATCTTTGTTTTCGAGATATTTAATTTTGAAATCAGGGAGCCCTTTTCTGGACACCCTGTAATTCTCACATGGTAACATTCCGTAATGTTTACTTTCTCTTATTGGGTATGCGTAACTAGGAAATAACTTTTTTTTTGTATCTGTGGTACAACATGGTAAGTTGACCCCCTATGTGTCTTGACGTATATCTCGAGCTTCTGATTATACATCATAGTAGATATTGATGATGTACACTCTTGCAGACCTTAGGTAACTCATAGTGTCTGGTTGTAGAACTACAGCACCATTTCATGACATCTATAGGTATGACTTTAGATTTGAAGCGCCGGATCACTATAATAAATTCACTTTCAGAAACGAACAATTTGGATTACGGTATGTTACAATAGACATAAACCTAGGCGTTTTGATTTGTGCTAATATCCTTGTTCATAGCACAACTATTGCTTAATACATAATTTACTGTTAATACTCACTTAAGACCCCATAGTGTAAATGCAGCAGACTTTTAGACTGATAACATTGTTATTATTTTATAAAGCAGGTTATGAAACAAAATTTGTGCTTCTGTTGTATAATTTTGTTTCATACCGAGAAAATGTTAATCGTATTTTTATGATTTATTTTGTCCATGACTTTGCAAAAGCAAATTTTAATGGGACATTTATCCATGGCAACGTAGATACAAGATATCTGTAATTTTACAATGAGTTCACTATGAGGAAGTCTTTATTTTACGTATGTTTAAGATTTGGTATCACTGGATATCACTTTACAATAAACTTAGATTTCATAATGCATGAATTATAGGACATGTTTGATACTACATCGCAACAATGTTTTGGGGTTTGTAAACAAACCTCTTAAGTGATAGGCTAGGAATATGGGTGCCTCATTTTTTACCACAGACACAAAACATATTTTCGACTTATCCAGAAACAGAGAGTAAACGTTCCGAAATGTTGTTGTTGTTGTTATGGTCTTCAGTCCGGAGACTGGTTTGATGCAGCTCTCCACCCTACTCTATCCTGAGCAAGCCTCTTCATCTCCTCATAAGAACGGCAACCCACATCCACTTGAATCTGCTTACTATACGCGTCTCTTGGCCTGCCTCTGCGATTTTTACCCCACACACTTCCCTCCAATGCTAAATTTACAATTCCTCGATGTCTAAGAATGTGTCGTACAAAGCGATCCCTTATTTTAGTCAGGGTGTGCCAAAAATTCCTTTTCCTTTCTGTTAAGTACCTCTTCATTAGTTATGCGATCTACCCACCTAATCTTCAGCATTCTTCTGTAGCACCACATTTCAAAAGCCTCTATCTTCCTGTCCGCATTGCTTATCGTCCATGTTTCACTCCCATACGAGGCAACACTCCACACAAATGCCTTCAGAAAAGACTTCCTTACACTTAAATTAATATTCGATGTTAGTAAATTTCTCTTTTTCAAAAATTCTTTTCTTCCCATTGCCATTTGAATTTTATATCCTCTGTACTGCGACCATCGCATGTTATTTTACTACCCAAGTAACAAAACTCATCTACCACCTTCATTGTTTCGTTACCGAATCTACTTCCTTCAGCATCACCTGATTTTCTAAGACCGCATTCCATTATTTTTGTTTTGCTCTTGTTAATGTTCATTTTATACGCTCTCTTCAACACACTGTCCATTCCACTCAACTGCTCTTCCAGGTCCTTTGCTGTCTCTGACAGAATTACAATGTCATCAGCAAAAAGCAATGTTTTTATTTCTTCCCCCTGAACTTTAATCCCTATTCCAAATTTTTCCTTGCTTTCCTTCACCGCCGTCTCGATGTATAAATTGAATAGCATCGGAGAAAGGCTACAACCCTGTCTTACTCCCTTCCCAACTGATGCTACCCTTTCATGCCCTTCGAGTCTAATATCTGCGGTCTGACCTTTGTACAAGTTGTAAATAACTCTCCTTTCCCTGTATTTTACCCCTGCTGACTTCAGAATTTGAAAGAGTGTATTCCAGTCAACATTGTCAAAAGCTTTTTCTAAATCTACAAAATCCGAAATATTACGATCTCATATTTAAATATAAATAGGTATGTAGTTACGTTATATGTGGTATTATGTAACATATGACAGTTACATGCAGTTGTACTAGTGTTAGATATGTCTTATAGACTTGAAGATGGCAACATAGAATTGCCGAAACCGGCTAATAAAAGGAATCTGAAAGTAGCGCTCTTGTCTCGTCTGCTTATGCAGCTGCACATCCTCCAACTTCTTCTGTTAAGCCCACCTGTTACGGATCCCTCACTGATGAGCAAACTCCAGCGACGGCCGAACTAGAGTTTTGTAGCCTACCTCCTCTGTTGATGGACTACATTTCAGGAGGATTTTTGCAACGAATCTATCTGTCATCTGCCTTAACCACGACTGATTGCATATGTTCGTTCCATTTCCAATCGCTCCTTATGTCTACCGCCAGATATTCCACGGAAGTAACTGCTTCCATTGTTTGTCCTATGACCGCTGCGGCGGTACGACCTCCTCTTGCATGGGACTAAATGCTAAATTTTTAATGTGCCGTATCAGACTTCAGGATCCGTAAGTCGTCCGCTTGTCAACAAGGAAATAAAGTTCCAAATAATATAATCTTCCTGTATTGTGAAGTTTCAACGTCAGACCCTTGCGCAGATACAAGAAGCATATGATTCTAGGTTTGCACTTCTTTAAAACTGTCACTTCGAAATAAATGTTTTAAAGTTCCCTTAATTATCGAAAGGAAAGGGAAATCTGCGTATTTAGCGTTTGTCGATTTGGAGAAAGCTATTCACAATGTCGACTGGAATACACTCTTCCAAATTCTGGAAGTATCAGGGGTAAAATATAGAGAGCGAAGAGTTATATTCAACCTATACAAAAACCAGACGGCGGTTATTAGAGTCGAAGGGCCAGAAAGGAACGCAGTTGTTGGGAAGGGAGTAAGACAGGGTTGTAGCCTTTCCCCAATGTTGTTCAATCTGTACATTGAACAGGCAGTGAAGGAACGGAAGGAGAAATTTGGAGAGGGCATTAAAGTGCAGGGAGAAGAAATAAAAACATTACGGTTTGCCGATGACATAGTAATTCTGTCAGAGACCGCAAAAGATCTGGAATGGGATGAGCAGTGTCTTAAAAGGAAGATATAAGATGAACATTAACAAGAAGGTAATGGAATGCAATGTCAGAAAATCAGGCGATGCTGAAGGAATTATATTAGGTAATGAGACAATAAAAGTAGTAGATGAATTTTGTTATTTGGGTAGCATGATATCGTCTGATGGCCGAAGTAAAGAAGATATAAAATGCAGAATGGCTATGGGGAGAACGTTTCTAAAGAAGCGAAACTTGCTAACATCCAATATTAATTTAAATGTTAGGAAGTCCTTTCTGAAAGCATTTGTCTGGAGTGTAGCATTGTATAGGAGTGAATTGTGAACGATAAGGAGTTCAGATAAAAAGATGATAGAAGCTTCTGAAATATGTTGCTACAGACGAATGATGAAAATTAGATGGGTAGATCACGTAACTAATGAGGAGGTGCTTAACCGAATCGGGGAGAAAAGGAGTTTCTGGCATATACTGTCTAAGAGGAGGGATAGATTGGTTGGACACGTTCTGAGACATCAAGGAATTGTCTACTTAGCATTAGAAGGAAGCGTGTGGGGTAAAAATCGTAGAGGGAGACCGAGGGACGAATATAGTAAGCAGATTCAAAAGGATGTAGGTTGCCGATCGTATTCTGAGATGAAGAGACTTGCACAGGACAGGGTATCGTGGAGAGCTACATCAAACCAGTCTTTGGACTGAAGACCACAACAACAACAATTATCTAACTGTGAAACAGAAGTTCGTAGTTGTGCTGGTTGCTATAGACGCAGATATTACAAGTCCTGTTCACTGATGATCGATTGATATATAAGATCGATTTATTAAAATACTGGAAATTGGTAAGTCTTATCTGTCAAACAAAATAACGTTCTCTACATGTCTTCTTTAAAATTGTAAAATGGTTTGACAGTAAACAATTCTTCAGCTCCTGTCAATTAATAGTATATTTCTTGTAAAATTTTTATAAATATCAAAATAATGATCGTTGACACTTGGTTGGCTTTCGAGACACAATGACATTTATTGCTCTCACAATACAGATCATGACTCAATGACAGTTAAACAAAGACTGATTTTATGGTTTTTTTATGATTTTTCACGAACGTTTCTATAATAATGTCAATATCCGCAACGATAACAGCAGAGTCCAGCATCTTCTTGCCTCGTGGCCGTCGACCCGCGACTTGAAGTGGCCAGATGTTTACTCCTTGAGCTCGGCGTCGAAGATGTTGCTCTCGTAGGCTGAATCGCCATCACAGCACATGAAACACCACAAACATGCGAAAACTCTTTTAAGAATCACGTAACATAAAACATTTCCATAAAAATCATTTAAAATATAAACATAATGTTCTGCGAAACTGAGCTGACATAAGGTAGTAGTGGAGACAATAATCCATCCCACTACACTGCGACGTTATATAATAAAGGATCTCTCTTTGTAAACTCAAAACTTTACACATCATGTTGAGGCTCAATAGCTATTCACTGCATCATATGACAATACGCTGCGGACCCTGCTACATTTCAAAAAACAAAAAAAAACAAAAACAAAAAAAAATGTTGAAATGTTTGTTAAGCTTAAGGGATTTAACTGCGGGGTTATCAGTCCCTAAACTTACAAACTACTTATGAACTACCTTATACTAAAGACGGCACAAACATAAGTGCCCGAGGGGGGATTCGAATGCCCGACGGGAAAAGGCCTCGCGCATGGCAGCATTTCACAAAGTTGCCATACTTAGAAACAAAAACAGATAAACCGTTTTTTAGCCATTTTTAAATGCCGTACCGTAAATATCTGAACAAGTAATCACAACAATGGCTCAAAATCTAACAGTACATTAGTAGTCATATGTCTTTTTTTTCCCCAAAAGAAAAAAAAAAAAAAAACGAAAAACGATCATGTTTGCGCACTGAAAGTGTCAATAGCACTGACGGTCGGCGTCCCAGTCTTTTTGAATGCAACCATCTGACTGAAAGAAATATACTCGGCAAAAAAATTGATTTTTGCACATCTTATAGTACGATATATTCTCTCGATGAAGATTTTATTTTATTTTCGTGATTCTTCACAGATACTGCGCAGCATCATATTAAGTAAACTATCACGACTTTAAAGTGGTAAAAACACTATACGTAGACTTTGCATACACCTGATTTTTTCCTTTTAAACGTAATTCAGAAGAGAAATTTGAAAGACGGCGGATAAACTCTCAAGGTGTGCTCCATTTCGCCGTTACGAAATACTGATCATCCCATTAAAAATGTATTCTGTGGGAATAATTTATTTTACACATCCTGTAGTCTAATATCTTCTCTCGATAAAAGATAATATCTTCTCGTTATTCGCCCTACTCTGAATATAAATGTGATAATCTCGAGTACAGTACGGAACAGTGTTCTTGACATATACATTTTGCAACATATAACAATTTAGATCGCCCAAAAATGTTCAAATGTTTGTAAATCTGAGGGAGTTAACTAATGCGGTTATCGGTCCCTAGGCTTAAAACTACCGTCAAACCACGTAAACTAAAAAACAAGCTCGACCTCCTACGCCGAGCGACCGCTAGCTCTGCAGCGAAGAACCTTAGAGCGCTTGGACACTCCACCATGGCTTAGGTCGCCCCTTGCCTTGAAAAATGTCAAGCATATGTTTCAACCTTTATTTCCATTATCATTGGCTGCTGAGAAATGTACTCCCGAAGACTCACATTTTTGCACACGACATTCACAAACAGGCTCGGGTACGATTTAAGAGGACACTTCTGAGTGGACCAGGAAGACTGAAAAAATTGACAGTATCCACTGCAAAGAACATCCCTAGGATCTTCGTAACACCGGAAAATCGTAGATAGCCTGACGTTGAGTTCAACCCCACTAACCCGGAATTAACCCTGATTGAGCGGAATTATTTTTGGGTTTAATACTTTTTCAGAAGGTATAAGTTACCTTCATATCACCGCACAAAAACGTTATCAGTGATTTTTTTTTTTCACAATCACGCCGTTTGTTTTGCAATATTGCTGGTCTTTCTGGAAGGACGTCAAAATCAGTGTTTCAGAGTTTTAATCTGATAAATCATTATAATTAAAAGAACATTTAAGATGCAACATATACAACCAAATGTCACAAACATTAAAGTATGTTCAATAAACACAAACTCAGCTCCGGCCGCAGTGGCCGAGGGGACTGAGGCTCTCCAGTCACGGTCTGCACGGCCACTACGGTCGGGGGTTCGAATCCCCCCCTCGGGCATGGATATTTGTGCCGTCCTTAGCTAGTTCGTAAGTAGTTTGTAAGTTTAGGGACTGATGGCCCCGTGGTTAAGTCCCATAAGCTCTACAAACATTTGAACATTTTTTGAACAAACTCAACTTAGAGGAAGTCTGGCCGCGGTGGAGTAGCCGAGCGCATTGAGGTGCTATGCTCCGATGCGCGTGACCGTTCCCCGTCGGGGGCTCGAATCCTCCCTCGGGCATGGATGTTTGTGCTGTCTTTAGTATAAGATGAAGTGTAGGGATTGATGACCAAGCAGTTAAGTCCCATAAGCTTAATAACTATTTGAATATTTCTTTTTGAATATTTGTTTATATATATATATATATATATATAATGTGTGCGTGTGCTTGTGAAGAGGAAGTATTCAATATCTGCTGTATGGACCTCAACTTTGCAGCCGTATACAATCAATTTGCAATCAGCAATAAACGCTAAAACATATTTGCACTCGAAGCAGATGATTCTAAGAAATTGAATAAGACACTGCTTGCGATTGGTGACTACAAGAATGGAAAACTAAGCCGCCATTCTCGTTCTTCTGGAGTCCACTTCGGTGAGTCCACTGAGATGATGACAGTCAACAAATTCGAAGATGAAAACATCTCCACCGTTACAGGATACTGAAATAAATGCAGTGGCAGATTTGAAAATTTGCCTTAGACCAAAATTCGAACTCTGAATTCCCGCTTCAGATTAGATTAGATTACATTAATACTTGTTCAATAGATCGCATATACACGACATTTCGTAATGATGTGGAACGTGTCAACGTGTCAGTTTAGTAAATGTTGCCTACACTTGACAATCAACATTTTAAGAATTTTTTATTACATTTTTGTTGTAATTTTTTAAGTTGTATCTAAAAAAATTCATCTACATTGTAGAATGAGTTACCATTCAAAAATTCCTTTAATTTCTTTTTAAATACTAGTTGGCTTTCTGTCAGACTTTTGATGCAACTTGGTAAGTGACCAAAGATTTTTGTGGCAGCATAATTCACCCCTTTCTGAGCCAAAGTTAGATTTAACTTTGTATAGTGAATATCGTTTTTTCTCCTAGTGTTGTAGCTATGCAAACTATTATTACTTTTGAATTCGGTCGGATTGCTAATAACAAATTTCATGGGTGAATGTATATATTGTGAAGATCCCTACATAAATGTCCGCAGGATGCTCTTGGGTGGGCTCCAGCAATTATTCTGATTACACGCTTTTGTGCAATGAATACTTTTTTTATTTAATTGCCCCAGAATATGATCCCATATGAAAGAAGTTAATGAAAATAGTCATAATATGCTAATTTACTGAGATGTATATCACCAAATCTTGCAATGACTCTGACAGCATAAGTAGCTGAACTTAAACGTTTCAGTAGATCAATATGTTTCTTCCAATTCATTCCCTCATCAATTCAAACATCTAAACATTTTGAATATTCTACCTTAGCTACAGATTTATGTTCAAAGTCTAAATTTATTAACGATGTCATGCCATTTACTTTATGAAACTGTATATACTGGGTTTTATCAAAGTTTAATAACAGTCCATTTGTAGAGAACCACTTAATAACTTTCTGAAAGATATCATTTACAATTTCATCAGTTAATTCCTGTTTGTCGAGTGTGATAGCTATACTTGTATCGTCAGCAAAAGGAACTAGCTTAGCATCTTCGTGAATATTGAATGGCATGTCACTAATATATATTAAGAACAGCAAAGGACCCAAGACCGTACCTTGTGGGACCCCATTTTTGATAAATCCCCAGTTAGACGAATTAATTGTGTCATCTATATCATGTGAACTGCTTATTTCAACTTTCTGCACTCTTCCAGTTAAGTACGATTTAAACCATTTGTGCACTGTCTCATTCATGCCACAATACTTAAGCTTATCTAGAAGAATACCATAATTTACACAATCAAAAGCCTTTGAGAGATCAGCCCGGCGGTCCCATCAACCACTTAGGCTGTGCATGCAGGCTTCCCGTCTTGCCAAAATGCTCAACATATCGCCCACTAGTGCGATTGAAGTGTCCCGTGCCCTTTCCTTCCTCTTGCTTTCATCCTTATTCCCGCAAGGGATCGAGCGCATCCACACCGAAATTGTGAATTGCGTGTGGGGCGGAGGGTGCTTATACAGGGTGTCCCACTCAACTGATTCACCCCAGTTATCTCTGAAACTACAAGAGATATTGAAAAACCACTTTCACAGTCACGAATGTACGGTAGGGGCTTATGAAAGTAGGTACTTTGAGACACTGTAAAACGTGAAGAAATATTACTTTCAACACAAACTTATGTTTTTTTTAATCGGATACCCCATATTATTTCATAAGCAATCGATAGGATGAAAAATTACAAAAAGAATGGCGTTGGTTGCATCGCGATGCGTCAATTACATCCGGAGAAACTGCGAAGCGAAGTTGGCGTTAGAAACACATGAGGCGCGGTGCTGGCGCGTGTCCGAGGCTCAACCGTGACTCTCGCTTGAGTCTCGGATACACGCTAGCAGCGCGCCTCATGTGATTCAAACGTCAACTTCGCTTCGCAGTTTCTCTGGATGTAACTGACGCATCGCGATGCAACCGACGCCATTCTTCTTGTGATTTTTCATTGTATCGATTGCTTCAGAAATAATATGAGGTATCCATTAAAAAAACATAGTTTGTGTTGAAAACAATATTTCTTCACGTTTTAGAGCCGCGGTGGAGTAGCCGAGCGGTCTCAAGCGTCTCGCTGTGGAGCGCGCGGTTGCTCGCCGTGGAGGTTCGAGTCCTCCCTGGGGCATGGGTATGTGTTTGTCCTTAGGTTAGTTTACCTAGATTTAAGTAGTTTGTAAGGTACGGACTGATGACCACGCAGTTTGGTTCGATAGAACAAACATTTGAACTTTGAACACGTTTTAGAGTGTCTCATAGTACCTACTTTCATAAGCCCCTGCCGTACGTTCATGACCGTAAAAGTCGTTTTTCAATATCTCTTGTAGTTTCAGAGATATCCAGGGTGAGTTGAGTGGGACACCCTGTATATAATGCTCGGTACGGTCTCGTCTTTCGAACGACTGCGGGATACCAGACACCGTGTCGTTAATTGACAAGAATGACGTGCTACGGTAAGGCAACTGGGCCCAAGATACGTGGCACGTGGCAGCGATGTCATGGGGAAGTTTCCAGAAGGGCCCGTGTTCCCAGTAAGTGTTGCATAACAGCTTTGTTCGGCGGCTGTCCTTCCCATCTGGATCGGAGGCTGCCCGCATCGCAGTCGGCTGTGGAGAGGCTTCACGCACCACTGGGCGGGCTTTTTCTACAGCCGGATGCTGATTGTCAGGGGCACGGCACAGCTCTAAGCGCCGGGTAGCTCACGGCTATCGCTGGAGTCTCCGACTGCAATAATCTAGACACTAATGAAAACAAGTTGTATTTTCATATTGTCATTTACTGGCAACCAGTTTCGATAGACCACGCGATCACCATCAGACTCTTAAATGATCATGGTGTGTCTATCAAAACCGGTTGCCAGGAAATAATGAGAATACAGATGACGATGGTGGCCGCGGTGGAGTAGCCGAGCGGTCTAAAGCGTCTCGCTGCGGAGCGCGCGGTTGCTCGCCGTGGAGGTTCGAGTCCTCCCTGGGGCATGGGTGTGTGTGTATTGTCCTTAGGTTAGTTTACCTAGGTTTAAGTAGTTTGTAAGTTACGGACTGATGGCCACGCAGTTTGGTCCGATAGATTGACAAACATTTGAACATTTGACGATGGTGTTATTCATTGTTTCCATTCCTATATATACAGCTGAGGCCCCAACATCCATACATAAAATCGACAAAATCAATCTAGACACTGGTGGGTTCTCTGAGTAGAGGTCGTGTCACGTGTTGACTATGACTTACGAGGAAAGTACTTGGCCTCGAAACCAAAATCGTCTGAGAGATAATGTAAAGGTCCCTTATTGCACTAGTGATACTCCCGCATCTGCAAAACTCTGCAGTCGTCCGTTACAGGCCTCTGCGTGTGCCTTGCCACATTTCACTTTGACCTGTCGGTTCGTCAGCAGTGACGGTGCACTGTGCCTCCGAAATTGGGTTTTGTGACGTTATCTGTGTGGTGAAGCGTCAGATGGGGCGGCAATTGGTAATCAATCCTGCTAATGTATTGCGATTGGTTGAGATGAAGTTACGAAGAACCCTTCTTCGTCAAGATGGTATTAGTGTAGAAGACGAATCATTCGCATGCTTTCTCGTATCTGTTATGGTACAGAAATATGAGCATAAGTTAGATACTGTTATAACAATATATATATATATATATATCGTATGGTATAATGTCAGCTACATATAATACTTTAGTAAGATATACTAGTGTCTAGTTAATAAGATAAAACATATCTCTGTCACAGAGCCAAGTCCAACTCCTTTAACCACTGGACAGCTTCCTGACTGACTATATGGAGTTCGGTCATCCCTCCTGAGAGTGATCGTAATGGGCAATTAGTAATTATATGGGTCATCGTTTGAATGTCTGCTCCACAGTCACATGACTGGTCGTCTGTCTGTCCCCATTTGAATTTCCAATAGTTACAGCGACCAACACCAGTTCGGAAACGGTTGATCAAAGACCATTCTCTCCTGGGAAGGTCCATTCCTTGGAGCTGCTTAGAGGGATCGTCTATCCAGATGCTGTTTTTTCCATTAAACGAATCCCAAATTCTTGCCCAGTTTGATTTAGGTGAGAAGCCACTCTCATGTAGTTGCACAGCTGTTTTAAGAGGCGGTTTACGTGATTTCAGCCGGCTGACCGGTGGTGGAAGGTCTTGCAGGATAGGAAGCTCAGGAGTGGACAAGATCTTATAATACTCTCTCATTAAGGCTTCCTTCCGTCTTAGATCAGGGGGAACGATGTTGCATAATATTGGGAGCCATTGAAGTGGTGTAGCCATCAGAGTGCCACTGATCAATCTCATTGCTCTATTTAATTGTACATCAATGCCTCTCACATGAGCACTGTTGAGCCAGACAGGAGAACAGTATTCAGCTGCAGAGTAAACTAGGGACAAAGCTGCTGTACGCAAAACCTTAGCACTGGCTCCCCAAGATGATCCTGCTAAGTGCTGCAATATGTTATTCCTAGTTTTAACTTTGTCTGCTGTTTTATGAAGGTGGTACTTAAAAGTAAGAGATCTATCCAAGATTACTCCCAGGTATTTTGGATGTTCATTATGTTCAAGTTGAACACCATCAAACGAGATATTAAGTTTATAGTCGGCCATCCTATTATTGAGATGGAAACAAGATACTTCCGTTTTATTTGGGTTTGGCTTTAGTTTCCACATTGCGAAGTAATTTCTGAGGAGAGCTAGGTCAGATGTTAAAGTAGTTTCCGTCACATGGATGTCTCTGTGTTGTGACGCTATGGCAATGTCATCGGCATAAATGAATTTTCTAGATTGCGTAGCTGGAATATCAGCGGTGTAAACATTAAAAAGAATGGGAGCAAGAACCGAACCCTGGGGGAGGCCATCGTGAAGCTGTCTAAATCCACTTTCTGTGTTGCCGAGATAGATCTTGATCAGGCGACCACTTAGCATTGAGTTCACAAGTCGCAATAAAATAGGACAAGGAATGAGATTGTAAAGCTTCACTAGGAGGCCCTTCTTCCACACGGTATCATAAGCTGCCGAGAGATCCAGAAAAGCAACGGAAGTGGTACACTTCTTTTCGAAACCAGTCTCAATGAAAGATGTCAGTGCTAGGACCTGGTCACAGCAATTACGGCCTTGTTTGAAACCAGCTTGTTCAACAGGGATACTAGCAGTGAGAATGGGAACAATACGATTGTAGATGAGTCTCTCGAGCAGCTTGTAACATACACTGAGAAGTGCAATTGGGCGGTAGCTATCTGCACGTTCGGCTGCTTTACCAGGCTTCAAAACAGCTATTACTTTAGATCTCTTAAAAGCTTTTGGTAGAGAGCTGTCTTTAAGAATGTTATTGAATAAATTTAGAAGCCACAATCACACATATTGATTATAATAGGGATACTAATGACGAACAACTCATTGCAATCGGTAGTGCTACGGCAAGTGCGGGAAGAGGCGATGGAAGCAGTGGCAGTGAATACCAACAGTCTTTCGGAAAGAAGGTTAAAGTTGCAACTATCATCACGGCTTTTGATGATAATACGCTAGAGAACATGTTCGATGATTATTACATAAGTTATAGTTAAGATATTTGCATTAGGTATGGCGTCTACAATTACATCTACAGTGCCATCTAGAGCATAATTGCAGAGTTTCGCATAAAAACGACACCTACCAGCACATTGAGGTGTACGTAGAGATCCTGTAATCAAACGTTCATACAGGCCATGTACTTTCCTTGTTAGTATGCCGTTTGAAGCCAGCAAACGCAAGCGATGCTGTTTAGTCAAAGGACTCACAGGCGAAAGAAAACTGGGAAGATTAAGTTTACATGTGGTATAGCGAAACGGGACCAGACTGAGAATTTGCAAACATCTAGTGAGCAGTCCCACGGTGAGAATTACGGGTCACAGTGTTGTTGTTGTCTTCAGTCCGAAGACTGATTTGATGCAGCTCTCCATCATACTCTGTCCTGAGCAAGCCTCTTCTCGTAAGAACGGCACCCCACAACCATTTGAATCTGTTTACTGTATCCATCTCTTGGTCTTCCTCTGCGATTTTTTACCCCACACTCTTCCCACCGACGCTAAATTCACGATTCCTTGATGTCTAAGAACGTGTCCTACCAATCGATCCTTTCTTTTAGTCAAGGTATGACAGAAATTTCTTTTCTCCCCAATTCTGTTCAGTACCTCCTCATTAGTTACGCGATCCACCCACCTAATCTTCAGCATTCTTCTGTAGCACCACATTTCAAGAGTCTTTATGATCTTGCTGTCCGCACTGTTTATCGTCCATGTTTCACTCCCACACAAGGGAACACTCCACACGAATGCCTTCAAAAACGACTTCCTTACGCTTAAATTAATATTCGATGTTGACAAATTGCTCTTTGTCAACAACGTTTTTCTTCCCATTGTTGTTCTGCATTTCACAGCCTCTGTACTGCGACCATCATTTGAAGGGTACGCCGTAAGAAGGAGCTCCTCGACATTTTCTGGAAAACAAACGGGCTCATTGCATTATTCATCCCAAGAATAAAATAATAAAATTCTAAAACATATTACATAAAGAGAGATGAATAACTTGTAAAACACAGGATCTACATGGGAGTAAATGTTTAATTTTTTAAGATATCGATTAGCCCCTTTTTCCTTGAACATCATCTACCACCTTTATTGTTACATTACCAAATCTTTCAACATCGCCTGATCGTCTTAGCACTCTATTACCTTTGTTTTGCTCTTGTTAATGTTCATCTTATACACAACTTTTAACACAGTGACCATTCCTTACAAATGCTCTTGAAGGTCCTTTGCTGTCTCTGACAGAATTACAATGTCATCGGCAAAACGCAGTGTTCTCATTTTTACATCCTGAAGTTTAAGTCCTTCTCTAAATTTTACCTTGCTTTTCTTTATAGCTTCCTCAGTGTACAAATTGAATAAGATTGGAGAAAGGCTACAACCCTGTCTTACTTCCTTCTAAACCTCTGCATCCATTTCATGCCCTTCAACTCTAATAACAGCTGTTCGATTAATGTGTAAGTTGCAAATAACCTTCCGTTCCCTATATTTTATTGCTGCTGATTTCAGTATTTACAATATTAGCAGGTAATTCCATCCAGTTTTCACATCCTGAGGCTTAAAGGGAAACTGTTGTCCCTATTAATAATATTATCGGACACACGAATTTCTATCTATATCGCAAACCCACGCATATTGATCTTGCATATGCGACTTGCTGTCATCAGACACACCAAAACAGGGTGGGGGTTCTTGAGTTCTCTGTAGAAAAGTTCTTATGCCATCTCCGATGCTGAACACTTGAATGAAAAACTGTACCATCTTAAGGTTGTCTTTAAACAGAAAGAGTACACTGCTCAATAAATTTGCGCGCTTCAATTTCGACCACCATGTCAACCATTAGAGGGCAACTATAAGTAAAGTTTTCTTGCCTTTTCCGAAGAATATGTACTCAAAAATTTCAAGAATTTTGAGAAGGGACCTTCTCTTGGGTCATTTAAGGATGATTTGGGCGTTAAGAAGCTCAGTGTATACGGAATTCCATGTCATGTAGTACGTTAGGCAAACGATCCTCACTATTCAGGATCAATGTGTGTAGCTTCGTCATACGTGTTTGCTGCAACCAAAAAGTCGGCTTTTATAGAACACTGTCTTAATGAGGAACACAAATGACTGCTCCTGCCTCCCTCTGCTGCGAATGTGTTCTTAAGAAATATGACGGAAATTGTATATCCCTTTAAGTAAATCTTGGAACCTAATTGCATCTGACATCAAACAACAACGAACAACGGTTTTATTTTCGACTGCAGAACTTCATAGCTTTTGCCGATTGATTTTTCTCCGCTGGTGCGCCGTTTGTTTCATTGCGCCTAAAGGGAGTCTTTCTTTTTAGTTTCGGGACCGCACGTTGGACCGTCAACGTTGTATAAATTTTTCTTTACTTTTCCATAACCGAAAGGATGGAATATTTTTTAGTTTATGGTCGGTTTCGTTATTCCACTGTCACGGCACTCCTTAAAATACTTTTATACAAAAATAAATAAATAAAAGTAAATCAATCAGTATCGAGGTGTGCAACTTTTGGGATAAGAAACTTTTGCAATTATTGATACGGTGTCAGTTTTTTCGGACATATCCGAAATAAGAACCAATTTGTAACATTAACGAGAATAATTTTACGAATTCTAAACATTTCGACAGTTTCGGGACGTTGAAATAAATTCAACAGCGAAGTTGAATATTTGTGCTGGAACGGGATTCGGTCCTGCATTTCCGTCTTCGGACCAGCGGTCACCTTAACCAAATGGGCTATCCAGGCAAGCTTCTCTTCCAACCCAAATTCTCAACATGTTCCAAGGAACAGACACTAGATACTCCCAGAGTTAAAGTTGTGATGACGGATTGTGAGTCTTGTCGGGATAGCTCAGTGGTAGAGCGCTTGCCCGCAAAAGGCAAAGGTCCAAGGTTCGAGACCCGGTTCCGGCACATAATTTTAATCTGCCAGAAAGTTTCATATCAGCGCACACCCCCCCTGCAGAGTGAAAGTTTCATTTGGAAGCATCCCTTAAGCTGTGGCAAAGCCATGTCGCCACCATATCTTTTCTTCCAGGAGTGCTAGTCCCGCATGGTTCGCAGGACAACATCTGTGAAGTTTGGTATGTAGGAGGCGAGGTACTGGCAGAATTAAAGTTCTGTGGACGGATCGTGAGTCGCATCGGGATAGCTCAGTGGTAGAGTGCTTGCCCGCGAAAGGCAAACGTCTCAGGTTCGAGTCTCCGTTCAGGCACACAATTTTAATCTGCCGGAACGTTTCATATCAGTGCACACTCCGCTGCAGAGTGAAAGTTTCATTTGGAAACATCCCTTAGGCTGTGGCTAAGCCATGTCTCCACCATATCCTTTCTTCCAGGAGAGCTAATCCCGCATGGTTCGCAGGAGAGCTTCTGTGAAGTTTGGAATGTAGAAGGCGAGGTAGTGGCAAAATTAAAGTTTTGATGACGGACCGTGAGGCGCGTCGGGATAGCTCAGTAGAGAGCGCTTGCCCGTGAAAGGCAAAAGTCCCAGGTTCGAGTTCCGGGACCGGCACATAATTTTAATCTGCCGGGAAGTTTCATATCAGCACACACTTCGCTGCAGAGTGAAAGTTTCACTATGGACCATAGCAATATTTGTAAAACATGCCACCAACAGGCAACTGACGCATTCAAACGGCCGATCGCTGGCGGGAATCCAGTGTAGACTTTGAACAAGAGAAATCAGTGGGCAGTTCAGAATTTGGGTCTGAAGGTAGGCTTACCTGGATAGCTCAATTGGTTCAGGCGACCGGCCACCCGAAGCGGGAAATCCACGCTCGAATCCCGGTCCAGCACAAATTTTCAACTTTGCCGTCGAATTTACTTCAACGCCTCCAAACGCTCGAAATGTTTCAATATTTCGAAGATATTTTTGAGCCACGGGCAATAGAGAGACGCGGTTGAGTAGCCGAGCGGTCTAAAGCACCTCGCTGCGGCGCGCGCGGTTGCTCGCCGTGGAGGTTCGAGTCCTCCCTGGGGCATGGGGGTGTGTGTGTGTGTGTGTGTGTGTGTGTGTGTGTGTGTGTGTGTGTGTTTTTCCGTAGGTTAGTTTACCTAGGTTTAAGTACTTTGTAAGCTACGGATTGATGACCACGCAATTTGGTCCGATAGATTTACAAACATTTGAATATTTTTTTTTTTGGCAATAGAGCAGCGTGTCTGTCTAGCTGTAAATTTCTGCTTCTACCGCTATCCGCAAGTTTATTGGCTACCGCTCCCGATTCGCGAGGCAAGGTTGACCGGTGGTGGTGTAAGAAACTGTTTCGCGAACCCTAGTGATCGCAGCCAGGCGAGACGGAGAGACCGTACCGTAGAGCAGATTACGTCAGTGCATTGATGTAAGGGCCTGTCCCGTCTGTCAGGGCCTCCGGGGCTCAGTGCCGAGGCCGCCAGTGCAGTCGCTGGCGCGCCAGTGATCGCCCGCTGCCACCTGCTGAGCTACTGGCGCCAGTCCGCGTGGCTGGAAGTCGCAGAGCGTCGCTCTGCGCGATCACAGCAGCCCTGTAAGGCAGCCCGCGGTACGTCGTAATCTCAAGCGGGGCTGTTGGATACCGTGAGTACCGAATTCTCCACTAACAAAGGCAGCTGTTCAGGGTTCAGATAGATTTTTTGGACACCATCTATTCGGCGGTGTACAATTTGGGACGGAAATATTATCCGGCCCGAATTATTCAAATTCCAAGAACAGAGCATTGCTCTAGTTCCGCTTGCTGAGTGGATAGGCTGACGGTTTACGAACACAAGGGGCGTGAGTTATAGTACCACTGGAGGCAAGGTTTTTCACCTGTGCAGATAATATTTTTTAATATAAATTCGCTACGAATTGTGCAGTTATAGGCTTTACTAGATTCAACATTCTTATACGTATTTCATTTTGTAATAACCCAATCTTAAAACAACGACGAGCCAAATGATAGCAACAGTAAAAATATTGAAATAGGTGCATGTATTTGTAGGTTAAGTCAGGGAGTGCCGGCCGCGGTGGCCGAGGGGACTAGGCGCTTCAGTCACGGTCTCCACGGCCACTACGGTCGGGGTTCGAATCCCCCCTCGGGCATGGATATTTGTGCCGTCCTAGTTCGTAAGTAGTTCATAAGTAGTTTAGTAAGTTTAGGGACTGACTACCCCGTAGTTTAGTCCCATAAGGTGTACAAACATTTGATTTTAAGTCAGGGAGTGTTATTCATAGGTATGTAATTTTTTTTAACTTCTGGCAGCATTTTCCTATAGATCGTCATTTGTTGTTGTTGTGGTCTTCAGTCCAGAGACTGGTTTGATGCAGCTCTCCACAATACCCTATCCTGAGCAAGCCTCTTCATTTCCTTATAAGAACGGCAACCTACATCTTTCTGAATCTGCTTACTGTATCCATCTCTTGGTCTTCCTCTGCGGTTTTTACCCCACACACTTCCCTCCAACGCTAAATTCACAATTCCTTGATGTCTAAGTATGTGTCCTACCTCCGGAATATTTTACCCGAGAGGATGCCATCATCATATGTTCATGCAGTAGAGCTGCATGTCCTCGGGAAAAGTAACGGCTATAGTTTCCCCTTGCTTTCAGCCGTTCGCAGTAACTGTGTAACAAAGCCACATTAGCTGATGTTACATGGCCAGCTCAGTCGATCATCCAGACTGTTGCCCCTGTAACTACTGAAAAGGCTGCTGCCCCTCTTCAGGAACCACACGTTTGTCTGGCCTCTCCACAGATACCCCTCCGCTGTGGCTGCACCTACGGTACGGCTATCTGTATCGTTAAGGCACGCAAGCCAATGTCTGTGGTTCATGGGAGTGTCACATAAACTTATATACGGTACATTATTGAAGCCCTCCCACTCAAAGTGCAAGTCACACAACGAAATAAAAATATATACATCAGCGGTCCCTCTCACCTGTAGGTGTATTGGTGAGATGTACCAGTGTAGTGGAAGAGATGGACCACGTAAATAATTGCTACACATGAATAAAAGAGTGAATGGAATCACATATTTTATTGGAATATGTATTAATGAATACAGTAAGACATTTCAGACCAGACAATTTCATCAGTTTTTTTGTAAATAGTAAGCAAACACTGGATTATAATTGATTTGTAGATTTTGTGCAAACTGTAGGACACTTATTGGCAAACGATGAACAATATTCATGTGACCAACGAGAACAGGAAATACACCGAATCCAATCGTCTTTTTTGTTGTTTTCCCATACATCCATCTTCGTCCCATTCGCCAAATCTATTTTCAGCATCTTCTACAAAGTCTTCAGTGTTGCAGCCATGGTGGACTGTTTGCACCACTTTTCTTAGATCTCTTTTTCTCTTCCCTAATGCTTTGCTTTGTTGGTAGTTATTGTTCCCTTTCTTCTGTCGCCTTTCTTTTCTCATCCCTGTTTCACTTTACACTTTTCACAATTTTCTAAAAGAGAAAAATACCAACTATGCGAAAACATGTTATTCGATCAATTTTTAAAATGAAACATCCTGGCAGATAAAAATTGTGTGCCGGAACCGGGACCTTTGCCTTTCGCAGGCAAGTGCTCTACCGACTGAGCTATCCCGACACGACTCACGATGTCGCCCCACAACATTAATTCCGCCAGTAGCTCGCCTCCTACTTTCCAAACTTCACGGAAGTTCTCCTGCGAAACTTGCAAGACCAGCACTCCGGGAAGTAATGATATGGTGGAGACATGGCTTAGCCACAGCCTAATGGTTGTTTCAAAATATTAATGTAATTTCCATGGTCAGTTAAGATATATTTAATTGTGGTCCCTATCTCTCTAATTAAAATGCATGGTCCATTACTCACAAATAGAACTGTTCCATCTACCCAGACTGTCTAGGAGACATGGACCATCCCGATTTCAGTCTGCAGTTTTAGAGCTCGGTTGCCATTTTAGGTTAGGTTCATGCCAACACGTTTGTCAAGCTTTTAGTAATAAAACTGCAGGAATACTGTGAAAACTGTGCCATAATACTAGAAGAATGTAGCTACATGATAAAACTTTTTGACTTACCAAAACAGAAAATGTGATTTTTGTCCTGAACTAAGACGATAATGACAACACTTTTGCACGTCGTTCGTTCAACAAAGAGCTTACTTACAAGTGAAAGGTGCTGCTCTCTAGCGGCGCATTCACGAAATACGTCACTGGTCCTTCTCACTCAGTGGTCCAACTCCCCCCCCCCCCTTCTAGTTACTCTAATTACTTCGACTGCCATTTGGTTAAGCTGTAGTGTTAGTTGACATACATGTATCACCAGATAGTCATAACTTTACACGAGTGAGTGATTCTGCCTTCCATTATCTGTTGTTTCCAGTTTAATATTCTTTCTTCAACTCCGATACGCTAACTAGAAAGGGAAGGTAGCTCATTGATAGTGTCGACTTTCCTGGATCGGATGCCACCAAAGTCTGTACTTTTTTTTTTTTATTTTGTGTCCTTTTTTATAGCGGTGCAAATATTTCTTGCTTTAGTTACAATTTGTTATTAAATTTTATTGGTTTTACTTTTTTCAGTATTCTAATCGTAAATGTAATTTTATACGCTCAACTTTTCGAAAATAAGGACAATGTAAGAATCTGCTCGGACCTCGGACAAAGAGCTCCTACCAGAGAATCCAAGTAAGTTACTGATTACTTCAGTAACATCTTTGTACAGTGGGGCACGAAAACATTACCCGGCCTGAATAATTTAAAGTCAAAGAACAGGGCATTGCGCGTATGCCCTAGTTCCGAAGTGCGAGTGTTGCTAACTCTAGCGATCTTCCGAGCTTCAGCTTGGTGTTTATATCGTAATGTTGTTGTTGTGGTCTTCAGTCCGGTGACTTGTTTGATGCAGCTCTTCACAATACCCTATCCTGAGCAAGCCTCTTCAACTCCACATGAGAACGGCAACCTACATCTGTCTTAATCTGCTTACTGTATCCATTTCTTTCTTGGTCTTCCTCTGCGGTTTTTACCCCCAAATACTTCCCTCAAATGCTAAATTCACGATTCCTTGATGTCTAAGAATGTGTCGTACCAAGCAATCCCTTCGTTTAGTCAAGTTATGCCAGAAATTCCTTTTCTCCCCAATTCTGTACAGTACCTCCTCATTAGTTACGCGATCCACCCACCTAATCTTCAGCATTATTCTGTAGCATCACATTTCAAAAGCCTCTATCCTCTTCCTGTCCGCACTGTTTATCGTCCATGTTTCACTGCCATTAAAAGGTAATACTCCACACTAATGCCTTCAGAAAGGACTTCCTTACGCTAAATCAATATTCGCTGTTAACAAATTTCTCTTTTTCAAGACCGCTTTTCTACCCATTGCCATTCTGCATTTCATATCCTCTGTACTGCGACCTTCATTTGTTATCTTACTGCCCAAGTAACAAAACTCGTCGACCTCCTTTATTGTTTCGTTACCTAATCTAATTCTTCCAGCGTCACCTGATTTTCCTAGACTGCACTCCTTTACCCTTGTTTTGCTCTTGTTCATCATACATGCATCGTAATATAGGAGCAATATTAGTTAGGTTTCAGTATATGTCGATATTCATAGCAACTAACTCAGGTATCATTTATTTTGGAAAACTTTTTTCCAGCATGTAGAATCGGTTGACATATAAGATCTCCACGTGTGTAGATTTACTACAACGAACTACTTCTTACATATGTTTCATTGGCTGAATGGATAGGCTGACAGTTTAGGGGCACCAGGGGCGTGAGTTCGTGTAACACTGGAGTCAACTTTTTTGCTGTAGATTTGTGCAGGTAACATTTTTAACATTATTTCGCTACGAATTGTGCAATTATAGGCTTCTCTAGATTCCATTTCTTAAACATATTCCATTTGTAATAGCCTAATCTTTAAAGAACGAGATGACTGATAGTCATAGTAAAAAGAAAATGGATGCACGTATTTGTAGTTACTTCGACTGCCACATGATGAATCTGCAGTGTTAAACTAAATGTATCAACAGTCGAATTTGCACACCACAAATTTGCTGAGTTCCTCTGTCTGCCCCTTCAGGATTCACAGGTCCACCATCTGAAATGAGAAATATATAATATTTTAAAATCTTGGAGTCTCATTGTGGACACCCTGTATTTTTCTTTCTCCTTCGTCTAATAACACTAGTACTGCAAATACAGCTTTTTTAAGTCGTTTCTGCAGCTCTGTGGTGTCCTCCCAAGTGAATTTATTATCAAGGTGTAATCACAGGAATTTAATACTATCAACCTCTTCTATCTGTTCTTCGTCATACTTCATGAATATGCTGGATGGGATTCTCTTACATGTTCCGAACTGCGTGCACTGAGTTTAATGTCAATGAGTTGGCTCTAAACCATTCACTAATGTTCATGAAAATATCATTAGCAGACCTTTCTAGAATTATTCTCGACATGCTATTTGTTGCATTACCCGTATTGGAGATTTACGTGGTACAGTCAGTACGTTCCGTGTCAGTTGGTCTATCCCTGGAAGAGACAGTTGAGTGCATGAGCTGGAAGAAGGCGTGTGGTGACCGTTGTGACGGTGAGTCGATTGGACCAGTCGGACCTTGACATGTCGCAGTCTGAACAACGCGCAAACATCATTTTCTGCCAGGAATTAGTCAAAACCGTTGTCTAAAAGTTTGAAATGATGCAGAAGGTATATGGTGAGGGCGAATTGATTCGTAGAGTTCTTTTTTAGGTGGCACCAACGTTTTGTGGAAGGACGCGAGAGTGTGCAATAGTGACGTGCGAGCTGCTTTAACTAGCAGTGCTTCAAGACCAACGTAATGATCACGCGATAAACAAATTCAAATGTTTGTAAATCTAAGGGACTTAATTGCTGCGGTTATTTGTCTTTGAGCTTCTAAACTACTTTAACTTACGCTAAGGACAAAACACACACACACACACACACACACACACACACACACACGAGGGAGGACAAAAACCTCCGACGGCAAGCAACCACGTACTCCGCAGTAAGGCCCCTTAGAACGCTCGGCCATTCCACCGCGGCATCACCTGACGATTTGTGGCGACCTCATCAGTTGTCCGACGTTTCTCAACCCGATAGCGAAACGTGGTGTTTACGATCGAAACTGGAACGTGATGAGCCACTTGGTATGAGGCAGCGTTTGCAACATACAGAGTCGTGTGGGTGCCTAACCTCCAGGCGTCAGATCTGACAACGGGAGCATCAGAAGTGTAAATAACGGATTTTGATCGGTCTCAGATATGTTTAGCAGGACATACCCTGAGTATGAGGCTATCAACTCTCTTAGCAACGGGCCTCGGTTTCCGAGAAGAGTGACGTTGAAGATGTAAGATGAGTAACGTAGCCACGTTCTGACGAAGTAAGAGTGGCCCTGCGGTTAAGGGCTTCAGCTACCATTCTGGAGGTAACGTGTTCGGATTCACATTTTTGCTTTTTTTTTTTTTTTTTTTTTTTTTTTAATCTTAATATTGATTTTGTTTTTCATTTTACACAGTATCAACAAACAGTGTATAATATAAGAAAGATTACTTGTAACTGTGGCAAATTCTACATTGGACAGTCAGGCAGAGCAATTTGTACTAGACTAAAGGATCACCACAGAAGTTGGAAACTTAGGCAAGGAAATTCTACATTTGCAGACCACCTGCTAAATGAAGGCCACAGTTATAATGTAACACATGAAGACCTACATCATGTACAAAAAGGAAGGAACATGGCCTCCTTTGGAATAATGGAAATTAGCAGACATATGTACACTTCCCGAAACCTGGTACTGAATGATCAGACACAATTTCCATACTCACCACTTCTGTCTGCAGAACCTAATGATAACTCTGTGCAGAAAATGTAAAATACCATCTCCTACCCACTTGTCTCATACCTCTACCACTGTTTCTTAGCCACAATATAAAAAAAAGCCTTGTGCAATGAGAACTGTTTGCTGCTTACCAGGTATAAATTGTAATGCCTTATTTTACTAGTTATAACGTTCTTGTGTAATCACAACTGTTTTGGCAGCTTATGTGATATAAACTTTAATGTCTTATTTTACTAGTAACCATAGTTTAATTTAACCAGTTAAAATTTTTAACACATATTTACAGATGTTTCATTCAACTTTGTCACATGCTTCCAAGTCCCAGACATTGGACCTGTTTAAGACAATTTTTAGATAAAGTTTAATTTAACCAGTTAACATTTTAATATACATTCACAACGTTTCCATGTTTATAGACATTAGACCTGTTTAAGATACGATACGTTTTGATGAATATTTTTCTGCCAATTTCTATTATTTCACTTTATATTTCTTGGGATAACGTCATAATCTTTTATATTGTCACGTATTTTATCAATGTCAGGAATTTACACCACATCTTCAATTCTAATATTCTAATAAATTTGCAGAATATTTCAGTTATCTTTTGTATTTAATTCATAAAGAAATATGCAATTGTACCACAGTAACGTAATATTCACCGCATTATTAGAAAAACTTACTCGCTCTCGCCTCTGTCGTTTGCTATGGCACAACAGAAATCCGGATGACATTTCTCGCAAAATCAACCGATGCAAAATCGTTTACACCATGAAGCACATTTCATAAAAGCTATTGTCTTGCAGGCGCTCTGAGTTTTTAAGAGCGATAAGAGAAAAAAGTTAATTTACATTAACAGAGAGTTCCCTTTCATCCGTTAACTTAGATGCGAACCGTGCTTATTGGATCATCTTCGAAAACGCAGGTTCCCTGAATTCATGGAAAAATTAATGAGTGTGGTTTTATGGCTAATATCATTCGGATTTCTGTTGTGGCATAGCAAGCGATGCAGGCGACAGGGAGTACGATTTTGTAATAATGACGTGAAAATTAAATTACACCGGCAAAATGGAATATTTCTTACTAATTTCACACAATGTACATTGTTGATATTCCGGAAAATAAAATAGGAAAATGTCAGACTATTCAGATTTCAAGCCGTGCGGGAATAGCCGAGTGGTTGCGGATCGCGTGGCCTCCCGCGTCGGAGGTTCGAATCCTCCCTCGAGCATGGATGTTTGTGTTGGTTATATTATATTAGCTGAAAACCCGGCGTTGTCTGGGTATTTATTTATTTATTCCTGCCATTTTTCAGGTATATGTTCATTTGTGTAAGGGCTGTATGCCTGTAAATTCTCTTGGGAATACAATTAGCAGTAAAGAAGAAATAGATTAAAACTTGGTGCATGTTGTGGTAGTTTTACATGAACGTTACTGTTTACGTGCTTATATCTCAGGAACTACGTGTCGGAATGTGATACAATTTAGAAGCTACATTAAACAATATATGTATACTGTCTGTAAAATTTCCTGTCGCTACAATTTGTAGTGTTCAAATTATAAATTGTAACGTCATACCGAGAGCCGTAGTTTTACCCCATAAACAGCGGAAAAGTAGTAAGCGAGAAACTTTTTTTCCTTTCGTCATTTTACTATGGTTGCCATCGATAAAAAGTTTAATAAAGATTTGAAATTATGTTTAAAATTTGTTGCAAGTCGCTAAGTACTGTCATTCTCATACAGTGTATTTCGAAAGTCTCGCCGCATTATATGGCATTTTTTGCGATTTCTATTGGTTATGACGTAATATCTTTTGAACCATGTGCCGTATGTGATTCTTAAACATGCAGTAATTGTTACCTCGCGGTAAGGAATATGTGTACCAAATTTGGTTGAAATCGGTCCAATGGTTTATGAGAAAATGAGCAGCATTGTAGCAAAATGCAGCAGTTTTTCGCGCATCTCATTGTTTATGACGTCATATCTCGTGAACTATATATCGTATGTGATTCTTACACTTAAGGCGACCGTCCTCGTGGATTAAAGCTTACGTGTAGAAAATTTCATACAGATTGGAACAAAAATGTAGATTTGTAAGCAACACGTACACACATACGGACACTCTGCTTTATATATTAGAAGTTGGTTCATAAGTAGTTTTTAAGTTTAGCGACTGATTACCCGACAGTTATGTCCCATAAGCTTTACAAAAAATTTATTTTTTATTTCAGATTTTTTTTTAAATACTAAGAGTGTCGAAACAAGGTAACTCCAGCGTGGTAGCTGGAGACCATAACCGCTCCGCCATTTTCACTTCCTTAAAAACGCCGAACATTTCGCGTCTTACATCGCGCAATGAATTTCAGTATCAATTTTCTCGAAACCAAGGCCTGTCACTAAAAACGCGGATAGCCTCTTACTCAGTCTATGTCCCTCTACAACATATCCGAGACCCAACAAAATCCGTTTTATACATTTCAATGGCCACTTAGAACTTACTTATTGTATCACGGCCGGCCGCGGTGGCCGAGGGGACTGAGGCGCTCCAGTCACGGACTGCACGGCCACTACGGTCGGGGGTTCGAATCCTCCCTCGGGCATGGATATTTGTGTCGTCCTTAGGATTAGCTAGTTCATAAGTAGTTTGTAAGTTTAGGGACTGATGACCCCGTAGTTAAGTCCCATAACTATACAAATATTTGAATATTGTATAACGTATGTGGTCAGCTGTACTCTCTTACGGAGACGCTTCAATGACAAGTCCAACTTACACCATGTATAATAGCTGCTACATTGCGTTCCAAAGAAGAAGGAAGACAAAGTTATATAGGTGGTCATAATTTATTCGTCGACGGTCTTGGTTCACCGAAACGAGAGACGGGCTGTAAACACAGCGAGGCGCGTGACCAGGGGTGGACAAAACGGGGGTGTCGCTCAATGTCCCCGCATCTGTTTGAAATGTATAGCGTTTGTGTGTGTTATGAGGGCTGATATTAGAGGCTGGATAGAAATTTCATCTTGAAGGGACGAGTTGCTGAATAGCAGCATAAGCGTTAAGCCTTCATATTCTATCTCTTTCTCGTCTGTAGCGCACAAGTGTAAACTCATTATGTCATCCTACATTTTGAATCCATGCAAGAAGCGATCAAAGAAGAAATAACCAAGTTCTTAATGTATATAAAACGGACCTGTTGTGTCTAGAACAAAGAATGACAGATATTGTTGAAGAAACAGCTGCATCTACGGGTACTCGTCGTTCCTCAGTTTATCATTTCGTAATTGATTACAAGGCCACACACTCTTGGAAGACTCCAAAAAACCATCACGACAAAAGCTTGCTGAAAGTGTTGATGACGTTCACAGAAATATGATACGAACGAAAGTACACGATTTGTTGTTTTGTTGACACAGTTCTTACTGTCGTAAACGAAAATGCAGATTTGGCCAATTTTCAGAGATTCTATGAATTATTAAAAGCAATGATTTTTAATATCTGTGGCGTCTAATATCACTGCTGTATAGTAAAACACACAACCGCTTTACGCCTAATATAGAGGTTTTAATTGTACGTTATTAACTTATCCACGAACAGCAGTAAAGTTAGTGTTCTTTTACTTAAGGACCGGTTTCGGTATTTCATTAATACCATCTTCAGACCCTATAGAAATTAAGTTACAAATCAATCTTGCATCCATAACATCATGCTGTACGTGTGTCATACAAAATATTAAGAAGAATTAATGTAAATTCGAAACCAGTCCTTAAATAAAACAATATAGACTTTACACCTTTTGGTGGATAAATTAACAATAAAGAGTGAAAGTTTCATTCTGGAAACATCCCTTAGGCTGTGGCTAAGCCACATCTCCACCATATCCTTTCTTCCAGGAGTGCTAGTCTTGCATGGTTTGCAGGAGAGCTTCTGTGAAGTTTGGAAAGTAGGAGGTGAGGTACTGGCGGAAGTAAAATAGTGAGGCGGCATCGTCAGTCGTGTCGGGATAGCTCAGTCGGTAGTGCGCTTGCCCGCGAAAGGCAAAGGTCCCAGGTTCGAGTCCCGGTTCCGGCACACAATTTTAACCTGTCAGGAAGTTTCTTATCAGCGCACACTCCGCTGCAGAGTGAATACAGCCCCAGTCTCGCGGGAGATGTGAGGATGTGTCGCCGGCCGCGGTGGCTGAGGAGACTAAGGCGCTCCAGTCACGGTCTGCACGGCCACTGTGGTCGGGGGTTCGAATCCCCCCTCGGGCATGGATATTTGTGCCGTCCTAGTTCGTAAGGGACTAGTTTAGGGTCTGATGACCCCGTAGTTAAGTCCCATAGACTATACAAACATTTGATTTTTTTTTTTTTTTTTTTTTTTTTTTTTTTTTTTTTTTTTTTTTTTTTTTTTTCTGAGGCTGTGTCACGCCGGAGCGCAGGTCGTCTGGTTACACACGGCGCTGGTCTTTGGGCGTGCAGCCGGTAAGTTGCAGCAGTGCGGGAATCGGAGTCCAGGTTTACGATCGGACACGGAGGGAACCTGTTTGTGCGCCGACCTGGATTTCTCGTATTACGGCGGTGGAGTCCGGTTGTTTCTGCCTCAGAGCGCGCAACCACTGCGTGTTCAGTTCAGGTCGCTGGCTGCGAGTCCCACAAGCGGCCGAGCGGAAACCTCGCAATATGGGAGCCACCATCTCATATGATGTCCCACTACTGTATCCTTCATGCATTGCAGTCTCGTACAGCAGCGGTGGAGTAGCCGAGCGGTCTAAAGCGCTTCGCTGCAGAGCTCGCGGTTGCTCGCCGTGAAGGTTCGAGTCCTCCCTGGGGCATGGGTGTGTGTGTTTGTCCTTATGTTACTTTCCCTAGTTTTAAGTAGTTTGTAAGCTACGGACTGATGACCACTCAGTTTGGACCGATAGATTTACAGACATTTGCAATCTTGTACAGCAATTTCCTAAAGGAATATCTCGCACAATTCTTAAAAACTCTAAATAAAATCACTTAGGAATCTCTACATCCGAAGCGTGTCCAAATGAGAACGTTGTTGTTGTTCATGCTATAGTCTTCAGTCCGCAGACTCGTTCGATGCAGCTCTCCACGCTACCCTGTCCTGTGTATGCCTCTTTACCTGAGAATACGTACGGCAACATACATCCTTCTGAATCTGATTACTGTATTCGTCCCTCGGCCTCGGCCTCCCTCTTCCTTCTAATGCCAAGTTGACAATTCCTTTATGACTCAGAATGTGTCCTACCAATCTATCCCTTCTCTTAGTCAGGATATCCCAAAATCTCCTATTCTCCCCCCCCCCCAATTCTGTTGTGCACCTCATTAGTTACGTGATCGACCCATCAAAACGCCGGCCGCGGTGGCTGAGCGGACTGAGGCGCGTCAGTCACGGTCTGCACGGCCACTACGGTCGGGGGTTCGAATCCCCCCCCCCTCGGGCACGGATATTTGTGCCGTCCTTAGTGTTAGCTAGTTCATAAGTAGTTTGTAAGTTTAGGGACTGATGACCCCGTAGTTAAGTCCCATAAGCTTTACAAACATTTGAAACATTTGAACCCATCTAATTTTCATCATTCGTCTGTAGCACCACATTTCAAAAACTTCTATCACATTTTCGTCTGAACTTCTCATCAGCAACGTTTCACTTCCATACAATGCTACACTCGAGACAAATGCTTTCAAAATGGACTTCCCGACATTTAGACTAATATTGGAGGTAAACAAATTTCGCTTCTTCAGAAACACTTTTCTTCCCATAGCCATTCTATATTTTATATCTTCTTTACTTCGACCATTAGAAGTTATCTTGCTACTCAAATAACAAAAATCATCTACTACTTTTATTGTCTTATTACCTAATCTAATTCCTTCAGCATCGCCTGATTTTCTGACACTACATTCCATTACCTTCGTTTTACTCTTGTTAATGTTCATTATATATCTTCCTTTCAAGGCACTATCCATTCCATTCAATTGCTCTTCCAGATTCTTTGCTGTCTCTGACAAAATTATTATGTCATCGGCAAACAGCAAACTTTTTATTTCTTCTCCCTGAACTTTAATTCCCTCTCCAAATTTCTCCATGCATTCCTTCACTGGTTGCTCAATGTATAGATTGAACAACATTCGGGAAATGCTACAAACCTGTCTTACTCGCTTCCCAACCACTGCGACCCTTTCATGACCTTCGATTCTAATAATTGCTCTCTGGTTTTCGTACAAGTTGAATATAGCTCTTCGCTCCCTATATTTTACCCCGGTTACCTTCAGAATCTGAAAAAGTATATTCCAGTCGACATTGTCAAAAGCTTTTTTCAAATCTACAAACGCTAAAAACGTAGGTTTGCCTTTCCTTAGCCTATCTTCTGAGATGAGTCGTAATGTGAGTATTGCCTCGCGTGTTCCTACATTTCTCTTAAATCCAAACTGATCTTCCCCAAGGTCGGATCCACAAGATTTTCCATTCGTCTGTAAATAATTCGTGTTAGTATTTTATAACCATGACTTATTAAACTGATAATTCTGTAATTTTCACATTTGTCTGCACTTGCTTTCTTTGGAATTAGAATTACAATATTCTTCTTGAAGTCGAAGGATATTACCCTTGTCTCATAACCCTGTCTCATGAGAAGGTACAAAATGTCTTTAAAATGTTTAAATTTGAATATGCAGCTTAGGGATAACATAGTGTGACATCTATGGAGGCAAATGTAGTTCGTCTCCAACACGTAAAAACTCCAAGGCTGGTATCTCAGCATGCAAGGTGATGCTCACCGTCATTTTCGACGACCGAGGACCGATATTCAACGAATTCCTCCAGCATGGAAAAACTATATACACACACTCCGAAGCCTAGGGAAGTCCATCGAGATCAAACGGCGTGGGCTGGTCACGGAGGGACTGGTTCTGCTCCATGATAACACCGCGTCCACACGTCTCCAGGGTCACACACAGTGTAGTCTACTGGACGAGTTCAAGTGGCAGCAGCTTGAGCATCCGCCCTACGGTCCGGACATGTCGATCTGTGACCTCCATCTGTTTGGTCCGCTAAAATGACATCTCGAAGGGAAGCGCTTCAACTCGGAAAACGAACTGAAGGGCACAGTAGAGTACTGGCTCTTGTTATAACGACAGAAATTCTGAGAACAATGAATCCTGCGGCTAATTAAGCAGTGGGGTAGTTGTGCTCAGGCCTCTGGTGATCATACCCAGAGTGTCGTTTAGTACCTTTTCATATGAACACTCCTGATATAAATTTTCTTATATTTTCATAAATGCAATTCGGTGGAATAAAAATGTAACACTTTCCTGTGAACATGTCTACATCTACATAGATACACTGCAAATCACATTTAAGTGCCTGGCAGAGGGTTCATTAACTACTTTCATAACTTTTCTCTATCGTTCCATTCTCTAATAGCGCGCGGGAAGAAAGAACGCCTAAATCGTTCCGTTTTCGATCTGATTTCTCTTATTTTATTGTGATGGTCATGTCTCTCTAAGTAGGTGGGTGCTAGCAAAATATTTTCACATTCAGAAGTAAAAGTCGGTGATTGTAACTTCGCCAACAGATCACGCCACAATGAATAACGTCTTCTTTTAATGATTTCCACCCCAATTCGCGCAACATTTCCGTGACGCTTTCCCCCCGGTAACGTGATAAAACAAAACGAGCTGCCCTCTGAGTTTGTACCTTCTGTAATGCAGCGGTAGAGTGGCCGAGCGTTCTAAGGTCTCATGCTGCGGAGTGCGTGGTTGCTCTCTGTCGGAGGTGCGAGTCCTCCCTGGGGCATGGATGTGTGTGTGTGTTGTTCTTAGGTTACTTTAATTTAGTCTAAGTAGTTTGTAAGTCTAGGTACTGATGAGCATAGCAGTCTGGCCAAATAGGTTTACAAATATTTGAACCTTCAGTGATAACATCTTTTGTAACTCGCCCATCTGTGTACTCTGGTATTTAGCGACATTCAGGTGTTACCTGATGATGGCCTAAGAAGCCGAAATTCAATAATTTTACAGTACATCAGGATTTTTTCCTTTTTGATAATAATTCATGGTCGTTAGCCTTACAAATCCTCAGCTTCGCTCAATTATTTTCCTATTTCTTCCTTTTAGTAAAGGCGTGGTGTAGGAATAATGGGAGATCCCAAATAAACAGTTTAAAAAATCGAAAGAAATTCCAATCGGTAATTTTGTATTCGATTCGTATTTTATGCGCTGCTATACCGCCCTACCTGAGTGCGATAAAAGTTTACACATTTGACCATCAAAGCAAGCAAATATTACTGTCTAGGCAATATTTCGTAAGTCCACGGCAAAGGGTACCTCACTCTTGACTTGGTTTGACCTGTCACCTTCAAATTTGTCAGATATATGTAATGTTTCTGATAGGTGAGATGGAGATGTCGAGTGAGAGGGACTGGAAGAGGTTGGCAGCTAGTAGGAAAGGAATCAGTGACGTAAGGCGATGAATGTGGGTGGATATAGAGGGGGAAGGCATTAGGAGAAGGAATGGGTAGACGCGGCAAAAGTGGAGGAGGAAGAACCAGATGCATGACGCAGAGATTACCACAGCCATACCTTAGCAAAAGATCATTCCGAGAAATCAAAAAATTCTGGTCCTATGTAAAATCGATAAGCGGGTGAAAGCCCACTATCCAGTTCCGGGACATTATTAGAAGAAAGCAAAGCGAAAGTTCTAAATGTAACCTTTAAGAAATCATTCGCGCAGGAGGAAGGTACAAAGAACCATCATTTGATGAACGCCCTTCCAAATGGAGGACATTGTAATATGTACTTCCGGTGTAGAGAAGCAGCTGAGACAGCTGAACACAAAAAAGGCTCCTGGTCCGGATGGAATACCAATTCGATATTCTACATCTACCAACTACAATCATACTCCGCAAGCCACCCGACGGTGTGTGGCGGAGGGTACCTTGAGTACCATTATCGATTTTAACTATTCCAGTCACGTATTGTCAGCACGTTGTAGGTGTCGCCACTGGTGCCCACCTTGTGCGAATGCTCTAAAAAGCTGATCATTTGCATATCACAGCATCTTCTTCCTGTCGGTTAAACTTCGCGTTTGTAGCATGTCATCTTGGTGGTGTAGCAATTTTAAAGGCCAGAAGAAGCCTACTGAATATATGACGAGTGTGCATGTTCAATAGAATCAAATTTCGGTCACAAAATTACTAAGTTTTTCTTCGATTTGTGTTTTGGATATTTTCTAAAGCTTCGCGTAGTGATTATGCCGTACAAACTCTATTTGTTACCTGAACAGTACATGGTTTGCTAGTTTTACCCTTCTTCGACCACATTACAGAGCTGAGCTTCCTCTGTTACTTCGTTTACGTTGTATCTGACCGCGGGACAGTCCAGCGCAGAGCAATGCTGTGCGGTCTTTCTCTTTCCGCAATTCTCTCTCTCGCTCCGTTGCCGACACTAGCGACACATGGTCGCGGCCGGGGCGGGGAACTACAGGGTACTCCGCCCACGGAGCGCGGAAATGTTGGCCATGCCTGCTCTCGGTGAAGGCGCTTTGGAAGCAATGCTGACGTCAAACAAGCCGTTCAACACTTCTTCCGTATCCAACGCCCTGATTTTTTACCTATTTGAAGCTTATAAAGCGGTTTGACAAATGTACTTAAAATTATGTTGAAAAATAAAGATATGTGATATCTTTAATCTCTTATCCTTTTTTCCCTTTCATACGCAACTCTGACCACAGTCGACAGGGCAAAAGTTACTATCGAACTGCCCCTCATATAATACGGAATCCAAAGTTAATCTTGATGTTATTAACTTTTTTTGTGTTGTTCGTACTGTCGTCGGTCGAGCACTGTCGCCGATGCAGTGGTCAAGGTGGTTGTCGACCAAACCGTGGGCCCGTTTCAAACCTTGGTCATGGCTATGTTTGTCTAAATTTATTTTGCAACTTCTATAGGCGAAGAAGACGGCATAGCAGTTTGAGAAGCAGCATCAGCTTTCTCACGATTCCTCAACAAGACCCCTAAAAATGTTTTCTTGTGCTTTTTAAGAATTGAAACCAGTTCGCATTCATAATGTCAGCTTTTTACACAATATAAGCGTTTATATTTTATGACTTTTACGACATACATTGACGTCAATACATAAACATAAACAGAAGGTTTGCAAATCAAATGTTTGTGAAGCTTAAGGGACTTAGCTGCGGGGTCATCAGTCCCTAAACTTACAAACTACTTACGCACTACCTTATACCAAAGATGACACAAACATCCATGCCCGAGGGGGGATTCGAACCCGCGACCGTAGTGGCCGTGCAGACTGTGACTGGCGCGCCGCAGACCGTTCAGCCAATGCGGCCGGCCAGGTTTCCTAGTTACATTGGTATATTGTTTTGTGTCCCAGCCTCGTCGCCGCTTTTGTGTCTCGTTTCCGTCGTAGGTGTCGGTGGCCGAGTGGAATGAGACCGACACAGGAATGAAGATAGCACGCTGGTGCAGGTACGGAGGGGAGCAGCCAGAAACTAGAAACACTAGGGTAAATTAGAATGAGATATATATTGCACAGAATTGATACAATACTTAACTTTTGCATAGATCAGTACTGCAGAATGCTGATACATAGTTGAGCTAGAATCCTGCCTAGTGCCTATCCGATAGCCAAGTCTTCACTGGTGCCTATCTGATTCCGAAGGTCTTAACTGGTTCCTATCTCAGTCCCAAGTGAACGATGTCGTTCAGTGGTGGCCACGAGCGGAGTTGTAACAGAGGGCGCTCGTGGCTGACGTCGTAAGAACGCCGCGCCGTGTGTGCTTGGCGGCGCGCGGCGAAAGTAGGAGGCGCGCAACTTTGGACTTGTGCGACACTACATATTGTAATAGGGAAACATAACTGGTGCACTCGACAATTGGAACTGGTTTTAGAGATATAATATGTAACCTGTATACATCTTGATCGAAGTATAACTCTCCTGTCACGGAAATGATGCACGAATTGGGGTGAAAAGACGTTATATCATGCGACGAGATCTATTGGCCAAATTTCTTTCAGGAACCTTCTCCTGGATAAACCCTCTAGCAGGCACTTAAATGTCATTTGCAAACTAAATATGTAAATGTAGACAATTAAAATCAGATTGCGCTAGAAATGACTTGCCTTTTTTGCTATGATATACGCTCAGTGAAGGGCAGATGTAATAACAGTACTGTCGCTGATTTCATTAGTAGAAAAAAAGCTAAAATATTAAGTTTAGTAGTGGAACACGCATTAAGTATCTGTAATGTGGTTTCTTGTAAAAATAATTTCCCATACGTCGCACTTGGTCGTGTATGTTAAAGCTAATCATCACATTAACATTAGTAATTTTCGGGAAATAGCAGCAATATGAGATACGCTTCATTACAGGTATAAATGCTAAAATGTCTTGCTTTTGACGTCGACAACCCAGTCATGTGACGTGGGGCAGAAGCTTTAGATGTTGGTTTCAAACCACAATTCTCAGAGATAGGGACACTCGCGGTGTATGTTAATCTCTAGTCTAAGATACAATAAGCAGCACAGTTACAAACACATACTAGAGTAATGCAACGAACTGTAGGCTATCACAGAGGTTTAACATCGAAGAAATCCTAATTTTGTTCTTACAATTCACACCTTTCAATGGGATAGTCCTACCAAGCCACATCAGAATAAGGATAACAATGAGAATATATATCAAAGGGTGTTACAAAAAGATACGGCCAAACTTTCAGGAAGCATTCCTCACACATAAAGAAAGAAAATATTTTAGGTGGACATGTGTCCGGAAACGCTTAATTTCCATGTTAGAGCTCATTTTAGTATTTCTCTTTAACTGTAAATTGAAATAATTCGTGCAGACAATTGTCAAAACACCCAATTGTTTCGTTAGTATGTACTGTACTTCCTCGATTCACCGGATTTGTAAACATTTCACTGACTGCAAAACCACGTTCGTGATGAACACTAACCAGTGGATACTACGTACTGATGTGCTCGATGCTAGTACTGTAGAGCAATGAGTCGCATGTCAACACAAGCACTAAAGTCAACATTACAGTTGGGCCAACTGTGTGTGAGGAATGTTTCCTGAAAGTTTGGCCGTACCTTTTTGTAACATCCTATATATATATATATATATATATATATATATATATATATATATATATATATATATGAACGCGTGCCACTGTGTGTGTGTGTGTGTGTGTGTTACTTAAATCGCTGTAGCTGACTCATACTTTCATTTAGGAAAACCAAGGTCGCGAGATAAATGGCCGCCTTTCACATACGTCCTCGAAAGCACATTGAACCGAGTACCTTCACTACGTGCCATACGGTGTCTTAATTTAACCAAGCAGTCGAAGTTCAGCGATCGCTGCTGGCTTTTGTTCCTGCCGTGTGGTATTACGCCAGGAAACTTAAGTGGTGTGTCACCAGACAACAGCTGCAGATCTCGGCTGCGCGTTCTTCTACGCACAGTACAGACTTGCCGGTCGTCACAGCAGAGGGGTGGCTGCCCTTCAGAAATGTAGTTCCTCGCACTTCCCTGTGCTTGTTAGCTGGAGCCCCTGTAATTTAAACGACTGCTCTATAATCTGACTCAGTCAGCGCTAATATGTGCGTGGAAACACTTTAGCTTGGCGAGCTTCTGAAGCCTGTTTATATCCCTCGTCAAGATGTTTATTACTTCTACGACTTAATATTCACAGAATATATGACATCAACTACGATTGGGCAAAGCTGAAAATGTGTACCCAGCCGGGTTTCGAACCCGTGTCTCCTGCTTTCTAGGCAGTTGCGCTGACCCCTACACCACTGGGGACACAGTGATCACCGCACCTGCAAGGACTACCTAAGCACGCCTCCCGTCAGATACAGCTTTGCCCAATCGCAGTTGATATATATTCTGTGAATATTAAATAACAAGAACTGCAGGATCAGAAGTGACGTCTGTTCTTTCGGAACAGACGCCACATGTATATATACTTCTACAACTGTTCGTCCCGCCTGCAGCAGGCTTCGCTAACGTGTTATGTGTTATGGTCTTCAGTCCGGAGACTGATTTGATGCAGCTCTCCACCCTACTCTATCCTGAGCAAGCCTTTTCATCTCCTCATATGAACGGCAACCCACATCCACTTGAATCTGCTTACTATACGCGTATCTTGGTCTCCCTCTGCGATTTTTACCCCACACACTTCCCTCCAATGCTAAATTTACGATTCCTCGATGTCTAAGAAACGATGGTGGATATTTGTCAACAGTAACTCTACTGCTACCGTGAATTTCTGTGACGGGATCGACGTTTGTTTCACATATCCTCGAAGAATAAAATCGGTTACAATCAAACCTGGTACAATTATTCTTTACCGTCAGGATACAATTGCTGTGACCGGTAGGAACAAAATAAATTTTCAGATACAACGACATAAATAATGACGGTCACAAAACTCCCCCCCCCCCAACGTGCGACGTATGAATAACGAGACTTACTCATCCATACTTGATAAATAGAGCACCTACCGACTTACAACGAACAACCCTCGCTGACAACCCAAACATTGTACGTGTACATGGTCTCGCGGCGATGTGAATAAATAACATCATCTGGGGCTAGATGGTTAGAAACTCACGAGCATTCGGCCACGCCCCGGCGGAATAGCCGTGCGCACCCCAGCGCGGCTCCTCAGTGCGCACGGCCGTTCGCCGTCGGAGGTTCGAGTCCTCCCTCGAATGTGGGTGTATGTGTTTTCCTTAGGTTAGTTTAACTTAGTTTAAGTAGTTATAAGCTAGAGATTAATGACCAAGCAGTTGAGTCCCACAGATTTACAAACATTTGAACATTTGATATTTCGCCCAAGTTCTCTTTGGCCACTCTCGAGTGGTAAATGTCTGCTGCATCGTCGCTGGCTTGCCGTTAAATAGCTGCGCTGCTTGCTGTGACGTCACTGGAGGCCTCCAGCAAAAATACAACAGCTGATGAGGCCTGTAAAAGACAATCCGGTGTTCAAAACACCGGGAGTATATAAAATACCACGTGAGTGGAGCAACGATGGACAGAACACGAGAGATGCTTAAGTCTTGTCTACCCAGAAGAATCAGCCGTAGCAGAACATTTGTTAGAATATCGACCTCGAATTCTGTGAGACGGAACATCTGTAATTTATAAACCGAAAAGTATTAAGATAGGTCATAAAGCAAACAATTGAAATTAAAATTTCGGAGAACACTATTAATAAGGACGTCGGCTTGTATCTTAGCATAGCTTCGGATCAGGCAATACCGATGTTGAAGCGGTTCGCGGCAGTAAGAAGCGAATCCGCGGCCAACGGGAAGTACAGGCCCCAGCGCAGACGTCTTGCCACGTAAGCAAGGTAGTTCCGAGCCGTCGCGACCGCTAGCCGATTGGCCGGCCGCTGGGGCACACCCCACTGCGTCATAGCGGGCGGCCACTGAGCTAGCGGTCGCGCCGGATCGGATCTACCTTCCTTACGTGACTGACGACCGCGCTGAGGCCTGTCCGTTGGCCGCGAAGCGAACCCGAGTGACGTCACAGCCAGCAGACAAAAGAGGGCGCTTCCTACTCGGATGTAAACGGCGAAACAAAGCTCCAGGTGACGTCACAGCCAGAAGCGCGGCTATATAACGGCAAGGCGACGACGAAGCAGCAGTCACTTTACCACTTGACAATGGCCAAGGAGAACGTGGCCGAAAGCTCGTGGGTTTGTAACCACCTGACGCTGCTGGAAGCCCAAGAAGATTTCCTTTTATCCGCTAAAGATGAATTACTAAAACAAATATAATTTCTCATTTGTCGTAAATAGAAGGGTATTTTACCCGTGGGTCTAGCAATGCAATGTGCTATAGATACAGCCGCTAAAAATTCATCACGCGATAACGTATTACAGTTGTTTAAACAAGACTGGCATTCAAGTGAATCTTCCAATAGTGCCTCACCATAACTCCGGACTTGCTTTACACTGCTGTTCACAACATTATTCCTCGACTACAGCTATTGTTGAGGAATGTTGGTGAACGTATTGAGCATTTCCTGTAAAGAACATATCTTTGCTTACTCTTACGCTAATTATTGCTTTTCTGATCAGATGAAGCGCCATCTATCGGACATTTTTTGAACTTTTTTCTTTTTTGAACTTTTTTCTTTTTTGAACTTTTTTCTTTTTTGAACTTTTTTCTTTTTTGAACTTTTTTCTTTTTTGAACTTTTTTCTTTTTTGAACTTTTTTCTCTTTTTGCACTTTTTTCTCTTTTTGCACTTTTTTCTATTTTTGCACTTTTTTCTATTTTTGCACTTTTTTTGTTCCAATAAAACCCCATGTTACTCCAAGCATGTGTGTCAACTTTTACTTCTCTATATACATTACTCCGTGATTTATTAAATTTTCAAATTTATATAGACTTTTTGATCACTCCCAAACAAGCCGGTAGCTGTATTTGATTGTAATTCTGCACTATTTGCTTCGTCGTATTTAGTGAAAGAATTTCGGAAATTTGCGTGGGGAATGACCGTGCGGTTCTAGGCGTCTTGACAGGGACTTTGCGGTCGAACGCGTCGGAGGTTCGAGTCCTCCCTCGGGCATGGATGTGAATGTTATCCTTAGCGTTAATAGTAACTAACTATGTAAGTCTAGAGACCAACGACCATAATACTTTCGTACGAAGGAAGTGAGATACCAACAGCCGTATGTATAATAAAATGTTTATTGTATGCTGCGGAGGGTGCGGTTGCTCGCCGTGGAGGTTCGAGTCCTCCCTGGGGCGTGGGTGTGTGTGTTTGTCCTTAGGTTAGTTTACCTAGGTTTTAGTAGTTTGCAAGCTACGGACTGATGACCACGCAGTTTGGTCCGATAGATTTACAAACATTTTAACATTTTGTATATTGTATCACAACCAGTTTCGGCATTCCACTATGCCATCTTCAGGTTTCTACATCATAGCATAATATCCATTAAGTAGGGATACTTAATGAATATTATGCTCCGATGTAGGGACCTGAAGATAGCATAGTGTAATGCTGAAACTGGTTGTGATACAATAAACATTTTATTATACATACGGCTCTTGGTATCTCACTTCGTTCATACTCTTGACCAGCCGCTGCCCCGTTTCCACCAGCAATGATGAATTCAATAAGGCTAATTTCGTTCCTTAGGGCTACAAATATTTGAACATCGGAATGCTGTGTTTAACATCTCTGCTTTAGCAGCACTGTTGCCAGTAACGTCGCCGTTGCTGTTGACTGGTAAAGTATTCCCCCCACTATCCCGTAACATTTTTTATGCCAGTGCACGGTTGGAGCACAGTGTATTTTGGTGGTCGTGTGCAGAGGGCCACCTTGATGCAGAAGCAGCTTCTGGGCGTTTCGGCGACGGTTCTGCCGGCTCCGCGAGAACTGCTTCGTGTACTGTGCGAATGGACCGACATTTTTTGCGAGTGGGAGGGAGGGGGGTCAGAAAATAGACGCCACGACTGCGATCAACAGCGCGTGAAGTCGGCGCCATCACTGCCATCCCCCCTCCCCCCTTCCTTCCTTCTCAACACGCTCCGTTTCTCCCTCCCTCTCCCCAAGCCCCCTCTGAACTTCGTTTATTATTGGATCCACCATTAATGTACACTATGGACTGTGTCCAGAAAAGGACTCCCTGATTTCAAAATTAAATATCTCGAAAACAAAGATCGATAGAGGAATGCAGTAAACGGTATGTTTATTGTGAAAGCTGTAAGACGTTTATACAGCAGTTTGAAATAATAGTTACAAAAGCTGCTAAGAGATGGCGCTGTACGCTGTACAGGTCATATCAGCATACATAAGTGAAATAATCGTATGAAAACACTCTTTGCAAACAATCACATCACAATGTTTTCAAAATCAAATCAAATGTTCAAATGTTTGTAGATCTTATGGGACTTAACTACGGGGTCATCAGTCCCCAAGCTTACAAACTACTTATGAACTAGCTAAGACTAAGGACGGCACAAATATCCATGCCCGAGGGGGGATTCGAACCCCCGACCGTAGTGGCCGTGCAGACCGTGACTGGAGCGCCCCAGTCTCCTCGGCCACCGCGACCGGCTCAAAATGTTCACCATTGGCACTACAGAGGTGGCGCAAACGAAAAATGAAATTCGCCATCACATCGCCATCACATCACATGCCACAGAGATCGCCGATTCAAGCTCGTCTAGCGTGGCGGGATGCTTCGGGGAGACCACGTCTTTCACTGTGCCCAACAACAAAAAAAGTCACAGGGAGTCAAATCCGGCGAATATGGAGGCCAATCCATGGCTGCACCAGTAAATGTGGGATATTCCAAAGCAATGACTCCATTCCCGAAGTATTCCTCAAGAAACTGAAACACTTGTTCGGTCCGATGTGGTCGGGCTCCATCTTACATAAACCATTCAGTACCTGGTCGATTCTCTAACGCTTGCTATGTGGCGACAAATTCTTCCAAAATTGCAACGTAACGTGCACCAGTGACCGTTTCTCGAATGAAAAAGGAGCCAATAATGTCTCTGCTGCATACTGCAGCCCACACAGTAACTGTAGGAGAATACAGGGGTTTCGCTTCACTCCAATATGGCTTTTGGGAACCCCAAAATCGCCAGTTCTGCTTATTCACGTATCCATTCAGGTGGAAGTGTGCTTCATCTGTAAACCAGATGCAGCCAACGTCAAATCCTTCACTATCAATGATTGTGAGCATCTGATTAGCAAAGGCAACCGTTTCTTGCATAGCTCGTACGGGTATGGCCTGGTGCGTTTGAATTTTGAATGGAAACATGTGTAGGCTCTTTCTCAGTATTTTCTGCGTGCTGGAACGCTTCAAACCAGTCTCAGATGCATTTCTACGGACGGATGAAATTGGATTTCGCTGAATAATTCCGGAAACTGTGGCTATATTTTCAGGCATAACTGCGGTTTGCTTGCGGCCAACATGCCCCACTAGATCATCAGTTAAGCTGCCTTTTCGTTTGCAATTTTGCGAAGAGCGTACGATTGGTTTTCGCATCGGGTCCTTTTGGAACATTAAATCGTGCTTGAAAACTTCGCCTTGTCGCCGTAGGACTGTCTTCTAACCTGTGGTACTCTAGCATTAGAAAAACGCGTTGTTCAATGGAGTACATGGTTTCAATCTCTTCCTTCGGTACGCTAACCTTCTTTCACGTTTCAATAGCGGATCACTATTTATACTAGGCATTACGTATGGCGATTACAGCACCTTTCTGTTAGCAGCTTTTGTAACTATTATTTCAAACTGCTGTATAAACTTCTTACAGCTTTCACAATAAACATACCGTTTACTGCATTCCTCTATCGATCTTTGTTTTCGAGATATTTAATTTTGAAATCAGGGAGTCCTTTTCTGGACTCCCTTTACCAAACTGAATGGAATCAATAGCTGCAAATTTTTATAAATAAGTTACTTAGTTATCAGTTTCGGCTGTCTGCCGTATGAGGTCACCGTCGGTGGTACAGCGTGATGCTGTGTAACCCCCACCAGATTGGACATCATCTTCACTGCACTTCCTGTCGTCGACGAGAACCTGGATGCCTGCGCAGGGTTGCCAAACGGCACAGTCGTACTGCGGTTAAACAGTCGCGATGAGGCAGAGGTGCTACGGTCGATCAGCTTCGTACAGGACGACCCCACGTAGAGAGCAATAGGGGTCTGCTGCTGCGTGCTTCCGTGTTGGACGTTGACCGCCAATGAACCACTCGTGAGTCAGCAGCAGAGGTGTGAGTCCGCCACAACACTGTGCTCCACTTTCTGTTTGGCATTCTGGGACACCGCAGAACTGCAACAATGGGACCGCTACACCGTCGCACACGACTTGTTGCGCTGGTACCGAAGGGAATGTAACTTTTTACGGGGAAACCCTTGCCCGCTTCTACGAAGCAAACGTGAAACGCCAATCCAATGACACAGTCACCACATGCAACTACCTGGAAAAAGTTTCGCGATCTCCGACCTCGGACCATTTCTATTTTGAGCAAGAAAGTCTTTCCGTCTTTATAAATATGACGTTCTGCAGTTACACTACTGAAAGTGGTGTGTGTTTGGAAGATTGTTCCACTGCGGTCGAGAGTTCGAATCCCCCCTCGGGCATGGATATTTGTGCCGTCCTAGTTCGTAAGTAGTTCATAAGTAGTTTGTAAGTTTAGGGACTGATGACCCCGTAGTTAAGTCCCATAAGCTTAACAAACATTTGAACATTTTTGGAAGATTGTTTGTCACTGTTTGTGTTAAGTGACAGTGCCAGAAAAATTTAGAAATAATTTTTCTGTTTTGGCTTTGACTGCAAAATAACTTGACGAAGCAATGAGACTTACAAGGAAAGTACATGGGCTCGAACAAACATATCTGTATGAACGTTTGCTTACAGGATCTCTACGTACACCTCAATGTGCTGGTGGGTGTCGTTTTTCTGCAAAGCTCTGCAACCATGCTCTAGAAAGCACTGTAAATGTAATTGTAGACGCCATACGTAATGCAGATATCTTAACTATAACTTATGTAACAATCATCGTACATGTTCTCTAGCGTATTGTCATCAAAAGCCGTGATGATAGTTGCAACTTTAACCTTCTTCTCGGAAGACTTGGTATTCATGGGCACTACGGTCGGGGGTTCGAATCCCCCCTCGGACATGGATATTTGTGCCGTCCTTAGTCTTAGCTAGTTCGTAAATAGTTTGTAAGCTTAGGGAATGATGACCCCGTAGTTAAGTTTCATAAGTTCACTGCCACTGCTTCCATCACCTCTTCCCGCACTTACCGTAGCACTACAGCTTGCAATGAGTTGTTCATTCTCGTCCCTTTTATCATTATTATGAGTTTGTAACAACAGTATCCAACTTATGCTCATATTTCTGTGCCATAACACATACGAGAAAGCATGCGAATGATTCAATTTCTAGACTAATACCATATTCACGAAGAAGGGTTCTTCGTAACTTCATCTCAACCAATCGCAATACATTAGCAGGATTGGTTACCAATCGCCGCCCCATCTGACGCTTCACCACACAAATAACGTCACAAAACGCAACTTCGGAGGCACACTGCACCGTCCCTACTGGCGAACCGACAGGTCAAAGTGCAATGTGGCAAGGCACACGCAGAGGCCTCTAACGGACGACTGCAGAGTTTTGCAGATGCGGGAGTACCACAAGCGCCATAAGGGATATTTACATTATCTCTCATACGATTTCGATGTAAATTTGTTTGTTCGAGTCCAAGTACTTTCCTTGTTAATACCTTCCTCTGCCCTGTTAGAAGAAATTACAACTGTCATGGAATGCAGTCACCTTACGTGTATGTGGTTTTGCTTTATGCGTAACGGATAACACTTTAAATTGTACAGTAGTTAATAAATCAACTGTAATTAAACTCGTAATTCGTCTACAAATTAATTCCGTATGAGAGAAGCAATGTGGGCAAATGAAACGTTCAGATTTGCTAGCGTGCACCACATTGTAGTGGCGATACTGTACATGCACAAACCAGCGTGCTACTACTGTAATGCTTTTGTCACTTGAATAAATATGATTTCAAATAAAGACGTGTAGGCTTAAGGGGTCATCAAAATCACTACACTTCATAAAATGCCTATATGTACTATAGTTTCAATACTGCTTCAATGATATAACAACAAGTGTCCTACAAGTCTGGTAATGTTTTCAAAATATCACAGACTGCAAATATTTATTTTCTCATTACTTAATTTATTTCTCTTCATCAGACAGATCACTTCAACTTAACTGTTAAGTGACCTAATAATGTGAACTTTCATTAACACTGAGAAAATCTCTAACTATGAACTTCACTGAATTAATGAAAGAACTACTTCCTTCTCACTTTAATAGACCAATTTATCATATTAAAATACTTGCACTGAACTGTTCTAATTAACACATAAGTTTAATAACACTATTTTATGCAATACTATAAAAAACAATGCTCTCAATGATCAGATCGAATTGCAAATTTGCTTTCAAATTGGTGAAAGGAAAGAGGAACTGGTAGAATGACTCAGGGTTAAATGATAAATGCAAGCTTCACTTAACAGTATTCATTAGCAAAAGACAAACACCAACTACAGTACTTAAAGTACAAGCTATCATCCCTAACAGTAGAAATTTACATGTTTTACCTTATTAGTGACAGTATTCATTAACATCAGCTTCCTTACAAAAATTACAATCTGCAGACTTGGCTACGTCTCTTCAAACGGCTAAAGCCTTAAACTTTCCGATTTTTACTCCTCGAGGCTTACACACCGACTGCCTTACTCGACAGTTCCACGTCGACTTGTATATTAATGATTGTGTGTAATTCTCGTGATCTACGACGTATGTTGGCCACCGTCTCTTTGTCTTCCTGCTGCTGAAGTAAAGTTTGAGTAACTTCTAAATTCTGGGCCAGGGAACAAGATTCTGTTGCAGGAAGTAGTCAGTAGTTCACGCGAATCCTTTAGCTGATTTTACGGCCAGAGTTATTTGTTTAAAGTAAGCTGTTACCTGGCTCCTTTCAGCTAGAGTTAATTTTACAATTAACGGTGGTCTTTCAACTATTGCCCCCCCCCCTTGCCCCCCCACTCCCCCAGTACCGAATACTGGCTGCGCCACTGGCGTAAAGAAAACTGCGTAAATTGATGTAGAAGTCTCAGTTATTTTAATAGTATTGTATATCCATATATAATTTAAAAGGGTTCAAATGTTTGTAATTCTATGGGACTTAGCCTAACTGCTTGGTTATTAGTCCCTGGCTTACAAACTACATAAAGCAAGTTAAAACAACCTAAGTACAACACAGACATCCATGCCCGAAGGAGGATTCGAACCCCCGACGCTGGAGGCAGCACGATAGGTAACGTGGCGCACCAGAGCGCTCGGCTACTCCCGTGTAGCAATAGGTCTGTCAACAATTTTGTAATAAACGTAATTATACAGAAAATACTACACTAATGAGGACAAAATTTTCCTAGCATTGTGAAATATAATAATACCAACTTTATGAGAAAAGAATTTCATTAAATTCATAAGGGGCAGCCCTCAGTCGCAAAGAACGAAAATAATCGTTACCAGGTTTAAATGCCGCTATGGGTACCTTCTTCAGACGAAGATGAATATGTTAAACCAACATTTCAAAATTTAAAATACAAAAAATATATCTGACATAATCAGATAGTCATACCTAAAAAGTAAATAGTTGTAGACAGGTGGAGCAGTCACGAGGGGCTGCAATGTCTCCGCTGCCAACGTCGACGTAACAGTCGCTGATTCACAGCCATGCACAAAAAAAAAAGAATTTAGTTAGGCTTAATAGAAATACTAATTAGCACACTATCAAGACTACAACAATACGCCTCATGCATGAGCTAATTAATATTTGCTAATTAAACAAGTCTCTGCAACGCCAAATAATAGTAATAACTTCAGCTAATCACATTAGAAAAAAAGAAAAAGTTTTGGAAAAGAAAAGGATAATAGACTAATTGCATTCGTACCTATTATTGTGCAAGATTGGTATTGGGAGGTTCGGTAATGTAAGCAGATCTCAGTAAATCCCATCATGCTTCGTTACATGTTCTCCATCCGAAATATTGGCCGACGTCGACTCCCATCACCCGACTACATACTGTTGAGATTTTCCATCTTCATTTTTATTTATTTTTTCAAAATTAATGTTATTAATATTTATCGAATTGGAGCTCAAACAGTGGTCCGAGTGCCCATCCTTGGCAGTGCTGGAGCGGCGGAGGTGATCGTCCAGCTTATTATATGCAAGGTAGACTAATTATATGCAAGATAGGTATCGGAGGGTTCAGTAATGTAAGCAGATCTCAATAAATCCCATCATGATTCGTTACATGTTCTCCATTCGAAATATTGGCCGACGTCGACTCCCATCACCCTACTGCATACTGTAGAGAATTTTTTCTTTTTTTCCAAAATTGTTATCGAAATTTCTCGAATTGGAGCTGAAACAGTGGTCCGATTGCCCATCCTTGGCAGTGCTGGAGCGGCGAGGTGATCGTCCAGCCGCAGCCACAGCAAGAAGCGCGGGCGTCCGCTTCCCATCGCCGGCGATTGGTCTCGCTCTGGCGAAAGCCTCAAGTCAAGGGCGGGCTGGCCACACCGTGTTTCCCCACGACGAGTGCCGGACCATCGACTCCAACGGGACGCTTTTTACCGCCGCCACGCGCAGGGCTTGCTTGCTCGAGAAGCAGATTGTAGTTTCTGGCCCTCTAAGCCGAAATTCCAAGCGTGAAAACTGCAGGATAACTCGAAGAGAATACCCCAACCTTTCGCGTTTGTTAGTATTACAGGACCATCAGTTTAATAAGTCATGCTTGCAAAATACTCACGCGAATTATTTATGGGCAAATGGAGAAACTGGTGGAATACAATCTTGGGCAAGATCAGTTTGGATTTAGGAGAAATGTAGGAACACGAGAGGCAATACTCACATTGTCTTATCTCAGGATAAGAAAAGGCAAACCTATGTTTTTAGCATTTGAGGATCTGGAGAAAGCTTTCGACAATGTTGATTGGGCTGGCCGCGGTGGCTGAGGCGCTCCAGTCACGGTCTGCACGGCCACTATGGTCGCGGGTTCGAATCCCCTCTCGGACATGGATATTTGTGCCGTCCTTAGGATTAGCTGGTTCATAAGTAGTTTGTAAGTTTAGGGACTGATGACCCCGTAGTTAAGTCCCATAAGCTATACAAACATTTAAACATTTTAATGTTGATTGGAATAAAAAAATGTTCAAATGTTTGTAGAACTTATGGGACTTAACTACGGGGTCATCAGTCCCTAAGCTTACAAACTACTTATGAACTAGCTAAGGACGGCACAAATATCCATGCCCGAGGGGGGATTCGAACCCCCGACAGTAGTGGCCGTGCAGACCGTGACTGGAGCGCCTCAGTCCCCCTCGGCCACCGCGGCCGGCTGATTGGAATACTCTCTTTCAAATTCTGAAGGTAGCAGGGTAAAGTATAGCGAGCGAAAAGTTATATTCAACTTGTACAATAACCAGACAGCAATTATTAGAGTCGAAGGGCATGAAAGGGTCGCAGTGGTTCGGAAGGGAGTAAGACAGGGTTGTAGTCTTCCCCAATGTTGATATCGTTAGGAGAGGCAGTCATGTAGAAATTGTTCCAATTGGTATGCAAGATGTATGAGACAGGGGAAATACTCTCAGACTTCTAGAAGAATATAGTGATTCCAATACCGAAGAAAGCGAGAGCAGACAAGTGTGAAAATTAATTGAAATTTAACAAGACATGGCTGCAAAATACTAAAGCAAATTATTTACAGACGAACGGAAAAACTGGTGGAATCCGACTTTTGGGAAGATCAGTTTCGATTTGGGAGAAATGTAAGAACACGCGAGGCAATACTCACATTACGACTTATCTTAGATGAAGGAAAGGGAAACCAACATTTTTAGCGTTTGTGGATCTGGAGAAAGCTTTCGACAATGTTCATTAGAGTACACTCTTTCAAATTCTGAAAGTATCAGGGGTAAAAAATAGGGAGCAAAGAGTGATATTCAACTTGTACAAGAACCAGACCGCAATTATTTGTGTCTAAAGGCATGAAAAGGGTCGCAGTGGTTGAAAAGGGAGTATCGCAGCGCTGTAGCCTGATTAAAATGTTGTTCAATCTGTACATTGAACAAGCTGTGAAGGAATGCATTAAGAAATTTGGAAAAGGAATTAAAGTTCAGAGAGAAGAAATAAAAAACCTTGCGATTTGCTGAAGTAATTCTGTGGGAGACAGCAAAGGACGTGGAAGAGCAATTAAACGGATTGGACAGTGTTGAAAGAAAGGTATAAGATGAACATTAACAAGAGTCATACGAGGGTAATGGAATGTAGTAGCAGAAAATCAGGCAATGCTGAAAGAATCAGATTATGTGAAGAGCCAATAAAAGCAGTAGATGAGTTTTGTTATTTCGGTAACAAAATAACTCTTGATGGCCAAAGTGAAGAAGATATAAAATGCAGAATGGCTATAGGAAGAAAAGCGTTTCTGAAGAAGCGAAATTTGTTGATACCAACATTATTTTAAATGTTAGGAAGTCCTTTCTGAAAGCATTTGTCTGGAGTCTACATTGTATGGGAAACAAACATGGACGATAAGGAGTTCATACAAAACGACGATAGACACTTTCGAAATGTGGTGCTGCAGACGAATTATGAAGATTAGATGGGTAGATTACGTAACTAATCAGGAGGCGCTCAACAGAATTGGGAAGAAAAGTAGTTTGTCATATCGAGACTACGAGAAGGGCACGTAGGTGCGACACATTCTGAGACATCAAGGATTCATCAATTGACCATTGGAAGTAAGTGTGTGGGTAAAATTTGTAGAGGAAGAGTGAGGAACGAACACAGTGAGCAGATTCAAAAGGATGTAGGTTGCCGTTCTTCTTCTCAGATGAAGAGGCTTGCACAAGATAGGGTTGCGTGGAGATCCGCATCAAACCAGTCTCCGGATTGAAGACAACAACAACAACAACTTTTACCCAAACAAATATGATGGAACTTTGGGTAATTAATCAGTGGGAGGGGTGCTTAAAAAGTATCTTTTTTTTTAAGAATGAGACAACTTCATAGATGTTGGTTTACCCCCCTACCAGACACTCCAGACATTCGAATGACATCAACTTGGCATTTGAGCTCGTTGCACACTGTAGCACATCAGGCACAACAGTTTGCAGTGCTGCAATTATTTATTCCTTTATTTTCTTAGTGTTAACTGATAGAGAAAGTCGGAACATATCTTTTTAAAAATATCACAGTGGGTAAGGTCAAGATTTGTTGGAGACCAATGTTCTCTTGCGAATTGCGTGGCGAGCGATCCACTGCTTTTGATACCTTTCGTTCAAATGAACAGGTCATATAAGTGTGCCCATCCTGCTGAAATATGATTTGACGCTTCTTGAAGTTGAGGGAATAAATTGTGCAACATTTCGAGATGTACCCAGATGCAATTGTATATTCGAAGAAAAATGAACCAAAAACATTATTGATTTAAATGGCACAGAAAACGTTCACCTTCATGCGGAATTGTTTTTCGCGGATTCTGAGTGCCACATGTATGGTGATTGTGCCGATTAACATTCGTGTTTGTGTGAAATGTAGCTACATCGTTAACACTGCATTCGAAATCAACCACTCATCTGTTACCATTTACTCCAGGAGAAACTCCCAGAACTCGAGTCTTTCTACCTTACCATAAGGTTGCCTCACTGACCTTTTCATTAGAACTGTCAAAATGCTCGGTTGTGGAATCTGCAGCTTCCTTTCAGGCAGGTCCATTTTCTTGGACTAGGAGCTCTAGATTCGTCCAGTAGTGCTACCTATCCACAATTGCTCATCCTCTGTGAATTGTTCATACCAGTGTTTGATACCTATCAGAAGGATAAACACCACACTTTGCTCGAAATGAACGGCTGAACCGTCGTCCATTCACGTGTGCCGTACTCGACAACACAAAAAGCTTTTTGTTGAGCAGTCGTCATCTTCTAATTAAAAACAAGCCAACATCGCTCCTAGCGACCAAATGAGTAACAAAATATAAATTCAGACCATCAGACCGATGACAGAAATAACTTACTTAGCTCTCGTTTTTTTTTTTTTTTTTCTCTGTAGAGGTTTAGATTTTCAGTGTGGTGTTCATTTTTAATCACCGCGTGTATTACACGTTGCACTGCACTTACACCAAACAGTTAACAACAACATCACTGACATGGTCGTCATGCTCGTGGTTATCAATATTGTCAATGTTGCACCATCATTGTCATTAATGTGTTTATCATACGTATTATCGTGCTTCAAAAAAGAGCCACTTCTGTCGATTTTCTTTCATATTAACACCGTAACAACTGATTTCTTTAGTTTTCTGCTGTTGCCAGTATAAGAAGTTTAGTATCTCATTCAGTTTCCGTACAGGCTAGAGATGTCGTATTTCTTCAGAGAAATTCACTAAAGCGATAAGACAAATGCCTGTACTTCACAGTTGAGGTATTCAATCCTCTTGCACACGACTGCCAATTTTAGTTTACTTGCATTGTTGATGCGCGCATCCACAACGAAATTCTGCAGTCCTCAGGAGGTTAAAATGAAGGGTAGACGGCTTCGACTATGCCTAAAGAAGACGTCAGTTTATCAGTCATTTTGAGGAGTCTTACAAGATTATTTTTCCGTTAAAACCTAATGCTCGTCCTAAGCTCTTATCATAATTGCGTTGAACAGTAAGTCCCGAGAATGCACTTAGAAAACTATATACATGGTGCGTCTGAAGGGTTACTAACAAAATATCTATACTGGCTGTTAAATAAATCGCCATTCGGTACAATACACTTGTGACAGCGGTTGTACAACTGTTGGAAACTGTCAGCAAACCCTTCTTGTGGAATCGCTAGAAGCATTGAGGTCACGAATTATTGGATCTCCGGCAACCGCTCAGACACACAGATCTTACTCACCGCTTCAACACCATACACTTGCATCAATATTCCACGGGCCTCCGTCGCCGTTTTGCCTAATTTTAAACAAAACTTGATGTTAACAAGTTGCTCCATAATGCGCTACATGTCGCAGCGACTCGAGTTCTCACACTGACCCTGTTATCTGAATGGCCGCTTCACTGCAGTGGTTTGCAAGGTAGGGGGAGCTTGTTGACATGTGACTCATGTGTATATGTGCGGGCACCTCATCCTCGCCATAGCGGTTTTTTAAAATGTGGAAGCATTCACCGAACTTTTCAGGACTCGGCCGCGCTGGCCGAGGGGACTGAGGCGCTCCAGTCACGGTCTGCACGGCCACTACGGTCGGGGGTTCGAATCCCCCCTCGGGCATATTTGTGCCGTCCTTAGTGTTAGCTAGTTCGTAAATAGTTTGTAAGTTTAGGGACTGATGACCCCGTAGTTAAGTCCCATAAGCTATACAAACATTTAACTTTTCAGGCGCACCTTGTACTTCCTTCAGGGAATACTCAGACATTTAAAATTTAATTTTAAACGACCGTTTCCAGCCATGGAGTGTGGTGCGCATTTTTTTTTTTTTTTTTTTTAAAGAACAGCCGAACGTTTAATTTCTGTGTTAAGTCATCTCACGGAGCAACATTGCAATATGAAGTTCCCAAAGACTCAACATGATGGATGTAGACCTGACTTTTCAGCCAAGGAGAGTCACCCTGCCTGCTGACCTCCTTGTACGCTCCATCTGTGTCCACTCTTTCGTTGTAGTTGTTGGTTATCAAATGTTTGTACGGCTTATGGGACTTAACTACGGGGTCATCAGTCCCTAAACTTACAAACTACTTATGAACTACCTACGAACTAGGACGGCACAAATATCCATGCCCGACGGGGTATTCGAACCCCCCGACCGTAGTAGCCGTGCAGACCGTGACTGGAGCGCCTCAGTCCCCTCGGCCACCGCGGCCGGCACGAAGACATTCATTTAGGATTTATGTCGTTGAAGAATAACGTGTTGAGAACAAGGCCTTCCGTGTCACTTATCCTCCGTACAGTCCTGTTTCCCTTTAGTCAGTTACTTGGTATTCTCACGTTGAGAAGAGAACGGTTTTAATTACCAGTTCGCTCATTTTAGTTCAGGTTTTCCGTGCCTTACCTAGGAAAGGCTGCAGAGAGGTTCCTTCAAAAGTGGCACAATCAAGAGCTTCGCTTTGTGTTTGCGCGTCTGAGCGAACCATTGATCCCCGGTGGCTTCCGTGTTGCCTCGATCGACAAACTTCATGGTAAATTTCGTATTTTTTATATTTTTTCCGACAGTTTTCCGACTGCGCAGCTTACAAGGACATCTTCAGACCCTGAGATCTGTTAACCAGTTAATTAAATAAACTCGTAGTACGTACACAAAATTGTGCCTTTGATGTAGATATGATGATCTACAAAGAACCGACGGAAGGATGAATGAAAATGCCGTCTTTTGTCTTTGCCTTTGTTTGGGTTAAATACAATCAGCTGTATATATGAACTCATAAAAATTTGACATGTGTTATATGGTAATATTTTCTATTCCTCCTGGAACAGCTTATAATCCGCAGGATCTTAGTTGAAACCACCAAATTTATGACCCCTCAGGGCCTCAGCATTAACTTGCGGAGTACGGGCTAGGCGAACCCGGGGTCCTGAGCTGGGGACTGGTAAGCGCAGCCGTAACCTCTGGGAACGCTTTAGCGACCACCGTGTGGCGCGGTGGTGGAACGTTGTGTGTACCAGCGAGCTCAGAATAACATAGAGAGGCTGTATCGCCTACATCAAAACAGGCAGTGAAGCCACGACATCCATCTTGGATGGGTGTAGAAACGAAGTTGGGCCGATAAACGCATCGTTCTTCAAATGGCGCTCGTTTCAATTACACGGTCATTTGAACCCTGTAGGATGGGAAAAAATATCATATTTTTCAAGCAGACAGGTGAATACTGAAGGAATGCAACAGTGTTTTTGGCAGGTACAGTACGTATTGTGTTTGTATACAAATAATAATTGAAACTATTACTTTTATATGAAATAAAAATTACGACATGATAAAGTTAGTCGCTTGCCACTTTTTTTGTCGGGAAATTTTCGTCAGTGAGAAAATTGTAGATAATGAACATTTCTTTTTATTTGAACGACTTTTTTATAGCTCCTCTGGTTTTCTTACAAATTTGGATACAATAGAGCGGTGGAACCTTTCAGATTCTGCTAGTTACTTTCGGCGCGAATTATCGAGGAATTCTCGCGTGCTCTAGAGAAGTTGTCGACAGTGGAGGTTGATCGTACAATGAAGCATTTATCAGAGTAGTAATCGTTGTCTTCTGTATTTGCAAGGAAGAATTTGTAGTCTGGCGTCATGTAAACTGCTTTTACAGTGGCGTAAATATGGGAGGGGGGGGGATGAGGGGGATAGAACCTCCCCCCCCAGAACCCGGAAAGAAAAGAAAAAAAAAGAGGAAAAAAAAAGAGAGAGATGAGGAAAAAACTCGTATAACAGCAATCTGGTAAAGGTAAAGATTTGAAACTTGGGGCGTTTTACCATAAGCTTTCATTGGATGGGAGTGAATTGGTTTCTTCAACGGGAGTGGTAGACAGTAGTCTGTCTGACTAAAATTTTGCTCGTCAAGCAGATCTATCCCCCCCCCCCCAAAAAAAAAAGCCAAGCCCTAGTTACGCCACTGTTCTTTTATATGTAGTGAATTATTATTATTACTAGCAGTAGTACTAGTAGTAGAATGTTTCACAGAAGACGAAAATCATAGGATTACTATTAATTAGACACGAAACTAAAACTTCATTCTTACCAAAAACAAGTTTGCATTCGTATTTATACTTAAATGAAAAGGAAACACTTCAACAAATTACACCCAAAAGGTATTACAGACATTTACGTATTGCGGAAAAAAGTTTCGGCAGAGCTTACAGTACTTTCGGCTTTAACCAGCGTGAAGTGCCTACAAGGATTTCAGCTTCCATGCTTATAAGTTCAGCTTCAAGCTCTGGCACTTTTGAATATAGCTATCTCAATTTACGACTACAATATTACCTGTTGCTTCCTCTGTCCTGATACTCTTCAAAAGTTCGCATAGTATTAATTGTGATGGATATTGTATCTTGTCGGAGTCAGCATTAAAAATTTCGGTTTTCCGATACTGTCAGACAGTTTCCGGTACTATCCAACCTATTTACCGAATTTCCTTTTACGTTGTTTGAATAGATGGTATACGTATATACGTATGTGGATAGCATACGTATATACACTACTGGACATAATTCTGGATACTTTGTTATAGGTCGGACTCAACCAAATATCACAGGATATTTTCTGTGATTTGAAGAAGTCTTTCATTTCGTTGCGTGAGGGAAATTTCTTCAACTTGTTAGCTGCCTATTCAGTGAAGAGTTATTCCTACGCTCAAGAAAAGGATTGATTGTTCACATTCTAAGAGTAGTTGAGCTGTAACTTTACGTGAGGAAGGTGATGCGGGCAATAGCAAAGCTTACGTCACTAAAGAGGATAAGGAAGGGACCGGTCTTTAACCTTGCACATGATTCGATGTGTGGAACCATAAACACATTTATTACACTTATAATACATTCATGCACCTTAAATCACACTGAATCATTAGTAGTAGGCAGTGTTCCTGGTCGTTTGACAATATTAAGTGATATTGTAATAAAACATTCCTCATAAAATACAGAAACCATCAGTGAATAAGTAACAAGTTAAAATTCTTGAAACAACTCTAGGGTGACCGGTCCCCTCCTTAAGCACAAATTTAAACAGAACAATATAACTATACATGCAAACTTACACCCTTGTAATAAGGAAATCTAAATATATAAGGTTAATTGAACCAAAGGCGTACACGTCGCCTGGGTGCAACAGCCCAGGATTTATAACTCCAATATAAATTAATGATCAGTAAATCTTAATAGTTGCATGTGCAGTTCGGAACACCCAGCAGAGACTTACTCCAAAGGAAACCAATAACATCGCTAGTACCAAGCACAAGTTAAAAAATCAATCAATAAATTATTAAATAAGTAAATTAATAAATTCGAAGAAAATACGAATTGTCCACACTTAGGCTCACTGACAAGAGGGAATCAGCGTCAGAGCGGACACCTCCGAGAATTTGACGTGAGCATAATAACTAGAGAACTTGTACAAACACTTGGCAAAGGCTGAATGTTCGTGCCCACTAGAACTCTAGCAAACATACAATGAACTTTGCTCAAGGCGTCCACCCATATGTTCAAGTACAGTGAACTTAAGACGGGTCTCTTAATACGGCCACTAATTCTAATGTCAGTCAGGGGACTGGGCCGCGCACGTTACGCAAACAAGATAAAACCACGATCGCCACCTGCCCATGGAGTATGCGAGAAACAACAGTTAACACGCTGGTCGTGGGGTGATGGACAGCACAACCGCCGAAGTTCAAATACCAGGAATCTCACCGTCAGTCTGCGTCAATTTCCATGCACTCAACACAGCCAGCATCTCGTGTGCCCAAGGGTCTCTCTCTCTCTCTCTCTCTCTCTCTCTCTCTCTCTCTCTCTCTCTCTCTCTCTCTCTGCCGCGGTGGAGTAGCCGAGCGGTCTAAGGCATCTCGCTGCGGAGCACGCGGCTGCTCACCATGGAGGTTCGAGTCCTCCCTGGGGGACGGGTGTGTCTCTTTGTCCTTAGGTTACTTTACCTTAGTTTAAGTAGTTTGTAAGATACGGACTGATGACCACGCAGTTTGGTCCGCTAGATTTACAAACATTTGAACATTTCTCTCTCTCTCTCTCTCTCTCTCTCTCTCTCTCTCTCTCTCTCTCTCTCTCTCTCTCTCTCTCTCTGCGTAATTTTCGTACACAATCCAGGGGCGTGAAGAAAAACTGACACAACACGCGGAATTAGCGAATCCAAAATGATTTATATAACGGAATTCGAAAACATCGAAAATATATCTATTACAGCGGAATTCGAACCACAGAATTAATGGCTGTGAGGCCAGAAAGTTTCCACCTGAGCTACACCGATATATGCTGCAACTCGTTTAATTGTTGGTACTTACGTGTACTTCAAAAACTTCGAATTTGATTTTCTCCAGAATTTTTGAGAGTTTCGTCGAATGGCTTCGGCTGATTGTTATTTTAGTTCTGAGGTTCACATACCACAAATGTCAAAAAATTCTAAAATGTTACGTGTGGTCTCCTTGTTAGTGTTCTCTTTTCTACTTAGCTTTTACAATAGTAATCGTATGGTGCCTGTTCTTTTATAAAACCTCTGACAATAAAATTTGGTGAATAGTCCTGTAACATTAACATTGATAAACTATGAACTATAGTTACCTTACTCTCCTTCGAAACAGTCACCTCGTTGCTCGCCGTCTGAGGTTCGGGACTTCCATTGGTCACGGGTAGGTGTGTTGTCCTCAGATTAGTTTAACTCAAATTGTTTTAATGTTTTAGTAATTATGGGTGCTGGAAGGAACAAACGTCAGCTCGTGACCCCGTCAGCCGCACTGAATGTAAACAGGAGAGGCCTCGACACGACGGACATGACGTCAATCTTCACACCGGTCCGTCCGCACACACACTGTCACCTCGCACCACTCGCCAGGCCGACCGTGCACCGCGCTCCCTCAAATGTTTGTATAGCTTATGGGACTTACCGACGGGGTCATCAGTCCCTAAACTTACAAACCACTTATGATCTACCTTATACTAAGGACGGCACAAACATCCATGCCCGAGGGGGGATTCGAAACCCCAACCGTAGTGGCCGTGCAGACCGTGACTGGAACGCCTCATTCCCCTCGGCCACCGCGGCCGGCCGCGCTCCCTTCCGGCGAAGATAACAGCACCGCGAGAGAAGGCAAAGTCCTAGCGCAAGCCGATTGATCGATCTCGCACAGCTATCCGGCTCAGAAGGGTACACGTGTGAAGAGATTCCAGCAAGACTGGGTGGTGGTGCTACTAAGTCGGGTGTAAGGAAGGTGTGTAAACGTTATAAGACGACCAACAGTACTAAAACTGCTCCTAGAACTCGGCGAAAACCTGTACTTTCTTCTTAAGATGACGGAAGAATTGGCCACCTTGCGTTACTAGACCGTCGGCCATCTTCAAAACAGGTTAGCGAAGTTTTAAAAGCTCTTCAATCTCCGTGTTTGCTTACAAAATAAATTTGCTTTATATGTAAGGTCCGCCTTGAGCAAACACAATTTTTTTTTTATTTGTCCCATAGATGTTTCGCCGGCGTTGCAGCATCATCAGTGGGATGTTTTAATTCGTATTGTCTTAATACCACATGTGGTTATTCCACTCACAAAACGTCACTGATATTTTTTGACAGTTTGTCATTTTGGTGGATATGCGTTGTTTTTCGTGTTGTGGACAGGCGGGCCCTACATATAAAGCAAATTTAGGTTAGCGAAGTGCTGGAATCAGCTGGAGACACCATTACTGACAGAACCGTCCGAAGAAAATTGTTGCAAACGGTTTGCCAGTCAGGAGGCCAAGAAAAAAGCCTTATATTAATGCAAAACAAAGGGAAAACGCGTGAATTGGGCTCTGGAGCGCAGAACACGGACTGATGTGGAGTAATTAAGAGTGATGGGATTCGTGTTTCAATATTTGGAAGTGATGGTATCAAATACGTGCGTCGTCTATATGGCGAAGATTTGTTATCAGAATGCTCAACCGTCACTATGGTACATCCAGTCGCGCTTCATTCATGGCTCGAAAGATGTCATGTGAGAAAATAGCAAGCTTTCACACGAACGATGTTTGTTAAACCCTTAGCTTTAGAAACATCTGTAGGTTAGTTCAGAAACTGTGAGTGTTGCGATGTTTTGAGTATCATTTTCGAGTTCACGAGGTCGAGATACATATAGAACTCCGGTGTTTTCGAGAAAAAGTTTTTTGCTACTTTTCCGTGGCCTAGCGCAAGTGATTCAGCCGCTGACGTAACTGGTCTCGTACCCGCAGCCGGTAGCGGCAGCTCCTGTGGCGGAAGCCGCAGCCGCAGCCGTCGCATAGTCTCAGAGCACGCCGTGGGCTTCGGCGAGGTCGGCCCAGACCACAATGGCGCCGCTTTCCGACTCCCGCTGCGACAAAGTGCCGTCCTAACTGTGCCAAGGTCCCTCCCCAGGCAGAGGGTCGCGGCCACCCACCACTGCAAACACAGCCGTTACGTCACTACACAACAAGTCCAGTTTTTTACCAGAATAACCTGGAGAATTTTAGATACCATCCGAAAATCTACAGGAATTGCTTACATTGGAAATGTTCAAATATTGATGAAAGGTAGAGAGCGAAAATTCTGCGGGAAGAGAGGTTGGCTACCATACAGATAAAGAGCAATGGGAATGGGACAGTGTACAAATGTTTTAATCATACCTAATAGTAAAAGTGCAGAAAATTGACATAAGTAATTCACATAATATGCATATATTCCTCAAACTGGGTAACAAACAAAATGAGGTGTCACAAGGTGCAGTCTTGGGCCCTTTTCTGTTCTTAATATATATTAATGACTTGCCATTCTATATCCATGAAGATGCAGAGCTGGTTCTTTTTACTTATGAAACAAGTATAGTTACCACACCTAACAGACAAGAACTAACTGAAGAAATTGTAAACGATGTCTTTCATTAATGGTTCTCAGCAAATGTACGTGATACAATTTTGATAAAACACAGTACATACAGTACATAAATTCTTAGGTGTATGCATTGATGAGAGGGTGAACTACTTATGCTATTAGGGTAATTGCAAATTTTGGTAATATACGTGTCAGCAAATTAGCTTACTATGTTCATTCTCTGCTTTCGTATGGCATCATTTTCTGGGGTAATTCATCACTGTGTAAAAAAGTATTCATTGCAGAAAAGCGTGTAATCAGAATAATTGCTGGAGCCCACCGAAGATCATCCTGCAGACACTTATTTAAAGAGCCAGGGATCTTCACAGTAGCTTTTCACTTATGAAATTTGTTATTACCAATCCCACCGAATTCAAAAGCAATAGCTGTGTACATAACTACAACATTAGGAGAAAGAATGATCGTCACTATTCAAGGTTAAATCTAGCTTTGGCACAGAAAGGGTTCAATTATGCTGCCACAAAAGTCTTTGGTCACCTACCAAACAGCAACAAAAGCCTGGCAGATAGCCAACTAGCATTTAAAAATAAAAGAATTTCTGAATGGCGACTCCTTCTACACTATAGATAAATTTTTAGATATAAATTAATAAATGAGAAAAAAAGAATTAAAAAATTAAAAAAATATTGTCATGTAATATTTAGCACAAAGTAATAATTTGTAAAGATACCTTTCATTACCCTGACAGGTTCCACATCATTACGCACCATTTCCTTGTTTCTGATTTACACAGTCCTATCTTATTTATCGGATTTTTGAATTTTTCGATATTTATTGTACGCGAAGTTCAGAAGAATCAGCCAAAGCCAGTCGACGCAACTCTCAAAAATTCTCGAGTACATCTACTTTGAAGCTTTTGAAGTACACCTAACTACCAATTATGAAATCAGTTGCGGCATCTGTTGTTCATAATTGATGTTTACTCTTTTACTGTATATAGAAGAATGTATCAGAAATGGTGGTTGCGTTCTGGCCTTGGTAATTTTTACGAAAAATTGAAGTATTTTTGTTTATTTGTAATTTTCTTTGCTTCTTAGAAGTTTTTTTTAATAATGACGGTTTCAATCAAAAACACATAAGTTACTTTTTCTACAGTATTGGCTTCACTATTAATTGACGACGGTAGTCTTTGACTATTCAGTTTCTGAAGAGCTAGAACGCTGTTTTTGGATATCATCTCCATAGCTACTAATTGTTTTCCTAGCAGCTAATGCAATCAATCATGGTTTTAGGTGGCGACAAGGTGCTCAGCTCGTCTACATACACATAAACAAAAATGATACAATACGCGGAATTAGCGAAACCAAAATGATTTTTACAAATGAATTCGAAAACATTGAAAAAATATCTATGACAGCGGGATTCGAACCAACGAATAAATGGTTGTGAGGCCAGAAAGCTTCCACTTGAGCTACACCGATATATGCTGCAACTGGTTTAATTGTTGGTACTTACGTGTACCATAAATATCAAAAAATCGAAAATCTAATACCCACGTAGTCACCTTGTCAGTATTCTCTTTTCTACTTTGCTTATACAATAGGAAGCTTATGGTGCCTGTTCTTTTATACAACCTCTGACAATAAAATTTGGTGAGTAGTCCTGTAACATTAACGTAGATGAACTATAGTTACCTCACTGTGCTTCGAAATAGTCACTTCGTTGTTCGCCGTCTGAGGTTCGAGACTCCCATTGGTCACGGGTAGGTGTGTTTTCCTTAGATTAGTTTAACTCAAAAATGTTCTAATGTTTTAGTAATTATGGGACCTAACTGCAGTGGTCATCAGTCCTCAGGCTTACAAACTATTGAAACTAAATTATCTCAAGAACAACACAGTCACCCAATGCCAGAGGGAGGAGCCGCAGCGGAATGGCCGACGCCGGCTGCGGTGGCCGAGCGGTCTGCGGCGCGCCAGTCACGCTCTACACGGCCACTACGGTCGGTGGTTCGAATCCCCCCTCGGGCATGGATATTTGTGCCGTCCTTAGTATTAGCTAGTTCATAAGTAATTTGTAAGTTTAGGGACTGATGACCCCCATCTACAAACATTTGAACATTTTTTGGTAGCAAGATAAATTCTGATGGCCGAAGTAAAAAAGATATAAAATGCAAAACGGCTAAGGGAAGAAAAGCGTTTATAAAGAAGCGAAACTTGTTAACATCCAATATTAATTTAAATGTTTGTAAGTCCTTTCTGAAATTGTCTGGAGTGCAGCATTGTATGGGAGTGAAACGTGGACGATAAGGAGTTCAGATAAAAACATGGTAAAAGCTTTTGAAATGTGGTGCTACAGACGAATGATGAAAATTAGATGGGTATATCACGTAACTAATGAGGAGGTGCTTAACCGAATCGGGGAGAAAAGGAGTTTCTGGCATATCCTGACTAAGAGAAGGGATAGATTGGTTGGACACATTCTGAGACATCAAGGAATTGTCAACTTAGCATTAGAAGGAAGCGTGTCGGTTAAAAATCGTATAGGGTGACCGAGGGACGAATATAGTAAGCAGATTGAAAAGGATGTAGGTTGCCGAACGTATTCTCAGATGAAGAGACTTGCACAGGACAGGGTAGCGTGGAGAGCTGCATCAAACCAGTCTGCGGACTGAAGACAACAACAAAAACAGTTGTTACACCACTTTTACAAACGAAATTGTACATATGAAGAAAATAACATGAACGGAAATGATCAGTTAATCTTGAATATAGAATATTTCCAATAACTTTAGCAAAAACTGTTGGCACACAAATAAGTCTAATGTTGTCTACACTATCCCTTTCTCCGTTTCTATGAGGTGCTTTCACTGCTCAGTACCGTAATCCGCCAGGAAACTAATCATCATCATCATCATCATCATTAGAGATTGATTATGACTTTCAGCGATCAGTCTGGAGCATAGCACCTCTAGCAAAATTCCTCCATGATCCCCTATTCAATGCTAACATTGATGCCTCGTCTGATGCTATGCCTTTTACTTCAAAATCATTTCCACCGAATCTAAGTACTTCTGCCTCGACTCCTCTTACCCTCCGCTGCTGAGCTCATGAGTCGCTTAGGTAACCTTGCTTCTCCCATGCGTGTAACATGACCCCACCATCTCAGTCTGTTCGTTCTAACTGCTTCGTCTAAGGTGATCATTCCCAGTTTTTCTTTGATTTCCTCATTATGGACACCCTCCTGTCATTGTTCCTATCTGTTAGTACCTGCAATCATTCTTGCTACTTTCATATCTGTAACCTTTACCTTATGAATAAGGTAACCTGTACCCACCCAACTTTCACTCTCATACAACAAAGCTGGCCGAAAGATAGAGCGGTGCACTGCTAACTTGGTACTTACTTCCTTCTTGCAGAAGAGAGTAGATCTTAGCTGAGCACTCACTGCATTAGCTTTGCTACACCTCGATTCTAGTTCTTTCACTATGTTGTCAACCTGTGAGAAAATACATCCAGGTACTTGAAACTGTCTACCTGTTCTAACTGTAGGAAACTGATCATACCTACAAGATGTATTACAGATTTCGCTAAGTACTAGGCTAACAGATGTGGAACGGTAGTTGAGTATTCTACTACATACCCTAATACCCATGACAGTCTTATATAATTATTGACTCAATCTCCCCCTAGTGAGTATCATGAAGTACTATTTCAGGTGTCAATCTCGGAGTATACTATTTATAGATTTCATCTGATGATGGGATCTGCGCGGTATTTACAAAAAGTATAGCCTTTTAAGTACATGTTTTTTTCCAATAACGTTTTCTATAAAGGTGTAGGTTTTAATTTGCATAGCAGTCACCTCATCTGGGGTTTCCGCGACTTACCTAAGAGAGCCTGCGGCGCGGCCCCTTCTAAAGTGCCACGGTCAAGTGCTGCCCTTTGTCTATGCGCGTCTGAGCGAACCATTTATCTGCAATGGCTGCCGTGTTAACTGGACCATAGCTGTTATGGCGGACTGCCAAGGTCTGGTGGTAGCGGGGAACGCCTCTCTCTCTCCTCTGGCAAGAATAATGCGTTGGTGATGGTGCTGACACAAGCAAGAGGCTGACTCAACTCTGGGCAATGTACAATAAAGTAAAAATCAGTGCCGAATAAACAAAAGCAATACTTTTCACACCCGACTTCGACCGGAAATTGAGACGCATCTCCAGAGAGTTCATCAGAGACGAGTGTGATAGGGGAGTGTGATAGGACCGCTATTATTTTCTATCTATATAAATGATCGGATGGACAGAGTAACTTATAATTTGCGGCTGTTTGCTGTTGATGCTGTGGTGTATGGGAGGGTGTCGTCTGTAACTGACTGTAATAGCATACAGGATGACTTAGACAAAATTTCTAGTTCGTGCGAAGAATGGCAGCTATCTCTCACTGTAGAAAAATGTAAGGTGATGCGCATGAGTAGAAAAAACAATCCCATAATGTGCGAATACAGCATTAGTAGTGAGCTTCTTGATGCTGTCGCGGAGTTCAAATATCTAGGCGTAACATTGCAGAGCGATATGAAATGGAACGAGCATGTAAGGACAGTTGTAAGGCGGACAGCCGACTTCGGTTTATTGGGAGAATTTTGGGAAGATGTACTTCACCTGTAAAGGAGACCGCGTATAAAACGCTTGTACGACCACGTCTTGAGTATTGCTCAAGTGTTTGGGACCCGCTGCAGATCAGTTTAAAGGAATACATAGAGGCGGTTCAGAGGCGAGCAGCTAGATTTGTTACCGGTAGGTTCGACCAATGCGCGAGTGTCACGGAAATGCTCCGGCAACTCAATTGGGGATCGCTGGAAGAAAGACGACGTTCTTTTCGTGAATTTCTGTTAAGTAAATTTAGAGGGCCGGAATTTGAAGCTGAGTGTAGTACGATCTTGCTGCCGCCTACTTACATTTCGCGTAAAGATCACAAAGACAAGATAAGAGAAATTAGGGCTCGTACGGAGGCATATATGCATTTGTGTTTTCCTCGTTCAATTTGGGAGTTGAATAGGAAAGGAAATAGCTTACGGCGAATTGCGGAGTATGTATGTAGATGTAGATGTAGGGGGCACCAACATAGAGTGGAATGACAAGATAAAATATCTAGGTGTCACAATACACAAAGGCCTTTACTTCGAACACCTTGTAGAAAAGAAGATCAGGATTTCCAAAACCATACACATGCTTTATCTTATTTTTACAAGCAAGAATAAGCGCCATAAGAGAAAGCCCCAACTCTACCAGAAGAAAAGTTCAGAAATGCCAACACAATAGACATGCTATATCCTATTTTTACAAGGAAGGATATGCGCCATAGGACAAAGCTCCAACTCTACCAGGCCATCAGTCAACCTATGATGGGGGACGACGTACAAATCGAACCTCAAGATACTACAAAGTTTACAAAATCGATCCCTCAAGTTAATTCTAAAATCTCCATGGTGGACAAGTACTGTCATTATTCATAACGAAATGGGCATGCCGTATGTGGAACAACAAATCAAGGACAGAATAAGGATTGACAAGCTCAGACCTAACCAACCTCGATTTCAAGAAGTAGGTATTGTAGCTCCAGCAACATGCCACAAGGCACGAGTACCACTATCGATAATACATGAGTAAAGTATAGGAAATCCAAGTACGGTGGCCTGAAGGGCCAAAAAGTGCCCAATGTCCCCCAAAAGCTTCAAATAAATGGTGCCCCCAGCTAATTAAACCTTACCTCTCACAACCAAAGTGCAGCCTCAGAAGGAGGAGAGGGAGCAAGAGGCTCATTTACTGTCCCAGGGTGCTATGCCATCAGGGTTAGGACGTGAGGACGCAATATACCTGTTACATTTTACAATGCCGTTATGTCTGCCCAAGCATGACTAGAGGCGACCTGAACTGATATCCTATGGCTCCCTGCCGCATGATGCGAGGGGTTACGCTTGTGTGGGTCTGCACAATATTGGCAGGATCTGTCTTCTGCCCTTGACACCACCAAACTGCAACACCATGCTTCGTGAACAAGGTACCGCACCTAACACCGCCGTTGCTGTTCTGGTGATTCATGGGTAGAACTTCAGTCCGACAGATGCGAGCCGTCAGAACACTGAGAGAAGTCATAGGCTGCTGTATCCCCAGGACATGTTCGAGCATAATGGGTGCTGATGTCGTGGGATACCGAATTTCTCTGCGCACCATACTACTGTCATTCCTCACGGTGATGTTTCTTGATCGACTGTAACCGGTACGACGTGAATCAGTGCCTTCCTGTACCCACTGATTCCAACACGGCGCCGCTGTGACATCTGATCGGCTCACATGTCTGACAGTCCCACGATACGGACACCGGTTTAAACGCTTGTGCCCAAGAGATAAGTAGTATTTTTAGCCACATATGTAATAGCTCTCTAAAGCAGGGTATTTTTCCTGTTAGACTGAAATACGTTAACGCTAAACCGTTGCATAAGAAACGGATACGTCTGACGTCAGCAACTACCGCCCAATCTCACATCTGACAGCTTTACCCAAAATCATTGAAAAAGTAATGTATTCTCGAGTAACATCACATACTAGTAAAAATAAACTTCTAACAAAATGTTTGGTTTTCAGAAAAGCTTTTCAACAAAAAATGCTATATATTTTTTCACTGGTGAAATAATAAATGCTCTGAATAACGGGATCACCCATTGCAATTTTTTCTGATCTCTCAAAGGCTTTTAATAGTGTAAATCAGGCAATTCTTCCAGATAAGCTTAAGTATTGTGATATGATTTGAACACTGCACAGATAGCTTAAATCATACTTGAGTAGAAGTGTTCTGCAAGTTGATATAAGTAGTTAACATGAAACTTCCTGGCAAATTAAAAGTGTGTGTCAGAACCGGGACTCGAACCTTCGCTTTTCGCGGGCAAGTGCTCTACCACTGAGCTATCCCGAAACGACTCACGGTCACTGGTAGAGCGCGTGCCTGCAAAAGGCAAAGGTCCCAGGTTCGAGTCCCGGTTCCAGCACACAATTTTAATCTGCCAGGAAGTTTCATATCAGCGCACACTCCACTGCAGAGTTAAAGTTTCATTCTGGAAGCGGTTCACATGACATGCAAGAAACAGCTAATTCCTCTAACTGGGGAATTACCAAAGTGGGGTCCCACAAGGTTGGGTCTTGGGTCCTTTGCTGTTCTTAATATTAATGACGCCCCATTGTATATTTACGAATATTCTTTTCACCGACGATACAAGTATAGCTATCCCGCCTAACAAACAGGAATTAACTGATGAAATTGTAATGATTTCTTTCAGAATATTGTGAAGTGGTTCTCTACAAATTGATATTTATATTAAATGTTAAATCATAACTTTGGAACAGAAAGGGATGAATTTTGCTACCATTAAAGTCTTTGGTTACTTACCAAGTAGCATCAAAAGTCTGACAGTATTTAAAATGAAATTAAAATAATTTCTGAATGGCAACGACTTCTACACTTTACGTGAATTTTTCGATAAAACTTAGTAATTTCGCTAAAAATACATAAAAAATAATTTTTAAAATAAAAATCTTTAAAATATCGAGTGTCATCTATAGACACTATTATTAAACTGACACTTTCCACATCATCGCGAAAGTCGTCTTTATTATCTATGGAACAAATATTAATCTAATCTAAACCAAGAATCATGCAGTCTAACAGTGCGACTTTTGAGATTCATTTAGTTAGTGATAAATAGGCGGTCTAATGCATGTCTGAGATAAATGTTCAAATGTTTGCAAAGCTTGTGGGACTTAACTGTGGGTCATCAGTCCCTAAACTTACAAACTACTTATAAACAACCTTATACTAAAGACAACACAAACATCCATGCCGAGTGAGGATTCGAACCTCCGACGGGGAACGACCTCACGAATCGGAGCATAGCACCTCAGTGCGCTCGGTCACTCCGCCGCAGCTGTCTGAAACAGCGTAGGTGCTTCATACTATACGTAATCGTTTCGCTTCACGACAGAGCAATAACATCACGAATGTACTGTGGCGCGCGTCCTACACACAAGTGTTACACAGACAACAATGCTATACATCATCATCATTATAGACTGGTTATGCCTTTCAGCTTTCAGTCTGGGGCATAATCACCCAAATAAAATTTCTCACTGCTAACATTGATGCCTCGTCTAATGTTAACACTCTTACTTCAAAATCTCTTTTGATTGAATCCAAGAACTTTCTTCAAAAAAAAAAAAAAAAGAAAAAGAAAAAAAATGTTAAGCTTATGGGACTTAAACTACGGGGTCATCAGTCCCTAAACTTACAAACTACTTATGAGCTAGCTAAGACTAAGGACGGCACAAATATCCATGCCCGAGGGGGGATCCGAACCCCCGACCGTAGTGGCCGTGCAGACCGCGACTGGAGCGCCTCAGTCCCTTCGGCCACCGCGGCCGGCGAACTTTCTTCTTGGTCTATCTCGACTCCTCCTATCCTCCGCTGCCGAGCTTATGAGTCTCTTAGATAACCTCGCTACTTTTATATCATTCATAAAGTAACCTGTGTCCACCTAGCATTCACTTCCTTACAACAAAGTTTATCAACAGATAATTTAGTCTTGGTATTGACTCCCTTCCTGCAGAAGAGAATACACCCTATCTGCTCACTCAGTTCAGCATTAGGTTTGCTACACCTCGATGCCAGTTCTTTTACTACGTTGGCATTCTGTGATAAAATATATCGTAAGTACTTAAAACTGCCGACTTGTTCTAACTTTGTTACTCCTATTTGTCAGTCAGTCTGATTGCATATCTTTGCCACATAAATTATTTTCGTTTTATAGGTGCAGATCTTCCTAGTATATATTTGTTATCTAGCTCTGAAATATCAATTGCAGCCTTTCGAACAAATACGCTACAACAACTAAGTCGTCCGTATACGCGAGACAGCTTATTTTGTTTTCATCTATTTTAATCCCGGGCATCTATGCACTTTAAATTATTTTATACAACAATCGTTGACATCACAAGATGACGGCTGTGTAAAACATTTTTTGACCAGAAGATGATGGCAGAAACCATCGAAACCGGTCGTCAAAATAAAATTAAGTACTAGCGATCTTGGCTTTATCCGTTTTGGAACCTTATATTGGATCGCCTCCTCACAATATAAACGGACAAAGTTCTATTGAAAGGTTCGCGTGTTCGATTCCGCCCGGCGGCAAATATTTTTTGCTCCTTGGCAATGCGTACATTACTGACTTCACAATTAACCGCAACATAGCATCGGACGTCATAATTTAAAACAAGCGTATTTTCTTAATATGCGCAAGTTGCTGTCAAAATTATTGCTTCCCCTGTTTCTTCGATGAATATCACGCCGTTACATGTAATTGATCAATTGCAAAATAATGGAAGTATCGATTGACATACACTATGTCTTCAAGCAAGTTGTTTGTAGTCCCGAAATTCATTCAATTCCAATTTTTCTGCTTATATAAATTACTAAATAGCCTCTACGATGTTGCAGTTAATTGTGACATCAGTCTATATCAATTCTCTGCAAACTACTGTTAAGTGCATGGCAGACGGTACGTCCCACTGTATCAATTATTACGGTTTTTTTCTCTTCCATTCACGTACTGAGCGTAGGAAGAATGGTTGTTTAACTGCCTCCGTGCAAACTGTAATTTATCTAATCTAGCACACACGATCCATACGGGAACTACATGTATATGTACGCATTGCCAAAGAGCAGAAAAAAATGTACCGCCGGGTGAAGTTCAACCCGCGACCATCTCAATACGAATCCGATCTTTTACCGCTGAGCCAAACACCGCTTCCTAAACACGACGTCATAAGGACAGTTGATACGATGCATATGGTGATAGATCCTTATTAAACTTCCTTTTATATCCTACATGCTTCGCCATCCGGAGTTCCCAATTGGGGTACTTTCGTGTCTCACCACCCCCTACACGTACCAGAAATTTGAACAAATTCCACGATGACGAGTAGGCGTTCTCTCCTTGTAAGGGGCCTAACGCACACTGATTTTCGCCCAACTTGTATTTAACTAATTCTCGCACTCTGTCAACAATACCAGAGAATATTTTACCCACAACGCTAATTAAAGAGATCCAAATTCAAATGTTTGTAAATCTATCGGACCAAACTGCGTGGTCATCAGCCCGTAGCTTACAAACTACTTAAACCTAGGTAAACTAACCTAAGGACAAACACACACACCCATGCCCCAGGGAAGAATCGAACCTCCACGGCGAGCAACCGCGCGCTCCGCAGCGAGACGCTTTAGACCGCTCGGCTACTCCACCGCGGCTAAAGAGATCCTCTGTAGTTGTTACAATCTTTTGTTTCCATGTTGAAAATTGGCGTGTTTACCGCTTTCGTCCAGACAGACGGAACCTGTTTCGACCCTGCCATTTCAATTACCCTGTGTAACCACTTGAGATCTGGCATTCCACTGAATCAGATTTAAGTTCCGACTTAGTTCCATTTATCCCAACCGATGTATTGCACTGCAATCTGTTCAGCATTCTCTCGGCTTTCTCAAATGTGATCCTCTTTCCATAAACTTTCCTAGCTCGTTGTACCTGAAAAACCGCGGCTGATTAGCTGCGCGTGCTGGAGCGTCGTGTTGCGCTGCGCCTCGATCTTGATGTTTGTGTCGTCTTCAGTATAAGGTAGTTCATAAGTAGTTCGTAAGTTTAGGATTGATGACCCCGCAGTTAAGTCCATTAAGCTCTACAAACATTTCAACATTTATACCTGAAAATCGGACCCATCATACATTTCGTCATAAATGGGAAAATATTGGTCTACCCCTCCTAGGTGTACCCCCATTTTTTGCACACTCTCAAATACGTTATCTCCTTTTCCAGTTTTCCTCACTGACCGTGTTTGACTTCTGCACAAAGTGTGTTCTAAAGGTAGATTAACGGAAACTTTCAATTTTTTGAAAACCTAACCTAGTTAATAGCCGTCATATATTTGATAAAATGCATCTTTAATCATCAGCTGTTTATTAAATCCTTAAAAATGGACTAATTTCTGTCGTGCACCTTCATCATAGATAAACTACACAATAAAAGTAATTAATTTACACAATAAAAAAGAAAGTAATAACCAAAATAGCACCCAATAGGATGGAAAAGTGGAAGTATCAACTACTTCAAATAGTGTTATGTGTACTTATAAGGTATTAAAACAGATTAGTCTAATGCATTACATAAAACAGATCTGGCTGATAACAGCAGAAGACAATTTCACTAAAAATACTGTGGTCATACTGGATTATCCTATCAGACAAACAAACGTAAAAGACGAGAATGGACTGTGAACTGTGCACTCTGCTAACTACACGAGTCAAAGAACATCTGCATATATGCTATCGAAATTTGATAGTACAATTTCGGAGTTGTTCTTATGGGTCTACAGTATCTTGGGCTAAATAAACAAAGTTATATAGCGCAGTCATAAACAACTATTTCAGAAATTCGTGTGTATGAAAAGTTTACAACAACAAATAAAATGTGATACACTTAACAAACGTCAATAGCATAGGTTCGGATGGTCTTTTACTCAAGCAATTAGCACAGTGCACTCCTCATTATTCACAGTCCTTTCTCGTCTTTTATGTTTGTTTGACTGATAGGAAAATCCAGTATGACCATTGTATTTTTAGTGGAACTGACTTCTGCTGTTAACAGCCAGATTTATTTAATGTATTTGACTAATCTGTTTTAATACCTTGTAGGTATTTATAACACTATTTTAAGTAGTCATGGTACTTCCACTTTTCCATCCTATTGTATGCTATTTTGCTTCTTAGTTTCCTTTTTTATTGTGTACATTAATTACTTTTATTCTATACTTTTGTGTAGTTTATCTATGATGAAGGTCCACGACGAAACTTGTCGTTTTTTAAGGACTTAATAAACAGCTGATGTTTAAAAATGCATTTTATCTAAAAGAAACTTGTTTCTGACATTATGCCCAATTTTCCAATCCAGTACACCCCTATGTGTCACTAATGTCCTGTTTGCCTGTGCTAGTATGATCTTTATGTCTTTGATGGTTCGAGGTGTTTGGTTTTTTACTTTTTATTTTTTTTCTTCTTTCTTTGTGAATGTCATTGTCTTTGGGAGTACCTTTTCAAGGACTCTTTCATCAGTCGACAACGCGTCACCCTCTGAGGCTCAGAAGGGTCGCTCCCTGACCACCGGCAAGGCGTTTCCCTGGCTGCCTGTACGTGCTTGCCTGGCGACCTGACCTTCCCACACGACTTTCCACCAGTACACCTCTGTTTGCACGACACAGTTTTCGCCGAGAGTTATGCCGAAGTGCGTAATCCGAAAGCTGCGGTATCTCCCGACGGCCGGAGTCTTGGAAGAACGCAAACTATAGACTTAACGCAAGGTTGTCGGCGTACGTCGCAGGATTCTCCAAAACGTCGCTCTTGGCAGAGTGCGTACACCAGCATTCTGTCGCGTCATTTCAGAAACTCTGTGCTTTCTTAGTATGCCGCTTTCTAAAAGTCTTAACCCAAATACATATGCTGTCTCATGTTCGGAGATACCAGAATTCTCCTTGCTTCACAGCTTGCTCGATGAACAGATTGAATAACATTGGGAGACATATTTTTTGAAACATGTTTGTTTCACTTTCTGGGATAACAGCACTGTTATTTAAATTTATATATAAAGAACAGTATGCAGTGCAACAATTTTGTTTTATTCAACTAATTTCGGTCTTCCTTTAGACCACCTTCAGGAATTGTAACTCCATCGATGTCGTGGAGCTGGTAGGTAACTGCGAGCCTTCCAGTGCGTCACTGACGACATCGATGGAGTTACAGTTCCTGAAGATGGTCTAAAAGAAGGACCGAAACTAGTTGAATAAAATAAAATCGTTGCTCTATAGACTGTTCTGTATATAAACATTGGGAAAAGCTACAACCCCATCTTACTACCTTCCCAACCACTACGTCCTATTCGACTCATAACTGTTGTTTGGTTTTTTCATACCTGCCAACTCTCCCGATTTAGGCAGAGTCTCCTGATTTTTCACTTTTTCTCCAATCTCCTGATTTTGTCATTATTCCTCCCAATTTCAGCTTATATCCTGAAACCCACGATTCATGATTTGGCCAATGGTCGAAAGTCCTTCATTCATTTATCACTTTAATTTAAATATGCATCGAAATTCATAGAAATTAGGAGTTTCGCGTGATTTGTATTATAGTCTGTAAACTCACGACCGAGCTGGCGAGTCCCCACTCTACCCCCCCCCCCTCCCCCCGACAGGGCTTTTCCGGGAAGCCTGCTTACCCCCACCAACAGCCCTCCACGGTCGTGAGTTCACAGACAGACTTTATTTCTGCTCTTTCCGAGTATTTGCAAATTCACGTGTAATGTTTCGATGTTGTGCTCCTTTTTTATGTGATGTTTTGTCACTGTAAGTAAGTGAAATCACTTCAGTGGATTTATAATATAATCCTTTTTAAGCAGTTTTCGGGACATTATTTTTATTTTGTACTCTTTGTCGATGTTATATTTCCACATCACATGGTGGAAAAAGTGATGTGTCGCAATACGTGCAAAAAAAAAAAAAAAAGAAAAAAAATGAAAAGTGTCTGAGTAACAATAAAAGACTGAAATTGCTAGCAAAGTGAAAGTGATCATTTGATACATGCAGAGTGCTCATTTACATTGTTTATTATAGAGTACGGTTTACCTATTAAATGCGATGATTATGTGGGTCATTTGTTCCATAACATGTTCCCGGGCAGCAGTAAAGCACAGAAATACAGCTGTGAACTTTTTTTGGTTTGATCAAAAAATCAATCAGCTTACCTGCACTGGCTACAAATACGGATGTATTCAACATTTGGGTTAATACAAGTGTTTTTCTAGCCATTATTTAGCATTGTGAGGTGATAAGGAGAGGCGAAAAAATCAGTTATCTTAAGGTTCATAGTAAACTGTGCCACAGTTTAATATAACTATCTCCTGATTTTTAAAATAATTTACCATTTTTTATAAAATGTATCTCCTGTTTTTTTTTTACATTTTGAAGGTTGGCAGGTATGCAAGTTGAATATCAGTTTTCGTTCCCTGTAGTTTATCACCGCTACCTTCATAAATCGAAAGAGTATCCCAGTCAACATTATCAAAAGATTTCTCCAATCTGCAAAATGGTTCTTTTGAAAGGGCACACCTATTCCTTTCACATCCTTGCCCAAAAAATCCGAACATGAGCTCATCACCACACTGTCGACGAGACGTAAAAATCTATTCTTGCTTCATTCATTTCTCCCTTCCTTTATTGATCAGTCATGCTTGGAAACCATAGCTTGATAATTCGCGATTGTCTAAGACAGATGCAGTGAATTGCGTCCCTCTCCGTTGTATACTCAGATAGGTAGCCTGCTGACACTTGAAATATAGCCGGAAAAAGACGACGATGAAGCGGGGAAAAATCAAAGAACATTCCCAACAACCGGAAACACTGATTTATCATTACTCATACTCTTGTTTATAGTACTACACGCAGCGGATAGCGTTAGTCTTCTCTGTAAAATCCGATACAATATTGAAGAAACCTGAATTAAGTGTACACGTTGCAAAGCGTCAATTCGAGTAAATTTAAACACTGCTATATATTTGAATTAAACTCCATATAGAACTGTTATTACAGTCCTAAAATCTTCAGATGACCCGAACTAAAATGTCAATATTTCTGTCCATTTTAATATGTGATGTGGCAGTAATTCTAAAATATGGTCTACTCCAATAGCAGTACAGCACTACGATCGTCCAAAGGTAATAATTCAACTCAGAACTCTTTCTCTTCAATTTGAAATGAAATTTGTTTCCTGCAGCAAATCCACTTCTGTCAGGGTGAAATTGTGACTCATCAACTGTTGATAAATGGGGGAATATTTTAAACGTATAGCAGATGCAGATAGTTTATTTGGTCTTCAAAATGTTTGTAAATCTATGGGGCTTAACTAGGCCTACTATGGTTATCAGTCCCTAGGCTTACAAACTACGTAGACTAAATATAAGGTGAGGCAGTGAATTAAAATGTGTGTTGCGGCCAGGATTCGAACCTGGGTCCTCGTGCATGTCTAGGCAGGCGCTTTAGTCCACTCAGCTAATACAGCGTTGTGGACAAAGTGGCTTTACGGACCGTCTTCAAGGACGTCTCCCTCCACACCACAAACTTTAGTTCTTCCTCCATGCTTCCTGTGAAATGCCTATCAAATTGCCAAGGCTCTCCTATATTGGGGTAGCAGACATATATCACAGGGAGCATTGAGGCAGAATTAAACTATTTGGTGTGGAGGGAGACGTGTTTGAAGACAGTCCATGTAGTCGCTTTGTCAGTAACGCTATGTTAGCTGAGCAGCCTAGCCGGGCGCCGTGGCTCAGCACGCCCGGTCAGAGGGCTCAACGCCATCTGTAATAAAAAAGCTGAGCCAACAACACACCGAACAAGAACGAACAAAAACGATCAGTGTCCGCAACGATGAGAACTACCCATAGAACTACAAAAAAAAAAAAAAAAAAAAAAAAAAAAAAAGGCAGCCTAGAGCATCTGCCTAGTCAGCAGGAGGTCCCGGGTTCGAATCCTGGCGACAGCATACATTTAAATTAAATGCCTCTCCTTATATTTTATACCTTTGCAATGAATTATTGTTAATATTTACCTAAACTAATTTCCACTAACCTAAGGACAATACACACACACGCGCACACACACACACACACACACACACACACACACACACACACACACACACACACACCTCCGACGACGAACAACAGAGTGTTCCGCAGCATGGCACCATAGAGCGCTCGGCCATAACACCATGGCGCTTATTTCACCCACTACGGTCGGGGGTTCGAATCCCCCCTCGGGCATGAATATGTGTGCTGTCCTAGTTCGTAAGTAGTTCATAAGTAGTTTGTAAGTTTAGGGACTGATGACCCCGTAGTTAAGTCCCATAAGCTTAACAAACATTTGAACATTTGATTTGTTTATTTGACGGTGCGCTATTCTTAACTGCGCAAGGTGTTCAAACTTGAATACATCCGATTTTTAAGTATGATGTTCACTAACCAGTTAATCTACTGGAACAACAGCTCTGTAATCATATTACAGAACGAACTGCACGAAATGACCAGACAGAACAGTCCAGCCTTAAAAATGCGGAATTTTTTTTTTTTTTTTTGTGTAGGAAAGAAAAGGGGAGATATTACTCAAAGTCGACCGATCTTTAGTACTATGCTCTCTCACCTCTCCTTTTCCGTTTTTAGAATTTTATAAACTTTTGGTAATACAACGGCGAAGTTTTAATTACAGTAAGGGGTCCAGAATAATTTCCTGTTATTTTAACAACCGGTTCTACCGATTACAAAACTCTCGGTTACAAAAGAGAAGCAAATTATACCTTTCCGGGACATAGTTCCACGGCAAAAAGCAGAATACTCTCTGACAGGAATCCGCAGTATCACGAAAATAACTCTGGAGCGTCTAAATCCGCTTACACCAATGCTGCCTCAAATCCTTCGCTCGTTATACACTACTCGATTGTTTCCGGGAACTCTGTTAGTTGGGGATAGCTCCCACAGCCCAGAAGTCTTAACACAGGAAAATAATCCGCCCGCACGAAGAACTGGATACGAGCACTGGACGTACGTAAGTTTGAAGTCAAACATCCGCGACAGCTAGCTAACATTTTAGTTTCACTGCAAACACGAAAAAGCGAGAGAGCTCTTTGCAGAAAGGTACGAGTATTAAGAGCTAATATGCAAAGGCAGTAGTATTACAGGAGGGAAAGACGAAAGGGATATGTGGAAGGCTTACACAACAGGAAAAAAACGATTAAATTAAAGTGGCAGTAGATGAAGGAAAGAAAGGAGATGTATAGCGTGAGTATAATTTTAAGAGCTGTGAAAGACGTAAATCAAGAAACTGTCTCTAAAATAAATTTCATTTCTAAGAATAATAGAGCTCCAAGGAGAACCAACAATGACAAAAAGTATTAAATATATTAAGCAAGTGATCAAATACACGCATATTTCAAGGAATTATAATATTTATTCACATTCCACCTGCTGATAGGTTTGTATTTACCAAACCAGAAATTTCATAAACCACGTTTGCCAAATAATGACGAATTATTAGAGAAAACTCGAAAAATTTGTTGCAGTCAACATTAGGAAACAATGCGTTTCAGAAAAATTTTGAACGCTCTAAGCAATACTAGCCTTACGACCTGCCATAAAAAATTAAGTAAAATATATTCCTGTGTTTCGAGCATTTTAGAGTTTTTTTTTATAGTGTAAAACACCCTTTGAAATTCTGAATGGTAAGGTATAAAGTACAGAGATAGAGATGGTTTTGTACAAGTTGTAGCTAACCCAGTCTGGAGTGGTGATAAAGAATAAGGAAAGCAGTACCTGAGCAAGGCATCAGACAGAGGCATAGTCTGTTTCTGATGAAAATTTTATGCTGGTGACACTTCACAGCTTTTACGTATTTTGAATAAGTCGAGCCTTAAGCTGGCATATAAGGCCACTGGCTTCGCTTGTTGCAAGTATCATCAAGAAGAACTAGAAGTCGAAAACGAAATATACATGTAGCACACACAACCCAATCCTCCTAAATAATAGTTATTTGAAAAGAATATAACGTATTACCTACATTGCACTTATTAGGAACACTCGACATTAAACCGAACATTACGGTGTGTTGTGTATAGAAAACGTTATGTCGAGGCTTGTCATTTACTCCATTTCATCTACTGTCATAAGTGAACATATATATCCTACCTATAAAATGTCAAAGTTTACGTAAATAAAAGTGAGTTATTCAGAGGTCAGAGACTATCGACCATATGATGAGACCTAAGGTTGACAGTAGTTGTAAATGACAACAAATATGGCGTCCAAAACATCGATTTTTGAATTATCAAAATCACTATTTAACAAAACTCATTGATGAATTCATTGCCTATGCATACGTCTCTCTTTCAAGTCCTACATTACACTTCGTACACATTCTACAGTCTAATCCTCACTGAATAAGAACTGGTCTGCACTGAGCAAACGATTAACTAATTAACTAATTTTCTAAAATTGCTGCTGTTGTATAATGGTGTAATATTAAATGATGTCTTTGTTAAGTACGTGTTACAGTTACATGTATGTACTACAACATTATTCACAAATAAGAATAAACTATATTCCTTTTATCCTAACATATGATTGTAACCCAAAGTTTATGTTCATGTTCATCTGGAATACCCATCGTTAACCATACACTTTTATACCTAGTGAATGTGCATTGATATCTTGAGCCATAATCCAGATCAAAATGAGGACTTGGATGTAATAATAGCATTTATTTACGCTATTGTTGCATACACATCGGTTTTTAAATCCTTCAACTTTCTGCTGTTAATCTAGCCGGCTCTTAGTTCCATATGTTGTTCCTCGAGCCTCTGAGAGCATCATATGGAACTAAGAGCTAGCTTATTTATTAACAGAAAGTTCAAGAATATATTTATAACTGCGTGAACAGACTAACGCCATTCCTGCAACCGAGACCTCGATTATTGATGTAAAAACACGATTGTATTCTTAAAAGTATAAAATAACTAACAACTATAAAGTAATGTTCATCAAAGGTTTGGTACAAGTATTAATTACTCATTCATATTTTTATTAATTGTCCTATCACTAATCATTATTATATAGTTTGACAATAAGATCTTCTAATAAGATGCAACTCTAATTTTGTTACAAATTAATTTGTTAATTCAAACATCGATGTTTTAGACACCATATTTGTTATATACAAATGCTGTCCACCTAAGCTTTAATAATATGGTCGATTGTCAGCGAACAATGAGTTTCTTTTGAATAATTCACTTTTATTTACATAAACTTTGACATTTTATGGTTAGGATATATATGTTCTTAATTTTATTTTATGATAGTAGTTGGAGTAAATGATAAGATTCTTCGTAGTATTCTACACATGAGACACACCGTAATGTACGTTTAAATATAATTTTGGGTCTTCTTGCGATGTGCGTAGTAAGTTCCACATGATGTTCCTTTTATACACAAATTCCGTTCGCCGTCTGAGGTTCGAGTCCTCCCTCGGTCATGGGAGTGTGTGTGTGTGTGTGTGTGTGTGTGTGTGTGTGTGTTGTTCTTAGCATAAGTTAGTTTAAGTAGTCTGTAATTTTAGGGACCGATGGCCACTACAGTTAGCTCCCATAACTTTACAAATATTTGAAAATGTATACACAAATTATTTATTGTGATTGGATTGTATATGCTACATTTATAATAATTCGTTATAAACTGAGTACTTCCAGATGATACAACAAGCGAAACCGTTGAATTACAAAGTGGCATAATATACAGCTAAAGGCTTTAAATGATTTATTTAAAATATCACGTACAATGTTGAATGGTAATATCGAGCAAGCAGCAGAGAAAACGAGGGAGAAATTTGAAAGAGCAGTCCGAGTTCAGTGGAATAGAAGGAAAATGAATTTCATACAGTAAATGTAGTATGCAGGATTTGTCGTATTTTTTTGTTTTACCAAATAGATTTCGATCACATAGTGATCATCCTCAATGCACCTTCAATACAAGAAAATATAGAAATCAGTACAGAGTCCAAACACACAAAATAAAAGAAACTTAAATCCAATCCGGTCGTAGAGTATAGTAAATGTACATACCAGTCATCGTAATATCAACTAAGCATATCATACGCCTTATTAGCTGAATGAACATAGATTTTTTTACCATTTAAGTATAGTGTCTAACCATAGAAAGAGCTACTAACGCCCTCTGGTATAGTGACATTTCAAAGTCACTGAACTAATATAATTTTCTATTTTAAGAATTGAAATGAAATACAAAGGAATTTCATTATCAATATGTTCACCAAAAAGAAGAGAATATACATGATAAAACGTGAAAAATTTGAATAACAGAAAAGTATCCTTAACAGTTATGACGCATACTATTCATCTGTATGTTAATATCAAAAAAGGAAAGAACACCTATACGACTACCCTTATAGGGTGGTATCGCTTATATTCTGAATGATGCGCTGCAAAATAGCTCACGAATGTCGTAGTACAAAGAAAACAGAATGTAGACACTGGTGCAGTAAGACAAAAATTTCCAAAAACAGGGAATTTCTTAATGCTGACTACAAATTCTGATCGGCAGGAATTCTTTTCTGACCGTATATGCCTGGAATCTACTGTGATAAAAACGAGAAACATCCACAATGAGTTAAAACAAGAAGAGGGTAGAAGTGTACGATAACCGAAAAAGTAATTGCACAAAATTGTTTATTATGGACATTTCACAGATGGCAGAAGAAGGCTACCTATCTAAATTATCTCGTTTCCACGACGCACTGGTCGATTCGACTGAGTTGCGTAACTGCCCTAGATCTCCGACCCGCGTGCACATGTTAATGAACTCCTGATTAATTATGAATCCTGGAACGCAAGGGACTGCAATCATCTGCCGCTTAGCCCTGTCTCGGATCAGCAGTAGGGGCTCTGTCTTCTTGTTGTGATGGAAGGTTCCGAGGTACGCTACGCTGATATTAGCTACCCGACACCTGGAGAAAGTTGATAACCTGAAAATGTTACGGTGTCACTAGATGTAAGTTGGCTCTCATGGTGTCGGCCAGTATTGTAGGCTTTTCGAGTGGTCGAAAACCGGTTTGAGCGGGATTCACAATAGTAAACTATTTGATCAGATACATTTGATTTATTCTACATTTGCATCTACGTGGGGTTCTTCGCAAATCACTTGCAAGTGCAGGGCAGAAGGTTCATCGACCACCTGGCCGGCCGCGGTGACCGAGCGGTCTGCACGGCCACTGCGGTCGAGGGTTCGAATCCCTCCTGGAGCATGGATGTTTGTGCCGTACTTCGTATAAGCTAGTTCATAAGAAGTTTGTAAGTTTAGGGACTGATGACACCGTAGTTAAGTCCCATAAGCTCTACAAACATTTGAACTTTTTGACCACCTTCATCGTATTTCATACTACGAGAATTTGAACCGTTGTTTTAATTTTTTAGGGACGTAACCCATCATCTGATCCATTTTTTTCCTTTTTTTATTATTTCCGAAACTATCTAATTAGGCTCATCTGATGGTTTTAAAATGGCATTTGTAACAACTTACGTTAAAATAAAGTCGCTAGACAAAGATTCCAGTTTGTTTTGAATGGCCGGATATCACTGACATCCGCCTCTTTAAAAAAAATCTGTTGGCACTACTGTAAACAATTCTTTGTTTCCCATTTCATAGCCGGCCGCAGTGGCCGCGCGGTCTGCGGCGCTCCAGTCACGTTCTGCACGGCCACTACGGTCGGGGGTTCGAATCCCCCCTCGGGTATATTTGTGCTGTCCTTAGTGTTAGATAGTTTATAAGCAGTTTCTAAGTGTAGGGACTGATGACCCCGTAGTTCTCATAAGCTCTACAAACATTTGAACATTTGAATTTACCATTTCTTTTATAACCTCTGAAATTCATTCTTTGTTTATTGATGTTCATTTGACAACTAGGTCACGATAAATGATAGAATGAGTGACGTTAATAGTGCGGACCGTGATCATTAACCAGAGAAATCAAGGAGACAAGCAGCTCTCACAAAACTGAAAAAAATACATTTCCAGTCAGTACTTTGAATACTTTATACATTCCCATGAAAAGGAGAGTGATATCAAGGGGTACTGAACAAAAAATAGTCTAGTTTGCGAAACTTTTCCTTGAGTCTTACTTCACACACACCTGCACGACCAGCGTTACCATCATAACCTTCTGGGAAAATCCCTAATAAAGTGCGAAGATTGAAGATCTGATGAAAATCTAATCCTACGTATCCAAAATAGAACAAGCATTTATAAAAAGAGAGAATCTCTTGACCAGTTGAAAATGACTTGCGATGAGATCAAAGAAAATATTTAACAGTGTAGATATTTTCAAGCTGAAAACTGCAGGGCGTCCGGAATTCGAAGGCTGGCCGTTAATAGAGCACAGCACTTTACACTTAAAATAGGTTCATTGCTAACACAAGCGTACTCTCAGTAGAGACTGACTTCTGCTTGGAGTGATCATTATTTATACATAGAAAGAATATTCTGGAACTTATATATACATCAAAAATAAGAAACTTGCAGAAATTTCTGGAAATAGTAAACCCAGCGGACGTCGTCGAGAGCACACCTCTCCAGTAGCGTAGCAGTAATTTATCAGTTGTAAGTGTAACCGGCTTCTCTCTAGAAGCTACATATTTTTACTTTTCAGTGCGTTTTCCCTTGAGTGCATTAAATTTATTGTGTGCTCGCGTTTTTGTTTGATTCATATTCGCGTTAAATATCTGGTTAGTGTATTATTCCGCCGTGTGAATCGCGTCGCGACAGTCGTCTGTCTTTGTTTTGAAACAGTTACCGTTTGTTTACTCCAGTCAGTCACCCAGCGGACGTCGTCGAGAGCACACCTCTCCAGTAGCGTAGCAGTAATTTATCAGTTGTAAGTGTAACCGGCTTCTCTCTAGAAGCTACATATTTTTACTTTTCAGTGCGTTTTCCCTTGAGTGCATTAAATTTATTGTGTGCTCGCGTTTTTGTTTGATTCATATTCGCGTTAAATATCTGGTTAGTGTATTATTCCGCCGTGTGAATCGCGTCGCGACAGTCGTCTGTTTTTGTTTTCTGATTAGAAGCGACATATAGTATTTTGAGTTTCGTCTACACTTTTTCGTCTCAATTTGTAAATTTATACTGAGCTATCGTGCGTATTAGATTCACATCCGCGTTCTAACGAACAGTTTAGTTTTCCTTTGAACGCATCGCGACTGTAGTTTTTGTTTTTGTTGGCACTGTAATCATGAATAGGGACTGTGACTGCTGTGTGCGGATGCAGTCTGAGCTGGTGACACTTCGCTCCCAGCTTCAAGCTGTGTTAACCTCGGTTGCACAGTTGGAAGCTGCGATCGATGGGCGTCGTTGTTGTTGGCCGGCGGTGGGGACCGAACGGACTCCCGTCGACTCCACCGATCGGCCTGCGGCAGCGACATGCCCTGAAACTGCTAGCAGTGAGGCAGACATCCCACCCGTGGTTGCGTGGGAGGTTGCTCCAGTGCGTGGCAGGAGGCGCAAGACATTCCGGGGGACCGATCGTGAGGCCTCCCCGGTTCGTCTTGCGAACAGGTTTGAGGCACTGTCTGCTCAGGACGACGTTCCTGAGTCGGATGGTGTCTCTCACCCTGTCACCACCCAGCCTGCAAGATCCGGGCTTTCACAGAGGGTGGGTTTACTTGTAGTCGGGAGCTCCAACGTTAGGCGGGTGATGGAGCCCCTTAGAGAGATGGCTGCCAAGGAGGGGAAGAAGGCCAACGTGCACTCCGTGTGCATACCGGGTGGAGTCATTCCAGATGTGGAACGGGTCCTCCCGGATGCCATGAAGGGTACGGGGTGCAGCCAACTGCAGGTGGTGGCTCACGTCGGTACCAATGATGTGTGTCGTTTCGGATCTGAAGAGATCCTCTCAGGTTTCGAGCGGCTAACTGAAGTGGTAAAGACTGTCAGTCTTGCTTGCAAGATGAAAGCAGAGCTCACCATCTGCAGCATAGTTGACAGGACCGACTGTGGACCTCTGATACAGAGCCGAGTGGAGGGTCTGAATCAGAGGCTCAGACGGTTCTGCGACCGTGTAGGCTGCAGATTTCTTGACTTGCGCCATCGGGTGGTGGGTTTCCGGGTTCCGCTGAATAGGTCAGGAGTCCACTATACGCAGGAAGCGGCTACACGGGTAGCGGGGGCTGTGTGGCGTGGACTGGGCGGTTTTTTAGGATAAAGAGCTTCGGAGAAATAGAAAATGGGCAATCTCAAAGGGTTCAGGTGGATCACAGGGGAAATGTAGATCCGGAAACTATCGGTATAACAGTTGTAAATTGTCGTAGCTGTGTCGGGAAAGTTCCAGAACTGCAAGCGTTAATAGAAAGCACCGAAACACACATCATTATAGGCAGCGAAAGTTGGCTCAAGCCGGAAATAAGTTCAGAAGAAGTATTTTCAAAAGATCTAACGGTATTCAGAAAGGATAGATTAAACAAAATAGGTGGGGGCGTGTTTGTCGCCGTCAAAAGTAGTATTTCATGTAGCGAAGTTGAAGTTGATAGTTCGTGCGAGCTATTATGGGTAGAGGTTGTACCCGAAAATCGTAAGAAGTTAATAATCGGTTCCTTTTACCGGCCTCCCGACTCTGACGATACAATAGCAGAAAGGTTCAAAGAAAACCTGAGTCTAATTACAAAAACGTACCCGACTCACACGATAATAGTAGGTGGTGATTTTAATTTACCCTCGATCTGTTGGCGAAATTATATTTTCAAATCAGGAGGTAGGCATAAAACATCGTCCGAAATTGTACTCAACGCATTCTCTGAGAATTACTTCGAACAATTAGTTCATGAGCCAACTAGAATTGTAAATGGATGTGAAAACACACTTGATCTCTTAGCAACAAATAATCCTGAGCTCATAATGAGCATCAAAACGGATACAGGTATTAGTGAACACAGAGCTGTAGTAGCGAAATTGAATATCGAAAGTCCCAAAGTCACCAAAAATAAACGCAAAGTATATTTGTTCAGGAAAGCAGATAGAAACAAAATACATTGCTTCTTGAAAGACAGCTTCCACTCGTTTCTAACACTAAACGTAGGTGTAGACCAGATGTGGCTCAAATTCAAAGAAGTGGTATCGACAGCAATTGACAGTTTTATACCTAATAAATTAATAAAAGAAGGAGGCGATCCCCCTTGGTACACAAAACAGGTTAGGACACTGTTGCAAAAGCAAAGGAAAAGGCATACTAAATTTAAACGAACACGAAATCCCCAGGATTTGCGATTGTACTCAGAAGCTCGAAATTTAGCGAGGATTTCAATGCGAGATGCCTACAACATTTATCACAACGAAACTCTTTCTCGTAATTTGACTGAAAACCCAAAGAGATTTTGGTCATATGTTAAATATACTCGGGGCAAATCACAAACAATACTTTCACTACGTGATAGTAATGGCGATCCTGCCGATGACAGCGCTACTAAAGCAGAGTTACTAAACTTAGCTTTTAGAAACTCATTCACTAAAGAAGACGAAACCAATATTCCAGATTTCGAATTACGAACAGATGCCGTAATGAGTAACATAGAAGTAGATATCATCGGAGTAGTGCAGCAACTAAAATCACTTAATAAGAACAAGTCTTCTGGTCCGGATTGTATACCCATTAGATTTCTATCTGATTATGCTGAAGCGATAGCTCCTTACTTAACAGTCATATACAACCGCTCTCTCATAGAAGGATCTGTACCAAAAGATTGGAAAGTTGCACAGGTCACACCTATATTCAAGAAAGGCAGTAGGAGTAACCCACTAAACTACAGGCCTATTTCATTAACGTCAATTTGCAGCAGGGTTTTGGAACATATCCTGTATTCAAATATTATGAATTATCTCGAACAGAACGATCTATTGACCCAAGGTCAACACGGATTTAGAAAATATCGCTCATGCGAAACACAACTAGCTCTATATTCACACGAAGTGATGGGTGCTATCGACAAAGGTTCGCAAATCGACTCCGTATTTCTTGATTTCCAGAAAGCTTTTGACACCGTACCTCACAAACGGCTTTTAATCAAATTGCGTGGTCATGGTATATCGCCCCAAATTTGCAATTGGATAGGGGATTTCTTGTCAGAGAGGACACAGTTCGTAGTAATCGATGGTAAGGCAACGACTAAAACAGAGGTGATATCGGGCGTTCCACAAGGTAGTGTTATTGGTCCTCTGCTATTCCTTATTTACATAAACGATTTAGGGGAAAATCTAAGTAGCTCTCTTAGGTTGTTTGCAGATGACGCCGTCATTTACCGTCTAGTAAAATCATCTGAAGATCAAAACCAACTGCAGGACGATCTGAATAAGATATCAGTATGGTGTAAAAATTGGCAATTGACTCTAAATAATGAGAAGTGTGAAGTCGTCCACATGAGTACGAAAAGAAATCCGTTAAACTTTGTTTACAACATAAATCAATCAAATGTGAAGGCCGTAAACTCCACAAAATACCTAGGAATCACTATTACTTCAGACTTAAACTGGAAAGAACACGTAGATAATATCGTGGGAAAGGCGAACCAGAGACTGCGTTTTATTGGCAGAACCCTTAAAAGATGCAACAGAACTACTAAAGAAACTGCATACACTGCGCTTGTCCGTCCATTTTTGGAGTATTGCAGCCCAGTGTGGGATCCTTATCAGGTGGGTTTGACGGAGGACATCGAAAGAGTCCAAAGAAGGGCAGCTCGTTTCGTATTGTCACGATACAGGGGAGACAGCGTTACGGAAATGATACAGGATTTGGGATGGGAATCATTACAACAACGGCGCTTATCGCTGAGGCGTGGGTTACTTGCGAAACTCCAATCGCCAACATTCTCCTCCGAATGCGAAAATATATTGTTGACTCCCACTTACATAGGTAGAAATGATCATCAAAATAAAATACGAGAAATCAGGGCTCGAACAGAGAGATTCAGGTGTTCTTTCTTCCCCCGCGCTATTCGAGAATGGAATGGGAGATAAATAGTATAATTGTGGTTCGATGAACCCTCTGCCAGGCACTTAAATGTGATTTGCAGAGTATCCCATGTAGATGTAGATGTAGATGTAGAATAAATTATTCCTGCCAGTGGCGGGATTTGACTCGGGTACCGCAGGTACAGAGATCTGCGACATTAACCACTGCAAAAAAAAAATGTTCAAATGTTTGTAGAACTTATGGGACTTAACTACGGGGTCATCAGTCCCTAAGCTTACAAACTACTTATCAACTAGCTAAGACTAAGGACGGCACAAATATCCATGCCCGAGGGGGGATTCGTACCCCCGACCGTAGTGGCCGTGCAGACCGTGACTGAAGCCTCAGTCCCCTCGGCCACCGCGGCCGGCTAACCACTGCACCAGTCGTTCGGTCGGAAGACTCGCGACAGTATCAGTAGTAGTGTTAGAATATAACATTTGTTAGCCTTGGAAGGACCATAAGTAAAAACTTTAAAATAATAGGTCAATGTTTTGAAACGAGCGAAGTCAATTAAGTTTACAGTACAATAAAAATTAGTATAATTACTTAAGACATTTGAATAAAAAGTTCTTGGGTTTCCATCCGCGTCAGGTGGTTAAAGCTCCACGAGCTTTCGGCCAAGCACTCCTTGGCCATTGTCAAGTGGTACTGACTGCCTAGTGGCTGCAAGTACGGGCTTATATACACCTGGGGTCTACAAGAGACCTTGCTAGTGTGGCCAGTCTTATGTCGAACAAACAGTACGAACTGTTGAACAGCGAACGAAGCAACATGAAAGGTTTTATCGTTTACGGTACCCAGACAAATCTGCTTTAGCTGAGCATGCTTTAGTAAACGGTCATCGCATCAAATTCGATGAAACTGCCGTCGTGGTTCGCACGAAAGGCTTCTTGGACAGTATAATTAAAGAAGCCATGGAAATTAAAACATGTGATAACAACCTTAACAGAGACGGCGGCCTGCAGCTCAGCGCGGCGTGGTATCCCCAGATTGCGCAGTTAAAACGGGCGCATCCAACACCGACTCAAAGCAGGCCCGTGTATGGCGATGTCGCGGAGCACCAGTGACGTCACAGCCGACAGGTAGTGTACATAAGCCCATACTTGAAGCCACTAGGCAGTCAGTAGCACTTGACAATGGCCAAGGAGTGCTCGGCTGAAAGCTCGTGGAGTTTTAACCACCTGACGCGGACGGAAACCCGAGCACTTTTTATTCGACGTTATCGCCGCGACACAATGCATTCCTATATAAGACATTTGAGCTTTTGCTATAATAATCTCATATTACTACTTACTAATCACATAAAACCATCAGAATGCCTTTGCTATAAGTAGAGAATTTCGGCAAGTCGAGATGCGAGACTGGATAGTCTCATTCATTAAGGCTTCTTCTGGGCTGAAGCGGGAAAGCCGGCTTCGAAACGGCAGGTAAGCCAGTTGAAAACGCGTAAAGAACTTCTTAGGACAGCAGTCCAGATACATAAGAGGAGTAGCTTCTCACCTAAATCCAATTGGTCAAGAACTTGCAATTCGTTTAACGGACAAAACAAAATTTGGATAGACGATCCCTCGAACGCGTTTCAAGGAATGGACCTGCCCAAAAATGATGTTCAAATGTTTGTGACCACAATACTATGGTTATCAGACCCTAGACTTTCGAAATAAACTAACTTACACTAAGGACAACAATCAGACACACCCGCCGGGCGCGGTGGCCGCGGGGACTGAGGCGCTTTAGTCACGGTCTGCACGGCCACTAAGATCGGGGGTTCGAATCCCCCCTCAGGCATGGATATTTGTGCCGTCCTTAGTCTTAGGTAGTTCATAAGTAGTTTGTAAGCTTAGGGACTGATGACCCCGTAGTTAAGTCCCATAGACTATACAAACATTTGAACATTTTTTGAACAGAGACACCCCTGCCCGAGGAAGGACACGAACTTCCGGCAAAAGCGACTGCCCAGTCCGTAGCATGACGCCTTAGACCACGCGGCCACTACGCGCGGCTATGGTCTTTGACCAACCACTTCCGCACTGGTGTTGGTCGGTGCAACTATTGGAACCTCAAATGGGGGCCAGGCGGATGATCAATCCTGTTATTGCGGAGCGGATTTACAAACAATGGCCCACATACGTATTAACTGTGCAGTACGATCATTTTGTGGAGGGATGATTGAACTCCGACTAGTCAGGAAGATTTCCAACGGAGAAAGCAGTAGACTTTGTGATGGATATTTTATGTAGTTATTAGTTAGACAGTAGGGTATTTTAGTAGTTACACACTGGTCAAATGAAATGAGGGATCAGTTGAGATATCTAGATTCTGAAGTATTGTCGTCGGCAGAATGAACTGAAATGATTCCACGTCTTTCTGTCCGGTGACTTACCCGAAACTGACATAGAGACCCATTTGAAGGTTCGAGATGGGAGGGAGAAGGCTGCAGCTATTGCAAAGTGCAGTTTCCAGGACCTGCACGCGATTTCAGACAACAGGAGACATTAAAAGAAGACAAGGTCACTCGGTCGTACACGGGTAACATCGGCAAGAGTTGACTATTATCTCCGGTTAACGGCCCGTCGAGACAGGAAGCTGACTGCGATTCAGCCGCACGGCAGACAGCAACAGGACGCGCTGTATCAATACGAACAGGCGGAAGTCCTCTTCGGGATGTGGCCTCAACGCGCGAAGATCTATGGTGTGTGTCCATTTAGGGCCGGTTCGTCCATCTCTCGTTAATCTTCTCGTTAGTAAACGAGAAGATGCCTTTAACGTCCAGTTAAATGCGCTCGTTAAGTGCATTGCGTTTGTCATTGCCGAATACACATCTCGTTTGCTAACCTGGAGAAAACGAGAAGGTACGATATATTTTGACTATGTTGGTAATAGAAACAAACGAAAGTGCCGTCTGAATAAATAGCTGTTTCCCTTATCTAGCTATCAGGAAAGAGGTTAGCAGATAGTCGTTACTCGGCGATGTGGAAAACAAACATGAAAGAAGATCGAATTTTACAGGAAGTTAGTGCGAGAGTGTTGTGTCTTTTATAGTGAATATTAGTGTGCATTGGAATGTAAAAAAAAAAAAAAAAAAAACCGACGCTACGGCTTGGAAGGAAAAAAAGCGATTTGAAGGTGTGTGGCAAATGAATTCAATGCTGTCCACGGAACATGTAGGACAGCAATAATGCTTAGGACTTAGTACGATAACATACTGCCAAGTGCGTATTACGTACCTTAGTGCAAGCAATAACTTGCACATACGCGAAAGAACACTGTTCCTGTAGATCGGAGGAAGAAATCACATTTTAGGCCTTATACTAGGCGCAACAAGCATAAGTAAATACTGAATTAATAAGCTTGCAGACAAATGTTCAAATGTTTGTAGAACTTATGGGACTTAACTACGGGGTCATCAGTCCCTAAGCTTACAAACTACTTATGAACTAGCTAAGACTAAGGACGGCACAAATATCCATGCCCGAGGGGGGATTCGAACCCCCGACCGTATTGGCCGTGTAGACCGTGACTGGAGCGCCTCAGTCCCCTCGCCCACCGAGGCCGGCTGCTTGCAGACATAAATAATGTATTCTGTTTTTTATTACGACAGATAACTTACATAACTATCTGTTGGACTCTTCAGATCGTCGTGGAGTTTTTCATGTAGCGTTTCCAAAATGGTCTTTAGAAAACGAAATCGCGTAACAAATTCTACATCATCCCAGCATTCAAAATGATTCGGGCGAACATAAAATACATCTAGGACGCCTTATAGGGGCAATGACCTCTAGATCGTCCAAAATATTGACATCGTCTTCATTGTCAACCAAATCTCTTATTCCAGCCATTTTCATCATACCGATTCTCACTGAACTAGTCGTACAAATAAGTTTGTATTTCGATATCGCAACAATAAGGTTATGTTACGTATCTGCAATGTATCAAACTCATCTACTAGCTACTGATATGGATGGAGTGAGAAATGTGACGATAAAATTTTTCAATGAAGTTGCTTTATACAGTAGTTATTCATACATGTAGTGCTTCTGTTATTTTGTTCGATAAATCGGTCTTTTTCACTTGAATATATTGCGGTATTTTAGCGGTTTGGAATCCTGCTATTTTCAAAAAAATGTTTGTAATTCTATCGGACCAAACTGCGTGGTCATCAGTCCGTAGCTTACAAACTACTTAAACCTAGGTAAACTAACCTAAGGGCAAACACACACACACCCATGCCCCAGGGAGGACTCGAACCTCCACGACGAGCAACCGCGCGCTCCGCAGCGAGACGCTTTAGACCGCTCGGCTACTCCGCCGCGGCTGCTATTTTCATAAAGATTCTCACTTAACTGGTGGTTAGCCGTTAACTTAACGGCCAGTTTGAGGTATTCTTAACGTTAACGTTAAACATTGACAAACGCGATTATCAGCTAAAGACAAGTTGAAATCTTAACCGGAACTTAACGAACTTAAACGACACAGTTTATCCCGCAGAAACCGGGTAGCGGAACAACAGGACTGGAGTCGTTACGAATGGCGTCGGTTTCTCTTCACAAATGACTCGAGATTTTGTTAAGGTTTCGTTCCATTACATGGAATTATGTGCTTAACAGACACAAAATGACTATTGGAAAAATTAAATGAATCAGCATTGGCTGTAAAAAAAATCTTGTGTATATACCTAGCGCAGAAAACGATAGCTTGTAATATCTGAAAAGTGTATTATGGAATACAACTGATACGTGTAATGCCAAAATCCATTGAACATATTTTGTGAATTTCTGCATCTGCACTGAGGATGGTTGCTAACATATCCGAAATCGATTCGCAACAATAAATAGAAAAGATTTTTTACGATCAATCTTACTTCATTTCCGATAATCAAGATTTTGTGTCCAGCCGAACACATTTAATAAACTGAGATAAAGGTTTTAATTTGGACAAGGTGTGGAATCCTGCATTTAATATAATAAAATTACAGAGACGTCGACAAGTTGTTGCCACCACAGAACATATATCGATAACAGAATCGAACTCCTGATTCCTTTCGCCACGGGGGGCGCGCGTGCCAAGTGTACCTCTTTGCCGCCGACCAGCATCTGAGACCCGCATGCGCAGTGCCCACGAGTATTGTGAATAAATTGTTGCCACTATTCAAGTTCCAACCCTTGTATTTTATTATAGTGTACCAGAAAGCTGATTTTTACGATCTGAAGATCTATACAGTTAAGCTATAAGCTTGTTTCGGCAGCAAGGCCACTTTCCAGCTATCTGCAATTGATCATAAAGTACCATTAGCGAATTCGTACAATATACTAGAATATTTATTACATTCTGATTAATCTAATTAATCTTTGACATAACTGCCGTCAAATATATGTGTATTTTAGGTAGATTAATTGCTATTTATGCAACATTAGATGGTCTTGTTATTATTTGCAAGTCGTATAATTTCGACAGATATTTCACCGAAGTCAATGATGTTTATGATTACATGTCATAGATTATAGCTATCTTACATGTATTTTTGTGAGTAATGAACTGCCAAGATCGCGGTATTTCGTATTTATTTATAGGGTTTCGTTCTACATAGACATCATCTTCTGGTATCTGCACTGCATATTGTAGTCAGTTGGATAGTACTGGTCGGTCGTCACACATTAAAATACGCCGTTTGGTTGTCAGATTGTACAGTTGTGACTGACAACAAGCTACTAATATGTGTGTAATCATATATACACAAAGATACAACATATTGTACAGTTCTGATTGACAACAAGCTACTTGTTAGTAGCTTGTTGTTACTCACAATTGTACAATATGGTGGTTCTTTGTGTACATAGGATTACACGACTTTTATATCTGACAACCAAACGGCATATTTTCATGTGTGACGACCGACCAGTACTATCCAACTGGCTACAATAAGCATTTATGTAATAATGTCATAATTTAGTGCAGAGACCGCAAGATGATATCTATGTACATCGTTCCGGTCGTCTGTTATAAATAAAAACGAAATACCGCGATCTGGCATTTCATTATCACAAAAATACATTTATAAGATCGCTCCCTGCCACGAGCAAATTATATCTTACATGTTTCCGTACATATCGATAGTGTTGTGTATTAGATACTGCTTGTATATGTTTGTGTGTTGTCTTCTGTCATTCTGTCTTCTGTTAACGTTCCAAAATTTCGATGAAATTTTCAATAAAGTTTTCATGATTTACTTCTGTCTGTCCGTTTATAATTTTGTCTGTGTAATTGTGTTACAAAAAGGTAGCCGGCCGCGGTGGCCGAGAGGACTCAGGCGCTCCAGTCACGGTCTGCACGGCCACTACGGTCGGGGGTTCGAAACCCCCCTCGGGCATGGATATTTGTGCCGTCCTAGTTCGTAAGTAGTTCATAAGTAGTTTGTAAGTTTAGGGGCTGATGACCCCGTAGTTAAGTCCCATAAGCTTAACAAACATTTTAACAAAAAGGTACGGCCAAACTTTCATTCCTCACACTCATAGAAAGATAATATGTTCAGTGGACATGTGTCCGGAAACGCTTAATTTCCATGTTAGAGCTCTCTTCAAATCACATTAATGATGGAATGGAAACACACAGCAACAGAACGTACCAGCGTGACTTCAAACACTTTGTTACAGAAAATGTTCAAAATGTCCTCCGTTAGCGAGGATACATGCGTCCACCATCTGTCGCAAGGAATCCCTGATGCAGCCCTGGAGAATGGCGTATTGTATCACAGCCGTCCACAATACGAGCACGAACAGTCTCTACATTTGGTGCCGGGGTTGCGTAAGACAAGAGCTTTGAAATGCCCCCATAAATGAATGTCAAGAGGGTTGAGGTCAGGAGAGCGTGGAGGCCATGGAATTGGTTCGCCTCTACCAATCCATCGGTCACCGAATCTGTTGTTGAGAAGCGTACGAACAAGTCGACTGAAATGTGCAGGAGCTCCGTCGTGCACGAACTACATGTTGTGTAGTAGTTGTAAAGGCACATGTTCTAGCAGCACAGGTAGAGTATCCCGTATGAAATCATGATAACGTGCTCCAGAGAGCAATGAGTCGCATGTGAACACAAGCACGGAAGTCAATTTTGTATCCCATCCTCGTCGCCACTTTTGTGTCCCAGCCTCGTCGCCGCTTTGGTGTCTCGTTTCCGTCGTAGGTGTCGGTGGCCGAGTAGAAACACCGACACAGGAATAAAGGATGCACGCTTGTGCAGGTAGGGGGTGACCAGCCAGTGGGACAGCAGAAACTAGAAACACTAGAGTAAATTAGAACGAGATATAGATATATTTCTTAGATACTTAGTAGTACTTAACTTTTACATAGCTCAGTACTGCAGCACGCTGATACATAGTTGAGCTGGAGGCCTGCCTAGTGCCTATCCGATAGCCAAGTCTTCACTGGTGCCTATCTGATTCCCAAGTGTTAACTGGTTCCTATCTCAGTTCCAAGTGAACGGTGTCGTTCAGTGGTGGCCACGAGCGGAGTTGCAGCAGAGGGCGCTCGTGGCTGACGTCGTAAGAACGCCACGCCGTGCGTGCATGGCGGCGCGCGGCGAAAGTAGGTGGCGCGCACTTTGGACTTGTGCGACACCACAGTCAATATTACCTTCCTTCAACTGGGCCAACTGGCGATGAATCGAGGAAGTACAGTACATACTAACGAAACAATTCGGTATTTTGACAATTGTCTGCACGAATTATTTCAATTTACATTTAAAGAGAAATACTAAAATTAGCTCTAACATGGAAATTAAGCGTTTCCGGACACATGTCCATATAACATATTTTCTTTGTTTGTCTGTGAGGAATGTTTCCTGAAAGTTTGGCCGTACCTTTTTCAAATGTTCAAATGTTTGTTAAGCTTAAGGGATTTAACTGCGGGGTCATAAGTCCCTAAACTAACAAAGTACTTGTGAACTACCTACAAACTAGGGCGGCACAAATATCCATGCCCGAGGGGGGATTTGAACCCCCGACCGTAGTGGCCGTGCATACCGTGACTGGAGCGCCTCAGTCTCATCGGCCACCGCGGCCGGCGCCGTACCTTTTTTGTAACACCCTGTATATACACTGCAGAAGAAAATAAATTGTATAACAGTCATTGTAGAGAAAATTAATTAAGATTCAGATTGCACATCTGAAGATGACAACCAAATTTGTCAAAACGGTTATCTAAAATTAAGTATTTCACAGGCGATCCTGGCGTATAATATATTGTCAACAGGGAAGAAAGACTCGTCGGCCAGGCGCCAGGTTGTTAATGTCTGCAGTCGGAGGAAGTGGCGGTGAAATTTGTGCTCGTCAGTACTAGGAGAAAGCGGCGGGGGTTCGCGTGTCGCCCGTCACGCAACGGCCTCGGTGCGAGCATCCCGGTCAAGGGCTGTGGAGAACACTGTCTGAGGTAGCCGGTAGCCGGTAGCCGACTGCTCTACAGCATTAGACGCCTGTAATTAGGCAAATTATTGAGCAGCTGCCGGTCGAAGCGGCTGCGTCAGCCGAACACCGACTTCCTTCAGTCGTTGTGGAAGGGCGAGGTCACGGTCGGAAGCAGATGGTGTCGATGTCGTGGGCGGGAAGACACTGGGAAGTGTTTTCAAGCCCGAGAGATCGTAAAGTGTCTCTCACAACATTTCAGGCACCCTACTCTGGACCTGCACAAGTTTACATTAACACGATCTTTTACTATTCTGCAGTTTATATATATACTGTGTAAGATTATCGCCCACTAGAAATACTGGTAATTGATGGCATTTGATAATTAAACAGTATGAAGTTCACTGCAAACATTGACCATGCCAATTCACTAAATGTTACACAATTTTAACCTTATTAATTATGGTAGCAATGTATGTACACAGTTGAGTGACAACATGTACAGTTAGGGCCAAGGTAGAAATTCTCCGCGTTGAGATTTGCTGTGTGCTTGTAGCTGACGGGAGGCCAGCGAGCAGGCCAACGTTGGTGGCTTGTTCCAGCTTAGGATTTCCAGTTTCGTTTCCGGTGAGGGGAGAGAGGGACAATGGCGAGTGCCAGGCACGGTGCAGTGAACAGCGTGAAATAAAATATTCTAATACTACTGGCATTTTAAGTAATACGATGCAGTTAGGAACCTTTAAAGCCCTCATTACAAAATAGCCTGTTGATAAATAAACAATACATTAGCTGATATAGTCACATCTGGCATAATATGTTTAATTGACAATGAAAAGTAATAAATCATCAATGAATACAAGACAGTTACACAACTAGCATGGCAATATTTGTTTATAAAAATAATATATTAACTATTTCTCATTTTATTTTCAATTAATCTTGTGTATTTTATCTTAAAATATTCAGTTAAATCACTTACCTGTGATATAAGAAATTGCACGATTATGATAAACAGTACAATGGATGTTTATACCAATATAAAAACCTAAGAAGAAATTTATTATTTTGATTTTAAGTAAAGTTTTAGAAATGTATTGGCTGAGCGCTGTACGTTGGCAAATCGGTTAGAACAGCTCACATGAGGAAGTTGATGACGTAGAGGAAAAAACCCTGGCAGTTGAGCTTTTGCCACGCGCGCGAGGGCAGGAAGTGAGGAGACGGGAGCACGTGGAGTAGTGGCCGGGCGGCGTCGCTCGGCATCGGTCGGCATGTGGATCGCGAGGTGGAGGTTATAGATTTGTGTGTGGCAATCGCCACGTGTGGTTGCTCGTCGTAGACTGCACCAAGTTGAATCGAGTGCTACTGTGTGTTGTGAATATTTAGCCGGTGGAACAAGGTGTACATCGCATTGAATTACAGTGACTGTGGTTTGTTAATGTAACACGTGTCGTCGAATAGGCACGAACATAAACGGTGTTTGAGACAGCCACATGGTGCGAAAACAATTTGCGACAAATATTCATTTTTGTCTGGGGGCTCACGAGCTATAATTTTATTTGATAAATGTGTCGACGTACAGACGTATCAGCCACAGGGTTCTAATATTGTGAAATAAACAACATAATGTGAATTTTCACGTGTTTTCAAAAATAGTAGTTAGTACACCCTTTTCTCTCATGAACTTGATTTTAATATGAATTTGTTTTGTTAATCATATGCAGGGAAGGAAAGCTGCGAACGTGTGATATCATCCCCTAGAAAACGAGTCAAACAGTCGCAATCACAGTTCCAGTGTTTTTGCATGTTTAGGAATTTGGTTCGCAGCTGGTGGTTGTGAGTTTTAAAAATTAAACTTTCTCTATTTTAAACTCTCACCCCGATCTTTACTCTCGCAACTGTAATGCAATAAATTTCGGGCGTGCATCCGTGCAAATTTTACGTCTTCCACTAATATTTCGGCCGCGTATCGTCCCGCCATCTTCAGAGTGAGTCCACGACTGCCGACAAGTTGCCAGGCGCGGCGTTATATACAAGTCTTAGAGTAAGAATAATATTGTGACCAGCCGACCTGGCATCGACTGATAGCAACATGTATGGCACCGTTAGTGCTCTCAATTTGCCAGAACACGAGTCTGAATTATGAAACCAACTGTCTGAATGGCAAGTACAGATGTGACGTGCAGTGTTACCGCGTGAATTGACAATCGTGAAATATGTTAATTATTTAAAGCAAACATCAATGTTTGACTACAAGCATAAACCCGAAATGAGTTTACATTCACGCGTGTCTTCACTGATGACTTTTGCATGAATAGACACGTGTTCTGATCATCACTTAATTTCATTAACAAATAAATTTTGTTCTCATCAAGTGGTGTAATTTTTGTACTTGGTGCCTTTCTCGCATGTTGACAAGGAACAACGGTGGCTGTCTGACAAAATAATAGGTTTCGTTATAATAGCATAATGAAAGTCGAGGAATAAGTAGCTAGGCAATAATTGTGTAAAAAGAATAAATTATCTCTTAAGTAAGCGGTCTTTCCTGTTGCTGGTGTCGAACATAAATACATTGAAATTCATTCACCTCTTTGTGTCGTGCATTAACAAAATCTGTAATTTGTGAGAACAAGTTCGGTATCAAGCTTTGAATTTAAAAAGGATGGTAACAGACCAGAGAACATGAATTAAAATAATTGCTAATTTGTAAAATCAAGGAAAAAAACTCTTAGTACTGTTTGTTTACATACCACAATGCATGGGTGATATGTTTCGTGCATTAAATTGGTTCTATCCTGCTCAAAACGTCAAGTTTGGTGAATCATAAAACGGAGTCTTAATTCATGTACGATTTGGATAGAACAATTCCAAAGTTGATAAGGCGCATTGTCAAACTGTAACGAAGGATAAACATAAATTTATCAATGTTATTTGGATTGTTCTGAGGTCTGCGACTGTATTATAAACTTTTTGGAATAATTAATGCTGCAGCACACACACACACACACACACACACACACACACACACACGCACACACACAGTTACCCTTCCCATCAAAGATTATTGTTCACACCTCACACCTTCTCCGTCAGAAATACTTATCTTTCAGTAGCCTTTCTGAATTTTATATGTTCTTTACTTCAGCTATCTTAATGAAACTAGTCTATAGCTTTTTAATTCGTTCAGCATATGCTGCCTTGTTAGACTGCATTACCCATTGTCTTTGTTTTGCTGTTTTTAATATTCATCTTATACACTCATTTCAAGACACTGTCTATCTCTACAATTGCTCTTCTAGGTCCATTACTGTTGCTACCAGAACACATATAACTGCCACAGCTGACACAGGAATCGTGGACTCAATGCCAATGAACTGTCCTGTCAACAGGTGGACCCTGTGGCGAGATGGAGGGGCTCGAGTACAACGCGACGTCCGGCGACTCGCCGCTGGTGCTGCCATCTGTGAGCGTGATGTCGATGACAGTCAACAGGACAGCTGCTGCCACCTGCGAGCCAGAGATGGTACCCTCCCTCAGGCACTACTACACCGGTGAGTAGAGCAGTAGCTTTCTTCTTTATATATTATCTCTGTTACTTACATCCCACCAGTTGAGGGACAGGTGGCATCAGCCAACATTTTTCATCATTTGATGAAAACTGTTACAATATTATGGAGTTAACTGTGACTGAAAAAAAAACAGATACTATAGTTGGCGTCATGTAGGAAGGCGCTTTCGCACATAGAGGCGGAGTGGTAGGGGAAGCGTGGAGGGGAGGAGTTACGGCCGAGCGCTAACAGTGGAGCCTGTGGGAGAAACACTGCATAACTCGCGGCCAGCCATACGCCTACAAATGAATATTATTGGCTGCCAGTGCGGTGATGGAGGGGGATGTGCAGAACGACTGAAAACTGCCTTCCTACGTGATGAGGACTATAAACTTAGAGAACTAATTGTTCACATTTGAGGTGCATTGGAAAGATATATGGAATGATTTATTGGTCTACAAGGAGTAATGTATATGTAATCTATGAAAGGACGTGAAAGGTATGGAAATATATTAAAGATGTGAAGATATGACAAATACATGACTGCTGAAGGTGTATCAGGTGTTTAACAACATGTGGAAACTCTGTAAGCCAGTACAGGATGCAGATGTAAACTACCATCTCTCATATCCACTTGTCTCATCCCTCTACTACCTTTTCATAGCCTTGGTATAAAATCCTTAAGTAATCACAACTGTTAGGCTGCTTACTTGATATAAAATACAATTATATAATTTTCACGACGTTACAGCATCAAATAGGAAAGAGACAGGATGGCGAATGGAGATTTGGATGTGGCGGGAGACGTGCAGGGAACTGTCCTCTGCAGTCGGGTTGGTCACTGTGTCCTCGGTGGCGGAGTGGTCAACGCTTCTGCCTAGTAAGCAGGATATCCCAGGTTCGAACCCCTTCAGGCGCAAATATTCATTCGCCGCACATTGGTATTACATCTAAACCTAGTACAGTGAAGTCATAAGTCATTGCAATTTGCGATTTATTTCATGATATAAAATATGTCTTATTTTACTATTAACCATAGTTTAATTTAACCAGTGAAAATTTTAACATATATTCGCTGATGCATCATTGAACCTAGTCACACGCTTCCATGTTCCACACATAGGACCTGTAAAATATAATATTTTGTCAACTTTTTCAGCCAATTACTGTTGTTCCAATTTATATTTTTTATGATAATGTCGTAATTTATTATATTGTCACATTTTATTAATGTCAGGAATTTACACCACAACTTGAATTGTAATAATTTCCCCCCAGATTAGTTTTAAACCGAAACGCTGGTCTCCCCTGAAATTTATATATCTCCCAACTTGAGATCTTTGAAACCTAAACTTGTACTATTTACCTGATGATGGGGTAACAGCCGAAACTGGTTTGTAAACCAATAAATTTGCAGAATATCACACAGTTACCTAGGTTTTCTCATTCGTAATGATATTTTTGAGGTGAAATTCGAGCGGTCATTGGGGCATATGGAGTTTATGATGAACAACACCAAGTGCAGAATCATTTTGCATAAAGCAATAGTAAATATCGCACAAAATGTTATGTATCGTCTGGGTCAATGCTACATAACGCTGATCCAATGTGTGCAGCAAAGAAGCCGCCAGAAAGATTCATATGGACAGTGAATTTTGAAGATGATCGTTCCATATGTCAGCAAATGACATCAAGTGCCACCTTGTTATTTTATCCAAATAAATATTTTCACAGTTTGGTGCTCCTCCTGCGGACAATATTGTCCAACTTAATTAAGTGGACAGTCGTCAATGGGCAGAATTCATCAAATAAAAAAAATAAACACAAATTAACGTTCAGTAATGTATCATCTACATCTACTTACATACTCTGCAAAACCACATTTAAGTGCCTGGCATTCCATTCTCTAATAAAGAAAGAACACCTAAATCGTTCCGTTTTGTCTCCTAAATCATTTATAGACACAGGGAAGAGCAGGGGACCTATAACGTTTCTCTGGGGCACGCAAGGTATCACTCTTGTTTCACGCGATGACTTACCGTCATTTGCTACAAATACACATGCACGCAATTTCATAATTTGATGTACAAAAGACAGGAATGATTATGTAAACAGGATCAGTAGACTGCAGTGGAATAAAGCGGCTGGGGTAGATAATATTAAATCGTAATTCTTCATAGTGGAATGTCAAGTTTCTAACGGTTGCACAAGGTAATCGAAATAGCGTGGGAGTCGGGACAGGTTCCGTCTGACTGGACGTAAGCGGTAATCACGCCAGTTTTCAATCATGGAAACACAAAAGATTGTAGCAACTATCGAAATATCTCTTTAATTAGCGTTGTTGTTATAATCTCTTCAAATAACGCTGAAAGGACAGTGCGGATATACATACTACATGAAAGTCATTCTGGGTTTCGGCCTCTAAGAGACTGTCAGCACCAGATCTTGAGCTTATGACAGATAATGGAGAAGTGGAAGATTTTATTCATATTTTATCGATCTAGAAAAGGCTTATGACTGTATGCCTGGGAGTTACCTACTGTCAGTTTTAGAAGATTACGAAACGGCTTGAAAGCTTCTGCAAGCAATTAAAGGTCTTCACGTAGAAGTAGTTAGTTGACGATTGAGTTCATGGTTCAAGGCAGTTTCAGGTGTAAGACAAAGTTGTAACCTTTCAATAATGTCGTTCATACTATTTATGGATCATATTTTGAAAACAGTAGACTGGCAGGGAGTAAACAATATAGTCTCCCATACAGAGTCTAATACGAGGCGCGTCCAGAAAGTAAGTTCTGTTTCAATTTATCTCCGCTGCAGCGCTGCGATTGCAGTTCCGCTTATGCGCTGTAGGTGATGTGTGTCAAGGAGAAGAACGTGCGCCATTTGGAGATCGCTGTCAGTTACGTATGCTTTGTTGTGCTTGTTTGAAATGTCGGTGTTGATTGAAAATCCCGCCGCCTGTGAAATCAGGTCGGTGATTCGGTTTCTGAATGCGAGGAAAGGGAAACCAAGTGTAATTTATCGGCAAATTTGCGATGAGTGATTCGATAGTGAGAAGATGGGTCCGACAGTTCAATGGCGGGCGTAGTGATGTGCACGATGAAGAACGAAGTGGGCGTCCACCTTTGGTTACAAAAGAACTGGTTGACAAGATGAACTGATGACAAGATCCAGGAAAACCGTAGGTTTACCACTAGTGCTCTCGCTATGGACTTCCCAAAATTTCACTGTTTCCGAGTGGTTGAAGACGCAGGCGGCAGATTTCTATGAAGAAGGTATACAAAACCTGGTGCCATGCTATTACAAATGTCTGCAAAATTTCGTCAGTTATGTGGAAAAGTAGTTTAAGAGTTGTAGAATTTTGTGCAATAAAAATTTCTTCTGTATCTGTGTACAATTTCATTTTATTACCAAATGGAACTTACTTTCTGGACGCGCCTCGTATTTGAGAGCTAGATGGTACGAAGATAAGCATCTCCAAAACGAAAGTAATGTGTGTGGGAGATTTAAGCAGAGTGCCAAATAGGACGAACAAAGAACAGGTGGACAGTTTCAAGTACTCAGGATTTATTGTTCTCACAGGATGGCGACATAGTGAAAGATCTGGAATGAAGGTGCAACAAAGCTAATGCAGTGACCAATCTTCTGCAAGAATGAAACCAGTAACAAGACTGCACCGCTGAGTCTTTCGACCAACTTTCTTGTACAGGAGTGGAACATAGGTGTACAGGTTACGTCACAAATCACGTTGAAATTTTAATGAAACAATTCTGGGTATTAGACAGCGCCATTTTCAACACTTAACAAATGAATTGCCGACGTTTCAACCATTGTGCAGTGGTCTTCTTCAGGACGGTCTAACACCCAGGGGCCTGAAGAGGACCACTACACAATGGTTGAAACCTTCGGCAATTCATTTACTAACAAGGAAAGTACTTGGGCTCGAACAAAAACAAATACACCAAAATCGTATGAGAGATAATGTAAAGGTCACTTATTACACTAATGATAATCCCACATCCGCTAAACTCTGCAGTCGTCCGTTAGAGGCCACTCCGTGTGCCATGCCGCATTGCAATTTGACCTGTCGGTTCGCCAGTAGGGACGGTGCAGTGTGCCTCCGAAGTTGCGTTTTGTGACATTTATGTGGTGAAGCGTCAGTTGGGGTGGCGATTGGTAATCAATCCTGCTAATGTATTGCGATTGATTGAGATGAAGTTACGAAGAACCCTTCTTCGTGAAGATGGTATTAGTGTAGCAGATGACTCATTCGCATGCTTTCTGGTATCTGTTATGGTACAGAAATATGGGCATAAGTTAGATACTGTTGTTACAAACTCATAATAATGATAATAGGGATGATAATGACGAACAACTCATTGCAAGCGGTAGTGCTACGGCAAGCGCGAGAAGAGGCGATGGAATCAGTCACAGTGAATACTAACAATCTTCCGAGAACAAGGTTAAAGTTACAACTATCATCACGGCTTTTGATAACAATACGCTAGAGAACATGTACGATGATTATTACATAAGATATAGTTAAGATATCTGCATTACGTATGGCGTCTACAGTTACATCTACAGTGCTATCTGGAGCATGATTGCAGTTTTTGAATAAAAACGACACCCACCAGCACATTGAGGTGTACGTAGAGATCCTGTAAGCAAACGTTCATACATATATTTTTATTCGAGCTCATGTACTTTCCTTGTGTTTAAAAATGCTGGGATCTAATACCCAGAAGTGTTTTATTCAAAATGACACCGGCCGTGAAAGCCTACGAACTAAATCATGTTGAAGTTACAAATGTGAAGTTACAGGTCCTAATGGATGGGAACAAGGACAGGAGGGTGTCCATAATTAGGTAATCAAAGAAAGTCTCGGAATAAACACCACAGATGAAGCAGTTACAAGGAATAGGCTTACAAGGGGACCATAAGAAGTGTAAATAACGGACTTTGCTGGGTCTCGAATATTTTGTAGAGAGACATACCCTGAGTTTTAAGCTATCCGCTAACTTAGCAACGGGCCTTGGTTTTCGAGAAAAATGTTGGAGAAGTTCCTGCGCGATGTAAAATGCGTAACGTAACGCGATCGTGGCTCAGCGGTTAAGGTCTCCTAGCCACCACGCTGGACGTACCGTTTGGATCCTATCCGTGATTTTTTTTTCCTTTAATCAGAGTAGTCCCACATTTATCTGTTTTATTTTAGAAAATATCAACAAACTGTGTACATTGTGTGAAATTAGTACAAAATATTTAATAGTTTAATTCATTATTACAAAATCTTACTCGCTATCGCCTGCATCGCTTGTTATACCACAAAAGAAATCCTAATGATATTCGTTGTTGAAGGCTTTTACCTAACTTTTCACTGTTCTCCATCTACATCTACATAGGATTCTCTGCAAATCACATTTAAGTGCCTGGTAGAGGATTCATCGAACCACCATTATACTATTTATCTCCCATTCCATTCTCGAATAGCACGCGGAAAGAAAGAACACCTGAATCTCTCCGTTCGAGCTCTGATTTCTCGTATTTTATTCTGATGGTCATTTCTACCTATTTAAGTGGGAGTCAATGTTGGCGATTGTAGATTCGTAAGTAGCCCACGCCGCAGCGATAAGTGCCGTTGTTGTAATGATCCCCATCCCAGACCCTGTATCATTTCCGTAACGCTGTCTCCCCTGTATCAAGACAATACGAAACGAGATGCCCTTATTTGGACTCTTTCGATGTCCTCCGTCAAACCCACCTGATAAGGATCCCACACTGGGCAGCAATACTCCAAAAAATGGACGGACAAGCCTAGTGAATGCAGTTTCTTTTGTAGTTCTGTTGCATCTTTTTAAGGGTTCTGCCAATACAACGCAGTCTCTGGTTCGCCTTTCCACGACATTATCTACGTGTTCTTTTCAGTTTAAGTCTGAAGTAGTAGTAATTCCCAGGTATTTTGTGGAGTTTACGGCCTTCACTTTTGATTGATTTATTTTGTAAACGAAGTTTAACGGATTTCTTTTCGTGCTCATGTGGACGATTTCACACTTCTCATTATTTAGAGTCAATTGCCAGTTTTTACACCATACTGATTGTTCTGTACGGCAATGCCGATTTCCAGCACGCCTCTTGAAGACCTTGATGACACGGTCGTGGTGTACGACCTCTGGCATATTCAGTCTTGATCCAATTGCTACTGTTTCGAAAACATAGTGACACCGTTACGTTAGACCTCTCGCTCACAAGTGACTGTTTCCCTCGATTGTGCAGGCACCGATGACATCGAACGGGCGAGTCCATTTGCTCGGAGGTAAGGTAGGTATGTCAACAACGAGTGCTACCAGTGACAATAGTGGATTCCATTTTATTGTGTCTCCATAGCAGTGTTGCCTCTGAGTTCCAACTCTCGTATATATACAAGCTGACCATATAAACGTACTTTCTTTACCTCCACATTTTGATATTCGTCGTAAAACCACACTCATTAATTTTGAATCAATTCAGGAAAGCTGCTTTTTCGAAGATGATCAAATACACATGGTTCTCAGCAAAGTTAACGGATGAAAGAGAACTCTTTGTTAATGTAAGTGAACTTTTTCTGGTGTCGCTCTTAAAAACTTCATGCGCCTGCAAGACAGTAGCTTTTATGAAATGTTCTTGGTGCTGTAAATCATTTTCTGTTGATTTTGCGATAAATATCATCTGGATTGCCGTTGTTGCATAGCAAGTGATAGAATGTAAGATTTTGTAATAATTACGTGGAAATTAAATTACTACGGCAAAATTGAATATTTTTTAATAATTTTACACCATGTACACTGTTTATATTGTGTAAAATAAATAAATAAATAAATAAATAAAAGAGTAAGGAAATTTTCACTCTGTTCCGATTTTCAAAAAATAGCAAAACAACGGAGAGGATGCAGTGGGACGGGATAATGTTGATGTTAATTGTATATGTCGCTAATGGAATGATAAATTCGTATATCGACACTAGTTATGAAATTAACTTGATTTTATGCAAGTCTATTTAGTTGCTAAGTAGTTGTTGATTACTTTATTGTTCCTTGGCAACACCGACTGTTGAAAGTTAACCGTGAAAATTTTATTGACTTCGTCCTGAAGTTACCGCACCACAACAAGAATAAGAAAAAAAAAGAAAAAAAATCTTTAAATAGTTCTTGAATAAAATATTAGGTTCTTGTACGAACAGGAGTAGGAGAATTGATCTGTAACCGTTACTGAAATTTAACCCAAAGTCTAACACAGGCACTACGGTTTGCTGTTGATAGCTTCAACTCAAATATTAAAATTCACCGCCTGCTAAACTCAACGTTCCACATTAAGACTCAACATACACACTCTTGTCACAGTCGAATATAAGACAATGTTAGTCATCAGTATTATATTAAATCTCTTCTTAAACAAAGTAAAACTTCTCTATAAATCAGATTAGTCTTCCAGTAAATATAAATCACACACTACATAAATCTTCATAACACTCAAAATATTTTTCAACATAATACATGTTTATTTTCTTGTACAAGTTCAAATTAGTAATGCTTGTAATAAGACATGTATTCAGCACGACTAAATCAGAACGAATATTAACAATGTCATATATTCTTTGAAAACGATTGACGCGCAGCAATAAATAATAAATAAGGCGCATCTGGATCCTTAGCCCCGTAGCCGTCGTTTAAATTCTGACAGTGGCCGTCTGGTGTAATGTTGGCTGCGGCGGCGACGACGCTACCCTTGTTCATTGCGGCGCCTCGATCGTACATGAAACATACAGAGACAAATAAAAACTTTTTAAGAATCACATTACAACCTGACAATATTTACACAAACAACAAATATATAAGTTTCGGGCGTGCAGCCGCATAAAGTTTATTTCATCCAATATTTCGGCTGAAAAACGTTCAGCCATCTTCAGAGACGAGTCGAAACTGGCGCTCCAGCACACGCTTCGTGCCTATAAACGCGCGGGCCGCGCTACTGCGCATGCGGCCACAGATACAACAAGGCGCCAAAGACGTTACTCGGCGGCAAGGAAGTACACGTATGTGTAAATTATGTCTGTGGCTGCAGGTGGATTACTGCGGAGAAATCGATGTGTTATGATCTGTGCTGTGGCGGCGTCTTTGTAAATTTATTAAAGAAAGTTCCGGATTCCATGATTTATCTAAACTGAAGCCGCTGTCTCTGTTAATTAAATTCATCCCCGAGCGAGTTTCTATTGCTTCTTTCACCGCTGAGTCCCAGAAAGATGAATGAAGGCTAAAATTTTGACGTTTTCGTACGTCATGAAGTGTCCAGTATCAATACAGTGCTCTGCCTCTGCCGATTTATTTGGTTGTAAGAGGCGGGTATATCTCTGGTGCTCCGTGCATCTTTCCTGGACTGTACGTGTCGTCTGTCCTATGTACGAAAGGCCACATTCACAGGGGATCTTGTAAACCCCGGCCTTCCGGAGCTCCAAATCATCCTTGTTAGAACCCAAAAGTGCTGCTGTCTTTGGTGGGGGTCGAAAAATTACTTTAACATCGTGTTTGTTCATAATCCGTCCGATTTCTTTGACTTCTTTGAACAGTCATTGCGCCGCGAAAACACGAAGATTCACAACAAATATATACAATTTTGTACAGCCGCGGTGGAGTAGCCGAGCGGTCTAAAGCGTCTCGCTGCGGAGCGCGTGGTTGCTAGCCGTGGAGGTTAGAGTCCTCCCTGGGGCATGGGTGTGTGTGTGTTTGTCCTTAGGTTAGCTTACCTTAGTTTAAGTAGTTTTTAAGCTACGGACTGATGACCGCGCAGTTTGGTCCGATAGATTTACAAACATTTGAACATTGAACAATTTTGTACAACTTTTTGTTTATAGCCTTCAAAACAGGGCTGAAGTGGAGATAGTCTATCTTCGTCCCACTACAAGAATCCGAACACGGTACCTCAAGCGTGATAGCTGTAGACCTTAACCGCAGAGCCATTCTCACTTGGTTGGAACGTGGTTAACGTTATGCGTCTTTACATCGCACAGTGGAAGGAAGGAAGGAAGCTTAGGGTTTAACGCCCCGTCGACAGCTTGCTCATTAGAGACGGAGCTGACGCTCGGATTCTTGGGTGAGGATGGGTAAGGAAATTGGCCGTGCCCTTTGAAAGGAACCATCCCGGCATTTGCCTGGAGAGAATTAGGGAAACTATGGAAAAAATAAATCTGGATGGCCGGAGGTGGATTTGAACCACCGTCCTCACGAATGCGAGTCAGAGTCCACTGCGACACCTCACTCGGTCATCGCACAGTGAGCTTCATCATCAATTTCCTCGAAAACCAAAGACCTTCGCTAAAAAAATAAAAAGATAAAAAAAATAAAAAAAATGGAAGATAAGCGGATAACCTCATACTCATGTCTCTCTAAAACATATCAGAGACCCATCAACCATCAAAATACGACATTTACACTTCTGATTGTCCCGTTGATGGTAGTGTCATGTTATGCACGTGGGAGAAGCAAGAGTGTCACGCATTCGGCAGAGGAGATCAAGAAGAGTCGTGGTAGACCAAGGAGAAAGTATTTGGATTTGGTCAAGAATGATTTGTTTTGACAGGCTGAACGTGAGGCATCAGTGTTAGCTTTGAATGGGAGATGATGGAGTTATAATGGGGTACTATCCTCCAGGCTGCAAACTGAAAGGCGTAATCAGATGATGATGGTGAATCAAGGGAGAAGTTGAAGGCGTGGCGTGCGTTTTACGGCGGGTTTTTCAGTGCCTCGTTAAGTTCCAGTTAAGATTTTAACTCGTCGTTAGCGGAGAATTGCGTTTGTCAATGTTTCGTTATGAGTTACCCTGACGTTACAAGACCTCAAACTGGCCGTCAAGTTAACGAGTCGACTTCGGCTAACGACCAGTTAAGTGCGAATCTGTATAAAAATTGCAAGATTCCAAAGCGCTAAAATACCGCAATATATTCACGTGGAAAAGGCAGATTTATCGCAAAATAACAGAAGCACTGCATGTATGAAAAATTAGTGTAGGAAACAGCTTTATTGGAAAATTTTATCGTCATATTTCTCGCCCGATCCATTTCAGTAGCGATTAGATGACTTTGATATATTGCAGACACGTAACATAACCTTACTGTTGTGATATCAAAATGGGTAGCGACTAGTTAACTGAGAATCGGTAAGCTGAAAATAGCTGGAATAAGAGATTTGGTTGACAATGAAGAGGATGTCACTATTTTCGACGATCTAGATGCCATTGCCCCAATATGACGTCGTAGACGTATTTATATACGTCGAAATCATTTTTAATGCTGGGATAATGCAAAATTTGTTACGCGATTTCGTTTTCGAAAGGCCACTGTGGAAACGCTGCATGAAAAACTCCACGACCGTCTGAAGAGTCCAACATATAGGTATGTATTTTGTTTAATTTCGTATTTACTTATGCTTGGTGCGCCTAGCATAAGGCCTGAAATGTGATTTATTCCTCCGACCTACACTTTCGCCTATGTGCAAGTTATTGCTTGCACCAGGTACTATGCACTTGGCACGAGGGACTGATGACCTAGCTGTTTGGCCCCCTCAAAACCAATACCAACAACAACAACAATAACAACAAGTACATGCGAAAGAACCGTGAGCACCCCGGGGCCATTGCAATAGGGTAATTGGCTGGTGTCTGCAATACGTCTCCTTGGAAAGCTGTTCGGAAGGTGACACTGCCACTGGCCTCTCTCACATGGGTATCGGATTTTAGAATTTTTTGATACTTATGGTACATGAAGTTCAGAACCATTGAACGCAACTCTCAAAAATTCGTGAGGACATCGACTTTGAAGTTTTCCAAGTACACGTAATTATCAATATTTAAATCAGTTGCATCCTGAGGCACTGTAGCTCACATGGTAGCTTTGTGACCTTCCAAATGAAAAATAAGAAAGATCTGTGGTTCGAATCCTGCCTAAGCAGACTTTTTGTTTTAATTTTTTGTTTTGTTTGAATACTTACACTATTTTAATATCTAATGCTAACTTTTACAAAAAATTCACATGCTACTGTATTTTAGTAATTTTCTATATTTTGTAAAAGGTTGTTAATAATGATTGTAAAAAAGTATGTTACGTCCATTTTTTACAGTGTTGGCTTCACTGTTAATTGACGACGGTAGTCTTTGATTGTTCAGTTTGTGCAGAGCTACGACACTGTTTTTGGAAAGTCATCTCCCTAGTTACTAATGTCTTTCCAAGTAGCTAACCTACTCAACCTTAGTTTTAGCTGACGACAAGGAGTTCCGCTCGTCTATATACGCATAACACGTGGAACTGGAGGTACCAAAATGTTTTATATAAATGAACACGAAAAAAAAACTGTCACAGCGGGATTTGAACCAGCGACCCTGTGGTTGTGAGGCCAGAACGCTGCCACATGAGCTGCGCTGACAGATACCGAAACTTTTAGTTATCGGTACTTACGTGTACTTACAAAATTTCAAAGTCGATTTCCTCGAGAATTTTTGAGAGTTGCGTCAAATTAACTTCAGGTACCATAAGTACCAAAAGCTATTGAAATCCGTTACCCATATGTGGTCTCCTTGTCAGTCCAATGTGTCCTTATATTTCTCTATTAAGGGCATTAGACTGTCGCACTTCCTTCTCGTAAAATTCGAGATTCTTTCACGTTTGTTTTCTATAGAGCCAAATAATGTCTGCTAACCTCTTCCCTGCTAGTCAAATATGGCGACCATCTGTTTATTCCAGTTATCTCACAAGTTTATTCACACAGCACTTCCATTTGTTTCTATTTCCAGCATAGTCGAAATATATCGCACCTTCTCGTTTTCTCCAGGTTAGCAAACGAGAGGTGTATCTGGCAATGAGAAACGCAATGCACTTAACACTTTTAACCAGACGTTAAAGGCATCTTCTCGTTTACCAACGAGAGATGGACTAACCGGCCCTTATGCCGTCCCTTAAGTGTAATATCCGATATTCGTTGTTATTTCTTTTTAAGACGACGGATTAACGTGATGCTATGGAGGACAAGATGTACAAAATGTTTGTAGAGTCTATGGGACTTAACTACGGGGTCATCAGTCCCTAAACTTACAAACTACTTATGAACTACTTACAACTAAGGACGGCACAAATATCCATGCCCGAGGGGGATTCGAACCCCCGACCGTAGTGGCCGTGCAAACCGTGACTGGAGCGCCTCAGTCTCCTCGGCCACCGCGGCCGGCGAAAAGATGTAAATAACAGGTTTGCATCTACACTCTCGGAGATATTTTTAACGATTTGGTTTAATTGTAGTTTATGTAATTTATTTGTTAATTTAATACAATTATAATAACCAGTATTCGACGTTATTTACTACAAACATGAACGAATCTGCCCACGAAAGAACTTTAGTATTTCGTGCAAGGGCACAGGTACCAATAACTTTCGATACAGTACCCTACGTTATTCGTTGTTTTGAATTCTGCTGCAGTTCAGTAGAGTGCTGCAATAGTGCAGAGAATGTGTGGTTATGGAAGCAGATGAAGTAAAGGAGCAAAAGTGCTTACTTACAATACTAAAAAAGCAAAAATTATCAAAATGTTCAAATGTTTGTAGAGCTATCGGACCAAACTGCGTGGTCATCAGTCCGTAGCTTACAAACTACTTAAACCTAGGTAAACTAACCTAAGGACAAACATGCCCCAGGGAGGACACGAACCTCGACGGCGAGCAACCGCGCCCTCCGCAGCGAGATGCTTTAGACCGCTCGGCTACTCCACCGCGGCAAACATTATCACAACGAACATTGTCTGAGGCGTTGTCCCGCCTATATGAATAAGTAGGCTGTATCAGGTAGAACTTATTATCTTCGAAGGAATATCAAAGTAAACATTTGGATAATTTGGATATGCAGAATATATACTTCGTGAAAAAATCAAATGTAAGAGAGCAACACATGTGGAGCTGGCGCATATGAAGGATTTCACCGTTTACAGTTTTTTTAATGATATTTTGGCAAAAGTGATTTAGTCGTACATTTTGTTATCATTATCAAACGCCTTCAGTTAACGTACCGTCTTTGTATTTTTTTTTTCTTAAAGAAACACAATTTCTGCAAGAGTATTGCATGCAACGTGAAAGCTACAGTATTCAGTTTTTTTCCGGCGTTCGCTAACAGATACCATGTAATTTTACGGACATCCATCTTTGTAAAGACAATGATCTAGGCACAAAGCCCGCAACGGGCGCTGGAGAACGCTGCGGTCGCAAATCACGATGAGCAGCACGTCATGTTCCGTGGGATGCAGCAGGTGGTTTCAGAGCGTGATGTAGCTACACTATGCTAGGTAGACAGCACGTCTGGCCTGCGCCACGTTGGGACAACACGTCCCGTGTGAGGACGGCTTTAATGTTGACGAGCTGAGTAGCGGAGCGAGTGGCAGGCGTCGTGAGAGGCCTGGGCAACGAAAGCGCTCGTCTGAGTCAGGAGGGTAGAAAAAGCAGCGGCCGCCAGCGGTGGCATTGTCCCCTGGGCTTTCTTGCGGCCCACTAGCCCCACCCTCCCAGCACAATGGACAGCCGCCACCAGCTGCCACAGTGACGCCGTCTCCTTCCAGTTCCAGCAGCTGACTGACGCGATGCACTTCTCAGCAGCCGGCTTATTCAATCACCACTCTGGGCTCTCTCTCTCTCTCTCTCTCTCTCTCTCTCCCCTGCCTGCAGAAGCATCAGGGCAAAACCCAAAGTGGAGTACCGCAATACACTGCAATACCAATGAAATGGACATTGCTCACGGGAACGTGAAGTCAGGCGAAGGGATCATACCGGGACGACTGACATTCTTTTTTAGAAAAGACAGAGATGACAACATTGCGTATGGTGTACTGACTGCATTAGAATACTTATTTAAGCTGGTAGATAAGTTTTGGTGGAGACAGTAACACATGTAGAACTCTAGGCGGTGCATTTATCCATCAGTGAATGTCCAGCGTGAAAAATGGATAATGATGGTAGTAGCAAACGTGTGATGATGTAAAGATATGAGGGTGAGACATGAATGGTGATGACGACGATGATGTCCGTAATATACTGTCACTATGCAGCAGTGTGCGTTCTGATCCGCAGACTATCTACTGTAGAGTGACAATATGTCCTCCATCCGGTGCCTAAGCCATTTCTCTGCAATATCCTGTCTTTCAGGAGCACTGTAAAATTTGTAAAGTACTGCTGGAAGTAAAGCTAGTTTGATGGGCCGTGAGTCGTTTATGGGTAGAGTACTTGTGTGCCAAAGGAAAAGCTCCCTCTCAGGCACACAGTTTGAATCCGCCAGGAAGGTGCTGACGACGAATACGACGACGACAACATGTCATATTAATCATAATTATCGGGTTCGATTCCTGGTCCGGTCGGAGATTTCTTCCCTCGGGGTCTTCATCTTACCATCGTTATTGACATACATATCGCCAAAATGGTGTCAGGTAAAAATTCTTGCACCAGGCAGACTGAACGTGACCCCAGTTGGCGTTTAACAGCCATAAATGGCACACGATCACCACAACCACCACCACCACCACCACCACCACCACCACCATCATCATCATCATCATCATCACCTGTGCCTGAGAACGAGGCAGGATCGTTCTCATTAACGTTCGTTGCTGCTATTGGAGATCCTTGGCAACATTGGTACATATTACATAGTGGAACATGCGGCAGAATTGAAGTTTGTATTGCGGAATGAGACATGCCTTAAGACAATCCGTGTAGTCTCCGTATTCATAAAGTCATGGTGGCTTAGCACCTGCCTAGTAAGCAAGGGGTTCCATGTTCGAATCCCAGCCATAGAACAACTTTTAACTCGGCACGCGCTAAACAAGTTGACATCGCTGTGAATGAAACAGTACGTATCGTCACAGTATACCTCAAGCCAACTCTCACAGCCAAAATTTATCCAATCACAGGCATAACACCACCCACTATTCGAAGGCAGCTCTCCGCTGAGATAGAGATGTCAAAACTAAAGAACGATTCTCGACACCCGATGCATTTGCCCCGCAAACAAGGGGTCCGGTTGAAGTTCCGCAAGAGTTTCATTGACACAACTGAAGAGCTCTTTACCAAGCCTAGCATAAGGCGTACATCTTTGTGGAAAGAAACGGCGCCACACTCCGTGATGGACCTCTGTGAGGAGGGATCTATAGGGTCTGAAGTTCCATTTCCAACTTGGAAGACATTAAACCAGAGTAACTAGAAGCAAATCAAATGGGGATATAGTGATGACAGGGCAGTAGAGGATTTTAACCATCTATTGACTTGTCCAAACAAGTCAGTGACATGTACTATGGACGATATTCTTAAAGTAACAACAAATCAATCTATGTTGCTGATTACTGGGAATGGAGAATATAATTGGTGTGCCGCGGTGGAGTAGCCGAGCGGTCTAAGGCGTCTCGCTGCGGAGCGCGCGGTTGCTCGCCGTGGAGGTTCGAGTCCTCCCTGAGGGATGGGTGTGTGTGTTTGTCCTTAGGTTAGTTTACCTAGGTTTAAGTAGTTTGTAAGCTACGGACTGATGACCACGCAGTTTGGACCGATAGATTTACAAACATTTGATATTATAATTGGTGTAAGCGGACACAGAAGAAGAAGCACAAATTTTAATTCAGTGCCTCTCCTTCAGTTCCATATCTCTGATACACATTGAGATAAAATATGTCTTTGGACAATGATTTATTATTTGATATTTATAAATAAATTAATATCCTGGCAATGCCAGGTTTTCAGTTACTTTTTAAATAAGCACTTAAGCAAATTGGCGACTTATTGGGAACCAGCCTTAAAGCGTTCATCGAACAAAAAAGTTCAAACGTTCGCAAAGCTTATGGGACATAACTGCGGGGTCATCACTCCCTCAAATTACGAACTACTTATTGTATATACTTAGTTGTACTAAACATAGCAGAAACACCCATGCCGAGTTAGGATTCGGATCTCCGACGGGGAACGGCGTCGCGCATCGGAGCATAGCGCCTCAATGCGCTCTGCCACTCCGCCGCGGCATTCCTCGAACAAAATCGACTCAGTGCCTGCCGGCAGGGCCGCTGAGAACCAGCACCGGGCCCGGGGCAGGAAGCAATATCGGGCCCAACTCTAAATATAGCATTTTTAAAAGATGGTTTTACATTGTTTTTAATCGTTTATTTCAGATAGTCACAAATTCGCATCATACCATTGTAACCTTTATATCTGTAAGAATAAGTATGTTCGAGACCCAGTGCCGACTGAAGCAAAACGGGCGCAATGCGTGTGACGGGTGCAGCCATTAACTGAACGTTGACTGTACTTTTCGCTTCATCGCCCCAGACGTGTTTATATTACATAATGTTAACACATCAACTTACTCTTTTGCACACTAAACTGGCATTGGTCAAAAGCTTGTAAAACAAATGACAAATTCAATGACCTTCAATTCAGAGTGATATAGACATATGGTGGCTTTCTTAATATGGTTTTGTTTACTGAACTTGCCACAGCATCTACAACATACACATTATAAGCTGCTTTATTTACGAAAGCATTTGCCGCTTCAACATATTTCCAATTGATTTTTTTTCTTTCTGAGATCAGTCTTTATTTGCTTTGTGTCCCATCCTCGTCGCCACTTTTGTATCCCATCTTCGTCGCCACTTTTGTGTCTCGTTTCCGCCCATTGTCCTAGGTGTCGGTGGCCGAGTAGAAAGAGACCGACACAGGGAAATAGGATGCATGCATGTGCGGGTTCAGAGTCTGAGGTGACCAGCTAGAGGGACAGCAGAAAACTAGAAACACTAAGCTAGATTAGAACAAGATGTATATTTCGTAGAAATAGGATAATACGTAACTTGGAGAGCAGCAGACTAGTAGAATGTTGATACATAGTTTAGGTAGAGGCCTGCCTACTGATGAGTCCTAGTGCCTGTCCTATAGCCAAGTGGCCGACGCAGTTGAGTGGAGGCCACGAGCGGGATTGCAGCAGAGGGCGTTCGTGGCTGACGTCGTAAGAACGCCGCGCCGTGCGTGCATGGCGGCGCGCGGCGAAAGTACGTGGCGCGCACTTCGGACTTGTGCGACATTACAATTTGTCTATTTCAAGGTGAGATTAGCTTTATGTTTGCGAAGAACTCGATATACAGATGAGCTGCTGACTACAGAAAGCAGTGTCCCTCTAGCAACACCACCGAGCAATAGCCACATGACGCTAGAAACGGTGAGTGTTATTGCGCTAATACCGTATCTACCGAATCTGTCACTTTATAGCGTTCATGCAGTTCGACGGCCCGCTCAGTGCACACGTTCTTTTATTCGTTCGTAGAGCAGCCAAACTAAAAGTTAACTGCAATGAGGAACTTTATGCTAGTGGAACTATAATACAATATCGCTTACTCCACAACCCAGACATCCGTCATCTACAATTCTATAGCTATAAATGTGAATGTCTGTTCGGTGTACGCTTATCACGTCCAATGGACAAGACGCAGAGACTTAAATATTTGAATAGTTACTAATTTGTACCTGAGGAAGGTTTTATGCACGGTTTTATAGCGATCTAATAGATATTGAGTAATATGAAGATTATAACGTGAAATGCGGAACAATAATTACTCTTTGCAAATTATATTTACTCTTTGAAAATGGTTTTATTGGTTGCATTGTTGCTTGAGGGTTGATAATGATAAAAGGGATGGAAAGTTATCGGTATATATAAAATTCTACGTTTGTGTGTGTGTTAATATTTCTCTCTGCGGCGGAAACAACAGAAGGCAAATGAATGGTCTGTGTATAATTATTGTCCGAAGTCTCTCGTTGTACACCATAGCAGTTCCATGCCGATAGGTATAAGGGGGTGGAAGATATGGTGGTTGAAAGTCGTCAAGTTATAAAAAAAATCGGACTGAAGGCCAGTGATGACGTTTGCGACTCTATAGCAAGGAGGTTACATACAGCGAAACGTGATGCCACAGAACGTGTCTTTGGTCTTTCCGTCCTACAATGTCTTCAGCTCTTTCTCTGTAAGGATAAGCATACGAATAAGGAAATACATGAATAAATAAATAAAGCAGTATAAAAGAAATTTCTTTTAATACATCTCTTTAAAAAGTCGATTTGACGTTTCTTTCTAAAGAAGGTATTGTATTTCATTTCATCCTTCAAAACCACACTACTGAAAGATAGCATATCTATCATAATCAAGCAACACGCGAATGGAGCCGCTGGTTTAAGCTAGTAAGTGATAAATGTTCGCGTCTATGACGATATTCTAAAACTCAATATGTTACAAAATTTATTTTACAACAGCTGTCTGATATTCGCCGTTTCAGAAGCCTAGACCCTGGCTCCGGGGATTTTGTCCCCCCTGTCCCCCCTCTCCGCGGCCCAGCGTGCCGGAATTGAATTCCGCCACTACCACCCGCTACTCTGACGGGCAGGTAGCCGAAGGAAGCACCGCAGGTGGAACCGCGTGCTCGCTCCGTCGGCGTCTGCGTTGCGTGACCGACGAGAGGAGAGGAGAAGGAGGGGGCGAGATTCCACTGGCGGAGAAAGTGAGTCCTCTGGCAGTCAGGGACGGCGCGTCTTCCCGCTGCTGCCAGCTCATCCTCACCAGCACAGCACAGGCGCGAGGATGACACCTCACTGAAAACGGCGTGTCCTTATCCGACGGTGTCCTCTACAAAACCTGCCTCCAACTAGTAATATGAAACACCTAATTGTTAAACGATTAGTAACTGATACTCTCTGATAACGACATTCCCGCAGAACTACTGAAGTGTCTGGGAGTGCCAGCCATGACAAAACTTTTTGTGTCCCAGCCTCGTCGCCACTTTTGTGTCCCAGCCTCGTCGCCGCTTTTGTGTCTCGTTTCCGTCGTAGGTGTCGGTGGCTGAGTGGAATGAGACCGACACAGGAATAAAGATAGCACGCTATTGCAGGTACGGAGAGGAGCAGCCAGAAACTAGAAACACTGGAGTAAATTAGAACGAGATATATATTGCACAGAATTTATACAATATTTAACTTTTACATAGCTCAGTACTGCAGAATGCCGATACATAGCTGAGCTAGAGGCCTGCCTAGTGCCTGGCCGATAGCCAAGTCTTCACTGGTGCCTATCTGATTCCGAATTGTTAACTGGTTCCTATCTCAGTCCCAAGTGAACGATGTCGTTCAGTGGTGGCCACGAGCGGAGTTGCAGCAGAGGGCGCTCGTGGCCGACGTCGTAAGAACGCCGCGCCGTGCGTGCATGGCGGCGCGCGGCGAAAGTAGGTGGCGCGCACTTTGGACTTGTGCGACACCACAAAACTATTTCATCCGGTGTGTAAGATGTATGAGACAGGGGAAATACCCTCAGACTTTAACAAAAATGTAATAATCCCCATTCCAAAATCAATGTTCAAATGTTTGTAAATCTATAGGACCAAACTTACAAACTACTTAAACCTAGATAAACTAACCTAAGGACAACACACACACCCATGCCCCAGGGAGGACTCGAACCTTCACGGCGAGCAACCGCACGCTCCGCAGCGAGGCGCTTTAGACCGCTCGGCTACTCCACCGCGGCAATCCCCATTCCAAAGAAAGCAGGTGCAGACAGGTGTGAAAATTACAGAACCATCACTGTAATAAGTTTTATAGTTTTAAAAATAAAAAGCCAAGATCGCGCATTAGTAATTTATTAAATGACGACGGGTTTCGGTGCACTGTGTCACCATTATCTGGTCACATACATGTTATAAGCTAGTCATCTTGTTAAAAAAATTTGGTATAAAATAACAACTGCAACATTGCATTTAGTCACTATCTAAAAAATACACAAGTTAAAAACATGACAGCTTACAATATACTCATTTTGAAAACTATAAAACGATCACATCGCCTCCAAACCCGACATGTCAGGTAATCTTTAACCTAAAAAATTATTAAACGATTAGTAACTGATAACCTCTAATAACGACATTCCCTCAGAACTACTGAAGTGTCTGGTAGAGCGAGCCATGACAAAACTAGTTCACCTGGTTCGTAAGATGTATGAGAAAGGGGAAATACCCTTAGACTTTAAGAAAATGTAATAATCCCCATTCCAAAATCAGCAGGTGCAGACAGGTGTGAAAATTATAGAGCCATCAGTTTAATAAGTTATGGTTGCAAAATTTTAACACTCATTATTTACAGAAGGATGGAAAATCTGGAATAAGCCGACCTTGGGGAAGATCAATTTGGGTTCAGGAGAAATGTAGGAACTCGGGAGGCTTATCTTAAAAAAGAGATTACGGAAAGGCAGAGCGCCTCCGTAGCTCAGCGGTAGCGTCGCTGACTACCACGCAGGAGGCCCGAGTTAGATTCCCGGCAGGGGACTGAGTGTTGTGTGTTGTCCTAATCATCATCATCATCATTGGCACGTAAGTCGCCACGCGGCGTCAAATAGAAAGACTTACACTAAGGCGGCCGGACAATCCCGCAAGGGATCTCCCGGCCACGAAAGCCATACGCTCATTTCCAAGGAAAGGCAAACTTACATTTCTAGCTTTTGGAGATTGCTTTTGATAATGTTGACTGGAATACACTCGTTCTGATCTTGAAATCAGCAGTAGTAAAATATAGGGAACGGAAAGTTATTTACAACTTGTACAAAACCCAGACAGCAGTTGAAGGGTATGAAAGGGATGCAGAGGTCGGAAAGGGTGTAAGACAGGGTTGTAGCCTTTCTTCAATGTTGTTCAATTTGTACAATGAGCAAGGTATAAAAGAAAGGAAGGAGAAATTTAGAGAAGTTCAGGATGAAGAAATAAAAACATTGCGTTTTGTTGATGACATTGTAATGTCAGAGACAGCAAAGGGCCTGGATGAAGAATTGAACGGAATGGACAGTGTGTTGAAAGCAGCAAATAGGATGAAAATTAACAACAGCAAAACAAGGATAATGGAATGCAGTCTTAGAAAATTAGTTGATGCTGAAGGAATTAAATTAGATAACGAATCAATAAAGGTGGTAAATGAGTTTTGTTACTTGGGCAGTAACATTCGATATAATGGACACAGTACAGAGGATATAAAATGCAAATTGGCAATGGGAACAAAAGCGTTTTTGAAAAAGAGAAATTTGTTCGCATCGAATATTAAGGAAGTCCTTTCTGAAGGCATTTGTGTGGAGTGTTGCCTTGTATGGGAGTGAAACATGGACGATAAACAGTGCGGACAAAAATATGATTGAGGCTTTCGAAATGAGGTGTTACAGAAGAATGCCGAAGTTTAGCTGGGTTGATCGCGTAACTAATGAGGAGGTACTGAACAGAATTGGGGAGAAAAGGAATTTCTGGCATAACCTAACCAAAAGAAGGGATCGATTGGTAGGACACTTTCTTAGACATAGATTAATCGCAAATTTAGTATTGGAAGGAAGTGTGTGGGGTAAAAATCGCAGAGGGAGACCAAGAGATGAATATAGTAAGCAGATTCAAATGGATGTGGGTTGCCGTTCTTATGACATGAAGCAGCTTACTCAGGATATTGTAGGGTGGAAAGCTGCATCAAACAAGGTTCCGAATTGAAGACTTCAACAACAACAAAATCTATTCAAAACTACACTGCCACAGAAAAAACTTTGCGCGTGTTGATAGACGACAATTATTTTTTTATCCGGGGATAGTTACAGCGTCATCCGCCACCAGCTTAGTGACACAGCTGTCATCTGCGTGCACCCTCTAACAGCCAATGTTTGCAGCCGGACGGGTGAAGCAGACAGTCGCCATGCCACAGAGCACAGAGCACTGAGCGAGTTTGAAGTGCTTCGAGGTTCGGCCCTCTGATTGGCGGGATGGTCCTATCGGAGAAGTGACACAAATGTCGGACGTGCACCGTTAGCTGCGCAACGATGCTGGACGCAGTGGTCACGTGAACATTCACATACTCATTGACAAGGTGCGGACGACCACACAGCACTTGCGTATGCCGAGATCTCCGTATTCTAAGGGAAGCAGTGGCAGATTGTACAAGCACACATAAGAGAGTTTGGGAGCGCAGAAGTGCTGAGCACGGACTTGGCATCTCATGGCGCATGATATCACACGCCCTTGTGGCTGTAAACATTCCGTATTAAAAGGTACACATTGATGGCGTGCTGGCAGCTACGATGAAACTTTCACAAATGTAGGAAGTGACACCACATTTCAAAACCTTATATAATCTTTTCGTCTGAACTCCGTATCGTCCACGTTTCACTGCCATACAATGCTACACTCCAGAGAAATGCTTTTAGAAAGGACTTCCTACCATTTAAATTAATATTGGATGTTAACAAGTTTCGCTTCTTTAGAAACGCTTTTCTCCCCATAGCATCCTGCATTTTATATCTTCTTTACTTCGGCCATCAGAAGTTATCTTGTTATCCAAATAACAAAATTCATCTACTACTTTTATTGTCTCATTACCTAATCTAATTCCTTCAGCATCACCTTATTGTCTGACATTACATCGCATTACCTTCGTTTTATTTTTAATGTTCATATCTTCCTTTCAAGACACTGTCCATTCCATTCAATTGCTGTTCCAGATCCTTTGCAGTCTCTGACAAAATTACTACGTCATCGGCAAACAGCAAAGTTTTTATTTCTTCCGCATGAACTTTAATTTCCTCTCCAAATTTCTCCTTCCATTCCTTCACTGCTTGCTCAATGTACAGACTGAACAATATTGGGGAAAGGCAACAACCCTGTCTTACTCCATTCCCAATCTCTGCGTCCCTTTCTTGCCCTACAGACGAATGATGAAGATTACATGGGTAGATCAAGTGACTAATGAGAAGGTGCTTAACCGAATTGGGGAGTAAAGGAGTTTCTGGCATATCCTGACTAAGAGAAGGGATAGATTGGTAGGACACACTCTGAGACATCAAGGAATTGTCAACTTAGCATTAGAAGGAAGTGTGTAGGGCAAAAATCGTAGAGGGTGACCGAGGGAGGAGTACAGTAAGCAGATTCAAAAGGATGTAGGTTGCCGAACGTATTCTCAGATGAAGAGACTTGCACAGGACAGGGTAGCGTGGAGAGCTGCGTCAAATCAGTCTGCGGTGTGAAGACAACAACAACAACAACAACAACAACAACAACAACAACAGGAAGTGTCACCGATGAGACTCAACATTGACAGGGAAGCTATATCCGTCATCATCCCAAATCAGACGTCATTTAAATTAATATGGAAGCTAACACCTGAGACGCAAGATAAACAATATAGAGAAAAGACACTGATATCACCAAAATCACGGAAACTGTGCTCGGCTTGAAGGAAACATTCAAAGGTACCCAACGCCTGCCACAGTACAATGTAACTTAGCCACAAGGGCAGAAAAACCCTTTATTTCTAGATATATTTCCTTTCTTTTCTATTCGTTATTTTATCCCATAATTACAATTAGCAAATTTAAGAATACATTTAATTTCGACGTAACGACCATGTAACTAATCATGTTTTTATGTTGTCCCTAAAACTAATTTATAGTAAAATGCACGAATTGTAATTTGTGATATTATAATTGTAACAACAACTGTAAGCAATTGCGTATATGTATTTTCTCTTTGCTTTTATTTTTTCTTCTTATCTCCATCTATTTCAAATGCTGAAGATATCTTACATCAATGAACTAATATATAACATGTAAAACTACAAATGTACGTCCTGCTTTATATTAAAAGGTAGCAGGACTATAAATGAGAAATTATTGCGGTAACCATTATCAGTACATCAAGTATCCCGGGTGATATGTGCCGTTCTATCTCTCTCTCTCTCTCTCTCTCTCTCTCTCTCTCTCTCTCTCTCTCTCTCTCTCTCTCTCTCTGTTCGTTTACTCGATACCGACTCTTGGTAACCCCATATACCGAACCACGCCACTTTCCTCTGTCCTGCACTTTCTCCCGCAGAACACGTTGCGTCTGTGATGCCATCAGTCCACTTCATCCACTTCCGGCCTCTTCTTCTAGTGCCTTCGATCTTTCCCAACTTTTTTTTTTTCCTAGTGAGGCATGTCTTCGCATTTTGTCTAAATATTACACCTTCCAGGGAGCAATCTGGTTTTATTTGCTTTAAATTTGATCTGTTGGTTCTCTTTACCATCCAAGGAATTCTAAGAATTCAGTTCAAAGAAGTCAATTCTTCGCCGTTCAGCCTTTCTAATGGTTCAGGCGTCACATCCATACGTCACAACTGGAAAGACGATGGCCTTTACAGTACGTATCTTTGTTGCTAAACTTATGTCTCTGGACCTTATAACCTTTTCAAGGTTTCAAGTCGCCTTTCTAGCGAGCAACAAGCGTCTCCTGATTTCGTGGCTACAGTCGCCGTCATCAGAGATCTGGGAACCGAGATAATTCAACGCGACACTTCCCCCATGGATTCTCCTCCTATATCCCATGCATTAATAGGTGTAGTTGCCATAATTTCTGTTATCTTCACATTTATCCTGAGAGCGGCCGTTTAACTTTCGATTTTTACCTTCAGCAAGAGTGTCTTTAATTTGCCGTTACCTGATGAAAGTAGACGTGGTCTGTCCAGATGTGCTGGAGATTGATAGATCATGGCAACAGAATTGCACCCAAAACTAGCGCTGAGACGGAAGCACTTAAGCGTCATCTGTCGGAACTCGCATTTATGAAGCTAAAGTTCACTAGGGGACCATGTGCGTGCCGATTTTTTTTAAATTTATGCTACGTGAAATGCTACAGACTTCAGAAGCTCCTTTTCTTTACATTGTGGGTGGTCAAGTTTCTTCATCCATAATGCTTGCTAATCTGATGAGTAGAATGTCCATTTTGAACACCAATGTTCCAAGGATGCCGATAGTTTGTGCACGGTGAAGGCAACTAGACGCTTGAAAATAAATATCATTAAATGTGGGCTTCCAAAAAAAACAATTTCCCAAGCACCCCTAACACTGTCCGACCAAAATGACCAGAAAGGGTAAGCAACCATCATTCTCTATTGTCATCGTATATTAGATATACGAATTCAAACGTTGCTACATCGTTATCAGAATGTCGCTTAATCAATATACTATGAGTAATAGTGTCCACAAACTTTGTTCGTTTCCATCATCAGCTACTGTCAGTTGAATAAAATTTACTAGTTGCACCACGAACATCTTCGACTGCTACGTACTTGTAAATTCAGCACAAACAGTTTCTGTATGTGCAAAACAGTGAATCCCGTTCCTTTATCGTCGTACTTATTTCCTCTTTCATTATCAGGTAAAGCTGTAAACTTTTTCTCGGTGATAAGTAATATCGTTGCAGTAGCAGTCGATTATGAAACTGCATAATAAATATTACAAGTTCTTGCTCTGCCCTTCTGTCATTCCCGTTCGTTTTCAAATACTTGTAACAAGAGATCTTTGCACTACCTATTTTTCTGCAAGCAGCCAGTGGTCTTGTGAACTTCCTTTGACTACCAACAAACAGCGACTGGGGGAGAGGGAAGTAGTAATTGGCGAAGGACAAGAACAATATGCGGCCACTCCTTAAGGCTGACAGTGCCAAAACCCATAGTACCAAGCCGACTAAACTTCAATATGAGATTAAGGCATAGACTAAGAAAAAACAATCCCTCACCTTCACAAGAAAACAGAGCATCTTGGAAAACTACAAATAAAAAAAAAATTAAAATTAAAAAAACTCTCTTTTTAATTGCACCTAAACATGTTTCAGCACCTCTGCCATCATCAGCAGGTTTTATCTATTACCGAGCTAGGTGGCGCAGTGGTAACGCACTGGACTCGCATTCGGGAGGATGGTGGTTCAAATCCACCTCCGGCCATCCAGATTTAGGTTTTCCGTGATTTCCCTAAATCACTTCAGGCATATGCCGGGATGGTTCCTTTCAAAGGGCACGGCCGATTTCCTTCCTCATCCTAACCCAAAAACTCCGAGCGTTAGCTCCGTCTCTAATGGCCAAGCTGTCGACGGGACGTTAAACCCTAAGCATCCATCCATCCTTTTATCTATTTATGGGTTGGTATGTCATTTCCTGGTCTTGTAGATCGCTTTCTGCACAGTTAGGCAATGGAAGCGTTGTCATGGTTTGTTTCCGCAGAACACTTTCTCTTTCGCGTTTCTGTGGACAACACACCAAGCCGCGCGGGAGTAGTCGAGCGGTCTGGAGCACCACGTTACGGATCGCACAGCCTCCCGCGCCGGAGGTTCGAATCCACCCTCGGACATGGATGTGTGTGTTGTCCTTAGGTTAGTTCAACTTACTTTAAGTAGTTTGTAAGACTAGGGACTGATGACCAACGTAGTTTGGTCCTATAGGATTACAAAAATTTGAACATTTCAACACACAAGCAATACATATATTTTGCGGACTTTTTTCGTTCACCATCACTTGACATTTTGGCAAATTCGACACAGTCGCGGAGGAGAAACTGTGCGCGGAAACAAACCATGACGACGCTACTATTGACTGATTGTGTAATCAGGGAACTACATGACCACGAAATGTGAAACCAATCCACAAATGAATAGAAAAAAAAATCCACTGATGGTGGCAACAGAAGTGCTGAAACATGTTTGGGTGTAAAGCAAAGCAAATGTTGAAATGTTTGTAAAGTTATGAGACCTAATTGCAGTGGTCATCGGTTCGTAAACTTACAAACACTTAAACTAACTTAGCCTGAGAACAACAAAAACACCCATGCTCGATTAAGGACTCGAACCTCCGACGTGGAACGGCTGCGCGCACCATAGCAGGGTGCCTCAGTGCGCACAGCTATTTCGCCGCGGCGGTGAAAAGTAAAAACAGTGTTTTGCATATCAGGCGGACCTCATACTACTGCAAACACGAAAACCAGGAGAGCTGCGAGTCGAAAATGACGAATATTTATATTAAGTTCATAAACACAGAATACATACATACAAACTACGTGAGGGCAGCATCTCACCTAAGACGTCATAAAGATATATGAATATAACAGTTCATATATACAAACAACATAAAATATGGTTTGTATATATGGACTGTTATATTCATATATCTTTATCACGTCTCAGGTGAGGTGCTGCCCTCACGTGGTTTGTATTCGCCCTAACGGCACTAAAAAAAATTTATTTCAGTTTACTTTTAGCTTTCGACGAATGTACTAAGTTTTGTACACACATATTAATGTTACCAGTGTTTGATGAGTGGCCAGCCTCTACTGGCCATTGCGTTTTGTCTATACTTAAATGGGTAGTGTTATGGTATGTAAAAATTCTCCCTTGTGTCATCTATCTTTTTGTATCACGTTTACCTTTCACCGTTTTTACGCTTACTCTGAAGATGGGCTACGCCCGAAACGCGTCAGTACAGAAGGAATAAAGATTTTACCCTTACCTGCATGGTTTTATTGTCAGCAGCCAATCAGCTTTTTTTTAACTTCTTTCTTATTACATTCATAATTATGGCTGCACACCTCCATCAAGACTTCAAGTCTGACCTGAGATTTTACTGTGTTTCGCAGTGCTATCGATGTTGACCTTGAACCTTCGGGCTCAGCATTTCTGCGCAACATACTAATTTACATTTCCTGTGAATTAGGACCTACAATCTCCAGTGTTTCTAGTTGTCTGCTCTTTTCTTCTGAATATGAGTGTAATATCTCTGTATTTCGCTGTGGGTGACCTACAGATGCTTCCAAAAGGTGATAGTGCTATAAATTGGAGATGAGTGGCCTAATGATGATTGATTGTCACAGAAAACGAAGGTTGTGGGTGGGGTCTGGATGCAGGAAATAGATTCCCAAACAAAGCAAACAAATAGTCCAAGGTGGCGGTGGAGTTGCAGAAAGCGGTCAAGCTGCAAAGCTCTTTTGAAGGCTGTTTCGCACCTTTGCTAATGACTCTGTTCCCAGAAAAAGTGCAACATTTCGCCGGGCGGAAAGAAAAACTGTGAACGGATCCGTCACTCCGTTACGTAACCTGGTGAGAATACGTCTGGGAATCTGAATAAATACAGAAAGGCAGATCGGATACGTAGTGAAGGTCAGACAGTGTTACACAAATCACTGGAGAGACTTCACCTTATAAACTTCCTTCACACCTCCTTTCCCATGACTTGCATACATTTTCCAGACCGTTCTTTCATTGAACTTTTCCTGTAATATTGGGAGAGATCCCCCTCTATGTTTACATAAAAAAGTGAAAGAAAAATATTTTTAGCGACAAACCGTCTCTCAAATATCCGCTTCAGATTCTGTTCATTTATAAGGAATATGTATTAGTTTCTTTAGTTTTTTCTTCCTACTGACGTGTGTACTTTCAAATAAAGGTTTTGGAAGCATTTAACAGCTTTCTGAAGCTCTGAAGATCAATTTTCATATATCATATAATCGAGCCAAAAGCAGACACTAAAAGATAAATTGGCCGAAAACCGCCAACAGTAATTGACTAGATAATTTCTCCTTAAACGTTTATTGCGAGGCAAGTACCATGGTCGTGTTGAAATATTGTAAAATATTTACGGGTTTTATTTTTATGGTTAGATTTTCAAATATTTGTAAATCTAGGGGACTTTAATGCTTTGAAGTCCCTAGGCATACAAATTAATTAAACTAAGTGAAAGTAACGTAAGAACAAAAGACACACACACACACACACACACACACACACACACACACACACACACACACACACACGCCCGGTGGACGACTCGAACCTCCGACGGCGAACAACCGGACGCCTTAGGACGCTCGAACACTCCACCGCGGCCCCCGTTGTCGCATGCAACTTCTGTCTCACAAACTTTTCAGCGCCTGTCATACTTTCGGAGTTATTCTTTGTTCAATAGTTGGTGACTCACCCTGACATGTCCGACAGAACAGACACAACACCAGTCTATAACACGCAGTACTGTATCGTAAGGCTCCTATAAGAACTAGCTGACCTATCCGCCATTTTTATTCCCGTAGCTCGTAAGTTAAACATACTCCGGTGCTACGGGATTTGCGTCAAGGCACTTTAGCACATTATGGGTGGCTGGGTTGGCATAAACTGCTCAAATCATTCCAGAGGTGGCTACAGATTGTTTAGTTTCCCGAGAGATTCTGAGAAAAGAAAAGAATGAATCATCAAATGTCGGCGCAAAAACTAGGAACCCGGACCGAGCCCACAATTATGTACTGTAAGTAAATATTATTTGTTATTATAACTTGAAGCAATATTTAATATAAAAATCGTCTGTGATATACGAACGTAAGTTTTTGTTTAGCTCTCTCGAAAGTACTACCTCTTAATAGAGAAGCTGTCTGTAGGGAATTAGCTGCCGCAAAATATCATAACATTGCAAAGTATCCCAGAACATACAGTTTTTAGAGCACAGTATGTGTCTCTTTATATAGTATATTGAGAAACGCACAACATCAAAACGTTTTGTACTGACATTGCACAAATTGTTGAAGATAATTCTGTTACGTTATTGCGAGAAAGCACTACAAACACTAAAACGAAAAATATAAATATACTGCGCAAAAGGTTCCGTTACAGCTGTGGCAGCGTACTGTGCTGATACAGGTAACTACTGTTGAATGCTATTTGTGGTATTTCGAAGTTTTAGCGTCATAACTTGTAGTTTGCACTTTGAAAGTACCTGGTGTTTTATCACAAAATACACCCTCAATTCAATTAGTAAATGCCAATATTGTCATAAGAGACTATAAGATAACGGACACAGAATACTGGGTAACTTTTACTTAAGGCTGCGGCGGCGTAATGTGCTAATGTTGGCAAAGAAATGTTTGCTTTACAAATTACTACAAGACAAGAGTATTGTTACATACAAAAACCTGTCAACTTTAGAGAAGGGACAGAATTATTTATTTATTTCATGGACAACACAAAGAATTATTCCCCTCATTCTATATGATTAGGTTTTGGAATAGCATTCAACGGTTGTTACCGTGTGCCTCTACGACCGTAAACTTTAGATCCTGTACACTAACATTCTTTTCGTTTTAGAATCTGGCCGAATTTTGGCCGAGGGGACTGAGGCGCTCCAGTCACGGATTGTGTTTTTCTCGGTTTCAAAAAGGCTTTCGACGTGGTGCCACACTGTAGACTGCTAACGAAGATACGAGCTTATGGAATAGGTTCACAGATTTGTGACGGCTGGAAGACTTGCTAAGTAACAGAACGCAGTACGTTGTTCTCGACGGCGAGTGTTCATCAGAGACGAGAGTATCGGCAGGCGTGCCCCAGGGGAGTGTGATAAGACCGCTATTATTTTCTATCTATATAAATGATCTGATAGAGTAACCTGTAATTTGCGCCTGTTTGCTGATAATGATGTGGTGTATGGGAGGGTGTCGTCATTAACTGACTGTAATGTATACAGGATGACGTAGAAAAAATTTGTAATTGGTATGGAGAATGGCAGCTAGCTCTAAATGTAGGAAAATGTAAGGTGATGCACATCAGTAGGGAAAACAATCACATAATGTTCGAATACAGCTTTAGTAGTGAGCTTCTTCATTCAATCGCGTCGTTCAAATATCTACGCTAACGTTGCGGAGCGATATGAAATGGAACGAACACGTAAGGACAGTGTGAGTAAGACGGACAGCCGACTTCGGTTTATCGGGAGAAATTTGGGAAGATGTGTTTCAGGAGCCTGCGTGTAAAACGCTTGTACGACCACGTCTTGAGTATTTCGCAAGTGTTTGGGACCCCAGCAGATCAGTTTAAAGGAAGACATAGAAGCAGTTCAGAGGTGAGCAGCTAGATTTATTACTGGTAGGTTCGACCAATGCGCGAGTGTAACGGAAATGCTCCGGCAACTCGCTGAAGAAAAGACGACGTTCTTTTCGTGTATTTCTGATGAGGAAATTTAGAGGGCCGGAATTTGAAGCTGGGTGTAGTACGATCTTGCTGCCGCCTACTTACATTTCGCGTAGTGATCACAAAGACAAGATAAGAGAAATTAGGGCTCGTACGGAGGCATTCTTTTTTTCCTAGTTCTATTTGGGAGTGGAATAGGAAAGGAAATGCCTAGTAGTGGTACGGTGTACCTTCCGCCACGCGCCTTACGGTGGATTGCGGAGTACGTACGTAAGCTACGTGTTGTGTTTAGGGAATGAAAATGGCGGATGCGCCAGCCTGTGTTTTTAGGAGCTGTACCGTATCGGCTACGCGGCTGACCAGCGATGTCCGCTCAGTTGTTCCCTGGCGAGCTAAGCCGCGGCCAGCGAGAAAGCGACAGAGCAACGCAACGCCAGCACAAAGCCGGCGCATCGCTGACCGCTGCGCTTTCTCCTGAGGACGGCGCCGAGGTCGAAACCAATTCCACGCGGCGTGACGTACCGCCCCCTAAACACCTCACCTGTTACAGCTGCCCCGTTCCGCGGTTTGCAACAGTGGTCTATTACCGTGAGGACATCACGACCCTGCGATAACTTAGCCCATGGTGGCACTTGCCATGCGCGTTACGTACACGTGTTTATATGTCTCTGCAATCAAACCTACAGCATTCCCACTGCCTCATATCAGACGCTTTAATTAAGCCAGACGAACTGCTCCACTTTAACATTCTCTCTCTTCTGATTTTCTGCCATATTTTGCCACATGGGGAGAGATCATGCCATTCGTAATACGTTGTTGTTGTGGTCATCAGTCCGGAGACTGTTATTTACGCAGCAGCGGATTAGCCGCGCGTACTGGAGCGCCGTGTTGCGGTGCGTGCGGCAGTCCGTCGTCGGGGGTTCGAATCCCCCCTTGGGCATGGATGTATGTGTTGTCCTTAGGTTAGTTTAACTTAGGTTAAGTAGTTTGTAAGTCTAGGGACTGATGACCAACGTAGTTTCGTCCCATAAGAATTACAAACATTTGAACTGGTATTTACATCCATACTCCGCAAGCCACCTGACGGTAAGAGACGGAGGATACCTTGATTCTCTCTCCTATTCCAGTCTCGTATTGTTCGCGGAAAGTAAGATTGTCGGTATGCCTCAGTGTGGGCTCGAATCTCTCTGATTTTATCCTCATTATCTCTTCGCGAGAAACACGTAGGAGGGAGCAATGTAATGCTAGACTCCTCGCTAAAGATATGTTCTCGAAACTTCGACAAAAGCGCGTACCGAGCGACAGAGCGTCTCTCCTGCAGAGTCTTCCACTGGAGTTTATCGATCATCTCTGTAACGCTTACACGATTACCAAATGATCCTGTAACGAAGCGCGCTGCTCTCCGTTGGATCTTCTCTACCTCCTCTATCAATCCCACCTGGTACGGATCCCACACCGGTGAGCAGTATTCAAGCAGTGGGCGAGCAAGTGTACTGTAACCTACTTCCTTTGTTTACAGACTGCATTTCCTTAGGATTCTTCCAATGAATCTAAGTCTGGCATATGCTTTACCGACGATTGATTTTATATGGTCGTTCCATCTTAAATCACTCCTAATGCTTACTCCCCGATAATTTATGGAATTAACTGCTCCCAGTAGCTGATCTGCTATAGTGTAGCTAAATGATACAGGATCTCTCTTTCTTTGTATTCGTAGCACAATACACTTTTCTACATTGGGATTCAATTTCCATACCCTGCACCATGTGTCAATTCGTTGCAATTTTAGTACAATTTTCCGTTGTTATAACCTCACTATATACCACAGCATACAGCATCATCCGCAAAAAGCCTCAGTGAACTTCCGTTGTTATCCACAAGATCATTTATATATATTGTGAATAGCAACGGTCCCATGGCCCTCCCCTGTAGCACACCTGACATCAATCTTACTTCGGAAGACTTCCCTCCATGCAGCCCACCACCTTACTTTATTCTGAGCAAGCCTCTTCATCTCCTCATAAGAACGGCACCCTACATCCATTTGAATCTGCTTACTGTATTCGTCTCTTGGTCTCCCTTTGCGATTTAATCCCACACTTTCCATAAACACTAAATTCACGATTCATTAATGTCTAAGAATGTGTCCTATCAATCGATCCCTTATTTTACTCTAGATACGCCACAAATGCCTTTTCTCTCCAATTCTGTTCAGTACCTCCTCGCCGTGGTGGAGTAGCCGAGCGGTCTAAAGCGTCTCGCTGCGGAGCGCGCGGTTGCTCCCCGTGTAGGTTCGAGTTCTCCCTGGGGCATGGGTGTGTGTGTTTGTCCTTAGGTTAGTTTACCTAGGTTTAAGTAGTTTGTAAGCTACGGACTGATGACCACGCAGTTTGGTCCGATAGATTTACAAACATTAGTTATGCGATCAACCCAGCCAATCTTCAGCATTCTTCTGCAGCACCACATTTCAAAAGCCTCTATTCTCTTCCTGTCCGCACTGCTTATCGTTTATGTTTCACTCCCATTCAAGGCAACACTCCACACTAATACCTTCAGAAAAGACTTCCTTGGACTTAAACTTCAATGTTAACACATTTCTATTTTTCAAAATCGCTTTTCTTTCCATTGTCATTCTGCATTTTATATACTCTGCACTGCTACCATCATATGTTATTTTACTGCCTAAGTAACATAACTCATCTACCACCTTTGTTGTTTCGTTACCTAATCTAATTCATTCAGTGTCGCCTGATTTTCTTAGACTGCATTCCATTACCCTTGTTTTGCTCTCGTTAATGTTCATCTTATACGCACCTTTCAGCACACTGTCCATTCCGTTCAACAGCTCTTCCAGTTCCTTTGCTGTATCTGACAAAATTACAAGGTCATCGGCAAAACGTAATCTTTTTATTTCTTCACCCTGAACTTTAATTCCTTCTCTAAATTTCTCCTTGCTGTCTTTTATAGCTTGCTCAATGTACAAACTGAATAGCATTGCAGAAAGGCTAGAACCATGTCTTACTCCCTTCTCAACCTCTGCATCGCTTTCATGCCCTACGACTATTATAACTGCTGTCTGCTTTTTGTACAAGTTGTAAATAACCCTCCGTTCCCTATATTTTACGCCTGCTGATTTCAGAATTTTTAAGAGTATATTCCATTCAACATTGTCGAAAGTTTTCTCCATATCCACAAAAGCTAGAAATGTACGTTTGCCTTTCCTTATTCTAAGATAAGCCGTAAAGTATTTCCTCCCATTTTCCTTCATCTTTCCTGAATCGAAACTGATCTTCCCCGAGGTTGGTTTCTACCAGCTTTTCCATCCTTCTGTAAATAATCCGTGTTTAAATTATGCAACAGTGGCTTATTAAACTGATGGTTCTGTTATTTTCACACCTTTCTGCGCCTGCTTTCTTTGGAATGGGGATTAGTACATTATTCTTAATGTTCGAGGGTATGTCAACTGTCTCGTAAATCTTACTCACCAGATGAAATAGTTTTGTCATGGCTCGTTCTCCCAGAGACTTTATTAGTTCTGAGCGAATGTCATCTACTCCAGGGGCCTTGTTTCGACTTGGGTCTTTCAGGACTCTGTCGAGTTCTTCAAACATGTTCAAATGTTTGTATAGCCTATGGGACTTAACTACGGGGTCATCAGTCCCTAAACTTACAAACTACTTATGAACTACTTACGAACTAGGACGGCACAAATATCCATACCCGAGGGGGGATTCGAACCCCCGACCGTAGTGGCCGTGCAGACCGTGACTGTAGCGCCTCAGTCCCCTCGGCCACCGCGGCCGGCGTCGAGTTCCTCTCTCAATATAGTATCTCCTATTTCATCTTCATCTATTTCCTCTTCCTACAATATTGTCTCTGAGTTCATTTCCTTTGTAGAGTCGCTCTATATACTGTTTCCACCTCTCAGCTTTCCCTTCTTTGCTGAGAAATGGTTTTCCATCTGAGTTCTTTATATTCATACAGCTGCTTTTCTTGCCTCCAAATGTCTCTTTTAGTTTCCTGTAGGCGGAATGTATTTTTCCCCATTTAAACAAATGTTCAAATGTTTGTATAGTCTATGGGACTGAACTACGGGGTCATCAGTCCCTAAACTTACAAACTACTTATGAACTACTTACGAACTAGGACGGCACAAATATCCATGCCCGAGGGGGATTCGAACCCCCGACCGTAGTGGCCGTGCAGACCGTGACTGGAGCGCCTTAGTCTCCTCGGCCACCGCGGCCGGCCCCATTTAAACATTCTTCTACTGGCTTACATTTGCCTTCTAGCCACTCCTGCTTATCTATTTTCACTTCCTGACAATCTTATTTCTTAGTCGTCTGTACTCCATTTTACCTGTTTCATTTACTGCATTTTTATATTTTCTCCTTTCATCGATTAAATTTAGTATTTCCTGATATCCGAGCATTTTTTTTCTTTTTTTTTTTAGGTCTTGTTTTTCTATCTTGTCTTCAACTGCCTTCACTATTTCATCTCTTAATGCTACCCCTTCCTCTTATGCTGTTTTATTTTCCACCGTTTCTTTCAATTGTTGTCTAAAGCCGCCTCTGAAATTCTCAGGCCGGCTGCGGTGGCCGAGGAGACTGAGGCGCTCCAGTCACGGTCTGCACGGCCACTACGGTCGGGGATTCGAATCCCCCCTCGGTCATGGATATTTGTGCCGTCCTACTTCGCAAGTAGTTCATAAGTAGTTTGTAAGTTTAGGGACTGATGACCCCGTAGTTAAGTCCCATAAACTATACAAACATTTGAACATTTTTGAAATTCTCAATCAATCCAGGTCCCATCTCCTTATTTGCCTACCTTTCTGCAGGATTTTTTTTTTTTTTTTTTCAGTTTCAGCCTACAGTTCATGATCAGTAAGATATGGCCAGAGTCTAAATCTGCCAGCTTAAAACCTGATTCTGAAATCTACGCGTTACCTTCTTTCGTGATTCTTAAACCAGGTGTTTGTTATGATTAAATTATGTTCCGTGCAAAATTCTACCAGACGGCTTCTCCTTTCATTCCTTTTGCCCAGACCATAGTCACCTACTATTTTCATCATTTTCATGTTTTTGCCACCGAGAAAAAGTATAATAAATGTTTTAAATTTCGTTTAAAGTCTATTTCAAGTCCCCAAGTAATGTCATTTTCGTACAGTGTAAGAATAAATTCCCGTCGCAGTATGTGGCAGTTTTTTTGAAACAGCTATTGCTTATATATAATATAAAATCCTGAACCAAGTATCGTATGTGATTATTACCCTTACGGCAATTATCTCTCGGTGAGGAATACATTCACCAAATTTGTTTGAAATCGGTCCAGTGGTTTAGGAGGAATTTTGCAGCAGTTTCGTGATGCAGCAGTTTTTCGCGGATAAGTTTTTTGCAACGTTATATCTCGTGAACAGTGTGTTGTGCGTGATCCACTTACGGCGACCGTTCTCATGGTTTGAAGTTTAACAGTGCAAAATTTCATTAAGATTGTAACAAAACTGTAGCTCGGAAATGCAACGCGTACACACAAACTAAATGCACGCTTCACTTCGTAAACAAAGCACCGAATATCAGCGACGAGTTAACTGCTCTCGGGCAGAGAGAGAATGAAAGGATCGGTATATTTATTTAGTTCTGTAATTTGTTTGGAGTCCTACATTGTATAACTCAGTGCACTAAACTGTTATGTTTTAATTCCGGCTGGCTCGTAATGGATGTTTACATTTGTTACTAGAAACTTTATAATCAAAGATTTAAGCATAGACAGACAAATGAATCTTTGTTCGTCCGTATATCTGAATTGAATTCCGTTATCTCGCTATTCATGTGAAACCTCTCTGATGAAATTCAGTGTCATTGACGAGATATTTGTTTAGATTAGTAACTGAAATTAATCCATACAAATGAGTGTATTTGAAGTGTATATCCTAAAATACATTATATATTTAAAAAAATAAACTTGCATAATAGTAAAAATTAACTGTCTTTATCGGAGGTCCGCTCACTACGTCTGTCAATGGATTCATACTTCGTATTTGGAATTTACAATTTTGTTTGTGTGTTCATAGAAAAATTTTCGCTCTGCTTATCCACTCTCTAAACTAACATCTAAATCTTTCCCATACATCTCTGATTTCTTGAATTTTTCGATGTCTAGTAAAAAAATGACGGAACATTCGTAATTTCGTACCAATAGAGTGTTCGACTGAAATGCAATTGATTTCTTTGCACTTCCCTGTGCTAAATGTGTAAATACTGGAAATTTCATTATTTTTGGTCTGTTTGATTATTCAGTGCTTATCGAATAGAACGTTGCGTTACATAGTTTCAGAATACCTAGATGCCAACGCGTCTTCAATAACTTTTGCGTGAAACTGAAGAAAAATGAATGATGCAGGAAGCCGGCGGTGATGCGCTAGCCATAGTCAGCGATAAGCATGGTTCATTGAGTTTGATAATGCCCGCACGGAGTTTACAGATGATCATCGTTCAAGGATACACTTCGCCGTCTACAGAACGACAGCGAAATTGTGTGTGTCGATCTAAGACTGACTGTTAAAGCGGTTACTCAAGAAAGACTTGTAGGGTTGGCAACTTTGTCAATTCAACGATAAAAAGCAGGCATAATTGATTTAAAGGAAATCGGCTCAGATTTTACAGAAGCCAAGGCAAGAAAAATGAAATTTGTGTGACTCTTTGTATGATGAAGCTTATAAGTGTATCAATTATTGTAAACTATCAACCAAAAACCTTTTTAAAAGACAAAATGTAAAAATGATAAAAAAGTAAAATTATTGTATAAAAGTGTATAATAATAATTTCGTGTGGCTCAGTGGCCTGGTGCACGTCTTTGGATTGGACGCCACTTCTGCGACTTGCGTGTCCCTAGCCTACCCTAATGGGACAGTGTTATGCGTCACTAGTCCAAGCGCCATATTTCATAACTGACATAATGGAATCTACATTTTAGTTGTTCTTAAAATATATTTATTTATGAATGTTTCTCAACTTTTTGTACCAAAGAAGGGTTAGTGTACTTTCACTTAGTAGTGAAATCTCACGGTACATAACTACTAAACAGCACGAATTGCGCTCACATCAGAAAGATTAAGTAACGGGGCTTGGTCTTGTGGGCCGCGGTGAAGTAGCCGAGCGGTCTAAAGCGTCTCACTGCGGAGCGCGCGGTTGCTCGCCATGGAGGTTGGAGTCCTCCCTGGGGCATGGGTGTGTGTGTTTGTGCTTAGGTTAGTTTACCTAGGTTTAAGTAGTTTGTAAGCTACGGACTGGTGACCACGTAGTTTGGTCCGATAGATTTACAAACATTTGAATTCGAATTTGGTCTTGCGATGCATAACACGGTCCAATTATCCAACTGGGGAAAGGGGACCTACAAGCTTAACGTCGAATCCGAACCACGTGTCGAAAAAACGTTTATTAAGCTTACGGAACTTAACTTCGGGGTCATCAGTCCCTAAACTTACAAACTACTTACGAACTACCTTATATTAAGGACGGCACAAATATCCATGCCCGAGGGGGGATTCGAACGCCCGACCGAAGTGGCCGTGCAGACCATGACTGGAGCGCCTCAGTCCCCGCGGCCACCGCGGCCGGCCCACGTGTCGGCTCTGGCGACCAGTATAATGTGTCCCATTTTAATGGGGAAATGTTTATGTAATATATATGTTGTGATGATGTATTTGAATAAATAAAAGGTGGAATGCCTATTTTACATTCATGTTTTATTGCAATTTTATTAAATGGGGGTGCCATTAAAATACTTTGCCTAGGGCTCCGAATTTGTTCGGGCCGGTCCTGGGTGTAACTGAGTAAACAAGTTTCAATTATATACATGTAGCGTCTGTTCCGAAAGAACAGACATCACTTCTGATCCTGCAGTTGTTATTCTTTAATATTGATATGAACGTCAACTGCGATTGGGCAAAGCTGAAAATGTGTACCCAGCCGGGATTCTAACCCGGGTCTCCTGCTTTCTAGGCAGTTGCGCTGACCCCTACACCACTGGGTACACAGTGATCACCGCACCTGCAAGGACTACCTAAGCACGCCTCCCGTATTCCCCTGGGAATTTGTATCTTAGGTAGTCCTTGCAGGTGCGGTGATCACTGTGTACCCAGTGGTGTAGGGTCAGCGCAACTGCCTAGAAAGCGAGAGACCCGGGTTCGAATCCCGGCTGAGTACAGCTTTGCCCAATCGCAGTTGATGTCATATATTCTGTGAATATTAAAGTTTCAATTACCCTGTCACCACGGACTTAACATACCAAACATACTTATGTTGTTTCGAGTCCCAAACGTAATTGTTCTCGACTTGCCTGTGTAAGAGTGAGGAAGCGTAGAACACGCGTTTCCCGGAAACAGCGCCCAGTGAAAGCGCGACAAGAAATTCGCCAGTAGACCCTGCTGCGGTTTTCCCCTCTGACGTGACATTACGTTCCTTTGGTAAGCGCTGATGACGCGCGTCGCCCGGTGTCGAAACGTCAAACCTCCGAGACTCGCTACGCCACTAACTGTGGACCGCTGTGGTGCAACTCAGGACCAGGAGCATCCTGCTCTAGCCGAAATCCTTAAGTCCGGTAAAACACGATCGTATTTCTTTGTCGGAGTTGATATGTCAGATATTTGCGTCAAAGAAAATAGATAGTGTAATACGGAACTTTGACATATCTCTTATCAAAGAAATATCATCAAATCTAGTGCCTCGCCGTAGATTTCATCATAAAAGTTCCTTGTCTTCTGTTCACCGCAATGCGAAATATGAACGCCACCATTGCTGCAGTTATTTCACTGCTGTGTGTTTGTAAACACAGCTACAAAGTCTTCATCAACCACAAAAGTAATACAAATTTATCAATCAGACGAGGTATTTTACGATGTGAGATAAAGTATTTAAAGGACATTGGAGAGCTGTAAGAAAATGTCGGAGGTCATTAGCCGTAAAATACGGTGTAGTTCTACTGGAGACGACATAGAGAAGAAAACTAATTTTTGCAATCAGAGCGCTTCAGCGGAGGGTAAGAGGAGTCGAGGTAGACCAAGAAGAAAGTACTTAGATTCGGTGCAGAATGATTTTGAAGTAAAAGGTATAACATCAGACGAGGCGTCAATGGTAGCGTTGAATAGGGGATCATGGAGGAATTTTATTAGAGGTACTATGCTCCAGACTGAACACTGAAAAGCATAATGATAATGATGATGATGATGATGATGAGAGCGCTTCAATTAAACAGCGCCTATTGTACCTCATACATTTGCCTAAATTTTGTAGTTGGTGGAACATTTATTTATTTTCATGGTTTTAACCCACATTTGAGCATAATCACTGTACAAGAGGGTGTCGTCAAATGACTGTAGTAGGATGCACGATGACTTTTAATTTCTAGGTGGTGTGAGGAATGGTAACTAGCAGTAAATGTAGAAAAATGAAAGGTGATGCAGATAAGTAAGAGAAACAATCCCGTAACGTTCGCATACAGCATTAGTACAGTACAGCTTGACAGAATCGAGTCAATTAAGTACATAGATTTAACGCTACACAGCGATATGAAATGGAACGAGCATATAAGGACAGTCGTAGGGAAACCGAATGATGGACTTCGCTTTATTGGGACAATCTCGCGAAGTGTCATTCTTCTGTGAAGGAGACCGCTTATACACTACTGACCATTAAAATTGCTACACCAAGAAGAAATGCAAATGATAAACGGGTATTCATTGGACAAGTATATTATACTAGAAGAGACATGTGATTACATTTTCACGCAACTTTCGGTGCATAGATTGAGAGAAATCAGTATCGAGAAAACCCACCTCTGGCCATAATCACGGCCTTGACACGCCTGGGCATCGAGTCAAACTGAGCTTGGATGGCGTGTACAGGCACAAATGCCCATGCAGTGTCAGCACGATACCACAGTTCATCAAGAGTAGTGACTGCCGTATTGTGACGAGCCAGTTGCTCGGCCACCATTGACCAGACGTTTTTAATTGGTGAGAGATTTGAAGAATGTGCAGACAAGGGCAGCAGTCTAACATTTTCAGTATCCAGTATGGCCCGTACAGGATCTGCAAGATGCGGTTGTGCATTATCCTGCTGAAAAATAGTAGGGTTTCGCAGGGATCGAATGAATTGTAGAGCCACGGGTCGTAAGACATCTGAAATGTAACGGCCACTGTTCAAAACGCCGTCGATGCGAACAAGAGGTGACATAGACGTGTAACCAATGGCACCCCATACCATCACGCCGGGTGATACGCCAGTATGGCGGTGACGAATACACGCTTCCAGTGTGTGTTCACCGCGATGTCACCAGTTACGGAAGCGACCGTCATGATGCTGAAAACAGAACCTGGATTCATCCGAAAAAATTACGTTTTGCCATTCGTGCACCCAGGTTCGTCGATACGTACACCATCGCAGGCGCTCCTGTCTGTGATGCAGCGTCAAAGGTAACCGCAGCCATGGTCTCCGAGTTGCTGCAAACGTCGTCGAACTGTTCGTGCAGATGGTTATTGTCTTGCAAACGTCCCCATCTGTTGACTCAGAGATCTAGACGTGGCTGCACGATCCGTTACAGCCATGCGGATAAGACGCCTGTCATCTCGACTGCTAATGATACGAGGCCGGTGGGATCTAGCTCGGCGTTCCGTGTTGCCCTTCTGAACCCACCGATTCCATATTCTGCTAACAGTCATTGATCGCAACCAACGCGAGCAGCAGTGTCGCGATACGATAAACCGCAATCGCGATAGGCTACAATCCGACCTTTATCAAAGTCGGAAACGTGATGGTGCGCAGTCATTGGACCGTTATGACATTTGTCGCGTAACACACGGCGCTCCTATTGCATGCATACCATAATTACTAATAATAAATTGTAGCCTTTTCTCTTTCCATTAATGTTGTAATCATGTTTCTGATTAAGAATATATCAAAAATTGAAAAAAAATGGCGGATCCAAGATGGCAGTTTATTCATATAAAACTAATATTTAGGAAACTATCGAAGTTGCTGTTTAAGAATGAGTTCAAAAAGTGAAAAGTACAAAATGGCGCATCGAAGATGGCGGTACTATGTACGCTAAAATCTTTTTATTCAAATAAAAGTAATTTTTGGTAATTATCGAGGTTGCTAATGAGTACTTCAGTACAATTTTTTTTTTTTTACAAATGGTGCAACCAAGATGACCGTAAACAACGATAAGTCTTTTATTTATATTTTTTATTTAAATATTTATATAAAAATCAGTATTTAGGAGTTCATGTAGTTAATGGTTAAAATATATACCAAAAAAGTGGAACGTTTGAAGAAAGGACCAAACAAAGTCTTAGATACTATGTAACTTCGTTTAACTTTTTTTCTTTTTTTTTAGGTAGAAAATGTCACAGCGGAGAGAAAAGAAAACAATTTGGAAGCAATTTAATAGAAGTATCGTCGATTTGTCTAAAGCTGTTCGCCTCCCATGCCATCTTCTACGGACTCCTGATTAGGCTTGCACACATACTCAAGAAGGCTTAGTACGGGCAGCGGATCTTGAAAAATGTGGAAAAACTAGTGATTTGTGGTGTAACGCAAAGATACAGAATTTATAACTTAATTATGCAATTTTCGGGTACAGTTTCGGTTTCGCCCGATACTAGTAGCGGAGCCGAATATTCGGTTACGGTTTCGGTTTTGTCCAAAAATCATGTTTCGGTCGAACTCTAGGCGTTAATATTTACTAGAGGCCCCGTGCGAATACTTCGCACCGTTAGTGGAATAACAAAAAAGTTGGGAAAAATGGAAGTTAAGTTGAATGTTCACGCAAAGCTTTCTTCAGAATGAATCAATGCAGTTGTTTTTAAAAGCGCAAATGCAAGAGCTTGATGGGCTGAGTGTTGTTAGGTCAAAAAGAACTGCGTACTTTAATTAGAAACGAAAATATCGTAAAGCAAATGTTCAAATGTTTGTGAAGCTTAAGGGACTTAACTACGGGGTTATCAGTCCCTAAACTTACAAACTACTTATGAACTACCTTATACTAAGGACGGCACAAATATCCATGCCCGAGGGGGAATTCGAACCCCCGACCGTAGTGGCCGTGCAGACCGTGACTGGAGCGCCTCAGTCCCCTCGGCCACCGCGGCCGGCATATCGTAAGACAGACCGATTAAAATATTCAACGCAAGGACAGAATTATACCGCGTTTGAATGAAAACAAAGGATTGAGAGACTTAATTCTGCTACTTGATGACAAATCTGCGAAAGAATAGCTTTCGTTTGAAACAAAAATGAAGGAAATCGGCTGGGTAGTTTGGTCTGGCCGACTGACTTTGGTTTTCGTAGATTCGTTTAATATACAGGGTATTACAAAAAGGTACTGCCAAACTTTCAGGAAACATTCCTCACACACAAAGAAAGAAAATATGTTATGTGGTCATGTGTCCGGAAACGCTTACTTTCCATGTTAGAGCTCATTTTATTACCTCTCTTCAAATCACATTAATCGTGGAATGGAAACAGCAACAGAACGTACCAGCGTACCTTCAAACACTTTGTTACAGAAAATGTTCAAAATGTCCCCCGTTAGCGAGGATACATGCATCCACCCTCCGTCGAACGGAATCCCTGATGCGCTGATGCAGCCATGGAGAGTGGCGTACTGTATCACAGCCGTCCACAATACGAGCACGAAGAGTCTCTACATTTGGTACCGGGGTTGCGTAGACAAGAGCTTTCAAATGCCCCCATAAGTGAAAGTCAAGAGGGTTGAGGTCAGGAGAGCGTGGAGGCCATGGAATTGGTCCGCCTCTACCAATGCATCAGTCACCGAATCTGTAGTTGAGAAGCGTACGAACACGTCGATTGAAATGTGCAGGAGCTCCATCGTGCATACTTGTAAAGGCACATGTTCTAGCAGCACAGGTAGAGTATCCCATATGAAATCATGATAACGTGCTCCAGTGAGCGTAGATGGAAGAACATGAGGCCCAATCAAGACATCACCAACAATTCCTGCGCAAACGTTCACAGAAAATCTGTGTTGATGACGTGACTGCACAATTGCGAGCGGATTTACGTCAGCCCACACATTTTGATTGTGAAAATTTACAATTTGATCACGTTGGAATGAAGCCTCATCCGTAATACTGAAATGAGCTGTAACATGGAAATTAAGCGTTTCCGGACACATCTTCACGTAGCATATTCTCTTTATTTGTGTGTGAGGATTGTTTCCTGAAAGTTTGGCCGTACCTTTTTGTAACACACTGCACACGAGGCGCGTCCAGAAAGTAAGTTCCGTTTGGTAATAAAATGAAATTGTACACAGATACAGAAGAAATTTTTATTGCATAAAATTCTACAACTCTTAAACTAATTTTCCACATAACTGCCGAAATTTTGCAGACATTTGTGATAGCGTGGCACCAGGTTTTGTATACCTTCTTCATAGAAATCTGCCGCCTGTGTCTTCAACCAGTTGGAAACAGTGAAATCTGGGGGAAGTCCATAGCGAGAGCACTAATTGTAAACCTACGCCGGCCGCGGTGGCCGAGGTGACTGAGGCGCTCCAGTCACGGTCAGCACGGCCACTACGGTCGGGGGTTCGAATCCCCCCTCGGGCATGGATATTTGTGCCGTCCTAGTTCGTAAGTAGTTCATAAGTAGTTTGTAAGTTTAGGGACTGATGACCCCGTAGTTAAGTCCCATAAGCTTAACAAACATTTGAACATTTTTTTGTAAACCTACGGTTTTCCTGGATCTTGTCATCAATCGCGTGAACCAGTTCTTCTGTAACCAAAGGTGGACGCCCACTTCGTTCTTCATCGTGCACATCACTACGCCCGCCATCTACTGTCGGACCCGTCTTCTCACCATCGAATCATTTGGTCGGTAAACTTCGCAAATTTGCCGATAATTTTCACTTGGTTTCACTTTCCTCGCATTCAGAAACCGAATCACCGACCTGATTTCACAGGCGGCGGGATTTTCAATCAACGCCGACATTTCAAACAAGCACAACAAAGCGTACGTAACTGACAGCTATCTCCAAATGGCGCACGTTCTTCTCCTTGATACACGTCGTCTACAGCGCATGTGCGGAACTGCAATTGCAGCGCTGCAGCGGAGGTAAATTGAAACGGAACTTACTGGACGCGCCTCGTATATGGTACACTGTCGCGGACAGTATGAAATGCGGACGAAACAGCGCATACCGACACCAGCTCCAGCTTTCCCCCGTAGAGCGGGAATCTGTCGGTATCGCCTCCTCGTGGCAGACGTCACCGCCTACCCTACGGCATCACGGCTGGTTGCCGCTCGGCCTCGCAGAGTGCTGCGGAAGTACCACCGCCAACGCCACCGGCAGCGGGCAGCGGCCGACACCTGTTAGTCCGGAGAAAGCCGGCTGCGCAACGCCGCTTTGTTTACGTAAGCCAGGCGCGTCCTCCTTCCCGCCGTAGCCCGCCAATTCATTCCTTTCTGCGGTATCAGACACGTTCAACGTACGTAGCGCATCGGTGCTTGGTGCATGAAGCGCCAGCTGACCCTAGACATATGTGACGTATTACCAGTACATAAAGACCATTTATTACATGACTGGCTCTACCTGGATACGCGTTTGTCAGCTTGTTCCAGATTAACATAAAGGAAAAACATCGCGGCCCACTTTATAAGTTTTTGCAAATATTTTGGACTAAAATAATAATCTAAATAATAAAAAATTAATTAATAAGAGTGTCTGAAACTCTTTGAAGAAAAAAAAATAGTGTCATTGTCTAAGGCGTTGCCCACTACGCTATATATATATATATATATATATATATATATATATATATATATATATATATATACTCTATAGGTTGTTCTTTTCTTTGCGGACGCTAATCATAGTTGTTCGTTGTAGTTCGACGAGTTGGTGGCTCAGCTTTTTTATTACAGGGGACGTTCAGCCCCCTGACCGGGCGCGCTGAGCCACGGCGCCCGGCTTAATTAATGAGAGTGTGCCGCTATCAATCAAAAGATGAGTCCTTTAATCTCATACTATTGATGGTCGTTGTTAACTGATGCTAATGTGGCATTTGTAGACACTAGATTATCATTTATCGTACGAACAACGACGTGTTTTTGTTAATTCTTCAGTGCACCATTGCTTTGAAATGACAACGTGTAAGTTACAATAAGAAAATCATCAAATACGCGCAAGAGAGTTCTGGGCGAGGAGTGTCACGTGACATCTCCGAACGGCTGGTTTTCGTTAATTCAATGGAGGGTGTCAAATCTCCGTTATTTTTGAAAATATATCGCAAACTATACGAGATACGAAAAAAACACACAAGGAAGCTAAGTTGTAGAGAATTTTCTCCTCTACAAATTAGGTTATTCAATTATCGTGACAAATGAATAGTTAAGCCTTTATTTTCATTTAAATTTCGAGCTGTCAAAAGACGATCGCAAAGGCCCACTTTTAGTGTTCCTACCGTAACCTAAAGTGGGCCAAAACACACATTTACAATACGGAGAGACTTCAAGAAATTTTACAACGTTCTTTCCATGAACATTTTGCAAAACAGTTCAAGTCGTACCTTGCTAACAGGAAACAAAGGGTTTCAGTGCAAGGGACTAGTGAATTAACCCAACAGTCATCATCAGATTGTGAAGAAATTACTTGTGGTGTTCCAAAAGGATCTACCTTACGGCCATTGGTTTTTTCTTGTGTACATTAATGACCTCTCATTAGTTACATTGCCAGAAGCAGAGTTCGTTTTGTTTGCAGATGATACAAGTATTGCAATAAATAGCATGTCGAGCTTAGTTTTAGAAAGGTCTGCTAATTATATTTTCATTAAGATTAATAAATGGTTTAAAGCCAACTCATTGTCTTTAAACTTTGAAAAGACTCACTACATATCAGTTCAGGAAATGTAAGAGATTCCCATTCAGTATATGCATAAAGTAAGAAGAAGAGCAGATAGAAGAGGTTGACAGTATAAAATTCCTGGGATTACAGCTTGATAATAAATTCCGCTTGGAGGAGCATACCACAAAAATGCAGAAACGACTTTAACAAATCTGTATTTGCAATACGAGTGGTATCAGACATAGGAGACATAAAAATAAAAAAGGTTGCTTACTTTACTTTTATTCCATAATGTCATATGGTATAATATTTTGGGGTAACTCTTCAAGTCAAGCAAAAGTTTTCAGAGTACAAAAGCGTGAAATACGTATTATCTGTGGTGTAAATTCACGGACATTCTGCAGAAGCCACTTCAAAGAACTGGGTATATTAACTACTGCCTCTCTGTATATTTCTTCCTTAATGAAATATCGCAAAAAGTTGGTTGTATTGTTTAAATAAGGTACAAAAATTCTTAGGATTACTTGAAGTTGCTTTCTCTACGGGATAACGTAAGTTTCTTTCTGCTTCTGTACAGTACCTTTTTATATATGTAACATTCTATCTTGTACCATGTAATTTTTGTAAACTTATTGCTACACATTACATGCAGGTCTGTCACACTTGAAAATGGCCTAACATGGAGGCCGAAACCGGTAGTGGGGGCTTAAATAAAGCACCCATAAATGCAACTGGAGCTGGAGTTTCATTAAAGGTTTGCACCTGTTACTGTCCTTCAGAGTCGTCACCAGTGTCTTATAGAAACAGTTGCGAACTATGTGGAAGGCGTAGTATACCGTCAGCAGAGCCTGTTCTGTTGATGGTGTGAATGGAGCGGTCTGCTGCCTGTGGATTCTCTGGAACAGTTCTGAAGCGAAGTGGTTCCTTCATCTTCGGAAGATCTTTGTGAGGTACAGTGTCAAATCCGTTCCGGAAAGCTAGAAATACGGAATCTATCTGACACGTCCAAACCCGGTCAAAAAGAGGAAAATTGAAAGTTTGCCCAACAATTGTAGAAAATCCATTGTTATAATAATTGACTAAACTGGTGGAGTGATGACTAAATTTTCAGGACCCTGACACACATCAAGCAGCTGCTAGCCTCGTTTCAACAATGCCTTTCTCTGCGGCGGACGACACGTTACTCGACTGCGTTGTCAGTTTAAATCTCTATTTTTTGTGGGTTTACTAAATGATAGTTCGAATTTGGAACAGGTTTTCGTCTCACAGAAAGGTACCAGTTTTTATACTTCGGCTTACGTTCCTCCACGGCAGACCGTTAATGCACAGTGTTACTCTTCGTTTTTGGAGCATCACCTGCGAACAACTTTCCGAAAGAAGCGGCAACACTTTCTGCGCAACCCACCACCCATCACACATACAGAATACAGCGCAAGCTGTGGTTGCTCTGTTCGGTATGGGACAGAAGTATTGCATCCACCATACTTCCCAGACGTAAGTCCTTGTCACTTAGATTTGATTCCCAAGATGAAGTAGCCACTTCGATCTATTCCAGAGATTCGACAGGCAGTACACCGCTCCATTCGCATTATCAACAGAACAGGCTCTGCTAAAACGGTATACTACGCCTTGACATCGCTGGCAACGGCTTTTACACAATGCTAGTGACTACTTTGCACGAAAGTAACAAGAACAAAACACGTAACGCTTTTGTATTGGTTATGAATAAATAGTTGCCACTAATTGTGCCAACCGTTATATATATATATATAGGGAACTTAAATAAAACGTTTATTTAGAGTATTAAAATTGTACATATATTATATACAATTATATATTTATATCAGCATTTATAACATTATCAAAAATAATTTTGAGACAAAAGGCCTAGTAGAACCTGAAAATACAGTGTTCATTACGATTATTACTGAAGTGGTTTATGCTGCTTATAAAAAGTCTATCACAGTTAGTTATGGGAAGTTTTCTGAACACTAGAAGAAAAGTGTAAAATAAAACTTACTGAAGTCGTTTGAAAAACTCTGTGATTGAAGACTACGTTTCTGTCTCCACATGGGTCCAGATATAGGTGTTCCCTTCTCCCTGTGCACACGGAACCATTGGTAAAGGGTTTCGCCAACTTTTTCGAACTAAGCATTTTTAATTGTTTTTCGTTCCACTAAGGATTCTGTACACTGTCTTTTCAAACTCCATGATTCAATTACAGATTTCTTTTACTTCCAATTGGGCACTGTAGACCTACCGATGTTCAAATCCAACGCTATTTTATTTACGTTTTCATCACGCTCAAGTCTTTTTAGGGCACCAAACTTTGCTCCCATTGACTCTGACACTTGTTTCCTCTTCTTCTCCGCCATACTGTCGCTCTATATTCCAGCATAAAACTCGTTTAAACAATTGTGAACCACTCTCGAATACAGTGGCGGCGCTAGGCGTCGGCGACGTCGGCCACCGCCAACGGCCTCGCACCTGTGGGGGCCTCGCAAAACATTGTTAACATTTTAGTTTTTTGTTTCTTTTTTTTAAATATTTGATGTTTAACGGCGCTTTACAACTGCTAGGTTATGTAACGACGACCTACATCTAATTTACACTAACTTAACCGAAGGAAAAACACAACATCCGTACCCAAGGGTGGGGTTCGACCCCCGACGAGAGCGATTTCGCACACCGTGGTATGACGCCTTAGAGCGCTCGGCCATTCCCTGCCGGCAGGTATTTAGTTATCAGTATTTACTTACGTATGAGTGCGGCAGTGATTCGATTTTTAGTTAAATACTTGCAAAACGCCGGCCGCGGTGGCCGAGGTGACTGAGGCGCTGCAGTCACGGTCAGCACGGCCACTACGGTCGGGGGTTCGAATCCCCCCTCGGGCATGGATATTTGTGCCGTCCTAGTTCGTAAGTAGTTCATAAGTAGTTTGTAAGTTTAGGGACTAATGACCCCGTAGTTAAGTCCCATAAGCTTAACAAACATTTGAACTTGCAAAACAATTTCTTCGGTACATTTTAAAGAACGACTTGGAACAAGTATATCCAAATGTTTATAAAACAATCAGAATCATGCTCAGTTCCACTCAGGACAGCTTCGGCAGAGAGAAGCTTCACAAAGTTAAAATTGATTAAGACTAACTGGAAAAGCACAATGAGCGAAGAAAGACTATCTGAGTTGTCAGTACTGTCAACTGAAGCCGAAATAGCGGCTAGTATTAAGATGTGGTCTTAAAAAAAAATTCAGTGAAACGAAAAGTTGAAAAGTTTCTCTAACTTGTGTTTGTTTATTGTAATTTTTGTCGTTGCAATAATACTCGTATATTATACTAAATGAGTTTTAGTATAATGATTATTGATGTATAATTCACCTCATTTAAAATTTTATTCATTAATGAAAAAATGAAAGGGGCCTCGCAAAGACGAGTTCGCCAACGCCCAGTTTTCGTCTAGCTCCGCCACTGCTCGAATAAAAGCAACTGACCACAACTGTCTCTCAACGAACACTAAACTCAACGCCCAGTGACGACAATGTAGCGAGGGTAGTTTATGACCTGCCCGGGAATCGCCTCCCGATAAGGAAAGTGGCCACAGAAATAACGGAACGTGTGCAAGCAATAGCCCGCCCCAGCTGGGCAGGTAAAGGGTGCGTTGAACGACCTTGGAAAACCCAGTAACCTAGTCGGAGTCTCTAGCGCTCTCAGGCGGCCTATGTACTGATGGAAAGCTTTACGTTATGGGCGGTGTAAAAAAAAAAAAAAATTAAAAAAAATTATTAATTCACCAGCCCTGTCGAGTTTTACAGAATGTCGAGTTTTCGGGAATCGAGTTTGAGAGGTTCTACTGTATATATAACTGAATGTATATAATGATTAATGTAAAATTATTAATAATAGTTGAAACTCATTGTAATGTGAGTCAAAAATTGAACATTAAGTTATTATTTAACGAAACAATTAATATGGCCGCTCGACTGCAGTGATATTTCAATTATCATGATGCTGTTAAGAGAAAGGTATTCTATGAAAGCAAGCAAACTGCTGAATTGTTCTGTATGTATCCGATCTGAAAATGTTTCCCCTTGGAGCATCATCAAGCAGGCGGTATTTATTGCAAGCTCTTGGCTTAACACAATGCCTGCGTTAAGTCGAAGTCGTGATTGTTGGTAGCGTGACAGAGTGCAAATGGTTATCTCACGAAACGGAAACAACTTCAATAAAGCCCGCCACGAATCTCAGGGACTCTAAAGTAGCTTGACTCTAAATACAGAATTTAGGGAAGAGAACTTGGCCATTGTAGCAGCCAATAGACATAGCTGCAAAATTGTAAAATACATTTTTAAAATTCATATTGGGTGAAGGAATGACTCTGTTAAATAAGAACTGCTGATGAGCTTTAATATAAACTTTTTTGAAGGTAAAGTAAGAGCAAAAAAATTGCAATACAGTGATGACACTTTGGTGCTTCAACTTTTTCAACATTCATATTTTTAAAAATTAATGACTTAGCATACATCATCATTTGGCATTAATTTAAACCGAAAAGATTTTCTTTTAAGAAATTAATATTCACTTAAGTTCATTGAAATATCTCTATCATAGACTCTCCACTGATCAACTTTCTACTAAGATAATCTGATGTAACACTTCAACACTGTCTTTTGTTCCAAGTCCTTTGCCATAATTTATTCATATCAGCACAGTCTAACATACACAGTCGCGACAGTCACTGATGTCAAAGTTGGTAACAACTGACAGTTGCAACGACACTAGCGCTCCTGGCGGTGGGCAAGGTGCCGTAAGAGAAATGTTTGTTTTTATTTACTTTTATACGTAATTAACGAAATAGTTTCTGTAATTTTTGTGTTCTAAGCATTAGTAAAATATCGAGAGACAAAAATAATCGTGAAATAAATGCAAAAACACCCGAATTTTCCTGATTCAGAGATATTAACAACTTATTCATGAGGAAATACAGATATCTGTGTATTTTGTAGCCTCCTCCACTGGAAGTGAGAGAATATAAACAGACGAGAAACATTAATTCTTGTCGTGGTCTGTTCCCACATGACAGGAAGTTCCTTTGAGATGTAAAAATTCTATATGTAACCTAATGATTCGAACATTTTTACCCGTCAGCCGACTTGGTTATAAACCCATATACTTTTGTGTATTATTACTTTCGATTGTAAAACGAATATCTTCAAGATTCTTGCCCAGTTGTGGATCAGATGTAGTAACAATTGTGGAATTGGATTCTGCTTTGTTGGGAAACTGTGTTTCTGCTTTCGATGTTTTATTGGCACGTTTGAAAGGATTTCCTTTCAGCTATAACTTTAGTGACTGATCTGGAAGATTTAATCATGTAGGTAATGCATTCCATATTAGTTTCCCATTTTCAACACTTACTGATTTGGCTGGAATTGTAGTGAAGAAATCCTGAGTAGAAAACCGACGTCTTTCTGCAGAATATTGGGACTTCTTTATTAGCAAATTTTGCTCTTAATAGAAATTGAAATTCTTGATTAAAAAGTCGTAGATATCAAGATAATCGTAAACAAACTGTCCGGCTATGTACCATTTCATAGCTTCCAATGATTCTTAGGAAACCTCATAAAGACAAATGTTGCATTGTTTTCTGGTTATTACTTATTTTAATGGCACTACATACCTTCCCTGTTGTAAAAAGTATATTGAAATCAATTTGAACGCCACTATTCACATTCATCCGGTATCGAATTATTTTGTCAAGTAGGCTCAACCACAGATATCGTGTAAAAACACTAAAATTTGACGCTTTTCAAGGGTCAACCCCTCATCATCAGATAATCTGTACAAGAATCTTAAAACATGAAACAATAAAAATATAAAAGGAAATAAAAGGAAACTTAGTTACATCCCTTGTAACCGTGTCTACGAAGAAACGTCCTCAGCATACTGTGCTTCGTCAGAATTCAAACCAGACCCCAGCACTGGCGGCGAATAACACTAGCGAAATGCACCGAGTCAACAACACGAGTGGGGCGCACGTATGTACATGAAAACAAAGACCTCCAAATTGCAAAGATCATCCACAAGCTAGTGGGTACATTCAGGTGTCACGAAATCATTTGAACTGTATGACAGAGGTTGAAATTTAAAATAAACTACTTTTGTTATAATAGTTCCAGAAAGTTTTTAAAAAACCTGTATGTATTACCTTGAACTTATTCATTTAAAGAAGCGTCGCTTTTAGCGATAGTATTATAATCTCCAGCTGTTCTAGCAGATCTAACTTTCTTCCCTTATCCTGCCTATACGAAATCTTAAGGTTATCTGAAATCCGCTTTAATGGGTGACCAGTTTCGCGGATATGCGTGACTACAGCGGACTAATTATTAAGTCGGAAGGCGTCCATATGTTCCTTGTACCTAACTCTAAACGATCTACCGGTCTGACCAATATAGTTGGCATTGCAACTATTACACTATATCTTATAAACACCTGCTTTGTCATATTTATCAGTCTCTTGGTTTCGTAATTTAGGACGTAACGTATTATTAGTTTTAAAAGCAGCTTCTACTCTAAAGGGTTTTAGTATGTTGGCCACTTTCTGAGATGGATTACCAAAATACAGAACCATTACTGTCTTGATATTTTCCGCGCCATTTTCATTTGATTTCGCACGCTGTTTCTTTCGTATTCAGTTATTCACTACGTTTTCCTGGTAACCATTCACCCTAGCAAGCTGTCTTATAATGTTAAATTCAGTAGTTCTGTCTTTGAAGGCTCTATGGACTACATCCATATCGTCTATATCCGCTTGAGCCCTGCTGTCGTGGCGTATAACAAAAATCACTGGGAGTGTCGTGACTGTATGTGTTACACTGTAGTATCAGTCACTAAGTTATGTTATTGCACAATGGTGGTACAGTAATTTTCACTCCACTTACTACTTTAGAACCGCAGCAACGAAACTGATCTCCAAATGCAATGGAACTTCTCATGTAGCATAAATCTTGTTCACAAGTTTGTAACATCAGTTTTGTGTTGTTACCTGTACGCATTAATGTTACACTCCGCGATTAAAAGATTAAGGATGTTTGTGGAAACTTCGATCATAGAAAAAATCGGATAAAATCTGATTAAATACTTTTGACAAGGGTGGATGAAATTAATACACGAAATGATTGAATTGATGAAATGGCGGAGTACAGACTGGGGTTGATGCAACACACAAAAATAACGTTACAGAGAAAACTTCTGGAAAGTACCCATTGTAGCTTTTTTCTGGAAATTTTGGTCACGGCAGCTGAAACTGTTAAGCTTTTGAATGGTTTAGATAAACTTTACGATACTTTCCGCAGTAAAATAACGTTCAGACTGTTCGCCTCGTAAGTCATTGTTGACGGACCGCGTACTAAAGTTTGAAAAAGCAACATACAGGAAAAAAAAACTTTAGGACTTCGCGAAACTGTTAATACGAATGCAGTTTCTAAAAGGAAAAAAGGTAATGATTTAAAGTAACTGACAGGATTTAATCAAGGCAATACAGGAAGCGAAAGTGATGGCGTTTGAATATCATGCTACGACGGAATATAGAGGAGCTGAAAATCTCAAAGAAAATGAATAATTAAGGAAGGATGGGACATTATTAAATGAAAACAGGGAGGAGACCTGGCTCTTAACAAAAGAGGGTACAGTTTAAAGTATAATTCAACAGCACTCACACTTAACCTTTTCACAGATAAAATATTTCGAGAAAGAGGGAAACACCGCCAAAAGCGTCGCTGATTGATAAAAAATATTAATTTTATTATGTATCGTTACAAGTTTACACTTTTCTTGTTCTTGGCATTGCCACTTCGCCAGAAACCGATGAAATTACTGATTCTAATTGCACCTGTTGTCTTAGGAGGAACGATGATTACGTTACTAATGAGAGAAACTTCTTCTCTGTCAATGGAAAAGGAGAAAGTTACAACACCAGTAGGCATGAAAGCGCAGTACCGCACACTGCACTATCATTCTGACGACGTAACCGCTGCATTGTACTCAGTCAGAGAAGCTGAACACGGAAGGCTCATTTAAGCTGGAGAGTGTGTTAGAAACGACGAGTCACTTTCGGCTTTGTTATTAGTTACGTGTCTGTAAGATAAAAAGTCGAGGAGATGTCAACGATTCCGTTGAACGTGTTGTTGAAGGACGTGAGCTAACATTGTACACACATTCACAAAATCGTGGCTACTGAACGTTTACAAATTGCGTGCAAAATGACATTACAGCTAGACTGCTTAGTCTTTGGGTCCATGTGGAATTATCATATACATCACGTTCCACAGGACCAAAATGAGGAGCATGTCTCTATGTTCTTAGCCAGTACATCAGACTGTAACAAAGGAGTAGTACTTTATAAAGAGAAACGCATAGCAGTCTTACGCACTCTACGGGAAGCATAAGTAGAAATAACTAACAATGTAACACAGAAATTGGCTTAATTTTTCATTTTTTACAGAAATTCCTTGACAGAATGGAAAGTGTGAGCCACGAGTAAACTCTTCAGTTTAGCCTTGGATTACAACTAGGCTTTTTTAATTCTGGTGGCAGCTTGTTGAAAATGGATGTAGTAGAATACTGCACACCGTTCTGCAGAAGGGTCAACGAGGTGTGATCCAAATGCAAATTCGATTTGTCTCTAGTATTGAACAAAAGCTTCCAACTCTTTGGAATAACCGAACATTGAAACTTCGTGGCAGATTAAAATTGTGTGCCGGAACCGGAACTCGAACCTGGGACATTTTCCTTTCGCGGGTTAGCGCTCTACCACTGAGCTATCCCAACACGACTCACCATCCCGCCTCACAACTTTACTTCCGGCAGTACCTCGCCTCCTACTTTCGAAACTTCACAGAAGTTCTCCTGCGAACCTTGCAGAACTAGCACTCCTGGAAGAAAGGATATGGTGGAGACATGGCTTACCCACAGCCTAAGGGATGTTTCCACAATGAAAATTTCACTCAAACAGCGGAGAGTGCGCTGATTTGAAACTTCCAGGCAGATCAAAATTGTGAAGTGTGCCTGGATAGTTCAGAAGGTAGAGCGCTTGCTCGCTAAGGCAAAGGTCCGAATCCCAATTCCGGCAAACAATTAATATCTTCCAGAACGTTTCATATCAGCGCATACTGCACTGCAGAGTGAAAGTTTCATTCTGTAATCAAACATTGTTAACAATAGGTTACATCAAAGGTAATATATACTGAGAGGCCAATCTCAGAATTTCCATTATTAAACAGAGGTCGACAAGAAGTATGCGAGCTTACTCCACGTATTGCAGTAACCGCCCATTGAGCGCAATAAATATCCTATTTTGAATCAGAGATGTTGCCCCAAAAAATACCACCATACGTCATAAGCGATAAAATAAACCATATGGACTACTTTTCGATTTGATCTACATCTACATGGGATACTCTGTAAATCACATTTAAGTGCCTGGCAGAGGGTTCATCGAACCACCATTATACTATTTATCGCCGGCCGCGGTGGCCGAGCGGTTTGCGGCGTGCCAGTCACGGGTTGTACGGCCGCTGCGGTAGGGGGTTCGTATCCCCCCTCGGGCATGGATGTTTGTGCCGTCTTTAGTATAAGCTAGTTCATAAGTAGTTTGTAAGTTTAGGGACTGATGATCCCGTAGTTAAGTCCCGTAAGCTCTACAAACATTTGAACATTTTTACTATTTATCTCCCATTCCATTCTCGAGTATCGCGAGGGAAGAAAGAACACCTGAATCTCTCCGTTCGAGCTCTGATTTTCGTATCGTATTCTGATTATCATTTCTACCTACGTAAGTGGGATTCAACAATATATTTTCGCATTCGGAGGAGAATGTTGGCAATTGGAGTTTCGTAAGTAGACCACGCCGCAGCAATAAGCGCCGTTGTTGTAATGATTCCCATTTCCGTAACGCTGTCTCCCCTGTATCGTGACAGTACGAAACGAGCTGCTCTTCTCTGGACTATTTCGAAGTCCTCCGTCAAGCCCACCTGATAAGGATCCCACATTGGGCAGCAATACTCCAAAAATCCACGGACAAGCGTAGTGTATGCAGCCTCTTTAATAGTTCTGTTGCTCTAAGAAACTGTTCGAATGGTAAACGAGCATTTAGTATTTAAACAAGATCCTGAACATTGACTTTTGAAGACTTCATACAATCTATATGAACGCCTAGGAATCTCATCAGTTTAGTCTCACTCACCATCTGCCCCTTCTGTGTAACTGAAATGTCAGTTTTTTTAGTCTTCAAATTGAAATGTCAATATCGCACATTAATAATTTATTCAATGACGACCGGTTTCGGTGAATTGTGTCTGTGGTGTCGCACAAGTACAAAGTGCGCGCCACCTACTTTCGCCGCGCGCCGCCATGCACGCACGGCGCGGCGTTCTTACGACGTCAGCCACGAGAGGCCTCTGCTACAACTCCGCTCGTGGCCACCACTGAACGACATCGTTCACTTGGGACTGAGATAGCAACCCGTTAGCACTTCGGTATCAGATAGGCACCAGTGAAGACTATCGGATGGCATTAGGCAGACCTCTACCTCAACTATGTATCAGCATCCTGCAGTACTGAGCTATGTAAAAGTTAAGTATTGTATAAATTCTGTGCAATATATATCTCGTTCTAATTTACTCTAGTGTTTCTAGTTTCTGCTGTCCCACTGGCTGCTCACCTCCGTACCTGCACAAGCGTGCTACCTTTATTCCTGTGTCGGTCTTCCTACTCGGCCACCGACACCTACGACGAAAACGAGACACAAAAGCGGCGACGAGGCTGGGATACAAAAGTGTCACCATCATCTGGTCACATATACAGGGTGGTCCATTGATACTGACCGGGCCAAATATCTCGCGAAATAAGCATCAAACGAAAAAACTACAAAGAAAAAAACTTTTCCACCTTGAAGGGGGGAAACAGATGGCGCTATGGTTGGCCCGCTAGATGGCGCGGCCATAGGTCACATATCAAAATCATTTTTTAAAATTAGGTACCCAAATTTTTTATAAAAAAATTCGTCTATTACGTAAATAAATATGAATGTTCTATTTGGAACACTTTTTCGCTTTGTAATGGCGCTGTAATAGTCACAAACGTATAAGTACGTGGTATCGCGAAACATTTCGCCAGTGCGAGAACGGTATTACCTTCGTAGTACATTACTCGTGTTAAAATGGACCGTTTACCAATTTCAGAAAATGTCGATATGGTATTTATGTATGGCTACTGTGATCAAAATACTCAACGGACCTGTCCTATGTATGTTCAAATGTTTGTTAATCTATCGGACCAAACTGCGTGGTCATCAGTCCGTAGCTTACAAACTACTTAAACCTAGGTAAACTAACCTAAGGACAAACACACACACCCATGCCCCAGGGAGGACTCGAACCTCCACGGCGAGCAACCGCGCACTCCGCAGCGAGACGCTTTAGACCGCTCGGCTACTCCACCGCGGCTCATCCAAGTGTCCAGACCTTTACGTTATTTAAAAGAGACAGGAAGTGTTCTGTCACAAGTGAAACATCATCCACGACCTGCAACAAATGATGATGGCCAAGTAAGTGTTTTAGCTGCAGTTGCGGCTAATCCACACATCAATAGCTGACAAACTGAGTTAGAATCGGGAATCTCAAAAACGTCGGTGTTGAGAATTCTACAGCAACATAAATTTCAGCCGGCCACGGTGGCCGAGGAGACTGCGGCGCGCCAGTCACGGTCTGCACGGCCACTGCCGTCGGGGGTTCGAATCCCCCCTCGGGCATGGATATTTGTACCATCCTTAGTAGTAGCTAGTTCATAAGTAGTTTGTAACTTTAGGGACTGATGACTCCGTAACTAAGTGCCATAAACTCTACAAATATTTGGACATTTGAACATAAATTTCGCCAGTACCATATTTCTGTATGGAGAAGATTTTGAACGTCGTGTACTGTTTTGCCACTGGGCACAAAATAAATTACGGAACGATACAGATATTTTTACGCGTTCAGTTTAGTGACGAAGCGTCATTCACAAACAGAGGTAACGTAAATCGACATAATATACGCTACTGGGCAACGGAAAATCCACGATGGCTGCGGCAAATGGAACATCAGCGACCTTGGTGGGTTAATGTATGGTGCGGCGTTATGGGAGGAAATCGATGGTAGTCTAAATGGTGCAATGTATGCTGATTTCTTACGTAATGTTCTATCATTTTTACTACAAGATGTTTCAGTGCAAGACAGAATGGCGATGGACTTTCAACAAGGATGTCCGGCACAAGGCTCGCGTGCAGTTGAAGCAATCTTAAATAGAATATTTTATGACAGGTGGATTGGTCGTAGAAGCACCATACCGTGGCCCGCACGTTCAACGGATCTTACATCCCCGCATTTCTTTCTGTGGGGAAAATTGAAGGGTATTTGTTATCGTGATTCACCGACAACGCCTGAAAACATGCGTCAGCGCATTGTCAATGCATGCGGGAACACTACTGAAGAAGAACTATTCGCCGTTGAGAGGAATTTTGTTACGCGTATTTCCAAATGCATTGAAGGTGAAGGACATCATTTTGAGCATATATTGAAGTCATGAGGTAATTGCAGGTAATCACGCAGCAACAGAATGCGGTCTCATAATGTATGATAATTTCACAAAAGTACAAGTATCACAGCGGAACAACCGAAATAAAGTTCAAACGTACCTATGTTTAATTTAAAAAACATACCTGTTACCCACTGTTCCTCTAAAATTGTCAGCAATATATTTGTTAATATTACAGCGCCATCTATCACAAAGCGCAAAGGTGTTACAAATAAAACATTCATATTTATTTACGCACTAGACGAAATATAAATGGGGGCACCTATTTAAAAAAATGCAGTTGATATCCGTTTGACCTATGACAGCGCCATCTAGCGGGCCAACCATAGCTCCATCTGTTTTCCCCTTCCACCTGGAAAAGTTTTGTTGGATGTAGTTTTTTCGTTTGATGGTTATTCGTAAAATATTTGGCCCGGTCACTATCAATGGACCACACTGTTTATTTTACAAACAGGTCATCTTATTAAAAAATTGATATAACAAATAAGTACAACATAGCACTTAGTCACTATATAAAAATACACAAGTTAAAAACATGACAGCTTACAGAATACTCAGTCAGTTTTTGTTGAATTATGTCAGAAACTGTAGAAATGGAATCTTACTGTGATACAGCACTAATTTATTTTCTAAAATAGCCATGAACTTATTTCTTTAACTGTATTATTTTTTACCGCATATTGCCTACATCTTCCACTACAAACCTAATGTCATCAGCAAACTGAATTATCTTAGAATTAACTGTTATACTAGAAGGTATATCATTTATATAAATGAGCAACAACAGTGGCTCCAGAACAGAACCCTGGGGCACTCCCTACTTAAAGGTCCCCAGTTGTGAGTGCATATAACAGCCATTTTCAACACTGCAGAGGATCAACTTCTGCTGTTTTTAAAGTAAGAGGTGAAGGAATTGTGATCTACTCCCTTACTCCAACTTTTAACACAATATCTTTTGATCACTCAACAGAAGGAACAAAATGAAAAAATCCACTGGAAAAAACTAACGGTAGTTGCATCGAAACATGGCCTCAAGATTACTTACTACAGAGGTCGTGAATGCAGAGGCGAATAGAAAGGTTCAAGGTCAAGTAAAATGTTGCAAAGACGATGTGTCCAGGTACGCCAAACGGAGACATTACATCTCAACAACCTGCTCGTTGCAAAGAGCATGGATTAGACAGTAAGAAGACGATCTAAAATTTTCAGTGAGTCTGAATAACAAAAGTAGACTCACTCATAATTAAAGGGTGTCTGCAATCCTTATTTACACAAAGCTACTCACTTGCAGTTTGCATTCATCTTTTTCTTTTAATATAATGATCTGTTTCGGATCAATTACCCAGTCTTCAGACTTGTTAGACAGTAATTAAATTACAATTAGTAGAAGACTTACGTTTACATAGCTTCTAAGTTTTGAAAAAGTATTCACATCCAAAAGTTGTGTAACGCACAGTACGCTTCACTTACTGAGTAACTTGACGATGGATAACTGCAAGTTCCATTTCATAATATACACGACCCTGACGAAGCTTTACGTTAAAATTTTAATAGTCTAAACCTAATTTCTTAATGTTTCTTCCATACCATCCTTGCAGCTGATACATCAACCTGTGTACGATTTGGCTAAGGACTGATTTTCATCGAATTTCAGTGACGCGTTTCGCCTGTAGTAACCATCCTCAGATTACCTACGACGCCCTAAATACAAGTTAGTGAAAAGTTAACATCCTGATCGCAACTCGTACAACCACACTCTACGGGAAAATGTTTCGTGCGACATTAACTTAAAATGACCAGAACGCACTCCGTCCGAATAAATGACGACACGATGCGAATACATCAGTTAAATCCACTTGAATTGTAAAACACTTAGAAATCCCCAATATCTCTAGAGTGTGTTTGTAAAAAGAACCAAAAATGTGAAATATGGCAGCGAAACTATTTTAATGTGTCATAAAGTACATCAATGAAACTAAAACATGAAAATTGCAGCTGAATAGGCAGTGAAATAAATAGAATTGATATAATGATTTCCTTTCTTACATAATTTCTGCTTGACTTCCTTATACTTTAGGTATAAATTATATCGTTATTTGCTTGCGAAATAAAACTTGTAACCATTGTTGATTTGTATCCTGCGTTTGTGATGAGTGTGAGATTTCAGAATAACTACAATCAGTTGCCATTTATCTTTTCTCTTCTTTATTTATTTATACCCCATTACAACTTTGAGTTAATCTGTCAGTTCATCAGATGGTACTCCGTAGTTTTTCATTAGAACGTTGTGCAGCTAGTTAAGCTCTGACAAGGTATAAAACCACGATATGTGAGTTCTGTGAAAAAGTGACGATATTTATGTGTTTACATCATGTAAATGTTGAAATGTTTGTAAACCTGATGTATCAAACTACTATGGTCGTCAGTCCGTAGAATTGAAAACTACTTAAACTAAATTACGCTAATGACAACACACACACACACACACACACAAACTCTCTCTCTCTCTCTCTCTCTCTCTCTCTCTCTCTCTCTCTCTCTCTCTCTCGTTAATACGCAGAAATCACTACTTTAACCAGATACAAAACTCTCACATCGTGCTTTTATATCCCGCTACTGCTTAAAGAGGTACACAATGTTAGGGGGTAATTATAACTGTGCCATCCGATAAACAAAAGATGACTGGTTCCATTTTTTCCCTAAAATCCTACATCTTGATTTTTTTAAAGTTTATTTCTTGAAAGCTTCCCTTCAGCAGTAATAATACGCTTTATGATAGTATATATGCCGGTACATTTCTTTCATGGCCGTTATTTTTGAAAGTCTGTATTACGCTGCATTTTTTCTTGTATTTGTTTGTACTTCTTATTTAAATGATAATGTTTACCAATTAATGTGACATTTACGAGTTAATATTTTTAACAATAACTTTTTACGACCTGATATCTTTACGTTAAGTCCATTAAAACTGATTTGTTTCAGTAGTTACTACCAACGAATTCGCGATTATTCTTATAGATAAGATATTCATTTGTAGAGGACAACCTTAAAAAAGCTAAAACGTTCAGCATCTGTGAAAGAGTTCAGCAGGAAATACCTTGTGAATCTATTTTGAGAACTTAAAACTCAAAAAACTAAATCTTTAACCCATTTTGGATCACAATAAAGGAACAGCGTCGAGTTATCTTCAAATATGACTTTGAAGGAATCAGTCAGATTCACAACGGCTTACTTACGCGACGGAATTGCTTTGTTGTAGTTCCAGTGGTTATACCGGGTCGCGAAAATTTTTGTAGGATGATTGTGGGTCCCATTACGAAGAACATTGGGAAGCACTGGTTTAAGGCATAATTTTCATGGCCGTCTTTTAATAACCCATAGTTACGTTACTGGGTGGATCCCATTTATTTAATCCGTATTTCAGAATATATTCACATTTTGCTTAATTGGTCTTCATGCTGTGTGTATAGTACGGTCCTTCATAATGGAAAACTGCAGACTACCCCGTACAGTCTACTTAATTGCACTGCAGTACTTGCACTCCTGACCCGATTACCAAACTTTTCCGCATCTGCTCGTGTGTTTATTACAGAGGCCGCTTAAGCTTGGCTCTCGTCCATGAAGCTCTCGTGTTAATGTGTTCCTAGCTAGTGCGAAGTCCTTTACATGTGCCAACGAGCAAAGCAAAAAAGCTTTTATCAGTATTTATTTCCACGGTCCATTCAACTGCCCTTTTCAGATTTAATTGATGCAGTTTATCACACCTTACGATTTTTTTGTCATCTTTCATCTTCTCGGGTTAAAAAAAAAACACTTCGACACACATGGAGGATTCCTAGTATTCTGGCAATTTCATCTGCGTATATATTCTGAAAATCACATTTAAGTGCTTGGCAGACGGTTTATCAAACCACTTTCATAATATTTCTCTACCGTTAAATTCTCCAATGGCGCGCGTGTAACAGGAACAACGAAATTTTTCCATCTTCAGTTTCATGTCCCTTATTTTATTACGATGATCAAATCTCCCTATGTACCGGGTGATCAAAAAGTCAGTATAAATTTTAAAACTTAATAAATCACGGAATAATGTAGATAGAGAGGTAAAAATTTACACACATGCTTGGAATGACGTGGGGTTTTATTAGAACAAAAAAAAGTCCGACAGATGGCGCTTCATCTGATCAGAAAAGCAACAATTAGCATACCAACTTGAGACGAAGTAAAGACGATGTTCTTTACAGGAAATGTTCAATATGTTCACCATCATTCCTCAACAATAGCATAACAAATTACGACAAAGCAACAGGAAATACGCGATATGTTCACAATCATTTCTCAACAATAGCTGTAGTCGAGGAATAATATTATTAACAGCACTGTAAAGCATGTCCGGAGTTATGGTGAGGCATTGGCGTCGGATGTTGTCTTTCAGCATCCCTAGAGATGTCGGTCGATCACGATACACTTGCGACTTCAGGTAACCCCAAAGCCAATATTCGCACGGACTGAGGTCTTGGGACCTGGGAGGCCAAGCGTGACGAAAGTGGCGTCTGAGCACACGATCATCACCAAACGACGCGCTCAACAGATCTTTCACGCGTCTAGCGATACTTTTTTTATTGTAATAAAACCCATGTCATTCCAAGAATTTGTGCCAATTTTTACCTCTCTATCTACTTTATTCCGTGATTTATTAAGTTTTCAAATTTATACTTGGGTGCAAAGAAAATACATTCGTGTTCAGAGCAGAAAGTTGATGAAAGAAATTTTGCAAATAAATCTGGTTGCAGTTAAGAACTCAATTTTTTAATGATTTCCACCCCAGTTGGTGCATCATTTGCGTGACAATCTATCCCTTGTAGCGTGATAAAACAAAACGAGCTGCGCTTCTCTGAACGTTTTCTATATCCTCCGTCAGTCCCACCTGCTGTGTTGTTGTTGTGGTCTTCAGTCCGGAGACTGGTTTGATGCAGCTCTCCACAATACCCTATCCTGAGCAAGCCTCTTCATCTACACATAAGAACGACAACCTACATCTGTCTGAATCTGCTTACTGTATCCATCTCTTGGTCTTCCCCTGCGGTTTTTACCCCACACACTTCCCTCCAACGCTAAATTCACAATTCCTTTATGTCTAAGAATGTGTCCTACCAATCTATCCCTTCTTTTAGTCAAGGTATGCCAGAAATTCCTTTTCTCCCCAATTCTGTTCAGTACCTCCTCATTAGTTACGCGATCCACCCACCTAATCTTCAGCATTCTTCTGTAGCACCATATTTCAAAAGCCTCAATCCTCTTCCTGTCCGCACTGTTTATCGTCCATGTCTCACTCCCATACAAGGCAACACTCCATACAAATGCCCTCAGAAAGGACTTCCTTAGGCCTAAATCAATATTCGATGTTAACAAATTTCTCTTTTTCAAATACGCTTTTCTGCCCATTGCCATTCTGCATTTTATATCCTCTGTACTGCGCCCATCATTTGTTATTTTACAGCCCAAGTAACAAAACTCATCTACCTCCTTTATTGCTTCGTTTCCCAATCTAATTCCTTCAGCATCACCTGATTTTCTTACACTGCACTCCATTACCCTAGTTTTGCTCTTGTTAATGTTCATCTTATATGCACCTTTCAGCACACTGTCCATTCCATTCAATTGCTCTTCCAGGTCCTTTGCTGTATCTGACAGAATTACTATGTCATCGGCAAAACGCAATGTTTTTAATTCTTCCCCCTGAACTTTTATTCCTTCACCAAATTTCTCCTTGCTTTCCTTTATAGCTTGTTCAATGTACAAATTGAATAACATTGGAGAAAGGCTACAACCCTGTCTCACTCCCTTCCCAACCACTGCATCCCTTTCATGCCCTTCAACTCTGACAACCGCTGTCTGGTTTTTGTACAAGTTGTAAATAACCTTACGCTCCCTATAATTTACTCCTGCTTTTTTCAGAACTTCAAAGAGTTTATTCCAATCAACATTGTCAAAAGCCTTCTCCAAATCTACAAAAGCTAGAAATGTAGATTTGCCTTTTCTTAATCTATCTTCTAGGATAAGCCGTAAAGTGAGTATTGTCTCCCGTGTTCCTACATTTCTCCTGAACCCAAACTGATCTTCCCCGAGGTCGGCTTCTACCAGCTTTTCCATCCTTCTGTATATAATTCGCGTTAATATTTTGCAGCCATGACTTATTAAACTGATGGTTCTGTAGTTTTCACACCTGTCTGCACCTGCTTTCTTAGGGATGGGGATTATAACATTTTTCTTAAAGTCTGAGGGTACTTCGCCTGTCTTATACATCTTACACACCAGGTGAAACAATTTTGTCATGGCTGGTTCTCCCAGAGACTTCAGTAGCTCTGAGGGAATATCATCTATTCCAGGGGCCTTGTTTCGACTTAGGTCTTTCAGGGCTCTGTCAAATTCTTCTCTCAGTACAGTATCTCCTATTTCACCTTCATCTACATCCTCTTCCCTTCCTACAATATTGTCTCGAAGTTCATTTCCTTTGTAGAGCCCCTCTATATATTCTTTCCACCTTTCAGCTTTCCCTTCTTTGCTGAGAACTGGTTTCCCATCAGTGTCCTTGATATTCATAGAGCTGTTTTTCTTATCTCCAAATGTTTCTTTTATTTTCCTGTAGGCTGTATCTATTTTTCCCCTATTTATACATTCTTCTACATCCTTGCATTTGCCTTCTAGCCATTCCTGCTTAGCCATTTTGCACTTCCTGACAATCTCATTTCTTAGTCGTCTGTACTCCATTTTGCCTGTTTCATTTACTGCATTTTTATATTTTCTCCTTTCATCGATTAAATTTAGTATCTCCTGTGATATCCAAGGATTTTTTGTAGGTCTTTCCTTCCTACCTATTTTGTCCTCTGCTACCTTCACTATTTCATCTCTCAATTTTACCCATTCCTCCTCTACTGTTTTATTTCCCCCCGTTTCTGTCAATTGTTCCCTAAAGCTCCCTCTGAAATTTTTAAGAACCTCAGGTTCCTTAAATTTATCCAGGTCCCATCTCCTTATTTTCCTACCTTTTTGTAGTTTCTTTAGTTTCAGCCTACAGTACATAACCAACAAGTTATGGTCAGAGTCTATATCTGCCCCTGGGTATGTCTTACACTGTAGAACCTGATTCCGAAATCTATGTCTTACCATTATAAAATCTATCTGATATCTTCCGGTGTCTCCTGGTCTCTTCCACGTATACAACCTTCTTTTGTGATTCTTGAACCAGGTGTTTGTTATAACTAAATTATGTTCTGTGCAAAATTCTACCAGGCGGCTTCCTCTTTCATTCCTTTTGCCCAGACCATATTCACCTACTATCTTCCCTTCACTTCCTTGTCCTACTACCGAATTCCAGTCTCCCATAACAATTAAATTTTCCTCTCCCTTAATTTTCTGAATAATTTCCTTTAGCTCCTCATATATTTCTTCGATTTCCTCATCATCGGCAGAGCTAGTTGGCATATAAACCTGTACTACTGTTGTCGGTGTTGGCTTCGTATCTATCTTGACAATGATAATGCGATCACTGTGCTGGTCATAGTAGTTTACCCGCATTCCTATTTTCTTATTCATTATCAATCCTACTCCTGTGATACCCCCAACTGATTTTGTATTTATAATCCTGTACTCACCTGACCAGAAATCCTGTTCATCCTGCCACCGAACTTCACTAATCCCCACTATATCTAACTTCAACCTATCCATTTCCCTTTTTAAATTTTCTAATTTTCCTACTCGATTAAGGGATCTAACATTCCATGCTCCGACCCGTAGAATGCCAGTATTGTCTTTCCTGATGATCACATCCTCCTGAGTAGTCCCCGCCCGGAGATCCGAATGGGGGACTATTTTACCTCCGGAATATTTTACCCGAGAGGATGCCATCATCATATGTTCATACAGTGGAGCTGCATGTCCTCGGGAAAGGTAACGGCTGTAGTTTCCCCTTGCTTTCAGCCGTTCGCAGTAGCTGTGTGGCAAAGCCACTTTAGCTGATGTTACAAGGCCAGCTCAGTCAATCATCCAGACTGTTGCCCCTGTAACTACTGAAGAGGCTGCTGCCCCTCTTCAGGAACCACACGTTTGTCTGGCCTCTCCACAGATACCCCTCCGCTGTGGTTGCACCTACGGTAAGGCTATCTGTATCGTTGAGGCACGCAAGCCACCCCACCTCGGCAATGTCTGTGGTTCATGGGAGTGGTCCCACCTGCTAAAGATCCCATAATGCGCAGTGGTATTCCAAAATAGACGGCACAAGTCTAGTGTAGGCAATTTCTTTAGTAGACCTGTTGCATCATCTAAGTGTTCTTCCAATGAACCGAATCCTTTGGTTCCCAATCCCCATGATATTTCTTTGTGTTCTTTCCAATTTATGTTGTTCGTAATTGTAATTCTTAGGTATTTATTGGAATTTTCGGTCTATAGATTTGACTGATTTATCATGTAAATAAAGTTTCAAATGTTCAAATACTTGTAAAGCTTATGGGACAACTGCGGGGTCATCAGGCCCTAAACTTATAAAATACTTATGAACTGACTTATACTAAAGACAGCACAAACCCATGCCCGGGGGGGGGGGGAGATTCGAACCCCCGATGGAGAACGGCCTCGCGCATCGGAGCATAGCGCCTCAATGCGCTCGGCCGCTCCGCTGCGGATAAATGAAGTTTACCGTTGTTTGTTGTTCATATGGATGACTTTACACTTTTCATTACTTCTGGTCAACTGACAGTTTTTTTTACACCATGCAGAATCCTTATCTAAATCGTTTTTCAGTTGCTTTTGATCTTCTTCTGTTAACCGATAAGTAAGTGACAGCCTCAACCGATAACAGTCTAAGAGAACTGCTTACATTTTTCCTAAATCGTTCACAAAAATAAGGAACAGTAGGGGCCCTATAATACAGTTCAGACGATATTCCATAATATAAGCTGGATTGCTATCAGCGTCAGACCGCGATGAGACATAGTGGCCATTATGATGCACGTGACAAATAATATAAATGCCTTGATCACCCTCAGTAATTTATTTATGTCCTACGCATTTCGACTGGCGTCATTTTCTAAATGCAAAACTTTGTTAGGCAAATTTTCCCAATTTTAAACACTTGCTGTTACCTACACATGCCATTAATTTAAAACAGCTCTTTACATGTATATCCTTAGAACATGTATTATGCACAAGTATGCGCTTGGCTTCGTGGGAAACATATGATCTTGGGACAGACATTTTAAAGATATGTTTTAAAATAATGGCATGTACCAGTAATTGGAAGTGTTTCAACTAGGTAACAATCTTTTTTTACAAGTTTTGATTCTTGAAATGATACATCGAAAGGAGTAGGGATAAATAAATGTGGTCAAGACATTTATATTATTTTGAAGCGCAGTTTGCTGAAGCAATCGCGCAATTTTCACGCTTGGCGTGCACCTTGATCATTTCCCACGGGAATGATTCCTGCCGGTCGCGGTGGCCGAGGGGACTGAGGCGCTTCAGTCACGATCTGCACGGCCACTACGGTCGGGGGTTCGAATCCCCCCTCAGGCATGGATATTTGTGGCGTCCTTAGGATTAGCTAGTTCATAAGTAGTTTGTACGTTTAGGGACTGATGACCCCGTAGTTAAGTCCCATAAGCTATACAAACATTTGAATTTGAATGATTCCTGTAGATTACGGCTGTACAAGACGCGATTAGGAAGTCTCCTAATCAAATGTTCAAATGTTTGTAAATCTAAGGGACTGCGTTGGTCATCAGTCCCTAGGCTTACAAACTACCTAAACTAACTTACGCTAAGAACAACAAATACACCCATGCTGGAGGGAGGGCTCGAATCTCCGACGGCAAGCAGCGGCGTGCTCCGCAGCAAGGCGCCTTGTCTGGAGATGCGTACCAAATACCGAACTTCGCACTGTAATTTGAATAAATAAAACTTTTGTATCTCCAATACGATGCAGCAAATATGCGTAGGTGGCGAAAAAAGAGGCAGAGTTGCAGATATGGAAAGATGTCCGATATTTTTGCTAATATAATTTTTGCGAGACCTAATGCATAGAATCGTTTATATAAAGCCTCGGTTGGCTGGTACAGTCTAATAATAATCGTTCGAAGAACTCTTCATTAAAAAAATCGTATTACCGTGTTATGCGACACAGACTAGGTTTTGCTGTTGGTTCAAGATTTTTGCAAATTTTAACGAAAAAGTAATAAAAATATAAATAACATGAAACTAAATATGTAAAAATAATACACACACACACACACACATATATATATATATATATATATATATATATATATATATATATATATATATATATATATATATAATCGTTTGAGTTCTCTGATAGCATTGACAGAGTCGTTGCAAAATTTGGTGATACACATCTCAGTAAATTAGCTTACTACTCCTGTTTTCCTTCACTGCTTTCATATGGGATGAGATTCTGGGACAATTCGCCGCGCTGCCGGCCGCGGTGGTCGAGGGGACTGAGGCGCTCCAGTCACGGTCTGCACGGCCACTACGGTCGGGGATTCGAATCCCCACTCGTGCATGGATATTTGTGCCGTCCTTAGGATTAGCTGGTTCATAAGTAGTTTGTAAGTTTAGGGACTGATGACCCCGTAGTTAAGTCCCATAAGCTTTCCAAACATTTGAACATTTTAATTCGCCGCGGTGGAGTAGCCGAGCGGTCTAAGACGCCTCGCTGCGGAGCGCGCGGTTGCTCGTCTGAGGTTCGAGTCCTCCCTGGAGCATGGGTGTGTATGTTGTCCGTGGGTTAGTTTACCTTAGTTTAAGTAGTTTGTAAGCTACGGACTGATGACCACGCAGTTTGTTCCGATAGATTTACAGACATTTAAATTTATGGGACATTTCGACATTAAGTAAAACAGTATTCATTACACAAAAGCGTGTAATCTGAATAATTGCTGGAGCCCACCAAAGATCATCCTGCAGACATTTATTTAAGGATCTAGAGATCTACATTGTAGCTTCACAATGTACATATTCACTCATGAAATTTGTGATCAACAATTCGACCCAATTCAAAAGTAATAGCAGTGTGCATAGGTACAACACTAGGCGAAAGGGTGATATTCACTTTTCAAGTTAAAACTAACTTTGGCACAGAAATGGATGAATTATGCTGCCACAAAAGTCTTCTGTCACTTAAATAGTATCAAAGGTCTGACATAGTCAACTAGTATTTGAAAAGAAATTAAAAGAATTTCTGAATGGCACTCCTTCTACACTTTAGATGATTTTTTTATATGAAACAGTAATTTTGATAAAAATATATGAAAGAATAAAAATTAAACAATTAAACAATTAAAAAATCCTTACCATGTTGAGTGTGATGTATGGACACCATTTATTAAACTGACACTTTCCACATCATTGAGGAAATTCGTATTTATGATGTATGCAACAAGTATTAATCGAAACTAATACAGGAAACCAGGAAAGGAAAAAAAAACAACGATTTTTCCTGTCACTATTTATATTGAATCGTATCGTATCCATACTCTCAATAAACCGGCAGTTATGGTAATGTCACATCTATATGTGTGTCAGGAGCAGTCTCGTGTAGCTACAGTTTACACATGTTACAGAAATCCTCATTTTGTATAAGAATTACATGTGACTGAACATTTTAACACCACCACTTGCAATTAGCACACTAAAAAGTGCAACAGAAGCAGCTTTTAACTTACAGAAATAGATTGCAGTAATCTTCCCATTCCATTTTTACGTGATGTGGTACAGCAACCGTGTTCAGTTGAATTCTTGAATAAAATAACGTCTTGATTGCGAATATTTATTATTTCATTGACGCGTTTCGCCCGTTAGGGCATCTTCAGATATCTGACAAATAAGAGAAATGAGGCAGAACTTACAATATTTACATGATAATGTATCGAAAATATTTGATACAAACCAATCTGAAACTGTTAATAATAAATTGTGATAATGAACGGTACTAATGCTTTATCTGCTCTGTGGTAGAGGGTGTTTAGATTAAAATGCGGTCATAGGGTATCTTACAGAGACAATGATGTGTAAACCATTGATATCCGGTAACAGTGACAGTTGAAAACAGATCGATACATTAACTGAATGGATATTGAAAGATTTACCTTGTATGATGTCCCTGTAGCTGTACCGACGCAAGTCGTAATAATATGTTGACAACCTAAGGTACAGGGACATCATACAAGGTAAATCTTTCAATATCCATTCAGTTAAAGAATGTATCAATCTGTTTTCAACGGTCAATGTTACCGGATATCAATGGTTTACATATTTTTGTCTCTGTAAGATCCCCCATGACCGCGTTTTGATCTAAACACCCTCTACGACAGAGTAGATAAAACATGAGTACCGTAAATTATCAGAATTTCTTATTAAGTGTTTCAGATTGGTTTGTAGCTAAAAATTTTCGAAATATTGTCATTTTTTTATTCGTGTCAGAAGCATCATGTGTATAACATACAGAGATTACTTACATACATGTAAAGTACGAACTATAAACAAACAAACAGACAGAAATATTATACATTTAGCCCAAAAGCGGGCTACGTCGACAGCATTTAGGGTTGCCAACATCAGGTCATCTAAGGTGTAGTGTGAAGGACATTCAGGGCAGTTATACATGTGCTGGGTCGTCCGTCTGCACGTCTCCACAGCGCCGGCAGCGGTGGCCGAGGGGACTAAGGCGCTCCAGTCACGGTCCGCACGGTCACTACGGTCGGGGGTTCGAATCCCCCCTCGGGCATGGATATTTGTGCCGTCCTAGTTCGTAAGTAGTTCATAAGTAGTTTGTAAGTTTAGGGACTGATGACCCCGTAGTTAAGTCCCATAGACTATACAAACATTTTGAACATTTTTGTCTCCACAGTCACAGAGGTCAGATACAGTAGAATATCCCCACTTCAGAAGATTGTCTCTTCACCGTGTAGTGTTGGTGCGTAGCCCGCTTAGTGACTTCCAAACCATCCAGTGCCTTTCTCTCGATCTCTTCCATCTGTCCACTCTAGATCCGGGCTGGTCACTGAGGTTGTCGGTTGCTCTGAGAAAGCTCCGTCTGGATTTCAGGCGTCTAGTGGCTGGCTGAATGTTGTGGAGGACATGAAAAATCAACATGAAATATTGTTATATAAATAATTGTAAGGTGTGTTTCATTTTTCTTCTTTGTCAGATACCTGAAGATGCCCTAACCGAGCGAAACGCGTCATTGAAATAATAAATATTTGCAATTAAGACGTTCATTTATTCGTGGATTGCAGTATGTGTAATAGGTCGAGGTAGATCAATACCGCCAAGAAGACGAGGCCTCACAACAGGTCGTGGCCACGTCACATCAAAAGGCCGCGAACGCTAGCTGACTGGCTGGCCGCTGGGGTACGACCCACTGCCTCGCAGTGACCGTCCAATCAGCTGGCATTCGCAGCCTCTCGATGTAACGCGACACGACCTGTTGTGAGGCCTTAGGTTTGTTCGAGTGGCGCTGCTGACGACCTGAAACGGTTTGAGGCGATCGAGTGGCACTTTAGACTCTTTCTGACGATATCTGAATGGCCAATCAGGTGTTCCATAGTTTGAGATCGTTTATTTAAGTAAGCAGATTTTCGTCAAACCGTTTTCTGACTCTAAAGCGTTTAACGAACCTCCTCCAAATGACAACCCTGCATATTTACGAAGAGGTTTATGTTCCAAGTCTTCCATTTTCTCTTGATTGAGGCTGAGTTTTGTGTATAAGACAGGCATTCTTTCAACTTATGTGGCCTTCTAATACAGTACATCCCCTTTTTATTACATCCATACATACTATAAATGAAAGGTGTGGAAATTTTCATAGCTGCGGTGGAGTAGCCGAGCGGTCTAAAGCGTCTCGCTGCGCACCGCGCGGTTGCTCGCCGTGGAGGTTCGAGTCCTCCCTGGGGCATGAGTGTGTGTGTGTGTGTGTGTGTGTGTGTGTGTGTGTGTTGTGCTTAGGTTAGTTATTTTACCTTAGTTTGTAAGCTACGGACTGATAACCACGTAGATTGGTCCGATAGATTTACAAGCATTTGAACATTTTGAAATTTTCATAACATACGTATTTAAAGATGAATGTATATGTTTTTACAGTTTGGATTGTGATATATTCGCCTGAAAATGAAGTCAAAATAGTCCTACCGAAATTTTCTGTGATATCTGTAAATGAAGTGATGGACACATAAGAATAATGTGTCGGACAGTATTTGCTTCACAATAGGCATTAGCACTGATAGATTTTTATAACCGACATCTAGCTTTATATGTGCCACTATAGCGTCTCACAAATACTGTTCCGTCTGTTTCTCCTTGTGGTTATTTATTATAGAAATCTATTAGTGCCAATGTGGGCGTTCCTACACTACATGTGTAACTTCTGGGAAAATCATGTACGATGATAATTCTTGCACAACACCTGAAAATTTTTGTATTTTTTGTATGTTAATTTGTATGTTTCATTTTTTTAAATTTTATTGTAACTCATAATAATGGGACAAAATGCATATAAAGTTGTATGTTACCGAAATTCCTTTCACACACCACCATCCTAATTTACCTCATTTTTGAATGCGGTTTGGTCAGGTAGAATTTGCTACATTATTTATAAATGGAGGACATAATAGTGAGAAATACTGTGGCTTACTGTTTCACAATCAAATCTATATCTATAAATGTGAATGTCTGTTCGGTGTATGTTTATCACGTCTGACCCACAAGACATAAAGAGCTAAAAATTTGTATAGTTACTAATGTCTATCCAGGGAAGGCTTTAGGCACGGTTTTATTGCGATCGGATAGCTATTTATCTATATATACTAATGTGAATGTCTGTTCGATGTACGCTTATCACGTCCGAACGACAAGACGCAGAGACTTAAATATTTGTGCAGTTACTAATTTATACCTGAGGAAGGTTTTAGGCACGGTTTTATAGAGATCTGATAGATATTTAGTAATTTGAAGAATTTAACGCAAAATGCGGAACATTAATTACTCTTTGAAAATGGTTTTATTGGTTGGATTGTTGCTTGAAGGTTCATGGGATGGAAAGTTATCGGTGTATATAAAATTCTACGTGTGTGTTAATATTTCGCTCTGAAGGGAAAGCTACAGAACGTAAACGAATGGTCTGTGTGTAATTGTTGTCCGAAGTCTCCCGTTGTACACCATAGCAGTTCCATGCCGATAGCTATCAGAAGGTGGAAGATATGGTGGTTGAAAGTCGTAGAATTATAAAAAAATTCGGACTGAAGGCCAGTGATGACGTTTGCGAGTCTATAGCAAGGAGGTTACATGCAGCGAAACGTGACACCACAGACCATATCTTTAGTCTATGCGTGCTGCAATGTCTTCAGGTCTTTCTCTGTAAGAATAAGCATAGGAATAAGTAAATATAAGAATAAAAAAATAAAGCAGTAAAATCAAATTTTCTTTTAATACATCTCTTTAAAAATAATCGATTTGACGTTTCGCGCATTACATCAAGTGATCGATCTGTGATATTATTACAATCATTATTGTTGAATTTCGTGATTGGATTCTTCGAAACGAGTGCATGTTTACGTGTGATTTCATCTACACTACTTACTTTCTTGATAATGTTGATTAAAAATGTTTGTTTCTAAAGAAGGTATTGTATTTCATTTCATCCTTCAAAACCAGTCTCATAGCACACTACTGAAAGATAGCTAATCTGTCGCAATCAAGCAACACGCGAGCGGAGCCATGGGTTTAATATATCAATGTTAATGTCTGTTCGGTGTACGCTTATCATGTCCGAACGACAAGACGCAGAGACTTAAATATTTGTACAGTTACTAATTTATACCTGAGGAAGGTTTTAGGCACGGTTTTATAGCGATCTGATAGATATTTAGTAATTTGAAGACTAGAATATAACGAGAAATTCGGAACAATAATTACTCTTTGAAAATTATATTTACTCTTTGAAAATGGTTTTATTGGTTGCATTGTTGCTTGAGGGTTGATAATGATAAAAGGGTGGAGTATATTGGAATGGAAAGTTATCGGTGTATATAAAATTCTACGTGTGTGTGTGTGTGTGTGTGTGTGTGTGTGTGTGTGTGTGTGTGTGTGTTAATATTTCGCTCTGAAGCGAAAACTACAGAACGCAAACAAATGGTATGTGTGTAATTGTTGTCCTGCGATAGCTATAAGGGGGTGGAAGATATTGTAGTTGAAAGTCGTCAAATTATTTTAAAAAATTCGGACTGAAGGCCAGCGATGACATTTGCGACTCTATAGCAAGGAGGTTACATACAGCGAAACGTGATGCCACAGACCATATCTGTGGTCTATGCTTGCTACAGTGTCTTCAGGTCTTTCTGTGTAAGGATAAGGATACGAATAAGGAAATATAAGGATAAAAAATAAAGCAGTAAAAAATGTTTGTTTGTAAATCTATCGGACCAAACTGCGTCATCAGTCCGTAGCTTTCAAACAACTTAAACCTATGTAAACTAACCTAAGGACAACACACACACACACACACACACACACACACACACACACACACACACACACACACATGCCCCAGGGAGGACTCTAACCTCCGACGGTGAACAGCCGCGCGCTCCGCAGCGAGGCGCCTTAGACCGCTCGACTACTCCACCGCGGCTACCAGTAAAGAAGAAATTTCTTTTAATACATCTCTTTAAAAAATCGATTTGACGTTTCGCGTATTATCTATCATAATCAACCAACACGCGAGCGGAGCCTCGGGTTTAGGTTAAAAGGTAAAGCAGTCTACAATCCGAAGATTGGTTTGAACACCACAGTGCTTTACTAGGCATGGTTTTGTCTGGAGGTGGTATGCCGTTGCCTTCCTCCGACCTTCAAATTGACTTACCCAGCCAGTTAAAGGGGGACCTACAGTTTAACGTGGGTTCCGAACCACGGTGCTACTTGCTATTTTTCACGTGAGCAATACTGCCAGAAGTGAAAAAAGTGGAAAGTGACAGATAAAAATCTTAGGACCAGGCGAGGATCGAACGCGCGATCTTTGGATTTATAGTCTGGCATTCTACCACTGTGCAACCGAGGCGCACACTGGGTTTAAGCAAGTGGCATATAATGTAAGATGCAGTATGAAGAATTTAACAAATTATCTGCATGGCTTAAAGCTGGTTAATGGCGAATATGACAAAAACGTTGCCCGAAGAGAGCAAAGATGCTTACTAGCGCTATAGGTGGCCATACTGCGAAACAGGTGAAATATGCGTTCAAGTTGGCTTCGGAGTTGGAAACTGTCAAAAAAAAGCGCGCATGCGCAGTGGAGGCCTTCCAAATCGTCAGTAACTATCAGAAACTATCAGCGTTTGGGCCACTCGAACGAACCTATTGTCTTGTAGGCAGTGTTGGGTAGACGCGTAGTAGTGTAAGGCAGGAGGGGAGCGTGGTGCTGTGCAGTATAGTGTGAGACATTCCCAGCCAGGCTAGTCAGAGGTGACCAGCGGGCAGCCAGGCGCACCAGGAAGCAGGGAAAGTGGCGGCGGCGGCGGCGGCGGAGAGGAGAGGAGAGAGAAGGAGAAAGAGAAAGCTGACCACGTGTGGCCCGGCCCCAACAGCTGACCGGCCGCCTTGCGTAAGCCAGGCACGGCGTCTGGACAGGCGGGAGCGGCCGTTGCGCAACGCACGCCTGCTGCGCTCGACTCCTCCTCATTCTGGCTGTGTCCACGCTCTGACAGGGCGCTACTAGCAACGCGTGACGTCACCAGCTTGTATGAACCTATCAGCTGGTGTCGCGACTCTTCAGCACCTGCTCCCTTCTCCTCTACACAGGAGGACCGTGTACCCATACCTTCATTTGATGGTCGCACAACTACCAAATGGAGGTCATAGTAATAGGCAGTGGCGTAACTATGGGGTGGGGGGATGAGGGGGATAGAACACCCCCCCCCAAAAAAACCTTGAAAAAAAATTGTATAACGGCAATCTGGTAAAGGTTAAGATTGGATACTCGGGGTGTATTACCATAAGCTTTCATTGGATGGGAGTGAATTAATCTTCAGCGGGAGTGGTATATGGTAGTCCGGAAACTGACCAAAATTTTGCTCATCAAGCAGATCTATCCCCCCCCCCTCCAAAGCCAAGTCCTAGTTACGCCACTGGTAATAGGGATAGCTGGTGTAGAGAAGCAGCTCTGAGAGATTTGAAACAAACAAGTAGCCAGGTCCGTATGGGATGCCAATCCGGTTTTACAAACAGTATCACGGTATTGGTCGCTTACTTAGCTTGCATTCATCACGAATCGTTGATCCAGCGCAAAGTTCCAAGCAATTGGAAAAAGACACAGGTGACTCCGTTGTATGAGCAAGGCAATTATAGACCTACATCATTGACATCAGTTTGCTATAGAATTCTTGAACATATTCCCAGTCTTAATAAAGTAAATTTCCTTGACACTTAAAAAAGTTTCTGTCCATGCATCAGCACGACTTTAGGAAAACATGAAACACACACACACACAAGCCGCGGTGGAGTAGCCGAGCGGTCTAAGGCGCCTCGCTGCGGAGCGCGCGGTTGCTCGCGGTGGAGGTTCGAGTCCTCCCTGTGTGTTGTCCTTAGGTTAGTTTACCTTAGTGTAAGTAGTTTGTAAGCTACGGACTGATGACCACGCAGTTTGGTCCGATAGATTTACAAATATTTGAACACACACACACACACACACACACACACACACCACACACACACACACACACACACACACACACACACACAAAATAAGCAAGTTACGTACAATTTCGTATTCAGAGGAAGAATAATCCATTCCAAGGTTACTCATACACCGCGGTGGATTAGCCGAGCGGTCTAAGGCGCCTCGCTGCCGAGCGCGCGGTTGCTCGCCGTGGAGGTTCGAGTCCTCCCTGAGGCATGGGTGTGTGTGTTTGTCCTTAGGTTAGTTTACCTAGGTTTAAGTAGTTTGTAAGCTACGGACTGAAGACCACGCAGTTCGGACCGATAGAGTTACAAACAATTGAACATTTGAACACACACACACACACACACACACACACACACACACACACACACAAAAGAAACAAGTTACGTACAATCTCGTATTCAGAGGAAGAATAAACCATTGCAAGGTTACTCATACACCGCGGTGGAATGGCCGAGCGTTCAGAGGCGCCTTGCTGCGGAGCGCGCAGTTGCATGCCGTCGGGGGTTCGAGTCCACCTCTCTCGATGGTGTTCTATGCTGTGTTCTCTGTTATATACTGTGTATTATCAAGCAGAGCGGAGTAGCTTACAAAGTCACATATTAAGTCGGACGACTGGGAGAACGATCCTGCTGCTCAATGAATCGCTGCACGATGAACATATGGATCCCCCGAGCACCAAACAATAGCCCCACATAGTGCAAATAAACGTCAGGACACACAGATAGAACTTCGGCATCCCTACAGCTTTGAGGCAATGATGAAATCTATCCCAAGGTGCCGCGGTGGAGTAGCCGAGCGGTCTAAGGCGCCTCGCTGCGGAGCGCACGGTTGCTCGCCGTGGAGGTTCGAGTCCTCCCTGTTTCATCGGTGTGTGTGGTGTGTGTGTTTGTCCGTAGGTTAGTTTACCTAGGTTTAAGTAGTTTGTAAGCTACGGACTGATGACCACGCAGTTTGGTCCGATAGAGTTACAAACATTTGAACATTTGTTATCCCAAAGCGGCGACGCAGCTCTCCAATGTTGGCAACGGAACAACCCTTCGACCAGATCGATAATTTATTTATTGACAGTGCTTCTAGGAGCGTATTAACGACAGAGCAGAAATGCATAAATGGTTATTTTTTGGTAAAAAAACGATCCATTCAATATATTGATTCTGATGTCTCCTTCCAATTACCACTGCATTATAGAGAACAACATTCCCGAGAAACGCTCGGGAACCAGATGCTTTATAATAATGTTTGCAATTGAAGTAGTCCTGCCTCTAACGATGTACATCGATTGTGCGCTTCTAAATACCTGCCGACAAAAAATGGACATTTGCCAACGCAGAATTAATTGGAAATGAAGGGGCTATTTTACTTACAGCAGCTGTGGCATTCCGTGCTAATGTAACATTTCATGGTAAACGCGGAACATTATTAGCCTCATTGTATGTAACTGAGTTTTCAAAGAGCAGTCAAGAGATTTTGGCAACATCAGCCTCTGCCGCAAGTGAAATTTTACTGAAATTATACGGATACATCAACATGAAAAATGACGTATCGATTTTCGATTGTAATTTTACAAGGAGGCCAATAAAACTTACACAATTCAAAACGCGTTTTGCCATAGATGCGTGCAAGATGAAAATCATGTGTATAAGTAGCCATTAAGAGAGGAAAAAGGAAGCAGATGTTTTCATATCTATATCCCTGATCACACTTTACATTCTCCAGCTGCCAAATAAGTGAGCGTCGAAAATTGAGGTGGTGCCAACTTCTGCCTTGCGTACTGATCAGGTGCTATGGTAAAAATGGGACACTAAAGTAACAAATTTTCGTAGAAATGCATTTTAGATACGTTCATATTTAAAGGTTAATTTTCAGTGAGGTCGATTATGATATTTGCAGTGTGAATCAAAACACCATAGAAACGAATTCTCAACAAAACGTTGTTTATGTGAGTCGTTATTTCATCTTCTGTAACAGTAACTTCGTGATAGTTTTCAGCAGATGACACATAATTTGAAGCAATTCCCTCATTTTTAATTTCTTCATTTTATATAGGTACAACGAGACGAGACGTACATACAGATAGCTGGAGGAGGAGATTGAAGATGGATGGAAGGAAAGGGAGTGATGAACAGAGGCCATGGATTAGATAGAGGGAGGATGAAGAGGTAGATAGTGGGGAAGCAGGAAACAGACACAGCGGGTGGGAAATGGAAAGAATGTAGAAAACAATGGCTTTATACTAAGATGGTCCAGAGTCGGTAAACTGATCTGTGTTCAAAAATGTTTGTTAAGCTTATGGGACTTAACTACGGGGTCATCAGTCCCTAAACTTACAAACTACTTATGAACTACTTACGAACTAAGACGGCACAAATATCCATGCCCGAGGGGGGGATTCGAACCCCCGACCGTAGTGGCCGTGCTGACCGTGACTGGAGCGCCTTAGTCACCTCGGCCACCGCGGCCGGCCTGATCTGTGTGTGTGGGGAGAAAACGAACGACAAAAAAAGTAATCTATTTTAAGAGTATAAAATAATGTGTATCTGTGAAGCTAACCTTTCGTTTTACATACTATATTTTCGTTTTACATAGCCACTGGAGCCTTACAAACGAACGATAGTGATATGATTAAAACATTATCTCGGTCATTTTATGTTCAAATGAGTTACAGTATTTCCTTTTCTATTTATTTCATATGATATGGGGCCACAGCGAAGCGTGTCCGGGTTTAGTTAGTATTTTTATATAAATGCTGGTAACCTTAGATTAGATTAATACTTGTTCCATAGATAACATATACGACATTGCGTAATGATGTGGAACGTGTCAGTTTAGTAAATGGTGTCTGTACATGACAAACAATGTCATTCAGAAATTCCTTTAATTTCTTTGTAAATACTAGTTGGCTATCTGTCAGGCTTTTGATGCTACTTGGTAAGTGGCCGAAGACTTTTGTGGCAGCATAATTCACCCCTTTCCGTGTCAAAGTTAGATTTAACCTTGAATAGTGAATATCACCCTTTCTCCTAGTGATGTAGGTATGCACACTGCTATTACTTTTGAATTGGGTCGAATTGTTAATCACAAATTTCATGAGTGAATATATATGTCGTGAAGCTACAGTGTAGATCCCTAGATCCTTAAATAAATGTCTGCAGGATGATCTTGTGTGGGCTCCAGCAATTATTCTGATTACACGCTTTTCTGCAATGAGTAACATCTTTGGAAACATGTATACTACAGTCAGTTGTCACCTGAGAAACCGAAAGCCTGTTTGTGACGAATAAATAAATTTTGCAGAACATCAGGAAGTCGTTCCTTTTTTATATTATTATCATCATACACTATCAAGCACCAACGGAAAATTCAATTAATTTTAAAAGTCTCTATTTATTGATCGTGAACTTTACTTCGTAAGTTCAAAGGATTTTACGTCTGATGACGACAGATGCCGAAACGCTGTAATAAATAAATACGAGGCGCGTCCAGAAAGTAAGTTCCGTTTCAATTTATCTCCGCTGCAGCGCTGCGATTGCAGTTCCGCACATGCGCTGTAGACGATGTGCATCAAGGAGAAGAACGTGCGCCACAGTTACGTACGCTGTGTTGTGCTTGTTTGAAATGTCGGCGTTGATCGAAAATCCCGCCACCTGTAAAATCAGGTCAGTGAGTCGGTTTCTGAATGCGAGGAAAGTGAAACCAATTGAAATTTATCGGCAAATTTGCGATGTTTACGGACCAAACGGGATGACTGATTCGATGGTGAGAAGATGGGTCCGACAGTTCAGTGGCGGGCGTAGTGATGTGCACGATGAAGAACGAAGTGGGAATCCTCCTTACAGTCCTGACCTCGCTCCTAGCGACTTTCATCTGTTCTTACATCTCAAGTCTTTCCTTGGCGGTCATCACTTCACCAATGACGACAGGCTGAAAGAAACTGTTTCCAACTGGTTGAAGAGACAGGCGGCAGATTTCTATTAAGAAGGTATACAAAACCTGGTGCCACGCTATGACAAATGCCTGCAAAATTTCGACAGTTATGTGGAAAAGTAGTTTAAGAGTTGTAGAATTTTGTGCAATAAAAATTTCCTTTGTATCTGTGTACAAATTCATTTTATTACCAAACGGAACTTACTTTCTGGACGCGCCTCGTATGATTTGAGCTATCAAGACGGTTTTTTTCATTTTTCTTATCCTTATTAAAGACAGCTTATAGAGAGAGGAACTGTACCCCGAATTCCAGGAGAAAGTCCCACACCGTGGTACGCGCCTGTCCCACGGCGAGTGTGCGTCACGCTTGCGGTGTAGCCTGAGCCGGATGACATAAGACGCCCGTCCGGTCACAGAACCGCAAGTGTTGCTGTGTCGCCTTGTGCACAAGGACCGCGCTTCTTGTCGCGTGGCGTATGCCAGTAGAAGGTCGTGGGGTGGAAGCAGCCCTTACACTGCGGAAGGAATTCTACCGGAAACCGCAAATAGACCGGCTCGCCAATTATATGCACTCGTGGGCCATTCAGTGCTCGCTGCACTACCTTACAACATCGGCAGAACACCAAATTTCTTGTTACGCTCCGATGGCGACCGAAAGGTTGCGGTTTCCAAACGGACTGCTATACAGCAGGTAGTGATTGCTGTCTGCTAATGCAGTTCTCCGCCCATTTTTATTTTTGTACTATCTGAAAGCCCGGCGTCACCCGGATACTTAACACGGAGTTGGACCTTAAATAGTGGCAATTATTTATTCACAACCAATTCAAAAGCGTTACATGTTTGCTCCTGTTACTGTCCTTCAAAGTAGACACCAGCGTTGTGTAGAACCCGTTGCCAGCGTTGTGGAGGCGTAGTATACCATTAGGTGTTGATGGTTCGAACAGAGCGGTCTACTGCCTGTCGAATCTCTGGAACAGTTCTGAAGCGAATGCTACGAAGTGTTTCCTTTATTTTCGGTATCAAATCAGTCACAAGGACTTAGGGATGGGGAGTGTAGTGAATGGCACAATACTTCCCAGTCCCACCGATCGAACAGATTTTTGTATAGCTTATGGGACTTAACTACGGGGTCATCAGTCCCTAAACTTATAAACTACTTATGAACTAGCTACTCCTAAGGACGGCACAAATATCCATGCCCAAGGGGGATTCGAACCCCCGACCGTAGTGGCCGTGCAGACCGTGACTGGAGGGTCTTAGTCCCCTCGGCCACCGCGGCCGGCGGCCGGCGACCGAACCGAACAGAGCAGCCACAGCTTGTGCTGTATGCGTCTGCGCATTGCCGTGCAAAATGATGGCTGGGTGGCGCAGAAAGTGTTGCCGCTTCTTTCGCAAAGCTCGTTGCAGGTGATGCTCCAAAAACGAACAGTAATACTGTGCGCTGACGGTCTGCCATGGAAGAACGTAAAGCGTTAGGATAACACCATTACCAAAGAGGTTAGAATAAAGGGAGATGGCATTATCTATGCCGAGCATATACGTCAGTTGAAGCCTTTCCGCCATCTTGGTAAGTTTTTTAATGTTTTTCTCCGTAAAAACTATGCTCTAAGGCGACCTTCTTACTGCTAATGCATTGAACTGACAGTCACTGCAAAGTATGTGATTTCAAACAATACACTTCTTGAATAAATAATAATAAATACTCAGCATAATATATTTAAAGACTTCATTTTTAACGGCTAATTTGCACTCTCTGAATACTTTGTACGTCACAGCAAAACCGTCGGACGTTTTATTCCTGTTTCAAGTAACATAAAACATTAGCTCTACAATACGAACCTTGTCCAAAACTTAGCAATATTACCTTTTCAGAGCAAGGGCGTCTCTCTGTATTCTAACCTTCTTGACCATCACAGTCGTGCACGAGAATCACCATTACTTTCATCATACTGGGGCTACGAAGCGTTTTCGACTTTCGCGGCGACCCATTATTACGCCATTCGTCGAACTGACGTTTCAGTTTTGGCTCGTTCGACGTCGCCCATGTCTCATCCAGTGTTAGGATACGGTGTATGAAAGCCTCTCCTTCGCGTTCATAGCGTTTCGAGTGCGTCTGAGCAGCGTCGTAACACATCCATTTCTGCATTTCCGTCAATTCTTGCGGAACCCATCGTAATGCAATTTTTCGGATGACCAGGCACATTCAGTCTTCATCTAACTCCGTTGTTTCCTTTTCTAAAACATGAGGTAGCTATGTGAACAACGTGTGCCATCATAGACAATAGTAGATTTAATTGCATAGAGTATCTTCAGCAGTGTTGCGACTATTTTTAAGTTCTAACCCTCGTATATTTCAATCTGTGCTAAACTGAATACATAATTGTAAAATGTCAGAAAAGTATATAAAACTATTAAAATATTATTTCTTTCCCCAATAGTCGGGCGATAAGACACGATCACAATCACTGTCAAAAAATGGTAACTCATCAGATATTCACTAAGAGAGACCATATTCCACTCTTTCTTTAGCATTGGAGGTTCTTACCATAAAATATACCAGCAAGGAAAACAATCCTCCAAAAGATAAAAATTTAGGAGATAGCGGATAACAAAATAGTGATATTTCTTAGACTTCCATCCACCAACAAGTCGTGGAAGATGTAAAAAAAGATACTACGACAATCAACAGTCTTCACTGGTCAGCAGTGTCCTCTAACATATCTTTGATAATTCCCCCACTACCAAAGAGAAAAACAAACAAATCCCAAACAAATCTCCCTTGCACTCCCATTACTAACACACCCGAGCTCTTGATATTTGATTCGGTAATCTCTCTCAGTTTGCCATATACAACATCTTTCATATGGTCCACAACAAATCCTATAAACCACTGCCCTACAAAACTTGTCAGGTGCTGATTGCAAACAGTGTCACAAAAGTTTAACCTACTTGTTATTTGTCCGGAAGCCCTCTTTAACAATAATTTCACGGAATGCATTAGCAATTTTATTCGACACTAAGCCATAGTACAACGTGTGCTCTGTGGTAAGAAAGGAATGCAAAATAAAGAAAAAAAGATGGTGCGGGAAAATACCAGTCTATGAATACGAAGGTCGCGAGATAAATCTTCGTTCATTTCTAGAATGTTCATCTTCCATTTTCCACTCCTTTCACCTCTGGCAGTGTTGCTGATGTGAAAAATATCGAGTAGCACCGTGGTTCGGAACCCACGTTAAACTGCAGGTCCCCCTATAACTGGCTGGCTAACTCAGTTCGAAGGTCAAAGGAAGGCAACGGTATACAATCTCCAAACAGAACCATGCCTAGTACAGCACTGTGGTGTTTAAACCATTGTTCGGGTTGTTGACTGCTTTACCTTTTTAAGCCATAGTTGTGAAGTTCTTCGTTTCATTTTTATCCCTCTATTGCACTGTGTATATTTAAATATACATATTTTCAGAACTCTACATTAGCTCACGTAATGTAACTGTGCCATTCAAGCACAGTGTATACTTCGATGTACAGCCATGCATCTCGTGTATCACGGCGGATGGCAGCATCTGCTTACAGCTGTTGAGAAAATCCGGTATTACACGACCGATCTATGTAAGTTTATAACTGCCAACGTATTCTTGCGTCCTGTTACACGACAGACCTAACGCCTAGAAGTCCACTCGAGCGCATCAACAGTACGTACTTGACGCAGTTGTGTTGTTGCTTGACTACTTTACAAGACAGCCTGCACTGAAGATTGTATTGATGAGAAAGCCCAGAGGGCTTTGTTTGACTTCAAGTTTGATATTGCTGCATCTTTAAGCAGGTCAGGAAAACCATCGCTGGATATCTCATCAGGCAAGAGAAGGCAGACAAATACAGCAAATGCTGATGTTAGGAAAAACCGAATCCTTCACTGGCGTAACTACTGCAGAAAATAACAAAAGTAATGTGTACAAAATGTGACACGTGTTTGTAATTTGTACCAGGTGGAAATCAGGGAAATATGTAATTGCAAAGTGCTCAGTAACATTTTGGCAACTGATTTATACCCAACCTTTGTAGTATTTTTCATTTTTTAATAAAGACATTTTACTTTAAAGTCTTAATTTCCTAATGTATCATAAATTTTGAACCCTGTTCCCCAAAAATTTAGTACCTTCTACTAATTAATATGTAAGTACTCACAACATCCGTATTTGCGCAGTGTATATTTGAATATATGCAACGATATTTTCCAAAATATTTATACAAGATGTCCCACTCAACTGTTTCACCTCTGATATCTCTGGAACTACAAGAGATATTGAAAAGCGACTTTCACAGTCATGAACTTACGGCAGGGGCTTATGAAAGTAGGTACATTGAGACAGTCTAAAACGTAATGAAATATTATTTTCAACACAAATTTACGTTTTTTTATGGATACCCTGTATTATTTCTTAATCAATCAATAGCATGAGAAATCACAGAAAGAATGACGTTGGTTGCAACGCGATGCGTCAGTTACATCCGGAGAATCGGGGAAGCGAAGTAGACGTTTGAAACACGTGAGGCGCGCAGCTAGCGCGTGTCCGGGGCTCAAGCGAGAGTCTCTTCTTAAGGCTACGCTACAGATAACTTTTTTAAAAGATTTACGGAAACAAAATTTTGCGCATTTTAATATTCGCTTTTCGAGCTTTATTAATTTACTGAGTGGACAATGGTACATACGACAAGCTATATGCCATAAAGCAGGATTAGCATTAATTATGTACAATGCAGCTTGATTTTACATTGTCGCTTGTCAAAAATAATTTCTTAATATAGGATCCACAGTCGCACTGAAACGATTAGAGAGTATATTTACGTACGTAGCTGTCAATGGGTTAAAATATTTCGGAGCTATACGCAACAATTGCGGCTTCCGTTGAAATCCTTTATCTTCTGTTCTCGGGAAATTTCGTCTGTTTTCACTCGCATAGTATGTGCATCGGCGCGAGTAAATGTGGTATCGGCGAAAGAAATTACTTTTTTTCTTTAACTTCGCGGTGTAATTTTAAAAAATGCTTCTTCACGATCGGATACAACGTAGCACAAAAAGCACGAAAGTTGAAAAGCAGATCGCAAACACTGCAACAAAGGGTGAAATCCAGGTGTACCAATCACGAAAATTACTTTTGACGGCTTTCACCGGCACTTTTCGGAACTTCCTGAAACTTTGCTTCCGAATCTAAGTACCAGGCGTATTTGTAGAACCCGAAAACTGGAAAAAAGTGCGGCATGCATTCGGGTAAATACTGTAATTTGGGGGTCGTCTTATACGCCAGATATGTGCTTAAACTATATCTGAAGGTCATCTTATCTGCGGAAATATACGGTGCATCGTATTTAGTTGTTGTTGTTGCTTGTTTTAAGGGGACTAAACAGCTAGGTTATCAGTCCCCGTATTTAGTTAACGTTACATGTATGGGTTACCTGTTAAAGGAGGTGTTTGAAGTGTCTTCCTTGCTTCATAGTTCCCTACATTTTATACTGCTGACCACCCAGAATGGAAAATTGAGGAGGATCGAAGGTACCACAGCGAAATTTATTTGCGCTGTAGCCGCTGCTACGCGCCTCGCCATTCTTTCTGAGAGGCTTCCCATGTGCTGTAGGAGTATAGTTGACAGATATGTGTGTTTTCTCGAAGAAAGATTGAGGAGATGAGGTACAGGAGCGGCAAGCTCCCGCCCTCTAAAATGAACCACGTATAATGTTCCAGTCTTTCTTGCGAGCCTATGTAATAATTCACCTCGTTATAGTTAAGATTAATGCGTCCAACACGGTGACCAGCGAACGTCCCTAATTTCAAAATTATCTCAAAAACGAAGATCGCTAGAAGAGTGCATCAAGAAGTATTTGTAATGTAAAAGCGGTAAGAATTGTCTGCAGATGTTAGAAAAAGAAATGAATAATTCGAAAAGATGGCGCTGTAACCGCATTACGTTGTACCTGCAAACAGTTTACCGCAACTCATAGCCATCAGTTCCACCGAAAGAGGAGGTTGCAGCCGCGTATTCCATCGAACGACGTGTTTTTCTGGAATACCACAGGTAACAACACAGTCCTGCAGCGACAAGGCACACATTTCAAACACGGCTTAAAGTCTTAAAAGGACCCGACTTGAAAACAGTCACAAACTACTACCAATTCCACCGGACAGGCAGCGTCGCTGGTGATCTGGCAGGAAACGTTGAAATCAGGCAAACTGTCTTAGTTCAAATGTTCAAATGTTGGTAGTTCTATGGGACCAAACTACTTTGGTCATAAGTCCCTAGACTTACAAACTACTTACACTAAGTTAAACTAACCTAAAGACAACACACACATCCATGCCCGAGGGAGAATTCGAACCCCCGACTCGGGGAGCCGCGCGTTCCCTAACGTGACGCTCCAGACCGCTCGGCTACTCTCGTGCGGCAACTGTTCTTAGTCCCGCTAATGTCCTACGGTTTCTGGAAGTCTTCAGCAAAATCCAAAGAAACCCGTCCGAAGTTCGATAGAAGCGGCTTCTGATGAAATTGCGTGCTTGTGGAATATCGCACCAATTGTGCGATTGGATTCACGATTTTAGGTGGAAATCATTAAAAGAACGACATTATTCGTTGCGGCGAGATCTATTTGCTAAATTTCAATCACCGACTTTTAATTCTTAATGTGACAATATTTTTCTAGCACCCATCTACATAGGGGGACTTGACCATCCCAATAAAACAAGAGAAATCAGATCGAAAACGGGACGATTTAGGTGTTCTTTCTTCCCGCGCTATTCGAGAATGTAACGGTAGCGAATGTGGTTAATGATCCGTCTGCCAGCCACTTAAATATGATTTTCAGAGTATCTATGTAGACGAAGAAGTGCGGTCAATGATAGTTTAAAGCGTTCCAACACCCAGAAAATGCCTGGACGGATCGTAGAACTCTTCCATTCAACGTTCTATACCATCAGGACATAACTATACGAGCAGTGCGGCAGAGGGCTGACTTTGCGAACGAGATGGTTGATAACGAAGGATTTGATATTTACTGTGTCTAGTTCACCTGAATGGAGTGTTGAATAAACAAAGCTGGCTATTTTGGGGTTGTGACAATCGTGGTTTGTGAGAAGTGAAACCATTGTATTTTCCTATAACTACTATGTAGCCTGCGGTACAGAGCAGGGGCATTATTGGCCCTTTTCTGGTACGAGAAACGATCACTAATGCACGTCACATTTCAGTTTTGTAACAATTTGCCCCCACGCAGGTAGCGTTGGAGGATCGACCAGCCACCGAGTGGTTCGTGCGAGATGCGCCAAACCACGTATCACGGTGTTTCGCTTTCGTAATACATACTTCGGCAATAGGGTCGTTCATTGAAGAAAAGATGCGGTACAGGTAGCGCGTCCGCAAACTCTTCCAAATGAAGCATGCCTATTCCACCAATACTTCATACTTTTTCCTTTGCCGAAGGACATGTGATTTGTGCCTTCTCTTCTTCGGGAGCGCCTGTAGCCGAAATTTTCCACACTGCCATCAGAAATTGCTGTAGAGCTCGATGAAGGCACCGCAAACGTTTCGGAGCTCACAGAACGACCGAACACGCAGAGCGAACCGCAGATAAGTCGAAAGAAGCCACAAATCACATGGCCTCCGGCAGCGGAAAAGGTCTGAGGTATTTTCGGTAAGCCGAAGCTATTGGCGGAATGCCTAATTTCATGGTTCCTGCGTAAGAGGGAAAAGGCGCAAGAAAAGGAAGAGGGCGAGAGAGGGGAACGAAAGTGACGGACAGAGAAAGAGAAGAGAAGGGAATAAATAAATACCCGGCAACCGCTGGTTTTTGCCTAGTTCAGTACAAAGATCGTCATGTTGATATACCTTAGAGCAGCGGTCGGCAACTGGCGGACCGCGGTTCAGGTCAGGACCGCGAAAGACCAAAAACTGGACCGCCAAAAGTATTTTCAAAGTGTAAGTTACATACTCTAATTATTAATTTTTTTATGTAGATAACAATACCGAGCTACAAGAAAATGCTAAATTAATTTGTGATTTCGTACAAAGTGTATCATAATGAAACTTTTACTCTGCCAGGAAGTTTTACATCAGCGCACACTCCGCTGCAGAGTGAAAGTTTCAATCTGGAAACATCCCTTAGGCTGTGGCTAAGCCATATCTCCATCATATCCTTTATTCCAGGAGTGATAGTCTTGCAAGTTTCGCAGGAGAGCTTCTGAAAAGTTTGGAAACTAGGAGGCGAGGTACTGGCGGAAGTGAAGTTGTGAGGCGGCATCGTCAGTCGTGTCGGGATAGCACAGTCGGTAGAGCGCTTGCCCGCGTAAGGCAAAGGTCGCAGGTTCGAGTTCCGGTTCCGGCACACAATTTCAATCTGCCAGGAAGTTTCAAAGTGTATCATCATTCCGTCGCATGCTGATTCTTTGAAGGACATCTTTCAAGAATTTCTTCATTTTGCAACAATTTACGGTAAAATTCATAGAAATATACGACTTGTCACGATTCTTAGAATCACCTTTTGAAGTTTTTCCTGTGACAGAATGAGCGGATGTGGCTGCGAATTTGTTCCATCTTTGAAAGCCTTTACTCCAAATGGAATTAATAAGACTTGCATGAAGACATTTCCTTGCAAAGGTATAAAATTGTATACACTGAAGAAGTTTTGTGTCAACATGTCTCGGAAAAATATGAAAATTGCAAAAAATTTGCGATCTACCTGACTGATATGTTTGTCTCCAGATATATCCGTGAAACTTCATTTTCAAAAATGATTTTCTTGGAAAGTAATTATCGCTCAGGACTAACGGCCACCACTTTGAAGAGAGTATTCTGCATGTCAACCTAACTTTAAGAACCTCCTCGAGACCGCAAATGTAATTTTTCCCAAGGATTTTTCATTCATTTCATACTTTCTTAGTAACCTGTTTCTAGAATTTTCAATAAAAGATTGACTATCCATTTATTTCATAGTTTTTGTGAGTGAGAATAAAAGTAAATGGCAAATCTGTTTTTTTTATAAATTATTATTTTAGATTTGTTGTATTTCAAATTAGTTTCAGAGTGAAAATAAAAGTAAAAAATCAATAAGGAATATGAGCTTTTACTTCCGGACCTCGATAAAGTTTTTGAAAAGTATCCGGATCCCATCTACGATTACTTGCCGACATCTGCCTTAGAGCAATGCGTATGATACGTAACGACATCCACGACATGAAGTCGGCGCAACATATCCAGTCTCTCAAATATTCAAATGTTAGTAAATCTATCGGACCAAACTGCGTGGTCATCAGTCCGTAGTTTACAAACTACTTAAACCTAGGTAAACTAACCTCCGGAGAAACACACACACACACACACACCCATGCCCCAGGGAGGACTCGAACCTCCACGACGAGCAACCGCGCGCTCCGCAGCGAGACGCTTTAGAACGCTCGGCTGCTCCACCGCGGCTATCCAGTCTTTAAGGAACACGCTGTCGACGCGACGTTAAACACTTGCTTCAGGCAAGTTGTAGTTGCATAGCGTCAGACTATACGCATATGTAGAGGTCTGCGCGGATGCGAATATCCACGGATATATCCGAGGATAAAATTGTGAGCAACGCCGACATCCGCGTGTAAAGAGCGAGATATCTGCTTAGTACGTCTGTCGCAATGTTAATTGAAACCTTCAAGCACGTGGGCATTCTTGGAATCCTTATGGGGCCCAGATAGAGCGGAAGTCTGTTGTCCTCATCCCCTGGCCACAGCGGACGTAGCTGTACCCGAGCGACCTGCGCCTAATTCGTTTACGCGAGCGTGTCTTATCAAAAAAATGTTTAAAATTTTGTACAGCTTATGGGACTTAACTGCGGAGTCATCAGTTTCTAAACTTATAAACTGCTTAAGAACTAGCTTATACTAAAGACGGCACAAACATCCATGCCCGAGGGGGGATTCGAACCCCGACGAGGAACGGCCTCGCGCATCGCCGCAAAGCGCCTCAATGCGCTCGGCCGCTCCCGTGTATTACCAGCGGTCTGTCCAGTGCTTTCTGGGTGGAAAACCGTCCCACTGCCCACCAGAGGTGCCATGACAAATTTCCGCAGCCTTCTGTTAGCGCTAGGTAGTGAAAGTGTGACAACGTATGGCGTAGTGAAGACAGTGACAGTTCTTTCTTAAAATGAACACGACATCAATGCATACTATATCGTGTAAAGTGAAATAGAGGTGATTCGACATTACTGAAGAAAAACAAATTGAAATCGTCAATTTGGAGAAAATTTGGGTACGTATTTGATGGCAAAGAAAAGATAAACGATATAGTGGCCCGTTTTGCGTGTAAAAAGTATAAAACGTTCAAAAGTTTTTGGAGCTTATGGGATTTAACTCCGGGGTCATCAGTCCCTAAACTTGCAAACTACTTATGAACTAGTTAATACTAAGGACGGCACAAATATCCATGCCCGAGGGGGGATTCGAACCCGCGACCGTAGTGGCCGTGGAGACCGTGACTGGCGCGCCGCAGTACGCTCGGCCACTGCGGCCGGCGTAAAAAAGTATATTTTTACACTGGACACAAAAGTGGAAATTTGACGAATCACTCATGTGCGACTGAATAAAGTGGCATAATTATTTATTTAAATACCAAAACAGGTGCGAACGTTCCTGGTGATACGCCAAATTTGACGACAACTGAAAAACTTATCAATCATGTAGCGTGATGCAGCAATTTACCGCGCATTTTATTGTTTATTATATCTCCGCAACTATGTCTCTTACAGTCACTTAATTACGTCTATAACCGTCGCGAAAGTGCAAGCAATATGCTGGGAAAGTTTCATCGCATGCACAGAATACGAAGAAACTTACAAACAAACTTTTATGAATATGAATTAGATAAATGGTGTCGGAAGTAACAAAGATTGACAATGGCATTTAAAAGAAATGTTTGTTAAGCTTAAGGGGTCATCAGTCCCTAAACTTACAAACTACTTATGAACTAGCTAAGACTAAGGACGGCACAAATATCAATGCCCGAGGGGGGATTCGAACCCCTGACTGTAGTGGTCGTGCAGACCGTGACTGGAGCGCCTCAGTCCCCTTGGCCACCGCGGCTGGCAATGGTATTTTATTGTAACTTTTATAATCAGATACGGTGTACAGTGAAGTAACGTATTTAGGACGGTACACAATGTCAGATTGTATAGGCTGGCCTAGCTGCAGCCGACATGTGTTTTTGCTGACAGTTACGAAACAGAAGTAGACGGCAGTTTTAACATTTGAAATGACATGCTCTGTTTTGTGTCATATAACATCTTGTGCGTTAATATGGGGAAGATTAATTGTCCCTTTTGTAAAAATGCTAAATATCCTTTTTTTTAATGTAAAGATAGTAAAATCTGCTCTATGCCGATCAATTTAACCACTGAAATTTAAGAAGATGCCTTTATTAAACAGCTGACGTAGTGCTCCGACCACACGGCTGCGAAGCGCTACTGTGTGTGTCCGGAGCGCCATTCTTTTCCTGTTTGGAATATCCTGTTTTGCAGTATGTATCGAACAGTTACCGTGATTCGAGAGATTCGAGACTTCAAATGTAGTTAAGTTGTCGCAGAAATGACACTCCAATAATAATTATATCATTACATAAAACGGTTTTAAATACTGCTGTCTATTACTATTACCCATTGCGGATAACGAACTTGCGGATGAGGATAAAGTGCCGCGGATGTGGATGCGGTTGCGGACGTGGGCCTTGCGGATGCGGATAACACTTTTCTTATCCGCGCAGGCCTCTACGCATATGCCATCTTCGCAGCCGTCGAGTCAATGCATGAACCTCAGCACGTGACTGACGTGGTTGCGCCGTGCTAGCAGGCAACCCGGCGCTCTTCCGTGTACAATGTGTCCCGTACCTTGGAGGGACACAGCTAGACGTCTACATATTTGGGTATTACGCTCGATAATACTCGCTCGTGTGCGCCACGCCAAGCTTGACCCGTTGTAGTAGAAACACTCGGAACTGGCATGCTAGCTGACACCGTGTTTAGAGACGCCTGAGAGAGAACAGAGACCGCTCGCCGCTCTGCTATTATGGCTGACACGGGGGAACTGTGTATAATTATTGATATGGTGTCGGTTTCTTTTTTCGGACATGTCTAAAAAGCAGACTCCATATCTATAATTTTATGTATCCTCCCAACAGGCTATTGACAATTTCAGTGTGGACACACTATTGCGCTCGATCCCTTGCGAGAATCCAGTATAGGCTGCGAGCGAGAGGAAGTATTGCGCAGGGGGCACTACAATCGTAGTGTGCTACAAGGTGAGAATGTGGCTTGGAAGGGAAGCGTGCTTGGATAGCCTAATTGGTTAAGGCGACCGCTAGCCCGAAGCGGGAAATCCTGGTTCGAATCCTGGTCCAGCACAAATTTCCAACTTTACCGCTGGATTCATTTCAGTGTCCTGGAACGGTCGAAATGTTTCATTATTTCGGCTTGCGAACTGTGTGTGTCTTCAGGTTGCAGCAGGGCTTCGTCTGCCTGAGACAGTCCTCTCAACAGCGGGTGGGACTGTACTCACATCAGTTTAGCTCTCTCATACACGAATATTCAGGCATGGTAGACAAATAAGTATGTAATGTATTCAATTTCAAACATCTTAAAACTTCTACAGCCATGCATTCACACGCATTCATGCAAAGTAACCTGTCGCGTGAAAGGAAGAGCAGCGCGGAAATGGCCTTGTTGTTTGGAGTGCCACGTTACGGACAGCGTCGGAGGTTCGAGTCCTACTGCGGCGGTACGACTTCTTCTTGCGTTAGTAGGACTGAATAACGACTTTGATGTGGCCGTGTAAGACTCCGTAATCCGCAAGTCGTCCGCTCGTCAACGAAACAAAAAAATTCAGGTAAAACTTCCTGTGTTATGAAATAAAAATAAATAAATAAAACAGATTCTTGCGCAGATGGAAGAAGCATGTAATGCTATAACTTCTTTAAATTGTCACTCTTAATAAAATATTTCAAAGTTCATTCATATTCCAAACTGTCAAAAGGAAGTTCGTGTTTTACACGTTGCTATAGTAACAGATGATATAAAGTTCCTTTATATAATATTAAAAATTAATTTCATTCTTCTTAATGGATCTTTCGCACAGAATAATGTTTCATACATTTCATCGTTCAAACTGTTAAGGTGTTTGAAATTACTTCTTTCACTTCTATTAATGTACCATTTCTTGTAAATAAATAAGGTAGGTGCGCCAAATAAGGCCACCTTAAGATTTGGCAATTTTTCAGTCAGCCAATTAACTTGAAACTTCACATTTCTTGAGAATAGCCCTTGAGCTACTATGAAAAAAGTTTTCTGATCATTCAGAGCAGTGGAAGTATGTTCTAAATTGAAATTTAAAAAACATAGCAAATGGCCTTATTGGGATACACGGGGTTCCCAATTACGCCACCCCATGTACCCCAACAAGGCCATATCTAGGAAAGGAGTAATTTGGAACAGTGAAATGCTGAATATAGTCATAAAAATAATTTCATATTACAAGAAAAGCAAAAAGAAAAATTCTGACAGAAACTAATTATTCTTTTTCAGAGTTGGGGCAACAATAATTCTCAACAGTGTCTCTCTTTTCGATTCCGGTACAAACCTCATGAACGTACTGCCCACAGAGTGAGCTGCGAATCATATCTTCTACCAAGTCCTCAGTGCAGATAAAACACTATCAAAAAGAAGACACATCGTGTTTTGAGGAGTAGGGGGCTGCCTCATAGGTTTTGTTCAAAGTTTCTGACGTCGTGTTCTGTTGTTCCCGTGCTGATGCTTGAGGTTTTTCTTGGAATAAACTTCGGGTTACATTGTACCCTACGTAATTCAAACTCTTTCTTCTCTGGGTGCTACTTTTCTTCATTTTAGGAGTTTTTAAGATGTCGGTGAAGGATCTCCCAGCAGATGATGAAACATGAGGTGAGAGTTCTGTTTCAGGAGGCGTTTCACATTTCTCTTGTGTCGGTTTGTTCACTTTCACTCCATCAGATATATCGGTTTCACCAGGTTACATTGAAGGCATAGCTTGCGTCTCAGATGTGTCAGCCAGATCAGTAGCATTTTCATCGCCATCTATGGAGTCATCATCCTCCATTACCCTTGTCATGAAATCTTCCACGTCGAAGGTCCGTGTAAGTTCCGGCATTTCTTTCTCAGTGATTTAACTGGGAGCAAAAAATTCAGGAGGAATGACATTCGGGTCAAAGGGGTAGGTTCCTGTGTTTCGAAACCCAGCAGTTACGTTGCTTGTTGTCAAAGCTCTTGGCCACACTTTTGAGAAAGGTTTTCCGAATGATATGTTTGTTATTTTTCTGTCCGAGTTATTTTCTCAGTATCTAAAGACTTCGTCATCCGCAAATGACTCAAAGGGTTTGAACACAGACCTGTCCATTGGCTGGAGGGCATGGGTTGTGTTGCTTGGAAGACAGTAAAGGTGGGATAAACAGGTGTGAGGGTCCAATAAGGCTACCCTGGCCCTAATAAGACCAGCCTGGCCTTATTGACCTACACACAGTTTTTTGCCCATTCCGTGCATATTTCTGAAATCTCTAAGAAGCTAATCTCAAAATACCTCAAAGGTTTCAAATCTACAAAAAATATGCTCAAAAGAATCACCATTTTATAAAGCAACCACTAAAATTAATTACTCCATAGCTTAGCAAATACTTACTTCAGTATCTTAACAAAAAACCTCCAGAACCAAAGATACACTTCTGCAACTGAATAACGGAAAACATGGCGCTCCTTGATTTTCATTTGCTACTAAGACGGCGTTTCCTGACATGTAGGTGCTGTCATCCGACGGATTTGAACGGAAGTTTCTGAAATAAAGGGGGGGTGGCCTTATTGGGGACTATGGCCTTATTTGGTCCATCTACCTTAATATAAGAAATAATTGTCTGTGACACTGGATGACTTTTCAAGTCTCATGAACATTTATTGACGGCAGAGTACAGATCGTGACTCAACAACAGTTAAAACAGAACTGATACTTAAACCATGTTGATTTTTCATGAAACTTTCTATAATAATGCCAATATCCTCGACGATAACCACAGAGATCAGCATCTTCTTGCCTCGTGGCCGTCGACCCGCGACTTGAAGTGGCCAGATGTTTACTCCTTGATATCAGCTTCGAAGATGTTGCTCTTGTATGTTGAATAGCCATCACAGCACTTGAAATATAAGAAACATACCAAAAAATTTTTAGGATCACATAACATAAAAATATTTACATTAAAATCATTTAATAACATAAATATTAAGTGATTATTCTGAAAAAACTGAGCTGACATGAGGTAGTAACGGAGACAATAATCCGTCCCACTACACTTCCTCGTGTCTGTGTGTGTGTGTGTGTGTGTGTGTGTGTGTGTGTGTGTGTGTGTGTGTGCAGTTCGTTGGGGACCCACATCTCGATCCTGTTCTTCACATAGATATGGGTAAAGTGCTTTGGATAGCCCTTGGACTTGTGATTATTTGCGTTCGACCTAGAAGACTTTCTGTTCTGTAACTATCCTACAGGATCGGCTTAAAATTTAAGGATTACACTCTTCCTGCAGACCAGCCATATTTAGAAAAATAGTTGTTTTTTGTACATTACATGCGGTCTATGTTGGGCTTTGTACGGCTTACTGAAAATGTTGAAATGTTTGTTAAACTTATGGGACTTAACTACGGGGTCATCAGTCCCTAAACTTACAAACTATTTATGAACTACCTTATACTAAAGACGGCACAAATATCCATGCCCGAGGGGGGATTCGAACCCCCGACCGTAGTGGCCGTGCAGACCGTGACTGTAGCGCCTCAGTCTCCTCGGTCACCGCGGCCGGCGTACGGCTTACTGAAGAACCATATGTTGATGGATGGTTCCTGAGAAAAACTAAAAAATAGCGCTAAATGTAGCAAAATGTAAGGTGATGCACATGAGAAGGAAAAACAACCCCATAATGTTCTAATACAGTCAATAACAATACCAAATTATACAGACGTAATTATCGGCCGCCAGCATCAAGAATCTACGTTTGTCAAATGTTTCGGGCAAAAGATAGGTTACTAACACTAAAAATAGGCCGTTTATGATGACGTTTTGATAGCAAGAAATTTAAATGTTAATGGCGGCTTAACCATTCATCTCAGTCGAAAACTGAATAAACCAATTTGTAGACAAGAAAACCCTCTACAACATTGCTCTCTCTCTCTCTCTCTCTCTCTCTCTCTCTCTCTCTCTCTCTCTCTCTCTCTCTCTCTCTCTCTCATTTTTTTTTCCTTTCTTCATATCTGTCCCCCTTTCAGAGATATTTACAAAAATAAACGCGAATTGACACTGTCATTTCATTTTATGTAAACCAGTGCACGAAAATAAAACATATTTGAAAAAGAGGACAAAATACCTCGGCAAGGTAGGTGATAATATTTTAACAGTACTACAGAAGAATGCTGAAGATTAGGTGGGAGGATCGCATAACTAATGAAGGGGTACTGAACCGAATTGGTGAGAAAAGGAATTTCTGGCATACCTCGACTAAAAGAAGGGATCGCTTGGTAGGACACATTCTTAAACATCGAGGAATCGTAAATTTAGCATCGGAGGGAAGTGTGTGGGATAAAACATTGTAGCTAGGTAGACCAAGAGACGCATATAGTAAGCAGATTGAAATGGATGCGGGTTGCCGTTCTTATGAGGAGATGAAAAGGCTTGCTCAGGATAGAGTAGGGTGGAGAGCTGCATCAAACCAGTCTCCGGACTGAAGACCATAACAACAACGACCACCTTGCTACGTGAAACTGACATTAATGTATCTTCAGGTTATGGAAGTTATCAGTTAGTAGTAGGAACGTTACAGTGTGACATTCGAGCTGTCGACCGATGCCCAAAATAACATGGCGGACGCCAGTTCACTTTCCCTCAAACATGGCGGACCTATCGCCACTCTATGAAATTCAAGCTGGTTGGTCGAAGCTGGTTGGTGCATGATTTTTTATTATTTTTTATTCCTATTTTTGTCCGAAATTTTTCTAAAAAAAATTAAAAAATCATAAAACTACAGGAAAATCTATGCAGTTCCATTTTATTCTGGATTTGGGACTGCGGTTGGTTTATTTTAAATCCAAATAATAAATGTAATTACCAACAGCCGTAAATTTTGATGATTTATTTAACTATCGGTTTCGGTATTATAATAGTACCGTCTTCAGGTTCTGTGTCATAATAGATATCCAAGCCGCGGTGGAGTAGCCGAGCGGTCTAAAGCACCTCGCTGCGGAGCGCGCGGTTGCTCGCCATGGAGGTTCGTGTCCTCCCTGGGGCATGGGTGTGTGTGTGTTAGTCCGTAGGTTGGTTTACCTAGGTTTAAGTAGTTTGTAAGCTACGGACTAATGACCCCGCAGTTTGGTCCGATTGATTTACAGACATTTGAACATAGATATCCAAATTAACACACGCTTATTCCGAAACTGTGAGATATTAAATAAACCGGTGCATAAGGCTATTACAAGAGTTTTCTTGGATATCTATTATGACACAGAAACTGAAGATGGTATTATTATAATACCGAAACCGGTAGTTAAATAAATCATCAAACTTTACGGCTGTTGGTAATTACATTCATTATTTGGATTTAAAATAAACCAACCGCAGTCCCAAATCCAGAATAACATGGAACTGCATATATTTTCCTGTAGTTTTGATTTTTCTTTTTACAAAAATTCGGACAAAAATAAGAATAAAAAATCATCCACGATACGGCTTTGACCACCAGATTGAATTTCATAGAGTGGCGATAGGTCTGCCATGTTTGAGGGAAATACATTTTTATTTGGATTTAACAGGAAAATCTAAAAGCAGTCAACAATCCGAAGCTTGGTTTGAACACCACAGTGCTTTACTAGGCATGGTTCTGTCTGGAGGTGGTATGCCGTTGCCTTCCTCCGACCTTCGAACTGATTTACTCAGCCAGTTATAGGGGGACATACAGTTTAACGTGGGTTCCGATCCACGGTGGTACTCGATATTTTTGACATTAGCAACACTGCCAGAGGGGAAAGAAGTGGAAAATGACAGATAAAAATCCTATGATCTGCAGAGGATAGAACCAGCGACCTTTGGATTTGTAGTCTGGCACTCTACCACTGTGCTATCGAGCCTAGTGGACCGTAAAACACGTCATCATCATCATCATTAGAGACTGATTACGTCTTTCAGCGTTCAGTCTGGAGAATAGTACCTCTAATAAAATTCCTCCATGATCCCCTATTTAATGCTAACTTTGATGCCTCATCTGATGTTATGCCTTTTACTTCAAAACCATTCTGCACCGAATCTAAGTACTTTCTTCTAGGTCTACCTTGACTCCTCTTACCCTCCGCTGCCGAGATCATGAGTCTCTTAGGTAACCTTGCTTCTCCCATGCGTGTAACATGACCCCACCATCTCAGTCTGTTCGCTCTAACTGCTTCATCTATGGTGTTTTTACCCAGTTTTTCCTTGATTCTCTCATTATGGACACCCTCCTGCCATTGTTCCCATCAATTTGTGCCTGCAATCATTCTTGCTACTTTCATATCTGTAACCTCTAACTTGTGAATAAGGTAACCTGTATCCACCCAACTTTCACTCCCATACGACAAAGTTGGTCGGAAGATAGAGCGGTGAACTGCTAACTTAGTCTTGGTACTTACTTCCTTCTTGCAGAAGAGAGTAGATCTTAGCTGAACACTCACTGCATTAGCTTTGCTGCATCTCGATACCAGTTCTTTAGCTATGTTGCCATCCTGTGAGAAAATACATCCCAGGTACTTGAAACTGTCTACCTGTTCTAACTTTGTTCCTCCTATTTGGCACTCGATCCGATTGAATCTCTTTCCCACTGACATTACTTTCGTTTTGGAGATGCTGATCTTCATATCATAATCCTTGCACCTCTGATCGAGCTCTGAAATATTAGTTTGCAACCTTTCAATTGAATCGGCCATTACAACTAAGTCATCCGCATATGCGAGACTGCTTATTTTGTCTTCACCTATTTTAATCTCGCCCTACCAGTCTACTGACGTCAGTAATATATATATATATATATATATATATATATATATATATATATATATATTAGTCGTAAAGCTCCCATGTGGAAGACGCTAAGTAAAGCTGGTTCATTTTCCGTTCTTCTTGGTCTTCTGGTTCTTTTTATTTGCCCACCAGTTTTTCATTTCTTCACTCCATTCTGTTCCAGTTCTCGGTGCTTTTGTCTTTGGTTTAACCTCCCACTTTTCAACTTTTATTCTAAAATTGATCCTTGCAGCTATTTCTTTTTTAGTAATTTAGGCTAATTCCAAATCTTTTTCAACTTTTTGGATCCATTCTCCTCCATTAACAAGAGAATCTACGTATTTTACAATTCTTTTTGTTAATCTGTGTTCAGGGAGACTCATTATGTGGCCATAGAATTTGAGGCGTCTTTTCCTCATGTCTATCTCTATGTTAGAATATTCTTCAATTTTTTGATGTTTTCTATAATCTATATCCATTCTCGGTCCATCTTGGTCCCAAAATTTTTCTAATTATTTTTCTTTCTTCTTTCTTTAGGTTTTCTAGATCAGTTTTCCTGTTTAGTGCCAAGGTTTCGCTGGCATATAACATTGATGGTTTAAGGACTGTATTGTAATGCCTAATTTTGGCATTTAAAGATAAGCATCTTTTATTATAGAGGTTTTGCACTAATCCTAAACCTTTACGAGCTTTTTGTATTCTTTCTCGTTGTGCAAATTTTTCCGAGATAATTTCTCCAAGATATTTGAAGTGTGGTACTCTGTTGATTTCTCCGTATTTGGTTTGTAATTTATTTATTTATTTTTTTTTTATTTTTTATTTTTTTTTTTTTTTTTTTTTTTTTTTTTTTTTTTGTAGTGATACTGCAGCTGAGAGTAATTTCAGTGACAGTGTGTGGGTCTCGTGTGTTGCAGCGATGAACGTGGTGGGCATGTCGCTGTTCTCGGCGGGCGCGCTGGCGGTGGTGTGTACGCTGCTGCTGTATGTGGACACGCTAAGGCACGTCATCGGGAGGGCGCCCTCTGCCGTCAAGACGCACACCGCGCTCGTCCTCTCCATATACCCGGTGAGTGGCAGTCTGGCCAACGTTACAGCTCAGCGTTACCGCAGTCTAACCGAGCCCCCCACAATCGCATAAGCGGCCGACTGCGGACAGCGGACAAAGTGAAGAGCGCCTCGGCGGCCATTGTGGTGGCAAATTTTCGCGCGAACTTTATGTATTCATCATGATGCACAGCCTCCTCCGCAACTAAATCATTTGAGGTGGAAAGATGGCTCATCGCTTCCTCTCCCCACTGATCATGTCTAGCTCGAGAAGCAACCATACTCGTCACTTGTATGTCAGTTCTGTTGCGTCCTTTTGTGAGAAAAATAACTAAAAATATCTTCCTTGGGCTCCTTTTGCTCACCATCAACACTTTCGGCGAAAAAGAAACATTTTGTTTTGAAATCGAATTTCGCTTATTTTGATCACAAAGCTGAAGGCTGAACTACTTCAGAGGACGATGAGAGTGCCTGTCTCTTTAAATGATGGATTGCGGCCAGATGTAATTTTTTCGACATTCATAATGAATCAGAAGGATGTCCAAACCTTCTAAAGATGAGCCATTTCTATCTCCCTTTTCTCTAATTGCTTTGATGAGTTACAGTATTCCTTTTTTGTCACTGTGAAATAACAACATCTATTGTTTCATCACATCAAAACACCGAGTAGCCATTATGCTGACTACACAGTCAACATTTTCATAAATAAATGAATGAAAATATCACGAAAAGTCGACAATCAAACTTTTCTATGCTTGGCGAACTTTTGAAGTGACCTGAAGTAAGAAGTGAATGAGAACACTCCATTCCACCCCCCTGTCCAGTCTCTTGGAATGAACCACTGGCAGGCATTCTATGTTCCTCGTGGGGCTTCCCCATCGTTAACCCTCTGCCGGGCGTTAGGTACCGGCGACCTTGAAGGCATGTCCACTGCAGGTGACAATAAATGAGAATCGACCATTCCTCCTCATAAAAATGAAAATGTTGCTTTGAATGCACTTATTTTTCATTTTGAATCACTATCAGTGCTTCTAAATACTTTCATTGTATGATTCATAATATTGTAATAAAAGCTATAATTATAAAAAGGTGTTCTCTTACAATTGCAGTTACCTTATTGTTATTTGTTAAAGTGTTGTTATTTACCATGCTAGTACGTTTCATAAGATAAAAAAGTCATAGCCTTTCAAAACACTCATTTCTAGACGGACCTCGAAACTGAGTGCACGTCTTATAAATGATGTAACTTCTGATTGGCTGAAGATAAGGTAATAAATGTGCATATCAAATTGAAGGAATTTTAATGCTCTACAACATTCTTTCTGACAAATTTTCTGAGAAACGATCTAGTGAGTCACTAGAAGTAAATGTTTGACAAAATTAGTGAGGTAAAAATGATTTTTGCTGATATTGTCGATTTTCAGTAACGTATATCTCGAAAACCGTTGGGAATTCGACTAATGTGTATGGAAACAATTTTATAGCAAATTCAATTATCTTTCATTTTTATTTGGAACATTTTCTTCCTAAAGCGGACCGCTTTCGAGATATAAGTGAAAAACCAAAAAAATGTACCTTTCCACACCCATCCCCGCTTTAGCTCACCCCCCACGGGCGGGGACTTTTAGTATTTTCACCTCCTAACTATCCCTAACAACGTCCTGAAGTCAAAAATTCTCGCATATTCCATGCACTCTACACCCCTCTTTTGAACACTCATTGACTGGACTAATATGCGTAAAACTCTTTTGATTAGAGAGAGTAATCATTTGAGTTAAGTCGCGAACATTGTCTCATTTAAATATATAACTACAAAACAGCTTCAGACTCCTTGAATATACAGCAACTATCGGTTGTGTGTAAATTTATTACACGTATGGTGTAGAAATTGGTCAACAGCGTTTCCTCTTCCAAACGAAACCTAACTATAACATGTAGTTTTTAGCGTTCAGTCTGTAACAGTCGCCACTGTGGTAATATCAAAGGCCGCGGTGGAGTAGCCGAGCGGTCTAAAGCGCCTCGTTGCGGAGCGCGCGGTTGCTCGCCGTGGAGGTTCGAGTCCTCCCTGGGGCATGGGTGTGTGTGTTTGTCCTTAGGTTAGTTTACCTAGGTTTAAGTAGTTTGTAAGCTACGGACTGATGACCACGCAGTTTGGTCCGATAGATTTACAAACATTTTTTTTTTTTTTTTTTTTTTTTTCCAACGTCATCTATTCCTTTCGTCTCCATGTCTTAAACAAACAGCTTGGCTCAGCATTCCAGTCTCAAAATCTCATCTCCTCGGCTATCCCGCCGGAACGACAACTGCACACAACCACGGTCCCCACGCTTCTGCAACCTCATCCGCGCGCCTAACAAAGTCTGTACTCTCAATAATCACAACCCTACTTCCCGGCAACAATACTATCACCGTCTCCAATATCGATAGTACTGCAATCGAAAAATAAGCCTGCAACCAAAGATAAACGACCCATGCCTGACTATCTTTACACTGGTCTCAAATTCGCAGTACGTTTCAATAGGAAATGTATACCTTCCCATAGCAGGTATCTTACACCGTTTACAACCAAACCTGGTACAATTATTGATTTACAAACATTTGAACATTTTTTGTAATATCAATGATTAGAGCAACAACAACAAATAATTATTTTACAATTTTGAATTTTTGTGATACGACATGTTAAGCTATTAGTTAATCTCTGCTAACGCTCTGGTAAACTGGTCGAAACCGGTAGCATGGAGAAAAAAATAAACAGCTATGGTCAATATGTCGTTTTGCAATTATGACAGAGCTGTTATGTCCCACCGGTTCACCTTTCTAAGCATCACCATTGCTGCAACATGTCCAATTAGGAATATCCAGTGACAGTGTTCTCGGCGAAGAACATTCGCCCTTACAGCTTTCGACGGGACAAGGCACAAAAAAAAACCATTTACCTCTGGGGAATCAAGCTCAAATTCAGTGATTTGTGTTGATGTTTCGTACCCCAGTTCGACAGTTATGCCTGTTGACTTTCCCATTCGTGTGAAAAATGGCTTCGTCGCTAAAAATTACGCGACCAACAATGCCATCCCCATCCGCATTCAGTTGTTACAACTGCGAACTAGAGATGGGATAATTGAAACATCTGACGGTTTCGAAACCAATGAAACCGTACCATCTGTGGTTTCGAAACACTGTTTCGAAACCATGAAACCGTGAAGCAGTGTAAGGTTTATCCTGAAATCTTCGTTCTAGGAGGGCAATATTTTTCACTATGTGGACAAGGGCACATGCAAGAACCTGTCAACCATAGAGTATATATTTAGTTCTTGGTCAGTACGAAACACGTTGATAAAGATTTTCTCCCGTGTTGTTGATGTTTCCAACATAGTCACACGAGGCCGCCGTTATGGTAGGTAAAAGTTTACTCCGCTAGGAACTCACAAACTGCAATATGGTACGCATATTACAGTGATGGATCATAATTGCTACTTTCTATACATACTAAATAAATTATAGGGAGTAAAGGGCACACTAAATAATCACAAATAATGCTATAGAATTACAAAAATAATAAAATAAGAGACAAGTTCACCACTTCTACGTCTTGACCGTTATACCACCCTTGTTCGTATGAAAAATGTCATTTCAGGCTTCATGTTGTATCTTTTTTTTTTTTTTTTTTTTTTTTTTTTTTTTTTTTTTTAATGTAGTTTCATTCGTGTTTTTAATATGGTAGATAAACCTAGAATTTAAGTGATTATTTCAATGCAAATAGTGAACGTTGTTTTATTGTTCTTTTTTATTTATAAAGCAGGCATTATGTCATTTCGGAATACAGCAGTCTCTTGCAAACGAATCTTGATTTCAGGAATCATAAGCTGCAGACTCACGAGTGTCCACTACTATTTGACACTTTCTTCAGTAAAATGAAACACCACATTTCGATACCATTAGTCTGTCCCGCCTTTCTGCATTAGTGGTTTGAAACACCGGTGTTGTGAGACCGACACGAAACTGTGAAACCGACAGGAAGAAACGGTTTCAGTGTATCGACAATCGACCGCGAATGTGATCCGAAACAGAACGGAATGAAACCGCATGGTTTCGAAGCCGTGAAAGATGCCGGTTTTGAAACCCTGAAACTGTTGTGTGTATCGAAACCTGGTTTCGAAACCATGAAACCGTAGCCAACTCTACTGCGAACAAAACACGAAACGCTTGCCTTTGTCGTCGTCACTGAGCTATTGCACTAGCTACAATTAGGATGGTTTCATAAACAGCTCTTGACGCAGAACTTTCCACACTCTCATTGGAGCTGTTTCGTGTTCACGGGATTCTTTGAACTCCCTATGAGTGTCTCTTGTACCCGCTCCTCAGTCACTTCACTCACACTGGGACGCCCGCTTCTCCTTGCCGGGCACAAGCGACCCGTCGTAAAGAATTTGTTTTGCTAGTGTAAACGGCCTGCCTTGTTGGTGGCTTCTTTCCGCACTTGGATCTAAACATTCGTAACACACATTTGTCGAACTCTTATAAACAGAAATCTCGCTCCAGCACCTGAACTCTCCATGTTTGCAACTAGCACTCTCGGCAAATTATCAAACTGTGGCGGTATAAAATGTTCAAATGTTTGTATATCTTATGGGACTTAACTACCGTGTCATCAGTCCCTAAACCTACAAGACGAGACGAGTGTATCGTCAGGCGTGCCCCAGGTGAGTGTGATAGGACCGCTATTATTTTCTTTCTATATAAATGATCTGATGGACTGAGTAACTTGTAATATGCGGCTGTTTGTTGATGATGCTGTGGTGTATGGGAGTTTGTCGTCTGCAACTGACTGTAATAGCATACAGGATGACTTAGACAAAATTTCTAGTTGGTGCGAAGATTGGCAGCTAGCTCTCAATGTAGAAAAATGTAAGGTGATGCGCATGACTAGAAAAATTAATCCCATAATGTTCGAATACAGCATTAGTACTGAGCTTCTTAATGCTGTCGCGTCGTTCAAATATCTAGGCGTAACATTGCAGAGCGATATGAAATGGAACGAGCATGTAAGGACAGTTGTGAGTAAGGCGGACAGCCGACTTCGGTTTATTGGGAGAATTTTGGGAAGATGTGCTTCACCTGTAAAGGAGACCGCGTATAAAACACTTGTACGACCACTTCTTGAGTATTTCTCAAGTATTTGGGACCCGCAGAAGATCGGTTTGAAGGAAGACATAGAGGCGGTTCAGAGACCAGCAGCTAGATTTGTTACCGGTAGGTTCTACCAATGCGCGAGTGTCACGGAAATGCTCCGGCAACTCAATTGGGGATCGCTGGAGGAAAGACGACGTTCTTTTCGTGAATTTCTGTTAAGTAAATTTAGAGGGCCAGAATTTGAAGCTGAGTGTAGTTCGATCTTGCTGCCGCCTACTTACATTTCGCGTAAAGATCACAAAGACAAGATAAGAGAAATTAGGGCTCGTACGGAGGCATATAGGCATTCTTTTTTCCCTCGTTCAATTTGGGAGTGGAATAGGAAAGGAAATACCTAGTAGTGGTACAGTGTTCCCTCCGCCACGCACCTTACGGTGAATTGCGGAGTATGTATGTAGATGTAGATGAACTACTTACAAACTAGCTAATACTAAGGACGGCACAAATATCCATGCCCGATGGGGGGGATTCGAACCCCCGACCGTAGTGGCCGTGCAGACCGTGACTGGAGCGCCTCAGTCCCCTCGGCCGTGTGGAGGTATACATAGAAAAACAAATTGAGGGTTTCTCATCAAAATGACAATCATATTTATACTATCTGTTCAAAGTTTGGTTCTTGTGCAATAACTTCATGTACACCCTGTATGTATGTCTGCGACCACTAATTTTTTTTTTTGCGGGTATGGCCTGAAAACGTAAACGCGAAAATAGCTCTCTTTAGTACAATCTGATGTTTTATATTAGGACAAATCGTGATGTTTTTAATTATACCACACAAAATGTTGTAAATCGGACGACTGTAGCGTTTTAACAGCGATAGTTACTGAATGTTCAAATTACCTCTTGACGTTTATCGTCGTCTAGACTGAGGTACGTGTAAAACTTTAAAACGAATCAAATGCGACGACCAAAATAGCGACAAAGATAGGTAAAACCTAAAATCGAGTTTGGCAACAAGACAAAGTACCAAGTTTCCAAAGAGAAAGTAAAAAAAATTTGTAGAACAAAAGAAACTGATTTTGCGACAATATCAAGAAACTAAGAAAAATGCCGAATTTAGCGAGGAATAAGACCAAATATGACATGAAGAGTATCAAATTATTATGACAAAAACGCTGAATTTAGAAACAATGCCGGCTGCGGTGGCCGAGGGGACTGAGGCGCTCCAGTCACGGTCTGCACGGCCACTACGGTCGGGGATTCGAATCCCCCCCCCCTCGGGCATGGATATTTGTGCAGTCCTTAGGATTAGCTAGTTCATAAGTAGTTTGTAAGCTTAGGGGCTGCTGACCCCGTAGTTAAGTCCCATAAGTTCTACAAACATTTGAACATTTTTTTTAGAAACAATCATAGACTTAATAATGCAACAAATTTTAAAAAGTACTTAATCTGACATAAAACCTCAACGAGTTTGATGAAAATACATCGAATTTGGCCAAAGAACTGACATGAAATTTGGAAAATGGTAATACCACAACTGGTAGATAATGACACCGAATGTGGCAGACAATAAGTCTGAAAATGGTACAAATTATACCGAATTATATAGCAGTTCGCACGATTTTGCATGTTACTCGCGATGTGGACTACCCACAGATCGTCTTGTACCGGTAGTTTAATATTTGCAAACGTTGCTCAAAGCAGCGTCCACCGCTCGTTACGATGTCGGTTGCGTAGTTATCACTCTTGTCGTTACCGGCCTACTTCGGTAGGGGATTTTTACGCTATTCGTTTATTCTGATGGTTTTCGGTCAGCCTACCTGTCAGGAATGAAGCAGCTGATGGTACGAATTGGCGCTCTCGGCAGCAGAGCCAGAGACCTCTATCAGCGATGGCCTGAACTATGAAACATCAGCGAAGGCTTTCAAAACCGGATTTCGTAAACCGATTTCCCAAATCCGCTTTTGGTTGGTCATGTAAACAATCCAAAATCGATTCTGGAAAGTCACTTCTGTAAAGCGGTTTTCCAGTTCCACAAGATTTTCGTGCCCATGTAGACGCAACCGTTTATGAAGCGTTCTTGGCTTCTGAGATTGTTTTTTTCTTGTCAAGAACTTTCGGCACGTATGGACAGAGTGACTTTGCTACCGTTAAATAAAAGTATAAATATTAGAGTGAGCATGATTTAAGTAAAGAAAAAAAAGCGATTGTACTGACTAAATCAGTAACTGAATCAGCTGTTTTTCAGCCGCCATACTGAGTGGGCTAGGAAATCCGATTTATGCTATAGCATTTAAACACGACAGCGAAAATCGGTTAACGAAATTCGGTTTTCGCATTCCGGAAGATGTGTTGCATGTATACGTAGTGTTTGCAAGGCTGCCTAAGGGAGAACTAGCGACATCAGGTAGCGGGTCGGTGAACTGTAATACGGCTTTGAAACCCGAGCGAGAGAATTTACACGTTTAGTAGTAGATGTTAATGCCATACTTTCTCTATCTGTCAGATTACTTTGTGTGCTTCACGTATTACAGAGTAATTCTGTTCCTGCAAAATTTAGCACACAACGTACAGGGAAATTTATTCAGCCTTCTATCCACGTAAATGTATTCAATTTGTTTGCATCAGTTGTCTTTAGGGGGGAAAAGAAAGAATGAGTTTGTCAAAGAAGTTACAATTGCTCCAGTGAAGTGTATGTTTGTTTTTTTTTTTTTTTTTTTTTTTTTTTTTTTTTTTTTTTTTTTTTTTTTTTTTTTTTTTTTTTTTTTTTTAACTGCGTCCACCGCAACCAGACAAGTGTCACACCGTGTATTTTAATTAGTGTCTCCGTGTACTCGCCGTCCTGTGTTCCTGTCGTCCTACATTGTTTTTTAGGTCACCGTGGCTCATCATTTTTAACTAACTAAATGTGGTTTTAATCATCTGTCTATTTTAATGTACTCCAAACTGTCGCCTTGTCTATGTCTCTTTATCTCTGTTGTTTTATCTCCTGTTAAGTATTTTAAAAATGTTCTATTAAAATGTTCAAATGTTTGTAGAACTTCTGCGACTTAACTACGGGGTCATCAGTCCCTAAGGTTACATACTACTTATGAACTAGCTAAGACTAAAGACGGCACAAATATCCATGCCCGAGGGGGGATTCGAACCCCCGACCGTAGTGGCCGTGCTGACCGTGACTGGAGCGCCTCAGTCACCTCGGCCACCGCGGCCGGCTATGTATTTTAATTCTCCACTCATATATGTATTTTTACTCTCGGCTGAAGAACAGCCCATAGTGCTGCTGCCAGCCTACCGGTGTACTGCTGGTATAAAACACAATAAAGAAAGAAAGAAAAAAAAAAGTTACAATGTCTGCGTCCAGTGCCAGCACTGTCACCGAAATAGTATACGAAATATATGAAATTATTTGTGAAATGGATGAGAGTTTCCTTTTCTCTTTCTATATCTATATTCAATATTTGTTTCATTGAGGGGATCGAACCCCGGTTACAGCGCGAGTGCCTGCTCACTGCGCCTGCCCGCTGTAGACACTGCGCACGCAGCCTCGGCTCTGCTCGGCAACTGTCGCCACTACTCGGCATCCCGCCACATTTCCTGTTGCACTGCGAGGCGACTCTCTTTCTTGCGATGTTTTGTCAAACATTAGGAGAATGTTTATAATAAAAAACAGCTACCAGCCGCAAATAGGGATATAAAATAATAATTTATTTTAATCGTACTTGTGTATTGTAGTTGTTTACAATAAAAAATAACAAAAAAGCAACATTTTAGTGCCACAACCACGTTTCTCACAATGTCAACATTAAACATTAGAAGATCCTAAATTGAATTGCGGACATTGCATTTTCAGTTGTCTAGACAGCACACTTTAACGTCCCCAACAAGATGTTGCAAGGGGGAAAATCAATCAATAACTGACTTAACGGGAGGGGCAGATTCGTTTAAAATTAATATCACACTATGGAAGGCACAACTTCTGGAAAAAGGGTAATGTCAATTTCCATGTGCTGTCTGGGGTTAAGATAAATGCAAATTTTGATAAGTTAATTTCAGTTTTCGAAGAAATACAGAAAGAGTTTTCAAACTGTTTTCGGCACACTGCCACCGTCGGATCTCTCTTTGAGACGCCACGGTCGAGTAGTCGGTGTCTCCAAAAATGTTCAAATGTTTGTAAAGCTTATGGGACTCAATTACGGGGTCATCAGTCCCTAAACTTACAAACTACTTATGAACTAACTAATACTAAGGACGGCACAAATATCCATGCCCGAGGGGGGGAATCGTGCAGACCGTGACTGAAGCGCCTCAGTCCCCTCGGCCACCGCGGCCGGCGTTATAATATTTATTAGATTTTTTTTTTTTACCGTTAAGCCTTATTTTATTGGAAAAAATTCAACATAAATTTTGCTGGTTCAGAGACTAATCATTGTCTTGATTCTAGGTCTGTGGGCCCCCCTTTGTTTGTTTGTAAATCTATCGGACTGAACTGCGTGGTCATTAGTCCATAGCTTACAAACAATTTAAACTGAGGTAAACTAACGTAAGGGCGACACAAACAGCCATGCCAGAGGGGGGACTCGAACCCCCGACGACGATCGGCCGTGCGCAGCGCGGCGTCCTAGTGCGCACGGCTAATTCGCCGCGGCGCCCCCCTTTGTTACTGTTATACAGCATTTCTGAAAATTTGAATGTTACTGGTTTATCGGTTTGTTAGATAAAGGTACATGTAACACAAAAAAGTCAAATTCCTGAAAATGGGAATAGGGTAAATCGGGGAGGGATAGCGCACATTTTCAAAATTACCATAAAAATCTCCATAATGCACTTAAGTCAATTTCTATTAAAAGTAAACTAACCAGTTTTCCTTAAAATATAATTTTTGAGAACTTACATGCACTGATCCGTCATGATATTCGACCAATAAAAAAGTCTATATACAGAAGGATGGAAAAGCTGGTAGAAGCCGACCTCGGGGAAGATCAGTTTAGGTTCAGGAGAAATGTAGGAACACGGAAGGCAATACTCACTTTACGGCTTATCCTAGAAGATAGATTAAGAAAAGGCAAACGTACATTTCTAGCTTTTGTAGATTTGGAGAAGGCTTTTGACAATGTTGACTGGAATAAACTCTTTCAAGTTCTGAAGCAAGCAAGAGTAAAATATAGGGAGCGTAAGGTTATTTACAACTTGTACAAAAACCAGACAGTGATTGTCAGAGTTGAAGGGCATGAAAGGGATGCAGTGGTTGGAAAGGGAGTAAGACAGGGCTGTAGCCTTTCTCCATTGTTATTCAATTTGTACATTGAGCAAGCCATAAAGGAAAGCAAGGAGAAATTTGCTGAAGGAATTAAAGTTCAGGGGGAAGAATTAAAAACGTTGCGTTTTGCCGACGACATAGTAATTCTGTCAGAGACAGCAAAGGACCTGGAAGAGCAGTTGAACGGAATAGACAGTGTGCTGAAAGGTGCATATGAGATGAACATTAACAAGAGCAAAACTAGGGTAACGGATTGCAGTCTAATAAAATCAGGCTATGCCGAAGGAATTAGATTAGGTAACGAAACAATGAAATGTGGTAGATGAGTTTTGTTACTTGGGAAGTAAAATAACATATGATGGTCGCAGTACAGAGGATATAAAATGCAGAATGGCAATGGGTAGAAAAGCGTTCTTGAAAAAGAGAAATTTCTTAACATCAAATATTGATTTAAGCCTAAGGAAGTCCTTTCTGAAGGCATTTGTATGGAGTGTTGCCTTGTATGGGAGGCGAAACATGGACGATAAACAGTGTGGACAGGAAGAGGATTTAGGCTTTTGAAATATGGTGCTACAGAAGAATGCTGAAGATTAGGTGGGTGGATCGCGTAACTAATGAGGAGGTACTAAATAGAATTGGGGAGAAAAGAAATTTCTGGCATACCTTGACTAAAAGAAGGGATAGATTGGTAGGGCACATTCCTAGACATCAAGGAATTGTGAATTTAGCGTTGGAGGGAAGTGTGTGGGGTAAAAACCGCAGAGGAAGACCAAGAGATGGATACAGTAAGCAGATTCAGACAGATGTAGGTTGCCGTTCTTACGTGGAGATGAAGAGGCTGGCTCAGGATAGGGTATTGTGGAGAGCTGCATCAAACCAGTCTCTGGACTGAAGACCACAACAACAAAAAATCCTTACAGTGCGGCGTCTATCCCTTAGGCTTACGGTGAGATGCCGCGCCCTTATGGGTGATATGCAGCATGACGATATTCGGTGAAATTTATAAGTTTTTAAAGGAAATACATTAAAATTTTTTTTTCATGACTGTAACAATTGAGGAATAAAAATAAACCCAGAAGAAATGGGAACAAATCCTTTATTGCTATTATATCAAAACAATGGATTAAATTTTAAATTATTTTTAAAGGTTAAACTTGGGTCTATCAGAGTTTTTCAAAAGAAATCCTCTCCATCATTAGCTTCTATTTCAAAACTCCCTGTCACAGCCAACACAATAAGTATCAAAGATTGCGGCATGTATCCCGATATATCAGGGATAGAAGCCGCACCCTATGACTCTGGGGCCGCAGCAGCCAAGATGGCCGGACTAGAATCAAAAAGGCACCAAACAGAAGTTACTGTTCGTGTAGATACTCAGAGATTTAAGAATATGTCACTATTTACCAGCAACTAATAACTAACCGCAACACTAGAAACATTTCCATGCAAGATATAGAGACTTACCTTGTTGGTTTCACTAACCCGGTTAAAACTCCCACCACTCTTGCGAAACACAGCTTGCCCTTTATTCACATGAAGTGTTAAGTGCCATCGACAAGGGATCTCAAATCGATTCCATATCTCTGGATTTCAGGAAGGTTTTTGACACTGTACCCCACAAGCTGCTTCTTATGAAATTGCGTGCTTATGGAATATCTCCCCAATTGTGCGGTTGGATTCACGATTTCCTATCAGAAAGAACACAGTTCGTTGTAATTGACGGTAAGTCATCGAGTAAAACAGAAGTGATATCTGGCGTTCCACAGGGAAGCGTTATAGGTCCCCTACTCATCCTCGTGTTTATAAACGATTTAGGAGATAATCTGAATAGCTCCCTTAGACTGTTCGCGGATGATGCTGTCGTTTATCGGTTAGTGAACAGAGGATCAAAAGCAACTGCAAAGCGATTTAGACGAAAATTGGTAATTGACACTAAACAAAGAAAAGTGTGAAGTAATACACATGACCACTAAAAGAAATCCGCTGAACTTCAATTCCGCGATAAATCAGTCAAACCTTAAGGTCGTAGATTCTACCAAATACCTAGGAGTTACAATTACGAACAACTTTGACTGGAGAGAACACACAGAAAATATTGTGGGGAAGGCGAATCAAAGGTTACGTTTCATCGGCAGAACGCTTCGAAGATGCACCAGCTCCACCAAAGAGACTGCCTACATCACACTTGTGCGTCCTCTCTTGGAGTACTGTTGCCTCTTGTGGGACCCTCACCAGGTGGGATTGACGGAAGACATTGAGAAGGTTCAGAGAAGGGCAGCTCGTTTTGTTCCATCACGTTACCGGGGGGGTGGGGGAGCGTCACGGAAATGTTTCACGAATTGGGATGGAAATCACTAAAAGAAAGACGTTATTCATTGCGGCGTGATCTGTTTGCGAAGCTTCAATCACCGACTTTTAGTTCTGAATGTGAAAATATCTTGCTAGCACCCACCTACTTAGGGAGACATGACCATCCCAATAAAATAAGAGAAATCAGATCGAAAACGGAACGATTTAGGTGTTCTTTCTTCCCGCGCGCTATTAGAAAATGGAACGGTAGAGAAAAGTTATGAAAGTTGTTAATAAACCCTCTGCCAGGCACTTGAATGTGATTTGCAGAGTATTTATGTAGATGTAGATACTGAAAGAAAAGCAGTTGCTTCGCCGCCCAGCGACTACTGCGCAACTGCGAAGCGCCTACACACGCGCCTTGGAGGCTTTTACCAAAACTAGGGAGGTACGCAGTCTGTACCGCATGCGGCAACTCTTACTATATACAGGGTGTTCAGAAAAGGACTCCTTGAATTCAAAATACGATTTAATGTTCCAAAATGACCCGATGCGAAAACCATTCGTAAGCTCTTCGCAAAATTTCAACGAACAGGTAGCGTATCTGATGATCTAGTGGGGCATGTTAGCCGAAAGCAAGCCGCAGTTACGCCTGGAAATATCGCCACAGTTTCTGGAATTATTCAGCGAAATCCAATGTCATCCGTCCGTAGAATTGCATCAGACTGGTTTGCAGCGTTCTAGGACACAGAAAATACTGAGAGAGAGCTTACACGTGTTTCCATTCAAAAATTAAACGCACCAGGCCATACCCGTACGAGCTGTGCCTTTGCTAATCAGATGCTCACAATGATTGATAGTGAAGTATTTGATGTTGGCTGCATCTGGTTTACAGATGAAGCACATTTCCACCTGAATGGATACGTGAATACGCAGAATTGGCGATTTTGGGGTTCCGAAAAGCCATATTGGCGTGAAGCGAAAGCCCTGTATCCTCCTAAACTTTACTGTGTGGGCTGCAGTATGCAGCAGAGACATTATTGGCTCCTTTTTCATTCGAGAACCGGTCGCTGGTGCACGTTACGTTGCAATTTTGGAACAATTTGTCGCCACACAGCAAGCGTTAGAGGATCGACCAGGTACTGAATGGTTTATGCAAGATGGAGCCCGACCACATCGGACAGAACAAGTGTTTCGCTTTCTTGAGGAATACTTCGGGAATCGAGTCATTGCTTTGGAATATCCCAAATTTACTGGTGCAGGCATGGATTGGCCTCCATATTCGCCGGATTTGACTCCCTGTGACCTTTTTTTTTTTTTTTTTGGGCACAGTGAAAGACGTGGTCTACCCGAAGCATCCCGCCACGCTAGACGAGCTTGAATCGGCGGCATGTGAATCCATTTCGGTGGAGACACTACGAAATCTGTTGGCGAATTTCATTCTTCGTTTGCGCCACCTCTGTAGAGCCAATGGTGGACATTTTGAAAACATTGTGATGTGATTGATTGCAAAGAGTATTTTCATACGATTATTTCACTTATGTATGCTGATATGAGCTGTACAGCGTACAGCGCAATCTGTTAGCAGCTTTTGTAACTATTACTTCAAACTGCTGTATAAACTTCTTACAGCTTTCACAATAAACATACTGTTTACTGCATTTACTGCATTCCTCTATCGATTTTTTTTCTTTTTTTCGATATATTTAATTTTGAAATCAGGGAGCCCATTTCTGTACACCCTGTAGTAATTTATTATGGAAAATCACAAATACCTCTTATTCTGTTATCTAAAGCGTGCAGCAGAGTAGTCAGGGTCATCTTCTAGTTCCTCTTCTTCACCTAGAAGCTTTCTCCTTGCTGCCTTTGCTTGTTGGTATTACATTCAGCTGCACACTGAGTCTTCCTCATTCGCATGTTGTCCAGACGCTGAAGACCTCTGATGGTGTTGATACCACGAACATTGCCAAGGCTTTCCATGACCTTAAACCTATGCATATGATCATCACTGAATGAAACAACAGACTCACTGACTCCCCATTTGAATGGTTTTTATGTCAACAAATACATTCTTACGTTCGGGAGTCAATATGAGGCTGTTGAACGACATACTTACATCGATCATCGACTTGTATTTGAACGAGAGGTGTGCCAGCGGAAAGAAGAAACATTCTACAACTGAAGAGCGAAATCCACTGCCTTCTATATCTATTATTTTCGGAAATGTGAAGCCGCGGTTGAGTAGCCGAGCGGTCTAAGGCGCCTCGCTGCGGAGCACGCGGTTGCTCGCCGTCGGAGGTTGGAGTCCTCCCTGGGTCATATGTGTGTGTGTGTGTGTCTGTCTGTCTGTGTGTGTGTGTGTGTGTGTGTGTGTGTGTGTGTGTGTGTGGGAGTGTGTGTTGTCCTTAGGTTAGTTTACCTTAGTTTAAGTAGTTTGTAACCTACGGACTGATGACCACGCAGTTTGGTCCGAGAGATTTACAAACATTTGAATATTTTGGAAATGTGAAGATTTAGATATGTAAACATCGGAATTTGAGTAATTATCCTGAGGACACATATAATTTTGAAAAATGGAATAAAAATCTTCGTATTACAATTTCTTTACAAATTTTGCACTATTTTACTCAAAAAACTTCAAATTAGTTTATAAGGTTAAAAAAACGGAAAATATGACTTTTTTGCCATTTTGCGGCATTCTAACTCCCTTAATACGCTCGATCCGCTGCGAGCGAGTGGGATCAAATGGGAAGCGGACACTACAGTCGCATTGTGCTACAAGCTGGGAGTTTGGCTTGGAAGGGAAGCGTGCCTGGATAGTCCAATTGGTTAAGGCGACCGCTAGCCCTAAGCGAGAAATCTGGGTTCGAATCGCGGTCCAGCACAATTTTCTAACTTTACCACTGAATATGCTTCAATGCCCTGAAACGGCAAAGATGTTTAAATATTTCGAATTAGTAAAATTACGGTCGTCATCGTCAAGAAATGGTTTCAAAAATGTTTGTCTAGCTTATGGGACTTAACAACGGGGTCATCAGTCCCTAAACTTGCTAACTACTTACGAACTAGCTAACACTAAGGACAGCAAAAATAACCATGCACGAAGGGGGATTCGAATCCCCGACCGTAGTGGCCGTGCAGACCGTGACTAACGCGCCGCAGACCCCTTGGCCACCGCGGCCGGCTGCCACAATCACAGACGTGCATTTTGAGTGCCTTCCTCATCCACCATACTCACCATACCTTGCCCCAAGTAGACCACTCAAAGAAGCAATGGGAGGAAAGAAGTTCCGTTCCGATGGAGAGGTACGCCACGCGATGCATGAATCGTTGCGCGGATTACCAAAAGAATTTTTTTTTTTTTTTCTCTAAAGGAATCTATGCTCTTTGTACGCTCTGGAGGACTTGCATTGAGCATAGGGGAGATTACGTTGAAAAAACAAAATACATACAATCGTCAATAACATAATTACCTCCCCCCCTTCAAAACCCCCCACAATTTCTTCTAATTTATATCACATTGTTGCATCCTTGTAACCCCCGGTTCGCGATGTGTGGGACAACGGTTCTCGGCTGACGCTAGAGATCAATTTCTTGTGCAATCATTTAGAGGATGGCAATAGGATTCATAAACAATATACACATATTTGTCACCAATAACAATCATTGCCAATTGCCGATCTCATGATCAGTCCTCGTCACAATTTCATCATATCTTGCTCAAATAATCAAGTACAACTCTCACGTTTTACATATAGATTCTACGTCAAAATCCATCAGGACACGCCGGTCTTCGTTTATCAAAATTCGTAAAAAAATATTTCCCAAACTATCGTTATGGTGGACGCGCGTACAAGTCGCACTAAGAGCGCGCTTCGTACGACTTCTTTGTACCACTTCTACACAATAAATAATATTTAATAAATATTTAAGGTTTTCGTTTGACTCACCCTCGTACAAACAACTCAAACTAATGCTAAAGACAACACAGACAAACAAACATGAGGGACGATTCGAACCTCCACTGGGGAGCGGTCGCTCAGTCGTTGCTTTCCTTGGCGCCTTAAACCTCCCGGCCGGAGTTCTATTCTTACTACTCCAAAGATATTCCACACCCTACTCCAAAGATATTCCACACCCTACTTCAATGATATTCCACACACCACTACAAAGATATTCCACACACCACTCCAAAGATATTAAACACACCACTAAAAAAATATTCCGAACACCACTCCTAAGATATTCCACATACTGCTCCAAAGATATTTCACACCCCCCCAAAGATAAACCACACACACCTCCAAAGTTAGTCCACACACCCCTCCAAAGATATTCCACACACACCTCCAAAAATAGTCCACACACCTACTCCAAAGTTATTCCACACACCTACTACAAAGTTATTCCACACACCAATTCCAAAGATGATCCACACAACTACTCTAAAGATATTCCACACAACTACTCCAAAGATACTTGACACCACTACTCCATAGACATTCAACACACCTACTCCAAAGATATTTCCACATTACTCCAAAGATATTCCACAAAACTACTTCAACGATATTCCACACAACTACTCCAAAGATATTCAACAAAACTACTCCCTAGTTTTCCACGAAACTACTGCAAAGATATTCCACAAAACTACTCCAAAGATATTCCACAAAACTACTCCAGAGATATGCCACAAAACTACTCCAGAGATATGCCACAAAACTACTCCAGAGATATTCAACAAAACTACTCCAGAGATATTCAACAAAACTACTCCAGAGATATTTAACAAATCTACTCCAAAGATAGACCACACAACTACTCCAAAGATATTAAAACAATACACAAAAGACATTCCAAACACCACTACAAAGATATTCCAAACACCACTCCAATGATATTCCATACACCACTCCAATGATATTCCATACACCACTCCAAAGATAGTCCACACATCCCTCGAAACATAGATCACAAACCCCTCCAAAGATAGCCCACACACACCTCCAAAGATAGACAACACACCCCTCCAAAGATAGTCTACACACCATTCCAAAGTTATTCTAAACACTACTCCAAGGTTTCCACACACCTACTCCAAAGAAATTACACACACCTACTCCAAAGAAATTCCACATGACTACTCCAAAGATATTCCACACAACTACTCCAAAGATATTCCACACAACTACTCCAATGATATTCCACATGACTACTCCAAAGATATTCCCCACGACTACTCCAAAGATAATCCACACACATCATCCAAAGGTATACGAACAACTACTCCAATGTTATTCCACACAACTAATCCAAAGATATTCCACACAACTACTCCATAGATATTCTCCTCACTACTCCAAAGATATTCAACACAACTACTCCAAAGATATTCAACACAACTACTCCAAAGTTATTCAACACAACTACTCCAAAGATATTCAACACAACTACTCTGAAGATATTCCACACACTACTCCAAAGATATTAAACATCTGACGCCAAAGATATTCCACATACTGCTCCAGAGAGAAATTAAACACACTGCTCCAGAGATTTTGAACACACCACTCCATAGATATTCCAAACACCCTTCCAATGACATTCCACACACCACTCCAAAGATATTCCACACACCACTCCAAAGAAATTCCACACACCCTTCACAAATATAGTCCACACACCCCTCCAAATACAGTCCACACACCCCTCCAAAGACAGTCCATACACATACTCCAAAGATGTTCCAAACAACTACTCCAAGGGTATTCCACACACCAGTCCAAAGATATTAAACACACCACTAAAAAAAATTCCAATCACCACTCCAAAGATATTCCACATACCCCTTCAAAGATATTCCACATACCCCTCCAAAGATATTTCGCACACCCCTCCAAAGATAGTCCACACACCCCTCCAAAGATAGTCCACACACGTACTCTAAAGATGTCTCAAACAACTACCCAAAGATATTTTGCACACCCCTCGAAAGATAGTCCACACACCCCTCCAAAGATAGTCCACACACATACTCTAAAGATGTTCCAAACAACTACCCAAAGATATTCCACACACCACTCCAAAGATATTACACACCCCACTCCAAAGATATTAAACACGCTGCTCCAAAGATATCATACACCCCACTCCAAAGATATCAAACACCCCGCTCCAAAGATATTATACACCCCGCTCCAAAGATATTATACACCCTGCTCCAAAGATATTAAACACCCCGCTCCAAAGATATTAAACACCCTGCTCCAAAGATATTAAAAATTCTGCTACTCCTAATATATTCCACACACTACTCCTAAGATATTCCACACACTACTCCTAAGATATTCCACACACTACTCCTAAGATATTCCATGCACTACTCAAAAGATATCCACACAACTACTCCATAGATATTCCACACAACTACACCATTAATATTAAACACTCCACTCCTAGGATATTCCACACTCCACTCCAAAGATATTCCACACAGATAGCAAAGAAGCTGAAGATTACCATCAGCGGAGAGCTCAAAGCGATACACCGGCATCAAGAAGATCGTTCTCGCTCAGTAGCACCCTGGAAAATATTTGAACGCCAGGAAAAGTATTTGGCAGCGGCCAATGAACGTAACATATTAAAAACTATCCGTGAACTGACTGCTGAACTAAACGCAACAACGGGTATACCGGTGAGTGAGGCTACAGTGAGACGACGCCTGGCAGACAACAACCTCCGACGTTATGTCATAACAACAAGGAAACCACTGCTGTTCCCTGTTAACTAAAAGAAAAGGCTACAGTGGGCTAAGACACACCAACATTGGATAGAGTCTTACTCACTGATGAATTCAAGTTTGAAATATTTTGAAGTAAACCCTGTCAATTTGTACGCCGTTTACCCCATGAATGGTTGAATCCTCAGAGCGTAATTCCGACTGTAAAGCATGGAGGGGGTTCTGTGATGGTATGGGGATCCTTTGGAGGGAATAAAGTCGGAGATTTGGTGGAAATAGATGGAAAATGAACCGAAAGGATTATCATTCCGTTCTCCAGCGACATGCTAGGACATCTGGTTAGCGTCTGATTGGGAAATGGTTTCTCTTGCAGCAAGACAACAACCCGAAACATACGTCTCGCTTGTGTCAGAACTATGTGAAGTCTCTAAAGCAGAGGTCGGCATGTGATCTTGTCTGGGGTCCGGATACTTTTGAAAATTTTTATCGAGGTCCACAAGTAAAACCACATATTCCTTGTCATTTTTTTCAAACTAATGTGAAATACAAAAGGTGTAAAATAAAAATGCATATAATCTAGTAAAACGTATATTATTTGATTTTTATTTGTCTTGATATTCACTCTCAAATAGTACCAAATGAAACATGTTGTCAAACTTCTATTGAAAAACCAGTAATATGTCATATATTAATCATACCATTATTTGTTTAATTTTAACTAAAAATGTATGAAATACAATAAACTGTGCGTATTAGTTTTAAAAAAAAATCGTTGCAAGAAATTACATTTGCGGTCTTCAGCCGGTTTCTTAAAGTTACGTTCACAAGCGGAGCAGCTTATGCGACTAGTGTCTTCAAGGTAGGCAGCCGTTAATCTTCAGCGATACTTATTCTTGAAGAAATTAATTTTTCAATGAAATTTGACAAATATATTTGGAGCCAAACATGCTAGCCAGGTAGATGGCTAATGTTTTGCAATTTTCATATTTTTCCCGGATTCATTTTTAAACGTTTGCAAAGAAATGTCGTCCTTGTGCAAGTCTATTATCTCCATTTGGAGTTACCGCTGTGAAAGGTAAAACAACATCGCAGCCACATCCATCCGTTATGCTGCTGGAGAAACCTCAAAGAGCACAGAAGTGGTGTTTAAATGGATATGCCCCGATCGCTTAAATAGAGGTTTCAAAGACTGTCACCGTATGAAGTCTACTTATGGAATTTCCTCGTTCCTTAGATAACGTTCTCGTGTGTACAGTGCTTTTATGCGGATCACCGGCCATCTTGCTCGATTTTGCCACCGCTCGTCAGCGTACTCTCGAGCGTTGCACATCATGAAGATCATGTATTTAATTTACCTACAACAACCATTATGTGTACTCAGAATGAACTTTCACTCTGCAGCGGAGTGTGCGCTGATATGAAACTTTCTGGCTTCTATGAAGTTTGGAAAGTAGGAGGCGAGGTACTGGCGGAAGTAAAGTTGTGAGGCGGCATCGTGAGTCGTGTCGGGATAGCACAGTCGGTAGTGCGCTTGCCCGCGAAAGGCAAAGGTCCCAGGTTCGAGTCCCGGTTCCGGCACACAATTTTAATCTGCCAGGAAGTTTCATTATGTGTACTAATTATTCAACACTTAAATTGTAAAATTCTAAGTAAATTATAAGGGTGGCTCGTATACGAATTGTTATCTACAGAAAAAAGTATTAATAAATGATTTGAATGTGTAACTTTTGAAAGTAAAATATTTTTGGCGGTCCAGTTTTTGGCCTTCCGCGGTCCGGATCTGGACCGCAGTCCGTCAGTTGCCAAGCCCTGCTCTATAGGTTCGTAAAGTGTTGAAAAATATGGAAAGGCCAGCCCAAACCCTTTATTGTAACCCAGTCAGTCTACTGTGGGATGAATTCGACAGGAGGATTCGAAAATGGTAAATCATGAGTGGGACACAAATGTGGGAAGTCCTGTAGCGATAATGGAGATTAATTCCGACTGAATGCTTGGCAAAACTGACGCAGCGCATGCCGAGTGTGAAAGCAAAGGGTGGCTATTTTGAGGAATCGAAAAGTCAATTGTTGCCTCTTCCTGAGTGTTAGTTGAGCTTAATAAACATTTGGAAAACAACAAAACAGATATGATTCTTGAGTATTTCCTGGCGTATTTGATAAACAAAATATCCATGGGTGTACTGCCGTTCTATAGTGTCCAACAGGCACAATATTTCGGCGATCATACATGTCGCCAACATCAGGTGAACTGACAGACTGAGCTCCTGGAAACGCGCCGGCACGGAGAACCGCACGCTACGGCGGCACGAAAGGAACTGCGTTCTAGCCCGGTAGCGGGCGAGTTAAATGCCCCTCGGCCCGCGGAGCGCACCCTCCGTGGTCCGCGCCTCTGAACACCAGAGGCACACACGATTGATGTATCCGAGCAAGTCGGCAGTCGCTGAACGTTGTTTGTCGGAGAATCACGCGATGGACTATGAACGCACTAGGATTCTGGTACAGACGTCGAGATACTGGGACTGCGTCGTTTGAGAGGCCACTAAAATTCGCACTAGTGACGGCCTCATAAACCGTGACTGTGGCTATAATCTTAGCAAAGCTTGGGAACCAGCGATTGGGTTAATTAAGAGTAAATCTAGTGACGACCACGGCGGACAGAGCCCTGTCATCGACGTCATCTCAGACGCCGTCGCAATCGGTTCCACTGCGCGACCGCGGCGCGGACCACGGAGGGATCGCTCCGCGGGCCGAAGGTATTCAAATCGACCGCCACCGGGCTAGAAAACGGCCTATACGCGGACGACACGGCGCTCTTCACCCGCAGCTGGAGTATGCAAGTCCTTCAGCAGTGTCTACAACGCGCTACCGACGAGCTCGACGCCTGGGCGACGAAGTGGAGGCTCGCCTATAACGGAGAGAAATTACAAGCAATATCGTCACCACGCGCCGGATACCATCCAACGCGCCGGCCGTCGCAGTTCGGGGAGTGCCGGTACCGTGGAGTGCCACAGCTACCTACCTGGGAGTCATGTTAGACCGCCGTCTAACCTGGCGACCTCACCAGTGGCGTAACTAAGTCACTAAGGCCCCGGGGCAGAAATGACATTAGGGTCCTCTTTAAAACTAGACAGGTGCAAAACTACTTCATCAGTAGGTCCTTACCGCCCATTGTTCGACATAAAAGGCAAACCTAAATACTATTAGGGAAATTATTGTGTGTCATGCAGAAGATAATACTTAATCGTAGTCTGTAATATAATTGTAACTGTGAAACTTTATTATGTTTTCACGCAAAAATTACTCGGTGGCTTTGGATACCATTCTGTAGTAATAAATTGCAGATACTTCATATTTAAATGTGGTCGCGTCGTGTGATGTCAAACACACTGCTAATAATTCAGCGCCATTGACAGTTATTTCGCAAAGATTGTCAGCCATGGCAACTCTGACTTCAACCGACAGCACGCTAACGGTGGCACGATCCACGTCTTAGCGGACTAGCAATCGACCTTGTTATGTTCATATTCTGAGGTGGGAATAATTTTTGGATTTCTCTTCGCACGTTTGAGGTTTGTTGGTCAGGGTTCAGAAAAGTTAAAAGTGGAAAATCCTTCATTGAACTAAAATATTATATACAATAGAACGTCGATTATCCGAAGTAACTGGAGGACACGGACGTTCGGAAAACCGATTATTCGGATAATTGAACTGTACACTTTTAAATATATTAAGTATACAGTATTCGGAGGCGCGCGATACTTCACGAGTGGCGTCGTCTGAAGGCCGCATTAGAAGCAGTGTTTCGCCACCCGGTGGCCCATTGCGGCTACTGTGGGAGACTTGGTTGGGGGGAGGAGGAGGTGATGGACGGTAGGATGGAAGAGTAAAAAAGTAGATGAAATAAATTCGACGCTCTACTGTAACTTGTTCGAATGTCACTCACGGAGGCGAGGGCCCCTAGAGCTTGGGGGCCCCGGGGCACTTCCCCGCCTAGTCCTTTGATAGCTACGCCACTGGACCTCACATCAAGAACGTCCGACAACAAGCAATAAGACGTATGAAAATGCTTTACCCACTGCTTAACCCAACGTCGAAGCTGCCTAATGACGTGGGCCTCACACTATACAAGGCCGCAATACGGCCGAAAATTGAATAAGCCGCTATATTGTGGGGCAATACGGCAGACACGAACCTGCATCGCCTACAGGTCGTGCAAAACAAAGCACTACGGCTGGTCATCCACCTACCAAGGGACTTCCTGACCGACTACCTTCACCAGCTGGCTGACGTCCCAACGCTAAGTAGCAGGTTACACCAACAAGCAGCGAGTTTCTGCGAGAAGGCCGCGAACTCTCGTAATTCACTAGTGAGGGAGTTAGGAACGCAACCTCACTGGCGTCTGAACCTACGGTGGTCGGACCTTCTGCGGTCACAAAACGCAGAAGAAGCACCGTAGAAGTCATCACACGGCTGCCACTTGCAGCTCCCAAGTCATCCTGCTGAAGAACACGGCAATCCTAAGACTCACATGCTCACGAAGCAGAGCATCTAAGCCAACCAAAATAGCTTCACCACTAAGAAGAAGACGTATATGATGAAGGCAAGGTAGCTATAGGCCACCAGTACTTCAACAAAAGTCTACAATAAGCACAATGAAGTGTGCTTCTCCACATGATGCAGCGGGCTGGAACCCAGTTCCCTTCGAGCCACCGTAGCGTGCGGATCTCTGTGCCGGCGCGTTTCCAGGAGCTCAGTCCGTCAGTTCACCTGATGATGACGACATGTATGATCGCCGAAATATTGTGCCTGTTGGACACTATAGACCAGCAGTACACAAGTGCATATTTTGATCAACAAAATACATTTTTATACTGTATTTCCTATCCACTGTCTACAATTAGTAGGTGATTGCAAAGTTATGGAGAGTAGTGTAGATACAAGGGCTGGCTCACGCCTTTGTTGTAGCGCGCGCCGCTGTGGCCCCGCTGCCGTGACGTCACCAGGTTACAGAAGCTCAAATCAAATGTTCAAATGTTTGCAGAGTTTATGGGACTTAACTACGGGGTCATCAGTCCCTAAACTTGCAAACTACTTATGAACTAGCTACAACTAAGGACGGCACAAATATCCATGCCCGAGGGGGGGGGGATTCAAACCCCCGACCGTAGTGGCCGTGCAGACCGTGACGGAAGCGCCGCAGTCTCCTCGGCCACCGTGGCCGGCGTTACAGCAAGTGGTCCGTGGCTGCCGAGTGGCTGAGCTGAGCACTGATTTGTGTTGTGTTTGGCATCCTTTTTTGTGTTTCGTAAGTGTTCCGTGTAGTGTGGTGTCATTGAGTTATAGCATTTACAATGGTTAACTGTTGTATTGCGACGTGCTGGGCCTGCAAAAGCAATTTTTTCTAGCACAGTTTGAAAAGCAATATCAGTTTTATCTAGAAATAATGAAGCAGCACATCGTTTTCAACTTATGAACAAGTTTTTTGATGTAATTAATTACGTAAAGGTTTTGCACAAATTTGTTGAAATATGACGATAGTCAAAATCTCCACAGGTGTACTGCCGGTCTATAGTGTCGAACGGGCACTATAGACCGGCAGTACACCCGTGGATATTTTGATTATGAAATACGCCGGGAGAAACTAAAGAATCACATGACGATTATTGTTACTTTCACAGGCTATGGCTTCACACGGGTATTCTTTAAACTTCTTTAACTCGAGAACTAATGAACGTATCGTGATGCGGTTTCTTTTAAATTGTAGAGTTCTTGTAGACCTAAATAAAAGTCCTGGTGAGCATATGTCCAGCTTTTATAGATCTCCCGCAATCACTGTTTATGTAGTCTCAAGCCATCCGGTGCCAGCGCCTTTGGAGGGAAAAATGGTAAATGTGCTCCAGTCGTAAAAGTTAGACATAAGCTCTCGTGGACTTTTGCTTAGATCTTTCTGAGTTCTGCAATTTAAATCAAAACCGCATCACGATGCGTTCAGTAGTTCTCGAGTAAAATACGTTTAAAGTAATTAAAAAAATGAGCAAATGGTTGAAGTCACAGAATAAGTAATTTTATGCAATATATGTATGTGTGCGGCTCGGTACCACAGTGGCAGAGTGCCAGACTACAAATCCAAAGGTTGTGGGTTCGATCCCCGCCACGTCCTAGGATTTTTATCTGACACTTTCCACTTCTTTCACCTCTGGCAGTGTTGCTGATGTGAAAAATATCGAGTAGCACCGTGGTTCGGAACCCACGTTCAACTGTAGGTCCCCCTATAACTGGCTGGGTAAGTTAGTTCGAATGTCGGAGGAAGGCAACAGCATACCACCTCCAAACAGGACCATGCCTATAAAGCACTGTGGTGTTCAAACCAGTCTTCGGATTGTTGACTGCTTTACCTTTTTAAGCCATAGTAGTGAAGTTCTTAGTTTCATTTTTACCTTATGCAATATATGTACCACATATTTAATACTATATTGATTTTCACCTCAACTGTTGATATTTCAGTTACTTGCCTTCAGGTAAAAATCATTTGTGAGACACAGTGAAAACAATCACCGTTAAAACAGTAGTTACAGCTTAGCGCTGCCGCGCGACGCGGTGCACAGACGAGTGTATCGTCAGGCGTGACCCAGGGGAGTGTGATAGGACTGCTTTTATTTTCTATCTATATAAATGATCTGATGGACAGAGTAAGTTGTAATTTGCGGCTGTTTGCTGATGATGCTGTGGTGTATGGGAGGGTGTCGTCTGTAACTGACTGTAATAGCATACAGGATTATTTAGACAAAATTTCTAGTTGGTGCGAAGATTGGCAGCTAGCTCTCAATGTAGAAAAACGTAAGGTGATGCGCATGAGTAGAAAAAACAATACCATAATGTTCGAATACAGCATTAGTAGTGAGCTTCTTGATGCTGTCGCGTCGTTCAAATATCTAGGCGTAACATTGCAGAGCGATATGAAATGGAACGAGCATGTAAGGACAGTTGTGAGTAAGGCGGACAGCCGACTTCGGTTTATTGGGAGAATTTTGGGAAGATGTACTTCACCTGTAAAGGAGACCGCGTAGACATAGAGGCGGTTCAGAGACCAGCAGCTAGATTTGTTACCGGTAGGTTCGACCAATGCGCGAGTGTCACGGAAATGCTCCGGCAACTCAATTGGGGATCGCTGGAAGAAAGACGACGTTCTTTTCGTGAATTTCTGTTAAGTAAATTTAGAGGGCCGGAATTTGAAGCTGAGTGTAGTGCGATCTTGCTGCCGCCTACTTACATTTCGCGTAAAGATCACAAAGACAAGATAAGAGAAATTAGGGCTCGTACGGAGGCATATAGGAATTCTTTTTTTTTTTTTTTTTTTTTCCTTCCTCGTTCTATATGGGAGTGGAATAGGAAAGCAAATGCCTAGTAGTGGTACAATGTACCCTCCGCCACACACCTTACGGTGAATTGCGGAGTATATATGTAGATGTAGATAGATTGAAATATATTAATACCTTTTAAACATAATAACATAATACTCAGCTTTTCAACTTTTCGATGTATGAGGGTTCTACTAGCTACAACATTATTCTCCTGGGGCGTCGTGGTAGAAATAAAAATAGTCGATATGTACAATTTTCACTTCCTTAATTGACTCAAACTTCTCCACCAAAACAATACAGATTCAATACATCAGAACTTAGCTGGCAGTACTTCCATTCTCAAAACACAGAGTGACATGGATTCCAGAGCACTTGACAAACGACACAAACTCGAACTCCCCCACGCAAATCGGCGAGGCAAATATATAACATCGGCAATAATGACGTTACATTATCCACTGTTCATAACAATTGAATATAGTAATTTACAATTAACGAACACAACAGTAAAACATTTCATGTATACAAAAATAATCATAATATAAAATTAAAACCGTACATACAATAGTTTTAGATCGCACCTATCTTTTTAAGTTTTAATCACGCTGCTCTTTGTTTGACAACAAACCGAAATGTTAAATGACCATTAATTAGTTAACGTGTACATCATACATGTTCCTAACAGATATTTAACTATCAAATGTCATGGCCATTCTGAAAATAGGTTAAATATCTCACATCAATCAATATATACAAAGAATAACAATATTAAAATCTCAACTCTTGTCTTAATACAATTAGCTGGTCTACACAACTTGTTTACGAGCCTAACATACATACAATGCTATTTATTTTCATTTCTTTTTGTTTTTCACAAAAGTTTTTACAATTTGTCTGTTTATGTATTTAAATAACATACAATGGTGCAACTATTGTTTATAGAACTGTCTGGAAAGAAACTATATGAGTCTCTTAATTAATGAAATCTATCAATTGTTTTAATCACAGTATCACCGGACACTGTCCTACACTGATTCCTAAGCTGGCTATATCGTTTTTAACTAACTTCACACGCAACTTTTATCACTATTTAACCACTCGATTCCGGATCCGAAGCAGACGGTATCGTAGGATGACATTGAGATGAGAGGACCAGGCAGACGGTATCGTACGATAACATTGAGATGAGGGGGTCAGCAGTATCGTACCCGCGTGACGTCACAGCGGCAGTGGGCCGGGGCCGGGGCCACTTCCAGCGGCTACGTGAGCCAGCCCTTGTACCTGGCCCTGGTAGTGTATGCTGTGAAAACAGCCCTCGTAGCACGCGGTTGTGTCCAGTGGCGGCTACTCCTTAAGGACTCTGGGGCGGCGCCCTCCCAAAAATATGCAACACGGAATACGTACCAATCGTTAATCACAAATCGACTTGAATAATGTTCGTGTAGCAGCAGCCCGTGTATGTGAATGACCAATGTTTTTAGTCTAGGTAGTCTGCCAACCAGGGTCAGCGAATGTTTTCAGAATGGACTGACTGTCGGACTCTACGCGATCCGTCCGCGCCGTTAAAGGCTGGCTACGGGCGCTTGGGGTGAGTGGGGGTACTGGGGGTTGGGTGGGGGTAGTATGCTGAACCGGGCCGCTTAGGACGGCGTCCGCGCCAAGGGCGCCAAATATAAAGGCGCACCGCCACCAGCCAGGCAGTTTCTAACAGGTGCCCTGCGTGTGATACTAGTGTCAAGGTGCGTGTTATTGCCTAACTGTTCTTCTAGTTTCCTATTTAGAATGAATAATATAAATAGCGTAAACTACATATTAACATTTGGTAGTAAACAATTGACTTTTGAAGGAAAGTTGGAATTAAAAAGGTTAGCACCACCGAGACATGATTTGAACACTGACACAAAATGCGTGCAAAAGCAAAAGTAGTTTCACTAGGAAATTTAATCCTGCTTCATATAAACACACCAATATATAAGCATACCAATGGTATTACTACATTTGTTGGTGACAGTCTTCTAATTTCAGTAACATATGTCTGTCGTGACGAAGCATTTGTGTTATCTGAACACTTACTTATATAGTTACACACACAACGAATTTACTTCTTACTTTACATTATTTTAAGGTACAGTTTTGGGTCTCTTGTGAAATCTAATAAAATGGAGTTACAACGTTTTCATTGCCTGCAGAAAATATTAAAAACGACATATTTGTGCGTAAATTTGTTCGTATTTTGGAATAGGAGGAAAAAGTCGTGTTAGATGAAGGGTTAAATTACGTAACTAGCTAATAAAATTAATGGTATATTCTCCCCGTTCAAGAAATGTTCTGAAGGGACAAAATGTCGTGTACAATTGAAGAGACATGCCGCCCCTCCTAATAAATAGCCCACCAGCCGCCACTGGTTGTGTCTCAGTCGACTCATCTGTCGTGATGGCGCCGTGCGCAGGTGGTGGCGTCGGTGACGTACTGCGCGGTGGTGGTTCCGCGCGCGCAGCTGCTGTCGGAGGCGGTGACGCAGGGCAGCTTCATGGTGTGCCTGTACCAGCTGTTCTGCCTGCTGGTCGCCTACTGCGGCGGCGAGGCCGAGCTCATCCGGCGCGCCAAGCCCAGCTCGCTGGACCCCGCCGTGGGGCCGTGCTGCTGCTGGCCCTGCTGCCGCCTCTGCCTCAAGCCCGCCACCGTCAACAAGTGCGTACCCGATACCACACTGTTCGTGCCCATCTTATCTCACACCACACCAGTGATCCTCAACCTTTCATAATGATGCAACACAACTTCCAAGTAAAAATATTATACAGGGTGTTTCACTATGTGTGTTTGCCTCTGTAACTTATAAAATAATAGGTGACGGGAAATTTTAGTGCGGTAGGTCAACACGAGAACTGTTACACTTTCTGCGGAGCTATGAACATAGTTTATTGTATCATTTTCCAAAGAGTTACACCACAAAGATATAATTTTTAAAATGGAACAATAGTTTTTTTCTATCGTGCATTGGATTCGTCGAAACCAGATGCGTCCAAATTAAATAATTTTCATATTTTTCCCGGTGGATTCATTTTTAAACGTTTGCAAAGAAATTTCGTCCTTGTGCAAGTCTATTATCTCCATTAGGACTTACCGCTTTCAAAGGTAAAACAACATCGCAGCCACATCCATCCGTTATGCTGCTGGAGAAATCTCAAAACGAGCACAGAAGTGGTGTTTAAACGGATATGCCCCGATCGCTTAAATAGAGGTTTCAGAGACTGTCACTGTATGAAATCTACTTATGGAATTTCCTCGTTCCTTAGATAAAGTTCTCGTGTGTACAGTGCTTTTATGCGGATCACCGGCCATCTTGCTCGATTTTCTTTACAGGAAATGCTCAATACGTTCACCATCAATCTTCAACAATAGCTGTAGTCGAGGAATAATATTGTGAACAGCACTGTAAAGCATTTCCGGAGTTACGGTGAGGCATTGGCGTCGGACGTTGTCTTTCAGCATCCCTAGAGATGTCGGTCGATCACGATACACTTGCTGCTTCAGGTAACCCCAAAGCCAATAATCACACAGACCTGGGGACCTGGGAGGATAAGCATGACGAAGGTGGCGGCTAAGCATACGATCATCATCAAACCACGCGCGCAAGAGACCTTTTTTTTAACTTTCTCATTCCCATCACTGTTAGTTTGGGAGCTACTACCCTTCAAAGTTCCGGGGGTGGAGGCTGCGATAGCGTAGCTGACTGGCCAAGTGGGCATCCCCTGGGGCACGGCCCACTGTCTCATGACCACCAGCCAGTCAGCTACGCTGTCGCAGCCTCCACCCCCGGAACTTTGAAGGGTTGTAGCTCCCAAACTAACGGTGATAGGAATGGAGTTTAAATTGATTTGGACGCAGCTGGTTTCAACAAATCCAATGCACGATAGAAAAAAACTATTGTTCCATTTTAAAAATTATATCTTTGTGCTGTAACTCTTTGGAAAATGATACAATAGACTATGTTCATAGCTACGCAGAAAGTGTAACATTTCTTGTGTTGACCTACAGCATTAAAATTTCCCGTCACCTATTATTTTATAAGTTACAGAGGCAAACACACTTAGTGAAACACCCTGTATATACTAGATGACCCGGTGACCTTCGTATCACTTACCTCTTAATATAAACCATACTAATTTAAATCATATTTATTTTAAACCTAGTACCTTTATAAAGGCACCATCAGATAGTCTAAGTATCGGCTTGATAGTGGGCGGAAATAGTGGGCAAATCACGCACACATGTCCAGTATAACACATGTTCATGTCACTTCCGTGGAAGTTCAGGGCAGATTTAAACGGTGATAAAATATGAAAAAATCGCAAGGAAAATTTAGATTTAAATTAATATGTTTATATTAAGAGGGAAGTGATACGAAGTTCACCGGGTCATCTAGTCATCTAGACAACCCTGAAATGCTTTGCAACTGCTAAAATGTATGTACTCTTGCTTTGAACTTCAAATGTGCAAAATTTTATCGCAATCGTACAAATGATATTGATATCTCAAAGAAAAGAGCTCTTCCAGTTTTCCACAAATTTTCCTATATTCTGGCCAACTATTCCAAACTTTTACTTCACTTTACTTCACTTTACTTTACTTTTACTTTTACAAACCTTCCTCCCACTTTGAACGACGATAGTGCAAAATTTTATCGCAATCAGATGAATGGTATTGATATTTCATAGAAAAAACTCTTTCTATTTTTTCTGAATTTTCCAATTTTCCGGGAAACTTTTCCAAATTTTTATTTCATAAGAACGTTACTATTTCTTTGTACGTGAAATATGCATAATTTTATCGCAATGAGGCGAATGATATTGATATCCCATTGAAAAAAGTTCTTTCAGTTTCTCGCGAATTTTCAAATTTTCTGGGTAACTTTCGCAAATTTTTAGTTCATAAGAACGTTCAACTTTCGTTGAACGTCAAATTATCAAAATTTTATCGCATTCTGATGAATTGGTCTCAACTTACAGTGTTGAGTACTACTAGAAACACATTGCAAAAAGAACTTGGTTCGAATTTTGCAACGTTCGATTTTTAACTGTCTATTTTTTTTTCGCTGAAAACTTTTCCAAGACCATAATGAACACAACAAAAAAAGAATGACCCCTCTCCGTCGTGCGAATAGTTAGTTATAGTACTGAATTCAATCCACAAAAAAATAATAATAATAAAATAAAAAATAAAAACATTCAAAAACGCACTTTCAGTTTTTCTCAAATTATCCAATTTTCCCGTAGATCTTCCAAACAATTTATTTCATACAAATCTTGCCCTGTCAAACCGTACTCACGTGACGCTCTTACAACTAAGTAACAATTGATTTTTATTTATAGAAAAAAAATCGCTTTTGGATTTTCCTAAATTTTCCTACTTTCCGGCCGACTTTTCCAAATTTTTGTTTGATCCAAATCTTCCTCTTACTTTCTACGTGAAATGTACAAAATTTTATTGCAACTGGACGAACAGTATTGATAGCTCACTAGAAAAAGCTGTTTCAGTTTTTCCAGATTTTCCTCTTTTCCGGACAACTTTTCTATATTTTATCACCGTTTAAACCTTCCCTGGACTTCACGAATATTTTGAGAGTAAAATTAGTCAAATCGGTTCAGCCGTTCTCGAGTTTTAGCGAGACTAGCGAACAGCAATTCATTTTTATATATATTGATTCACAGAATATATGACATCGACTGCGAATGGGCAAAGCTGAAAATGTGTACCCAGCCTGGATTCGAATCCGGTCTCCTGCTTTCTAGTGGTGTAGGGGTCTGCGCAACTGTCTGGAGACCCGGGTTCGAATCCCGGATGGGTACACATTTTCAGCTTTGCCCATTCGCAGTTGATGTGAATATGAAACAATAACAACTGCAGGATCAGAAGTGATGTCTGTTCTTTCGGAACACATGCCACATGTATACAAAAATATTATAGATGCCAAGGCAGATCAGGAAGTAATTTGCAATACCACGTTATGGTCATTTATTAAACCACCTATACAAAAGCAATACGCAATGTAAGTTCACTTTTCCTCGTAGTCTCCAAGAAACTGTAAACACTTCTCTTAACCATCAAACAACTTTTCGATTCCGCATGCAGAGAAATCTCTGGGGCAGTGCACAAATGGTTTAATTCAGAATTAACTGGAAGAATGCTGAAAGTTCAGATTAGTGATTCATGTAATGTCAAAACATCCACCGATTCCTCAAGCTGGGGAACTATCAAGGATGTGGTGCCACAGGGTTCGGTCTTAGGTCCTTTACTGTTCTTGATATACCGGGTGATAAAAAAATCAGTATAAATTTGAAAACTTAATAAACCACGGAATAATGTAGATAGAGAGGTAAAAACACATGCTTGGAATGCCATGGGTTTTATTAGAACAAAAAAAGATTAAAAATGTCCGACAGATGACGCTTCATCTCATCAGAAAAGCAATGATTAGCATAAAAAATTAAGACAAAGCTAAGATTATTTCTTTACAGGAAATACTCAATATGTTCACCATCAATCTTCAGCAATAGCTGTAGTCGAGGAATCATGTTGTGAACAGCACATGTCCGGAGTTATGGCGAGGCATTGGTGTCGGATGTTGTCTTTCAGCATCGGTCGATCACGTTACACTTGCGACTTCAGGTAATCCCAAAGCCAATAATTGCACGGACTGAGGTTGGGGGACCTGGGACGCCAAGCATGACGAAAGTGGCGGCTGAGCACACGATCATCACCAAACGACGCGCGCAAGAGATTTTTTTGTGAACCTTTTCTTTGTGTGTGTGTCTTCTAATAAAACCCCCTGTCATTCCAAGCATATGTCTCTGTCTACATTATTCCGTGATTTATTAACTTTTCAAATTTATACTGACTTTTTGATCACCTGGTACATAAATGACTTACCATTCTACATTGATGAAGATGTAAAGTTATCCAAAAAACAAGAACTAAGTGATGTAATCGTACATAATGTTTTTCACAAAGCGGTTTTCCGCAAACGGTCTCTCATGAAATTTTGATAATGCACAGTATATACAGTTCTGCACAGTAAATGGTACAACTCCAGTAATAAATATAGACTTTGAACAGAAGTCTGTAGCTGAGGTAGAATTTTCAAAATTTTCAGGTGTCTGGATTGAGGAGAGATTAAACTGGAAGCAACACATAGACAGTCTGCTGAAACATTTGATTTCAGCTACGTATGCTGTTAGGGTTATTGCAAAATTTTCGCGATATGAATCCCTATAAATTAGCTTAATGTGCCTATTTTCATTCACTCCTTTCATATGGCATCATTTTCTTGCGGCAATTCATCATTGAGTAAAGAAGTATTCATTGCACAAAAGTGTGTAGTCAGAATAATTGCTCGAGCCCACCCACGATAATACTGCAGATGATCAGGTATCCTCATAGTAACTTCACAGTATATATATTCACCTATGAAATGTGTTGTTAATAATTCAACACATTTCAAAAGTAGTAAGAGTGTGCATAGCTATAACAACAGGAGAAAGGATGATCTTCACTATTTAGGGCTAAATCTGAGTTTGGCACAGAAAGGGGTAAATTATGCTGCCACAAAAGTGTTTTGTCACCTACCAAGCAGCATCAGAAGCCTGACAGTTAGCGAGCTAACATTTAAAAATAAATTAAAAGAATTTCTCAATGACAACTCCTTCAACTCACTGGATGAGATTTTAGATATAAATTAGTAAATCTTTAAAAAAATTGTGTCATGTAATATTTTGTGTAATGTAACGTCTTGTACAGACACACTTCATTAACCTGACACGTTCCACATCATTACAAAGTGTCGTATTCATGATCTATGGAACAAGTATTAATCTAATCTCATCTCCTCCAGCGTTTTGTACAGACAGCCATTTCCACGTCCTCATCATTTCGAAATCGTTGCCCTCCAAGATCCGTTTTGAGCTTACCAAAAAAAAACAAAAGTCGCCTGGTGCTAAGTCGGGACTGTATGGAGGATGTCACCACACCCCCCACTAGAATCGCTGCAGCAGTTGGCTCGCTTGGCGGGCCTCATGAGGTGTTGCATTATCCTGCAACAAAATCACACTGGCGCTAAATTTCCCTGGCAGTTCTCTTTAATTGCTTTATGCAACCAGCTCATCACTTGACACTATGAGGCCGCATTAATTATTGTTCCCTTTGGCATAAATTCCACGCGCACCAAACCCCCGTGTCAAAAGAACACCGTCGCCATAACCTTTCTTGTTGCACAAAATTCTACCAGGCGATCTCCTCTTTAATTCCTTTTCCCCAGTCCATATTCACTTACTACATTTCCTTCTCTTCCCTTTCCTACTAGTGAGTTACCGTCCTTAATCAAGTTTTCATTTCCTTAACTGTCTGAATAGTGTTTTTTTACCTCCTCATACATTTCTTTGATCTCCTCATCATTGGTAGAGCTAATTGACATATACTGTGGTCGGTGTTGGCTTGTCTCTTTGGTATATTAAATATTTCACAATGCTGTTCATAGTAACTTACCCACATTTCTATTTTCTGATTCATTATGTGACCTACAACTGTGTCGCCACCAACTGGTTTTGTATTTATAACTCTGTACTCACCTGACTTGGACTTGGAAAAAGCCTTCAGTAACGTGAATTGGAAAGTTCTGAGAGAAATTATGACTAATGTTGGTCTAGATTTCAGAGACAGACAAATAGTGCATGAACTCTACAAAAATCAGAGGGATTACAAATATACATAGTGAAATAAAAGTTGCTTACATAAAGATAGGAGTACAACAAGGATGCAGTTTTTCACCAGTCTTTAACTTGTATATTGAGGAGGGAATTAAGGAGTGTAAAGAGTCTATGAAAGGAATTATGATCAATGGAGTAGAAATTAAAATGATAAGGTTTGCTGATGACATAGCCATCACTAAAGAGAGTGAAGACTATCTGCAAAAGTCGTTATCAAAAATGATTGAGATCTTGCCAGATAACGATAACTTGAAAATCAACTCAAAGAAGACTGGTATGCAGCCACTAGCAAATTACAACTGACATTAGCTTGTTTCAATGGTACATAATTAATCTTAATGTATTCACATACAAGTAAAATTACACTGGATGGCAAAAGTTCAGCAGACAAAACGCAGAATTGTGCAAGCTAAAATAGCCTCCAACAATAAACACATGCTTCTTACACCAAGAAATATAAAAGAAGAAGCCAAAAAAGCATTTATAAAATGTTGTGTGTTGCATTGCATTGCTGCGAAACTTGGACACTTGGCATTTGCAACAAGAGAAGACTAGAAGCATTTGAATTGTGGTGTTGGAGGAGGATGTAGAAAATCCCTTGGATTGCGAAGATGACAAATAAAGAAGTTCTTAGAAAAATCGCCAAAAAAATAATAATAAATAAATAAAAATAATAAAAATTAAGAGAGAGAGAGAGAGAGAGTGAAGGAGAAGAATTGCTGCCAACCAATCTTCCGATTGAGAACAAGACAAACTCACCTGACCAGAAATCCTGTTCATCTTGTCATCAAACATCACTAATTCCCACCATATCTGACTTCAACCTATCCGATTATGGGATAGAACTTTCCATGCTTGCATAGGCGCAACTAGCTATGGGCCCACCGGGCCCTGGCCCTCCCCGAAACGTCATAGTTTTTTTTTTTTTTTTTTTGTTTAATACAATTAGGTTACAGTAAAAGTCCGATAGTTCGGCACGTTCGGGACCGAACCGGTGCCAAATTATCGAAAATGCCGGTTGTCGGACTCTCGGACGATACCTTTTAGTATGCTTTAAGCTGACGTATACAGCGAAAACGGTTACAACATGTTGTTTTGTACTTAAATATTGATTGGTAGAATCATTAGATTAATAAAATCAGCTCAAAATTACGACAGCAGGGTACCAATTTTTTATTCAATACATTTACCTTGGGTAGGCTATGTGTATTGTACAATATTTTAGATAACTAAAAAAAACTGGAGTTTGTTTTCATTTCCGAAATTGTTGTGATTTGTAATAAAAGATTTTTCTAATGCTATGTCAATCAGGAAGTCCTGTCCTGGCTTACAGCTTGAGGAAGATTTCGGTTTCGAGATCATGATCGCTGCTTAAATTTAAATGAAACTTCCCCATGTTCACTACTCTAACGATTGCTAAGAATGCTGGCAATCAAAGCAATGTGAAACCTATTCATAATGACAGCCGAGATCTGCCGAATAATAGGCCTATACGAACGCTTCCTATCCCAACAATGCTCTCTACGTCTTTGACAATCACAGCCAGAACAATCTGTCTGGCAGCATATGAACTCCTGACTATTGGACGCTGTAGCACACGGTTCATTAAACATTACATTTAACACTTATTTTTCCACACATTTATTTACTTCTATCTTGCACATCACACATCATGGAAGCGTAATACAGTGACAAATGAAGAACATTTTTTGTACTCTTTTTTGTTTACAATCAAAGATAATAACACAGAATACCAATTAGCTTAATGCAGCTCAGAAAATACAAATAGTAATTTGTCGTGTCCCCACATCACCCCCTTCTCAGTCATATAGTCACTTAACACTGCAGTTCTTCACCTAATCTTGCAGGAAATCGAACTTCACGACCAGATCTTGTTCTTCTTGGTTTTCCACTGTCGGTTGCGTCTGGTTGTTTGACCCGGGCTGACCGTTCAGTTGAAGTGTCTTCAGGCTGCTTCTCATTATGATTCATGAGGTATGCAGGTTTCAGTCGATCAATGGAGATATTCTTTTTTTTTTTTGAATGATTAATGCTGCAGCAGTCACGGTTTATAAATATTTTTTATTCGCACGACGCGTTTCGGCAGCATGCTGCCATCATCGGGTGCAAGCATGAAATCCAATTCCATGGATAAAATCATTTATTACAAACGATATGTAGACGATATCTTGCTCTTGATAGATGGTGACCATAATGATATCAATAATATCCTCAATACACTAAACAACCAGGACCAAAATATAAAATTCACAGTGGAACATGAAAACAATGGCAGTATCAACTTTCTAGACCTAACTATTAGTAAAGTAAACAATGCACACACCTTCAAAGTCTACAGAAAACCAACAACAGCAGATTCCACCATACATAACTCATCCTGCCATCCGACAACACACAAACATGCTGCATATAGAGCATTTGTTAACAGAGCCAACAACACACCAATGGAGAACAATACAAAACTTGAAGAATTCAATATCATCAAACAAATAGCCACAGCCAACGGTTATGATGACACACTGGTTGACAACCTTACACAAAAAAGCAAAACCAAAAAGAAACCAATCCCCACACAGAAATCAAAAAATAAAGCCACAGCATGTATCCCTTTCATTGGCAAACTATCCTACAAAATAGCTAACATCTTCAGACCACACAACATCAACATAGCCTTTAAAACCAACAATAAATTACAACACTCACTTAGACACAATGTAAACATACTAACAGATAAACACACACACTCAGGCATCTACAAAATAGTATGCAACACCTGTAATGCCCTGTATGTAGGCCAAACAGGTAGAGAATTCAAAACAAGATACAATGAACACATAAATGCCTACCACACCAATAACTTCAATAAATCAGCAGTAGCTACCCATATAAAGAACACAGGACATCCATTCCAGAATATCAAGAGTGATCTTCATATACTGCATAAAATGGGCAAGGGACACATAATGGACCTCTATGAAGAACTAGAAATCTTCATCCATGAGAAAATACATGGTGAACTTCTACTTAATGATAAACTGGAAAGCAACAATATTAATTTCTTCAAAAATTTCTCCAGTATTGAATGCATTTTTCATTAAAATATAAAATTAATAAAATTAAAATATAAAATTAATAATGTAACACTGATTGATCAATTCTTCAAAATGTAGCAACTTCTGTTTAAACTCATGCATATTCACTAATTTACTGATATAAGTAGTTTATCTTAGCTTTTAAGGATCTTTGTACAGTAACCTTCAAAAACAAAATGTCCACATGTGTTGTAAGTGTGTATGTGACTATGTGCTTGTGTTGTGTGTGCCAGACAACAAGTTTATCAAGATTAGCAAAACTGTGAGTAAATACAACATTACAATAATCCAAAAACCATTATGATGAAACATAATTGTAAAAATAGCTATATCTCCCTAACAGGTTAAAACTGTACAAACATAACCTCACTGGCATCCACAACACAAAACACAATACATCAAGAATGTAACCAGTGACTGTAAGAATGCACCCGATGATGGCAGCATGCTGCCGAAACGCGTCGTGCGAATAAAAAATATTTATAAACCGTGACTGCTGCAGCATTAATCATTCAAAAAAAGATTATAATACAGTCGCAGACCTCAAAAAATCCAAATAACATGGATAAATTTAGGAGATATTCTTGACTTGGTCTTTTATTTTAAAACCAAAAAATTTTGGGGTTCTTTCTATTACTTCGTATGGGCCTTCATATGGAGGTTCTAATGCTTTTTTGACTCGGTCAACTCGCACGAATACATGTGTTGACTCAGTAAGATCCCTGTGTATGAAAGGTCTTTCTTTTGCTTTGTGGGAGTATTGTACAGGCTTCAGACGATTCATGCACTGCTTCAGTTGTGAAACGAATTGAGGTAAGTCTGCATCCAATTTTGTTGCATAAACCATTTCTGCAATTGTAGCATTACTGTTCTCTCTGATGGAGCATCGCAGGCCAAGGAGGATTACAGGTATTACTTGAGTCCATTTGGCAGTTGCATGGGTACGGATAGCTGCTTTAAGTGTGCGATGAAATCTTTCAATTTTTCCATTTGATTGAGGATGGTATGCTGTAGTTTGTGTTTGGTTACAACCACACAGTTTTGACAGTGCTCGGAATAGCTCAGAGTTAAACTGCCTGCCTTGATCAGTCACTATCTGATATGGTGTTCCAAACCTAGTGATCCAACAATTGAAAAATGCTTGTGCTACTGCCTCTGCTTGTATGTCCCAAAGAGGTACTACTTCTGTCCAGTTTGTAACTCTGTCAATGCATGTTAAACAATAAATACATTCTTCAGATGGAGGCATTGGTCCTATCAAATCAAGGAGAACAATTTTGAAACGTTCATCGTTACTAGGAAAGTGTCCTACTGGTGTTTGAATGTGCCGTGATATTTTGTTTTTCTGGCATGCCATACATGTTTTTGCCCAGTTTTGGACATCCTTTTTTAAACTGATCCAGACAAATCTTGATGAGATCATTTTTACTGTTGTCTTAATGCCTGGATGAGCCAGATTATGATAGTGTTGAAAAATAGAGTATCTAAATGGTTTAGGAATATAAGGACGAATGATCTGTGTTGACACATCACACCATAGCTGTTTTCCTCCATGTGTCAGATGGTGTTTTATCTTCAGTGATGTATGAGGGCTGGTCTGTAGTTGACGAAGCTCTTCATCATCTTCTTGTGCTTGGGCTATCTCATCATAGTTAACTGTAACTAGTTCTTCAAGCCTTGATAGACCATCAGCAACAACATTTTCTTTACCAGATATATGACGTAGGTCAGTGGTAAATTGCGAAATGTACTGGAGGTAACGTAATTGAATTGGTGTTGCTTTTTCATTCTTTTGTTTAAATGCATATGTTAGAGGCGCATGGTCAGTATAAATAATGAAATATCTTTCTTCCAACAGATATTTGAAATATTTGACAGCCATATAGATGCTAAGCAGCTCTCTATCATACGTGGAATACTTCTTCTGTGCTGTTGTAAACTTTTTTGAAAAGAATCCAATTGGTCTCCACTGTTCATCTTGCCATTGTTGCAATGCAGCACCTGCTGCAAAATCTGATGCATCCACAAATAATGCAAGTTGATTGTCCAAACCAGGAAATGTCAAAAGTGCTGCATTTGCTAGATCTTCTTTGCATTTTTCGAATTGAGCAATTGCTTCTTCTGTCCAGTTAATATGTCGTCGGTCCTTTTTTGTTGTTCCTTTTAGGAAATCATTCAGCAATGCTTGGTTTTCAGCAGCATGTTCCAAATGTCGACGATAAAAGTTGATGATCCCTAAGAATTTTCTAAGTTCACGGACTGTTTTGGGTCGTTTGTAGTTCATTATTGCTGCAACTCTCTCTGGATCTGGCTTTGTTCCAGCAGGTGTAATTAAATTTCCTAAAAATGTTAGCTGTTGTACACCAAATACTGATTTGGAAACATTTATGACAAGACCATATTTATTCAACTGCTCAAAAAGTAAATTTAGATGCTCAACATGTTGTTCTGGTGATTCAGATGCTATTAGAATGTCATCCAAATATGGAAAACAAAATTCTAGTTCTCTCACAACTTCATGTATAAACCTTTGGAATGTGCTAGGTGCATTGCTAAGTCCAAATGGCATATAATTAAATTCATAGAGACCAAATGGTGTTATAATGGCTGATTTTGACTTATCTTCTTCGGCAAGTGGAATCTGGTAATAGGCTTTGAGTAGGTCTACCTTTGAGAATATATTTTTATTTTGAAGCATAAAATTTACATCATCAATTCGTGGTATTGGATACCGGTCTGGGAGAGTCCTGTCATTCAAACGGCGATAATCTCCACAGACTCGCCATTGACCACTTGGCTTCTTAGCAAGGTGTAGTGGGCTAGCCCATTGTGATTTTGATGGTCGTATAATACCATTATTTAACAGAAATTGAAATTCTTGTTTAGCAATTTTCAATTTATGTGGGTCCAATCTACGAGCTTTACAGTATACTGGTGGACCAGGAGATGCAGTGATATAATGCTGCACATTATGCTTTAATATTTTTGGTACTATAGATGGTTTAGTTAGATCAGGAAAATTCTCTAAAAGATTTGAAATCTGGCATGTTACATAGAGTGAGCTTACTGATTCATTAGCATCCACAGTGGTTACTTCTCCTACAAATTTTTAATTTTGTGGTGTTGTCTAACAACTTTTTTATTTTTGAGGTCAACCAGTAGCCCATAATGATGAAGAAAATCGGCTCCCAATATGCCTTTTGATACGTCTGCTACTATGAATGGCCATTCAAAATTGCGTTTGAGTCCTAAATCAATGTTTAACAGTTTTGAACCGTAAGTTTTTATCTGTGACCCATTTGTAGCATAAAGATTGAAGTCAGAGGGTTGACCTTTTTGGCTTTTTGCAACTGGTATAACGGACAAATCTGCACCGCTATCTACCAGAAAATATTTTCCACAATTTCGATCTTTGACAAATAGGCGATATTGGCGGCCTAATGTGTGCACAGGGGTAGAACACTCAGCCGCTATTGTGTCTACCACTTCTAGTTTTCCTTATTTTGCCATTGGCAACGCTGAACACATTTTTCAGGCTTACATCGTGTGCCGAATCTGAAGTGGTAATAGCAGTATTTGCCGTTTTTATCGTATCTTGCTCTGCTTCTACTTCTATTGCGCGATCCTTGCCTGTGGTTGCGTGTGTTTCGAAGCATTTTAATCTCATTTTCCAATTCATCAATTCTCACGAGAAGATCTTGAACTGACAAAGACGATGTTGACGGAATGGAATGGTTGGAAGCAATTTGAACCTCGTCAACAGCGTTTAATTCGATCATACGATCTGCCATTTGAGCAATCTTATCCACTGTTTCGTCAGATATAAGTAAAATGCTTCGGATACTAGCTGGAAGTTTGTCAAGCCAAAGTGTTTTTAGGATCTTTTCTGATTCATTTGTACCTGCATAGCTCCTCATTTTTCGTAATAATTGGGTAGGTTTCATGTCGCCAAGTTCTAAGCCACTCAAAAGTTTTTTTTTAATTTGGCGCTCTTCACTTTCTCTGAATATGTTCAGTAGACGTTCTTTTGCGAGAGAATATTTGTTGTTATCGTTACTCGTAACTAGATCCCATATATTTTCAACAAATTTTGGCTCCAGCTGAGCGAGTAAATAGTTAAATTTAGTCGCCTCCGTAACAATACCAGCGATCGTAAATTGCGCTTCGGCTTGACAAAACCAGATGTCCGGCTTTTCCGTCCAAAACGGCGGTAGCTTAACGCTTACCTTATCAATTTCCACTTTACTGCTACATTCAGAACGATTCCCTTGATTACCGTTTGCTTCTCCTGTCGACATCTTGCGTATTGTTGGACACAGAATACGTCGAACTCAAGTTACGGAAATCTCGTCGAAAATTACGCCGAAAAATTTCGTCGCAACTGTCGTCTTGTCGATCACGTCGAGGTCACCACTTTTGTAGCACACGGTTCATTAAACATTACATTTAACACTTATTTTTCCACACATTTATTTACTTCTATCTTGCACATCACACATCATGGAAGCGTAATACAGTGACAAGTGAAGAACAGTTTTTTGTACTCTTTTTTGTTTACAATCAAAGATAATAGCACAGAATACCAATTAGCTAAATACAGCTCAGAAAGTACAAATAGTAATTTGTCGTGTCCCCACAGACGCCGTTCTAAAGGAAGTCTACTCTATTATAATTTAGTACTTTTCTCTATTAATTGAGTTAAATTTAAAGTGTAACCACACGCGAAACTGAAAGGTGTTCATTGCTGTAGTACAAGTTCAATACCTACTAATCAAGTACGCAAGGAATTTCTCAGTAAATTATATATCACATAGAAGTAAATTAAAAATTATACAGAGCTCACATTCATTGCAACCACATTCATTGCATTGTGTTGCGTAATACGTTGCGGCAGGCGATATAAAATGATTCCTTCTAAAAAGAGGAAACAATCATCTATTTCGGATTTTTCAATTAAAAAGCGTGTGGTTTCGTAAGATGACAGTGACAGTGCTAAAAGCAATGTAGTTAGACCTAATATTAAACATGAGACAACTGGCACTGATGTGTCTTCAACACATTCAAATTTGAGTGAACGAATGAATGACATTGGTAATAAAGTGTGCTCACCGTTTATTTCAGATGAAGAGACATACGAATATTTAACAAACTGCTGGGTACCGGATCAGCGTTACACGTTTCCAGAAGATAATGGGTCCAAAAAGAAACGTACTTTCCAGCCTCATTGGTTATCACAATATAAATGGCTAGCTTATAGCGAAAAACTTGTTTTTCCCCCAGTTACAGTCGGGAAAGGCAGTCATCAGAAACCTATGAAACTTTCACAGAACCACTGCAGAAATGGAAACATGCTCTAGACTATTTTAGCAAACACAGTTGCAAAGAATACCACAAAGCTGCTGTAGAAAAATCATCTCATTTCATCCAGTCTTATATCAAGAAGGAGAATATTCGTGATAAACTGTACTCTTTGAGATTGCAGCAAAAACGCCAAAATAGAGGGAGGCAGGTAACTATTACTTAGCTCAATTATAAGCAGTGATTTGCTTTTATTGTAATTTCATAGACACTATGGGCTGTGGCATTTGTTTCAAGCTAGTTCCCTATCATTAAAACTATTGAGTCTTGTGGACGTAATGAATTACCTCTTCGTGGACACTATGATAGTGGGCCATTAACTGCTGCGAAACCTGCTCTTAATTATGGAAAATTTCGTGCATTACTACGCTTCAGGATGGATGCAGGTGATGAAGTTCTAACAAATCATTTACATACAGCTGTACTAAATGCCACATATGTGAGTTGGAAGATCCAAAATGAAATTATTGAAGAATTGGCAAATTTCGTGAGCAAATGTATCATAGAAGAAATTCAGAAAGATTACCAAAACACATAAGGCAAATAGCCTTGGTTCAGTTTGAAATATAGCCAAAAAATTCTGGCGACAATATATATAAAGAAGAGAATAACTAAATAACAGCAATGTATAATCTTATACTAATCTAAGGGTTATGATATATCATTTTACATTTTTTCTCTATATTAAATAATATTTTTTCTGTCCAATAGTTTATATTAATTTTTTGTCATTTAATATGTACTATTTTGTTTGAACTTTGTAAATTATTGCAGTGTTTGTTTACCTAAGCTAACTTTGAAGCATCAACGGCTTGCAGAGAACTACAGAAGCATCTCACTCATATGACCCATACAAACGTTGTCTATGTTAATATACCGCACCGCCACGATTTGCCTCCATGGTCTGTAGTAAATAAAGAAATTTCTGCTGCAAACATACGTCTTTCAAACATATGCAAACAATTCAAAAACGTTTGTATTGTGGATGTGTGTGACATTGGTCGAAGATTTCATACTTCACATGGACTCCATCTGAATAAGCTAGGAAAGAGGCTTGTTACAAGAAAATTATTAGAACAAATTCGGAGGCAACAAGAAACTTCCAAAGCACAGAAAGCAGTACAGGTACCATCACCAAACCCCAGAACAGTAGAATCAGCACCAACAGAAACTGAGCAATCCACAGCAGCAACAGAAGCTGAGCAATCCACAGCAGCAACAGAAGCTGAGCAATCCACAGCAGCAACAGAAGCTGAGCAATCCACAGCAGCAACAGAAGCTGAGCAATCCACAGCAGCAACAGAAGCTGAGCAATCCACAGCAGCAACAGAAGCTGAGCAATCCACAGCAGCAACAGAAGCCGAGCCACCCACAGCAGCAACAGAAGCCGAGCCACCCACAGCAGCAGCCGAGCCACCCACAGCAGCAGCCGAGCCACCCACAGCAGCAGCCGAGCCACCCACAGCAGCAGCCGAGCCACCCACAGCAGCAGCTGAGCCACCCACTGCAGCAGCTTCAGGACAACACAGCTTAAGGAGGAGCCAAAGGCCAAGAAGGTCTACAGCCACATTACACAGTAGTGATTTTTTATGGATACAAACCAAGAAGGGAAAAAGGATGAGATAAGTCAGCCTACAAACTTACAGCTAAGTCATTGTAACTTCCTATTCTTAAACATTCAGGGACTAGAAAGTAAGTTTGAAATATTAGAGGAGACAACAATTCAAAATAAATATTCTTTTCTCTGTTTATCTGAACATTGGCTAAAACCAGGACAGATAGAATATTATGTACCAGATGGCTAAAAACATGGAAGCAGTTTTAGCAGATCTCAGTACCGCAATGGAGGTACTGCTATCTATGTTTCAAAAGGAATAGAGTTTAGAGTGCTAGATCTCAGTTGGGCATGTGTAGAAAAACACTTTGAGGTTACTGGAATCATATGTGATGTAATGAAAATTATATTAGTATGTATTTACCATTCTCCTGATGCAGATGAAAAGACTTTTTTAGATAATTTAGACAATGTACTCTGCTACACAACAAGGTGGAAACAACATGTCACTATAATTGGAGGAGACATCAACTCAAGCTTTGATGTAACATGTAACAAACCCAGTGTAAATAGGTTACTAAATATTTTAAGGCAGCACAACTTTCATCATGTAAATTCAGAACCTACAAGACTAAAAGCATGCTTGGACAATGCTTTTGTCAACTGTGCTCGTGACATGTACTCCACCAATGTAAAGGAATTTGCTTTCTCAGACCACTCCATGTTAACAGTAGAGTTAAAACATTATATAAAAGGGGATGGGAACAAGGTTATACAAAACACATCAAAACCTAACAACTTTATACTAACTAAAAACAATCTCAGAAAACTAATGCACCAGCTGAGCATTACTAACTGGGACAAATTATTTCAAAGTAGTGGTACTAAGGCTCAACAAGTGTATGAAACTTTCCATAGTTACTTAATAGGTATTTTAAAAGCACATCTTGTTACAAAAAAACAACAAAAAACAAGGAAGGCTAAATTGTGGTACACGAAAGAGTTGGAGAATCAAAAAAATAACCTAATGCTGCTAAAGCGCCTCAGCAAAGTAAATAATTCTAAGGAAATTAAGGATCTCGAAATTAAAAGCAAGAAACTGTATAAGAAAGAGCTACAATTGGCTAAACAGAGGTACAACACCAATCTTATAAAAAATAGTAAAAACCAGTGCAAAACAGCATGGTCAATAATTAATAATATTAAAGGAGAAATCAGAAACCAAGATGAGACAATCCCAATACCAGCTGATACATTCAACAAATATTTTGTAAGTTGTGCTGACAAAATAAAAAAAACAGATCAGTGAACCCAATATAACTTATGTAGAATATCTTAACAGTGCAAACCTAAATCAGAATCAGGCCAGACCATCATTGAAACACTTTAAAGAGATATCCCAAGACGATGTTCTTAAAGTTGTTAAGGAAATGAAAAATTCACATAGTACTGACATTTATAATATGTCAAACAATCTACTAAAGGAAATAATATCTACCATTGCAGCACCACTAACCTATACTATAAACTTATGTATCAGAGATGGGGTTTTTCCTGACTCTCTTAAACTATCCAGGGTGACTCCAATCTTTAAGAAGGGCAGCAAATCTGAGCCTGTAAACTACAGGCCAATTTCACTCATACCAACTCTAGCCAAAGTCTTTGAAGGTATAATGTATCAGCAAATGTACGAGTATCTGGAAGTAAATGATATGTTAAGTAGGTCACAGTTTGGCTATAGGAAGGGAAGATCAGCTATACATGCTGTAGAACTGTTGGTAGGTGAAATTTTATCAGCATTTGAGGACCATGCCCACACACAAGTAACCTTATGTGACCTAAGCAAGGCCTTTGACTGTGTGGATCACTCTGTTTTGCTATATAAACTTAAATACTATGGAATGTGTGGCAAAAGTATAAAACTCCTCAAATCATATCTTAACAATAGGAAGCAAGTGGTAAGTTCAGGAGGTTATGAATCAAAGATACTTGAGGTCCAACACGGAGTGCCACAGGGCTCCAAGCTAGGTCCGCTTCTGTTCCTTGTGCATATAAACGACTTACCAGCAAATATCCAAGTAAAAACATATATGTACGCAGATGATACCACTTTTCTGTCTGTAAACAATGTATTTGACAACCTTGTCAGCAGTATGAATTTGGCGAAAGAAAATGCAACATCATGGTTTAATGCAAATGGCCTACTATTAAATGAGACAAAAACACACAATATGTGGTTCAGTCTGTCAAAGAATAACAAAATAGAAAAACAAAATGTAAAATTTTTAGGTATCATCCTGGACAACCAACTAACATGGAACTCTCATGTTGAACACATAGCGGCCAGGCTGTCAAGAGTTACATATCTGCTGAAGAGGCTGATGGGCTGTGTGACATTTGAATATGTAAGGACTGCATACTTTGCTTTTTTCCAATCTGTTTTAAGATATGGGTTAATACTCTGGGGAAACAGCAAAAAAATAAGTGAAATACTGGTGATCCAGAAGAAAGTTATTAGAGTAATAGCAAAGGCAGACAATAGAACACACTGCAAACCACTGTTCATTAAATATAAAATACTAACAGTTATTAACCTATATATTCTTGACAGTGTAAACTTCGTACTTGCAGACCTACCTAATTTAAAGTTAATGAATCAGAGGCATGACCACAACACAAGAATCTGTAAGTCTCTAATCCTGCCACAAAATAGATTGGCAAAAACCAACAATAGTCATAGGTACATATCAATCAAAATATATAACAAATTGTCCAAGCATGCCTCAAGTATGACAACCGAACTATTCATGAAAAAGCTGCACAGCTTCTTGTTAAAAAATCCATTTTATACATTAGAAGAATTTCTTGAAATGCCCAACATCAACTTAAATATGTAAAAATATTATGTAAAACTTAAGTATGTGAATATATTATGTAAAACTTTTAGGTTAAGTGAACTGACGAAGTCTATTGCATGTAATATTGCTGAATGACGAATAAAGAATCTGAATCTGAATCTGAATCTGTATTTATTGTTCCTATGTTGAACCAATGGCTGGAACATTTCTTCTATAAATAAATGAAAATTAATAAAATACAAAGGTTAAACATTTAAAATTGCACATTTCTACTTCTGAAACATATAGCATTTATATTCCAGAAACGAATTTCACGTTGGTTAATATAACAGGCTACACAGTTAATTGTATGTGTATGTAGGCCTATATGTAAGTATGCATGCATGTATGTATATATGTATGTAATATGTGTGTGCCTCAGCACTCAATGTCAAAATATATCATTATATACTAGTGGGCCCCTCCCGAAAAAAAATCCTGGTTGCGTCACAGCTATGGATTGTATCCATAGAATTACTGTTTCATTTTCCTTGATGACCACATCCTCCCGAGTAGTCCCTGCCCAGAGATCCAAATGGGGGACTATTTTACCTCCAGAATATTTTACCCAAGAAGATGCCATCATCATATATTCATACAGTAGAGCTGCATGTAAGGACCGTAGTTTCTCCTTGCTTTCAGCCATTTGCATTAACTGCATGGCAAAGCCACATTAGCTGAAGTGAAGGCCAGCACAGTCAATTATCCAGACTGTTGCCCCTGTAACTACTGAAAAGGCTGCTGCCCCTCTTCAGGAACCACACGTTTGTCTGGCCTCTCCACAGATACCCCTTCGCTGTGGTTGCACTTGCAGTACAGATATCTGGATTGTAGAAGTACATGAGAATGGTCCTTATATATATTGGTATAATAATAAATAGGACAGGAAACAGAGGTATCAGTATAATGCAATGCTTATTACTATTTATTTACTTATTTCATTTAGCTGTATGTACCTATTATGAAGCATTTTGGTGGGTCTTGGTACAGAAATCTGTTAAATACTACCAGCAATATGCTCATTGGATAAATTATGTATATCTGCAATTAGGTATTAAGCAAATTTAATCTTCTGTATTCCAGATAATACTGTCAGGAGCATGAAAACTATGACATGCAACTGGAAATGTAGCTTTTGTCCAGGCATGCTTGATCATGTGGTTGAACATGGGTGCACTGATCTGATTATTATGTATGAGTGTATGTAGATTGATGATACTTTTGTAGTTGAGAACTTAAATATCAGTATTGTCAAGCAAAACTCACTCACAAAAACTTTTATGGTAGTGATTTTTTTCCATTGGCACAAGAAATATATACATGCAAATATTGAACAAGGCACATGGTACCAGATGGAATGGTTGTTATTCTTATGGGTTTATTTGGAATTCCAAACAGATCCTGTTGATGGAGCAAAAATGAATCCAGAACCAGATATCAGTGTTCCAATATTGGGAGAGAGACAGTTATCACTGTTCAAGAATATATGTAGCACTGCCAAGGCACTATGTTGCCACAAGCATGGGTTACCTGCAACTGATGTCTGTTACTCAGCAGTCTAGTGGATTGGTTATCCTATATACTAAACATGGTTCAATGACCATGAGGCACTTTACAAATGTACCTTGTCAGAAGTGAATTATGCACATAAATCAAGATCTCACTTTTTAGTCAATTTGAAGAGAAGATATTTCTTTCTGCATTTCTCAAAATTCAGTTGATTCCTGAAAACATTTATTTTTCATTGTTTATAGGGTGTTTAAAAAGAATATACCTACTTTGAATGAGTATACTTATTAAACTTTAAGAAATATAAATATGAAACTTCAGACACTCAGTTACGAATCTCTCGAGTTCAGATTACAGATGTTCAATACGTCCTCCATCGGCAACATGAACAGTATCACATTGTTACTCACATTCCTTGCATACTAGGACAAGCATGTCCTCTTTCACTTTTTCAGCAGTACAGACACATGTTTCTTCAACTCTTGTTAGTTCTGTGTGAGTGGTTGTAAATAAACATTGTCTTTAAGGAAAGCACACAGGAAGAGGTCAAAAGGTGTCAAAGCCAGTGACCATGGAGTCCAGCTGCGACATGCTAAGTCATCTGTTCCTCATTCATATATTCACACTCTTGACAACTCCAGTGAGAGAGTGCCCTGTCATGTTGAAAAATGAAGTTGTTTTCATGCCTCGGAAATAACCAGTTTTTTAACATTACCCAAGTTTCCATCAAAGAAGAATGGACTGTAAACAGATGGTTGGGGTATTGCACAAAATACTTACTTTCGGCGAATTGTGTATATGTGGGTTCTGTAGGCCCCAAATTCAGACATTGTGTTTGTTTACCTAACCACTAACATGGAAAGTTGCTTCATCATTGAACATCATGTGTTGTGCAAAAGTGTTATCATTGTCAATAGCATCAAGAATCTCATTATAAAATGCTGCAAATTTGCATTTATAATTAGGACACAGAATTTGTAACTGGTATGGCTTCATAACCAACCAACATCTCAAACCATTCTAAATTGTTGTTGTAGGCAGATGTAAATCCCAACTGGCAGGACAAGTTGATTTTGAAGGACTACGTTGACAAGTAGTTTGAATTTTCTTCAAGAACACAAGGGTGGCCATGACTCTTCCCTATACATATACATCATGTATCTACAATCTCCATACCATAGGTGAATGTTCCACATATTCCTAGGATCAATTTGGTACCTCAACTTGACATGTCTTTGCACTGTATGCACGGAATGGCACTTCGCAAACTCAAGAACATGTAATTATTTCTGCTGCAAAGTAGCCATTTTAAACATATGGCAGTTAGGAACCAAAACAGAAGATAATTGACATCTAGTGGCTATTAATATAAAGTAGACTATATATTTTTTCTCCAGTAGTCAACATGAGCCGCAGTGGTTGATAGTTTGTACAAAATAATAATTTGTAATATGTATATTCTTTTTGAAATAACCTGTATTATAAAACAATCTACACTCTATTCAACTCAAAACTGATGATAAGTAAGGATTTAATTAATTTTAATTTAAACAAAGTTGTACTGTCAGTATGCCTATGTCATTGTATTATGGAACCACTTGCATTCAGACATGCATTGGTTTGGTTGTTTCATGCTGGAACTACTTCCATTACAGCAAGCCCCCTGTAACCAACTGGGTCATAGATCATTGATTCTTTTGATGTTCTTGTAAATCATTGCTCTCGGTAGTGGCTGGTTGAAATTTCATGGGGCAATACAAATCCAGTACAAAATGGTGTAGGCAACACGTAGGATTGTAGTTTATTGACATTTGAACGATTTATTAGTAGTGCCAAATTGTTCTCATTTTATAGCCTAGTGTACAAGTCTCGCTAATTAAAATTTCTGCAGTCCAGTATGTTACATTCCACATGTCAGTAATACAAATTTACAGTCCAAGGTGTACAGTGTGGCACAGAAGAATTTAGCTTTTAATCATACCGCAATGGAAGAAACACTTTCCACATGAGTAACACTGATGAACTTATACATAACTGTTCAAAGTTAAAGTTCTTAGTGACATGGGTTCTATCTTAGATACATCATAAAGTAAGATTCAAAACAATACTCCAGACTGGTGTGGATTGTGCCTCAAATTGAGGACAAAACAATACTCTATTACGTGACGCGAACACATCCTATTTATATCTTCCAAACAATGATAACTGGAAATTGTGTATTATTAATTAAGTACATTAAATTAATTATAATGAAAAAGTAGACAATTACATACAACTGACTATAATAAAAGATAGTATAAATAATACTGAGAAAATTGATGTACAAATCTCAGTCAAATTAAACACTATTAACTTATATATTTAGCGAAATAGATTTATCAACAATACTCTCATAATTAATGGTAAATATACAGAAACTAATAAGGGCCAAAGTTCCAAACATTACTTGTGAAACATAATAATACCTACTTTAAACAATGGAAATGCCAGGAAGGATTCAACAATATTTTTTAGAAGAATAGGTTGCTTACTCACCACAGAGATAGACGATGAGCTGCAGAAAGGCACAAACAATAGACAACAATATTATAGCTTTTGGCCATCTAAGACCTTCGTTGGTTAGACACACACACACAACTGTCATCTCTGGCTGCTGTGGCCATTCTGCACTACCCAACATGATCTAGGTGAGAGCAACCAGTGTGAGGGGGGGGGGGAGGCTGCCATATGATTTCCAGGAGAGATTAGATCAATACTTGTTCCATATATCATAAATATGATTTTTTGAAATGATGTGTAATGAATGTGTCACACTCATTATATTAAGGTTTTTTTTTTTTTTTTTTTTTTTTTTTTTTTTTTTTTTTTTTTTTTTTTTTTTTTTTTTTTTTTGCAAAATTACTAAGTTTTATCTAAAAATTCAGGTAATGTGTTGAATGAGTTGCCATTCAGAAATTATTTTAATTTCTTTTTAAATAGTAGCTGGCTATCTGTCAGACTTTTGATGCTACTTGGTAAGTGACCGAAGACTTTTGTGGCAGCATAATTCACCCCTTTCTGTGCCTAAGCTAGATTCAACCTTTAATAGTGAATATCACACTTTCTCCTAATGTTGTAGCTATGCACACTGCTATTACTTTTGAATTGGGTCAGATTGTTAATAACAAAATCTCATAAGTGAATACATATATTGTGAAGCTTCGGTGAGGATCTCTAGATTCCTTAAATAGATCAGGATGATCTTGGGTGGACTCCAGCCATTATTCTGATTACACATATTTGTGCAATTAATACTTTTTTACTCAATGTTTAATTGCTTCAGAATATGATACTATATGAAAGCAGTGAATGAAAATAGGCATAGTAAGCTAAATTACAGAGATGTATATCACCAAACTTTGCAATGATCCTAATAGCATAACTAGCTGAAGTAAAATGTTTCAGTAGATCTTCAATATGTTTCTTCCAATTCAATCCGTCATCAGTGCAAGAACCTAAAAATTTTGAATATTCTACCTTAGCTATAGATTTCTGTTTAAAGTTAATATTTATTAATGGTGTCATGCCTTTTACAGTATGATTGTATATACTGGCTTTTATCAAAGTTTAATGAGGGTCCATTTGCAGAGAAAGACTTAATAATTTTCTGAAACACATCATTTACAATTTCATCAGTTAATTTCTGTTTGTCAGGCTTGAAAGCTATATTTGTATCATCAGTAAAAAGAACTGGCTTAGCATCTTTCTGAATATATATTAAGAGAGGAATCCGATACCACTGATAACCATAATACTGCATGCATGGCCAGTATGGTAAGAGTTGAACAATCTCTCACTACACCACCTGCAGGCAAATTTCGACTTATCAGCAAGAACAACGTTGTTCTACCTGGTTGTCAAAGTCTGTTGCTCATTGCGGGGCATTGACTCAGTATTAAACACAGCAAACACTGCAGTCTGCCTTAAATAACATGGCATGGTATGCACAAACACTGTTTGTGTTTATAAGATCAAAGTTGTTGAGATATGGTGTGTGATGTAGCAGAATGATCCATCACTGCCATATACACCATACTAGGGTGGTCCCATATGTACCTGGCCTGACCAAGAGATGGCCGTCATCATTGAAAACTATCACTGGTTTAGAAAGTATATGATCTCTGAAGCATATGTGTCAAGTTTGAAGACACCGCTTTGTTCAGCATTTGTTTGACAGCTATCAATAGTGAACATTGTGAGTGAATTGGTCATCATTATGTGATGCTATGCCACAGGAGTTGCCAAGATCAGCATTGCAGTAGTCGACCAAATGAGGTCAAAAAATCCACAAAGCAGTACTACAAAGAGGTACTGAATGATTGTTGTCTGAAAGTGTGCGAGCATATCAAAAAGAGTGGTTCATCACATATTATCAGAAAATTTGAACATTAGAAAACTGTGTGCAAGGTTTGTGCCTTATTTGCACACACTTCAGCAAAAACAGTATCGTGAAGATATTTCAATTGAGTGTTCAGTGAAGTTTCATAGAAAAAAAGCTGTTTTTTGTTTGCATCGTTTCATAACCATGGATAAAACGTGGGTCCACCACTTCACTCCTGAGACAGAAAAATAATCAAAACAGTGGACACAAATTGGAGAACTGACACCAAAGAAGGTGAAGACTGTTTCATCTGCAGCCAAGGTCAGGGCATCTGATTTTTGTGATAATTTCATCAATTACCTTAAAAAAGGAAAAACATCAATGGCAAATATAAAGTGAACTTACTGTAATGTTTGGGCGAAGAACTCGAGCAAAAACAGCAGCATCTGACCAAGAATAAAAAGTTTTTTCTTCAAGACAATGGACCAGCTCACAAGTCCAGTATTGCAATGGTCAAAATTCATGAATTAAAGTTTGAATTGCTACCTCATGCACTCTATTCGCCATATGTAGCCCACTCAGATTATTTTATGTTCCCAGACTTGTGAAAATGACCTAGTGGCCAAAGATTTTGAAGAAATGTAATTGTGATTTCGGCAGTTCATTGCCATTTTGAGGCATTGGACATTCATCATCATAAAAAGAGTATCAAACGTCGCTGGGAAAAGTGTGTAGAGCAGAAAGGAGATTATGTTGAAAAGTAAATAGTTTGTTTTTCAAAATTTTTGGTGTTTTCATTGTTGGGTCAGGTACTTATGGAACCAAACAATTTATGCATGTTACTGGGTGCAATCTCTTTTTCTGTGGAACCTTGTTTTGTTTTGCCAAGATCATTTTTTTGTCTACAACACTAACCATTTTTCATTGCATTTGCAGCCATTATCAGATCTGTGGAACTGTGTGAACGTAGTAATACTAGTAACTATGTAGCTCTGTCTATACAACATTCTGTTGATTTGTTTGGTTCACCGCAATTCCAATTCCAATGATAACTCCAAGCTTAGTCAAAACCAGTTAATATGATAGATAAAAAAGTGATCTTGGCAAAACAATAATAAGGTTCCACCTTCATATGTCTTTCAATAAGTGTAGTGGTGCCATGAGTTACCTGGGGTGACACGGTGCAACTGAATAATTTGCAAGAGGTCCTGGGTTCAATCTTAGCTCAGGCACAAATTTCCATATTGTGATGTTCCTCTTCATGTTGTTATCTGCCCAAACTCATCTCCATCATCTGTGCTGGTTGCAGGGTTTGGTGAAGGAGTTTGTTAATTTGACAGATGGTTTCAGAGGGATCATAAGCATTAAAAATAAGTTATAAAAGTTTCCTTACTTACACTTATGTTTTGTCATCTGGTCCTTATAGTCTCGTGGAGTCTTGAAATCATTATGTTTAGCACAGTCAATAATTTTCAGGAGTTGGTGTTTCTCTTTTCCAACAAAATGCATTTTGCATATGTCTGCCTTTGTGTGTGTGCGCACATGTGTATGTGGGTGTTTGTTTACCTATCCTTTATCCCCGAAGATAAGTCTTTCCTCTCCTGGGATTGGAATCACTCCTTACCCACTCCTTAAAACTCACATCCTTTCCTTTTCCCTCTCCTTCCCTGCTCTTTGCCTGAAGAAGCAACACATGATTGCGAAAACTTGCATTTGTGTGTGTTTTTTATTTATGTTACTGTCACATACCTGTGGTCCTTTGCCTGATAAGTAAACTTCATCTATGTATATACAATTACTCATTTATACTGTGTATCCTGTATTATTTGATTCACTATCAGTACTTCATAACAGTTCTAATGAGGTTTTGCTTTTCACTGGCTTATTTTTATATGTCATTTTCAAAATTTCATTATATGTCATCATCGATTGCTAAATGTAACTGAGATTTTAATCAAACCATGTATGTGCTGTGTCTACATACTATGTTCATGAACATCAAGTTTTAGTTTAGATATTTGGTTGCAATAGTGATGTGAAAATCAAAGTTAAGATAAATTATGAATTGTCTATATGAATTTTATAGTATAGGCTCCTCAGCAAACACAGTTTATCAGAAGTGTTCCTACAGGTTTATTTCTATATTTATGAATGTTGTGGTACATTATACCAATGGTATACCTTTCTGGGGTTGGGACTGGGCTACTAAGAAAGGGGTTTCAGTATGTACATATACCTACTAGCAACTGAGACTCCAGGTAAAATGTATAAAAGTCTAGTTACATAAATCCCATTATTATATATCAAATCTTTCTTCAGGCCACTCCTACACTGTCAAATGAAATCACACAAATGCCTATTTAGTAGCTTTACTACTTCTAAAACCAAACTTAACTAATGGGCTATCAGATTTACTTGTCTATTACAAGAGTTTTACTATAGGTGTTGATGATCTTTTATTTTGTTTCATTTAGATGTAACGTCCGCAAGCTGCGGCTGCTGGTTCTGCAGCTGCCGATGGTGCAGGGTCTCATCTACATGGTGCTGCTGGTCATGTGGGCAGAAGAAGAGGTGACTCACACTCACTTTAATACACTATATATTCATATAAGAGAAGCTTCAGTCTACGAACTTTGTTTCGGACACCTTCATAAATTAACAACAAAATTAATTTACTCTATAATAAACCCAATGATAAATGTGGTACCTGGTAATGTAAGGAATATTTCTTACATTACTCCTTGTGAAATGTTGTCATGCCTCTGTGCCATCCTTCACCTTAAACAAAACACTTGACTCTTATTACCCCTTCCTTCAGTATGAAAACAGAGATGTAATCATGCAGTAGACGCTAAAGTGCAAAGTAACTGAAGTTGGAAACTTTAGCTAAATGAGAACATGCCTGGAAACTTCTGAATGAACTTCAAGAGAAAAACTCTGTCATATACAAAAATTTGTAAGTGAGGCTAAGTTAACAACTTAAAATGGACAGCGCAGCTACAGGCTTACCAGGGCAGTATATAATTTGGGGAAGGGGGAAGGCAAGATTAACATGCATATAAAGTAACTTTCCTTAAGTAAATACACCAGGATATTTTATGTCAGTTTTGCAGCTAAAGCCCCTTTTACTTTACCAAGATCAAGCTTTTTTTATTGTTGTCATTAAAAAATAGCTATTTTAAAACTGGTATGAACTTCTCCCCTCACCAAAACATTCTTTAAAGTAATTTAGATATTGTACTTTAAGGAAAAAAGAAACTTCAACACAGTTTTATACAGTCTTATACTGGCAATCACAAACTCATCAATAACTAACTTTTGTGTGAAGATGATTCTTATATAGCTTTTCAACAAATAGGCTCATTATTACACTTAATTATGAGATTTTCTAACAATTAAATCTTCTAGGGTACACAGAACTTTGGGTGACTGCTATTACACATTAATGAACTGTGGTTTCAAATGTTGCAATAATTTGCAATTCTCTCATTAATTACTTTTAGAACAGTAAAAACTGGTAAAATGAGTAATACTGTACAAGTTGCATAATTAACGTGAAAACAAAATATCAAAACTTAATTAAAATGGAGAATTATTTTTGATGAATTATGTTTGCTGAAACTAGTTTGCAGTTAAGTAAAATGTAGATTATGGAACAATACTAAACAATTCCTAGCAGTACTTATTCCGATACATTCTATACTACAAAATCTGGTAAAACAATATTGTGGTAATCCTATTGGTCAGATATGATTAAATTACATTGATTGTGATCTTTATATAATTAAACACATACGTAAAGTCAAGCCATGCCATAAATAGCATGTAGTCACAGAAATGGAACAAAAGGATGGGAATGAAATCGGGTTGTGTTGTAGGAATATGGTATCGGAATCTACACAAAGAGGACTGCTCATGCTGTTTCACTACAATGTGTGCTATATTTCATGTATTATTGAGATTATTAGTGTTTCTGTGAGACTTCTGTACTGACAGTGCCGGTGTGTTGTGTCTGCAGAGCCTGTACCAGGTGAACTACATGTACCTGCAGCCGGTGGTGGTGCTGTCCATCCTGTGCGCCATCTGGGGCATCTCGATGACGCTGCGGCTGCTCGCCGAGCTGCTGGCGGGACACCGCGCCCAGGCCAAGTTCCTGGCGCTGCAGTTCGTCCTGCTGCTGGCCAAGCTGCAGGGGCTGTCGGCGCGCGCCGCCGTATGGACAGGGCTGCTGCCCTGCCGGCCCCCCATCACGCCTGCCGTCTACAGCAACCGTGAGTGTCTGACATCTAAGACATTAGAATAAGGTGGCCAACTTCTTCGGATATCAATGCGGGATGTTTCGAGGACGTGGATGAGGACTTTGAACACGTGACTCAGTGTTACTGGTGGACTAACGTTGCTAGATGCCCGGGGAAGGAAAAAAAAAATGACACCCGCCCCTACACTTGGAAACAGATGTATTAAAATAAGGAAACTACTTTTACAAGTCCTTGTGGCAAGACCAATTTTGAAATCAATGTCCCGTGTACCACCTATATAATGTCTCGCAGGAACCACATTTGTTTCAATTTTCTATTAAATTCTTGTTTTGCTGTATGTCTTCATTAGATGAGTGTACTTTCCTGGTGAGAATGTGAGAAATTTGTGCCTTGATTTGTAACACGGGCACTAGAAATGTAGGCACAATAATAGGCACATCAACAGTAATTTTCATTATCTTCCTGTTTATTTTCAGACTAAAACATGACCATAATATTTTTCCCAGTCAGACAGTCGTAGCACATGCAAGACATCGTGGAAATTGTTCTCTGTCATTAAATTGGTCCAGCAGTACTATACTATGAGTACTTGAGCGGTATTGAAGGAAGAGAAGTTGATAGCTTATGTGTAAATTAGTTCACAGAACTGAAATTCACCATGTAGAGTCTCCGCGGGAACTAACTTAAAACCTCTGCATCACCCAGAATTTTTCGTCTGGAACCTATCTGCAAACTTCTGAGAACTAAGAGTTGTGTTTCACTCAGTTGTATTGTGTATTTATTTCTGTTTTTACAAAAATAAAAATAGAAAAGAGATGACTTACCAAAAGCACCGGCTCGTCGAGAGAAACAAATAAAATCACACACAAACACACATACAAGCTTTCGCCACCACTGGCAGCTTCTTCAGGAAAAAGAGCAAAAAAGGGGAGGAAAAGGGAAGGAAATGGGTTTTAAGGAAGTGGAAAAGGAGTCATTCCAATCCCAGGAGTGGAAGGACTTACCTTAGGGGAAAAAAAGCAAGGTAAACAAATACACACACACTCAAACATATCGAAACGCAAACACACCTAGACAGACATTTCTGTTTTTATGTACACTAGACGACTAGACGCATTTAATCACACTCACAAATCTGATTCAGGATATGAACTTATGCTTAAGATATGTAGGAATAATTTGCAGTCAGTTGAATATGACAATTACCAAAATGCGGGACAAATTAGGCATTTTGCGGGATGGTGCGACAGAATCCGGGACAGTCTAAAGAATCCGGGATGGTTGACTGCCTTACATTAGGACCACCTACCCGTATAAATTCATCCAGGCATTGCCAGTGTCATGTGATGAGGCAGGACTGCTAGTCCATAGCCCACTAGTATTCTCTAACATCCTCAGCAGTAATTACCTAGAGTGGCCAGATTTCCAAAATAAAAATACAGAACACATATGGGTTCCTATGCAAGTGACACTGTTCCTCTACCTGTAGCATTAATGCATACATAAACACATAAAGTGATGCAGATACAGTATAGTGGACAAGGCTAGTGGTTTCCCCCCATCTTCTCCCCAAGCTAAAGTGTCGTATTCACTGTTTCTCTTATTTACATTTTCTCAAAATCATTTATTTTAGAAAACTATTACCGCGGCAGTAAAAGTATTTAATTGCTTAAAGAACATAAAAGCAATGACACAATTACAAGTTTTTGGGAGAGAACAAACTACATAGAAGGTAATCTCAGTAACTAAGACATACCAAGTCAAAAACTAATTCAAAAATTAACCAAACACAAATAGTCACCGCGGTGGAGTGACCGAGCTTTCTAAGGCAATGTGCAACACGCGTTGCTCACCATCAGAGTCCTTCCTCACTCATGGATGTGTGTTGTCTTTAGTGTAAGTTAGTTTAAGTAGTTTTTGATTAATGATGGAAATTCTCCACAGAGATGATAAATTATTTTTCAAAAGAAATAGACTGGCTAGACCTTTTCGCTGTACCGCTGATAGTTACACACAGAAAAAAGGAGGAAAATAACAAACTTTCGGAACTGTGTTCCTTCTTCAGGCGGAGAGAAGGGAGAAAAAGTAAAGAAAGGAATGTGAAAGGAAGGGAAAGGTAAATCAAGACCTAGGTCATGAGGATATCTCTGACTTCAACAATCCTCTAACGCAATTGGCTTTTCACAAATGTCTGTCTAGGTGTGTTTGCGTTTCGATATGTCGAGTGTGTGTGTATTTGTTTACCTTCCTTTTTTTCCCCTAAGGTAAGTCCTTCCACTCCTGGGATTGGAATGACTCCTTTTCCACTTCCTTAAAACCCATATCCTTCCCTTTTCCTCCCCTTTTTTGCTCTTTTTCCTGAAGAAGCTGCCAGTGGTGGCGAAAGCTTGTATGTGTGTTTGTGTGTGATTTTATTTGTTTCTCTCGACGAGCCGGTCCTTTTATATTTATATTTATTATATTTATTTTCATATATATATATATATATATATATATATATATATATATATATATATATATATATATATATATATAATTATAGAGGGAAACTTTCCCGGTGGGATAAATAAAAATAGAAAAGAGATGACTTACCAAAAGGACCGGCTCGTCGAGAGAAACAAATAAAATCACACACAAACACACATACAAGCTTTCGCCACCACTGGCAGCTTCTTCAGGAAAAAGAGGAAAAAAGGGGAGGAAAAGGGAAGGATATGGGTTTTAAGGAAGTGGAAAAGGAGTCATTCCAATCCCAGGAGTGGAAGGACTTACCTTAGGGGAAAAAAAGGAAGGTAAACAAATACACACACACTCAGACATATCGAAACGCAAGCACACCTAGACAGACGTTTGTGAAAAGCCTATATAGAGAGAGAGAGGGGGAGTGGGGGGGTGGGGGGGGGGAGGGGGGGGGAAATCAAGCAGTAACTATCAAAGGGTAAGTACTGGCCAGCCAATCTATCTCTTTTGAAAAATAGTTTAAGTAGTTTATAAGTCTAGGGACTGGTGACCATAGAAGTTTGGTCCAATAGGTTTACAAAAATTTGAACAGAACTACTCACAAAACTGAAAGCCAAATAAATTGCACTACTATTTAAAGAAATACTTTTTCTTTTATAATTCTCACATGCAGACAAGCAAGAAAGACAGTTATGATTACTTACGCACTTTACATATTTCTCTGTGAATAATATTTTGCGGAAGAATGTATGTCATTCCAGAGATTCATATTTTCACATAATAATCACCACATGAGGTGAAGTGAAAATGAGTCCTTACTACAATTACTTCCTTCACAGTTTGCACACTAAACATGTGTTTTCGCAGTCCCTAAAATATTAGTGACAGTGTCCACATCAGCATTTGCTCCAGATATCTTCAGATGCAAATAAGTTGAAAATGAGAGACCAGTTTTTAGCAACTCGCTACACAGTTGTCATTTAATAAATTTTCTCTTCACATATATTTTGAAGACGGTTCACTTTCTTAATAAGCATATCTTCACATCTTTCTTGCAACATATTTTCATCAGACTCAGGTAAATTTTTAATTCTTTACTGAACACACTTCAATAGAAAAGGATATTTTTGCTGAGACTAGGTAAATCTGTTAGCACATGAAATGAGTAAGGCCATTTCATGATATAATCAGTTATCGTCTCATGAAATGAATTTAAAATGTCCAGGAGATCAGACTCTTTCAGCAGGCTGTCTTCTTGCAATGAATTCATTAATCATTGAATTTGTAAAATCATTTTTGGGCAGCCTATGCTTTTTTGTGTTTAAAAGAAGAAAAAAAGGATCACACCCAAAGTATTCAAAATATATGAATGAATTACGTCAAAAATCGTGCATCATTTCCTTTGAGTTGAATCCTATTTCCAACTTTGCTTGATTATGATTACATTTTTTCTCCATTTGGTTATGCTAAAATTACTTTAAAAAACATTACTTCAAAATATACTGGATGGTTGGTAAAATACGGGACAATATATGTCCCATATGTATTTTGTCTTGACAATGGGACACCTAGGGAAAATAAGGGGCGATCCCATAAAATATGGGACATCTGGTCACCTATCCTTACCTGCTCTTGTTGTTCTGTGTAGATTGCTGTCTTCTGACTGTTATGAGCTGGTACTGAATGGTGTTAAACACACTGCTTCTTTCATTTCAGCTGTTTGAGAGTTCAACAACTTCGGTTTACTTTACGTTTCTTAAACAAAGGAAGCTTCTGGCATTCCTTTGAGCATAACCGCTAAGAAATATTTACACATAAAAGTGCGAACAAGTATTGGTTGCTTTTCCTCACAATATTTTTTTGCTAAAATACTGAATTTGTTTCTTAATTGACATAGCAATTCTGCCTTGCTTAGGTAGCTTTCACTTACAATCTTGCCTTTAACAAATCCCCTTCTCCTGTTTCTTGTGAATGGCTACTGGGCAATTTTAAAATAAAATCTCTGTCATATCTGTAACCTTTTGGTAAGCAGTATTTCTAAATGACACACTGTTTTATTACCTACTCACTCCATCAAGGTGATTTTATTTTTATTAGAACTAGCAAAAATTCCATTTTAGCTGCCTTACGTTCTGACATTAATGACTCCAGATATTCACGTCACTCTGACAGCACGGAAATTTTAAGTTCTCAGCTCTTTTGTTTGTTGTTTAGCCTCCATATTTTAGTTTTCTGTGACAATTCTTTTCCCATAACCTTTAGTGTGGACAGTGTCTCATCTTCTATTTGAACTCCAGCTTCAGTAACTGTATTTAATAGCACAATTGTGTCAGTTTCTTCATTATAGTTTGTACTTCTTTTATGCTTATGGAAAACATCATAACTTTTCAATTTGTCATCTAGATACTTTTGGTACTAGTATTTTATGGAGAGTATAATTTGGAAATCTGCTGGTAATACTATGTACTTTCAAATCAGATTTATAATTAGCATCAGTAAAGTGATCATTACAAACCACTCATGAATGTCACAGTGTATTTTTGCATGAATATTTATCTCAAAATCACATGTAATTATGTATTTTTTAGGATATCATCAACTGAAATTGCACAGTAACACTTTTTGAATCATATGTAATGGGAGACAGCAGTGATGCATCTGTAAGGAGTAAGGAGTGTATTCCAGATTATTAACCTATATGTTTGTAGAAACTTAGTGTTAATGTAATTTTATTGCAAATATTCAAAATTAGCAACAATACACACAAGTGCAGTTAAAATAGACTAACAACAGATTCATTTTTATTTGCTTCCTGTATTCAGAATGAGGAGGCGAGGTACTGGCAGAAGTAAAGTTGTGAGGATGGATGGTGAAGCTTGCCGGGGTAGCTCAGTTGGTAGAGTGCTTGCCCGTGAAATGCAAAGTTCCCAGATTTGAGTCCCGATATTAGTGAGCATGCTGTCCATGTGTAAAATGGTGAAGATTAAAACATTTTACTGTATTCTTAAGTAATTACAGTTTATTCTACCGATACTCAGCTTTTCAACGTTGTAATGTATGGGGGTTCTGCTCACTGCAACATTATTCTCCTGGGGCGTCGTGGTAGAAATAAATACTCGTAGATACAATTTTTCACTTCTTCTTTAATTTGAAATCAAACTGTTTTTGCACCAAACATTTTAACAACAAAACATTTACAATGGTAGTACTTCCATTTCAAAACAACAGACTGACATAGCTTCCAGAGCACTTGACAAACGACTGAAACTCGAACTCCTCCATGCAAGGCGGTGAGGCAAATATATAACATCGGCAATAATGACCTTACATTATGCATTGTTCATAACAATTGAATACACTAATTTACAATGAACAAACAAACACAATAATAATCACAATATAAAATGAAAACTATGCATACAATAATTTTAGATGGCACATCTTTTTAAGACAAAATCGCAGTACTATTTGTTTCACAACAAAGAATAATGATAAATGTCAATTAATTTGTTAATGAGTACATCATACATGTTCCTAATATAAATTGGACTATCAAATATCTTGGCCATTCTCAAAATATACTCAAAATCTCACGTCAGTCAATATATACAAAGAATTCAATATTGATAATTAATGTAATAGTCGAAATAACACAATTAGCTGGTCAACACAACTTGTTTATGAGCCTAACATATATACAATGCCATTTATTTTCATTTCTTTATGTTTTACAAAAGTTTTTACCCTTCATCTGTCTTTTTTGTTGAAATACTGTACAATGACAAAAGTATTGTTTATAGAATTATCTGGAAACGTCTTACACAAATCTCTTAATTAAAGAAATCTATCACTTGTTTTAATCACAGTATCACCGAGACACTGTCCTACACTGATTCCTAGGCTGGCTATCTCGTTTGTAACTTCACATGCAAAATGTATCACTATTGAACCACACAATTCTGGATCCGACGCAGACAGTATCGTACAATAACATTGAGATGATGGGGCCGACAGTATCATCACAAGATGCATGAGGGCAGTTTGTGATGGCCCAGCAGGAACATTCAAATAACTACATAACATGTGAAGCATGGTGAGTGTCTTCAACCAGTGCCGCAACCACATCTGAATGTCGAGGGTTTGTACAGCCACCCCTCAGACATCATACAGTGAACAGACTCATATACAGATCAGTCAGTGAAATGAGGTGGAAGTAACACCAGACTACATCTACACCCATACTCCACAAGCCACTTCAGTGTGCGGTGGAGGGTATTTTGTGTACCATTGTACACCTATTACATTAAAGTTTGGTTTGTGGAAAAAATGGCTGCATGTATGGCTTTGTGTGGGCCCTAATCTTTTTGATTGTATCCTTGTGGTCACTTCAGGATATAAACATGGGAAGAAGCAATACACTGGTTGACGCTTCATGAAACATACACTCTTGGAATTTTGACAGAAGCCTGTATCGCATTGCAGAATATCCCTCTTCCAGAATCTGCAACTTAGATTTTGTAATCATTTCTGTGATGCTTTCACACATACTAAAGGAGCCTGTAATGATGTATTTGGACCTTCTCTCAACCCTACCTGGTACAAATCCCTCACTGATGAGCAATACTGAAGCGGTGGCTAAACAACCCGATTCCTTTGTTGAAGGACTACACTTCATGCAGATTCTTCCACTGAATTTCAGTCAGCCATCTGCCTTGTGCATGAGCAGTTTTATACAGTCCTTCCATTTCACGCCACTTCTTACGTCAACTACCAGCTATTTTATGGAAGTAACTGCTTCCAATTTTTGTTCTGCTATTGCATAAGTTACATAATAAATGATGTTTCTCTCTATGTAAACACAGCACTTTACACTTTTTTTATTTTGAGGCTGAATTGCCATTAACTGCACCAAGCATCAATAAACTACAGATTATGCTGCATTTTGTTAACATTTCCCACTATTTCCAGAATGAAACTTTCAATCTGCAGTGGAGTGTGCACTGATATGAAACTTCCTGGGACTTGAACCTGGGACCTTTTGTGGGCAAGTGCTCTACCACTGAGGTATCATGACACACCTCACAGTCTGTCTTCACAACTTCACTTCTGCCAGTACCACACCTCCTACTTTTTAAACTTCACAATTCTCCTTCAAAACTTGAAGAAGTAGCACTCCTGGAGGAAAGGATATGATGGAGACATGGCTTAACCACAGCCTAAGGGATGTTTCCAGAATGAAATTTTCACTCTGCAGAGGAGTCTCAGTTGTGGCACACAATTTTCATCTACCAGGACGTTTCATTTCCCAGTGTTGTCACTTCTTGATAAGTTACTGCAACATCTGCAAAAAGCTCACTGAACTTTCAATGTTACCTACAAGGTCATTTTATTTATATATCTATTGTGCAAAACAGTGGCCCTATAACATACCTCTTGGGAACACCTGACATCACATTAACATCTGAAGACTTCTCTCTATTCAAATTTATGATACAAATATTATAGAGGAAAAATTTCCTAACAGGAAAAATATATGTAAAAAATAGATGAAGTCTACTTACCAGACAAAGGAGCACAGGCAGTGATAGTAACAAATAAACACACACACACACACACACAAACGCTAGCTTTCGCAGCCTAGCTGCTTTGAGGGTTTTAAGGGAGTGGGTAAGGAGTCATTCCAATCCCGGGACAGGAAAGAATTACCTTGGGGGCAAAAAGGAGGGTAAACAAATACACACACACCCACACATTTATACATATGCAAGTACACTTAGGCAGACATACTGTAAGCTTTCTACAGTATGTCTGCCTAAGTGTACTTGCGTCTGTGTAAATGTGTGGGTGTGTATTTGTTTACCCTTCTTTTTCCCCCCCAAGGTAAGTCTTTCCTGTCCCAGGATTGGAATGACTCCTTACCCACTCCCTTAAAACCCTTATCATTTCCTTTTCCCTCTCCTTCCCTTCTGCCTGACGAAGCAGATAGGCTGCGAAAGCTAGCGTTTGTGTGTGTGTGTGTGTGTGTGTGTTTATTTGTTACTATCACTGCCTGTGCTCCTTCGCTTGGTAAGTAGACTTCATCTATTTTTTACATATACTTCTCTCTGTTCAGAATGACACCTTGCTTTCTATTTGCTAGAAACACCTCAATCCAGAAACAAAGTTGGTCTGATATTCCATATGCTCACACTTTATCTACCTTGGATCCTGTATCTACTGCTCTCTGGATTTCGTAGATGAATAGCACGAGTTGTGTTTCACATGATCGTTGCTTTTGGAAACATAAAATGTGTTCCAAAACCTTGCAACTAACTTATCCTTCTTGTAAATGAAACTGACCTGTGCCTTTTTCCAATCCTTAGCTATGCTTTACTCCTCTAGAAACCTTCAGTACACTGCTGCTAGAAGAGGGGCAAGTTCCTCTGCATACTGCATGTGACTAGTGTGATAGGACTAATACCAATGCCTATTAATATAATAGTATTTCAAGTCACTGAAATATTCAATGTCTCAAATTTAGATAGATTTAAACTAATAAAAATTACTTATCTTTATAGTATGATCTTTGGATGGGGTATAATCTGCTCACAGCAAACTTTCACCTGGGGTGTTGCTTTAGGGAACAATATCCAAATAAATAATTGAGTATCAAGTTTGCTGAACTCTAATTCCTCGCAGATAGCATTTTCACACATACCATAACTCGTAACTTTTCAAACACTTTCCAAAGAAGCTCAATAACAGCAAAACTGAACTGAATTGACTGACTGCACCCCCTTGGTACTCCATGGTACCTGTATATATAGCTACAGTAACAATTGCCATATTAGAGTCACTGTTTACAAAAATCACAGAATTAAAAGTTACAAACTCAAATAATCATACCTACATCAAATTTTACTACATACATTGATGAGATATTATACGAGGCGCATCCAGAAAGTAAGTTCCGTTTGGTAATAAAATGAAATTGTACAAAGATATAAAGATTTTGAACAATAAAAATTACTTCTAATTTTTATTACACAAAATTCTACAACTCTTAAACTACTTTTCCACATAACTGCCGAAATTTTGCAGGCATTTGTAATAGCGTGGTCCTAGGTTTTGTTTCCCTTCTTCATAGAAATCTGCCGCCAGTTGTTTTGGTAAGAATTTCATGCATCAGTGATCGTGAAATTTGGGGGAAGTCCATAGCAAGAGCACTAATTGTAAACCTAAAGTTTTCCTGGATCTTGTCATCAATCGCGTGAACCAATTCTTCTGTAACCAAAGGTGGACACCCACTTCGTTCTCCATCATGCACATCACTATGCCCGCCATTGAACTGTCAGACCCATCTTCTCACCATCGAATCACTCATTGCATTTGGTCCATAAACATCGCAAATTTGCCGATAAATTTCACTTGGTTTCACTTTCCTTGCATTCAGAAACCGAATCACTGACCTGCTTTCACAGGCGGTGGGATTTTCAATCAACGCCGACATTTCAAATGAGAACAACAAAGCGTACGTAACTGACAGCGATCTCCAAATGGCACACGTTCTTCTCCTTGATACACATCATCTACAGCGCATGTGTGGAACTGCAATCACAGCGCTGCAGCGGAGATAAATTGAAACGGAACTTACTTTCTGAACGAGCCTCATATTCAATAGTATCTTTCCTACATGATTAACAAACATGTAAAATGACATGATGAACTGACAATAAGAATAACATTCCTTTAATTAATTAAATAATTACATAAGTTATTTCTAATGTTGCTAACATTAGTGTGAAGTCTATTTACAAGGATCAATGATAACAGAATGTCCATATGAAATAATCTACAGGAATTTACATAATTACATAAAGTCTCATGCTATTTGTATTTTGATATTAACCAATTTATTCACTTATCTAAATTTAATTAATTAATGACCTAACAAGTTTCTTTGTAAATGTCTCTCATCATATCCTACCAATATTTTCTCTATTCACTTAGCTATTTACAATTATTTAATATGGAAACATGTTGAACTTTCTAGAAAGATATTCTTTATTTTGATAATTATCATCCAATGTCTTTTCTGATCATTCAGACTGGCGTAATATTTATATCAGACATTTATTAAATGAAATTTTGTCGACTTATTCATGAGCTCATCATGAGTCAATAATTATCCCAAATAATTGATATGCAATCTATTACACAGTTTGGTGTTCTACACATTGTCCTTTAGTCATAATCTGTCCTGTCCTACTTCACCATGTCTGTGTGGACTGAAGATTCCCAAATATACATCATGTGTTGTATGTGTGTCTTTTGTAAGTGCCTGTCACACCTCATCGTCACAACTTTGTGGTAAATTAATATTAATGCTACTTTAGACTTTTCAGTAACTGCACCTGCTAGTGATTTGCAATAGTTACACATTTTTATTTATTTGTGCTGCCAATTTGTTAACAATACTTTATTCAGAAATTAACCTTTTTTATAAACTATAAAATGAAAATTTATGGTATTATTTATACAGCCTCATTACTGATGTTGACATCAATTTACTATGACAAATCTATATGAGATTTTTCTTAAGCACATTATCATTGATTTTTATGTCAAATGTATTTTCTTGATTATAACTTAATGCTATTGAATTCATGTGACACATTTTTGTATATACATATTACAAGTTTAATGTTGGTTTTTAAGGACAATAATTTGAAATTTCACTGTTCAACAATATTTATGCAATTATTCTGCCAATTAGAGCAAAATTTCACAAGCTAAAATTATACTATTTTTCACTAAGTTGTTGCATAAAAATCTGTTCATTTTTTGTTTAAAATATCTATTATTCTCAGTACTTGAGGTGTAATTAGCACAAACAAATTCATGATCAAGAAAGACCAAGGCAGCCAGGTATCTATGTTTCCCTTTCATTTTATGCCTCTTTTTTAAAAATGGAATACAATATTATTTGGAAATATTTTATACAAGAGCTAGTATCACATAGTTCTGTATGGCTAGATACAATCTCTGGAGGGGCTAGCCCATTTACACCATAATATCCCCATTAGGATTCACCCCTATAGTGGGAGTCTTTTACTGACGCCACTTTGGTGACTTGCATGGCAGTGATGATGAGAAAATTCCCAACAGCCAGTCCCCTGCCAGGAAATGAACCCAGCCTCTTATGTGGCAGTCAGCAGTGCTTCCACTGAGATCTGAATGTGGACCTAATGGTGATGACCAGGTGTCATACAGTCTCTAAATTTGACGAAATGTGAAATAGCACTTCAGAGGTGTGTTTAGGAATAATGTCAACTAGACCCAATGACACGGAAGATCTATAAAATCTGATTCCTTGAAACATATTATTTTTTTTAATTTAATAAAAACAACCTGATTTAATTTACCAGTGCAATAGAAGTTTCATTAAGTTACAAGTTTAACATCTTAAACAAGAATCCAAAATCAAGTAAAAGAGTCTTTCAGTTTTAACTGGGTGCCTTATCCTGATGATATTTATGTTACAATGGCCCTTCCAAATCTATTCAACATAATAGATTCCTGTCTACAATGGAATTTTGCTGATTCAATAGGAACATTGCATAACTCTCACTAAGAAGGTACAACTACAGCTGTTACAGGTACACATCACATATATAAGTATGGTTCAGTAGTGCGGTTAATTAATTCAGCAGGCATAGACCTTCTTGGACCAACATTGTCAACTGCAACTGCAACCTAGACTTTAACCACTGCGCCACCTTAAAATGAATTATCTAAACAATGCATACACAAAATATTGGGGAAAATATGTCTTTTGTATGTGCCTGTTGCAGCTCGTTGCCACGTCTTTGTGGTGAGTTGTAAACTGTCCTTACTATATTGTTAGTGTGGTATCTATCAAATGTTTCAAAGAGCTTGAAAACACGTCAATTTCATTACAAATATTGTTTGAATAGGTTTAGGTTTGCAAAACTTTTATAACAGTTTTAATTGATTTAGAGGTTGGTTTTCTACTCCATTTTGATAATTTGGAAATTGTTTTTTTGTATAAAAATTCAGACTTTCTTCCTCACTCCCACTTTCATCTTCCAGTTGGTTGCTAGAATGAACATCATCAATCAGAGCACTATTACTTTCAGCTAACTCTACAAGATTTGAAACTTCCTGACAGATTTAAATTGTGTGACGGAACCAGGACTTGAACCTGGAACCTTTCCCTTCCGCGGGCATAGATTTATTCCTAGTCTAACTGATTCCACAGTTCTTGAAAGCATGCAGATATGTCCTCAAGCTTTATAAAATCTTTCAACCTAGACACAGTCAGATAAACACTAATTGTTGTCTAATGACTATTACAATGTGAAAAGCATACAAAAAATTACTCATAATAAATGCTGTCACAAAAATATTCTTTTACAAGCTTACATAAAGCAAAAATGGAACACACTTTTGAAAATTGTCAGAAGAAACTACTATAACAGAAGCAGATGCTCAGGGAAACAGAGTAACCCACTGAAGTTCTCCTTGAGAAAATAGCAATACTGAAGGCTCTGAGAGGAAGCGGGATGGGGAGAGGTGGGGGGAGATGGATTAAAAAAAAAAAAAACTAGAGCTGAAACACTGCACTTGTCTGCACTATACTGCATCATCACAAACATTCAAAATTGGGGTACTCTGTACCCCAGCGTGTCCACTCAGAGGCCTTTGTCGGTCAAAGAGGGACACACACACACACACACACAGACTGCCACCTCCAGCCTCTGTGGCCAGTCTGCTGGGGACTCGGCATGGCCAAGGTAAGAGTAAGCAGTGATACGGATGAGGGAGAGGTAAGCAGGAGAGGAGAGGAAATATGCCAGTGTTGTCTGATGGACAGGGTGGAAGGATGGGACTGAAATGTGTGGTGGGATGAGAGAAGTATTTAAGGATAGAGAGTGAGCAGGGCAGGGAATGATGATGGAGGCAGGAACTAGTGAAGGTTTAGGTCTGGAGAATTGCAGAATATATTGTTCCCACCTGAGCAATTCAGAAAATCTGATGTTTATGGGGAGGACCCATATGGCACAGGCTGTGTAGCAGTCATTGAAGTGAGTCACATTATGCAGCACTGCATGCTCTGCAACAGGATGGTCTAGCTGTCTCATAGCCACATTTTGGCAATGGCCATACATCCAGACAGACAGCTTGGTGCTGGTCATGCCCACTTAGAAAGCTGCACAGTGGTTGCAGCTGAGTGTATAAGATAACATTACTGCTTTCACAGATTGCCCTGCCCTTTATGGAATAGGAAATGCCTGTGACAGAACTGGAGTAGATGGTCGTGGGATGGTGAATAGGACAGGTTTTGCGTCTAAGTCTATTGCAGGGATATGAGCCATGGGGCTAGGAATTGGGAGCAGGGACAGAAAAGGATATTATGTAGGTTTGGTAGACAGCAGAATACAACTGAAGGGGCAGGTGGGGGGGGGGATGGAGCAGGAAGGATATTGGGTAGGGTATTCCTCATATCGGACAGGATGAAAGGTAGATGAAACCCTGATGGAGAAAGTGGTTTAACAGCTCCAGTCCTGGATGGTACTGAGTAACAAGAAGGGGTGCTCCTTTGTGGCTGAATATTGGATGTGGGGGAGCTGGTTGTGACTTGACAGACAGGGCCTATGGTATCTGTTTCTGGACAAGGTTTGAAGATTAAGTGTGGTCAGTGAGGCATTTGGCATATTTGGAGAGGGACTGCTTGTCACTGAAGATGCAACAACCACAGGTGGCTAGACTGTATGGAAGGTACTTTTTGGTGTGGAGTGGGTGGAAGATGTCAAAATGGAGGTATTGTTGTTGGTTAGCAGGTTTGATGTGAGCAGAGGAGTAGGTCAGTGTTGAGGAAGGTCAGTGTCAGGGAGGTCAGTGTTGAGGAAGGTCAGTGTTGAGGAAGGTGCCTCGTTTGGCTGAGTAGGAACAGGTGAAGCAAATGGAGGAGAAAGAGTTGAGGTAATGTAGATAGATAGTGTACTATCACCTTCAGTCCAGATTAAGAAGATATTATCAATGAATCTGAACAGAATATGGATAGTCAGGAAAGATTCCTCTAGGTGGCCCATGAACAGGTTGGCATAGGAAGGTGCCATACAGGAGCCCATGGCTGTGTCACAAATTTGTTTGTACATGAAGCCTTCAAAGGATAAGTAATTGTGGATAAGGATGTAGTATGTAGTTGGTCAAGGTATGTTTCTGATACATCTTATAATTAGTACTATAATATATCTAGTTAGGTCATATACTATTAAATATTATGCTGTGGAAAAATCTAGTGGAATATACAAATGTGATTTTTTTTCTCCTTTGCAAGGCATGATCAGTGGTTAGAGTTAAATCCAATGAAGGTTTATGGAGATGTTTCAGTGGAGAATTATAGCTTCCTTGCCTTTGAACATGTCTGAAAGAGCAGATGACATTTCAACTGGTGAAAAAGCAAAGCAAGTTGACATTTGAAATACATGAGGCACGCACCTAGCATGTTGTACCAAACTGCTATCGTCATCACTCCCTAGACTTACAAACTACTGTAACTATCGTAAGGACAACACACACGCCCAAGAGAGGACTCAAACATCTGATGAGGAGCAACAGCATGCTTCGCAGCAAGAACCTTAGAATGCTCGGTCACTCCACCATGGCTCTAAGACTCAAGCATCACTCTTCATGTAGTTGAAATATCAACTTCACTTCACTTTTGCTCCAGGTGTAATTAACTTATTGCAATGCAACAACAATCTTTTTGAGATTTTTCATGCTATTGATTGCATTAGAAATAATATAGGTTATTTTTTTAATTGATAAGTTTTTGTTGATATTAATAATTGTTTACATTTTAGACTGCCTTGGAAAACTTTATTTCATGTTTATGATCCTGATAGTCATTTTTCAGTATCTGTTGGTTTTCCAGATATGTTGTCAGTGGAACACCCATTATATTTTAATATGTCAGACTAATACATCTACTTCTGAAGTAACTCATTAATTTCTAATTATGTTTGAATCTATAACTGGATGAATGTTGACATAACTTCTCAGAGGAACATAAAGATCACTTATGAAATAACTGTTAATTACAACTGACGACCTCGCCCTTCTTGCAAACAACATTCAAGAAACCAAACAACAAATACGATCATTACAGAAAATAGCCCATTGTACTGGCCTTAAAATATCCTTTGAAAAAACTGAAATAATGGTAACAGAACTGCCACTGGCAAACAAAATTAGAATTGGAGTACATAACATAAAAATTGTTGAAAAGTTTAAATACTTGGGAGAAATAATAACCCATAACTTGAACGAGAAACCATCATGGCAGAGTAGAATAAATAAACTTATTAAAATGCATCATGTTTACCAAGAACACATATAATAAAAAATGCCTCTCAATAGCCACAAAACTGAAACACTACAAAACAGTCACACAGCCACAAATAACATATGCTAGCGAAACTATATTTTAAACAACCAACACTGTAGCAATAGACAGGCTACTCAAAATAGAAAGGAGGATAGTCAGAACTTGCATAAATAAGAAATACCAGAAAGACGTGATTTGGAGAATAGCTTCAAATGAAACTGTTTATAAAGAAGTAGAACCAGTGACAAGTATAATGAAAAAGAAACAGATCTCTTTCCTAGGACATTTGATGAGAATACCAGAAAATAGAATCAACAGGAAGATAATTGAAAAGTTATGGAACAGCAAGAGCAACATAAGATGGATCACAGAAATCAAGGAAGACATGATGAAACTACAGATAACGATGGAATATTTGAAAAACAAGACAGACACACTCAAGATACTTCAGTACAAACACGTCACACTACCAATAAAAATTAACAAACAGGGAAGGGTGATTTCGGATGAGGAGAGAAGGGCAAGATCTGAAAGAATGAAAAAGTTTTGGGCCAACAAAAAAATAAATAAAAATAAAAAATAACAGAAGAACCTAATTCATAATATTTATATTGGCCATAAAAGTAATAAATAAATAACAACTGTATTATTAAATTGTCATGTTTATTTTCCAGAAAAATCTTTGATCATTTTAAAGTTTACATAATCAACACACTAATACAAAAAAAAACTGTGTTCCCTGTTCCAGTGGTGTACAACTCACTGATGCTCGGTGAGATGGTTGTCCTCAGCATATGGGCGCGCTCACTCTACAAGAAGCCACTCCCGGACATGGGTCTACCAGCACAGCGCCCGATGGAAGTGTGTGTGCTAAGCAACGTTTATCCCCATGTGCTTTCCTCTCTCAACAACAACAACACAATAACCTGCAATAACAACAATACAAATGCTGTCAATAACAACAGAAATGGCAGCCACAACAATGAAGGGTTTGAAGATGATTCTGGGAAGAGCTGATTGGCACCTGCCAAACTTTGAGATTATGTGACTCAGTCCATTACAGACAATAACGGGTGACTGATACCCTTGTGAACACATTTTTTATGGTGCTAAGCCTCTGGGCTTTAAATTAGAATGTGACAATGAAGTGAGATTGAAGCTGCAACAGTGACTTTTGCAGTGGTGGACAAATGAAGGAAAGGCTGCCAATTTACTGCTTGTCATTGCCAGCTGTCTACATTTTTATTAGTACATTTAGTTGGTATTAGTGATGTGTTGACAAGAGATGTCAACAGCAAGAACTCTCTAAAGTACTAGTAGTTCATATTTTGTACAATGGACTTGCACTAAATGCTAAACACAGCCCTTGCAATTGTACCTCAAACATCCTTTTGAAGTGCCTAAACAAAAGGACTGCATGTCTTACATGCTTTCTCATGCAAGAGTCATTGGTGTCATAGGGCAGTTTATTGAAGACTGCACTTTCACAGCACCAATGCAATATAGTCTGGAATTTCTTTAAAAACATAGCAGTGATGTGCACTGTTCATTATCATTATATTACATTGCATACTGTCCAAAACACACAGCAAAAATTGCCACTACTTGTAGTGGAAAAGAAGTAGCAGAATATTAATTCAAAATAAGCTAAGATACATGTATCAACAATATCAATGCATTCCATGTAATAAAATCTCATTTTGAAAAAGTAAATGTCCAATCACATGCCTTTAATATTTGAAATATGATACATGAAAAATTAGTGGTGTGTATTACACAATCAAATCAATGTCTTTAGTGGAATACGGATATTGTGTAGAAATTAGTTTCAAAACAGAGAAAAAAAAAGTATTTCAGACATGAAACAAAGGCTATGGCTATGATATTTCTCCATGATATCCTTTATTACAGAAGTGTAGTCCAGCAAAGTAAACAGGAGATCTACTACTTCACAGTAGAGAAGATCTACCAGAATTAAATCTGTAAAGGAAGGTCATGAATTGTATCTAGATAAACTAGTCAGTATTTTCCATTGAATTTAATGTTCTGGTTATGAGTCCTGTGTGTTGGGTCTGCCAGGAAATTCCACAATAGCATAAACTTGACTGTATGGTGGAAGTCAGATCAGTTAAAATCTTCCCTTACTTACCATTTCATTTACTGCCTACCATCTGACAGTTATAAACTAACACATCTAAAACTGCTTGAGAACATTGCTCTAGAATAGCAACACTTCATTTGCCCCTTATAGTCACATTTCCATTACCATTCTGCATTTTGTATCCTCTGTACTGCGACCATCAAGTTATTTTACTGCCAAAGTAACAAAACTCATTTACCACCTTTATTGATTCGTTACCTATTTTAATTCCTTCAGTATTGCCTCATTTTCTAAGACTGCATTTCATTAACCTTGTTTTGCTCCTTTGAACACCCTGTCCATTTCGTTCAATTGCTCCTCCAGGTCCAGATCATCAGCAAAATTCAATGTTTTTAATTCTTCACCCTGAACTTTAGTTCCTTCTCCAAATTTCTCCTGGCTTTCCTTTATAGGTTGATCAATGTACAAATTGAATAACATTGGAGAAAGGCTATAAACCTGTCTTACACCCTTCCCAAACCCTGCAACCATTTCATGCCCTTCAATTCTGATAACCGCTGTCTGTTTTTTTGCAAGTTGTAAATAATCTTCTGTTCCCTATATTTTACTCCCATTGATTTCATAATATGAAAGAGTGTATTCCAATCAACATTATCAAAAGATTTTTCCAAATCTACAAAAGCTAGAAATGTAGGTTTGCCTTTTCTTAAACTATCTTCTAAGATAAGCCGTAAAGTGAGGATTGCCTCCCGTGTTCCTACATTTCTAGTGAATCCAAACTGATCTTCTACCAGCTTTTCCATCCTTCTGTAAATAATTCATTTTAAATTTTTGCAACCCTGATTGTTCTGTAATTTTCACACCTGTCTACACCGGCTATCTTTGGAATGGGGATTATTACATTTTTCTTAAAGTCTAAGGGTATTTCCCCAGTCTCGTGCATCTTATGCACCAGTTGAAATAGTTTTGTCATGGCTGGCTCTCCCAGAGACTTCAGTAGTTCTGAAGGAATGTTGTCCACTCCGGGGGCCTTGTTTCGACTTAGATCTTTCAGTGCTCTGTCAAATTCTTCTCTCAGTATAGTGTCTTCTATTTCATCTTCATTACATCCTCTTCCCTTCCTACAATATTGTCTCTAAGTTCGTTTTCTTTGTAGAGCCCCTCTACATATTTTTTTCTGTCTTTCAGCTTTCCCTTTCATGTTGATAACTGCTTTTCTTGTCTCCAAATGTTTCTTTCATTTTCTTGTAGGGAGTATCTATTTTTACCCTATTTATACATTTTCTAAAGACTTGCATTTGCCTTCTAGCCTCTTCTACTTAGCTATTTTACACTTCCTATCGATCTCATTTCTTAGTCGTCTGTACTCCATTTTGCCTGTTTCACGTACTGTATTTTTATATTTTCTCCTTTCAAGAATTAAATTTAGTATTTCCTGTGATATCCATGGATATTTTTGTAGGTCTTGCCTTCCTACCTATTTTGTCCTCTGCTGCCTTCACTATTTCATCTCTCAATGCTACCCATTCCTCCTTTACTGTTTTATTTTCCCCGGTTTCTGTCAATTGTTGCCTAAAGCTCCCTCTGAAATTCTTAAGAACTTCAGGTTTCTTCAGTTTATCCAAGTCCCATCTCCTTATTTTCCTATTATTTTGCAGTTTTACCAGTTTCAGCCTACAGTTCATGACCAATAAGTTATGGTCAGAGTCTATATCTGCCCCTGGGTATGTTTTACAGTTTATCACCTGGTTCCGGAATCTATGTTTTACCATTATAAAATATATCTGATACCTTACGGTGTCTCCTGGTCTCTTCCATGTATACAACCTTGTTTTGTGATTCTTAAACTAGGTGTTTGTCATGATTAAATCATGTTCCGTGCAAAATTCTACCAGACGACTTCCTCTTTTATTCCTTCTGCCCAGTCCATATTCACCTACTATTTTTCCTTCTCTTACTTTTCCCTACTACCGAATTCCAGTCTCCCATCACAATTAAGCTATCCTCTTCCTTACTTTTTTGAATAATTTCTTTTATTTCCTCACACAGTTCTTTGATGCCATCATCATTGTCAGAGCTAGTGGGCATATAAACTTATACTACTGTGGTTGTTGTTGGTTTTGTATCCATCTTGTGATCACTGTGCTGCTCATAGTAGTTGAACCACACTCCTATTTTCTTATTCATTATCAGACCTACTCCTGTAATACCCCCAACAGATTTTGTATTTATAATCCTGTACTCGTCTGACCCAAAATCCTGTTCCTCTTTCCACCGAACTTTACTAATCCCCACTATATCAAACTTAAACCTATCCATTTCCCTTTTTAAATTTTCTAACTTCCCTACCCGATTAAGGGATCTAACATACCACTATCTGATCCGTAGAACGCCAGTGTTGTCTTTCCTGATGATCACATCCTCCTGAGTAGTTTCCAATCGAAGATCCAAATGGGGGGACTATTTTGCCTCCGGAATATTTTACCCAAGAAGTTGCCATCATCATATGTTCATACAGTAGAGCTGCATGTCCGCAGGAAACGTAATGGCTGTAGATTCCCCCTTGCTTTCAGCCGTTCTCAGTAACTGCATGGCAGAGCCAGGTCAGCTGATGTTACAAGGCCAGCTCAGTCAATCATCCAGACTGTTGCCCCTGTAACTACTCAAAAGGCTGCTGCCCCTCTTCAGGAACCACATGTTTGTCTGACCTCTCCACAGATACTCCTCCATTCTGATTGTACCTACGGTATGGCTATTTGTATCATTGAGGCGCACAAGCCACCCCACCTCAGCAATGTCTGTGGTTCATGGGGGTGGTCAAATCTTATTTGTCTTCCATATGATGAATCTTTGTCTGCAACTTGTACTTTCATACATTTATTGTTTTTGTATGTTATTTTTATCACAAGCTTGGATGCATGAATTGTGAATCTGATTGTGCAATCATTCACAAATTTATCTGTTCTTGCTATTTTTTGTGATAGCGTCTACAGTTCTTCAAAGAAGTTTTGAGAGTAATCCCGATCATTTATGGCTGACCTTCATCAATAATTTCATCAACTCTGAAGTAAGATTAATACAATTATTCTCCAGTGTGGCACAGGGAGTGCAGGTCTGTGTCCTGTTTTGTTCTGGTTCAATTCTGGTGTCACATTCAAATGGCTATTATGTCAGATGAAGCTTAAACTGGCCTTGGTTTCATCAAACCATCTGCATAATCTACCATCTGAAATTGTAAATAAATAATACTGCAACTGGATGATCAAAAGTCATGCAAAGGAAGTTCTCGAAGTTTGGGACACTGGTTGTTACCTCAATCACATGCTATTTTCCTACTAACAACTGTCAGATCTCTGCTCATCATTATTTAAATAGCAAGCCACTGCATATTACTTCTAAATCATTCATTTGCACATTCCTCATATCATTATTACCCAAAATTCTCAATCTTATTTATGATGACTCATCACCAGAGTTCATCATAGCAAGTAAATAATTAGCAGTAAAGAAGCTCTACTGAACAAATATTAAATGAAAGAGACATTTCCATGTAAAAGTCTTAGTGTCTGATATATTGTTACCATTCACAGAACCAGTACAGATGGTCTGATTTCAAACCTGAGAGTCCAGCATGGTGAAGCCTTAATTATTTGTCTCTGCATACAGAAATGTCAACTTTTATGAAAAATTATAACTATTTTCAAACTTATTCCTTTTAAGATTAGATGTACTTTTCATTCTGGTAGATCTGAATTGAGGAAATCCTCTTGGAAGTAGAAAATGTGACAACAAAATACACAGTATATACTTATAAAAAGAAAGCATATGTGTTAATGTACATTTCACAGATCCCAAATGTAATTGCCCTTGTGGATGTGGAATTGGTCAGGAAAAACAATTATCTTAAGAATATTTACATTTTATAGGACATAAAACTTATTACTACATACTAATATACTAGTGCATATTACAATTCTTGCCTTTTTTAACAGCACTGTTTTACAATGACCACATTCATGCACAAAACTTGTACTAAAGTCAAACTGAACACAATATTCATATTTGTGAATATTATATACAATAACTTACAGCAACCACTTCTGGTAAGAAATTCATCAATGGAGTATAAGGAGTTGGCCATCAAAAAATCCTTTAGACTCTTTTTCAAACTGTACTTTATTGTGACTTAAATTTTTATGGCTGCTGGCATGTTGTTGAAAATGTGTACTGCTGAATATTGGACACCTTTCTGAGCCAAAGTAAGTACTTTCAATCTTTATGCAAGTATTCTAGTATTGATCCCATGGACTGAGCTATTGGTTTGAAAAAAAGATATATTCTTAACAACAGATTTCATTAGAGAATAAATGTATTGGGAAGCAGTAGTATGTATCCCCAGTTCCTTAAATAGCCCTCTACATGAGGTTCTTGAGTTGACACCACGAATGATCTGTAACGCACATTTTTGTGCTCTGAAAACTTTTGCTTGGCCTGATGAGTTGCCCCAGAAAATAATCCCATACAACATTATGGAGTGAAAGTATGCATAATATGCCAGTTTTTTTTAAAAAATCTTCTATATCTGACAACATTTGCATAGCAAACAGGGACTTGTTTTGGCACTTCAGCAGTTCTGTGGTATGCGCCTCCCATTTAAATTTATTATCCAGCTGTAATCCTAAGACTTTGACACTTTCAACTTCTATTTCCTTGTTGTCATGCTCTAGGCATATACTGGTAGGAAACCTTTTACGAGTGCTAAACTGCATATAGTGTGTTTTTTCAAGGTTTAATGAGAGAGAATTGGCTAAGAACCATTTATTAATGTCCATGAAAATTTCATTAGTCGATCTTTCTAAGGCCTATATTTGATTTACTATTTATTGCAATATTGTGTCATCTTCAAAGAAAGTGTACTTGGCATCCAATAATGTTGTTGATGAAAGATCATTGATATATAAAAGAAAAAGCAGGAGGCCTAAGATATATTAGTTCCCAGTTTGATGAGGCCTAATAGTTCAGTACACCTCTCTTTCCTATTTGTTTCCTATTAGAGATATACGATTTGAACCATTCTGCAGCATTTCCAATTACACCACAATATTCTAATTCGCTCAAAAGTATATTGTGATTTACAGAGTCAAATACCTTTGAAAGGTCACAAAATATAACAGTGGCATGTAATTTGTTGTCTTATGGATTAAGTACATTCTCACTGTATAGATAGCCTTCTCAATATCAGAACCCTTTAGAAACCTGAATTGTGACATGGATAATAGTTTATTAGTGGTTAAAAGTGAAATTGGATGGAAATTTGATGGAATTTCTTTATCTTCTTTCTTATGTAATGGCTTATCTTCAGCATATTTCAACCATTCAGGAAATAAAAGACTGGTTACACAAGATACTTAAAATATCACTAAGCTCAGAAGCACACTTTTAATTAAATTTGTTGATATATTATCAAAGCCATTAGAATTTTTTTTTTATTTTAAGGATTTTATAGTAGACATTACTTCTACTGGTGCTGTGACTGTCATATTACTGCAGTTATTTGTAGTTACAAGTGTGAGATATTCCATTGCAGCAGTACTGACCCTGATAATCCCAAATTTTCAGTAATAGTTAAGAAATGCTTGTTGAAAATTGCAGCAACAGTGCACACGTCTGTTATGCGAGTGTCATCTACTCTTAATTCTATGTTCTCCTCTTCGTATCAGTTCTACCAATTTCCTCCTTTACTATATCCCATATTGTCTTCATTTTGTTGTTTGATGACATGTTTGTTGTAGTCTGCAAAGTAATAAATAGCATATTGATGTCTTACAATTATCATCTTAAATAATGATACAAGACATTATGTAAAATCAGAAACAAAATTTCAACTATCTTCTGTATAAATGATGGAATCGTGGATAACACTCTACATCTACATACATACTCTGCAATCGACCGTAAGGTGCGTGGCAGAGGGTACACTGTACCACTACTAGGCATTTCCTTTCCTATTCCACTCCCAAATAGAACAAGGAAAAAAGAATGCCTATATGCCTCCGTACGAGCCCTAATTTCTCTTATTTTGTCTTTGTGATCACTACGTGAAATGTAAGTAGAACGACAGCAAGATTGTGCTACACTCAGCTTCAAATTCCGGCCCTCTAAATTTCCTCAACAGAATTTCACAGAAAGAACGTCGTCTATCCTCCAACGTTCCCGAGTTGAGTTGCCGGAGCATTTCCGTGACACTCGTGCATTGGTCGAACCTACCAGTAATAAACCTAGCTGCTCACCTCTGAACTGCTTCTAGGTCTTCCTTTAAACTGATTTGCTGTGGGTCACAAACACTTGAGCAATACTCAAGACGTGGTCGTACAAGCGTTTTATACATGGTCTCCTTTACAGGTGAAGTACTTGTTCCCAAAAATCTCCCAATAAACCGAAGTCGGATGGCCCCCTTACTCACAACTGTCCTTACATGTTCGTTCCATTTCATATCGCTCTGCAATGTTACACCTAGATATTTGAATGACGCGATAGCATCAAGAAGTTCACTACTAATTCTGTATTTGCACATTATGGGATTGTTTCTCCTACTCATGCACATCACCTTACATTTTTCTACATTGAGAACCAGCTGCCATTCTTCGCACCAACTAGAAATTGTGTCTAAGTCATCCTGTACGCTACTACAGTAAGTTAAAGATGACACCCTCCCATACACCACAGCATCATCAGCAAAAAGCTGCAAATTACAACTTACTCTGTCAATCAGATCATTTATATAGATAGAAAATAATAGCGGTCCTATCACTCTTCCCTGGGTCACGCATGACGATACTCTCGTCTCTGATGAACACTCGCCGTCGAGAACAACATACTGTGTTCTATTACTTAGGAAGTCTTCCAGCCAGTCACAAATCTGTGAACCTATTCCACAAGCTCCTGTCTTCATTAGCAGTCTGCAGTGTGGCACTGCATCGAATGCCTTTTTGAAGTCGAGAGAAACACAATCCGCCTGTTGCCCTTCATCCATGGCTCGCTAGGTATCCTGTGAGAAAAGCTGTGTTTCACATGAATGATGTCTCATAAAACCGTGCTGATTCATGGAAAGAAGCTTTTCCAATTTCAAAGAAATTTACTATATTCAAACGTAGAATATGCTCAAAAATTCTACATGAAACTGATGCCAAGGATATTGGCCTGTAATTGTGTGGGTCAGTTCTCTTTCCTTTCTTATAAATGGGAATCACCTGCACTTTTTTCCAATCTCTAGGAACTTTGTGCTGAATTAAAGATTCGCGACAAATGCAAGCTAAGTAAGGGGCCAATGCCGCACAATACTCTTTGTAAAACCGAACTGGTATTCCATCCGGACCAGTGGACTTTTTTGTATTTAGCTCTCTCAGCTGCTTCTCTACACTGGAAATACCTATTAGTATGTCCTCCATTTTGGAATTAGTACGTTGATCAAATGATGGTACATTTGTGTGGTCCTCCTGCATGAAAGATTTCTTTAAGGTTAAATTTAGAACTTCAGCTATCCGTTTGCTTTCTTCTATTACTGCTCCGGAATGATCAACGAGTGACCTGGACAGTGGGCTTTGACCCACCTTTACACCATGCATTTATTTGCTCTCCCACCCCCTTCCCTGTACTGCATTTCAAATACTCACCAATTAGAAATTTTACAATTTGTCATGCTTATGCATGTTGCAATGGTGGTCATATGTGCTTGAGTTATCTTTAAGTAATTGTGTAAAAAAAAAATTACACTAAACACAACACAAACATCCATACCTGAGGGAGGACTCCAACCTCTGATGGGGAATGGCCTCATGCATTGGAGTACAGTGCCTCAATGCGCTCAACCACTCCATCGCCGCTAAGCAATTGTGCGACTGTATGTGTATGTTTCCCCATGAAGGCCATGGCTGAAAATTTAAAGTTGTGTAAATGTGATAGGCATGTAATATAGACAGTCAGTATCTCAGCAGTCATCTTTACAGTGAGTCCTTATCTATCCTCTAATATTGACATTTGCAGTATTTAGGAAAGCCAACTAAAGTGGTATTGGACATTCGAATGAACCTATATAGCTCAATTACAGACAGGGATGCAATTGCCAAAAGGCAAAAAGAAAAGGCAACACTGCAGTTGACCTATACAGCTCAATTGCAGATGAGTATACCAACTAAAGCTGTATACTTATTTAAATTATGTAGTGAGAATCTGAAACGATCTTTTTAAGATGGAAAAAAATAAAGGATGTTTCACCATGATATAGTAGCGTCACACATGAATTTAAAGTAATCCGTGTGTATCAACAAATCCCAATGAATTATTAAAACTATAAGATGTTGAATTAAGTATAGCAGAATTATTTTATTTTATTTATTTATTTTCCCTTTACACGAGAGAGTAGCATGATGCATTTTAGATAAATAATGAACAATATAGGGCCATTTCTACAAGAGAAATTCTTATGAAAATGTCAAGAACCCAAGTAAAAATAATATGACACTCAGAAAAATTTTACGACACTTCTTGCTGGGCTCCATAGCTTATGTTGACAATGGATGAACAATGAAATGTAGATTTGCGTTAATATTTTTCATGGCCTACAGAGTGTTATTGCTGCTCATTTTATTTGCAGCAAAATTAATACCGTACCTGCTCTATGATTGACAGATTGTTGTATGTACTCTTATCCATTCAGAAAAAAATAATTTTCGTTTTAACTAAAGTTGTCAAAAAAAAAAGCCACCTAAAATAACCAGAAAAAAACTTATTGAAATAAAAGGTCTCATCCATTAAGCCAAAGTTGGCCATCACACACAAAGTCATAATTCAGGATGGGGATACCACCTGTCAGCTATATGAAGAAAGTAAATAAATAATAAATTTACAAAGATGTTATTTACTTATATTCGAAACACCCGTGTAGCAATGATATCATACAACACGACTACGCTACGGGTCAAAGCCGACGAGTGGTATATCCTACTCAAATTGAACCATTTTCCCAAGTTATACATTCTTCTACAGTTCTGCATTTGTTCTCTAGTCACTCCTGTCTAGCCAGTCTGTGCTTCCTGTCAGTCTCATTTTTCAGACATTTATACTCCCTGCTTCACATGCTGAACTTTTATATTTTTTATACAACACAACCAATACTTCACAATATTTGAAATAACTTTCCACAATCATGTAGTTTGTGAAACTTTAGGGGTTTATTTTGACCCATGTAACTACTACATAATTTAAGTTTTCTCGGCTCAACAAATCTAAGTATACTGCTAACAGATAACTGTTGACTATTACCTCCACTCTCACATAAAACAATTGAACAATAAAAATCTCATGGAAATTTTAAAGTGCAACTGGGTCTTCTTTGGAAGTTGAATGGTTTTCTCTGAGGCTAAGGCACACTTACAGTAGCTGCTCGGCCATCAGGATCCTGTAAAACAGAATTTCTTGGGTAACATTTGACCTACAAATTTTAAATCAACCCAAAAGTAAACTATTTGGTTATCTTGGGTCAGATCTGAGACTATAGTGTAACTTCTTCCACACCACAAGCTCACACCCAGGTGAATTCCAACTTGATCATGTGATAATCAAATTGAAAATCCATAAAGAAATACAAAATGTTAAAGTACTCAGAGAAGCCAGCCTAGATTCTTATCACTATCATTCTAAAATAAAACTCTAAGTCATTCCCAAAGGAACAAAATCAAACCAACATGGCTAACAGCAAAAAATATTATCTGGAGAAAGTAATAAACACCAATGAGCTTTCTTTTGTAACTGAAGGCATGCAAAACCAAAACTGGGATCAAATAAAAGAAAGACTAATAACTAAAGATGGACAAATAGTTGCCACAAACAAGATATGTATGGTGGACAGAAGAATGTCACAAACTCTTTAAACCAAGAAGAAAAGTCACAGAAAAATGAACATAATGGGCAAAAAATCCTAAACATAAGAAAATTAGTGACCCAAAATATCAAAAGATTAAAAATAGCCCAAGAATACCAACTCACATTCAGATCAAGAGAGACATCAAGCAAAAATAACACAAAAAAAACCTTCAAAAATATAACCAAATACATCCCATTGACCCTATAACTAAAAGACAAAAAATGTAATTACCGCCCACAAAAAAAAAAAAAAAAAAAAAAAAAAAAAAAAAAAAAAAAAAAAAAAAAAAAAAAAAAAAAAAAAAAAAAGAAATTGGCAGAGTATTTCAGGAACCTTCTCAACTGCAAAGAACCCATAGATAAAAATTGACTCTGTTCCCTATACAAGAACTAATCCAAACTCTGGATCATCCACCATTGAGGAACTAAGTGCAGTCATTTTATATCTCAAAAAAGAAACCCAAATCATGGCTTAGCTTACGAACAATACCATTGTCTCTCTCCAAAACATCTTTGAAGAAACTTCCTGGCAGATTAAAATTGTGTGCCAGAATTTTAATCTGCTAAGAAGTTTCATATCAGCACACAATCTGCTGCAGAGTGAAAGTTTCATTCTGGTATCTCTGAAGAAATATGGATAAATGAATGAAAGACAACCCACTCCATAAGAAAGGGTGTAAAACAGATCCTAAGACTACAGCGAAATCTCTCTCTTAGATTTAACTTACTTGGAGAATACCAAGTGGGTTTCAGAAAGGGAGCTCCTAATCAGAACAAATTCTGAAACTCAAAAACATAATGGCCTACCGAAGATTACGAGAAAAAAATATCACTTAAATATATTTTTAAAAGGCAGATGACTCAATGGATCGGGAACCCCTCTTATCCAAAATGAGATAATTACAGCTAGACTACAAACTTAATTGGTGAAAAACCCTTACTGACACATAGCCTACTACACAGTCAAATTTACGGGAGAACTCTCCAACCCTTTTGAAAAAAAAAAAAAAAAAAAAAAAAAAAAAAAAAAAAAAAAAAAAAAAACGATGTAATCAAAATAAATTGCTTAGCTTTTACAGATGATACAAACCTATTATTTGTGACCTGAGAAGAAGCCAAAGACCAGACACATGAACTATTAAAATAAGCAGAAAAAATAGTTATCAAAATCTCCTACGAGAATATTGAGATATGTCAAATATGAAAAACCCAACATCTTCATGTGGGAAAACAAAAAACAGAGATATCAAGGAATTTAAATATTTTGGCAAATGGATCATCTGATATACTCTCCAGAAAAATATTATGGAATTTAGAAGTATTAAAGTTGAACTGTTCTTCCAACTCGTGAAACACACATAAGAAGTCCTTCTCATACAAAGCTAAAACAAAGCATTAGAATGCAGTAATCAAACCACTGTGCCAACTGTGATCCAGTTGAAAGACTGGAGATCAAAGAAAGGAAAATACTTGGCTCTCAGATTCTATAACAAGCACCTAATTCACACAAGAAATGAAACTTTTTACCCAAACAACTGAAAAACCCCCATACACAATGAGGAAATAAAGAACTGATATTTATGACCACATTCTCAGACTGAATCTAAATAGATTAACCAAAGATATTGTTCACAACAGGCAAATGAAACCAAATTCGTTTTAAAAAAATGAAGAAAGTTTTGAAAGAACTTCAAATCACATACACATACAACACTTATGTGGTCATAAGTAAAACTGCAAAGAATTTAACTAAAGACAAAAAAGAGAGTTATCAAAACCAATTGTAAGATCCAGATCTACAAAGAAAAAAAATGAGGGCTAATAGAACAGTACATAACTTTAAAAAGGGAAATATACGTTAAAAATGAAATTTACCTTGCGAATTTACTTTTGTTACTCTCCTGGGTCAGGTAAGTAGGAGTTTCAGAAAAATATTTCATTGACTGTGACACAGACTTTATAATACATAAAAGTACTGCATATTTGCAAACATTTATGAGTGTGGTGTAAAATTCATACTGTATCCTCATTAACAATCAATAGTTGTACAATTACGTGAAAAAAAATGTGAATTTTTATGTCAGAGTACTGTGCACAACATATTTCACAATAAATTGTCATTCATAACAATAGTTCTTAGATTTTTATTAGTAATGTGTGGATCAGAAGGCTCAGCGATGGCTGGTTATTTGGATGGAAAAGGAAGAAGAAAGCTGGTGCATCACAAACATTTTATTTTATTTTTATTTATGTGTAGGAAAGCCTGAGGGAGAGAGGGATGGATGGAGGGGGGAAGTGAGGAGGAAGACCCAGAAATGAACCAGTCATTTTATAAATGGCATAATCCCATAAAAACATATTTGTCAGAAAAAAATTTAAAAAACTAGTAAAAATTTCAGTATATCAATACATACTTGGTTTGTCATTTTTAAAGATCTTATTTAGGTGAGTAATTTAATATAGCAATACAATATGGGTGCATACTGTATTGAAGATGATTTTTTTTTGTCTAAAATCAGCACAACTGCTTGTGAAAATTTATCACTGAAATTAATTGTTGTAATCAAGTTGTTAATATTTTCACTTGCAAAAACTATGAACCACACAAAAACTGAGTTTACTACAAACTCAAACAAATGTGTGAAAAGAACCACATTTACAACTTATATAGCAGCCTATGGTCATTTCTTCAGTATGGATGCTTGCCATGCCCTTCCCTCATTTGAATTGGGTACATGCTACAGTTATTCAGTGATTATGGGTATGGGCACCAAGTCATTAGTTAGTAGATAAGTTGATAATTTGTATCTGGCAGGAAGCATGCAAGGGTACCCCTGTGGTGTAGTGGTCAAGTGTGACTTCCTAGTAGACAGAATGATCTAGGTTCATATCCCAAGGCACAAATTTTAACTTTTGCCACTGAATAATTTTGATGCTCTCCAGCAGTTAATATCATAAATTTGTATGTATTGATAAATAATATAGTAATAAGGACAGTTTACAACTCACCACAAAGATGTGGTGACGAGCTGCAACAGGCACATGCAAAAGACACACACATACAACTCTTTCAGCTATCAGCCATGGGATTCTTCAGAAAATAGAACATTCACGACACACAGGCTCACAACACAGTCATATAAGCATCACCTCCAGCTACCACAGCTCAAAGTGCAGCAGCCAGAGGTGACAGTTGTATGACACTGTTGTGTGCCTTTGTTATTGCATGAATGTTATATTTTCTGAAGAATAGTTGAAAGTGTTGTATGTGTGTGTCTTTTGTATGTGCCTGTCACAGCTCATTGCCACATCTTTGTGGTGAGTTGTAAACTGTTCTTAATAATATGGTAATAATTCCAACCTGGACTTTCCATTATTAAGTATTGATGAATGCATGCATCCATATAAGGACGAAAATATATGACAAAGGCATGATGTTTCATTCTTCTCACTCAGTCCTGTGTACAAGGCAGTAAATTGTTTCTTGTATTTTAATATTTGTTGTAAATTGTATTGTTTTAGTACATCAGTGCATGACAGGAAGGGAACAGCCTCCAGAGTGGGGGGTGGACAATCTGCAAAGTGTTAATGGAACCACATGCTGCTCTTGGATCCACAGAGAAGTGGAATAAAGAAACAGGATCATGTCCGGAAACCAGGAATGAAGATTTTTAAGATTTTTATAATGAAATTGAAATAATTAGCTAAAGCTGGTCATGCTTCATTCGGGCTCAGTATGATTTGAAATCAATGAGGAAGCTAATAAAAGAAATCTTATGGGACAGACTCTCTGAGAAAGTACAATTTACATCACTATTTTCATTCTCAACCTATGTGCATTCAGATACATGCTCTGTACCCTGATCAAAGAATACTGTCAGTCTGTCTATTCTTTGGAAGCTTTCTTATGCTTAGTTTTCTTTAAATATAACTAGTTGAAAACCCGGTGTTGCCTGGGTATTTATTTATTTACTTCTGCCTTGAGTTAGTACTTCTCCTATCCTTTCTCTCTCTGTCCATCTCCTTTTTTCTAAAAACATGCTATATTTATTGGAGAATACATAACAAATAAAGCTCTCTTGCATAATGTACAAAATTTTAAGTGCCGTTTCCAAACAAAGAGAGATAGTACTAAAAAATCAAATGACACACAAAATTCGTATGATCTCATATTTATTGAATTACTAGCTGAAAACCCGGCATTGCATGGGTATTTATTTATTTACTTCAGTCTTGAGTTAGTACTCCCGCTAACCCTTCTGTCTCTCTCTCTGTCAATCTCTTTTTTCCTCTAAATGCATGTTATATTCATGGGAGAATATTTTAAGAAATAATGTTGTCTTGCATAATGTACAAAATTATAAGTGCAGTATCCAAACAAAGAAAGATAGTAATCAAAATAGAAATCGCATATAAACTTCGTACAGTCTCACATTTCTTGAGTTATATGTTGTACAATTGTATAATTTTTCAGGTATATATTGATTTGTATATGTGCTGTGTGTCTGTAAAATCTGTTGTGAATATAAGTAGTAGTAAAGAAGTAATAGATTCAAAATTGGTGCGTGATGGGGCGGTTTTCGATGAATGTTGCTTTTTATGTGCTCATATATCATGAAGTACGTCTTGTATTGTGATACAATTTAGAAGGTACACCCACCTATATGTCTATATACTGTCTGTAAAATTTCCTGCAGCTACAATCAGTAGTGTACAAATTATAAATTGTAACGTCATACTGAATGCTGTACTTTTACTCCATAAACAGAGGAAAAGTAGTAAGCGAGAAACTTTTTTTCCTTTCATCATTTTACTATGGTTGCCAGTGAGAAAAAGTTTAATAAAGGTTTGAAATTATGTTTAAAGTTTGCTGCAAGTTGCTAAGAACTGTCTTTCTCATACAGTGTATTTCAAAAGTCTCGCCGCATTATATGTCATTATTTTGAGATTTCTATTGGTTATGACAATATCTTATGAACCATGTGCCATATGTGATTCTTAACCATGCAGCAATTGTTACATCACGGTAAGGAATGTGTGTACCAAATTTGGTTGAAATCAGTCCAATGGTTTAGGAGAAAATGAGCGGCATTGTCGCAAAATGCAGCAGTTTTTCGCCCATCTCATTGTTTATGATCTCATATCTCGTGAATTATATATCGTATGTGATTCTTACACTTACGGTGACCGTCCTCATTGATTGAAGCTTATGTGTACAAAATTTCATAAAGATTGGAACAAAACTGTAGATTTGTATGCTTTGTATATTAGAAAAGGAATGGGAACTTCTATTCTAGAATTCGAGGATATAGTACATCTTGAGCTGATAGCTAACTTGCTTCTTCTGATTTATCTTGAAGGATTGCAAAGAAATTCAGCTTATTTATATAAAGGAAGTTACGTATTCAAGATTTGACCAGTTCCGAGACCACAAACTGGAATAAATTCATCTGCTGAAAAGGTATCAGTACTCTTTAGTACTTTGGACCTATCAATCATTTTGGAAGGATCAGAGTGTGTGTGTGTGTGTGTGTGTGTGTGTGTGTGTGTGTGTGTGTGGCAGAAAACATCTTGAGAACTTTAGAGGATATAAACACAGACCTGCTCCTACATCATCAATGCTTTAATGATTGTGATAAATCCACCAGTGTTGTGTATACCACTGAAGGAAAGGATGATCACCAAATGTAAGAAGCAGAGCTGTTTGCAGTTGTTGCAGCAATGGAACCAGCACTTCTCAACAGATGTAGTTTCCAGACAATATTCTTACATTTCTAATTAATTTGATTTTATTATAAATTCACTGATGTGGCATTACTAAACTTCACAATATAATTAACCCTCAAATATTAAATCACAAACTGAACTTGAACTGTGACATTACAAAATACATAATTGAAGTTTATTTCATGTTGATTTGAGAAAACTTAAATCAGTGGAATTAATAGCCTCATTTACATATCTATAGGTATGTGACATGAAAGAAGGATGTTCTGTCAGAAAATTATCATTATTGTAAGTTTATCTTTTATCTGTACAAATTTAAAGATCAGACAGTATACAGACTCTGGAACACGTAACGTTTAATTCTCATTTAGGAATGAGTTGTTGCCATTAATCTACCCTTCTGATCCCCATTCCCACCACTTCTAACTATAGTCTGTTCAAAATTACTGTAAGCTGGACAGCTATATTGGAAGTAGTACAGAAAGGATCTCACATGGGAGGCAGAGACTGAAGTCTGCCACTGCCTCAGCCGAAGCTGCCAAACCTTCATGAATCATCATAACACTAACCACTTACACTGTATTTTCCAGGCAGCTTGTGTGATCGAAGCACTTGGTGATGTTGTACTTTTTATAGTTGCAGAATCTGTTATTTTATTTACTGTATCTGTTATCTTTTCTGTTGTACTGATCAATGTAAGCCCGAAGTTTGTAGAATGTTTTGAAAGCAAAAGACTCCCCTCCTTGTGTTACTTAGGGGATTGCTGTATGACATCAGTCAACAAAAATAATTTGAATGCTTTGTGCCTACTTGGACGAATACTCACCATTAACTATGTATTTGTTATAAGCGTTACAGCTCTGAATATAAACAAAAATATCACTGTGAATATTCCACAAAACAAAACAAGAAAACAAAAAAAAAACAAAAAACATCAAAAATTGAAATTAATGGAAGTAAAATGCATTGATGAGTAGAGTTTCATAATGTAAAGTACAGGTTGTAATTCAACAACATAATGAGGAGAGTTTACAAATTACTGAAGAGATGTATAATGAGCTGCAACAGGCACATAGAAAAGACACTCATACATACAACACTTAAGCTATCGGTCACTAGGCTTCATCAGAAAAAAGAACATTCACACAACCACAAAGGAAGAGTTTGGAGACACACGACCATCATCTTCAGTTGCTGCACTCTGAATCCCATCAGCATTGAGGGGATTAGAGAAGAGGGGATGGGGCTGGAGGAGACATAGAAGTTGCAAGACAGTGGTATGGATGGACACAGCATGGTCATACGGAGCATGTAGCTAATGAATGAGTGGAATGAGATGCAGGTTGAGAATGGCATGGGGAGGTGAGGGAAGCAAAGTGAGAGAGAAAGAGAGTATACAGCATACAAAATGGGAAAGGCATAGGGTTTTGATTGTGGTGGTGCTAGTAGTAGTAATTCTTGTTGTTGTTGTTGTTGTTGTTTTCAGTCCGGAGATTGGTTTGACACAGCTTTCCACCTGTTGAAATTCTAATTTTATTGCCACATAATATCATTTCCATCCATAGATGTCACTGTGTGTACATTCAGTTTGTAGTGTTCTCAATATTTGTGTATTTGTCTTTACGCACAGTGCTCTAGGAATAAAGTTGTTCTCTAATCATGTGTCGTGACCATATTTTCAAACCATAATCCAAACAGGTTATGGGACCAGGTTAGGTGAGTTAAAAAGTGTGGAATCAAATGTCCATTAACACAATGGATATGATGTGCATGGCTGCTGCACACACAGTTCGAGTGGAAACGTTATGACACGATAATTGTGACACACGAAGAACTTACGTAAAAGCAGTGCTCATCAAAAATGAGACATGTAGATATGTATCTGAAGACATCCTGGTGAAGGTCTTAATGAATTTAATCCTAAGGAATAAGCTTTTTTCTTAAAGTGAAGATCAGGATACCATATGTGATAGGAGTCTTACTTATGCAAAAATATGAATATACTTACAGAATACTTTCCTATATTATTAACACTCTTACCATGCCAATAACTTTGCTTTCTGGATCACTTTGTAAAATTAATTCTGTTTGTAACAATATTGTGCAATAATCCATGTTTGTTAACAGATTTTATCACTAAGACTTTCTGATGTCTTTTGTAATCCACTTAACAATTTGTCATAGTTCAATTATCTCTCAGTTTTGTTATTGTCATAAACTGTCCAATCTAAATCCGGTAAACAAATCTGGCACTGCTTTAGTTGTAACTTGTATATACACCTAATTTCTGTTTTAATTTCTCATGTAAACATATTTAAAAATACATATGATCTCTACTGAACAGTTTGTTATAATTTTTGGCTGTGAAAGGTTTATTCAAGTTTTGCAGAAGTAAGACTAAGTAATTTCATCGTAATAAATCTGATCTGGAACCTTCTAGAAAAGAGGTTGTGTAAATATGCACAGGGAGGAGAGGTGAGTCAGTGTTTGTCATGGCTTACTACGATGCATTAACTATGTAGTGAAGTGATACTGTATATCTTTCTGATTTGAAGTCACAAATTATAGTTCCATTAAAATGTAAGAACCAGGAAAAGTAATATATACATGGTCAAACAATAATGGCAGGCAAGCAAATGAAGTAGTTATAACAACAGGTGAGCTGACAGCGAGGACGAAAAACAACAGGTAATGTAACCAAAATACATTATGACATGCAATGCTTGCTGCTGCAGAAGCTGCTGACAAAGCATGGTTAGTGGCAGACTGAAAGGCATAAGCAAACTTGATCTCATTCATCAGTGACACCAAACTGAAGCAAGTGATGAACTGCAGTACCCAGGTTTGGCTTCAACTAGAATCTATCTATGCAGGCAAAGGACCTGCTTTCAAAGCAACAAAGCTTAAATGCCGCACAGTTCACAAGATGAAATCTAGTGATGATGTGGCACCATATCTTACTCAGTTCTTCGATACTGTGGACAACTTGCAGACAATGGACATTAACATAAATTGTGATCTGTTGTCAGTAATTGTGGTCTACAGTCTTCCAGATACTTATAACAATTTTATTTGGGCTATCAAATCTCGTGACAATTTACCAGACCCTCCAGGGAACTCACGGTTCTTTCGTGAGTACGTGTGTGACAAGCACAGTGCCCAGAGCTAATGCAGTCTTTCTTCCTTCTTTCCTCCCTGGACGGCATTTCTTTTCCCTTCCCCTCCTTTCCTATCCTCACTCCTTCCCCTCCCCAACGAGGCACTTATGACCTTAGCATTTTGTTCCCTCTGTCCCAAACCAAGAACCAGCCCACCAATCAACCATTTACCAGATGCTGAGACTCTAAAAGTGAAACTCTTGAAAGGAAACAATACAAGATTTCAGAAAGGCAGTGGAAATGTGAGTGCTGTGAAGTTCATGAAATTGGGCAAACATTTCAAGAGCAAGTCAAAAGCTGCTGTGAGTGACAGTGACAGTTCAGAACAAAAATGGAAACAAAAACATAAAATGAAAACATCGTCATCAGTTACAGTTTTTACAACAAGAACAGACACAAAGAAGATAAGTGTTTCTTCAAAATAGGAACTAAGTGTGCAAGCTGTTAGCAAAGCTGATGAAGCTCATTGTTGCTTCTCTATCAATGGACGTGCTACCATGACTTGAGCACTCTATGGTGCATACACAGTGGTTGCACATCACATGAACTTACATGTGTTACAAAAGCACAAAAATGTTTAATGGTAGCAGACATAAGTGATAAGTAAGTTTCAGCTAAAGGTGAGGTACGTATCGAAACTACAGCCAATGGTACCAGTTCAATAATGCTGAAAAACACTTTGTTCATGCCAAATTCAGGACAACCTAATTTCAAAGGTTGTGGACAATTATCACATCGTAAATTTTGAGAAAAATTGTGTAGTTATAAGAGACACTAATCACAAAATCAAAGTAATTGCAAACAGAGTTGGTAACTTGTTCTATTTACAGAAAAAAATAGTCCAAAGGTGTTTGTAGTCGCTGAATGAAAAATTACTTGACTACGCCACGTGAACTCAAGAGACATGAATAAAATGCTCAAAAACGATTATGTGACAGGTTTAAAATTCAGCACCACACGTCTTTCAAGATATGTAAAGATCACATCCACCCAATTTACCAAATTGGATGCAAACTCATGTGAACTTATAAAATTAATGCCTGTGGACCAACGAGAAAAACATCTCAAGGTGGTGCAAGATTTTTTGTGACTTTTATAGGTGACCACAGCAGATGGTGCCAAGTCTATTTCCTTCAACATTAAGGAGAAGTTGTGTACAAGCTTGTTGAATTCAGAAACTGTGTTGAGAATCAGACTGGTCATAAAATTAAATCCTTCCAATCAGATAATGACAAGAAATATTGCAATGAAAGAATGGATTCCATCTTCTGGATGGCATCATCACATGGGCTAACTACATCTAAAATCGTTGCTTTACTAAAGAACTTTCAAAAGGAACTCTTCTGAAAAGAGGCTAAAGAAGAAACCAGACCTATCTCATCCTTGCACATTTGGTGAGAAGGTTGCCATCATGGATAAATTGCAAAACAAAGGGAAGTTGGACACAAGAGGCAAACTGTCTTTTAACAACATCATTGTTAGAGGAGAAGTGTCCAAATGGACTTAACAGTTTCAAATGGAAATGAAAACATTGAATCAGTGATGTCATCAGATGACAGGTTTGAAGAATAAGAAGTTGTTTTATCAGTATGCAATGAAATCATACCAGATGATGATGTATCGTGTTATGAAGACAACAATTCTTCAAGTGTTACACCTGCTTAGTAATTCATATCAGATGCAGACTCGCCAAATGTTTCAAGCTACAACATCAACTTCGGTGCAAATGCAACAGAGATCAACATCAAAGATGCATTAAACATCCATGATACTCAAGGGTGATTTGAAGCTGCATATGATGAAATCAGGTCACTGGTAAAAAACATAACCTGGGTCATTATAGACAGGAGAAAAAATAAAAGGGTGATTGACTGCAAGACTGTTTGGAGAAATAAATACAGTAGTGATCTTTGCTGAGGAAAAAGGAAGAATAGTTGCACGAGGATTCAACCAGAGGCCTAGAGTTGACTTTATACAAACATTCTCTCCAGTCACAAGAAAAAAAATTCAAATGTTTGTGTAGTCTATGGGACTTAACTACGGGGTTGTCAGTCCCTAAACTTACAAACTACGTATGAACTACTTACGAACTAGGACGGCACAAATATCCATGCCCGAGGGGGGATTCGAACACCCGACCGTAGTGGCCGTGCAGACCGCGACTGAAGCGCCTTAGTCTCCTCGGCCACCGTGGCCGGCTCCAGTCACAAGAATTTCATCATTTAGGCTACTGATGGATTTTGCTGTCAACTTTAACTTTTGTGTTTCACAGCTGCATATCATCACTTATTTTCTCCATGGTGAAATTGACACAGAAATATTCTTGGAATTACTGGATTCTCTGCCCAAATTCTTACAGACGATAAGAGATGGGAGAAAGATGATCATGTAGCCAAGAAGGAAAATGACATGCTCCTAAAATTTAAATCTTCTGATTAAGTGTGTAAAATTGTAAGAGCCATTTATAGGCTGCCTCAAGTGGGTAGACAATGTTATGCCAAGTTAAATGCAACAATGATAGAAATTAGATTGCAATATTTAAGTTCAGACCCATGTGTCATGTAGACAGTGTAGGAAAATCTCATGTCTTCTTAGTCATTTATATAGACAAAATTGTCATGATTTCATCAGACAAAAGAAATCAAGAATGTGATATCTGCCAGGTTCCATGTCAAGGATCTTGAGGCTGTAAGACATTACTTAGGCACTGAAGTAAAACAATCCATTGACAAAATCACATTATGTGAAAGTGGGTATATCAGAAGTTTTACATCGATTCAGAATGGATGACTAAACCAGTGTGAACTCCATTTGTGACTATTCAAAACTTGGCCCCAACAGCCATGAATGCAAAAGATGAGACTCGTTATCCATTCAGGTAACTGAGTGGAGCATTGACATACTCACTCATATATATGCTATGCTGTCAATAAGCTAAGCCAGTACAACAACAGGCATAGTTTTGTTAAAAAAAAGTTTCATTCCATAGTTTTGTTCATTGGCAGGCATCTAAGCAAATCCTTAGATATCTCAAAGAAACCATGGACAAGAAACTGACCTACATCAAGGATATGGAAGCAATCTTTGGTTTTGCCAATGCAGATGGGGAAATTCTGATGTCAATCGGAGGTGATACACTGGTTCCAACTTCACCTTCTGTAAATCATCAATCTCGTGGGTTTAGCAAAACTGTCCACATCATCTTTTTCAATGACAATCAAAAAGTTGAAAAATCAAACAACCCAGGTTTTCACTAAAATAAAGCACATCAACATAAAATACCATTTCATAGGAAAAAACCCAAGAAAAGTATTTGCTGAGTCTGGAATATGGTGGCAGATGTACTGACAAATGCTCTTCCTTCACCAAAGCATAAGAAGTGTGTTGAAGAAATTGGACTTCAACTCTAGAATCACACACTTAATTATCTGATTTATATACATATGTAAAAATTAATGGAGTCTGTTTGGATTCAAATTTTACCACCATATAATATCATTGCCATCAATACTTCTCACTATGTGTACATTCACTTTGTAGTGTTCTCAGTTGATGTGTATTTGTCTTTCCGTGTAGTGCTCTAGGAATAAAGTTGGTCTCTAATCACTTGTAATGTCTGTATTTTCAAACCATAATCATAACAAAGCATCTTCATCTCTGAATAAGAACAGGAACCCACACCCATTTGAATCTGCTTAATGTATTCATCTCTCAATCTTCATTAGCGATTTTTTCACACATGATGTCTGTCTGGCTGTAACGTGTTCCCACTTTTTAGGTCGAACCGTTCAACCAATTGGCACCAAATTTTAAAGACTTAATTGTTGGCTACCAGAGACCAGAACCTCACTTTTTGAACTATTTCGGACAAGAAATACATTAGTAACACCAAAAAAAGCCGTCTTTAATGTAATTTTAATTGTAAATAAACCGTTCATCTGACGCGAAAATTGAATAAACGAATTTGTAGAGGATAAAATTCTCTACAACTTTGTTCCCTTATTTATTTTTTTTTCATATCTTGTATTGTTTGAGAGATATTTGTAAAAATAACGGAGTTTTGACACCCTCTATTGAATTAACGAAAACCAGCCGTTCGCAGATGTCACGTGACATTCCTCGCCCAGAACTCTCTGTGGCATACGCCATCTTGCATTGTGTATTTGATGATTTTCTTATTGTAACTTACAAGTTGTCATTTCAAAGCAATGGCACACTGAAGAATTAACAAAAACACATCGTTCTTCGTACAATAAATGATAATCTAGTGTCTACAAATGCCGTATTAGCATCAGTGGCCATTAATAATACAAGATTAAAAAAATCCCTACTCCCAACTGTTAGCTATATCATAGTAGGCAATGTGTTGGACTGTGCTACTGAAGGTCAGTGGTTCGAAACCCGCCGCTACCTACTCTCCCCCCCCCCCCCCCTTAAAAGGGTTTCAGACACTTTAATTAAATCTTTTATTATTTTGGTCCAAAATGTTTGCAAAAACTTATAAAACTACAAATCTAAAGTGGGCCGTAAAACACGTCAGTGTGATTTTTTTACTTTACTTTTGTCAGATTCATATGAATTTTGAGCATCTTTAGCACTTGCCTGCCTGAGCTTTCCATTAGACCCTGGTCTTAGCCTAAAAAAAGAGGTACATTCATGAACTGCAATGACCCCCCTTAAGGTTTTTCCCTATTGAGGTGTAGGCCAAGTCTTGTGAAGTCCCACCTATCTATAGCCTCAACAGGAACCAAACCAATGTCTGACAGAGTGGCCACCCTATGCAACTTATCTAACTCCATATTGACCCTCCTGACAGAGCAGTTCAACAGGGGCTGATCATGTCGCACGTAAGCAGGCACCAGACCAACATTTGTGTGGATCATTGCGGAGGCTATTTTCACCAGGTCATACTCAATTCTGTAGCCCTGATCCCTATCGACACTGTTTCCCACTCCACCCACTACCACAACATGATCTTGTTTAGTGAAATCTTTGCACAGGGAAGCCAAATCATCTACCACCTGGCAAAGACGTGCACTGGGCTTGAAAAAGTTTGTGACCTGGTACCCACCACCTAATTTTTCTTGCAAAATCTGGCCCACACCTCTTCCATGGCTGCTACCTAGCAACAGAACTTTCTTCCTCCTTTTTACTTTTTTTGAAACTGATGCATCTTAACTACTCCTACTTCTACTGGAGCCTCTTCCTTGCTCAACTGTGATAGTGGGGAAAATCTATTGGTTGTGCCAATTGCAAAACTGTCAGACACTGTTCTCTTTCTCTGGCCCCTGTTCCCAGCTATCACTTCCCACGTCTGATTGCCCTCCTCCCCCCTTAACCTCATCAGTTCCTCCCTAGCTGTATCCAAATCAGCCTGAAGGGCTCTAATCTTCCCCTCCGGTTCTGCTATTTTTCTACCTCTTGAGCAAACCCTGCAAAAGAATGGAAGAGTCTTGTTTGTTTCTCCAACTCCCACACCGCTACATCCCCAATGAAACCACCTGCCCCAACAGCTGCATGAAACCCCTAAACTAACTTTCCTATGGCAGCTCACACACTTGGATTCATGATTATTTACAAATTAATTACGAGATTTACTTAATTGATAATGCTAATATATTAGTGTAGGAGACTTACCTGGTGGGAAAAATATGTATAAAATATTGTTTGACTTACCCAAAGTAAAGGCTCATCGATACAAACATAAAACACACATAAAAACACACAAACATTCAAGCTTTCGCCACCACTGGCAGCTTCTTCAGGAAAAAGAGGAAGGAAGGAGAGGAGAAAGGGAAGGATACGGGTTTTAAGGAAGTGGAAAAGGAGTCATTCCAATCCCAGGAGTGGAAGGACTTACCTTAGGGGACAAAAAGGAAGGCAAACAAATACACACACACACTCACACATATCCACAAGCAAACACACCTAGGCAGACATTTGTAGAAATCCTCCCTTATTTCCTCACTGCAGAGCTTAATTTCGAAGTGCGGCTGCCAGAGATGCCTGTGTGATTCTGTGAATGTTCTATATTCTGAAGAAAGCCAAGTGTTGTGAATGTTTATTATTATTATTATTATTATTATTATTATTATTTTCTTTTAGCAGAAATCTAAAAATAAATAGGGACTTAAGGGATCAACTTGTTGGAAAAAAAAGGTACCTAAATAACTTAAGGGACAAAAAGCGATACGAAATACGAAGCATCAATAAATTAATTTTTAATGAATTACCCTACCCAATTACACTTTTTTTATTTATTTAATAAAGAGGTCTTGATTGTACTTTATTTCTTTACTGCTATGTGTTTTACCCTTCTGAGGCATCTTTAGAATGATATATATATACTCAAAGTTTAGTCTTAGGGCTTAAATATTTTGACTTCGTAGTTTGATTTATGTTCATGAGCACACACAGACCTATTGTTCTGAAGATGACAAAAAAGGAGATGAATTAGCAGTATATAAGGTGCAATCAAGGCTGTTTTTAATTTGCAAATAGGTGAACATTGTAACTTGTTTCTATTGTGCTTACTACGCCACACGCACACCAACTTAACAACTGTGGTTTGCATTACAGCACTGCCATACTCAAGTATAAAATTGTTTTGTGCAAGTGTTGTCAGAGCCACAGCTAACAACCTACCGTTCCAACAGCTTACTAAAGTGCTGTAATTCTTTTGCTCACATTATATTTTTTGAGCAGCTACGAAATTCAGTGTGGTGTGATTGACACATACATACAGTGGCGAGAATAACATAGTACAGCCTCACTGCCGATCTCGGTAGCTGAACATTTCCGATCTCGGCTGAAATTGATAGCAGATTTCTCAGCATGTCCTGCCTTCAATTGACATTATTTTGTCGGTAGGAGTCAGAAGTCGTCCTCATTGGAGTTACTGTCAACATATGTGAACTACTTCCATGCTTCTTTCTAGCATAAAAGATGAAGAAGTCGCGCAAAAGTTTCTGACACTGCGTAGCACTGTCTCCACGTACATTTCCTTGTCCCACGGTTAACGATGTCCTACTAACACTCCCTGCATTCCCCTTTACAGGACACTTTTTACGTGCAGGAGCTGAGAAGGGTCAAAAATGCCAAGACAAAGGTTAAAGCCAGCTGTAACATGAAATGTACCTCAGTTAAGCTTCATCGGAGTTATTAAAATAAAACAAAATGTATGTTCCAATTTGGAAAAAATAGGTACCTTTTAGGTACTTTAAAAAAATTTTCCATTATTAGATTTTGCCTAAAGTAATTTTGAACAGGCTATATGTACCACCTGCTACTCCCCACTATTCGTCTCGTCTTCATCATAGCTATTCAAAAGAAAGAGAAGGTTACTTATGTCAAAGTTCTGTTAATGGCATAAAGTAACAACAAATGTACCCTTACAGTAAATGAGATAAGGGCACAAATAAACACTTACAGACTTAATTGATATGGTGTTCTGATTTTCATTGCTCATGTCATCATCATAACAGTTGTAGCATTGTAGTTGCACTACATGCACATTTTATTGTAAACGGACATGTCAGTCATTATTATTGCTACAATGTGAGTTCACAAAACTTGCAATACTTCCATGTGTCATTTCTACCACAGCACCTAATTGGTATGCAGAACATAAATTGGTAGCACTTTTTTTTATGTTAACATATTGTCATCTTCATCACCCATTGCCATCATAATTAAGATAACAGTTTTGAATTTTTATGCATCAAATGGCCTGTAACACTGGTATTATAGATATGAAGTATTCTGCTTCCTTTTACTATTCTGAACAGCTACACAAGATTTTTGTTTTGTGCAGATCCATGACAAAGTACCTTTCAAATTATATAGCTACCACTAACCTCCCTGTGTAATCAGTTATTAAATTTTCATTGTTATTATTATTATTTTCATTATTATGATTACTATTATACATGTACTGGGGTCTTCTCTCTTTTTAAGTTAATGCATATCATGAACTTGTTCAGTAGAGTCAGATGAAGCGATCTTTTACAGAAACAAAGCAAAAAGATTTTATCTGCCAGTGAATTGATAAATATCAACTATCATAAAATGTTTGTACAATAGTAATGTAATTTTAACTCAGTACTGATGTGCGAGAGTGATCAGTAGTGTGTTTAAAACTAATGACCTTTGTCATTAACACAATAGAAAGTGTTGACATCAGCAAATTCAGAGTAATAAATCAAGAAGTATAGAAGTTGAACAGCATTGAAATATTCCTCTATTACTAGCTTGTGGAACAATTTATAAAGTGTTAAATAGGGTTTGATAAATTAGTGAGTGAGAAAACTAATACCTGAAATAGTGTAATTTCTATTTTAATAATAAAAGCATACATTCATTTTGTTTCATACTTTTGTAATGAAAGACCATGCTTAGTGCACAGGAAGGGAAAATTTATTGATTTTTTCACAGAGGCAAATTATGTGCACTAATATTAAATTGAGGCATTTAATTTTGTGTGTTAAAACTTCAGAAGGAATCAACTGAAAAATAAACAAAAAATAAATCAGCTACTACTCAGAAGGAAAAATTACAAAGAATCAAATAAACTAAGAGAGATTACAATCTGAATCAAATGGGACATAACCAAAAATATGAAGGGATTGCCATGAGAGTACTGAATTAAGGATGCAGACACACATGAATCAACAATCAACATAGTAGTGTGTGTGTGTGTGTGTGTGTGTGTGTGTGTGTGTGTGTGTGTGTGTGTGTGTGTTGAGAGTGAGTGAACAAAGTCCTGAAGTAATAGCAGCCACATTGCTATATTTAAATAATCTTTATTGATTTCTCACTCTAGTTAATAAAGGTACCTATTTGTTATAATGTTTCTTTTATTCCATTACCCAAGATTAAGAAAATTGGATGCAAACATGAATTTGTAGCTATAATATGAAATTAATTATAGTGCGCCACACAGTGATCTATGAGGTAGCTACAAAGGCCAGTCCCTTGGGTCCTGTTGTGAGTATTAATAACCTCTGAACAGAATCAGAGACCAACATACCCGTGGAGTGTGTGCTGATATGAAACAGTGTGCCAGAAAGTTTCATACCAGATGATCCAACTAGGCTCCGCAGTAAATATTTACAGATTTCAGGGCCATTCTCCAATTATGGCTCTTGTGTGATAAGTATCTATTACACTGAGTTACTTGTGAGTTCTTACTGTAATGTATTAATTATATTGGTAAAATTAAACAAGTGTAGATTCACACATGAATATCTCTTATTGCACACAATTGTGTAATACAACAGATGGTTGTAATAAAAGAGTGAAATGCAGTTTTATGTGTTTGTTTGTTTGTTTGTTTGTTTGTTTTCCCCTCTTTTCTTCTTTCTTCTTCTTCATATTGATGATGTGAAGGTATTTGCCACAAGGTTCTTGTTAATGTTTTCCAATTTTAGCATACTTCATCTTCTGTTTCTAATACAATGCACAATAATCTAGAAAAATCAGAATTCCTTATCCAGGTAAGATCTAGTGCATTTGCTGTGTCTCTGCTACTACTACTACTGCTGCTGCTGCTACAAAAACTGTATAGCTTTCTGATTAAATTAAGTTGTACAGTAATTCTAAGATAAACACAATAGTCATTTTACAACCCATCAGGAAGGAAAAAAAACAACTTTATTTATACATTCTTTCAGAATAACTAAGAGGAATCACCCAAATAGTCTACAAGCAGAACTTACAGCATTTCAAACTATCATTTCTTGCAGTAAAAGAATTGATTATTTTTCTACTGAAGGCTAAAAGAAAAGAAAAGATTTCACAACAAATGTTATACCAGAATAAATAAATAAAACTTGTGACAAATAATGATACCAATAATAGTACAACATTAACGCCTGTCTGTAAATGCAGAAATTATATTTTAATAAATACATGGTTCCTGGTTGTCAAAAGGTAAATCATTACCAATAAGGTTACAGATAAACCCATTCTATGGTTTTATCTTCATTAAAATCATTAAGGTTTCCAAATCACAAAAACTTATGACTGTAGCTGAAGATACTAAGATGTCATGTCTTCAGAAAAGAAGTACATTTCACAAATATGGTTGAGATTAACTGATATCTTCACAAGCTGGATTGAAGATGAGGGAGGAGACATTCCCCCATAACCTCGGCACCTTCTTCCCCATTCGTTTCACCTGGACCAGCTCAGCACAAGAAGCCACCTACCTCAAAGTTTACCTTCATCTCAAGGTTGACTACATCATCGTCTTCGTACATATCCAATCTACCAACCACCTAGTCCTCCATTTCAACAACTGGCACCCATTCCACACTGCAAAGTCCCTACTGTACAACCTACTCACCTGTGGTCAACACATCTGCATTGATGAGTTATCTGCTTTCCAAATATGCCAAAGGTCCCACTGAGGCCTGCACAGGCCACAACTACCCTTCTAACCTTGTACAGAAATAGATGCCACACCTTATCTTTCTGCCCACCCATCACCTACCTGATACCCACCATTTGGCCACAAGAAACAAGCACTCATTTCATGATCCAATACCACCCATGACTGGAGCATCTGAATCACATACTCCACCAGGATTTTGACTACCTTGCACACTGCCCTGAAGTGAAGAATATTTTACACACTATCTTTTCCATCCCTCCCACAATGCTCTTCTGCTATCTATCAAACACACACCATATACCTGTCCAGTACTGCTGCCAACTTACTAGTCACCCCCCTCCCAACATACTCCAGTCCAGCATGTCCCAACAAAAGCAGGGCAACCTATGAAGACATTCATATGTTCTACAAATTGAGATGCAACTACTCTTCAGTTTTTACACAGGCTCTGCAACTAACAAGCTGTCTGTTCACATGAATGGACATTGACTAACTGTGGCCAAGAGATAACTGGACCACCCAATTGCAGAACATTATGTCCTACACAAAATGGTTCACTTCAATGACTGATACACAGCCTATGCCTTCTGTGTACTTCTTACCAACACCAGATATTCTGAATTGCAAAGATGGGAACTCACTCTTGCTACATTATCTCCTACACTCCCATAACCAACCCCTCTCCCCCCAAGCCTAAACCTTCGTTTGTTTCTGTCCTCTGTGACCACTATCCTATGTAGAGTCTGAGCACACTGTCTGTCTGTGTGTGTGTGTGTGTGTGTGTGTGTGTGTGTGTCAAAGCCTTTAAGAGCCAAAAGCTGAGTATTGTGAAGTCTTTTAGGTAGGCCTTTCTGTAACTGTGACACCTGTGTGGTGAATAGCAATCTGTCATTTTGAAGTATAGATTTTGTACAGTGGATTGGAAGGGACACTGTTGTTTTTGCCACTGTTATATTTGTGTACAAATAACCTTAATGATTAATAATGAAAAAAATGAAGGCTGTAATTTCCAAAGAAGTTATTACAGAAGTAAATGCCTTGAAGTCTCTAGGAAGTATATCAGTCAAGACAGGTGACATCAAGGAGGAAATTTCAGAAACAATATAAAATTGTTCAAATTTTATTACTGTGTTTCATACATAATAAGAAACTGAAAAATACCCGCTGAAGCAAAAAATTATTATCTACAAGTCTTATCATTTGTCAGTTTTGAACTTTCAGAGTAGGACTCTTACAAAGAAAGATCTGAGAAGGATGAAAGCAACATAAATGTTACTGTCTATGAGGGATTCTCAGTAATATGAGAAGGGCAGGATAAGAACTGAAATAATACAAAGCATGTTTCCGATCAAGTGCCTAAAAGAAATTATGGAGAGTTAATGTGCCAGAACCATTTAAGCTTATTAAAGAATGAGACCAAAAAAACTTAATAGAAAAGTCTGGGAATTGACATAATTCAGGCAGAGACCAATTGGAAGGCCACAAACAAGATGGAGAGATTAAGTAAAAGGAGATGTGAACCAAACAGGACTGCAACAGAACTAGGTGTGAAGTGATAAACTGTGGGAGAAATTTGGAAGAAGCTTTGTGAATAACCTGTATAAACAAGACTCTTTGCAGTTAGAAGAAGATTAATTAATTGTGAGATACGTTAAGTAGAAGTTGTTTTACTACAGCATTTGCAGATGACAACTATTATTTTTAAGAATGCCAGTGTAGTATACACAAATGGGAACAATAGTTATCAGACCCAGAAGTTTGTTTACTCTCAAGTATTTTATGGTTTTGACAGTGTTCTTAGGGAAGGAAACGTTTTTACACTATCCTTTATCGGTACTCTTTGTATGTAGTAAATACTAGTCATGTTAGAAGACAGAAAACTTCAGTAACGAAATTTCCATTTTTTGTAATGCTTGTTCATTAACGCATGCCGCTCCTATTTTAAAAGAGCTATATGTTGTTATTGTCAAGAAGTTGATTGTAACATTGAATTCAGCGGCACACCGTAAGAAGCAAACTTGTTGATATACAAATGTGTGCTATATGAGCCAGTAAAACATCTCCAGATGTAAAGGACTTTAAGATTAAATTAGTGTATACTGTCCTCAATAAAATTAAAAGAGAAATAATAATAGGTAGATGGTTTTTAAGAAATCTAAATGTGTGTACACTTTGACTGGGAAGGGAAAATTAATTTTAAAAGAAACAAAGGAAGGAATTAGGTTCAATACTGTAATGTTTTGGGCTGAATCCAAGGAAAAGAGAGTTATAAATCACACAACAGAGAGTGGGAGAAAGTGTATCAGGATGGTTTGGCTGTGGTAGACTGGAGGATGGTTAGTTACATCTGGTTGACAGTGCTGAACCATGACAACTGATTCTCAATACTTCCTTGACCATATAGTAAACCTGAAAGCAACATACTTGGTCAAACCTGAATATCCTCTGAAGCTTCCAGCAAAGTTGAAAGGATGGATAACCATTTCATCTGATTTTGCTTTCTGATACTGCCCATTCAGACAGAACATGTACAATCCCCAGGATTTCTGGGTAAAGTACAGTATTAGAAATTAGGTGGGGGCTTCCTCAAATACAAGATTTTACTTGCAACTTCTTCCTCTTCCTTGAAAACTCCTGTCATTTGTAATTTCATCATTTCACTTTCACTTATTGTTTGGTTGACCAAAATTAACTAATGAAATTCTGGAGCAATTTTACCGATGTGTTGTTCTGTCCCCTTCTGCTTACCCTAGCCACAATTTCCTATTATTCGTTTCAGGTCCCTATGTACGCTCATAATAGCTTAACTATTGCTCTGAGGAAATTTCCAACACAATGAACCTGTCCCTTTTCATCTTGATAATATATTACTTTTAACCCAGCTTAAATATTTGTCTGTGGTATATATTCTTTATTTTTTTCCCCTCTATCCCAATGGTTTCACTGTTAAAAATATTTAATGAGAAGCTGTAGTTGGGGAACAGGTTTTGTAACTGAGTAAATTGTTCCCCTCCAATTCCTATTCATCTTTGTTGATAAAGTTATTTAATTAACTTTTCCTCACTCATTGTTAACTTTCTTCACGAATGTCATTTCCCATGTAAAAACTGATAATGTTCTTAGCAGAAAAATAAAACTGAATGCGTTGGAGGAAGGGCTTTTGAGTAAACAAATTTTCAATGGCTGGAGTTCTCTTTTCTTTCACACCCTAGGTGGTTTTCTGCACCAGGCAACATACAATAAATAATTAACTACCATGAACTGCTGATGAAAAAAAAAGACAACATTTGTGGATTGTACTTCATGTCTGAAGAAATGATAGCTTCATAGCCGAAGAAACAGGTTAACTTTTTGTGATTAGGCTCCATGATTCTAGTTACTGTTAAACAGAACTTAACTTTAATGGCACAAGGAAGTTGGAACATGATCCCCTTGTAGTATGAAGAAACTGCCATCTCATATCCATCCAAAAGGGTTTAGTCTTAGCTACTTACAGACACACTCAGGCAAACTGCTTCTTCCCTTTGTTCCTACCTTCCAAAGCAGACAATACACATGATCCGCAGAGTTACTTGTTCATTGTGAGGTTTATAGTTACTCAAAACAATTATGAAAGTGGAATGCTAACCACACAGTATTCAAATTATTTTATCATGCCACACCAGAGTAAGCCATACAACATATCACGAAAGTGGTTTTAGCCATTTTACAAGGAAATAAAGGATACAAAGGGAACCCCAAAGCAATTGCCTGGAAACATGTCTGTGTATTGTTTGTTAACAATGCAATAAAAATATGAATAAGCTATTGTAAACAAAACAAAAAAGGGGGGATAAGGCAGAAGAACTTTGCTCACCCTGTGCTAACATTATTGCAGTAATAACTGAGGTATCAAACTTCAGTTTTGCACAGAGGACATAAATATGTTTCTGGCTTAATGTACATTATAGTAATTTAATTTTCATTTTTTTAAAAAGGAAGAAGAATGAACAGTCTGCACAATTCACATGAAATGACCATGCTTGCAGTATAAAATGTTCTTACCAGCTGAAATCAACATAATCCCTCTTAATATATATTACTTACTACATTAACACTAACACACACACACACACACTCATTCATTCACTCACTCACGCTGTCTCCATGATCATGCACTGAAAGACCACAAACCGGTCACAGTCTAAATATCTGGAGCCGTATCAGTGATCAGGCTCCAATTTCTTGCAGAAAAGGGCAACACTGGTATTGCACAAGCAGACTCCTTTTACTACCCCTATTGTCAATTTGCACAAAAAACCAAAAAACAATCTCCGGAGCAGGGATTCCTAGATTCTGCCTACAGCCCAGTTCCAGGCCACTACACCGGTATCCTAAGGATGTCAAAACAACCTCCGCGACTTCACCTTTATTGTATCGCCGCTACTTCAAACTGTCATTTTGTTTAGCGGGTAAGAGCACAACATATCGAGTAGTCTCTCGGTCCCTGGGAAATAGCGCGCTCCAGTTCAAAATGGGAAGAGCTACACACAGTCCCTACGAGTCGAGCCCCGCGAGAGAGTTCCTCTCGAGGTCGGCAACTGCTGCGCGCTACTGCATGCTGGCCGCCGCCGAGGAGGAGGAGACGATCGACGTGCCGGCCGTCGAGCTGAGCATACTGCTGCCGGTCAGGTCCTGGTAGCTGAACTGCGAGAAGTAGGGCCCCGTCTGCTCCAGCTCTTCCGCAATGCTGTTCAGGGCACTGTCCGAATGCTCCGGCGGTGTCAGCTCCACACTCTCACCCGTGAACTCTGACTCGAAATACCGGGTGTCGGTGTCGGATGTCACTTGAGGCTTGAAAGGGGGCTTGATCTGTAAAGACAGAAATAATGCTGTATTGTAGTCAAAACTTTTACTTTGTGTGGAAATTGGAAATACAAAAACACTGAAATTGTGGCATGACGACTGGTTATTATGAGAGAGAGAGAGAGGCGGTGGGGGGAGAGGTGTATTGGGGGGGGGGGGGGGGGGAGTTGGCAGCAAGTACTTACCTTACCTCAGTACCACCATCCTACAAAAAAGAAGAAAATAAACTTAGAGATGAGCTTTCAGAAATGTTTTCCTTTGTCAGTTATAAGAAAGGAAGGAGGAGAAAAGGGGCAGCATGGAAAGGTTGGTCAGAACCTAGGCCATGTTATCACCCTTTACACCATTATCACCTTACTACAAAGGTTGTGATTAACCTTTACCTACTGTCCTCTTTCTCTTCCTTCCACTCTTGTACGTGACAAAGGAAAAGATTTCTGAATGATTGTTTCTAAGTTAATTTTCATATGTTTTGGGGGGACTATCAGCATTACTGAGTGAGGCAGTGGCCAGCCACTAATCTCTTTTGAATAAGGTTTTCGCTTCTCATTGGAGGATTTCTATCAGATTAATGGTATATGTTATTTATTTGCCAACATGTTGTTGTGCACGACAAAGCTACTCACTTATGATCATAGAAATGATTTCTGTCAACAGTCACCCCATCTGTAATTGTACGTATACCTAAGACAGGCAAAGACAATGTTCATGTGGATGAACAAATATGCCTGATCTGTTGTGTAGGATACAGTTTAAGCTGCAAGCAAGAGGAAGTAATAGACAGGGAACACTATCATTATAGTGTATCCCAAGTTGATAATTTAGGCAGGAAGAGAAGTATATCAGGATAGCCTAATGGTTAAGGCAACTGCTGGCCTAAAGCATGAATAACTTTCACAAAAATTTGAAGTCAGTTTGTTCCACAATGGTGTCCACTATTCAGCGAGAGGGTTTCGCAGGAGAGCTTCTGTGAAGTTTGGAAAGTAGGAGGCAGGGTACTGGGGGAAGTAAAGTTGTGAGGCGGCATCTTGAGTCGTGCCAGGTTAGCTCAGTCGATAGAGCGCTTGCCCGCGAAAGGCAAAGTTCCCAGGTTCGAGTTCCGGTTCCGGCACACAATTTTAATCTGCCAGGATGTTTCAAGTACAGTAATGTTTGAGATAATTTTAGACAATCACCAAAGAAGTGAAACAAAAAGATCAACCTCGGTATTCTTGTGTCAAAGTCTGCCGCTGCCTCTGAATGGAACCAGTGTTTGACAGTCATCTTCAGCTATTCATTGTTGTCAAAATACTGGCTGGACGAGAGGAACTTCTTCAGGTTCAAGAAAAGATAGTAATTGCTGGCAGCAAGATCAAAAGTGTATGTTGGGTGATCAAACAGCTAACACCTCCCAGTAGCCGTATGAGAATGAGCATTGTCATGGAGAAGTGTAACACCTGCAGTAAGCATGCCATGCCTCTTGTTTTGAATGGCACATCATTGTTTCTGCACTGCTTCACAGTAAGAGGCAAAAACAACTGTCACACAGGGGCTCCAAAGGTGGCAGACTCCAACACAGTAATACAGGAGTTGACCCACAAAATGAAAAGTGAGTCAATTTTTTTGGTGACTGACTAAAAAAATAAGTGAGACACTGCTGTACCTGTTACCAATAACGTTTTCCACATTTTACATGTAACTGTGTTGTATTTGTTTTTTTACAAAAATAGCGCAACAAACTTTCTGTATTTGCCCTATATCTTTGAAACTTGTTGAGGTGAGTACATAAGGCAAAACCCCTACAGAATAATAGCAATAGTTACAGCCTAAAGCATAAAATAATGTTCATTAATCAGTATAATGTAATCAAATATCAAAGGAAAAATTGTGTAAATAATGGATTTACCAGTAGTACCAAACTTCAACAACGGGCACGTTAAACACTGCAGCTCACCTTTTTCTGCACAAGGTCATTCCAGTTGATAGAACGGAAGAACGGGTGAGCCATTATCTCCTTGGCATCCTCCGGCCCTCCACCGAGCCGCTTGGTGGGGTCCTTAACGAGCAACCCGCTCAGGAGATCACGGGCATCATTCGAGATGCTCCGTGGAAACCGTACCTGGGTAAAAAAAAAAAAAAAATCAATTACTTAACAATGGCACTCTGACATTGAAGGCTGCTTTATCACAAACTATGCATTACTATTATGAATCGGAATGAATTGGCAAGTATTTTGTGGAGATGGACTGCATCGTCATATAAGTACCATGGAACTACTCAAGTGTGAAGAATTTTAAATGAGGTTTTAACAGTGACAAAGTAAGTGACTTATTTTACCAAACCACTCTCAAATAAGATCTGGTAAATAGAAAGTTTATCACGACAGGAGAAAGAGAGAGTGGTTACCAATATTGAATACTTTTTTCCCTCTACAAGTACATAATATTTTGGTAAGTCACCCCCGTGTCCAAAATGTCATCCATTGACTTAACCAGCACTTTTTTTATCTTCCTTGGCAAGCTCTTTGTTTTCCATATTTAAGGAGAAGCTAGTATGGACCAAAACAAGAAAACCATGTCTAATAATGTGTACTGTAAATTCATAATGTGGCGACGAGCTGCGACAGGCACATACAAAAGACACACACATACAACACATTCAGCTATCGGCCATGGCCTTCTTCAGAAATAGAGCACTCACGCAATCACACAGGCACACAACACAGTCATACAACCATCACCTCCGACTGCCACAATTATTTATTCCAACCTGGACTTTCCATTATTGTACTGTAAATTCAGACGTTCTCAGAATCACCACAAGAGGTCAGTGATAGTACAAGTTGTTCACATGATATCTATTGGACTGTTACCTGTAAACACATACATATCTGTTGCTGTTTCCACATAGTGATTTGCGAAGCTAGAAAAAATGAATATTTATTTATTTCGAGATTCAAGCAGTAATTAAGTACTTCATAAAGAAAGGTATGAAAGCAAAGGAGATTCATGCCAATTTACAATATACACTGGTGACTATGCTGCTTCGTATTCAACTGTTGCCAAGTGGACAAAAGACTTTAAATTTGGTCAGGAGAGCTTAGACGATGATCCGCCCAGTGGCCGGCAAAGCTGTGTTACTACTACAGAAATCATTCCAAAAGTACACAAAATGCTCATGAAGGATTGCCAATTGGAAGTGCCTGAAATTGCTCATGTTTGCCATATGTTAATGTCAAAGGTGTATCACATTTTAAATGAAGAAACAAACAAGATTTTTTGCACCGGTTTGTGACCACAGATGAAACATGGGTGCACTACTACACCCCAGAGACAAAACATCAGTAAAAGCAGTGGAAAACATGCTGTGGCACCAAAGAAAGCAAAGACAATTCTTTTGGCTGGAAAGGTCATGGCATCAGTGTTGAAGGGGATTCTGTTTGTTGATTACTCCTGGATAAATTGCAACAAGGCAATGCACAACTACACCATGGAAAAATTACATGGACTAAGTATGAATTGCTGCCAAACCCGCCTTATAACCTGATATGGCCCCATCAGACTTCCATCTCTTCCCAAAGCTGAAAATTTTTCCAGGTGGATGAAGATTCACCTCAAACGAAGAACTGATAGAGTTGACAACTATTTTGCAGGCCTGCAGGAATCTCATTTTGGAGATGGGATAAAGGCACTGGAACGTATACAAGGGCACTACGTTGGAAAATTAAAAAAAGTTTCAGTGATGTAAGTGTTTGTACCTTAAGAGGTATGAGCACTTGGGCAATATAAGCAATGTGCTCACATTATTGAGGACAAAGATGCTATTTTAGAGCCCATGTTTACAGGATATATTGTTGCTGTTTCAGTGAGAATTTCCAAACATCCTGTATACCTGTATACAGTGACAGTAAAGGGCAAAAAATATTACAAGTAACAATCTCATTTCATGTAATATTTCCTTTTAATTGATATACTTTAGGAAATGTAATGAGTACTTGCAATTTACTTGTTTGAATAACAGAGTAATCTTTACTTTGTAACAAGTCATTTTCTTTTTACGTATTTCGCACATAGTGAAAAGTGTCACTTTGATATTCTCTGGTGCAATCTTCATCAGTTTTTTTGTTTTGACTATAAATATAACTATGGTTGAAGGCTCTCTCGAAATTGAGTGCTTTAAGACAAGCATAGTTCATTCTTTGTTTCTGTTTCTTTCTGTATATGATGAACTGCGCATGTGCAGCAAGGTCAGCGAAGTAGGAAGCAGTGAAATTGGGATCGGAGTCATTCCGCTCCATACTTAAGGAATTATTTTGAAATATAAATGTACGGGGCAACACACAGTTGCACACAATATCCCATTAATTAATTATTTTCTCTTTTTATTTTGCCTAATTTTTTCCTGTTTTTCCTTTTTTTATTCCTCCTCATTTTTATCATTTCAAATCCCCACACTCCTCTACACCTCCCTTTTATACTTTCCCACACCTTTCTTTCATTGCATTCATTGCCACAATTAAAATCCCCACCTATCAGATCCTTTACCATCCATAATGCACTGCGCAACTTCCCATCCCCACCTTTACCCGGCATTTTCCCCCTCCACTTCCCAACTCGCTCACAGTCTAGATGCTTGTGCCACTGAAGTGGCTGGACATGGTGACTGTGTGTGTATAATTGTCTGAATGGATGTGTTTCTTTTTCTGACAAAGGCCATGACTGAAAAATTTAAGTTTTGTGAATGTGATTATCTATTTTCTTGCCTATCAGCACCTCAGCGAGCCTTTATTTTACACAAAATGTTTCCATTACCTTTACTCTGCCTAGAACCTGCCTTCACCTATTACTATGTGATAGGCATCTCTAAACATGAAGAGGGCTCAGAATCACTAAATTAGGTATATAGTGTTGCTGAATGAATTTCAAAAATATAATCTCAAAATAAGTAAAACCAAAACAGTAGAAATTGTAGCGAACATGGGAGGGCAACCACTCAAGATATGAGGAGTTACTTAAATGGATCAAATTAAGACATTGTCAGGAAAAAAATAAGAATATTCAAACAAGTGGCTTAAAGCATGCATTAAGGGGGAACACTCAGTATATTTGGAGAAAGCAGTAAAGGAATTGGGCAAGTAAAAAGAACAAGAACTCACTGGATTGTGAAAATGGGCACTGCAGTAAGAGGAGGAACACTGGATATCAGCAATAACAATGTTTATGTTGATAGGAAGATATGGAGGCAGCCAGGAAACAGGAACTGTCTAACAATTGTATGGTGATGGTTCAGGATCAAACTGACAGCAACAGGAAGACATTATGGACACACACACACACACACACACACACACACACACACACACACACACACACACACAACAGATGGATCAGGACACTAAAAAAATGAAAACCCATAAGTACAAACCTTGCACACAGCACCATAAATTCTATGAAATTTGGGAAAATACCTGGAATTATTTTCCATGTATATCTGTTTCCCCAACAAAAGTGAAGGTATACTAAACGCTATTTGAGGTATTGCCATAACCTTTGAAACTGAGGACTGAACCAAATACCATACAAAGTGTCACAAATTTGTTAAACTAACTGTTTAAAGTGACGTGAACAAAGGTATCCCATCAAAAAATTAAAACGTACAAAAACAAAAATGCAGGTTTCTAAACATATTCCTTTCATTGTAAAAAGTTGAAACATGTAATATAAAATGAAGTCAGTTATTTTACTTGGCATCCAGGGAAGTGCCTATTCAACAACTTAGTTCGAACTGTTTTGTTTTGTTATCTACCAACATTTATAGTGACTACATCAATATTAGTTATATTTATTTCTATGGTAATTATGTTACCTTGGTAACTGCACTTCACTTTTGAACTTTGATACTACCGAAGCTACAAATGTTCAGCTAAATGTGAACACTGAAATATTGGTGTCCATGAACACACAGTTTACATCTACAGTTTAATGAAGAATTCAAAACATGTTGTTGATAATGACTCCTGTCATATTAGAGAGGTGAATTCTAGGTTAAACCGAAGAAACTAAAGAAAGTTGTCCAACCAGGAATCAAACCTGTGACCTATTGGGTGCAAGCTCAGCACTGTCCATCACCAATGGGTTTATGAAAGAGGTTTTCCATCAGACCTTATTTCATAAACCAAAAAGAAAAAGATTTTGAACATATGGAAACAGGACTGAAATTTGGGGGTGTGTGATGTTTTCCTTCCATTTAAGCTAAACACTAACTAAATACAAAATTTGAAGTTTCTTTGTTTACTAGAGGTACCTTAGAATTTTGATGAATGGTGAGAGACTGACAAAATTAACCAGTTTCAACTGTCAATATCTCCCAAGTTTTAATGTGTAATATAGTGTAAGTTGATAATATAGCCAGGTACAGTAGTTTCTCTCATTCAATGAAAGTTCAGGCTTTTATCTTTATCTGCAATGACGTTACAGGGATTATAAGTGCCAGAGTATCTTCAACTAAAGGATGGTATGGCTGTGTTGTCACTTTGCTTTTGCTCGACTTTGTCCTGGGCACTTCCAAGTCCTTGGATTAGTTACTCAGATACAAACGATACTGCCCTCCTATGAATGTTAAATGGCAATAGCATGATGCAGATACTAAAGTTTTGTGGCATTATAACATATAGTGTTTACCAACCACAAGGGTTCATTATATTGGACCAAAAAAATATTTGCAGACTTTTAATCATTGCTTCACCGCAGTAGTAATGAAATAGTTTAGTCCTAATGGTAATCTGATATGACAAACTGACATATAATGTAACAGGCTTGGTAACTTTCATTGTTGATACAACAGTCAACAAATCTGGGAAGTTCAGAGGCACATTCTACACAAAACAAAAGGAAAAAAAATATTGCTGCATTCAAACAAGCTACTTGCTACTTACATCCTCCATGAGAATCAGGGTGAAGAGCACGTCATGGTCACGATTGTAGAAAGGTAGCCGGCCACACATCATCTCATACATGACCACGCCGATGCCCCACCAGTCGACGGCGCGGCCGTAGTCGTTGTCCTCGAGGACCTGTCCAGGGGGAAGCCAACAGGAACATGAGCGAGGCACACGAGAACGCACAACCTACAATACCACCAGGCAGGCATTCAGTCTGTCATGCAAGTTTCCAGTCCAGGTTTAATATATCACACTGTTCGAACTAGACATTCCCGTACCGGCCACCAGAAGCCAGGAGTGCAAATGTTTACAACTTCTTGCTGGAAAGTAAGAAGCACAAGAGAAGCTGTAACAAAAAGCAAGCAAGAAAAAAGTTCTACCATTTAAGCAGGTGACATGCAAGCATGCAACATTGAGGTTATCAAAAATCAGTATGACCCCCCCCCCTTTTTTTTTTTTTTTTTTTTTTTTTACACTAGCTATTAATCCCCTGTCACTGATCAAATACTAGGAAAAGAAGAAAAACAACTAAATAGAATCCACCTGTAACTCTGGATTAAAGGCAGCACAGAGCAAGTGCTGATGGTGCTTCTGTAGCACTCTTAGGTTGGTGTCATACTTCAATTCACGTAGCCAATGATGTGCCACTTTAACCAATGTGAGGTAATGAACGATGGGCTGAATTACTACACCATGAAGTGAGTTTTGGTTTTTCCATGTTTGCCAATGTATCACTACAACTACACTATAACAGACGATTCCATCACATTGTTGGGCTAGAGTAAAATTTTACTGTGCTGTGAAATTATCGAATGTATGTTCCATGGTATCATAGCATAGAAGTTCTGTTACAAATGCAGCATTACTTTTTACAATACTACCTGATCCATTTACGTTCACCAGTCCATCAGCTGAAACATTGATCATTTGCAATGGAAACTGCTGTGTGGAGAACATTAAATATTTAATTGTATTTTTCATCACAACATGGCTCTCTCATTTGGTGCATATAAACAAACAACTGTCTTGAGCTGATTTGTCCCAGTATGCTGCACGACCACTGCCAAAATTGCTGTGCCAAGACATTTAAATACAATAAGCTTTTAACTGTGTGGCTGACATAGCTTTGTTTCGAAAATTCCTGGTAGATTATAACAGTCTGGGACGAGGACTCAAACACTCAGAATCTTTCGTTTTGTTAGCTGAACGAACTATTTAGGCATGTCTCGTGGCCTACCCTCACAGGAGCCCTTCTGTCTGTAGGGTCTTGTGTTACGTCTTAATAGCTCTATCAGTAATAGAATTTTCTACAAAGGTGCAGTTTCTTGACAAAGGTTTTGGTAAACATTTCGAATTTACCAGAAAGTTGGAAGCAAATGTAATCGCAACATTCAAATTACAAAATTATACAACTAAAACAGGAAGTCAATTCTCTGTTTTCTTTTAGCAGAGATCCTCTTTCATTATTGATAGTTTCATTTTTATTTTCGAGACCACTGAGGCAAATGCAACAAGTACAATAATGTACATAAAATTGACACCATTTTTTGTTCTGCTGTCAACATCATTTGAGGTGTTTACATGTCATGTGTATTGTTTAGCCAACTTTCCCATTTCAATAAAAAATTACAACCTCTTCCATAGAGACTGTGTTTAACGTAACTGTTTATGCTTGCAAAACAACATGCCATAATTAGAGATTCTAACTATAGGAAACCTGGCTCCAACTGAAATGCAACAAATAATCATACCAGCATCAGTAATGCGAAACACTGTTTTTCATGCTACAAAGATCTGATGCCATCATCATCCTCATGCATATGGTCCCGACTTGGCCCATCTGATTTTTTCCCTGTTTGTGTAGGTTAAAACAAGTGTTTGATGACTTCAATTAATCTGACACAAATTCTCCACATATGTGAAAATATTATTCAGAAGAGGTTACTCAGTACTTACCTCAGCTCAGTACCAACAACAGTAACATAAAAACAACTAAAATAAGGAAGCTTCCAGAGAGAAAAAAAATCAAGTACACTGAAATATATTCAACAGGAGGAGGGTGTTGAATTAAAATTTGTGCCGCAGCTGGGATTCGAACCTGGGATCTCCTGCTTGCTAGGCAGATGCTTTATCGACTTTGTTATGCTCTTATGGATAGCACGTCTCCCTCCACAACAAAAACTTTAATTCTGCCTCCATATCCCCCCCCCCCTATGTAATGTGTGTGTGTCCCCCTCCCTCTCTTTACAAGTATAGTACTCCCCCCGCATTATTCTCTTTACTTCTGGATCCATCTTCTTTGGTTTGGCTCAATCATGGATCAGACCTTATCAAACAATATCTTCCACCTCCATCCGTCACTCATAGCCTAGGTTGTGAGTAACCTAAAACCACTTTTCCTTCTAATTCTCCCTCCTAGCTGAAGAAGAATTTTTTTTTTTTTTCCCCAAAAGCTCATTTCCGAATTTATTTTACTCTTTTTGGGGTTTTTATCAGTGGTTCTAAGACGAGAAAAGTACTGGCCAGTCATTTTCTCCATTTTGAATTACTTTCACGATTTCACTTTGATACTGATGGAGGGATACTAGTAGAGATGAGGTTGTGACTCCAACAAAGTCAGGCATTCTACAGTGATTGTATCAACCAACTGATCTAACATTAGCCGAAATGTGTTCTTCATCGTGGTCATTATACTGATAAATAAATATGTAGTCATAAAGAATAAAGGTGTAGAAAGAAAAAGTCTTTTGTTTTATTTAAATAGCTTCAGGAGTTTGATCATAACAAATTCAAAGGCATTGCTCCTCAGCATGCCCCCACAAGATGATTCACAGGAACAAAATATTTTGACATTTGTGATGGTTGCCATGGGCATTAGTTAATAATGAGTGACATATATATTTCACGCCTCATGTCACCTTGCCAGAGATACTGAGAGTGGTAAACAACAGCATTTTGCCACCAAATGTTTTTATAGAATTTCTTCATCACTTCCACTTAAAATAAACGATCAGTTTTATGACTTCAAGATTTTTATTTGCTAAACAGTTCAGATTTGAGTCAGTACAGCAACTGCCCGAGCAGCTCGGCCATTCGGCTTAGAGCGTGCGTTCCCAATCAGTTGGCGTCCTGGTCACGTTGTCCCGCTTCTTCGTACGTCCACTGGTGGCAGCCAGCCCATTGTGTTTCGCGCGCAGCCTCTGGTAGCGCGCCAAGTATAGCAGGGCGCGCGACATGTAAATTGCGTTGATTTCTGAATATTCCATAACCAGATTCCATTACCAATTTTAGTTAACACATGGATATTTAATTTTGAGGAAACAGGTTCAACAATGAAATAGAAACCTCTAGGCCATGATCACATGGAAATACTTTTCTGGTCATGGATAAAATCCTGGATGCATCATAACGAAGCTAATTTGTGCCTTATGTTTGACTTTCCCACTGCTACCTATTCAGCCTGAAAATATTACTACTGATTATTATTATCATGTTCACTTGGCTCCACCATGCCTTTCTCACATTCACAAATGTCAAATTGCTTCACAATATTGGGTTTACCCAAACACCGAAAAGTGCATGATGGAATAACAACAATATCATGATAAGTATCGCTTGCACATAAAGAAAGCGTTGAGTCGCAGAAACACACAACAAAAATACTGCTAAATATTTAAGTTTTTTACATCCTTCCAAAATAGAAAACACCAAGTCAGGCCTAGCAACCAGAGATAGTGGTCACGTGTGTGTTAATTTCTGTGTTTAGGAAGGATGCATTTTGGCTGAAAGCTTAAATATTTTGCAATCTTTTCACTGTTCCTGTCTGTGTTTTCTATATGGTGGGTAGCACGCTATCCTCACAATATTGCTGTAGATATAGCACCAACACTGTAACAACCATTTCCATCAACAGTGTGTAGGAGAGAACCATTTTGGCTTCTTCAGAAGTTCCATTTTTTTAAAATGGTTATGTATTCATTTATAATATACTTTTACATTATCAAATGATTTAATTGAGTGATTGTAACTGACGATTTCCTTGAAATTAGCCGGACATGCACATGTGAATGATGAAACTTTCATCATTATATTAAGAGATGATCATGAAAATTTAAGTGCTGATTAATTATACAAGCGGGCCAATAAAACACTGAATGGTTCTTTGCCATAGGTGTGTATAAAACAAAAGTCATGGTTGTGCATAATTGTTAATAGTGGTAAAAGAAAGTATGTATTTCAATTTCTGTAACTCTTGACATTACTTCAGATCTCCAACCATAACAATACATGAACATCAAAAATTTAGGTTCAACCAACATCTGACTATTTATTGCTCTGGTACTGAGGTACAAATGGCACAAGACAGTAACAACATTTAATGAAATCACACGCTAGGGACATTCACATTTAAACCATTAACTTTACATACCTAGCAGCTACAATGCCACAACTGTTAGGTCCATCATGTTGTCAGTGATTGAAGTCAAAACTTCTTACATTAATAACAAAGCTCGTAAATAACATTGTTTATCAGGGTCATCATTTTGCTTACTTTTCTGTATGAGTAACATCATGGTAATTTGTTGCCATTACCACATAATTTGAAGTCAGTGCCGCCCCCCCCTCCTTGAAATAATAAATATAGAGAATAAAATAAGTATCGCATTTGTTAAATATAGACCTTTTTTAAGAGTTAATGTCAACAATAAAAAAGGTTGATCTCAGCGAAGTAAAAGGTGCTTCAGCACAAATTATGCTCTGAATATGAACAGCAAAACTGTTACAAAATATTACGGGGTGTCTACTTAAAATTACTTCTCTTTACATTAATCAGGCACCCCCCCCCCCCCAACCACAAAAATACATGGTATTTCAACACTGTTTGGAGCAAGCAACTAACTTTCAACTTAACAGTCAAACAAAAATTTCAGTCAATGATCTGGATTTACGATATTTATTTCCTAAGCTAGCATGTGTGTGGCTTATTTACCTATCATTCCACATTGCCACAGCAAACCACAGAAGACTACTGATAAGTCTCTACTTCAGATTCTTTCTTCAAAAATATTATTTTATTTACTTTCCCATTTGCTTGCTAACAGACTAAACCCCGGAAAAGCCTGGCTGAATTTAGATAGTTAAAAGGGCACAAAGTATGCAAAAAGTTCACTGTGTCTGTAGACTGAAGGATGAGGAAACTTAAGGGCTGCGAAGTATTGACATATCAACTACTGCAATTCGCACATATTCAGAACAACTGACCACATTTTCTTTATATTGTTCTCATAATATTGTTGGTATTCCAATGATTTAGTATCAAGTGATATTGTATATCAGTACCTTGGTATTCAGTGTATTGGATGTATAGTATGATATGCTTTAGACACACAGAATTATAGGTTTTATGACTGCAATAAATACACACAATTCAGAGCATTAACGAAGACACTACTTGTGCACTGCTGACATGCTGCCAACAGTTTAGTCGGGCTGTAACACGCATTACCGACAATACTGTTTATACCATGCAGAGCTAACTGACCACAGTAACTGTAGTCTTAACTCACCTCAGGTGCCAGGTACTCTGGTGTTCCACAGAAGGTCTTTGTGGTCCGGCCATAAGTGATGTCTTCTTTGCACAGACCAAAGTCAGCTATTTTTATATGGCCATCCTTGTCAAGCAAGAGGTTCTCCAACTGAAATTACATAAAAAACATTTCGGTGCTGAAATTATAAATTCTACACCATAGGAAAGAGTAGCGAAAGTAAATATGGAAACTGTGTATTGAGAGTTGTACACCACACAGGGCAACACAGTGAAGTTTATGGGAAAGACTACACAAGCGAGTTTCTCCCCACTCTCTAATGAGTGTGGGAGGAATGATTGCTGAAATGCCTCTAGGAGTGCAGTCATAACAAAATTACCAAAACATCTGATGGAGCAGTTAGCTCACACATGATATCATACTGTGTAATAAGTATTAAATCTTTCTTCTGACACAGCCAAGTTAACCTTGAAATCTATTAATGCATTGAAACACATCAATACATGTGAATTACTGAACACCAAATAAATTGTGTTACAAGTTAGGAAAATTTGGTTCCCAATGGTCATATTCCTCCTATAGAACTACATATTGCACCTACATCATGGATTTTATAGGATGGGAATATTATGAACGCCTTTTGTTCAGAAATTCCTAAGATTTTCATTTTCTTAGAACACCCATTTTGTAAAATTACCATATTGCAATGACATACATGTCAGAACTATATGAAAATCAAAACTGAGAAGCCATTACTGAAAAGAACCAAGTGGGATCTTTCATACTGTTGGCCCCTCGCACAAGGTAAATAATAACTGAATAAGACTAATTAAAATTATCTTCAAATCATTATCTACATTCACTCCTATGCTTTTTGAGAAAAATAAGTACAAGAGTCTCATTTGTATATAGACGTTATTAAAATTAACTTTTTCTGATCAAGTGGACTACTAGAACAAACATTTAAAGCTTAGATATTGCTCTGGCGAGTCTAGTTAACAGATCTCATTCATATAAATTAAGAATGAGATGTGTAATCAATGCAGAAAAGCAAGTCAGTAAGCTTGCACCTTCTTTGACTTTAGTTCATTGGTTGGAGCTAATCTGTTATCTGATTGCAAAATCACAGAGGATTGTGCAGAATTTTTCCCATGTAGGATGTGGAATTTTACAGCTACATGTTGCTTAATTGCTTGACAAGTAGTGTGGCACACTCTTAGTAAGAAAAAATGTGTACCTCACAAGCTCCACAGCATAGTTATGGATACTATGCTGAAAATGTCAGAACTATCTCTACTTTTATTTTGAATTATAGGTGCTTGTCCCCATGGCCATTATCTATCGGTATATGTCAAGCATCTTGAGAGAAGAAAGTACTTCTGAATGCTTTTGGGTACTTGTCAGCAGCTCAAATGTTTAGTACCTTTAGATCCCGATAGATGATTCCCTCTTCATGCAGGTATCCAAGTGCCGAAATGATTTCCGCTCCATAGAAACGGGTCCGCTCTTCACTGAATATTCTCTCTCTCGACAAATGGAAGAACAGTTCTCCACCATTCACATACTCCATTACAAAACACAACCGGTCAGCAGTCTGAAATGAGTACTTCAGCGACTGAAAAATAAGAGAGAATCAACTATAAGAACTTCGTCTCAATACAATAGCACACAATTTAAAAAAAAAAAAAATACTCTTTCTTACCATCACTATTCAATTTCTAACAGAAATCTGTAAAAATAAACGCAAATAATATTCAATAAGCCATCTAGAGTATCCAGAGAGCTGTCACAAAATATTGTTATACACTACACATCCATGGCATCATTGTAATTTAGTTAGCAGTTTTATGTTACATTCCACACTAAAGTTAAAAATGTTAGTTAATACTCACAATGAGAAATGGATGGCTCGTGGTGCGAAGTACTCTGTTCTCTGTCAGAGTGTGGGCCACTTCATCTTTCTGGATAATAACCTCCTTCTTCAGGATCTTTATTGCATAAAGATGTGCAGTAGCCTTTTCTCGGCACAAGATTACTTTGCCGAACGTCCCCTTTCCCAGGACTTTGAGGAACTCAAAATTCTCTAATGTCTGTGGAAAGAGAAATAGAAGTTCAGAATAAAACTTCTTTAATTTCATATAAAGTATTTTTCAAATTTCTCAAAAACATAAAAAAGACAACTGCACACAGTATTGTCCAGTAAAAGCTAAAAAAATGTAACTAAAAGATCAATGTGTCGCCTTCTTCAGTCCGCAGACTGGCTTGATGTAGCTCTCCACGCTACCCTGTCCTGCGTAAGCCACTTGCTCTCCGAATAAGAATGGCACCTTCTTACTGTATTTATCTCTGCCCCTCTCTATGATTTTTACCCCACAAACTTCCCTCTAATGCTAAATTGATTACGAGTAACGGAAACATCAATGTAAACAAAAATATTGCCTCCAGAGTAATATCTATCTATCTCTCTCTCTCTCTCTCTCTCTCTCTCTCTCTCTGTGTGTGTGTGTGTGTATGTGTGTGTGTGTGTGTGTATGTGGTGTGTGTGTGTGTGTGTGTGTGTGTGTGTGTGTGTGTGTGTGTGTGTGTGTGTGTACAAAAATTCTGAAGAAAAATACATGTATTACTCTTACTTTAGTATTCACAGTAATTCATACTGTTTTTTGATCACATCGAACGTTGTTCATGCAAAATGTTGGACCCTACCCTCGCCGATCACTTCCAAAGTGAAAGATAATGCATAACATGTGTTGATGATAAGCAAGCAAAAAAATAAAACAACAAAGCTGGAGCAGCAAAAAGCTTTTCCTTTAATTCAGAAATACCACCTAAGCAACTATCAGTGCTGTTAAGTGGATTTATTGTTTGCTGACAACTCATTTAGTGGGCCCCTATTAGTAGGCTGTTACATTCACCATTTCAGCATACACTTAACTTTTGGCAAGAAATTTCACACAAGAGTTTGTAGCTGGATGGGGGGAAGGGGTGGGGGCCAAGAAGCTTAGGGTACACAGTTTATTTTAATATATTATATTATATTTAATATTTTTCATAAAAAAGTTGGTACTTTCATATAGTCATAGTAGATTTTTTTCGTTCCAACCAAAACACTCCTGTCACTAAAAAGCTGATTCTTAAATTATTTTCTTGAAAGAAAATCAGTTGGCTACACAACATTTCTGCCTTTTCCAGGACCTGTAGGGATGGGGGTGTAGGGTGGACACTTACCCTCTGGTATTGTCACCCTTGGCTCGGTAGCACAGTGGTAGAGTCCACTACGAATCCAAAGGCCGTGGGTTCGAACCCCGGTAGGTCCTAGGATTTTTATCTGTCACTTTCCACTTCTTTTACCTCTTGCAGTGTTGTTGATGTGAAAAATATTGAGTAGCGCTATGGTTTGGAACCCACGTTAAACTGTAGGTCCCCCTACAACATACTTTTGAACACAACTCTGGCAGAATTCAAGTTTCCTGAATCTTCTTTTCTTCTTTAATTACGGTCACCTTTGTCTTACCATGTGCCTGTGCATTGTATGTCTTTTCCAGCAGGATTGTAATGCTGAGAAATTCTCATTATCTATTCCAACTTTTTCTACTGAAATAACAGTTGCAGATAAAGTTTAAAATTTAAACCGTGTTCTGCCAGTTCGCGAGTGGAAAGTCGGTGTCGTACTATTGTGCTACCTGTTAGGGGAGATTCCGGCAGATACATGTAGTGGACAGCTCCTCGCGACAAGGAAGAGTGTGATTTTAAAAGTGTTGGGCAAATATGTATTCTTTGATTGGTAAGAAAGAGACCGGAAAAAAAGGGGAGGAGAGAAAAGGTTTAGTCATTCTGATATTGTCATGATAGAAGCATGTCGACTGGAAACTATCAAAAATAGTAATTTTAACTTGCAGTGTACTGAGTAATGGAAAATTGTATTTATGTTAAGAGAATGTTATTACAAAATATACATCTTAAATGAAGACTGGCTTTTGATTTGAGAGTACGAATGTAGACTTAAAATTGCAGCCACTTCACTCCACTAGAAACCTCCAAAGAAGAATGATCCTTTCCGAAGGTACGTGGATGAGGGGCACCGAGTAGCAGGATCCCTCTTTTAAAACAACAAGAAGAAATTCTCCTAACGAGTAAGTGAAAGGATGTACACATCACACCACTCTAATTCAACAGCATCCACAAAAAGGTTGGTACACGGCAACTGTGTACTCCAGTTGAAGTAATCTGATCATTGACAAAATGGTTGTAATCAACTACTATAAGACCATTTGTAATCATCCGTGTACTTCCACTCCTTAAAAGGAATGACTTCTCATGGATTACTTTGCACCACATCAATGGGCCACAATTATTCATGTCTGGTTTGAATCACATTTTGGAAAACTTCAGCAAATTATTTGCCCATCTGGATTGCCCAACATGAATCCCACTGAATATTTGAGGGACATAATTGGGAAGTCACTCAGTGTATGCAACCATGCAGAAGCAAAATTTTGTAATTATGGGCGGTTACAGAGGCAGTGTGGACCAACTTCAAACAATTTATTGAGTCCATGCCCCATAGTTGCTGCCCTTCACCGAGCAAAAAGAGTCCCACATAATACTGGGAGGTATCCCATTACTTTTCTCCCATCACTATGTACTATCAGAATCACTTTTACAGTACAAAATTTTAGGTTATTGGTCACAAAGAGCTTTTCACCCAAGGCAATTAAGTGGAAATTTGTAAAAAGAGCAGTGAACATTTAACAGAATTATCACACTCCTATCTGTAAGTTATTGCTTTCTGTGACAATATCCTACTATGTTCTGAAGTTCTTTAACAATTCTTAAAAGATAAGAACATTTACACGAATTCTGGATACTTACCACTTTCTTCTTTCCGGAAGATTTGCTATTCGAAGTGCCTTGCACAGAAAACTTGGCACCGAGTTCATTGAGAGCTGCAGACGAGCCATTGTCAAAGCTGTCACCGAAAGATGCGCTGCGATCCAGGTCAGACGCGGGCATGTCCACATCCTCCGATCCGGCGAGGCGGTCTGCTACGTAACGTATCGCAGCGACCCATTCTTCCCTGCATATTAAGAAATTTTACAGATTGTCTCAACTATCAGTCATCTAAAAAACCTACCACAAATACTACTTCAGGTATTTTAGTTGCAAGAAAACTTACTTTTCTTCAGTCCACACAAAAAAGAAAACTTTGTCATAATACCTTACAATGTCTGAAATTTGAGACAGTATCTCCAACCAAATTACAGGAAAGGGGGTAATAAGTAAGCACCAATAGCATAGTAGCAAATTAATAACTTCATCACTTGTTTCATAAAACCTTCCATTTTTTGCGGACAGCGATCATACGTTGGGATGCATAAAAAGTTTTTTGAATGTCTTGGTCGCACTGTTTTTATTTTATCATTACGTGTTTCGATATCATCATCAGATAACGTTTTTTTTTTTTTAAACAATGGTAATTAAAATACATCTTATTGGAGATGACTGACTAAAATATAAACCACCATCATGAATATCTAGTAAAGGTGTGTTGACTAGAACCTCGTGCCTAACTGTTTGGCATGAGATTCTAGTCAACACACCTTGACTAGACATTCACGATGGTGGTTTATATTTTAGTTAGTCACCTCCAAGAAGATGTATTTTAAATACCATTGGTTTCTTTTTTAATTTATCTGATGATGATGTATCGAAATGCGTAATGATAAAATAATAACAGTGCGACCAAGACATTTCAAAAAATTGTTATGTATCAAATTAATAACTGTCAGACATATTTTCTACATAAAGGAAGTTTGCAAGAGAAATTTCCCAACTCCAAATCAAAGACCCAATATTTTAATAATTTATTGCATTAGTCTTTAGACCAGGCCAATGGCAGTGCCACAATGGACCCAACAGTTACCGTTAGATCACCGAAGTTAAGCACTGTCGGTGTTGGCTAGCACTTGGATGGGTTAGCAATCTGGTCTGCTGAGTGCTGTTGACAAGGGGGATGCACTCCGCCCTAGTGAGCCTAACTGAGGAGCTACTTGAGAAGAAGCTGCTCCTTATGTGAAAACAGCTGGAAGTGCAGGGCATTGACCACATCCCCCTCCATACTGCATCTGGTGACGCCTTTGGAAAGAGGATGACACAGCGGCTGGTCAGTACCTGATGGGCCTTTCGAGGCCTCTATGGGACGCAGTTTAGTATAGTTTGCCTTTGGACCAAACGCTGGTTTGATACATATTGTCAGGTTAATTGCGTGCAAATTACAGACTGTCTCTGATGAACTGCATTCAGTAAGGCAATTTCCGAAAGAACAGACATCCTATCCGTAATTTCATATCTGTTCTTCCTTCTTAAATTTCGCATTTTTTGAGTTGCTTGTCCTGTGGTACCCAAATGACCTGACTTTATATGTCAAAAAAGCATAGGCTCCTAGAAGAACAGTAATTAACGAAATTTCGTCAGTTTGAATAAGTTTAAACAAAAATACTTTTATAATTACGTAGGCTTCTGCGGACAGTCAGATGACATAAAAGTTTTCTAGGCGTTGTACCGCAGTACAACACTCGGAAAACTTTTGTGGGGAAGTGACTGCTGTGAGCTACACAGTGGGAAATTGTGGCTTTGCTCTGAATGGAAAGTATTAAATAAGTGATAAAGATGAGTGGCTTTGTGTCTGCAAAATGTAACTGCAAGCCAATTAGCTCGGACAATTATTTAACTTTCATTTAAAGGAAGATTGTTTGGAAATTCATTATATTTGAATAAAGAACATGTATGCTTGTTACATTCGTTTTATCATGTGTATTCGCCAAAAACATTTGGTTACACATACAATATTCCTTTAATTCAATACTGACTTAAATTCAGTACATTTGCTCGTAACAAAGAAATTGCTCTAAAATGCTCTCGCGGTTAGTTTTGAGAGACTAAATAGTGCAGCAGCGCTCCAATTACTGTGCCATCCCTTTGCTTGAAAATACATTTTAAATGCAAACGTGTTAGACGTCATTCATTGCGTCGTTACGTGACTGCTACGGCTCCAATTGCAGAAGCCAACGATACAAAGGATACAGCTTATGTTTGTATAACCTAGGTAAACTAACCTAAGGACAACACACACACACACACACACACACACACACACACACACACACACACACACACACACACACACACACATGCCCAGGGAGGACTCGAACCTCCACGGCGAGCAACCGCGCGCTCCGCAGCGAGACGCTTTAGACCGCTCGGCTACTTCACCGCGGCGATACAGCTTATACTTCCCATAGTGTTCGTTATGTAGACGTTTAGCGTTGTCAGATTTTCATGCTCAAAATATGGAAGACTTTTGGAAATGACGGACAAAACAGTTCCATCGTGACACTAGCGACGTATTTCACATTTAAGGGGACATTGTATACTTTGTAATTATAGGTCTAGGCTATAACCTAAAAAGATATTGTAATTGCTGCATTCTCTCGACATAATGAACGATTTCTTAGGCAGCATCTCAGACTTCAAAAGAGGTGCCCACAGAGGGTGGTCATGATGCAAACTGCGTCATTGAAATTTCTGCCAACCGGGGGGGAGGGGGCGCTTTATAAAACAATTTGTAAAACGTGAAATAAAAGATATTTAATTTCAATATTAAATTGTTAAAACCATATTTATTAGGTCATAAACTAGGAAATCCACATATTTTGTTCAAATGTTTGTAAATCTAAGGGACCACACTGCTGAGTACATCAGCCTGGGCTTACAAACTGTTTTAACTTATGGTCGAAAGTTCTTGATCAATTGCTTCGATATTTTGACAGAACGTTGCAGTGTAATACAGGAACGTGTCTAAGTACATATTTCTTGAATATATTGTATAAGATCTATATATGTATATTACTTTTCCGATTTTTCGTATCAACATTTGCTCATTATAAATTTTATATAAATTCGTATATGACATACACTGGAAAATTATGTGCATAAAACACGTGCATATTGCAGAAGACCGCGGTGGAGTAGCCGAGCGGTCTAAGCGTCTCGCTGTGGAGCGCGCGGTTGCTCGCCGTCGGGAGTTCGAGTCCTCCCTGGTGTGTGTGTGTGTGTGTGTGTGTGTGTGTGTGTGTGTGTGTGTGTGTGTGTTGCCCTTAGTTTAGTTTACCTTAGTTTAAGTAGTTTGTAAGCTACGGACTGATGACCACGCAGTTTGTTCCGATAGATTTACAAACATTTTCTTATTGCAGAAGAACGTTGCTTTGAAATTTCAAAACATTCAGTCAAGAACTTTCGGAGATATAAGATCTTTAAAGTGTATGGCCGCGGCGAAATAGCCGTGCGCACTAAGGCGCTTTGCTGAGTCGTGCGCGGCCGTGAACTTCTTAGGATAAATTAGTGTAAGTATTTTGTAAGTTTAGGAACCGATGACCACTGCAGTTAGGTCCCACAGCTGTTTTTTTTTTATTTGTTTAAAAACGTATGCTTCCTTCAAAATAAGATTGACGAGCGTTATGAAACCAAAAACTCACGCATAATGAACATTAGGCATTTTCGATTTTCGCAAGCAATGGATAAAACAATGTGGGGAGGTCCTACATACCATCAACAGTTTTTACAGCGTGAAAATCGGAAAAGTGATTTCCTCCTTTTTCCCCAGTCAGGCCCGACTGGGAGTGGCCATCCCCGCGCGGTTCAAAACAAGAATGAGTATTTTAGCCACTCATTTTTTGAGTGGGTACCGCGGTACCAATTTCAACCGACGAGCCTGCACACGACCAAGGGAGGACTCGAGCCTTCGTCGAGAGCGGCCGCGCAATCCGAAACATGAGACACCAGACAGCGCGGCTCAGTTCTCTGCTCTTAAGGAGAAGAGAATGGATTTTAATACAAACATTCATCGTAAGATAAGCGTATTTCCGCAAAGCAATTATTTTTGTAATCATTTTTAGCCTTTTATGTTAGTCATGTGGTTGGAGTAAGGGACCAAACAGCTAGGTCACCAGTCACTTTAGCTCAGAATGGCGTACTAAATAAATTGACGGTTTATTTTGGTTAAAACAATTGCAACCAGCTGCCTTTTTCGATGTTTTTTATTTAATCCAGAACTAGTTTTCGAGCCACTGCAGGCTCATCTTCAGTGGATAATTTACAGGAACGTTTATCCTCCGCTAAGGGTAGGTAACCTACACTTAAAATCCAAAAAGGCAGCTGGTTGCAATTCTTTTAACCAAAATAAACCGACAATTTACGCTACAGCTGCAGTTCGTGTCTAACATGGATATCTGGAAATAGACTAAGGATGTCGTCCAGTTAAGGATATTCTGGTAGTAAAAGAGGGGGAAAACTAAACGAATTGAAATCAGTTATACCAGTAGGACTAAAAGCAACAAAGTAGAGAATTCTGCACTGCACATCCCACACCTCTGAAAGCAACCGTAAACATTAGTGATAATCATGTACTGCCCAACAGATTACGTCCCTAAACATGAAAGAAAAGGAAACAAAAGGAGATAAAAAGTGTGACTAGGGTGTAACTTCAAACACAGCTAGCAGCCCTGTCCGCGCGTCACAGATAGTCTTACAACTGAGAATAAAAACCGCCTTCACGGAGTTAGCAGATGATCCGGGTCAACCATTCTGGGTCATCCGTCAAAACTGTAGTCAACCGACTACAGGGATCCACAACAATAACTTGGGGGAGGATCACTGCACAAAATATAACGATGGGTCAGCCTAGAATGTTCGATGCAAGACAACCCACAGTGGATTCCCTCTGAGAAAATCGTAAGGATGAACTCCAAGCTGCAGTGATCTTGACTGTGCGGAGTTTAGTAGACGGGGCAGTAGCCTGCCAGTTCTTTTATTTGGATAGCATTGCCCCAGCAGGAAAGCATCGATATTTTGTTGGTAACAGTTACCAACTTAAGGTCAGAAAACAGCCACGGCAGTCCTACAGGGTCCAGCACCGGCCACGTTGGCTGTATATTATTTCTGAAGATGACCATTAGGTTGAAATCGGTGGAAAAAAATTACCTTTGCGATCAAGAGTGTTAGACAAGCCTGCCAGCTGCCGTATCTCTAGGATACCCACGTGACTGGAGACCCAGCGAAAGGCAGCATGACGAAGGTGAGCGAGGAGATCGTGGATAAAAGTGACCAAAGGGTGGGAAGAGTAGCATTGGTCAATGGCCTGTGGGCTGCTCATTGAGTTGGTACAGATTCAAAAAACACTATCCTCAGCGGTATATTTTATGAAGTAAAGGGCTTTGTTAATAGCCATCAGTTCTGAGATTATAACATTACATGTTCCGGCAGAGAATGGCATTCCATACCGACGGGAGATGTAAAAGCATATCCCATATGACCGACAGTTTTCGAGCCATCAGGAGATGGAAGCACCATGAAACTCTTTCAAGTAGTGTAACAAACGATGGAAGATTATGGAGCCGTCTGAAGCTTTTGGATCTTCGAAGAGATCCGCCCGAATTCGTGGCCTGGACACTATGCAAGGTGATGTACTCAGGATAAGACGGGGGTACAGTACGAGGAAGGGACGGACAATCCCACTCGAGGGTGGGTATCAATAGGTCGGAGCCATCGCATGCAAAGGAACATAATACGTGGGATGAGCGGAAAATTGTTAAATGGCAATGGCGGAGGACCCAACAGGTGATGCCGGCTAATCTGAAGAGGGAAGATTCCCGCTTCTTGACAGGGCTAGTCCGGAAGGCAACGGTAGCCAAGCGTACACCACCATGGTTAACGGGATCTACCAGTTTCAGGGCAGAAGGAGATGTCAAGTCGTAAATCTGGCACCCATAATCCAATCGGGACAGTGGAGTATTCAGGATCGTGTTCTGGTGGGAGGGGGGGGGGAGGGGAGCTGAGGTCAATAACTGAGCTGCCGTGATTTTTAAAAGAAATTAATAATAATAATAATAATAAAGGCGGGCTGCGCCTTTACTCATAGGGGAGGCTGCACCAAGGTCTGGGGTGGGGGACTCCAGGAGGGTCTGGAAGGGGGGGGGTGTCTGCAGCCTGGATCAACAGCACCTAGAAGACAAGGCCTCACAACTGGCCATGCCTACGTCACACCGAGAGGCTGACTGGCTGGCCGCTGGGGCACGCCCACCGCCTCGTAGCGCCGGCCTGTCAGCTTGCGTTCGCAGCCTCCAGGTGTGACGTAGGCACGACCAGTTGTGAGGCCTTGTCTTCTAGCTGGTGTTGCCTGGATACGCCACTGAATCGGGACAATGTCGGCCATCACCCTCTCGAATGCTCTCTGCCGTTTGTAATCTTTCGTTACGATTCGGCAGTTGCCTTCGGAGCATGAAACGTTACTTGGAATCGTCTCGAGACAGACGATTCTTTTGAATGTTTAGTCCACACCACGATTCGACTCCTTATCTGTATTAGTTCAAATGAACGAGTCATTCACGAATCGTCACAACTATAGATCAATGGGTACGGGCTTACGTATACTGTCATTCAACCAGATATAGGCCTATTTGTGAACTCGGTATGGCATCATTTCTATAGCGTCATTTTATAATGACGCCAGCCAAGTGACTACTGGCAAAAAAATCGTTGTATCCAACTGTGCTTCCGATGATACAGCTATTTTTTATGAAGGGGAGTAACATTAAATTTCACTCGTAAGTGGTGTTAGTTCTAAATGATGGCACTTACTGAAAACGGAACTGTTGTAAGTGATCTCAATCTACACAGAAGACACGAAAATTGTACTCCTTTTGATCTGTAAGAATCGTTACGGTCTGTTACTGCTAGGATGTCAACTCAGGTATACAGGTCGTATTGCTTTGTGATGTGCGTCCAACGGAAAAACGTTATGACAGATTGATTACTTTTATAGATGTATTATGGTGAAGTTCAAATGTCTGTAAATCTATCGGACCAAACTGCGTGGTCATCAGTCCGTAGCTTACAAACTGCTTAAATCTAGATAAACTAACCTAAGGACAAGACACACACCCATGCCCCAGGGAGGACTCGAACCTCCACGGCGAGCAACCGCGCGCTCCGCAGCGAGGCGCTTTAGACCGCTCGGCTACTCCACCGCGGCTATGGTGAAGTACTAGGCAGCTTATGGCAGTAGAGAACACACAAAAAATCGAGTTCAAATCCACAAGTTATATTTTTATTCCGTACTAATATCGTTTCTACCACATCGCATTTAATGAATAATTTCCATTCTGAGTTTACTAATGGCATAAGTACGCTGTATGGAAAATCATGCGTATTTCAGATACATAATCTAGAACCCGTTGATTACACAGTAATTTATTCATTACATGTAATGTGGTATAAATACTTGTTCTGAATATACACTTAACTCACCTACATGTTTTAAACAACTCTCATATTTCCCTGTTGTTTTCTTGCAGGAATACGCTTTAATCCATGTCGTAACTATTTTATAGATAGTATTGAAATTTGCAGAACAGGTAGCAGCCACAGCACACGAGTTCGTTAAATTTTACTTAGGACGTTGGCGCCCATGCGTGTCGATGTTGGCAACGAATGAAAATTGTGGGAGTTATGTGACGTTGTCATTAGCCAACCGCGTTTTAGCATGCAGTAGCCAATGAGATTAGCTGGTTTCTTGTGCGGTTGAAAAGAACGCATTTTGTTGTTTGACATTTAATGTTTTATGAAATGAAGATTGCATTAGGAGCGGTGTGCACCACGACCATAAAATGACAAATATCGAAAGAAATTTCAGCATGGGTCGTAGATTAACATTTATTTATAGCAAATCGTAATAGTCATCCTCAGTGCAACATGCACAATTGAATTGATACATTTCTGATGTTGCATGTCAAGCCGCAAGGCATAGCTACAAGAAGTTCCAGAATGCAAAACTGAGTCGTGATTTTGCATCTTGCAGCTATGCCTTGCGGCTTGATATGTAACACCAGAAATGTATCAATTCGATTGTGCATGTTGCACTGAGGATCACTATTCCATAGCCGATAGCGATTTGCAATAACAAATGTTAATTTTCGACCAATGCTGAAATTCCTTTTGTTATTTAATGTTTTGTTCTGCCGTAATATGGGACGAGATATAATTAATTTAGTGACCGGGTAAGGGTGAATATAAGAACCTGTGGACTATACAGCAAGAATAGCATTAATAATTTCAATGAAAATAAAAAGGATTTATTCCCTCTTATGTGAAAGTTTACTTTCGACATGAAGTAAATAATTAATGCTGTCCGTGGTCTATGGTTGACTAGTTCTGTGCGGTCAGTAAATTAATTATCATCGTAAATGGAACAAATCAACACTACCGTCCTACATAATACTTACCCATCTCGCGATTCATCGTAACGTGTTAAAGATTCTATTGCATCCTTTGTTTCGTATAATTTTTTCACGTAACAATTAAAACCTTCGGAATTCCAAATGACTGCCAGCATATGCTCCGTCACTGGTAGTATAATTTCCAGCCATTTTAATCAGTTGCCAACATCAACACACTAGGCCGCCAACATCCTAAGCATTCTTTAACCCAGAAATTAGTTTGCAGAAAATCAACCAGAACAAAAGATTAAAAATTTAACTGTCGATGCTTTTTAACCCGCGAGGACTCGCGCGTGAGCATTTTGCCCACAGTAAATTTAAAACAATGACCAGTTAACCGATTTCAAATAGTCAAATATACCTGTTTTCATATAAACGCAACTAGAAATACTTATTTAAACATATTAAGTACATTACAAAATGTTTTCCGGCTGTCAGAAAAATGCTATACACGCGATCGGTCGCGTAACTTTTAAAGACGCGTAGTTCTCGCGGGTTAAGCACATGTAACAAAGAGAGAGATAAGGTTATCGATATGACGTCCAGCATCACGATTTCGTAATACACAGTATTGGTATTACTCAGGCAGTCGGCCGCGAGCGTAAACAAATGAGGGCTACATACACACCACTTTTAAAGTGGTTAAACCGCCTTCGTCAAAGTCGTTCAGTACAGGGAAGAAAGACACTCATTATTCTGTGAAATGATTCGTTTTTTTTTATATATATACATAAAAACGAAATATACGCAGTATATAACAAAAACCTGCGGGAGTGTCGTGACTGTATATGTCAGACTGTAGTAGAGCAATACATGTCGAGATTGAAACATAAATTGTTGAGAAACAGATGGTTATAAACAAGGAGTGAGCTCAAAGATAATATGGCGATAGTAATAATCGGACACCAACATGGCAGTCAGCTGTAACAAACGAGAAAAACGAACAGACAACGTACTGTTCGTTTTTCTCGTTTGTTACAGCTGACTGCCATGTTGGTGTCCGATTATTACTATCGCCATATTATCTTTGAGCTCACTCCTTGTTTATAACCATCTGTTTCTCAACAATTTATGTTTCAATCTCGACATGTATTGCTCTACTACAGTCTGACATATACAGTCACGACACTCCCGCAGGTTTTTGTTATATACTGCGATAGCAGTGCTCCAAGCGGCCGGCAAGCTACATTTCTGAATACGATATTGGAAGAGTGCGAGTAGTATCATTTATATTGATTTATCATACTTTTGACATTAGGGACCTATGTAGTGCCATAAAAATAGGTAATTAATTATAGCTTCATATTTGTCTTCCTTAATTTTATGAAGATGCCTGACAATGTACGAAGCGGTACATTCAAATGTTTGTAGAACTTATGGGACTTAACTACGGGGTCATCAGTCCCTAAGCTTACAAACTACTTATGATCTAGCTAAGACTAAGGACGCCACAAATATCCATGCCCGAGGGGGGATTCGAACCCCCGACCGTAGTGGCCGTGCAGACCGTGACTGGAGCGCCTCAGTCCCCTCAGCCACCGCGGCCGGCAAGCGATACATTTCAGGACAATTTATTTATAATTATCTTGTAATCTACAGGCTTCTAGTGAATAATTTTCTATTAAAATAATAAATGCCTAGGAAACCCCAGAAGACCTGACCTTTGGCAGGACGACATCACTCTTCTACTCAGGAACATTAAGGGTTCTTCACTACAATTCCAATAAAATTGAAGAGAGTGGAACTTGGGAAACGTATACAGAATGCAATAATTACAGTTTTTAACATACCAAACCAGACACCACAGCTGAAGCTGAAGTAAAAACGTCACAGACGACGCAATAAAACGGAAAAGGCTATCAAATTGTTTGCCAACAAAGAACACCCCAATCCACAATTGTTGCTACAGCTAAACCACAAAACGACAAGGATCTCCAAAACAATAGCTATTTAAAATAGAGTAATTACACTCAAATATGCGCCTATAAGAAAGATGAGGTGTAAAAATATGCGAATCATTATAGTCCACACCGAATTGATACACGTCAAAAAACTGCCTGCCACAGTAAGAACAGACCATAATGGAATTTCATGTTTCTCTTATGTTTATATTCTACTCACTTTCAGAGGAATAAAATGCAAATCTACACATATTCGTACGTATTAGTTCATGACGAAATTATGGTAAAATTTTACGACGCTTCTCGCCGGGCTCAAGTGCTTATGTTGGCAACAGATGAACAATGAAGTGTAGTGAAGTGTAGAATAGCGCTAATATTTTTCGTAAATGTTATTGCTGCTCGTTTCAGTCGCAGCAAAATAAATTCTGTACCTGCTCTAAGGTTTACAGGTTCTTGTATGTACCCTTGTCCGTTCAGAAAAAAATAATTTTCGTTTTAATTGAAGTTGTCACGAAAACATTTATTGGTCATCTGAGTTGCCGTCATTACCATTGGTGCCAACATAACCACTGCAGCCCGATGAGAAGCGTCGTACAATTTAACCCGAAACTTATTTATACTAATGAATCAGTTATATTCGGGTGTTTTTACATTAATTTCCGTATTATGTATGTCTCCATCTTTTACCAATGCTTGTAACGCAAAATTATACTATTTCGTTAATACAAATAAACCACTTTTTCGGTGGCTTGCCCACCGCTAGGAGCACTGATGTTGCAACTGTCAGTAACAACTTTCACGGCAGTGAGTGTATTGTTAAGCGGCCCCTACTCGGTCAATATTGATAATATTGTGCAATATTATTTTCATTCTCTCCTAGACTGCTCAATAATATTGTGTAATAATACTGTCGTGTGAAATCTTGGACGATAAAGACGCTGCTGCTGTTGTCATTGCTTTACTTTGTTGCTAGCACATGAAAATAACTCACGTGGTACAAATGAAAAGCCAACAACAACATAGCGCGATAATCTGTCAAAGATATTGTCAATACTGCCCACAGAAGACCCAATATTTACAGGCAGCGCAATATATTTCAGAAGTTTTTGATGTCCTCAATATTACTGCGCTTCTTCTCAATTCGCACCTCTAGACCGTCAATATTATTGCACAGCCGGGAAATATTGTCAATGTTATTGACCGTGTGGGGGCCGCTTTAGACTTTGGTACTGCCTCTTGTCTTCAAATGCTCTCTCGCAAGGTGCAATACAAAAATGGCTATCAGATCAAACTTTGGTAATTTGGTAGAATCCGTGTATATCGAAGGAAACGGCATTGCCATCAATTTATAGCGAATGTTCGATATAGTGTTTCTGAACAGCAAATTCGGGCGCTACGCGCCCTCACGTACTACAAAACTTATTGTTTAACCTGCACCTAACCTAACTTCGAGTTTGAAAAGTGATCTGTAGAGTAGCCTTAAGGAGGTTAGGTATAGGTTAAACAAGATTTTTTTTACGTCAGGGCGCGTAGCGCCCGAATCTCCGGTTCACAAACACTATATCGAACATTATATATATATATATATATATATATATATATATATATATATATATATATATATATACCCAAACTTTTATTCCCTTATCTAGATGCATTAAGAAGTATCTCAGATCATTTTAACGCGTAAAGTAAGCCAAGTCAATTAATAACGATTTAAAACTGGAAACACTGCGAATTTGGAATTAGAATAATTTAAATTATTATTGTAAGTGTAACACTGCGTTTCGGTGACTGTTCCTTCACCAATGCATTGTAGCCATCTTGAACCGAGACCCCTGACATGTGTATTTTGGTCAGAGCTAACTTTGCGTCAATTATTATACCCAATCAACAATGAAATTTGGCCTACTTGGCTAATTTACAAAATACCGCAAAATCCATGGCACTAGGAATTTTGGGAAATTCGCTGTATTTTTTTAACCTATGACGAACTTGGCGGTTCTCCGACGTTATCACATGTGGTGCAATATTTACGTTAAGAAAAAACGAAAACATCCGCATTACCTACAGATATTACCACAGACTATCATCATTTTGGTTTATAGAAAATAGTTTTATTAAAAACATAAATTTGACAAGGTTCTAATTATAATTTGATTTTGGTAAGCTTAAAACAGCAAGTCTGTAGGACGTCGCGGATGATTAATAACTGACTCAAACATAAGCCACTGTTGATATATACGGATATAGCAACAAGTAAGAATTCCTTAAAACAACATTCATTTTAAGAAACTTTTTATCTTGTGAATCCCCTTTTCCGTTTTAAGACGGGTATGTATGATTATTATATGTAAATAAATACCAAAATATTGACCTGACGGTTGTCCATAACGCAATACAGGGTTTTATAATTTACCTTGCCGAACTAGTCACTGTGCTTGAAACAATGGGCAAACGTAAACAGGTAATACACGTTACCCTATTGCAACAATCTTTATATGGCATTGACAATAGATGGCTTTGTCAACTCCCAACCGAATTCGCACATTACAACCTATAGACCATTTTCTTCGCTACAAACCAATGTCACCAGAAGTAAGATTTCAGTGAGGGGCTCCAATACACCACCGGGGAAAACTTGGCAATACTGAACAGAGACAACCAGTGAACAATACATACCTTATTACTTTTTTTTGAAAATAGTAAGCAATCTCTCAAATAACTTATTTACATTCTAAGCACACGAGAAGGTTTAAGGAAACTAGAAAAAAAAACTATCTCAACCGCCAGCACTTGAGTAACATGGTGTGTGGAATACAATACACAAAACACGAACGAAAAGATGCTTACCCTCTTCTGAGGTGCATGACAGCACAAATCCTGAACGCAGATCTCCAGAATCGCTGCCACAGCTTGGAAGAACGTCGCCGCTTGTCCATATGGCCGAACATGCCACGCGCAAACGAAGTAGTCACGAACTGCCCTGAGTAAACATGTTTGTATTTACCTACGCGCAAGGATCCGCCTTCGACGCAGTCAATTGTTCGGTTCCGCGGTAAGCTCCCGCCAAACTTCAAATTCTCGTATTACAAATTAACGTGAAAAACTAAATAATTGGGGATTATAAATGAAACAACCGCAGTGACACTTTTATCTAATGCGGTACATTAATTAAGTATATCTTAATAACGTAAGAGCAGTAGTTTAGTCTTAGATGAAACTTGGCGGGAGCAACGACAGCACTTTCAACTAACGTCTTTGGAATGAGTCACGGCAACAAGGGAAGCTTGATAGGTGGATTACAATGAAACAAGTCACGTGCAATGACTTCGTGGGAGGGGGTGGTGTGTGAACATAAAATAAACACAGACCAAAGCTAACAAGAAAACATAACCTGACAATCGAAGAACGTTTCAAAACGGTTGCGTTTACATGGGTACCAACATCGATTATGGAACTGGAAAACCGCTTTACAGAAGCGGATTTCCATAGTTAATTTGAAGATTTTACATGACCAACTAAAAGTGAAATTGGGAAATCGGTGTACGAAATCTCGTTTCGGATGTCCATGCAAACAGGGTGGAAACCAGATTTCGTAAACCATTTTCAATTCCGCTTTTGATTGGTCATGTAAACCCTCTAAATCGCTTCTGGCAATCCGCTTTTTATAAAGTTCAAAATGTTCAAATGTTTGTAGTCTATCGGACTTAACTACGGGGTCATCAGTCCCTAAACTTACAAACTACTTACGAAGTAGGACGACACAAATATCCATGCCCGAGGGAGGGATTCGAACCCCCGACCGTAGTGGCCGTGCAGACCGTGACTGGAGCGCCTTAGTCCCCTCGGCCACCGCGGCCGGCTTTTATAAAGTGTTTTCCACTTCCTCAACCGATTTTCGTAGCCATGTAAACGCAACATTATTTGAAACGTGCTTGGCTTATCATGTTGCGTCTTTTATTTAAGAATTTTCGGTTAATATCAGTAACTTGACTTTTTCTGCAGTGAAAGCTTAGTATAAATATTAGAGTGAGCATGAATCTGTGCATTCAAGTAAGTCCCCTCGGCCACCGCGGCCGGCCGTTATGTTTTAGTTTTTTCTTGCACGGTGCATTTAGAACTGTGAACCACAGACTGATATATCTTCTACAGTTATACTCCGTATAACAATGATAAAAGTTTAATACATACGTTCAATTAATAGTAACCCTGGTCCTGAAATCTAATGAAGGTTGTTCAACCTACATTGAAGACGGGAAACCTTATCGCCATTTATTTTGTTTGTTATACATTTAATTTTTGATTAACATTCTTCTCTGTTTTATTTGAATGTCGCAGTGTTTTCAAAATGAATACAATCTGGTAACATTTTAATATACTATTTTAAGATGTGAAAATCAATCAAACTTATCATTTGCAAACCCGTTTGGAAATTATTTCAGTCTCAAAAAATAAATAAATAAAATGCAATTTCGACTCCGAAAAATTACCACCGTTAACGTCAACAAATAGTGTCTGCAATTTACGGTTTCAATGCGGACGCATTAATACGCTCGATCTCTTACGGGAATCCAGTATAGGCTGGATGCACTACAATCGCAGTGTGCTACAAGGTGAGAATTTAGGTTGAAAGGAAAGCGTGTCTGGATAAAAATAAAAAAAAAAAAAAATAAAAGGAAAAAAAAAAGGCGACTGCTGACCCGAAGCGGAAAATCCGGGTTCGAGTCCCGGTCCAGCACAAATGTTCATCTTTGTCATTGGATTTATTTCAATGCCGTGAAACGGTCGAAATGTTTAAATATTTCGAAATCGTAAAATCACGGCCGTTAATCTCAACAAATGGTGTCTGTTCTTTTACACATGTCCGAAAAGAACAGACACCACATAAATGTCATATTGTTGAATTACAACCTGGTGTTTCCATTATTGTATACACTTCAGCTATATAATAAAATGTCCACCCTCTACGTGCGAGGTGTGGCCAACGCGCACGCGTATTATCGACGGACAAGCATAACAGATAAGATGTTCACCCATTTACCACAACTGCCATCCGAAGTCCGTTAGTACGCGTCACCCTGTCAGAGTGAATGTAAACAAACAAGTTACTCAGGCGAGGAACCGCGTGGTTGTTAGCTGAATACCAACTGCTCGGCGACACGTAATCGACTTTCTCGTGGTTGCTATCGTATCAGTTAACATTCTCGGAGCGCTACACACTCTAAAAATAGACGAACTACCGCTTGGTTTCCACTATTCTACAACTGTTCAGCTGGAATTTCAAATTAGTCCGCAGTGAAAGAACTTTCTACCCACGCTGGCTGTCAACGCGAGGCAACACTGACCCTATGCTACGAAGACTGATTAAGTAAAGGCAACAAAAAATGTTTGTAGAGCTTATGGGACTCAACTACGGGGTCATCAGTCCCTAAACTTACAAACTACTAGCTAACTACTAGCTAACACTAAGGACGGCACAAATATCCACGCCCGAGGGGTGATTCGAACCCCCGATCGTAGTGACCGTGCAGACGGTGACTGACGCGCCGCAGACCGTAAAGGCATTTATAACTTATATAGATTTGGAGAAAGTTTTAGATAACTTTGAGTGGGAATAATTTTGGTAATGGGTTCGGAATAGGCAATAATTGTATCTTACCTGAGAAAATAGATTATCTTAAATGATGAAGTTGTACATCCCGTCATAATCTTGTTTTAGCATGACAAACTTTGTTTAGCAAATTCTTTTTTCCCCCCTCCGTTAACTAACCCTTTATGATCTGACTGGACTTCAAAGTCCCACTTCCTAAAAAGGAGTGTAAAACATTCTTAGGCATTCGAATTGCCGCGGAAATACGCGTCACTTATTCTTGCTTTAGTACATTGTTAATGCATCGCAGGTCTTTCACTGATGTGATATCAGTGAGGCCAAAGCAATTTGAATTTCAGCAAGAAGACCTTGAGATATTTAGTTGTATGCGCGTGATTTGTCAGTGTGGCCAACCGTAGAGGAATATCCCTACCCGTAGGAACTTTTGACTATTTTCGAAACTGTACGGACGCATTTCCGATCTCTGTGCAAAACGTAGGGACTTTTCTCAAGGACGATGTAGAATCAAAGTACCTTTTCTTATTCAAAACAGCAACAGTCCATTGTGCAATAATGTTAATAAAGGAGAAATATTACTAGCCAGCACGTAAGTAGCTTCTTTTGTTAAAAAATTATACTTCCTTGTGGTGAGTCAAGAGAGGGGTATGCTAGCCCCAGATTTTTTAATTAATTTTTTTATTAACTTTTTTTTTCACTGGTGATTGTTTAGTTTGTATTCTATGTATTTCCTGTGAGAAAGCGATCTTCATAATGTATTTCCTGGTACTCAGTCAATCCATTTATGTTAATGATTGGTTAGGAGCGGACCATAAATTATAAATCCTCAGAAAAACTTGTAAATATAATTTGGTACTTGTAAGTCTCTTTAGGCCTATTGATTTAGTGTATACTAAACATATTTCCCAACACCCAAAATACCAAAGAAAAATTTCGAAATATCTCAACGAAAAGATAAAAGTTCAGGCCATAAAGAGTTAATCGTCATTCATGAAAATATTAAATTCCATTTGTTAACTGAACTTTATTTTTCCTTCTGTTGTTAAATGCAAAGATATCCACTTACAGCATTATGAATTATGAATAATACGAGTTTCCTGATCATTCACGAAAAACGGGGGGGGGGGGGGGGTGACAAGGCTATCCACTGTACTGTCTATTGCCTCCTTACAGACGTCTAACAGCACACGCGTACGTCGGAAATGTGAATTTGCATAAGATAAACGTAAGTTTATACCGTAATTAAGTTATCGACTTTTTTGAAAATCCTGTCTTCACTCTGACAGTTCTATCGGAGCCACTTAAAATAGAATAATAACTTTTTTAAACATTAAACAGGTGCAATGAGGTACGTTAATAAAAACTGTGTTGACACTATGGTCGCCAAACCACAAATTGAGTTTCTGACGGTAGAGCAACTACTGATATTATGGCCACACAGATGACAAATTCTATTAAGTAAGTGGAGAAGCATGTTGCAGACACGACCGCCAGACAGCCTGGCCGGAGTTCGAACCAGCGAGCAGAGAGTTCGCTGGTTCGAACCCCGGCCGGCGCAGAAATTTGTAGCCTGCCTAACCTGGCCCTAGAGTTGTCAGATGGTCGGGATTCGTCTGGATTGGAAGGAAGCTTAGGGTTTAACGTCCCGCAATCAGCTTGATCATTAGAGACGGAGCTAACGATCGGAGTTTTTGGTAAGTATGTGGAAAGAAATCGGCCGTGCCCTTTGAAAGGAACCATCCCGACATTTGGCTGGAGTGATTTAGGAAAATCACGGAAGACCTAAATCTCGATGGCCGGAGGTGGATTTGAACCACCGACCTCCCGAAATCATCTGGGTTCTCCCGACTTTCCATACGATCTCCAGACTGCCGACAAAATACAAAATCTATCGACAAACATCTTCTCTTAAGGTTCGCACAAAATAATATTTTGAACTGGAATTTCTGTTTTCCAAAAATTACAACATACAAATGATCATCTCATAGCAAATCAACAATTGCTTCAAATACGCTCTGAAAGCTCTTAACCCTTTTGTTCTGTGTTGTTCCTCGACAACAATGCATTAAAAGGCGTATTTTATGTAGCAGTTCTTAAAGTCGTATTCTTGTTGATGAACAACATGCTTCTGGTAAGATATTTTGCCGCTTGGTACGACGTATTAATCTGTCCGTCTTGGAGATTGTGTTGCGTTGCGTCTGTACGTGGCTGTGAGAGGGAGCGTGAGTGTGGCTCAAGTTATCTTACTTCAACAGTGAATTGTCTTGTCTTTGGTGCTGTGGCGAAGATTATGTTAGCATCATTGCTCTGACTATCAACAAAATAACGTCCCGAGTAGTAAAATACCAGTTCATCCTTTATAAACTCCGAGAAACTGAACGAATATTTTTATTTGTAAATGTCGAGAACAAAATTATTCATCTCCCAAGATGACTGCCTCTTCTACTCGCTTCATATCGATGACTGCATTGTTGGCCTGATGTGAGGAAATATTTTTTATTGGAAGGAGATGTGGGGATTTGTATCCAAAAGTCTAACCCTGAAGGCGTTGACGAATGTACGGAGGAAGGAATTTCACAAGTGTATTTGTATTTTGTACACAATGTAATGTTAGAGTTCCAACCAAAAATTTTATCACTGGGAAGTGATGCATGCACCATCATACAAATAGACAGTCCAATGAGAAAATTGCAAGTAATCTTAAGAACAGGTTGCATGATAAATTCTTCAGAAGCAAAAAATAGAATCACAGTAAGAAATTTTCCGGGAGTCGGAAAAGTTTAAAAAAAAAATGTTTGTATAGTCTATGGGACTTAACTACGGGTTCATCAGTCCCTAAACTTACAAACTACTTACGAACTAGGACGGCACAAATATCCATGCCCGAGGGGGGATTCAAACCCCCGACCGTAGTGGCCGTGCAGACCGTGACTGGAGCGCCTTAGTCTCCTGGGCCACCGCGGCCGGCAAAAGTTTTTAAAATGAGCAATTCAATACTTGTTAAATGGCTATGATTTTTCTAAAAACTACACAGGAAGCTTTCAGAGTTCTCTAATAGTATTAAATATTTTCGTTGGATGAGCTCTTCACATTTTCTGAAGTGATTAATATTTTAAATGATATTGACATTTATTTAGAAATGAGAACAAAACCAACTCACAAACTTAACGGTGATATTATTTATATTGTCAGTTCGTGTGAGCGACGCTTATTGTGAAAAGGTGTATGGCCTTCTTTATATAGGAAGGATAGAAATCGTACGGCCTTTGATTTAGTAAAGGCCGAATAATAAGTAGGCTGATCTCTGATGTGAACTGTGTAATTTTAAACAATTTCTCAGTACTACCAAAGGATACAAATAGGTGGACTTTGCAAAATCCAAAACAAAATATATGTGGCAAAGTGTCAAATTACGTGTAAGTTAAATATGTTAATTCTTGTTGTAATCATTTGATTTGACAATGGAAAATAATATTTTCTTTTATAATATTTACTTCTCCCAACTTTTCCAAATTTTCTACCTATGTTTTAGTTTTCCGATTTGGTAATCCTACCTGGCGCCCACATTACGTGGTGCATCCCAGGAATCCTCGTCGGGTCCGTGGTTCGGAGCACAAGTGCCAACTACAAACATGCCAGTCGTAACACTAATACGTTTTCTCCTCAAAACGTGTTAATGTATAAATAGGTCAGAGTTGTCATCCTAAATAAGTAACATTTCGTTTCGATGATGAAATATTTTAAGCAAAAATTATATAGACAATTTTCTTTCTTGATACACGTGACACTTATGCTGAGGAAAAACCCACTTTGAAAATAGGATTAACAATATTCTATCTCGAGTATTACAACAATATAAAAATATTTTAAGGACCACAACAATAAGCCTCTTTCAATTTTTAGTATGCTAAACACGAGTAAGATTGCAAAAAATACCTATTCACTAATTCTTTACTTTGATTATATATATATATATATATATATATATATATATCAAACGACGGAAAACGTATTTAAGGGGTGAAACGGTCCCTCCAAATTTGGGGCTAAAATGGAAGAAACGCGATAACTTAGAAATTGATGAAGCGATTTTAATGATTTTTGGTATGAAGTATCTTATGATAAGAGACGAATATCGGCCTAGGTATACTGAAGGTGAAGTGTCAATTAGGGAGGCAACCATCCCTAAAGTGACCAATTTTTTGTGCTAAAAATTGTTTTGATTTATTCGAAGTAGAGTCTATGAAAACTTCAAAAGGAAGGCGATTAAGAAATAAGTGATTTTTTGTTTCATATATCAGTATTGGGGAGGGGAGTTGTAAACAACCCTTATATTGTCGCGCTCGTTGGATACTGTCCATGAAACACCGTGTGAATCTATATTTTTGAACAGTTTCATCTCTTTAATATACCGGTATTTAAAGTCGCTGAATCCTAATCTGAAATCAGATTCTCAGAATTCAATACGATTGATCCAGCATAGCGGACGAAAACTAGAAAAAATGATTGAATAGACTAACTCGACAAGCGACTTCCAAAATACTGTACAATCAACGTCTGAAATAATAGTGAATACAAGTGAATAAAACGTGTTAACAAGTGTGTATTGGTTTTAACCGGCGGCGTTAGCGTTGGCCGTGATGTAGCGCGTGGAGGTCGCATGGCCGAATTTTCATCTCTTCGCGCTGCCTCATCAGGGTGAGTCCCCTTGCCAACACAATTGTCTTTTCGTGTGTCAGAACACGATACATCGTTTGCACACTTACGTTTTATTTACTTGTAGCCCTTTTTAACACTGGAGAATAACTTTCTGCTAAGTAAGAGGTGTTCCTGACATGTAAAACGACGGGTCACATTTTATAGCAGTGAGATATCGGCAGTTGACGTTTGCTTCATTTATTTGCAAGTAGCAGACCTGTAAGGTTTATTCGTACTTTCACCGAATAAACAAAGACAATCGGAACATAAGAGTAAAAAAAAAACAACTGCATCATACGTGCATCAGTTCAAAAATGTTCAAATGTTTGTATAGCTTATGGGACTCGACTACGGGGTCATCAGTCCCTAAACTTACAAACTACTTATGAACTTCCTTATACTAAGGACGGCACAAATATCCATGCCCGAGGGGGGATTCGAACCCCCGTCCGTAGTGGCCGTGCGGACCGTGACTGGAGCGCCTCAGTCCCCTCGGCCACCGCGGCCGGCCGTGCATCAGTATTTAGTACTATTAATAGTAACAATAATAATAGCAATAATAAAAATAACAATCATAATTAAAGGAATAATATCTGTAATAATGAAAATAATAACAAATGTACATCAAGTACAGGCATGAAGGCAAACACCACCAGACATATAATGTCGTTCATGCAGGTACGAAGGTTTCATAATAGTCGTTGTTTAAAAAGAAGTGTCGAAAGAAAATTACTTTCGTGCACCAAGCACATTTAAAGCATCCCATATTTGAACATCTAACCTGTAGATTGCGGAATGGAAGCTTGTGTTGGAAACAGAACTGAGTCCATGTTTCAAAGGGTGTGCGTTCATCAACGAGTTTAGACAGTATCCATCCACAACGGTAAGTATTATAAAAACGCGGGGAACACAACAGATTGTATGTGAGCGACTACAGCTTAAGAAGATCATTCGGTTGTTGAAGACTAATCTCTTCGGAAGAATCCCGACTAGCATCGTATATTTTGCGAACCACATATTTGCACATTCTGAAAAAAAAAAAAAAAAAATAAAAAATAAAAAAAAAATGAAGATCAAGAGCAGGGCTGGATTAAGGGGGGGGGGGGGTTACGGGACTGTAGACCGGGCCTTCGGTAGACGGGGCCTCCACTCTGATCAAATATCAGCTGACTGTCCAGCAAGATTCGTACAAAACCTGCAGATGGAAGGCCCAGTGTTTGAACTCGGCCCCCCAGTATTACTGCGCTATCCCGCTGAATGAAAAGTTCTGCTTTCCATTTAATTATATAATGGCCATTACCAATCCAGCAGAAAAATTTAATCACTGCGTAGATGCATAATATAAGGTAGAAGTCATTAAACACAATAAGAAGTTACACCTGTCTGTAATCTCTCTGTGTGTAGAGTCGTTTAGAACTTTTTACCAGAGTAACAGCCGGTTTACTTCAGACACAATAAAATTACGTCCTGTGAGATACATTCACCCCACGCCCCTTCCTTTTTTTTTTTTTTTTTTTTTTTTTTGTTCGGTGCTTTCTTCGCTTGTCCATTGTTGTCCATTATTGTAGAGTGAAACTGTTGATTCGTGCGACAGTATTGTTTAGAGCGTTATAATGTACACTTTGTTGGCAGATCAGCTGTGTTTCGTAAGTGAGGTCATATTGCTTATTGTAATCAATTAGTGCATTTGAATTTCATTTCTGGTATTCGGGACTTGAAATGGAATCGTCTTGTGTGGTACAGTAAAGGGAAGGACAGAAAGAAGCGGCAGAGTTTGTGAAGAAACTGCCAAAATTTACTTCGTACTTCTTCCTCTCAATACCAATTACTAATTATGAAGCTGAGAGAGGATTCTCCAAATTAGCCCTTATCAAAAACAAGTTACGTTCTACAATGCAACAAGAACGCGTTCCTGCTCTTGCATGAGGTTACCAGCTCTCTTGACTTCGAGAATGTGATAGAGGACTTCGCAAGGACGAAAGCCAGGAAAAGAAGTTTTTAAGGTAGGCTTAATCTTTTTTTTTAATTTATCACATCGATATTTCTTTTTGTGATTTGAGCACCTACATTCGGTACTATATGATTTAATGCATGAAATGGTTTTTGCCGTAGAAATGTGAGTATTCTTTAACTTACCTGCTGTATTTTCACAGAACTATATTAGGCCTAAATGACGTTAGTAGGGTCACAATTTTTTTCTAGACCCGGACCTCCTCCTGGGTTAATCCGGCCCTGATCAAGAGATTACCACATGGTGGTTGAGTTTGTTGGAATTACAATTGTGTTTGTTTATTCTGTGAAACTACGAGTAAATCCTACAGGTTTGCTACTTTCAAGCAAACGAAGCAAAAGCAAACTTCCGATAACACACTGCTATAAAATCCGAACCGTACTTTTCCATGTCAAGAACATGTTGACCCATATAATAAATTCCAACGTACTTCAGAAAAGAAAAATGCTATTTGCAAGGCTTGCATCCAGTACCCTCGGTATAACAAAACAACGCTGTACCAACGTGCCCACAGGAGATCGACAAGAGATGCTATCATAGTTACGATTTTCCTCTGCTCCGCGGGTCAGGTGTTACTCATTAACACTTTATGCACGTTCTCCTGAACGACAGCACATCATCATCATCAGCAGCAGCAGCCAGTTCTATCACTTGGTGACGTGGCGTCTTTGAGTCGGCGAGTAACAAAGGATCCCAGTAGGAACTTAGATTTCTTCCGATCTTGAGCTTCCCATTGCCAAGTGAGTCCTGCTGTCTTCCTTAGGTCCCTGACCCATCTGACTGGTGGTCTTTCTCCAGGTCATTCCTGGTAAATTGGACTCCAGTCTAGGACTTGTCTAGACCATGTATTATCTTTTAGTCTAGCAATATGTCCAGCCCACTGCCATTTCAGTGTTGTCACCTTTCCCATAATGTCAGTGGCCTTTGTTGTTCGTCTTATGTCGACTGCTCTCTTTCTGTCTTTTTCTGTTTAACCCAGCATTGATCTTTCCATTCCTCTCTTGGCTACTGCTAGTTTCCTAACAATGAACTCATTTGAAGTCCATGTTTCACAGCCATAAGTTATTACTGGCAGTATACAATGATCAAAAATTGTTTTCTTCAGCTCAACCGACATCTTAGATTTCAAAAGTCAATTCAAGAATATCTCCGGTAAACTTACCAGGCCAATGTACTTCGTCGTAGTATTTCTTGTTTTAGGTCAACTTTCATGTTCATCAGTTGACCCAGATGGATGTATTCTGCGACTCTCTGCAGTTGTGTACTTCCATCCAATATACTTCCCTCAGCTATCCTCTCACTGATCATGATCTTGGACTTATCAATGTTGATTTTAGTCAAACTTCAGAGCATACTAATACAAGTTCATTACCTAATATTTGAAGTTCTATGCCTTTTGCAAGTAGGACAACATGATCCGCGAACCTCAAGGTGGTCAGTCTTTTTCCGAGAACTTGAATTCCCTTTTCTTCCCAATTGAGTTTAGATATAGCTTTTTCTAAGACTGTTAGAAATATTTTGGGAGATATAGAGTGACCTTGCTTTACGCCATTTTCAATGTGAAGTTCATCAGTTTCTTGTACAGGGCTTACAAAGGCTGTGGAGGTTTTGTAAATGTTATGTAAGATTTTTAATATAGCCCTGTTCTGTTCCTTGTTCTTTTAGAGCCGCTACATAGCTGGGTGAATGATCTAATCAAAGGCCTTTTCAAAATCTATAAAAGCAAGGCAAAGAGGTAGCTGGTACTCATTTGTTCTACTAATTATTTCCTGTAGGGTGAATATGGCCAGCTGTGCTAAACGGCAGCACAGAGCACGAGTTATATCGGAGTTTTAGTTGATACTTTGTCGATATACAACGTTCAATACCGATCTGAAATCTGGAGGTTTGTGTGTCAGTTGTCTTTAGGATGCACGAATGGGTCTCCATGGCATGGCGCCCGTTTGTATCACACTGACAAGGAGACCACATGGGTATCGGATTTTAGACTTTCTTTATATTTATGCTATGTGAAGTACAGAACGTCATTCACAATCAGCCAAAGCCATTCTCTAAAAAATTCTTGAGAAAATCGAATTTGAAATTTTGCTAAATGCACGTAAGAAACAGTAATTCAAACGGTTGCAGCATCTGTTGGTTTAGCTCAGGTGGTATCGTACTAGCGTCATAATCATAGAGTCGGAGGTTCGAATCCCATTGGGATATAATTTATGTATACCGGGTGACCAAAAAGTCAGTATAAATTTGAAAACTTAATAAATCACGGAATAATGTAGATAGAGAGGTAAAAATTGACACACATGCTTGCAATAACATGGGTTTTATTAGGAAAAAGAACCAAAGTATTTCTAGAAGCTTGAAAGATCTCTTGAGCGCGTCGTTTGGTGATGATCGTGTGCTCAGCCGCCACTTTCGTCATGCTTGGCCTCCCAGGTCCCCAGACCTCAGTCCGTGCGATTACTGGCTTTGGGGTTACCTGAAGTCGCAGGTGTATCGTGATCGACCGACATCTCTAGGGATGCTGAAAGACAACATCCGACGCCAATGCCTCACCATAACTCCGGACATACTTTACAGTGCTGTTCACAACATTATTCCTCGACTACAGCTATTGTTGAGGAATGATGGTGAACATATTGAGCATTTCCTGTAAAAAAAACGACATCTTTGCTTTGTCTTAATTTGTTATGCTAATTATTGCTTTTCTGATCAGACGAAGCGCCATCTGTCGGACATTTTTTGAACTTTTTTTTCTAATAAAACTCCGTGTCATTCCAAGCATGTGTGTCAATTTTTACTTCTTTATCTACATTATCCCGTGATTAAGTTTTCAAATTTATACAGACTTTTTGAACGATGGTTGAGTAAGTTAGCTTCTTGTAAACCCATTAGTATCTAGGGCGATGACTTCCAAATACAGTCTCGTAGCTCTTCACAAACTAAACATCAAAGACTACTGTCGTCAAGTAATAGTGAACCAAATATTGTAAAAAATGTAACTTACGTTTTTGATTGACTATCATTATTAACAACCTTCCATAAAATATAGAAAATTGTGAATAAACAAAAACACGTGCATTTTTCATAAAAATTACCATTAGATATTAAAATTGTGTAAGTGTTCGAACACAGCGGAAAAAAATAAAAGATGTCTCCCATGTCAGGATTCGAACCACCGACCCCATGGTTCGAAGGCCAGAACGCTACTACCTGAGCTACGCGAACAGATGAGGCTACTATTGTACTTATTGGTACTTAGTCCATATGTGTACTTTGCGAAACTTTAAAGTCAATTATCTCGAAAAATTTTTAGAGTTGCGTCGAATGGCTTTGACTGGTTGTTATTTAAGGTCTGAACTTCACGTACCATTAATATAAATAAATTCTATAATCCGATAGTCATGTGGTTTCCTTGTAAGCCTTATGATTGCAAACATTGTCTATTAAAGGGATACATAGTGCTCTCGCAGCTATGTCACTATTGTTCCTTGTCGGATGACGTTGAAATGATTACCAGTGCATCTTTTGTATCACAATGGCATCTAACGACATCGGATCATAATCGACATCCTTTCCGGGTGTATAAATTTTTAAATCCCACCAGTGTATATATAAGCATCGGATCGACAGCGTTCGCCTACTCTACGGCACGCGGCAACCCGCCATACAGCTGAGCTGCGCACGTCCTCTAACCGATGGGGGCTATCTCTATGACCGGCCAATGTATCTTTTACATTATCTCTACGAGTAGTTCCTCCACCACCTACCTACCTCGGTATCTTTTCTATACCTTTACCGTAACTTCGGTACTGCAACCAAATATTCATCTCAATATTAAGCTCTTTACTAACTCTTACAGCAACTATGCCTGCAACGCACTTTCCGACCAAACTGGAAATTTCAGCGTAAGTTATTTCGATTAAGAGCTTCCTCGGATTTGCTACTCCCAACGCCAAATGCAATAGGAGTTGCTAACTTGCTATGTAACAGAACGCAGTACGTTGTTCTCGACAGCGAATATTCATCAGAGACGAGTGTATCTTCAGGAGTGCCTATCTATACAAATGATCTGATGGACAGAATAACTTTCAATTTGCGGCTATTTGCTGATGATACTGTGGGGGTATTGGAGGGTGTCGTCTTCAGCTGGCTGTAATAGCATACAGGATGACTTAGCTACACTTTCTAGTTGGTGCGAAGAATCGCAGTTAGCTCTCAATGTAGACAAATTTAACGTGATGCGCATAAGTAGGAAAAACAATCCCTTAATGTTCGTATACAGTATTAGAGTGAGTTTCTTGATGCAGTCGCGTTATTCAAATATCTAGGCATAACATTGCGGAGCGATATAAAATGGAACGAAAATGTAAGGACAGTTGTGAGTAAGGCGGACAGCCGAATTTTGGGAATATGTTCAAATGTTTGTTAAACTTACAAACTACTTATGAACTACTTACAACTAAGAACGGCACAAATATCCATGCCCGAGGGGGGATTCGAACCCCCGACCGTAGTGGCCGTGCAGACCGTGACTGAAGCACCTCAGTCCTCTCGGCCACCGCGGCCGGCAATATGTACTTCATCTGTAAAGGAGACCGCGTATAAAACGCTTGTATGACCACGTCTTGAGTACTGCTCAAGTGTTTGGGACCCGCAGCAGATCAGTTTAAACGAATACATGGAAGCAGTTCAGAGACGAGAAGCTAGATTTGTTACCGGTAGGTTCGACCTATGCGCGAGTGTCACGGAAATGCTCCGGCAACACATTTGGGGTTCGCTGGAAGAAAGACGACTTTATTTTCGTGAATTTCTGTTAAGTAAATTTAGAGGGCCGGAATTTGAAGCTGAGTGTAGTACGATCTTGCTGCCGCCTACTTACATTTCGCGTAAAGATCACAAAGACAAGATAAGAGAAATTAGGGCTCGTACGGAAGTTTATAGGCATTTTTTTTCCTCCACACACACACACACACACACACACACACACACACACACACACACACACACACCCATGCCCGGAGGAGGACTCGAATCCCCGGCAGTGATCGCTGCGCGCACCGCAGCACGGCGCACCAGTTCGCACGGCTAATCCGCCACGGCTCGCTTGGTAGACACAAAATCTTGCGAATTGAAAAATAAACCTACATTAATAGCATTTTAGAGGTGAAAAGACGTCTGCTAAATCCGGTGACAATACATGCATTTTGTTTGTAATATGATGTCAGTGCGACAAGAAAAAATAGTTTTATGACCCTATAAGGTGTTAACATTTCCCCACATAACTTGATAGTTTAGCTTAAATATCTTTATTTTCCTCAAATTCGGTGTTTCTCTTACCATATTCAAATTTATTTTCTGCCGCATTCGGTGTTTTGTTTCTTTTTTCAATTTGTGTCATTTTCTACAAAATATTTGTTACCGTTTTCCAATTTTCAAGTTAGTTGTTAGTTTTCTTTTAAGCTCGTGTTTTTCGTACAGTCTATTTTTTTTCGTATTCGGTATATTTGTGCCAAAATCGTTGTTTTTATGTGAGATTCTGCACAATTCTTTTTTTAAATCTGCTGCTTAACTGAGGATGTTTCGAAACTCAGGTTTTTCTAAAAAGATAGTATGATCGATTGAGAAAGTTACGGGCAATGTTTTCTGGTATGTGCATGGTTTCGTTCTGGTTGAATTTCCTGAACCTGAACAAACCACAAATGTTGGCCGATGAAATCTCCTGGAGAGAAGATGATTGTGGACCAAGACAAGGCTCGTTCTCACACTACTCGTGACACGTGGGTGGGTTGTTGCGATAAGAAGAGAGACTTGGTGTGTCCTACACGAAGCACTTGTATTTGTCCTTCAAATCTTGAAACAAAATTTGTGTATGTAGTAAGGCTAAATATATTTAACGCATTTTTTATCATAAAACCTAAAACGGCAAGATAAATTCCGAATAAGGGCATTCGCTAATGACAGTTTCCATGTATTTTGATTCAGGATACCGTAATCTGGTTCATGAGAAAGACAAGCATAATATTGGCTAAAATTTCATTGCCGCGGCGGAGCAGCCGAGCGCACTGAGGGGCTATGCTCCGATGCGCGAGGCCGTTCCCCGTCGGGGGTTCGAATCCCCCTTCTGGCATGGATGTTTGTTCTGTCTTTAGTATAAGTCAGTTCATAAGTAGTTTGTAAGTTTAGGGACTGATGACACCGCAATTAAGTCCCATAAGCTTGACAAACATTTGAACATTTCATCAACTTCATTAAAAACCTACGACAAACGACAAACTTCATGCATATTCTACTGACTGGGTGGCTTCTGTATAAAGCTCCAGTGTGGGATTGTATTTCCTTGGCCCAAGCAATAATTCCCGCTTCTAACATTAAATGAATTGAAGTTTACGTAATCTTACAGTATAAAGTTATTCTCTGAAACGTCTACTATTCTTCGAAAATTTTCTGTTAGGGAACGGCGTACAAAAATAAACGAAGCATGGTCTTAAACTCCCAGGCCATATCGTTTAGTTGCAAATGCAAGCAGATCGTCGGGGGTGCTGTACTTAAAGCTGCTGACACTTCCGAGAAACAATGTTCAAATTCAAAAATTTGAGAAACAATGTATACAGGGTGTTACAAAAAGGTACGGCCAAACTTTCAGGAAACATTCCTCACACACAAAGAAAGAAAATATGAGATGTGGACATGTGTCCGGAAACGCTTAATTTCCATGTTAGAGGTCATTTTATTACTTCTCTTCAGATCACGTTAATCATGGAATTGAAACACACACCAACAGAACGTTCTAGCGTGACTTCAAACACTTTGTTGCAGGAAATGTTCAAAATGTCCTGCGTTAGCGAGGATACATGCATCCACCCTCCGTCGCATGGAATCCCTGAAGCGCTGATGCAGTCCTGGAGAATGGCGTATTGTATCACAGTCGTCCACAATACGAGCACGAAGAGTCTTTACATTTGGTACCAGGGTTGCGTAGACAAGAGCTTTCAAATGCCCCCATAAATGAAAGACAAGAGGGTTGAGGTCAGGAGAGCATGGAGGCCATAGAATTGGTCCGCCTCTACCAATCCATCGGTCACCGAATCTGTTGTTCAGAAGCGTACGAACATGACAGTTGAAATGTGCAAGAGCTCCATCGTGCATGAACCACATGTTGTGACGTACTTGTAAAGGTACATGTTATAGCAGCACAGGTAGAGTATCCCGTATGAAATCATGATAACGTGCTCCAGTGAGCGTAGGTGGAAGAACGTAAGGCCCAATCAAGCTATCACCAACAATTCCTGCCCAAACGTTCACAGAAAATCTGTGTTGATGACGTGATTGCACAATTGCGTGCGGATTCTCGTCAGCCCACACATGTTGATTGTGAAAATCTGCAATTTGATCACGTTGGAATAAAGCTTCATCCGTAAATACTAAAATGAGCTGTAACATGGAAATAAAGCGTTTCCGGACACATGTCCACATAACATATTTTCTTTCTTTGTGTGTGAGGAATGTTTCCTGAAAGTTTGGCCGTACCTTTTTGTAACACCCTGTGTAAAGCTCTTGTGCACTATATACGAAGGTAAAACTGTTTTGGCTAAAACTGAAGGGCGCAAACAGTTATATTTTAATAATATTCTAACCTACTGTTATGTAACACGCCCCTCTAGACTGCCGGGAACATGGCGGACCGTGGTTCAATTTGTTTCACTATGGTCGCGGTGTTGCCTCTGGGTAGTAGGCAATCTCTTTGGTGCGGTCCACTTTACGCGGTACGTTGCACGCCTCAGTTGACAATATGAATTAGCCAAGTTTCCGCCTCGCGTTCACTACGCGCAGAATGGGCAGCAAACAGCGTAACTGGAGGCGATATGCCGTCTGGAAATATCTGGTTCAGCGCGGAGCGGTGCGTGGTACGGCGGTGGCGGTGGCGGTCCCCACGCCGTTTACACACGCCACGTCACGCGATCCCGCCGCTTACTCCTGTTTCGCTACTCTGATAGCGCAGCCAGCTGACCTGCTGGTACTGTAACGGCCTTGGCCGCCATTTAACCGCACATCTGACCCTGCTTTCAAATTCAGAGCAAAAGCGTCGGAGTCATCTATATCTATAAATGTGAATGTCTGTTCGGTGTACGTTTATCACGTCTGAACCACAAGGCTTAAAGAGCTAAAAATTTGTACAGTTACTAATTTATACCTGAGGAAGGTTTTAGCCACGGTTTTATAGCGATCTGATAGATATTTAGTAATTTGAAGTATATAACGCAGAATGCGGAACAATGACTCTCTGAAAATTATATTTACTCTTTGAAAGTGATTTTATTCGTTGCATTGTTGCTTGAGGGTTCATAAGTAATCTCGTTTTCATATACTGTATTCATGTTCACATAACATATTTTCTTTCTTTGTGTGTGAGGAATGTTTCCTGCAAGTTTGGCCGTACCTTTTTGTAACACGCAGTATACAGATTTTCGACTAGTTTCGATCCATCTTCAGGGTTTCCCTCCAAGATGGTGTTGAGGGGCGCAGGAGGTGCGACTCCTCAGGTACTGTCAGTGTAGCTCCATATTTTTAAGTTTTTATTGCCTGGCAGCACCTGAGGAACTCGCAACTACCTGGACCTCTCCACATCATCAGATGCCCCAGCAGTCGGCCCAAGCTATTCTCAAATAAATAATCTGTTGTGTTTATGTATACAGAAGTAGTAGTAGTAGTAGTGGTGGTGGTGTGGCGCTCACCTCTCCTTGTCGGACTCGACGTGGAAGGTGCGCTCGATGACCGTGGTCCACTGCAGGCCGCGGATGATGAAGGTATAGGGCTTGGGCCGGTCCACCGACATGATCTGGCAGCCCTTGACGGTGAAGTTGTTGAGCGGGTCGGACAGCGCGTGCTCCGGCTTGTTCTTGAAGCCCACCAGCGAGCCGTCGTCCAGCAGCACGAAGTAGCGCGACCGCCAGTTCTTGATGTGCTCCCCTGGAACACACCAGCACTGTGACAACGCTGCACCACTCCAACACAACAGGCAAACACAAACATAAATAACAGCACAACTAGCCTTGCAAAGATTCTGTCCATGCATAAGGACGGCTTAAGCATCGATCGTGCGAAACCCAGCTTGTCTTTTTCTCTCATGATGTCTTGCATGCTATGGATGAAGTGCAACAGACAGGATGTATATTTCTCGATTTTCGAAAGACGTTTGACACGATACCGCACCACAGACTGCGACCGAAAGTACGAACAAATTTGATAGGTACCCAAATACCGGGTGATCAAAAAGTCAGTATAAATTTGAAAACTTAATAAATCACGGAATAATGTAGACAGAGAGGTAAAAATTGACACACATGCTTGGAATTACATGGGGTTTTATTACAACAAAAAGAAAAAAAATAGTCCAAAAAATGCCCAACAGATGTCGTCGCATCATCTGATCAGAAAAGCAATAATTACTGTGGTGTCGGACAAGTCTGAAGTGCGCGCCATGTATTTTCGCCGCGCGCCGCCATGCAAGCCTGGAGCGACGTTCTTAAGACGTCTGCCACGAGCGCCCTCTGCTGCAACCCCGCTCGTGGCCACCACTGAACTGGATCGAGCACTTGGCAATAGGACAGGCACTAGAACAGACTCGACTCAGTAGGCAAGCCTCTACCTAGTTAACATATGTATCAGCATTACACTTGTCTGCAGTTATGAATCTTGTAAAAGGTGTATTAGAATATTTCTACCAAATACATATTTTGTTCTAATCTAGCTGAGTGTTTCTCGTTTCTGATGTCCCACTGACTGCTCATCTCAGACTCTGTACCCGCACGCATCCTACTTCCCTGTCTCCGTCTCTCTCTACTCGACCACCTACACCTAGAATAACCGGCGGAAACGAGACACAAAAATTAGCATAGCAAATTAAGACAAAGCAAAGACGAAGTTCTTTACAGGAAATTTCCAATATGTTCACCATCATTCCTCAACAGTAGCTGTAGTCGAGGAATAATGTTGTGAACAGCACTGTACAGCATGTCCGGAGTTATGGTGAGGCATTGGCGTCGGATGTTGTCTTTCAGTATCCCTAGAGATGTCGGTCGATCACGATACACTTGCGACTTCAGGTAACCCTAAAGCCAATAATCGCACGGACTGAGGTCTACGGACCTGGGAGGCCAAGCATGACGAAAGTGGCGGCTGAACACACGATCATCACCAAACGACGCGCGCAAGAGATCTTTCACGCGTCTTGATGGGTGTAGAACGGGGAAAAAAAAAAACGCTTCAGTGAGACAGAGGAGTACACAAAATGGATAAAATTACTGTGTTGCACGGGACTAAATTCTTACAACAGAATGGCTTGGCTCGCTGATCACTGGGATAAAAACTGATGAGCGAGACATGCTGTACACACCAAAAGCACCTCAACCGAAAAGGAAGAGGCTATCAACGACCTAAAAGCTCAGCAAAAATGTGGGCCTGAGAATCAGGCTTAAGCGCTTTCCATTAAATGGAATGATAAAAACCACATGCGCGAATAAAATGTAAAACAGAAGTAGCCAGCCGGCCGCGGTGGCCGATGGGACTGAGGCGCTCCAGTCACGGTCTGCACGGCCACTACGGTCGGGGGTTCGAACCCCCCCTCGGGCATGGATATTTGTGCCGTCTTTAGTCTTAGCTAGTTCATATGTAGTTTGTAAGGTTAGGGACTGATGACGCCCGTAGTTAAGTCCCATAAGCTATACAAACATTTCAACATTTCTTAGTAGCAGCCATGGAGGCATTGTCACGTAAAACTGAAGGTAGCGCATCTGGTAGATTAAAGGACTACCTGAAAGCGGCCAAAAGCGGTCAATCCAACAGCATGTGGACCACGGTCAGCAGGGCGCCACAACGGCAAACTGGTCGGTCCTCTCGACTCAAGAGGTGGCTGTGCGTCCACCACGGATGGCAAATGCAGAGTCGGCAGAGTACAACAGAGTCCCTACGAGAGGCTCGTAGGGAGGACCTCCACATTGCCGTAGAGGGCTTAACTGCACGGAGTTCATTCGCTGTGTTCGATTCGGCCCACTCAGTATTCCGAAGTCCCAGTGCCTTCCGATTGAGCGCCGTTCGAAGATCCCTCTCCTGGAGGCCGATTTCTAGTATGGTTAAGGCAGTAGCCTCCTTTGTCAGGGGGTCGACACGTTCATTCCCCGTTATGCCAATGTGGCCTGGAGTCCAAATAAAGACCACAGTGCGACCAGATTTGCCAAGTCTGTATACAGCGTCCTGAACTAACCGTACCAAATGGTGCTTCGGAAAGCACTGGTCAAGGGCTTGTCAAACCGCTCAGGGAGTCAGTACAGACTCCCCATAACCAGCTATTAGGTGGGTCAGGGTATGTATGTATACTCTCAAGTGTCTTTATCTGACAGTCACCCTGCAATGCTTTCACTGGCTACACATTACCCCTCTAGAAGCTATCGGAACTGTGAGCCCTGCCTGGTAAGCTGTACACTGAGTTTGCGCAGTGTGGCTGTCTGTCGCGCGTAGTTTTGGCGCCATCTCCCTGTTGGCAGGCGTACAGCTCAGGCAGACCGTAGCGTCGGCAATTGCCTGAAACCATGAACAATAGCCGACAACCGCGACCAAAGCACTCGGCTTACAACCGACGTCAGGCAGTGGCGGCTCCTAGTGAGAGCACAAGAGCGAGGGTACAGCATCATTTCTGACACCTTCACGACTTATTTATTATTGATCCACTTTAGGTCTGTAACCCTAATAAGCGGGTCTTCTGACAACTCGAGATTTAGTTGCGAATAACGTCTTAACCATTCGATAAGACGAAAATTGAATAAATGAAATTCTAGAAGAGATAATGCTCTACAAATTTGTTCTTTTTAAGGCTTTTTCCGTATCTCGTACCGTTACAAAAATTTTCGCCAAAATACCGGCGATTTAACACATTCTGTGTGTCTCTGATGATCATTTATTTATTTAGCCTGGTCAGATAAGGGCCATCAGACGCTCTCTTACGTAGGACCATAAATTTATCGTGAAAATGGGGCAGGATCAACAACTGGATATGTAATGAAAACCATTTTTTGTCACAGTTGCACGATTTAGAAATTGGTAACTAGTTTCGGACTTGTTCGTCCATTTTCAAACCGTAGGCCCAATTCCAACCGTAACAATACACTGTATGAAGCAAATGACTGATAAAATCTGTACGTTGTCCATTGTTAATACACGTTTACATTGAAATTTATAATAAGTTAAAGTAGATGATGCGTTCACGGGCCTCCACGTTGAAGGCGAACGAATTTTCGATTCCGGATGCATATATATCTCCACCAAGCGTCTTGTAACCACACGGAAACAGCCGCGTCCACCTCCTCATCGTTTACAAATCGTTGTCTACAGAGATCCGTTTTGAGCGTATCAAAAATACGAAAGTCACATCTCAAAACGTGCGTACTGCAGTAGCGATTCAAGTAGGAGGTGTGGCAACGTCCCCCATACAGTCTCGACTTAGCACCAACAGACTTTAAGCTTTTCGGTGAGCTCAAAACAACGATTTCTAAACGATGAGGAGGTGGCTGTCTCTGCGTGGTTACAAAACGCTTGGTGGAGATATATATATATGCATCCGGAATCGAAAATTCGTTCCCCGTCGGGGGTTCGAGTTCCCCCTCGGGCATAGGTGTTTGTGTTATCATTAGATTAGTTTACCTTAGTTTAAGTAGTTTGTAAGTTACGGACTAATAATCCAGCAGTTCAGTCCAATAGATTTACAAACATTCGATCGAAAATTTGTTCGAGAAACGTTTACAGTCTCTTGGAGACTATGTGGAAAAGTGAACTTACATTTTATGTTGTTACAGCCGTGTTGCTTTTGTGCAGGTGGTTTAATAAATGGCCATAACGTGGAAGTGCAACTTACTTTTTGATCTCACCTCGTAATACAGTACGGGCGCGCAGAAGTGAATCTAGCAGGAAGGAAGGAAGGCGCCTTACGTCCCGTCGACAGCGTGGTCATTAGAGACCGAGCTTACGCTCGCATTATTCGGGTAAGGATGAGGAAGGAAGTCGCCCGTGCCCTTTCAAAGGAACCATCCCGGCATTTGCGTGGAGTGATTTAGGGGAATCAGAGAAAACCTAAATCTGGATGGCCGGAGGAGGATTTGAACCACCATCCTTCCGAATGCGAGTCCTTCCGGATGTGTTACCACTGCGCCACCTCGCTCGGTGTGAATCTAGCAAACTCAGTCCTGACTTGAAGGCTGGGAGTGATGCGCATATTCGTAGCATTCTCGGAAGAGCGGTTCGCACTCGGTGAGCCCCTGGCATGTAAACAAAGCGAGCCGGAACTGGTCGGTCGCCGGCAGCCATACTGCTGCTGTACACGTCGGCGCAGGGCTCAGGACAATGGGAGAGACTGCCCGGAATGATGCATCAGCTGGGGTCTGGCGCATGCCTCACGAGCCAAGCACTGCGTCTCTCCCAGCGCCACGCCTCCAGATTTGCCTACTAGCTTGCGGGAACTGCACCTCGTATTTCTTGGTCTGAAAATGTTTGCCCACACATCTCTATCACCAGCTGAAAATTTATTGCCGCGGTGGAGTAGCCGAGCGGTCTAAAGCGTCTCGCTGCGGAGCGCGCGGTTGCTCGCCGTCGGAGGTTCGAGTCCTCCCTGGGGCGTGTGTGTGTGTGTGTGTGTGTGTGTGTGTGTGTGTGTGTGTCTTAGGTTAGTTTACCTAGGTTTAAGTAGTTTGTAAGCTACGGACTGATGACCACGCAGTTTGGTCCGATACATTTACAAACATTTGAACATTTGAAAATTTATTTATTCGGTCCACCTCTTCCTCTCCTTATCTCCGCTACTTCTTTTCATCTCCCCCTCCTATCCCTCGGCTTATCTCGTCCCCTCCATCTGTTACTTGATCAACCCACAGACAACAAGGTTTCAGAAAGTACCATTCTTGTGAAACCCAACTAGCTCTTTACTCATATGATGTGATGATTACTATCGTCAAGGGATGTCAAATAGAGTCCTCATTTCTAGACTTCCGAAAGCCTTTCGACACTGTGCCTCACAGGTGTCTTCTAATAAAACTGCGTGCTTATGGATTATCGCCACAGTGCAATTAGATTCGTGATTTCCAGTCAGAAAGGACAAAGTAGTTTTCTTCAAAATATTCAAATGTTTGTTAAGCTTATGGGACTTAACTACGGGGTCATCAGTCCCTAAACTTAGGAATTACTTATCTACTACCTTATACTAAAGACGGCACAAATATCCATGCCCGAGGGGGGATTCGAACCCCCGTCCGTAGTGGCCGTGCAGACCGTGACTGGAGCGCCTCAGTCCCCTCGGCCACCGCGGCCGGCGTAGTTTTCTTCTTCAAATGTTCATATGTTTGTTAAGCTTATGGGACTTAACTAGGGGGTCATCAGTCCCTAAACTTACAAGCTACTTATGAACTACCTACAACTAAGGACGGCACAAATATCCATGACCGAGGGGGCATTCGAACCCCCGACTGTAGTGGCCGTGCAGACCGTGACTGAAGCGCCTCAGTCCCCTCGGCCACCGCGGCCGGCTGTTTTCTTCTTCTTCTTCTTCTTCTTTCTCTGTAGCCGATTTCCCGCACTTGCAGGGTCGGCTTTTGGTTATTCGAATTTGGCATGTTGCTGGTGCGCCTCGGTTGCACAGCGGTAGAGCGCCAGACTACAAATCTAAAGGTCGCGGGTTCGATCCCTGCCATGTCCTACGATTTTTATCTGTCACTTTCCACTTCTTTCACGTCTGGCAATATTACGCATGTGAAAAATACCGATTGGCACCGTGGTTCGGAACCCACGTTAAACTGTAGGTCCCCCTATAACTGGCTGGGTAAGTCAGTTCGAAGGTCGGAGGAAGGCAACGGCATACCACCTCCAAACATGCCTAGTAAAGCACTGTGGTGTTCATACCAATCTTCGGATTATTGACTGCTTTACCTTTTAGTATTGACTGGGTAGCCGGATGCCCTTCCTGCCGCCACTCCATGGCCCCGGGAGGAAATGTGAACCCCAAATGTCCGCGTATGGTGTTACATGTGTGAAACTGTAACGTGTTACGAAATGTTTGCGAATCGTGTAACTGAGGCAGGACTTTGGAAACACCCCGGTATTCACCTTGGTGGATATGGAAAACCGCCTAAAAACCACATCCAGGCTGGCCGACACTCCGACCCCCTTCGTTAATCCGGCGGGCGGATTCGAACCGGGGCCGGAACGCAGTGCGTTAGATCACACGGGTAACGGACACAGTAGTTGTAATTGACGGCAAATCAACGAGCAGAACACAAGTGATATCTGGCGATCCCTAGGGCCCCTACTGTTCCGTATTTTTATAAACGACTAGTGACCCGGCAATGCTTCGCAATTGCTAACATGTATGTACTCTTGTTTTGAACGTCAAATGTGCCAACTTTTATCGCAATCTTACTAATGATATTGATATCCCCCCTCCAAAAAAAAAAAAAAAAAAAAAAAAAAAAAAAGATCTTTCAGTTTTACACGAATTTTCCTATTTTACTTCACTCAAACCTTCCTCTCGCTTTGAATGTCCATTGTGCAACATTTTATCGCAATCAAATGACTGGTATTGATATTTCATAGAAAATTCTCTTTGTGTTTTTTTCTGAATTTTCCAATTTGCCGGGAAACTTTTCCAAATTTTTATTTCACAAGAACGTCTCTCTTGCTTTGAAAGTCAAATATGGAACATTTTATCGCAATCAGACGACTGATGTTGATATCCCACTGAAAAAAGCTCTTTCAAATGTTCAAATGTTTGTATAGTCTATGGGACTTAGCTACGGGGTTATCAGTCCCTAAACTTACTAACTACTTATGAACTACTTACGAACTAGGACGGCACAAATATCCATGCCCGCGGGGGGATTCGAACCCCCGACCGTAGTGGCCGTGACTGGAGCGCCTTAGTCTCCTCGGCCACCGCGACCGGCTCTTTCTTTCAATTTCTCGCGAATTTTCAAATTTTCCGGGTAACTTTCCCAAATTTTTACTTCATAAGAGCGTTCTTCTTTCGTTGAACGTCAAATGATCAAAATTTTATCGCAATCGGATGAATGGTTCTCAACTAATAGTGTTAAGTACATTTAGAAACACACTGAAAAAGGAACTTCATTCGAATTTTGCCACTTCTCTTTTCAACTGTCCAAATATTTTTCAACTGAAAACTGTTTCAGGATCATAATGAACAAAACAAGAAAATGAATTACCGCTCTAAGTCGTGCGATAGTCACTTATAGTGCTGAATTCAATCAAAAACACATTGAAAAACAAACTTTCAGTTTTTCTCATTTTCCGGTAGATTTGCCAAAAAAAATTATTTTATACAAACCTTGTCCTGACAAGCCGTACTCAAGTGATGCTCTTACAACCATACAGCAATTTATTTTTATTCATAGAAAAAATCGCTTTCTGTTTTTCCTAAATTTTCCTACTTTCCAGTCGACTTTTCCAAATATTTATTTGATGAGAACCTTCAACTTGCTTTCAACATGAAATGTACAAAATATTATCACAATTGGACGAACGGTATTGATAGATCACTGGATAAAGCTGTTTCAGTTTTTCCCAATTTTCCTCTTTTTCCGGACAACTTTTCCATGTTTTATCACCGTTTAAACCTTCACTGGGCTTACTCGAATATTTCAAGACTAAAATTAGCCAAATCGGTTCAGCCGTTCTCGAGTTTTAGCGAGACTGAGGAACAGCAATTCATTTTTATATATAGATTTAGGAGACAATCTGAGTAGCTCTCTTAGGTTCTTCCCGGGTGATTCTGTCATTTATCGGTTACTAAAGTCACCATTAGATCAAAAGCAACTGCAGAAAGATTTAGATAAGATATCTGCTTGGTGTAAAAATTGGCAATTGACCCTTAATAATAGGAACAATGAAGTCATCCACATCACACCCGTTAAACTTCAGTTACATGATAAATCAGTCAAATCTACAGGTCGTCAGTACAACTAAATACCTAGAAGTAACAGTTCAGAATAAAGTAAAGTAGAAAGAACACACAGAAAATATTGCAGGGAAGGCACACCAAAGACAACATTTCGTTGGCAGAACCCTTAGAAAATGCAAACAGTTCTACTAAAGAAACTGCCTACACTACACTTGCGCGTCCTATTTTGGAGTATTGCTGCGCATTGCGGGATCCACGCAAAGTGGGACTGACGGACGACTTAGAAAAAGTTCAGAGAAGGTCAGCTCGTTTCTTTCACCAACTGCGACTACGGTCAGCATGGCGTTCACGCCTGAGTCTCAGGACGTGCGCTAGCAGCGCATTTCGAGTTTTTCTAGCGTCAACTTCGCGTCGCAATATCTCGGGATGTAATTGGAATATTGCGATGCAATCAACGCCGTTGTTTATGTGATTTGTCATGCTATGGATTGCTGAAGAAAAAATGTAGGATGTCCATTTAAAAAAATATAAGTTTGTGTTAAAAAACACATTTGCTTTCGTTTTAGAATGTTTCCGTACATTGATACCGGTGAAAGTCTTTTTCCAATAGCTGTTATTGTTCCAGAGATATTTTGGATGGACAAGATAGCTGGGACACCCTGTATATTTCGGTGAAGGACTTTTTGGGATTTTGAAACACACACAAACCAACACAAAGTTTCATATATACATTAAGATTTATTTATTGGTTATACTGCTGAGACAAAGTTCGCAGTGACATTAATGATAAATATGAATCAATGAATTACAATTCGTGATGCGACCGGGAATCGAACCCGGACCTCCATGTTACTAGGCGGACGTCTTACCGTTAGACCACCACATCACTAGCGATTAAGGCGCCACGGAATAGTTTCAGAACTATTTCCTTCACGTCACAAACTTTAATTCAGCTTCTGTGTCCCACAAAACATTGCCACTACTGCCAATGTTGTTTTTGTTGTTAGTTGTTTTAAGGGGACTAAACAGCTAGGTTATCAGTCCCCTGTTCCTAGCTGAGAGTCAACTGTCAATAACGTAAGGATAAAACAATGCTCTGAAAATGACAGCGCACATGAGGGACAAGCTACTGACAATACAAAACGAAGACACACAGAATTGGTAAAAGAAAGTCAGGAATAAAACTGGATAGCAGAGTACCTTGGCTGACTGATCACATAGAAGAAACAGGATGAGCCAGCCATACTGCACACACTAAGAACCCCTAAGGGTGTGAAAAGTTAAAAAGCTGGATTGGTGTTGGCCTAAGATATCAGGCGACAGCACCCACCGTTAGATAGAGTCATAAAAACCAGCAGCGCGGATAAAACGTAAAACTGCGTTAGCCATAGAGGCGTCGTCTCCTAAAGCTAAAGATAGCGCGTCTGGAATATTAAAAGATCGCCGCAAGTCGGCTAAAAAGGGACAGTCCATCAGAAGATGGGCCACTGTCAACACAGTGCCACATCGACACACGGGTGGAGCCTCACGCCGAAGGAGATACCCGTGGGTTAACCACGTATGTCCAATACGGAGACGACAGAGGACGACTGACTCTCGGCGAATCGGCCGCAGTGAAGATTTCCACAAGGCTGTGTGGACGTCTTCACTGTCCGAAGCTTATTTGGTTGATTCGCCGTAGCCCACTCGGTGCTCCAAGCCTCGCGCACCTTCCGGTGCAACACCAGTTTGACATCCGGTTCCGTGACGCTAATATTGAGAGGTGGTCTCATAGTTGCCTGCTTGGCCAATCGATCAACATGTTCATTCCCTGGTATGCCAACATGGCCCGGGGTCCACACAAAGACCACAGAACGGCCTGATTGGCATGCTACTCTCACAGGGCAGAGAATGTTGTTCCACTTGGTTGTCATGTAGAAACGCATACCCAGCACGCCCATCTACTACGGAACCATCTGTGTAAATGGTGTCTGCGGCATGGAGCGACTCGAGCACTTGCAGAAACTGGTGACGGAGATGTATGGGAGAAACAGAGGCCTTCGATGCATGAGACAGGTCCAGACGGAGCTGCAAACGAGGAATGGACCAAGGAGGGGTGTGAAAGGAATAATGGAAAGTGGTAGGTAGTGGGTAGGATGCGATAGACGAAAGAAGGATATGAACACGGACCGAGATCGGGTAACCCGACCTGGGCCGCCGTGGAGACATAGGTAGTGCAGCGTCTGGAAAAAGGAGCCGGCGATTCGGGTGGAAGGGCGAGGCCTGAACACGAGCAACGTAAGAGGTCAGCAGGTGTTGCGTACGGAACTGCAGCGGGAGGACCCCGGCTTCGACCTCGGCAATGGACATATTGGAGCATTCCTGTTTAAGGTGATATAAATAACGATGTAAATATAAATAAACACAGAAGCTGAATTAAAGTTTGTGACATGAGGGATCGAGCGAGGTGGCGCAGTGGTAACGCACTGGACTCTCATTCGGAAGGGTGGTGGTTCAAATCCACCTCCGGCTATCCAGATTTAGGTTTTCCGTGATTTCCCTAAATCACTCCAGGCAAATGCCGGGATGGTTCCTTTCAAAGGGCACGACCGATTTCCTTCGCTATGCTTACGCAAAACATCCGAGCGTAAGCTCCGTCTCTAATGACCACGCTGTCGACGGGACATTAAACTCCAAGCTTCCTTCTTAGTTTAGACTATTTCGAGGAGCTTTAATCGCTAGTGATGTAATGGTCTACCGGTAAGACGTCTGCATGTAGGTCCGGGTTCGATTCCCGGTCGCATCACAGATTTTAATTCATTGCTTCATATTTATCATTTACGCCTCTGACATATTCGAGACGAAAATCCGCCTCAGGGACTGTTTATTTATATTTAGAGTCTGCGGCATTAGGACGTGGCACCCGCTGCCCTCGGCCGTCCATCTGCGGCTGTCGAGTTGGCGAGTAGCGGCGGCAGCAGACGCGCCTGCGCCGTCTTGGTCGCGTCGGCGCCTCTTGCTGACAAAAGACGCCGGCGCCTGTCTCTCCCCCCCTGCCCCCGGCTATGAATAGTCGCGCAAAACAGATTAGGCGGCGCTATTCCCAGCGGCGGTTGCGCAAAGCCGTCGCCGCGGTCGCAGCCGCTGAGTCGCCGCCGTGACGCCCGACACTCTGGCCGAGGTCGCGCCAGGTGCCGAGCACACGCCCGGGACAGTAGTCTCGTGTAGTTCGCGAACTAGTTCGGAAGAGCACTCCAACAGGCGAACTACGCGAACTCAAACGTTTGTATAGCTTATGGGACTTAACTACGGGGTCATCAGTCCCTAGCCGCGGTGGAGTAGCCGAGCGGTCTAAAGCGTCTCGCTGCGGAGCGCGCGGTTGCTCGCCGTGGAGGTTCGAGTCCTCCCTAGGGCATGGGTGTGTGTGTTTGTCCTTAGGTTAGTTTACCTAGGTTTAAGTAGTTTGTAAGCTACGGACTGATGACCACGCAGTTTGGTCCGATAGATTTACAAATATTTGAATTTGAACATCAGTCCCTAAACTTACAAACTACTTATGAACTAGCTTATCCTAAGGACGGCACAAATATCCATGCCCGAGGGGGGATTCGAACCCCCGACCGTAGTGGCCGTGCAGACCGTGAATGGAGCGCCTCAGTCTCCTCGGCCACCGCGGCCGGCAAGTAGTTTGTAAGCTATGGACTGATGACCACGCAGTTTGGTCCGATAGATTTACAGACATTTGATTGAACAGCAAGGGGACGCGAGAGCGCTCAGAATCGCGTGATTTCCCTTCTCCAAAATACCGTCATTTCGAGCTGAGATGCAGTTCAGCTGTAGTTTCATAGTTCACTGCCACAAATTTTCTTTTCTAAGCTATTCAGCAGTGTCTAAATATAACCATCATTCCATAATGTAAAGAAGTAAAGAGACCTAGAAACTTAACATTGTTTGCATTTATATGCGAGAACTTATGCATCAATCATTTTCTCTCGCCTGCATGATATCGTTGACGGACGGCGGGGTAGAATGTTGAGGATAACGTCGTATAAGCGACACTAACACTGTAAAATAACGGACCGTATAGAATTAATTAGCTACAAAAGTGTAATTTACTGCCAGTCGTCAGAATGTAAAGGTCGAAACCCATTGTCATCAATGTCGCTAGCGTGAAGATAAAAAATTTCTTCTATTTTATTTGTTAATACAAAATCAATGCCGCGGTGGAGTAGCCGAGCGGTCTAAAGCGTCTCGCTGCGGAGCGCGCGGATTTTTTTTTTTTTTTTTTTTTTTTTTTTTTTTTACAAAATCAATTTCTGTAATAACTGTGAAGTTGATCGGACTGGCTTAACTTTCGATGAAACTGATGCGGCCGCCCCTCCGAAACAAAGGATTGGACTCGCCCAGCACCGAAGACAAAAATTTTAAAAATAAAATACTACGAGTACTCTGTATGTAAAGTAGTTGAATAACATTGTATCATCCATTCGTGTAAATAAATGGTTTAAGTATTTGATGTCTAATTGCCCAAAAATACGGGTAATAGCACACGCCTGGACAACACTGATCATTATATCAAAAAGCAGTCATAATAAAAAAAAGAGTTCTTTTAGTACCGTTAGCAAAAGCCAAAAAGAGCGGACGAACAAAAAAAAAAAAAAAAAAAACTATTTCGCGGCCGAGCTGCGAACTAAAAGGAGAGCTACCGGTCGCGAACTGAGGTATGGTAGACATGCGCGACCGGTCGCGAACTAGGACATGCGCGACCGGTCGCGAACTAGGACATGCGCGACCGGTCGCGAACTAAAATATGCGCGATCGGTCACGAACAATTATGCCAAGCGTATCTCGCTTCTTAGTTCGTTGATTGTTTTCCGAAGACCGACGGGCAATAGCGAGAAGGCGCGCAGCACAATTAAAAATCACGTGTTTGCCTTCTGCTGAAGAGTGTCATTTCGAGGTGAACGTCTGCCTGTTTGATTACATAGTTCAGTGCTACAAAATTTGTTTTTTTAAGTATTCTGCACTCTGCAATATCTGACTAATTAAATTCCACAATGCCAAGATACAGAGATAACTCTAAACTTAAACGAGAGAAATTATCCACAAACTGTTTCTTTTGGTTTGCGTGATATCGTTAGTGGCTCAAGCAGCAAGCGCATGAAACAGCTAGGTGGGGGAACTTCTCCCTCCACCTGCACGCGCATACCACGCCGCTCAGCCGTCACAGAGAGCGGACGAACTAAAGCAACGAACTAGTTCGCGGCAGAGCCGCGAACTAAAGTGAGCGCTCCCGATCGCGAAATATTATGCGCAAGTCTACGGCACAATCACAAGCATACCCTTCACAATTATACGTCACGCTGCAAGCAGGTGCGCGCCGACATAAAACATCCTGACAGATTAGAACGGCGTCTGGCCTGATCGGGATTCCAACCCGGGATCTTTGCCTTAGGTGGGAGAGCGCTCTACCTACTGAGCTACCCTAGCCCACTTCGCGATCCGTCCTCATAGCTTTATTTCCACCACAACCTGCAAACATTAGTAAATGAATTAACTATAAAATATATGTTGTGGCGTAAAGTCAGCGCCACACGCCATACGCTCCAGAACGATCGTGCAGAAGGCAGCAGACGACCGGGTAGCAGGAATATCGGATTGAGCAGGGTACAAATGTATCACATGACACATCGAAACCGGAATTTAGTTGCATAGCGTTGAATGGAAGCGTCGGCGTTCATACGAAGGAGGGTACAATATAGGGATACAACCTGCATGCCTCTAAATACAACTGTATATGTTCAGCTCATTTCCGCGAAATAGATATTGATACAACATCGTTGTCCTGTGTTAGAATACGAGAGACGGTATAGTGCCTCGTATTTTTCCGTCATTTCCGACGTACATGCACTCCTACCTGGCGCGAGTTAATTTCCTGTTTGAGCGAGTTGGAAAATTGTTTGCCATTTTGTAGAGAATTCTGTTCGCTAGTTACCCAGCGGCGAAGGGTATATACAAGAAGCTGTCGACCATGGTGCAGTAGCAGCATCAAATATTTACTTCATGGTCAGCACCAAAAAGTATTCCTGTAATTCTATAGGATTCAACTAATATTATTTGAAAACCGACTCTTATAGACAGACGGGAAAACGTTTTTGCGCTAAACACGAAGTAAATAATTAACGCTGTTCCTGCTCTGTGGTTGGCAGGTTCTTGTATGTACCTTCTCCGAGCAGTAAATTACACCCCTTCTCTTCCTGCATCTGCAAAATGACAACTCGAAGGGACAATCACAACTCTTTATATTTTTCAGAATTTCATTAAAGTCTTCCAATGTTGTCTTCGAATCCATTCTTTTCCGATTTATTCATTTATTTATTTAAGTTCGAGAACAAGTACGTGAGAAAAGGACTTAGCTCAATGGTAGGTAAAATCTACTTCGGGCCGGCCGCGGTGGCCGAGGGGACTGAGGCGCTCCAGTCACGGTCTGAACGGCCACTACGGTCGGGGGTTCGAATCCCCCCTCGGGCATGGATATTTGTGCCGTCCTTAGTCTTAGCTAGTTGATAAGTAGTTTGTAAGCTTAGGGACTGATGGCCCCGTAGTTCAGTCCCATAAGCTATACAAACCTTTGAACATTAGATTTGACCACTAGAACTCAGCGCGGCTAGCAACAAGGAAGACAACGCCACGAGAAGAGAAGAAAAGATAAAAGTTGAGTATCTTTGTACAGTTCAGTAAATAAAACTTGTATTAATCTATATCTATAAATGTGAATGTCTGTTCGGTGTACGTTTATCACGTCTGAAGCACAAGACATAAAGAGCTAAAAAATTGTATAGTTAATAATGTCTATCCGGGGAAGGCTTTAGGCACGGTTTCATGGCGATCGGGTAGCTGTTTATCTATATATATATATTAATGTGAATGTCTGTTCGGTGTACTCTTATTAAGTCTCTGCGTCAAGACGCAGAGACTTAAATATTTGTACAGTTACTAATTTATACCTGAGGAAGGTTTTAGGCACTGTCTAAAAGCTATCTGATAGATATTTAGTAATTTGAAGAATATAACGCGAAATGCAGAATAATTACTCTTTGAAAATGGTTTTATTGGTTGCTTTTTTGCTTGAGGTTTCATAATGATGAAAGGGTGGAGTATTTTGGGATGGAAAGTTATCGGTGTATATAAAATTCTACGTTTGGTTCTGTTAATATTTTGCTCTGCAGCGAAAACTACAGAATGCAAACGAATGGTCTGTGTGTAATCGTCGCCCGAAGTCTCCCGTTGTACACCATAGCAGTTCCATGCCGACTGAAGAACAACGATGACATTTGCGACTCTATAGCAAGGAAACGTGATGCCACAGACCATGTCTTTGGTCTATATGTGCTACAATGTCTTCAGCTCTTTCTCTGTAAGGATAAGCATACGAATAAGGAAATATAAGAATAAATAAAGCAGTAAAAACCATCAAGAGAACAGGCTCTGCTAACGGTATACTACGCCTCCCACATCGCTTCAACGTGTTCTACGCAAATCTATAGTTTTGTTCCGATATTGATGAAATTTTGCACACTCCTCAAAAACAAGAGGAATGTGACTGTGTATAAAATTTCGTTCGGTGCATGGTGGAGGGTACTTACGGAATTTTACAAAATGCATAGTTTTGCTCCAATCTTTATGAATTTTTGCACACATGACCTTTGAACCAAGAGGAAGATCACTGTGTACATAAATGTTTGTATGGTAAATGACAGAGGGTACCTTACAGAAAACTTTGCCGAGTGAGGGAAAGGTGGAAACGAACAGAGAGCTGGGAGAGAAAGAGGTGGATGCAGAGAGAGGGGAAGGGGATGTGGACTACGAGAGTGTGGGATAAACGCACACCCGGCCAACGCCGGGTTTACAGCTAGTAATAGACAGGGTGTTTCACTAAGTCTGTTTGCCTCTGTAACTTATAAAATAATAGGTGACGGGAAATTTTAATGCGGTAGGTCAACACAAGAAATGTTGCACTTTCTGCGGAGCTATGAACGTAGTTTATTGTATCATTTTCCAAAGAGTTACACCACAAAAATATAATTTTTTTTAAAATGGAACAATAGGTTTTTTTTTCTATCGTGCATTGGATTCATTGAAACCAGCTGCGTCCAAATCAATTTAAACTACATTCTTGTCACTGTTAGTTTGGGAGCTACAACCCTTCAAAGTTTAGGGGGCGGAGGCTACGACAGCGTACCTGACTGGCTGGTGGTCATGAGACGGCCGTGCCCCAGGGGATAGCCACTCGGCCAGTCAGCTACGATATCGCAGCCTCCGCCCCAGGAACTTTGAAGGGTTGTAGCTCCCAAACTAACAGTGGTAGGAATGTAGTATAAATTGATTTGGACGCAGCTGGTTTCAACGAATCCAATGCAAGACAGAAATTGGTCAATTTAAAAATTATATATTTGTGGTGTAGCTCTTTGGAAAATGATACAATAAACTATGTTCATAGCTCCGCAGAAAGTGTAACATTTATTGTGTTGACCTACCGCATTAAAATTTCCCGTTACCTAATATTTTATAAGTTACAAAGGCAAACACACTTAGTTGTTATAGATGTCTACGCATCCTGCAACGAACCTTTACTGAAAACTAGGCCGGGAAAGAACTAAACAGAGGCTGACCAGGACGACAAAAGAAATGGCGACGAGAACTCAACAAATGGCGACGAGGAGAACAAAAAACCAGATTGCGACGAAATATTAACATTCAGCGGACGCAGACATCGCCGACAATTACGCTGCGGAATTATTTTGCTTGTTACTATATTCCAGGTCTCGAGGGCTGCGCCGCGGTGGAGTAGCCGAGCGGTCTAAAGCGTCTCGCTGCGGAGCGCGCGGTTGCTCGCCGTGGAAGTTCGAGTTCTCTGTGGGGAATGGGTGTGTGTGTTAGTGGGTTAGTTTAGCTAGGTTTAAGTAGTTTGTAAGCTACGGACTGATGACCACGCAGTTTGGTCCGATAGATTTACAGGCATTTGAACATTTGAACATCGAGGGCTGCAGCGTATAATTTTTTGTGAACTTTTCTTGCATGCTACAAGCTTCCTAGGGTTTTATTTGCGGACAGAGAAGTTAGTACTGCTTCCTCCCACAAGTCCTCTAAACCCTCCACATCCTTGCGGATGCTGTTGCGTAGCAGTGTGCGTTTGTACCGCCCTACAGTACGCTCGAGTTGCCGTAGTTGCTGTCCAAGACTTTATAGAAAGCATAGAGTTCTGACTAACCTGTTGTCTTCTATAAGTGTGTCCCCAGCGCAGAAGACAGCACACAGGTCGTTGGATCTTCTGCAGCATACAAGTGAGGCTAAAGTTCTTTATGATGGAAGCATAATAAGCGACTCGCGAGATTTTTAATTGTCAGGGATGCCATTTATTAAATAAATAATAAAAAAATGATCAACTATTGGTAATATGATACGGCCTATGCTGCCCATAGTTCATATTGAGACCTCGACTGTTATCACATTTACGCAAATCTTTACTCATGACCGGCGCGGTCCGGCGCGTATAGTGGTCAGTTCGAGACTGAAACTGCGGCGCGTTGCGAGACTAGAGGGCACCTGATGCTCTATTTCGCGCCAAAACAGGGCCGTCGCGCGCCTTCTGCAAAATCGCTCTTCTCTTATTACAATAAGAGAAGGCACCTTAAACTTTTTAAACTGTCAAAATCTAGCCTGTCCTTGAGAGACATTTATTACAAATTCTCAGCTCTGAATAATTAATATTTAGTATATAATAAACAAAAGTAATTTCAAAAGAAATCACGTGACGTGAATTGCAGCAGCCAATGCGAGGAGAGCACCAGTAACATAGGCGGGCTTTCCCACGGGAACAAGCACCTACTGTGCCATATGCTACTGCTCCCCACCCCACATTTCAACATATGCTGCACTGCTGTCTTTCTTCCGCGTTTAAGGCACGTACAATGTTAGCAAAGAAACGGCCAGCGGCCAGATATATAAAATGGCCATAGGCCAGGAATGTCACAAGGGATACGAGTCAATTTCAATATTTTTGCACTTTTTCTTCATATTGTTTTGCAATATGCCAATCCCCACTAACTCTGCAACAGCCACTGCGCCGCAGCTGCACAGCAACTGATGCAGATGTTTCAGTTTTAGAGTCAACGAATCGCCACCCTACTGTCTACTGTGCAGCAACTTCTGGCCACACCCGTGCCACAAAATACGCAAGTACCACTGCAGCAGCCACCACTTCCAGTAATGAGGAAGCAGAAGAAGACTGGATAGAATGGCCTCAACAGTCTAATGATTCGCACATTTTTTTAGGCTTTACTCGTCTTTCTTACAAGCGCATATTCTTCTGAGTGTGATTACTTGAGCTTAAGAAGACAATGTCTTCAACATTCTTGCCGTTCGTAGTTCAGCTATGGCTACAATAGTGGAAGAGGGTTCTTCTTTGTTTAATACAGTTTGATTGGTTTTTCCGTTTTCTTGCCAGGTCTGTGACGTTTTTCCTTCGGCTACAGTTGTGGTGGCTGATTTGGTGTATTAACACGTTGACTGCCGGCCCTGTAAACTTTGCCATTTCTAAGAATGCCAGGTGTTTTTAGCAATATTTAGTATTTTGTATTAGAAAAACTAGACAACATTTAAATGTGGTAATAACCTTTCCTGAAAGCCTTGGACTACTTCTTCCTGATTACCTACTTTTCGTTTCTTTGAATGTTTACTTCCTTTTCCACATATTTTCAAACAATGTCATTTTTTGGGAAAAAGAAAAAAGTTTACGGAAATCATAAAGTTCTTACATCATGCTTGTCGTAGTAGAAAAGCTTTTATTCCACTTTCAATAATAAAACACTGATAAAAACACTTATTACATATATACACACATTATTTTCACACAGTGTATTTTTTTTATTACTTTGTACGATACAATGTAAAACATGGTTCTTTGCACATTGCGATTTTGCACTCGCTGCACTGGTATGATGAATCTTTTCTTACTGCCTTTGCAGTTTGCTTTTTTCCTCTGGTTGAGCATACTTTGCACATCCTTTGAATTCTACTTTTACCTGTGGGAGGTGTAATTTTTTCTAGAAACTGCTTTCCTCCAGATAACCTGGTCAGGTGGCCTCTATCGGATGTTGGTTTGCGAGTATCTTCTTCACACATTGGCAATTCTGCACACACCACCTTTATGAACTTGGATAGAGGCATCTCCTCAGCTTTTATTTTGTTATGGAGAATACTGCATATACCAGGCACCATAAGGAGACAGTGAAATGCAAGTTTCTTCCACCATTTCACTGTTCTATGTTCGAAAGCCCTGTAGGACATCCTTTGATCGGACAGATCAACCCCGACCTTCTTTTTGTTGTACTCCACAACACAAGCATGTTTTTGTTTTTTGTTTACCTCTCCTGTCTTCATAATTATATCATTTCTGCCCTGGGTCTTGTACTGAGCATATATACATATCTTTTGTCTTTCCAGCACACACCCAAAATATTTCCACTCCTCCGGAATATCTGTTCCCTTCTTTGTACGCTGGGTGATTTCAAAGCCTAAGGCATTCCCTTCCTGTTTTTCGTTACAGTTCGAACAAGACCTGTCTTCTCCTTTTCTAACATTCTACTTACCCCTTGCGGCACAATGAAGAGATGCTGAGACCGTCAATGGACGGGATTTCGTATTTACAAACATGAAAAATCGAATTCCGTCAATTGACGGGATCGGCAGTGTACGAAAATTTTTGTATCTCGTCAATTGACGGGATTGGCAGTTAAAGTGTTAAATACTGTAGTTATTGCATTCTAGATTCGTTAGATTCGTTTGCTACATTCCGTCCTTACCGGTTTAACCTGAATTGTAGTGAAGAAATATTACGTTCTTGAGTAGAAACGCGACGTCTTTCTGCCAAAGAGCAGGTCTTATGGTGTTTCCTAGCCATTTTTTTTCTATTTTTAATAATAAATGCAATTATTCAGTAAAAGCAGTAGGTTACAAGATAATTGTAAATAAATTGTGCTGCAATGTACAGTTTCGTACCTTGTCAGGAATGTTAGGAAACCTAAAAAAGACAGAGGTGGAGCAAATTATTTATTTATTGCCTCTTTTGTGACACTATAAACGTTTTCAAATAAAAAAGTATGTTCAAATCAATACAAACGATTCTATTCGCACTCATCCAATATCTTCTTCAGAAATGTTGGTTGCCGGCCGCTTGGAGCGCTGCTGTCGCAGTGTATTAAAAAAAATCTGCGAGTGTGTCGTGACTGTATATGTGAGACTGTAGTTATACTTTTAATGACTATCTCGAATGTTTCTTACGATATGTCTAAAACAGGAGAGAGTGAAAAACATAAACACAAAACATTGACTTCGGTTCAAAAATATGGCGTTGAGCGTCCTGTCATTTATGACATTACGAAAAGTGATAAAAATAAGGTGCATAATTTCAACAGAAAATGTGGTGACATGAAAGTGATAAAATCCGGCGAGTAGCCCTTAATTCAAAACGCTGTTTACGAATGGTTTCTTCAGGAACGTAGTAAACTTTCCCAGTACAGACTGTAAGAGGCTCTGAGTGCTTAATAAATGTCATGCGGACTGAGGGAAACTATGTACAAACAGCTGATAATTATAGTTTCAACGAGTCTGCGAGAAAAAAGCTTTTAAAATCTGTTTGATCTCGAAAAATGAAGACTGACGACTTCATACAGCAGAAAAACTGATTGATAAAAATGATCGTAATACTATAATTGCATTAAAAGTTTTTTCCTGTTTTTTAATTCATAATTTTGTTGCTATAAATATATACATAACGTATTGTTTACAAGTGATTTGTGTTTTACAAAGTAATCCGACAACTTCTATAATCCGACATCACCAGGGCCATATATGTCGGACTACAGACACTCTATTGAAACAACGTTTATAAATCTATGGGACTTGAAGAATCGAACCTCCGACGGCGAGCAACCACGTGTTTCGCAGCAATGCGCCTTAGTACGCTCGGCCACTACATCGCGGCTGTACTGTATTGCAATGTCAAATAACATCTGCATTAGTTAAAAGGGAGAAGGAAAAATTTGAACATTTTGTGAACGTCAGTGATACTACGGAAAAGATCCTACCTACAATGCTGCCAACTGGCTCGCTGGTATCGGGGTAACGTTCTTGAGTGGAAACCGGAGGATACGGATTCGAAACGCAATCAGATTAGCACACTGTTCTTTTATTGTTTCATCTAATTTTGTTGTTGTTGAGTATTTTATGTAGCAACTCTGTGGCATGTAGGGACGTAGGTTGCCAGCTTTTCGCAACTATTTCCAGTCAGCAGATAATGATGAGCCGCAATGGAATGCCCGAGAGGTCAAAGGCGCCTTGAATGTTACGAAGCGTGCTGCTGCTCGCCGTCGGACGATCGAGCCCTCCCTCGGGCATGGATGTATTTGTTCTGCTTAGCATACGTTAGTGTAAGTAGTTTGTAAGCATAGGGACTGATGATCAGAGTAGTTAAATCCATAAATTAACAAACATTTGAACATTTTTCGGTTAGCCATGTACTCTAAAGCAACGCTTTCCGAGACTAGGCGCCGTACCGGCTCCGGTTCGAATCCGCTCGACGGATTAACAAATAGGGTCAGAGTGCCGCCCAGCCTGGATGTGGTTTTTAGGCGGTTTTCCACATCCCCTTAGGTGAATACCGGGCTGGTACCCAAGTTCCGATTCGCGATCAATTCCTAACACTATACACACATAATTGGGATACACATTTCCTCCCAGTGGGCATGGGGTGGATACAGGAAGGGCATCCGGCCACCCCGACAATATTAACATGCCAAATCCAAATAAAGCCGACCCTGCATGTGCATAACATGGCTCAAGAGACAGAGAGAGAAGAAATTATACACCAACCTAAGACAAATGGGTCTAAGGATGATCTTATTGTAAGATCGAAACCGGTGAACTTTTGTATAAAATGAGTAAATTCTGCGAAGTAGACTTATTTCCATATTAGAACATTATATCAGTTCGCTGCATTCCAAAAGGAAAGACTTTTTCCCAAACTAATTTGCTTAAGACTACGCATTTTTTAAAAAAAATGCATAGTCAACCAGCAGCTGTTTATTGTACTTAGAACATTACCGGTTTCGGATATTACATCCATCATCAGAAGAGTAAAATTAGAGAGAGTGATTACAATGCTGCATTTCAGTTACCATATCTATGTCAAACGATAAATAAAATAAAATAAAATTTAAAAAAAAAAAAAAAACGTAGTGTGTCACTAGAGATTAGCTCTCGATGATAAATAATCCGAAAGAACGGACGTCACTTTTTATCCTGCAGTTATTGTTCTCATATTCACAGAATATATGACTTCAACTAGGAATGGATAAAGGTGAAAATGTGTACTCAGCCGGGATTCGAACCCGGCTATAGTGTCGCAAACGTCATCGCTGGCCTTCAGTACGATTTTTTTTATAATTTGATGACTTTCAACCACCACATCTTCCACCCCCTTATAGTTGTCGGTGTGGAACTCCTGTGTGTACAACGGGAGACTTCGGACAACAATTACACAATTACACACACACCATTCGTTTGCGTTCTGTAGTTTTCGCTGCAGAGCGAAATATTAACACACACACGTAGAATTTTATATACACCGATAACTTTCCATCCCAATATACTTCACCCTTTTATCATTATCAACCCTCAAGCAACAATGCAACCAATAAAACCATTTTCAAGGAGTAAATATACTTTTCAAAGAATCATTATCAAAAAATGTTCAAATGTTTGTAAAGCTTATGGGACTTAACTACGGGGTCATCAGTCCCTAAACTTACAAACTACTTATGAACTACTTACGAACTAGGACGGCACAAATATCCATGCCCGAGGGGGGATTCGAACCCCCGACCGTAGTGGCCGTGCAGACCGTGACTGAAGCGCCTCAGTCTCCTCGGCCACCGAGGCCGGCGAATCATTATCGTTCCGCATTTCGCGTTATATTCTTCAAATTACTAAATATCTATCAGATCGCTACAAAACCGTGCCTAAAACCTTCCTCAGGTATAAATTAGTAACTGTACAAATATTGAAGTCTCTGCGTCTTGTCAAATGTTTGTATAGCTTATGGGACTTAACTACGGGGTCATCAGTCCCTAAACTTATAAACTACTTACGAACTACCTAATACTAAGGACGGCACAAATATCCATGCCCGAGGGGGAATTCGAACCCCCGACCGTAGTGGCCGTGCAGTCCGTGACTGGAGCGCCTCAGTCCCCTCGGCCACAGCGGCCGGCTCTGCGTCTTGTCGTTCGGACGTGATAAGCGTACACTGAACACACATTCACATTAATAAATATAGATAAATAGCTATCCGATCGCCATAAAACCGTGCCTAAATCCTTCCCCGGGTAGACATTAGTAACTGTACAAATTTTTAGCTCTTTATGTCTTGTGGTTTACACATGATAAACGTACACCGAACAGACATTCACATTTATGGATACGCTAGTGAGAGGAAATGACCCTTTCGTTAGTGGGAAGGGGTGGGCAAGTTTGGAGCCCTTACTCTTACGGGAAGTAATACATAGTGACTACGTGTTGGAGTACTGTGGACAGGGTAAAGCTGGAAATTTGTCTCTGCCGGGAGGCGTGCTTAGGTAGTCCTCGCAGGTGCGGTGATCACTGTGTCCCAATGGTGTAGGGGTCTACATCTACATACATACTCCGCAATTCACCGTAAGGTGCGTGGCGCAGGGTACACTGTTCCACTACTAGGCATTTCCTTTCCGATTCCACTCCCAAATAGAACTAGGAAAAAAAGAATGCCTATATTCCTCCGTATAGACCCTAATTTCTCTTATTTTGTCTTTGTGATAACTATGTGAAATGTAAGTAGGAGGCAGCAAGATCGTACTACACTCAGCTTCAAATTCCGGCCCTCTAAATTTACTTAACAGAAATTCACGAAAAGAACGTCGTCTTTCTTCCAGCGATCCCCAATTGAGTTGCTGGAGCATTTCTGTGACACTCGCGCATTGGTCGAACCTACCAGTAACAAACATAGCTGCTCGCCTCTGAACTGCTTCTAGGTCTTCCTTTAAACTGATCTGCTGCGGGTCCCAAACACTTGAGCAATACTCAAGACATGGTCATACAATCGTTTTATACGCGGTCTCCTTTACAGGTGAAGTACATCTTCCCAAAATTCTCCCAATAAACCGAAGTCGGCTGTCCGCCTTACTCACAACTGACCTTACATGCTCGTTCCGTTTCATATCGCTCTGCAATGTTACGCCTAGATATTTGAACGACGCGACAGCATCAAGAAGCTCACTACTAAAGCTGTATTCTAACATTATGGGATTGTTTTTCCTACTCGTGCGCATCGCCTTATATTTTTCTACATTGAGAGCTAGCTGCCATTCTGCGCACCAACTAGAAATTTTGTCTAAGTCATCCTGTATGCTATTACAGTGAGTTACAGACGACACCCACCCATACACCACAGCATCATCAGCAAACAGCCGCAAATTACAACTTACTCTGTCCATCAGATCATTTATATAGATAGAAAATAATGGCGGTCCTATCACACTCCCCTGAAGCACGCCTGACGATACACGCAACTGCCTCGAAAGCAGGAAACCCGGTTTCGAATTCCGGCTTGGTACACACTTTTTTTTGTGTATTTGGACATACAAACTATTTACTCCGCCTTGTCTCTAATTTGCTCATGTAGCGTCCGTCACAAGTAACGGAACACTCGTCCTTGCGCATTAGCTTGGCCGACGGCTGTCGAGCTTGACGCGAAGCAGTGGGCGGCTGTTTGCGACGTTATTTTAGTTTAGTTGGACGAGGCGGCTGGCCACGGGGCATGTGGACAGCCCAAGACAGCCTTGGGATCGACACGGGGAGTGGGGAAACGTGTTTTCGTTGTGTCGGCCGTGACTCAGCGCCACAGGTGGCCTAGCACTGATCGCAGCCTCAGAGTCCGGACCCCGGAGTACGTGTGCAAGGCCGGTATTACACTAGCAAATTATTTGTCAAAGAATTGGACAAAGAAAAATTGGACGTAGTGTAATGGGAATATCGTCCAATATTTCATCAAATCTAAGGTCTCCGCCTAGATTTGATCAAAGAAATCGCTCGTCTTCTGTTTCCTGCCGTCAGAAATGAAGGGTCCACGGGAAAAAGGGGCTAAGTCAGTTCTTCTCAATTTTTCAGGAGAGAAGATTTTAACACCTGGACTACGGAACGTAGACGACAGGTGCGATCAGTGCTGCCAACTGACTAACCCCCTTTTTTCCTCGTTTCACATTGACTATCTCCTTTTTCCCGTGGACGCTATATTTTTAAACCGCTGTAACTTTGAGACTATCCCCCTTCTTTCCATGAAACAAAAACCGATAAACGCAGCTTGTTGAAAGCTTTCTGAAGCTGTAATAATCTAAAATTTCATTTTTTTAACCTACCCCCTTTTTACCGTGGACCCTTCAAATGTGACCGCTTGGAGCGCTAGTAGTATACAGCTTCCTTGCCACTACAGCTGTTTTATTTGAAGGTTAAATATCTGACATAACGTTCGTATTCGTAAACATGGCTAGTAGTGGAATGTTTGTGTAGTTTTTTCCAGCAACAACAAAATTAAAATGAATGTATAAATCACATGGAGCGTTGTATAATAGGCGACAAGGCCAATTCACTCTGTCCGTCACGTCAGTTCGCGTAGCCCAATATCCTGCGGCAAAAGTGAGGTTGAGTTACAATCCGTAATGTAAAAAAGTCATTATATACTATCGGAATTCAAGAACTAATACCCCTAAATCTTAATACGGCCGAAGCAGATTTTAGAATGTATGATTTTGGTAACGTGGTGTGCTAAGTTCTGGGAAATGAAACAACTTTCAAAACATCGACATCTGTTTGCAAGCGAATCTATGTACATATAAATACGTCATCCAATTTTTGTAAGGAAATAAATAGCGCTTATTTACTTTATCAGCAATGTTTCCCCCCTTACATTGTTAATAACGCCATAAACTATTTAGATTATCCCCTTTGTCAGTGCTCACATTTTTCCATTTAAAACGTTATTTAATGAAACTTGCTTTATCAACTTAACAATCTTATTCGTATACACTGTTTGAATCAGCCTTTTTGTTACTCTATTGCAAACTGTAAAGGATGAAGAACGACAAAATAATTAGCTGTGAACGGCCTGGCTGTTCTGCCGACAGCATAAAAAAGGAAAATCTTCCCGGTCCTGTAACAAATTTTATTTATGTCTCTCTGACACCTACGGTTTCATCCAAGTGCGTTTCCTTTTCTTTTTCCCTCCTTCTCTTCTAAACGCAGACACAACGCAACTGTAGTATAAACAATAGCAGAGCATTACACCGCCATTTTGAAGCAAATTTCTCAAAATATTGGATGATAGTGTAATACCTCATTTTGCGTTTCATCCAATTTCTTTGTCAAAAAATATGACCAATATTTCATCCAATTTTTTCGTCCAATTCTTTGTCCAATAATTTGATAGTGTAATGCCGGCCTAACCTACAGATTTTTTGGGTTTTTTGGCAGCTTTGTTTTCATGGTAGGAATAGCTGGAATGATGGCACTTACTTTATTAAAAACAACGATCTTCTGTTAATATAGCCGCGAGAGCATTTCATTTCACGGGGTGGAATAGTACATTATAACTCTTAAATGTGTCTTGTTTGCAATGTGCTGTTTATTATAGCTATTAAGAATATTATGCACGGCCGTAAGAAAGAAATCAAAGCAAAATAAAATTAAATATTTTATTCCGACAACGGATTCGAATTGCCAGAAAAATTACAAACTCCCGAATACCAATAACAGACCGGGCGGGACATTACTTAAAAAGTAGCAAAATTAAAACAATTAGCCGGCCGCGGTGGCCGCGGAGACTGAGGCGCTCCAGTCACGGTCTGCACGGCCACTACGGTCGGGGGTTAGAATTCCCCCTCGGGCATGGATATTTGTGCCGTCCTAGTTCGTAAGTAGTTCATACGTAGTTTGTAAGTTTAGGGACTGATGACCCCGTAGTTAAGTCCCATAAGCTTAACAAACCTTTGAACCTTTTTAAAACAATTAATTTAGGACGGTATATTAATTGTTACCAACCAAGGAGCATCACAGAATAATTGCTTACTTAAAGGACAATTGAATGGAAGGGACAGAAACATTACCCTTTTGGTTAATCTAGAAATTGCTCAAAATGGAGAATTTCCTGTAGCCGTTAAATTTAAAAGCAACCGGAAGCGATGCCGTGGCGGAGGCATACACGCTTTGTCCCGCGCTCCAAACAGGTGTCCCAACTTGAGTGTCCGCTACCTGTAAGGCTGGCTACAGGGACTACTTTAGAACAGCGGAAGCACACTGCGGTGCCGTGCCCGGCGAACAGCCACGCTCCGCCATTCGGTTGCAGAGCTTCCAAGTATCCACCTCGCGGACAGTCTAGGGCCGAAGTTACCGCCGTATTAGGAAAGTGTGACTTTGAGGACCGTCCGCGTCTGTTACAATGATGGGCGAGTGGAAGCATCCGGTACACTTACCATTCAGTTTATAGTGTGGTAAGCTTGGCCGTTTGGCCCCTGCTCTGGTTACAGGATTACGATTTCATCGGTAGCAACATTCTCTCTGATTCAACCACTCTTCGTCTCTCTAGGGACTGCAAATGTATTCGTATAAAATGTACTTATTTCTTGACTATTGTTAGTAATTCCTTGACCTACAGCAAGGTGGTTCCTGGCAAGATAGTCTTATTTGTGAAATAATATTAACATTGTCTTTGTAAAGACAATTATCTACGCGCCAGCCCGCAACGGGTGCTGGAGAGCGCCGCGGTCGCAAAGCAAATCACGATGAGCAGCTCGTTGTGTTCCGTGGGATGCAGCAGGTGGTTTCAGAGCGGGCTGTAGCTACACTAGACTAGGTGGACAGCACGTCTGGCCTGCGCCACGTTGGGACAACACGTCCCGTGTGAGGGCGGCTTTAGGCTATGACTAAGCTATGTCTCCAACATATCCTTTTCTCGAGGAGTGAGTTGCAATTTTCACAGGAAAATGGAAAAAGAGTGAACGGAACGGGACCGGCCGCGCGGCTCGCCTGAAACTGGAATGGGAACGTTTCCATAACAGTTCCTGTAACTGCAAGTCGCCGTATGCGTTACGGGCCGGGACTGCCGAATTCAATCGGCTTGGAACACCTAACGTAATGCAACAGGGCTACCTCAAATTCGTCATATCTTTATGAATACATATTTCACCACAATTCTGCCTATTTGTTCTGCAACTTTCCTACTGTCCTCTTTTCAATTAATGAATCTTCAATCAGGCGACGAAACACCTGCCAAGAGAAGAAGTCCGACGCCTTTACGGTCCAAGGACAGCAGATCAGCAGGTGAGTGTAACTTCCTGTCTGAGAGGAAAGGCGATAGGCAGCAACCCTTCTTGCTAAATCTTCGATAGTAAAACTTCACCATTTACACGTGTCAGCTATCGGAATTCTCAAGTCCTAAAATGAGACTCAAGTACTCGACATGTGCGCTGTAAATTGTACACCTACAATTGTACAGTAATGCACACGAAAAAGTTTAATAAGTAACAACACAACAAAATTAGGAATCGCGACGTCTGTTCTTTTGGATGTGTCCGAAGGTACCTGGGTGCGAATCCCATATCGCGAAACTTCCAAAGTGGATGAAGTGGTCAGACATGAATCGGCGTATCGCCATTTCTGAACGCTCTGTGCATTTTCCGCAAATACGTCGAACTATTCATTCACAGACGCGGGTAGGGCTTTTGAAGTCTGTGAACCACCAAGACAAATCTTTACGTGTGTATCGAAAGTACTTTTCAAAATAGCGTGGAAGATGTAACCTTCATTGATATGTAATAAAACTTCTTAGAATGAAGTGTTTTCTCTTTTTAAAAAAATCGAAAACTACTTGCTGTACCTCTCTGGTATTTGCAATTGACGATCAATGTGACACTGTCATCTGTCACTCCTGATTGTGCTATAGATGGCAAGCAGAAAAATATCGTTAATGAATACAAGATGCCTAAAAAACACAGGCACAACGGGCCCGTTGGACACTATAGACCGGCAGTACACCCGTGGATATTTTGATTATCAAATACGCCGGGAGAAACTGAAGAATCACACGCTTAGTATATTGTTTCAAGAAGGATCCCATATCGGGAAACGCTCGGCTTGGGCGTTGGGGAGCATTCTAGTCTGGGATCCGTTTTGGTGCCTGCATATACTGAAGCTATGCACCCCTTCGGACTTCTGTGTATTGCGGATGGACGTCCTCAAATATTCAAATGTTTGTAAAGCTGAAGGGACTTAACTGCGGGGTCATCAGACCCTAAACTTACAAACTACTTATGAACTAACTTATACTAAAGACGACACAAATATCCATGCCCGAGGAGGGATTCGAACCCCCGACGGGAAACGACCTCGCACATCATAGCGTAGCGCCTGAAAGCGCTCGGCCGCTCCGCCGCGGCGATGGACGTCCTGATCCTAATAACATTCCTGAGCACAAAGTCTGAGATGGTGTGCGTTCCTCATTACGTCATTAACCCGAGTAGCACATCGCGCTGTTTACATAACAAAAGAGCTTCGAACGGCGGACCTCCCACGTCACTGCAGAGCAAACATCGACGGTGCTGAGACACTCACACAGGAGCAAATACGTGAGGTTGTGTCTGAACTGTTTCATTCGCTCCATGGAGTCGAACAATAAGGTCCTCCGCTGACGTTTTGTGAGAGCCATACATCGCGCTCTTAATGCTACCCGTCTATGCTGGCAACGGAACTCGTCCACCTCTACCACTCCATCGAGCGATCGTGTTCCAACCACATTTCCATCCTAACATTTAGTGGCAATGCGAGCAACAGGTAGGCAAAACATGTCGAAGAAATGTGATGTAGATCACTTTGTCAGTAGGTATGATCCAACGAGATTGACGTTTGTCTTATAAAGCCGCGGCAGAATAGCACTGCGCACCAAGGCTCCTTGCGACGTGCGTGCGGCAGTGTGTGTGTGTGTGTGTGTGTGTGTGTGTGTGTGTGTGTGTGTGTGTGTGTGTGTTTTGTCCTTAGGATAAGTTAGTTTAAATTGTTTATAAGTTTATGGACCGATGATCTCTGCAGTTAGGTGGCATAACTTTACAAACACTGAAATTAGAAAACAATCCACAGATTGAAGGCAATAAATATTTAATACGTACCAGATCGTATATCCGTCAGCTGTACAATAACACCTTGACATCGGTAGTTATGTTACCACGATGTAGGAATACTCTAGCAAGCGCTTAATGTCAGTCACTGTACTCGGGATAAATCCACGAGACAATCCCAGGTAAATGACACGGAAATCCTCTAAGCATTTCTTTGACAGTTAACGATTCTGTTTGTTTTGTAAACAGCCTTACGAGATTCGTTTTACGCACCTCCTCTTGAGAAACGCTGACTTTATTAACCGAGCTTCTAGTCGTTTAATTCACGAGTTTACGTCGTGTGTTTATAGCGCTATATTCTTAATAGCTATAATAAACAGCACATTGCAAACAAGACACATTTAAGAGTTATAATGTACTATTCCACCCCGTGAAATGAAATGCTCTCGCGGCTATATTAACAGAAGATCGTTGTTTTTAATAAAGTAAGTGCCATCATTCCAGCTATTTCTACCATGAAAACAAAGCTGCCAAAAAACCCGCACCGCGGTGGAGAGACCGAGCGCTCTAAGGCGCCTTACTGCGTAACGCGCGGTTGTTCGCAGTCGGAGGTTCGAGTCCTCCCTCGGGCAACGGATGTGCTGTGTGTGTGTGTGTGTGTGTGTGTGTGTGTGTGTGTGTTTTTCCTAGCCTAAGGTGGTGTAAGTAGTTTGTAAGCCTAGGGACTGATAACCGCAGCAGTTAAGTTCCTTAGATTTACAAACATTTGAACATTTTTTGCAATGCACACTTTCTGCGATTCCCCAGGAGATGGGGAGAGAGAAAGAAAGAAATATTAGGATTTTCACGTCCCGTCGACATCGTGATCGTTAGAGACGGAGCAAATGTGCGTACCGCTTGTGTTAAGGATTGGGAAGGAAATTGACTTCGATAGGAACTATCCCGATATCTGCCTGGAGAGATTTGCGGAAATCACGGAAGACCTAAATGGGAATGTTCCGAGGTGTGTATGAACCGCCGTTGTCTAGAATATGAGTTGGTTGAACGGCGGGACCTAAAAACTGGGAACACGTTACGGACAGACACAAGTGTCGAATCGCCGTAAATTTTGCAAATACCTCTAAAATGAAGCAAGTAGGAGTAAAATATAGGGAGCGTAAGGTTATTTACAACTTGTACAAACACCAGACAGCGGTTGTCAGAGTTGAAGGGCATGAAAGGGATGCAGTGGTTGGAAAGGGAGTAAAACAGGGTTGTAGTCTTTCTCCATTGTTATTCAATTTGTACATTGAGCAAGTTATAAAGGAAAGCAAGGAGAAATTTGGTGAAGGAATTAAAGTTCCGAGTGAAGAATTAAAAACATTGCGATTTGCCGACGACAAAGTAATTCTGTCAGATACAGCAAAGGACCTGGAAGAGCAATTGAACGGAATGGACAGTATGCTGAAAGGTGCATATAAGATGAACATTAACAAGAGCGAAACTAGGGTAATGGAGTGCAGTGTAAGAAAATCAGGTGATGCTGAAGGAATTAGATTGGGTAACGAAGCAATAAAGGAGGTAGATGAGTTTTGTTACTTGGGCAGTAAAATAAAATATGATGGTCGCATTACAGAGGATATGAAATGCCGAATGGTAATGGGATGAAAAGCATTCTTCAAAAAGAGAAATTTTTTAACATCGAATATTGATTTAAGCCTAAGGAAGTCCTTTCTGAAGGCATTTGTATGGAGTGTTGCCTTGTATGGGAGCGAGACGTGGACGATAAACAGTGCGGACAGGAAGAGGATTGAGGCTTTTGAAATATGGTGCTACAGAAGAATGCTGAAGATTAGGTGGGTGGATCGCGTAACTAATGAGGAGGTACTGAACATAATTGGGGAGAAAAGAAATTTCTGGCATACCTTGACTAAAAGAAGGGATAGATTGGTAGGACACATTCTTAGACATCAAGGAATTGTGAATTTAGCGTTGGAGGGAAGTGTGTGAGGTAAAAACCGCAAGGGAAGACCAAGAGATGGATACAGTAAGCAGATTCAGACAGATGTCGGTTGCCGTTCTTATGTGGAGATGAAGAGGCTTGCTCAGGATAGGGTATTGTGGAGAGCTGCATGAAACCAGTCTCCGGACTGAAGACCACAACAACAACACGCAAAGAAGGTAACACAGCAATGTTTTAGAGAATTTTCTCCTTTACGAATGTGTTTATTCAGTTTTCATCTCCCAAGGAGACGTCGTGGATATCGGAATTCATAATTTCTTTTTATATTTATGGTACGTGAAGTTCAGAACTCAAATAACAATTACCCAAAGCCATTCGACGCAACTCTCAAAAAGTTTCAACAATATCGACTTTGAAATTTTTCAAGTAACCGTAAGTACCAATCATTAAATGAATTACAGCATCAGTTGGTGTCGTTCAGGGGGTAGCGTTCTGGCCCTTTAACCCTAGGGTCGGTGGTTCGCATCCCGTCATAGCAAATATTTTTTTTTCGTTGTGTTCGAATACTTACACAATTTTAATATCTAATGGTAATTTTTGTTCATTATTTTTGTTCATTATTTTCAATATCTTATAGAACTTTGTTAACAAAGATGCTTTCAATCTGGACACACACAAATAACATTTTCGACAGTATTGGCTTCACTATTAGTTGACGACAGTAGTCTTTGATTGTTCAGTTTGTCAAGAGCTATGACGCTGTTTTTGGAAAGTCGTCGCCCTACATACTAATGGCTTTCCAAGCAGCTAACCTACTCAACCATCGTTTTACGTGACGGCAAGGTTTTCAATTCGTCTACATACCATAAACAAAAACTGACACAACATGTGGAATTAGAAATCCCAAAATTTTGTATACAAGTGAATTCCAAAACGAAAAAAAAATATCTGTTACAGTGGTATTCAAACCCACCGACTCTATGGCTGCGAGGGCACAACGCTACCACCTGAGCTACACCGACAGATGCTGCGACTGTTTTAATTACTGGTACTTATATCTATTGTCAAAACTTCAAAGTCGATTTTCTCAAGAATTTTTGAGAGTTGCTTTAACGGCTTTGGCTGTTATATATGTTCTGAGCTTCACGTACCATAAATATAAAGAAATTCCAAAATCCGATACCCATGTGTTCTCCTTGTTAGATGAACGGTCAAAGGCATTATTTGATATTATATTTCGATTTGGCAAAACGTCGTCCAAACAGCCACTTTAAGTGAGTAACATTACAAAAAAATATTCAAATGTTTGTAAATCTATCGGACCAAACTGCGTGGTCATCAGTCCGTAGCTTACAAACGACTTAAACTAAGGTAAACTAACCTAAGGACAAAAACACACACACGCACACGCCCTAGCGAGGAGTCGAACCTCCGACGGCGAGCAACCGCGCGCTCCGCAGCGAGGCGCCTTAGACCGCTCGGCTACTCCACCGCGGCGGTAACATTACAAGTGGGCCAAAACATGTAATATTAGGATACGGTATTTTTCCTTACCTTCATGTAAATATTTTTGCTAATGTAAGTAACTATAGACCAAACATTATCATCATGCAAAAATTATTTATGTCATCATTTTTTTGTTTTCCGTCGTCCTTAATTGCCTAGAAAATTAGTAGAAGTGTATATCCGCCTATTGCAACTAAATGAAAGACGTTTTCTGTGCCATATGCGTTTCGCTTCTTCATTTGTGAATCATCATCAATGGCCTATTTTTGCATAATATTTCAGTACACTTATAAATATTATTTTGCTATGTTTCACAGTATGGCAGTTCTCAATCTTTGTTATGTTACAGTTTCTTAAATTTTACCCAGTAGGTTAGAAACAGCTTCTGTAGTGTAAGTTTTAGCGAATTTAATTTCTTAGTATTACTTGCGTGCGGCTCCGTAGCACAGTGGTAGAGTGCCAGACTACAAATCCGAAGGTCGCGGGTTCGATCTCCGCTAGGACCTAGGATTTTTATCTGTCACTTCTGGCAGTGATGCTAATGTGAAAAATACCGAGTAGCACCGTGGTTCGGAACCCACGTTAAACTGTAGGTCCCCCTATAACTGGCTGGGTAAGTCAATTCGAAGGTCTGAGGAAGGCAATGGCATACCACCTCCAAACAGGAGCATGCCTAGTAAAGCACTGTGGTGTTCAAACCAATCTTCGGATTGTTGACTGCTTTACCTTTTTTAATATTACTTGCGTTGTTTTCTCCATGTAGACTCACATGGAGTAACACAAAAAGGAAAAAACCGTAAGTAATGTTAAATAATTAAATTAACTACGCAAAAACATGTGCTGCAGAAGTTGTTTCTAACCTAGTACGTCAAAATTTATGAAATCCTATACATATTATAAATGCGAAAGTTTGTATGTTTGTTAAGGCATCACGCTAAAACTGCAGCAATGATTTAAATGAAATTTCATACAGAGATTTCTTACGTCTTGGATTAGGGCATAGGCTACTTTTCAAAATGTTTGTTACAAGTTATTTATTTGAAATATATCCATAGAAATACGTAACTGTTGTAAGAAGCTTCTAATACAACAGCAGAGGTGCCATGTACAGGATGTCATGTTTAGCCGCGAGCGTTAACGCGTCATGCCATAAACTTCTATTATTTTGGGCAATGGTTCGTGTCCTGCTATAGTGAAATTTTTTTTCTTTGTTATTGTTATCTTTTTTACTTTCGAATATACAAAAAGATTCCGGGGTACTGCCAAAACAGCTTAACTGACATATAACACAAGAAATCTGAATGTTGGTGTTTATGCCACATTCATTTTCATTTGTTGTAACAAATGAAGGAAGTATGTATCTAAATTGAAGACTTTTAATAAAATATTCTCTAAGTAACATTGCAAGAAAAAAAAATGACTTTTGTGTAGAATGTGATCTAGATACCAAGCCCTATTTTGTGTACAAAGCGCGAACTGCCACGTATAAATAGCGTACGTAAACTGCAACGAAAGTAGTAGCAAATGCACTCAACAGATGGCAGGCAGTATAACACTCATTAAAATATTTCTCAGGACGAATAATGTGTATTCAATTGTAATATTATCCAGGTTCTTAAATATTGTTTTCTCCTTGGTTTTCGATGACGTGTATTGGACTGTCACCTTCAACTATAGATGTTCGAACATTGTGATGTGATCGTAATTCTTTAAAAGTGTATTCTTTTTGGATTTCAAAGAATAATAGTTTGTTTGGTGATTTCGATTATTTATAGCATTCGAACGTTTGATTTTAGTGCTAGTGACTTTGCTGGTTAGATTTCACTGCTTCAATCTTTCTCTGGTGATTTCGTTGGTTTGTGAGACTTCCTTGGTTTCTTTCCCTGTTATCTTTATTGTTTCTTTCATTCGTATAGTTCGTATATATTGGATCAGGATAGTTTCTTTATTTGTTACATTTGTTGTTTCTTTTGTTGGTTCGCTTTGCATTTGTAGGATCTCAACAATTCGTTTCTCCGTTAGAATTCTTTTTTATTTCGTTACTTTTCTCCGTTAGAGCTGTCAGGGGTGCCATCCCACAAGTTGGATCTGAAGGTGGGTGTGCCTGTTTTATTGATGCAATGGCACCAGGTTACGCATCACGGACCTGAGAAGGCACATCGTGCAGGCCAACATCATCACCGGTGAAGCCAAGGGAGAGACTGCATACCACGAATTCCCATCATCCCAACAAACTTTCCATTCCAGTTTAAACGGTTACAGTTCCCACTGAAAGTGGCCTTCTCGATTACTATAAACAAGAGTCAAGGACAAACATTAAAAGTGGCAGGTATTCATCTGGCCACCCCATGTTTCTCGCACGGACAGCTCTGCGTAGGCTGCACCCGTGTATCGAGAGCTAGAAATCTCTACGTATACTCGGAGAGCAAGAAGTCTCGAAAGGTCGTTTACAGGGACGTATTGCAATAGATTTTTGGCTCTCCATCCGTTCCAAGACAATTATGTATTCCGTGCTAACAATGTCGCAAACAGTCATGTAGTTATTTATGTCCTTTCTTGGAACTTTAATGTCTGACTATTGAAGCAGCTAGTTGTAACATACCAAAGATTGATAATTGTCATACTGCAAAGAACAAACATACATTTCTGATGATCCTTCATAAATAAAGTAGCGAAACGCGTATGAAACGAAAGACGTCTGTCATTGAGTTGCAATAGGCGGAAATACACCTGCACTAATAACTTTGGTCATTTAACGGATAAAAACAAAACCTACTGAATCTAGTGAAGATGAAGAAACGTCTCCGAAACATTTTTCGATACTATAAAAACACGAAAAGTTGTATTTTCTCAAGGCAGGGCAACATTTCAATGGTACATAAAGGTGAAGTAATTACGACGACACAATATCTACTTTTTAGATAAGTTATCTTCTAAGGGCGCAGACAACATATTTAACAGATTCTGTGTACTGGTTTCCCAGAAATCCCCACTCGGCGTTTCACGTTTTGTCCTGTGCACGAAGTTTATTTCTCGCGAATATTTCTGATTTAGTGTGTTTACAAATTCTGCAGAGTTCATCGGCCGTCAGACCGCAGCACAAAACCGAAAACACTCCCGAAAGCCGACGACGCAGAAGATGAAAAGAGAGGTCAGCCACAGTCGCGACTAATAAATAAAGCTTGAAACAGCGACACTATGAGGTGAGGAAGGAGCCCCAACTCTGTGGAAAACTGTGAACGCGCCGGAGACAACTTTTCAGCGTTAATAAGCACGGCCATTAATTCTGAAACTGGCCACTCTCCAAAGGCATACACCAATTCTCTTCTTGATTTACAGTTTGTTTTTAGAGGAGCATCATCTCTTGTGAACGTCTCCATTACATCGTCGTCAATAATAATAATTAAAATTAACTTGAGATGATTAAACCGCAAGAACTTGCGCCTTTAAAAGTTATGCGATCTATGGCGTGTATAGCATTTTTCTGATAGTCAAAGAACATTTCGTAATGTATTTAATATGTTCAAGTAAGTATTTCTAGTTGGTTTGAAATGAAATTGTATAGCTTATGGGACTTAACTACGGGGTCATCAGTGCCTAAACTTACAAACTACTTATGAACGAGCTAACATTAAGGACGGCACAAATATCCATGCCCGAGGGGGGATTCAAACTCCCGACCGTAGTGGCCGTGCAGACCGTGACTGGCACGCAGCAGTCCCCTCGGCCACCGCGGCCGGCTAGCTGCGTTTGTAAGAAAACACACATACTTAACTATTTAAAATTGGTTAAATGGCGATTGTTTTAAATTTACTGCGACCAAAATGCTCACGCGCGAGTCCTCGCGGGTTAACACAAAAAAAAAAAAAAAAAAAAAAAAAAAAAGGTAAGTTTGTAGACTTTAAAAAGGCCTACGTCTCCATAGACGCTCTAAGACACTCCAAAAGAATTCGGCATCGACACAAAACGAGAGGAATTATTCGGCAAACGATAACTGACACTGTGTCCAAGGTTAAATTTTTGGGCCGGTCGTGGTGGCCGAGAGGACTGAGGCGCGTCAGTCACGGTCTGCACGGCCACTACGGTCTGGGGTACGAATCCCCCATCGGGCATGGATATTTGTGCCGTCCTTAGCTAGTTGATAAGTAGTTTGTAAGTTCAGGGACTGATGACCCCATAGTTAAGTCCCATAAGCTTAACAAACATTTGTTAAATTTTTGGGGTATATATCTGATCAATTTCAAATTCAAACCGGAGTGCGAGAAGGTGACGGACTTTCACTATAGCTCTTTAATTATCCAAAAAATTATCAGAATATGGGAAAAGTAGTCAAAGGAATTCAAATTGGCATTAGAAAAGATAACAGATTCCATCTGAAGTGTTTAGGGCGGCTGCATTGGCCGAGCGGTCTGCGGCGCGCCAGTCACGGTCTGCACGGCCGCTACGGTCGGAGATTCGAATCCTCCCTCGGGCATGGGTGTTTGCGTTGTCCTTAGCGTAAGTTAGTTTTAAGTTAGTCAAGTAATTAGTGTGAAAGTCTAGCGACTGATAACTAATATTCAAATGTTTGTAAATCTATCGGACCAAACTGCGTGGTCATCAGTCCGTAGCTTACAAACTACTTAAACCTAGGTAAATTAACCTAAGGACAACACACACACTCTCTCTCTCTCTCACACACACACACACACACACACACACACACACACACACACACACACACACACCATGCCCCAGGGAGGACTCGAACCGATTTTTAAGTGTTTAGCATTTTCAGATGACCTTGTAATCCTCACAAATAATAGGAAAGACGCCGCTAACGCCATAGAAAATTACTCTAACTGCATGAAGAACTAGTCTGCCAGTTTCATAAGATAAAACGCAATACATAGAAACACTGCCACAAGAGAAATTGACTATTGTGACAATACATGACACATTCATACTAGTGCCATATTTTAAGAACCTTGAATAAATCATCCAACTATCAGGGATGAATCAAAGGCCAATGAGGAATAAGTGAATAAACCTATAAAGGTTATAAACAGATTTTATAAAATTCATTTTAAGCATCAGCTGTATTATCAGAATCTTCATTATCTACCGGTTTCGCTCATTGAGCATCACTAGAGCATACAAGTTTTACAATAGACTTGCTGATAACAACGACAGTCCACTGATAAGTTCAGATTAAAACGCGCTAAATTTAACAGCATATATAAAAAATTAACTTATCAACAGCTCCAACAACCTTGCATGAATTTCTAGAAGGTTACTCGTACTATTGATGATAATTTTTTTTAATGACATTGTAATGAAGTGTCTAGTATCACTGCTGAATGTTTTGATATTTAGTGCGACAGCAGTTTGCCACTCTCAAGTGCACCTGGGACGTATTGAGGTTCATATATAACTTCTTTAGCGTTACTTTTAAATATTAAATAAAATTTCAGTTACATATACTCGGACATGTCGGAAAGAACAGACAGCATATACATATATATTCCCATGACGGGCACTTATCCTTTCTTCAGTGCGGAGGCTGACCTAGGCCCTTCTTCTAACGGGAACCTGTTTACAAAGATACGAATTTGAGTAACAGTGGGCGTAGAAAGCAGGAGACCCGGGTTCGAATTCCAACTGGGTACACATATTCAGTTTTACCTATACATTCCGTGAATTGAGGCACTTAACACCGTTTTTCGGAATACTTGGAAAAATAAAAATTGGATTGAAAAAAGTTGTAACAAAATATATCATCTCCAAGAGAAGATAAACATTAATTAACATACAACCCGACGCCCGCCCCCCCCCCCCCCCTATCAGAGACCAGATTACCATACGTTTGACGAGTTTCTTCAACATTTGTACGACCCTCAAACTGCGAGAAAATGATATCGACTGTCTCAGCTGAGCGGTTTGGCGCGCCACGATGCGGATCGCGCGGCATCCCGCGTCGGAGGTTCGAACCCTACCTCGGGCATGGATGTTTGTGTTGCCTTTAGGGTAAGTTAGTTCATAAGTAGTTTGTATGTTTAGGAACTAGTGAACCCACAGTTAGGTCCCATAAGATTTACAAACATTTGAATATTTGTATTGTCTCTGAAACCGTTAACATCGTGGAACAATTGCGCAGATGAAACTTCCTGGCAGATTAAAATTGTGTGCCGGAACCGGGACTCGAACCTGGGACCTTTGCCTTTCGCGGGCAAGCGCACTACCGACTGTGCTATCTCGACACGACTCACGATGCCGCCTCATTACCTTACTTCCGCCAGTACCTCGCCTCCTACTTTCCTAACTTCACAGAAGCTCTCCTGCGAACAAGCAAGACTAGCACTCCTGGAAGAAAGGATATGGTGGAGTAATGGCTTAGCCACAGCCTAAGGGATGTTTCCAGAATGAAACTTTCACTCTGCAGCGGAGTGTGCGCTGATATGAAACTTCCTGGCAGATTAAAATTGTGTGCCGGAACCGGGACTCGAACCTGGGACCTTCGCCTTTCGCGGGCAAGCGCACTACCGACTGTGCACTTGCCCGCGAAAGGCAAAGGTCCCAGGTTCGAGTCCCGGTTCCAGCACACAATTTTAATCTGCCAGGAAGTTTCATATCAGCGCACACTCCGCTGCAGAGTGAAAGTTTCATTCTGGAATTGCGCAGATATGCGTACAGTCCGAATCAGTGAAGTACAATGACCAGTCTGACTACGGACTTACAGCATGTTCATAGTTTGAGCTTCGTTCGATTGTGGCAGGTGTCACATGATAGTATTACCAGCCGCGGTGGAGTAGCCGAGCGGTCGTTTGCGTCTCGCTGCGGAGCGCTTGGTTGCTCGCCGTCGGAGGTTCGAGTCCTCCCTGGGGCATGGGTGAGTGTGTTGTCCTTAGGTTAGTTTACCTGGGTTCAAGTAGTTTGTAAGCTACGGACTGATGACCATGCAGTTTGGTCCGATAGATTTACAGACATTTGAACATTTTGAATATTACCAGAAATCTCAAAACCGCTTCTCTGATTTTCCTAGACTGATGGGTAATTGCTCGAGATTTACCGTTTTTCAACAGCGCCATGCACCTTTAAACGAAGAAAAAAATGTTTCATATACAAAAGTTACTTTTTTCCCTTGGAGATTAAAAAAACAGGAGTTCCTATTTACGATTTCAAAGTAACCCTCCTCCGCAGGTGGTGCAGGCAGGATGTACGAGTTTCGTGTTAATGCATGTGTCTCTTGGAGGTGTACGAGTTTTGTTACAAATTTTTTAATCCGATTTCTACTCTTCCAAATAGTCCGAAAAACAGTGTTAATTGCCTCACCTTACATATGATTGTTTCTATTTTATTTAAAGTTACAAATTCTGCCATAGATATTGTAGATGAACGTCAGGGCATCGTAGCAGAGTTGCTGTCACAAGAAACATTAAAAATAAAGCATTGGTACTGAACCCTTCACTACAGTGTCCGTTAACGACATGTACTCCAGTGTAAGAGCAAGTCAATCGTTATATTTAACACATTTTAATCAGAACTTATCAGTCGACAATCGCTGTTATCAGCAGGCTGTTTGAAAACTTTTATCCTGTGATAATGGGCAATGACCGATAACGGTAGATAATACAGATTTCAATAATACAGCTGATGGTTAAAATACACTTTATAAAATATTTAATAGCTGTTAATAGTCACCTGTGCAAAGCAATGTAATAAATACAAACGTCATACCTGTTTAAGCGGATTTTAATGAAGTTAATTGTTTATGTGCTCATATCTCGTGAACTATGTATCGTACTATCATATAATTGCGGAGGTACATTCAGTAGTATGTGTGTACAGTGTCTGTAAAATGTACTGCGAATACAATTAGTAGCATAGAAATAATAAATTGTAACGTGATGCAGAATGCATGATCATAGGATAAGTAATAAGCGATAAACTTACTTCTTTTAATTATTTTGTTGGAGTTGCCAACTAGAAAATTTCGTAATGATATTACGTGTAACTGCAAAGTCTTTTTCGAGTCGCTAATTGCTCCCAATCTCGAACAGCGGACGAGTAACGTCTCAGTAATTCACGCGTCGTACGATGGGCCCGTTTTCATTGTTTAACACGTCTCCTGTAATGTCGATGGTCGTTTTCACCTCCGCAGCGATTGTTTCCTGATGTGAAGTAATATTTGTAAAACATTTCGTTGAAATTGGTCCGTTAGTTAGGAGATATGGAAAGCAGCGCATTATGTCGCAGTTTTTCGCGCATTTGACTGTTTATGACGTCGTATCTCCTGAACTATGTGTCGTTCGTGGGTATTAATCTTTTGGCTGATAAATATGTGTACCAATTTTGGTTGAAATCGGACCGGTAGTTTAGGAGATGAACGTATTCCCATAAATAGAGTTTTACAACATGTATAGATTAATGACTATCTTTGATATCAGAAGACTTCTCTTGGTCAGGAATGTCATGTTTCTCTGTCCTAGTGTACTTTTAATCTCCCCCTTGCTCTGACCATCCATTAATACGCTTCTAATAAAACATACTTCGCGTACTTTGTTGCTTACAATTTTGGTGCTTCACTGCGTCGTTGTTTTCAAGTAGTCGTCATTAGTTTTTTACACCTCTTACTCTGAATATACATTCTGCAATTCTTTACACTGTTAATCAGACTTAGCGGATAATTCTTCATAATTTTCACTAAGGACACAAAGGCCATCAGCTACTCTTTACATGTTGTGTCCTAGGGTCCGTAGCGAGCTGTTATAATCAAAGTACCATCAAATCAGTAAAGTTCTTTAATGGACACTACTTAACTTTGAACAGAACCAAAGTCCGCTGTCAATGACACAAAACACGATTTTACTGAATACATGAAACACAGAAAAGTCTTTGCATGGAATGACAAATGTCTACTCGGAGTAGAGAAGACAGTTGACTGTTCTCTTGCTAGGTTGCTCGGTGATCGCGACGTCCAAACTCGATGGCACACACTCCAAAAATGAGGCCTCTCCCGGAGGCATGGCCGTGGATGACGTGTGGTGGCGCTAGTTCTGTCCTGTCAACATAACTGTACTGGCGTCTTGGTCGACACTTGGTAATATATCTTTGGTATTGACTGCTAAGTCAATACCAAAGATACGCCACCACATTACACAGACATCTTTTCACCCAGAATTTTCACCCCACTATTGATCTTTTTTTAATTTCAGTCGTTGCTTCTTCGACGAAATACATTGAACAATAGGGGCGAAGGACTGCATCTCTGATTAACAGCCTTTTCAATTCGAGCATTTCGTTGTTGGCCTTTCCATCTCAGGAAAGAGGACATCTTTCCTGTATGGTGACGAAGTAAAAGTAGTAGAAATAGTTTTATTCCAAATAATGAATTTCAGTCATATCCCCTATATTCGGTACAGATATGCTACCAAATGGTAACATGTGAAAATCTGTCCCGGAACGGGTCTCGAATCCGATTTTCTAGCGCGCGAAAAGTTCACTACTGCGAATATATTTCGAATTAATTTATTGGTCTCTCTCGCTTCTGGTACACAAATTTCGTGTAGTATTTCTCTCCGTGTACTTTGCTCCTATTCTTCTCAGAATTTCGAACATCTTCCACCATTTTACACGGTCGAATGGCTTTTCTTGATTAACGATCTGCATAAACGTCTGTATTTTCTTCAGTCTTGCTTCCATTAACACTTTCAATTCAGAATTGTGTCTACGATGCCTCTACGTTCCTGAAAGTGCTTGGCACGTAACAAATCCTCTGTTTTCTTTCTCAGAGCTATTGAAAAATGAATCTGACACCTGAATGCCTGGTTTCTGAAGGTAACTTCTCAGTTTCATCCTATTCACAGCAACAGAATCGATGAAATGAAGACTTATGGGTAACATTAAATAATTAACAAAAATACTAGAGGAGCAGAAATCGAAGGGACGAAAGGTTTCAAATATCTAGGAGACTGGACAGGATCAAACACCTCTTAGAAAGCACCTTTCCATCAAGGATCAGAACATTGGAAACAACAAATTGATTAAAGAAAGGCTTCTACAACAACCAGTACAAATTTATGAAACCTACGACATGACAGTACTGAGTAAGTACCCTGCTCAGAACAATTAAGGGATCCAAAATGTTAAAATGTTTGTAGAACTTACGGGACTTAGCTACGGGGTCATCAGTCCCTAAGCTTACAAACTACTTATGAACTAGCTAAGACTAAGGACAGCACAAATATCCTTGCCCGAGGGGGGATACGAACCCCCGACCGTAGTGGCCGTGCAGACCGTGACTGGAGCGCCTCAGTCCCCTCGGCCACCGCGGCCGGCTAAGGGATCCGGTGAGATGTCATAGACAATATGCATATAGTACTGTATTTTATTCAGAAATTGATTACAATTGTAATTTGTGTGTGATTCAGTACGATATTTTGCTATCTCGATTCTTTACTTGAGATTTACATGGCGTTTACGTAGCGCGGGGCTACAGTAACAGTGAATAATTATTCTCGTCGTCCTCTTAACATGGTGTGTTACCGCCTCGAACGGCCAGTAAAGTTGCACGGATGCGCGGGACAGACATTATGAGGTTACCAATCAGCTCTTGAGGGATTTTTGAACATTCTTCCATGAATCCAATATCCAGCTCTGCAACCATTATGGGAGATACTAGTCCGGCTGAAATGCGTCTGCCAAGTGCATCCCAGACATGTTCAATCGGGTTTAAGTCCGATGAACAAGATGGCCACTCCATTCGTTCAGTTCCCTCAGCTTCAAGCACGTTGTCCACCAGTGTATCTCTGTCAGGACGAGCGTTATCGTCCACCAGAATGAACCCATCTTCTACGGCACCAACATATGGCAAACAAAAGGTCAAAGCATCTCGTCTGTATACCTCTGAGCAGTCAAAGCGCCATTCTGAACGACATAGAGGTCCATACGTCCGCCAATACTGACTCCTGCCCACACCGTTTGTCCACCACCATGATGTAGTGATGTTTCCTGCACATAAGCCGGATTGTTGCGAGTTCCACGTTCTCTCCAGATGAGGGAACGACGATTGTTCGGCTGAACACAAAATCCTGACTCATCTGTGAACAGAACGCTGCGCCATTCGTTACGACTCCAACCCTGATGTTCCTCTGCTCAGGTTCTGCGGAGTAAACGGTGTCGTGGTTTTAACCCTTTCATTCCCATATTCTTAAATCAGCTTTGGAAAAATTGAAATTCTGTGTTTTCTGTATTAATGTCGGTGGTCGAGAGGACTGAGTTGCTCCAGTCACGGTCTGCACGGCCACTACGGTCGGGGGTTCGAATCCTCCCTCGGGCATGGACATTTGTACCGTCCTTAGTCTTAGCTAGTTCATAAAGTTGTTTGTAAGCTTACGGACTGATGACCCCGTAGTTAAGTCCCATAAGTTCTACAAACATTTGAACATTTGTATTAATGTAGTGGACTAAACATCAAAATATGTTTAAAGATTTTTGATCAAACTATTGTTTTTTATGTCATGTATTTAGTGCGCAACAGAGACGTTTGTATCGAGGTATTTTATTACTTGGACGTTATTTTGTTGATACTTAACTCTGCCAGCAATAAAGCTAGCAAAATCTCCGCGACAGCAGCAAAGACAAGACAATTCACTGATGGAATGAATGAACCACGCTCACACTTTCAGCCACGTACAGACGGCAACGCAATACAACCTCCACGACGGACAGATTAATGTCTCAGAAGTGGCTACACGCCGTACCAAGCGGCAGAACATTTTACTAGAAGCATGTTGTTTATCAACAAAAATGCAACTTGAAGGATTGATGCACAAAGTATGGTATAAATACGTCGTTGTCCAGGAACAACACTGGGAATGAAAGGGTAGCCGAGCGGTCTAAAGCGCCTCGCTGCGGAGCGCGCGGTTGCACGCCGTGGAGGTTCGAGTCCTCCCTGGGGCATAGGTGTGTGTGTGTGTGTGTGTGTGTGTGTGTGTGTGTGTGTGTGTGTGTGTTTGTCCGTAGGTTAATTTACCTAGGTTTAAGTAGTTCGTAAGCTACGGACTGATGACCACGCAGTCTGGTCCGATAGATTTACAAACATTTTATTTGGGTCTCCTTGCGTAGAGGCCACATTCCCGAAGGCTATTTCGGACTGTTTGTGTTGATACTGCGCGTCCTGTTGCTGGCTGGAGGGTGCGTTTAGCAGAGTTGCATTCAGCCTCCTGTCTCGACGGGCTGTTAACCGGAGGTAACGGTCGTGTCTTACTGCTGTTAACTGCGGACGACCTTGGCCTTGCTTCTTTTAACGGTTCCCGTTCTCTCAAATCGGGTCCAGGCCTTTGAAATTACACTTTTGGACTCTCCAATAGCTTCATCATCTCTGTGTATGTCTCTTCCGCTTTTAACCTTTCTATGGCTTTCCTTGCCATATCTTCGGGTAAGTGACATTGTTGTTACATTGCACTACCTGCTCACTACACTTTTTGAATCGCACTGCTAGGGTAATTAGTTTGGTAGAGTAAACACAAAGCAACACGAACATCCTCTGCAGCAAGTTTCTGTTACTACCACTACCTTGAAACACGTCGAACCATTTTAGTTCATTCTGCCAATTACTTCGTAACGCAGCTATCTCAACTGATCCCCTAAGGCTACGGCCACACTTGCGTTTTTTGAAGCTGGACGCTGAGCGTCTAAAGAAGCAGCTTTAAAAGGCGCCAGGTGGTGGCCACATTCGACCGCGTCTATACAGCGGCTTCTTACAGGCGTCCTACCGACCAAAGACGTGAATGTGGGCACATGTGGCTCAGCAGCGTTTCAGACCTGCATGGCTGACATCGCAGCATTGAGAAATGAATATATTAAGTAAACAGCCGACCGCGGTGGCCGAGGGGACTGAGGCGCTCCAGTCACGGTCTGCACGGCCACTACGGTCGGGGGTTCGAATCCCCCCTAGGGCATGGATATTTGTGCTGTCCTTAGTCTTAGCTAGTCCATAAGTAGTTTGTACGTTTAGGGACTGATGACCCCGTAGTTAAGTCCCATAAGTTCTACAAACATTTGAACGTTTTTGAAGTAAACAGTCTGCAACAATAATATGTGCTGCATTGTTACTGATTCGACGGAGACGACGTAGACAAAAAAGACGTATTTGGATTCATCCAATAATTGAAGACAGATCAGAGAGGGGAAAATTCACTCTGATACACAACAAACTTAAAGAAAACCCTAAAAAGTTTTTTTTAGTACTACAGGATGTCTATTAAGTCATACGAAACTCTGCTGTATAACGTATCTAGTGCTATTACTGGAAGAAATACTCGACTAGGTGATTGTATAAGGGCTGCAGTTACTCTGAGGTAAGTGAAGTTTTATTACTTATTTTATTTTTGTTTACATTGCATAAAATGACAGCTAGCCAACTGTCTTTTTTTCTGTTTTTATAATCCTCATTTTGAACGTCGTATAAAAATAGTCGAGCTTGAACTTCTAAGATAATACGTTCGCTATCAAGTTCAATTTTTTCCATCTCACTAATCGAAAAAAAAAACTGTAATAACACTTGACTACACACACTACTGTGCGTTGGCAGATTGCACAGATAATACTGAGTTCACGTGGGAACGCAAGGTGAGAAGCGTCTTTTGACGCAGCGAATGGGTCCCGTCCAACCGACTGGTGTCTAACCTTGAGGATGCGCAGAAAAAGACGCCGTGTGTGGCCACTACCGGCCTTCTTCGGCCTGCCTATAACTGTGCCGTCTTTTGACGCTGAGCGTCCAGCTTCAAAAAACGCAAGTGTGGCCGTAGCCTAATTGTTTTGACCAGTGTGGTAGGCCCGATGGTGCCTAGTGTAGCAAAGTGAATCCTTCTACGGTGAGTTGTGGCCAATTACCAATCCGTGACGTTCCAGCAGGCGGTACGGAGTGACGGAGCCGCCCTCTGCTGTCGCCTGCTTTTCAGACAGATCGCCGCATACACAGGGAAAGCCTCTGGGCATTAATATCCGCGCCCGTACGTCACAGCCGTGGACGCGTTCCAAACGCGACCCTCCCCCGCCTTAATAAAATTATCCTCCGCAGAAGACACTGAGTAAATCTGGGCCTCGCCCCTAATGCCTCCCGCTGTTTATTGCGGCTGTTAAGAACACAGCGCTATAAACACTCGCAGCGCGCCGGATGAGAGATCTGGCGATTATACGAGCTGCCCGAAATAATGACGGCGGTATCTGAGCGCGGATTCGGTAAAAAACAAAACAGAGCGAACTGGCGAGTTCTCCTCGGCGATCTGCGTAGCTATCTGAGAAATTCTGCCACACCTGCGTCATCCCTCACTAGTGCAACACGGCGCCTCTGACGCTGAATGAGTAGCAAGTTCCGTGGTATGTAATGTCTATACACGGTTCACTGAATCGAGACATCGACTGTAAAGACGCCGAGACGCGTGAACAGGGGCGGACAAAACGGCAGCGGTCGCTCAGCGTCGCCGCATTCGTTTTAGGTGTGTGGACGCTGTGTGTGTGTTATGTTCAAATGTTTGTATAGCTTATGAGACTTAACTACAGTGTCATCAGTCCCTAAACTTACAAACTACTTACGAACTAGCTAACACTTAAGGACGGCACAAATATCCATGCCCGAGGGGAGATTCGAATCCCCGACCGTAGTGGCCGTGCAGACCGTGACTGGCGCGCCGCAGCCCCTCGGCCACCGCGGACGGCGTGTTCTTATGTATCGTGTAACGCACCCGGAGTAATTGATACACTTTTTATTTATTTATTTATTTATTTATTTATTTATTTTGCAGGTTATTATATAGTTTGATGGGTGGTAAGCTGTTAGTGTTGACAGTGTGCCTGAGCCGTTAATCTTTACACTATGCACTAGAGACACTGAAAAACTGTCGCCGCGGTGGAGTAGCCGAGAGGTCTAAAGCACCTCGCTGCAGAGCGCGCGGTTGCTCGCCGTGGAGGATCGAGTCCTCCCTGGGGCATGGGTGTGTGTGTGTGTTTGTCCGTAGGTTAGTTTATCTAGGTTTAAGTAGTTTGTAAGCTACGGACTGATGACCACGTAGTTTGGTCCGATAGATTTACAGACATTTGAACATTTTTTTTAAAAACTGTCCAGTAATATTGTTGAATGATGGGCTAACATTATTGAAACACAGTTTACCAATAAAATATCTAATCCATAACACAAAAATGCGTGGTTGCACTGTTCTAACAATCTATTGACGGATAATGGTGAAGCAATGAATTAAAATTTGTGATACAGCCGGGAATCGAACCCGGACCTCCATGCTTTCTACGCAGACGTCTTACCATTAGACCACCGAACCACTAACGATTAAGGCGCCTCGGAACTTCCCTCCACGTCACAAACTTTAATTCAGCTTCTGTGTTCCATATATAATTGCCACTACTGCCAAGGCTCTCCATGCAGCGGAATAGCACCTCGGCAATGGAAATAGCGGAACACTCCTGCTAAGATGATAAAAAATATTGATTTAAATATAAATTCAGTAACCCTGAGACGGTTTTTCATCTCGAATATGTCCAAGACATAACAGATAAAGGTACTTAGACTATTCCGGGGCGCCTTAATCATTAGGGGTGTGGTGGTCTAACGGTCAGACGTCTGCCTAGTAAGCAGGGAGGTCCGGGTTCGATTCCCGGCCGCATCCCAAATTTTAATTCATTGCTTCACCTTTATCTGTTATGTCTTGGACATATTCGAGACGAAAAACCGTCTCAGAGTTACTGAATTTATATTTAAATCTATTGACTATTATGATGACAAATCCATCGAAATGTGTGTAAATTGGCGTTGCGAAATTATTGCTCCACTTCTAGAATGTTCGCAGGATCCGCTAATTATCATAAACACTCCACAACTAATATGTTGTTGCCAATAGATGCAGCTGTAGATCAAAGGTTCCAATCCAGCAATGAAGTCATTGTCCAAATGTAGTTTTCCACAGTTCGTTCGCGACGCGGTTGCCCGATTAATCCGGTAGGTTTAACGATGAAAGTCATGAATGGAGATATCAGCTGTCGAGATTAGTTGCACAATTCAGTCGTCTTGAGATTCAATAATTAAACCGAAACCGTTTTTTTTTTTTTTTTTTTTTTTTTTTTTTGTGGTTTTAGGGCGCACAACTTCTATGGTCATTAGCGCCCAGCCAAGAACGTAGATTCGCTATGATCTCAAAAAAATGGTGACTGTCAGAACATCAACAACAGGCTAAAAACGAAAGATAAAAGACAATTAAAAGAGTTAAATATCCTTGGATAAGTTGGCCAAGTTGATAAAACGCAAAACTCGAGCAGCTGCTCGTGTGTCATCAGCTAAAATTTCCTCCAGGGTAGACGGAAAGTGAAGGGCTACACGGAGATGATTAAAATTAACACAAGTCAGTAAAACATGTCGCACTGTCAGCAGTTCACCGCAGGAGCATAGCGGTGCAGGTTCGGCGGATAGCAAGTGACGGTGGCTGAAACGGCAATGACCGATCCGCAACCGAGCCAGGATGACCTCCTCCCGCCGAGAGGGGCGTGAGGATGTCCTCCAAGCGGTCGGGATCGGTTTGACAGTTCGCAATTTATTGTTGTACAGTGAAAGCCACACACTGTGCCATTGCGACACGATACTCCGGCGAAGAGCCCGTTGAACATCGTCCGATGGGACGCAAAAGGTAGCCATGCGAGGCAAAAGAGCTGCTGCCTTGGCTGCTGTGTCGGCGGCCTCATTCCCGGGCACACCCACATGGCCAGGGACCCACAGGAAAGAAACGTGACAGCTGTCATCCGCCAGCAACTGGAGGGAGCGTTGGATCCGATACACGAGAGGATGGTTCGAGAAAGGGTCCTTAAGACTCTGCAGGGCACTAAGGGAATCAGAACATATGGCATAGAAAGGGTGGCGGTGGCGGCAGGTATACAAAACGGCCTGGTGGAGGGCGAAAAGCTCAGCCGTGAAGTTCGAGCACCGGTCAGGGAGCTTGTATTGGAAACGGTTGTCCCCGACGACGAAGGCAGATCCGACACCGGCAGTGCTCTTGGAACCATCAGTGTAAATAAATACGGCATTATCGAACCGCGAACGGAGTTCGACAAGCCTCGAGCGGAATACCAAATCCGGAGTGCTCTCCTTGGGGAGCGAACTAAGTTCGAGGTGTGTGTGAACCTGGGCCTGATGCCACGGTGGCAATGGGCTTTCGCTCAACCGAAGGGTGGAAGGAAGGGTAAAATCGAGCCGCTGTAACAGGCGGCGAAACCGAACTCCCGGTGGAAGCAAGGCAATCGCAGACAACTGATATTGGCGATCGAGTGAGTCGTCAAAAAATAATCTGTAAGATGGATGGTTGGGCATCGACCGTAGGCGGCATGCGTACCGACACAAGAGTATGTCACGTCGATTGGTCAAGGGTAATACAGCAGCCTCGGCATACAGACTTTCAACAGGGCTGGTATAAAATGCACCGGTCGCCAGACGTAATCCACGATGGTGGATAGAGTTGAGACGGCGGAGAATCGACGGCCGTGCTGAAGAGTATACAAGGCTTCCATAGTCGATCTTCGACTGAACAATGGCCTGGTAAAGGTGAAGCAGGACGGTACGATCCGCTCCCCATGACGTGCCACTGAGGACACGAAGAACGTTAAGGGATCGGGCACAACGGGCAGCCAGGTAGGACACGTGTGTGGACCAGCAAAGTTTCCGATCCAACATGAGTCCCAAGAATTTTGTAGTCTCCACGAAAGGGAGAGCAACAGGGCCGAGACGTAGAGAAGGTGAAAGAAATTCCTTGTATCTCCAGAAATTGATACACACAGTTTTCTCAGTGGAGAATCGGAAGCCGTTTGCGACGCTCGAGGAATATAGACGGTCAAGACAGCGTTGGAGAGAACGCTCCAAGAGACACGTCCGCTGGGCGCTACAATAAATTGCGAAATCGTCAACAAAGAGAGATCCGGAGACGTCGGCTGAAAGGCAATCTACGATCGGATTGATTGCAATGGCAAAGAGCGCCACACTCAAGACGGAGCCCTGTGGTACCCCATTCTCCTGGCAAAAGGTATCTGACAAAACAGAGCCCACCCGTACCCGGAACTTGCGATCTGCCAAAAACGCTTGAATGAAAAGAGGAAGGCGGCCCCGAAGGCCCCATGTGTGCAATGTGCGGAGAATGCCCGCTCTCCAACAGGTATCGTATGCCTTCTCCAAGTCGAAGAACACTGCTACTGTTTGACGCTTCTTTAGAAAGTTGTTCATAATGAAGGTCGACAACGTAACGAGGTGGTCAGCAGCAGAGCGGTGTCGACGAAAACCGCATTGGATATTAGTCAGGAGGCGGCGAGATTCGAGGAGCCAGACCAACCGAGCGTTAACCATGCGTTCCATCACCTTACAGACGCAGCTCGTCAGAGAAATGGGGCGATAACTGGAAGGAAGATGTTTGTCCTTCCCTGGTTTGGGGATGGGGACAACAATGGCTTCACGCCAACTTGTGGGAACATGACCTTCAGTCCATATGCGATTGTAGGTACTAAGAAGAAAGCACTTGCCCGCAGGAGAGAGGTTCTTCAGCATCTCAATATGAATGGAATCGGGCCCGGGAGCAGAAGACCGGGACAGGACGAGAGCACGATCTAGCTCCTGCATGGTGAAGGCGACGTTATAATTTTCACGATTAAAAGAGCGGAAAGAAGGCGGCCGTGCCTCCTCTACCTGTTTGCGAGAGAGAAAGGCAGGGTGGTAATGGGCAGAGCTCGAAACCTCCGCAAAGAAACGACCCAATGCGTTTGAAACATCAGCTGGGTCCACGAGGACTGCGTTCTCCACGGTCAGGCCAGGAATCGGGGAGTGGACCTTGATGCCGGACAAACGGCGTAGGCCACCCCAGACAACCGTGGAGGGAGTAAAACGGTTAAAAGAACTAGTAAAAGCAGTCCAGCAAGCTTTCTTGCTGTCGTTTATGATACGACGGCACTGCGCTCTCATACGTTTGTAATTGATGCAATTCTCCAAAGTTGGGTGGCGGCGGAACGTGCGTAAAGCACGGCGCCGGGCTCGAAGCGCGTCGCGGCAGGCTGCAGTCCACCAAGGGACCTGCACACGACGTGGAGAAGAGGATGTACGAGGTATGGAACGTTCAGCAGCAGTCAGAATAACCTCTGTGAGGTATTCGACCTGACTGTCACAGTTGGGAAAATTCTGATTGTGAAAAACAGCCAAGGAAGAATAAAGCCCCCAATCGGCCTTAGAAATGTTCCAACTGGTGGGATGAGGAGATGGGGAATGATGCAGGAAGTGGATGATACAAGGGAAATGGTCACTCGAGTACGTGTCAGAAAGTGCATACCACTCAAACCGACCGGCAAGCTGAGGAGTGCATATTGCGAGGTCTATATGGGAATAAGTGTGTGTTGTGTCAGAAAGGAAGGTCGGTGCACCAGTGTTGAGGCAGACAAGATCGAGGTGGTGGAGAATGTCCACCAAAAGGGAGCCTCTCGGACAAGGTGCCGGAGAGCCCCATAGGGGGTGGTGGGCATTAAAGTCGCCTACCAACACGAAAGGTGAAGGGAGCTGGTCAACAAGGTTTAGCACATCTGCCCTAGTAAGGGCAGATGACGATGGCGAATATGTATTACAGAGGGAGAAGGTAAATGTGGATAAGGTGATGCGGACGGCAACTGCTTGTAGGTGAGTGTGCAAGGAAATGGGATGGAAATAGACGTCGTCTCGAAGGAGCATAAGAACCCCTCCATGGGCTGGGACACCTTCCACGGGTGGCAGGTCGAACCGCACAGAGGTGTAGTGTGGAAAGTCTGCACGATCACGTGGACGCAACTTAGTTTCCTGGAGGCAGACTAGAAGCGGGCAGTGCAACCTAAGGAGTAGTTTTAACTCCTCCCGATTAGAACGAATGCGGCGAATGTTCCATTGAAGGAGCGCCATGATAAAAATGAGAGAAGAAATAAGGATAAAAACCAAGTAGCGAGCGGGGTCACCTCGACGGCCGCTGAGGACCGGATTTCGAGGGAGCACTGCTATCGCTGTCTGGGGGCAAAGGGTCATGTTCCATTGGTTCGACCGACGCGCCTGCCACCTCCCTGAGTTGATCAGGAGGGGCAGTTTCCACCGCCGGTAAAGGGCCGGGCGCCCGGCAAACGGAGCGTCCCGGTGAAACAGAAGACGGCCGAGGCCGGCAACTGTTGGACGGCGTGACAGATGGGTCACGCCTCGGCGGGGAAGGAGAGGAACTCTTTTTCTTGTCAGCTCTTCTGGAAGAGTGACGGCGGGAAGAGGCAATTGACGGTTGGGAAGCCTGAGAACGCAGAAAATCCTCACGGACGGGTTCCTTTTTCAAGGTCCGGGCATCTTGTTTAGGTGCCCGCGGTTTACTAGAGTTTGACGAAGACTGTACCCTAGAAGCAGCAAGAGGGAGCGGGGACGTGGAACGGGCAATCTTCGGGCTGGCGGATCGCACAACTGTGTCAGCGAAAGTGAAGTCACATGTCTGGGTACTGGAATCCTTGGTAGGTCGAGTTGAGGTGAGTACCTTACTGTATGTACCCGCTGGAAGGACAGTGGGCTTTCGACTCGCCAACAACTTACGAGCGGCAGATGTCGATACCTTCTCCGTAACCCGAATTTGCTGGATTACCTTCTCATCCTTGTATACAGGGCAGTCGCGAGAGGAAGCCGCATGGTCACCATTGCAGTTTAGGCAGTGAGGGGACGGAGGTGGGCAATCCCCCTCATGGGCGTCCCTACCACAAGTGACACACTTTGCTGCATTTGGGCAATGTTCACGGGTATGGTTGTACCTGTGACACTGAAAACAGCGCGTTGGGTTAGGTACATAAGGTCGGACGGAGATGACTTCATACCCTGCCTTGACCTTCGACGGGAGGTCAACTCTGTCGAACGTCAAAAACACAGTACGAGTCGGTGTCAATTGGTTATCGACCTTTTTCATCACCCTGTGGACGGCTGTCACACCCTGATCGGACATATACGATTGGATGTCTTCATCAGACAACCCGTCAAGGGATCTCGTAAAAACTACCCCCCGTGACGAGTTGAGTGTGCGGTGCGCTTCTACCTTAACTGGAAACGTGTGCAACAACGTAGTACGTATCAGTTTTTGGGCTTGGAAGGCACTTTCCACTTCCAGCAACAATGTGCCGTTGCGCTGACGTGAACAGGTTTTAACAGGGCCAGCAATTGCATCCACACCTTTCTGTATAACGAAAGGATTGACAGAATTGAAATCCTTTCCGTCGGTGCGAGAGACAACCAGAAATTTAGGTACATTAGGCAGAGTCTTTTTAGGCTGAGGCGAGTCTAACTTACGTTTATGGGTCAACGTCACGAAAGAAGATAAGGAAGTCATCGCGGAAGTGTCCCCCGTGATTACCGGCGTCTCCGATGGCGCGCTCCTTCCTAGTGGGGGCCCTCTCCGAGGGCTTACCCGCCTTAGGTGATTGTTCACACCTCAGGTCACACCTCCCGAGAACTGACGGAGGGACCAATCGGCACGTTCGGAAGGTACCAGCTCGGGTAATCACCCCTCCCTGGGCCTGGCCTTTACCAGGGGGTACGTACGTGCCTTACTTGTCTACCCGGGGCGGGGAATTACGCGTTACCCCGTCACCTGCTACGCAAGATAATGCGTGGGTCGGCCTTCAGACACGCACAGGGAGGAAAGAAGAAGAGGATAGGAAAGGAAGAGAAAGAAGGAAAGAAGTGTCTCAAACGCCGAGGCGGAGACTAATGAGGAGAAGAAGGCTAGGAGAGTTCAAGGAGAGAAAGACAGAAAACGAAGGGTAAGAAAGGAAGGAACGAAGGAAGAAAAACCACAACAAGAATCACCGTATCTCACGAAATATGCCCGTCTCCGGGCGAAGGCATAAACCGGGAGGGAAAGTGAAGCAGCCTGGGGCAGAAGAAAGGCTGCTCCGGCTCGGGGCCCCGTGCGCGCCACACACGTACCCACAAAAGAACTGTGGGCCCCCTGGGGGGTAAACCGAAACCGTTACGGTGCGGTTAAACAGCAACTCGGGACGACACACAATAACCGGTGTAACACACTGACAGAACATTAATTTTACTCTGGCGCTGCTGCGACGCTACTCCCTTGATGCTAGACTATTTGTGTCACTTCTCGGTACGACAGCGAACTGGGGCTGACTCTCCCTTCAACAACGGCTCACTCGGGAGTGTAAAGAATCGATAGTCGACTCGCTCGATAAGTCAAAGATAATGCGTCAGCTTACAAGCGGTGATAGGAATAGTAGCGTAAGCATTGGTGTTGGTTATCACATTCAACATTCTCCCTGTACCCATCCAATAGAATGATTTATTCTTGTTTTCTCTGTCATTAATATCGCGTACGAGTGAACTCTTTGTCATCCTATGCGGATACAGTAAGCAAGGTCGACGTACTAATTTCGAGTCCACCCAAGAAGCTGACAAAGAATAAACCGCCCGCTACCGGGCTAGAAGCCAGTTCCCTTCGAGCCGCCGTAGCGTGCGGATCTCCGTGCCGGCGCGTTTCCAGGAGCTCAGTCCGTCAGTTCACCTGATGATGGCGACATGTATGATCGCCGAAATATTGTGCCCGTTGGACACTATAGACCGGCAGTACACCCGTGGATATTTTGATTAAGAAATTATTAAATTATTCAGAGAAACACGTGGTTTTTAATGTGTATAAAACGGAGCAGTTGTATACAGAACAGTCGACGACGGATGTCATTATGAAAACAGCTGTGTCTACCGCTGCTGGTCGTTCCTCAGTGTGTCCTCAAGGCCACACACTCATTGAAGTTTACCGAAAATGAAAGTCGTGACATAAGCTTTCAGAAATTGTTGATGACTTTGACAGAAAACACATTATTTTTTCTCCCGTAAGGGACAGCTAATAACTATAGTAATAGTAACATAGTAATATCCGTAGTTGAATGCTCTGGACAACAACAACTCTGTTTCACACACCATGAGAACAACTTACTGAAGAGCGTAATGATTCCTTCTTTACTCGCTTCTTGGGTGTATCCCAAATTATCTTGTCGACCTCGTTTGCAGTATCCATGGAGGATGACATACGAGCTCACTCATACGTGACACTAATCAGAAGAACAGAATAATACTTGCTATTAGAGGGGCAGAGAGACAGTGAATGCTGATTATGGTTACAAACACAAATACATACGTCGCTATTCAGCAGGTAGGAAGGAAAAAGACTTTAACGCCCGGTCGAGAGCGTGGTCAACGAAACGGAGTGGCCGAGCGCATTGAGGCGCTATGCACAGATGCGCGAGGCCGTTCCCCGTCGGGGTTTCTAATCCTCCCTAGGGCATGGATTTTTGTGCTGTATTTAGTATAAGGTAGTTTACAAGTAGTGTGTAAGTTTAGGGACTGCTGATCCCATAGTTAAGTCCCCCGCCGGCCGCAGTGACCGAGCGGTCTGCGGCGCGTCAGTCACAGTCTGCACGGCAGCTGCGGTCGGGGGTTCGAATCCCCCCTCAGGCATGGATGTCTGTGTCGTCTTTAGTATAAGGTAGTTCATAAGTAATTTGTAAGTTTAGGGACTGATGACTTCGCAGTTAAGTCCCTCAAGCTTAACAAACATTTGAACATTTTGAACAGCGTGGTCATTAGAGGCGGAGAGTATTCTCGCATTGTTTTGGGTAAAGATGGGGAAGGAAATCGGCCGTACCCTTTCAAAGGAACGATCCCGGCATTTGCCCGGAGTGATTTAGGGAAATCACGGAAAACCTAAATCTGGATATACGAAGGAAGTGGGATACTAACAGCCGTATTTTTAATATAAATATTTACTGTTTCACTACCAGTTTTGACATTCCATTATGCCATCTTCAGGTCCCTGTGTATTAAACAAACCTACTCAAATGACTAAGGCAAAAAGATTAAAATATAAAAAGACATAAATGTATTGTTTTGCAGCACATTGAAAATACAATATAGGTATGAAACCACTATTCAATATCACATACAGAATATGTAAAAACGTAGTCAACTTTAACATGCATTTCCTTTTTTTTAATTAAATAAAATTAATGGTATAATAGCGACATTTAGAATCCCAAAGCTGACAAAGGGAATTAGAGTGTACGACTAAAGAGAGTAGTTTTTGGCGTTTTAGTCGTACACTATAATTCACTTTGTCAGCGTTGGGATTCTAAATGTCGCTATTATACGTTTAATTATAAAAAAAATAAAATAAAAAATCGAAAGGAAATGCATGTTAACGTTCACTACATTTCTACATATTCTTTGTGTGTTGTTGAACAGTGGTTTCATAGTTATATTGTATTTCTAGAGTGCTACCATACAATACTTTTATTTTTTTTGTATATATATTTTAATGTTTTTGCCTTATTCACTTGAGTTGGTTTGTTTAATACACAGGAACCTGAAGAGGACGTAATGGAATGCCGAAACTGGTAGTGAAACAATAAATATTTCTATTAGACATACGGCTGTTGGTATCTCACTTCCTTCATACTCTTGGCTAGCCACAGTCCAGGTTCCACGAGCAATGATGGATTGAATAAAACTTCAATAAAACCAATAATGGATTTGAACCACCGTCCGCCACCTCGCTCGGTATTCAGGAAGTGGTCTTTGAAAAAGTTTGCAGTCAGCTTGTAATATCGCCGCTATAAACCCACACGCCGACCTTACACATAAAACGGGTGCTTCGACACCGAGCAAAAAATGTTCAAATGTTTGTATAGCTTATGGGACTTAACTACGGGGTCATCAGTCCCTAAACTTACAAACTGCTTATGAAGTAAGTAATACTAAGAACGGCACAAATATCCATGCCCGAGGGGGGATTCGAACCCCCGACCGTAGTGCAGACCGTGACTGGAGCGCCTCAATCCCCTCGGCCACCGCGGCCGGCAACGACACCGAGCATGCTGCTCCGTTTTGCCCACCTCTGGTGACGCGCGTCGGTGTTTTTACAGTCAGTGTCTCGTTTCGATGAACGGAGTCTAGTATTGTCACTTGATGAGGGGGGCGGAGCGATTTGGACAGCCTCGACCAGTCAAAAGAGAAATTAAGAGCCAGTAGAAATTTTGCCAAATAGGATAATTAAAAGTATTACTAAGTGTTTTATCAAACGCACACCGCAACTGAAGAATACGCACTGCCAGATGTAAGAAGTAGTGTACCTGGAAAGGCGGCGTCAGGTTTTTTATTTTTATTTGTATTTAATTTTTAAATTATGCTATGACGGCAGATGCCACCTAAGGGATAGTAGAAGTACTGGTAGCATGCACATATAGGTAGTTGCCGGAGTCTAGCTATTTTTTAAAATGTGTCTGAAGCGCCTGCACGGCGCGAGGGCGAATACGTGCTCGGCGTCGCTACACGGCGTGGCGGGGCGCTGCGGCGTTTTAGGGCGCGCACGTTGGCAGCCCTGCGCCAGGGGGCCGGTGTTCGATTCTCGGCGGCCGGCATCTCCAGCCACCCCTGCTGGACTGCCCTCCCCCGGCACTTGGGCCACTGAGGGCGGCGCGCTGCTGACACGTAGCCACCTCGCCACACGGCAGTTCACCGCCCTCACACGAGACAAATTCAAATTCAAATGTTTGTATAGCTTATGGGACTTAACTACGGGGTCATCAGTCCGTAAACTTACAAACTGCTTATTAACTAGCTACAACCAAGGACGGCACAAATATCCATGCCCGAGGAAGGATTCGAACCCCCGACAGTAGTGGCCGTGTAGACCGTGACTGGCGTGCTGCAGACAGCTCGGCCACCGTGGCCGGCCTCACACGGCTCTAGGCCCCTACAACAATCCTCTTATTTATTTACTTTTGTTCTTACACTGAGACAACTGTGCTGTGTGTGATAGAGAGAGAGAGAGAGAGAGAGAGAGAGAGAGAGAGAGAGTCTTTCGAGAGCGGTCAGAATAAGGAAAGCATGAAGTCCGCATCGGAGAAAATTCAAGCCTTATACTATTCACAATCATTCTCGTCTTTTCGTCACTTGCGCAATAAGTTCACAATAGCAAGAATTTACCCTCCAGTATCCTAAAGCGCAGGGAAGAGTGGGGCACACTGAACCATAAAAAATATTTTTCAGTTTTACTCATCCAATAATTTTATTACAGAGTTGTAATTGTAAGTTTATAAAGTTTAATTATTCGAGTATCAAATGGTCTTATATCACTGCTCCACGAATAATTTGTTTTAACCTACAAGCCTTTGAAGAAAAATTGGTAAATGGTTAATAGTGCCCCACATGTGGGGCACAATGAACCAGTTTAAACAGTTTCTTAGTAGAACCTATTTAGCATACATAGTAAGTGTCAAATGTAATTTAAAACTAATGTTTACATATATTCCACTTACTCATAATATAGGCAAAAATTGTAGGTCTCCTTTTGAAATTAGCGAACATCAATGGACTGGAAGCTGATTCCAAATTTGAAATATGATTTTTGTCTCTTTGCCACACCATCATTAATAGGTGTGGAAGCACGTGAAGTAAGTTGCTAGCTGGAACAAATGATTCATCCTTTACTTGAGGGAAAAAGAACTTCCCTCCCATTTTCTCACTTTTTCTCAAAAATGATACCAGATAGTCTCCTGAGTCATCATGTAGTTTCAAAATTTTCCCCACATAGTAAACTGGTGTTTTGTTTTTAAGTTCAAATTTGGTAAAAACGAAATCATCTTTTTCTGGTAATTTGTCCAATTCTTCAAAGTTGTATTCAGATTCACCAGACTCATCCAGGATGTCATAATGAACCTCACTATTTTCTTCATCTGATTCCTGCTCATAAAGCTTCCTATTGGCCTTCTTTCTCCTGCTCCACAGAAAATACCCTGCGATGATCATAGTTTGGTGTCATTCTTCCACTGGAAACACATTTAATGTTTTGAACATATCGCCGAAGAGTCGGGTAGGGTATTGCATGAGATTTAGCAGCTTGGCGAATGGAGTTGCCCTTATCCACAACATCGTGTACTGCTTCTTGCATTACATCATGGTCAGTTTTACCCCTGGTCGGTCTTCCTGCAGTGTGAATGAACCATCTTCGAACTTGATAAAATAAAACAAGACTGCTGAACTTCTGCAGTTTAAAACCCCTAATTACCTAACGTAAGTCTTTACCAATGCTAAGAAACCAGCAAAGTACAGTTATTGTATTTGACAATTAAATCACTAATGGGGTACAATTAGTCACCCTGGGGCACAATGAACCATGGCTCATTGTGCCCCGTGAGAGCTTGGTTCAATGTCCCCCAACAGTACATATTTCAAACAAAGCTCAAGTAAGGCTATGTATGAACATTATTATTATTTGGAGATATGTGACATTAAACACAATAATCATATTGTTATAATGACTTACTTTCTTTGAACTTCATTCAATTCTTCATCACTAAATTTTGTTGTTGTTGTGGTCTTCAGTCCGGAGACCGGTTTGATGCAGCTCTCCACAACACCCTATCCTGAGCAAGCCTCATCATCTCCACATAAGAACGGCAACCTACATCTGTCTGAATCTGCTTACTGTATCCATCTCTTTGTCTTCCTCTGCGGTTTTTTCCCCACACACTTCCCTCCAACGCTAAATTCACAATTCCTTTATGTCTAAGAATGTGTCCTACCAATCTATCCCTTCTTTTAGTCAAGGTGTGCCAGAAATTCCTTTTCTCCTCAATTCTGTTCAGTACCTCGTCATTAGTTACGCGATCCACCCACCTAATCTTCAGCATTCTTCTGTAGCACCATATTTCAAAAGCCTCAATCCTCTTCCTGTCCGCACTGTTTATCGTCCATGTCTCAATCCCATACAAGGCAACACTCCATACAAATGCCTTCAGAAAGGACTTCCTTAGGCTTAAATCAATATTCGATGTTAACAAATTTCTCTTTTTCAAGAACGCTTTTCTACCCATTGCCATTCTGTACTGCGACCATAATTTGTTATTTTACTGCCCAAGTAACAAAACTCATCTACCTCCTTTATTGCTTCGTTTCCCAATCTAATTCCTTCAGCATCACCTGATTTTCTTGCACTGCACTCCATTACCCTAGTTTTGCTCTTGTTAATGTTCATCTTATAAGCACCTTTCACCACACTGTCCATTCCGTTCAACTGATCTTCCAGGTCCTTTGCTGTCTCTGACAGAATTACAATGTCATCGGCAAAACGCAATGTTTTTAATTCTTCCCCCTGAACTATAATTCCTTCTCCAAATTTTTCGGTGCTTTCCTTTATAGCTTGCTCAATGTACAAATTGAATAACTCTGGACAAAGGCTACAACCCTGTCTTACTCCCTTTCCAACCACTGCATCCCTTTCATGCCCTTCAACTCTGACAACTGCTGTCTGGTTTTTGTACAAGTTGTAAATAACCTTACGCTCCCTATATTTTACTCCTGCTTCCTTCAGAACTAGAAAGAGTTTATTCCAATCAACATTGTCAAAAGTCTTCTCAATATCTACCAAAGCTAGATATGTAGGTTTGTATTTTCTTAATCTATCTTCTAGGATAAGCCGTAAAGTGAGTATTGCCTCCCGTGTTCCTACATTTCTTCTGAACCCAAACTGATCTTCCCCGAGGTCGGCTTCTACCAGGTTTTCCATCCTTCTGTATATAATTCGTGTTAATATTTTGCAACTATGACTTATTAAACTGATGGTTCTGCAGTTTTCACACCTGTCTGCACCTGCTTTCTTTGGAATGGGGATTATAACATTTTTCTTAAAGTCTGAGGTTACTTCACCTGTCTCATACATCTTACACACCAGGTGAAACAATTTTGTCATGGCTGGTTCTCCCAGAGACTTCAGTAGCTCTGAGGGAATATGATCTACTCCAGGGGCCTTGCTTCGACTTAGCACTAAATTTTATTCTATCTAATTCGCCGAAAAATTACTTCACTGTAGGAAAAATAACATAACACCTGCAGAAAACTAATGGTGGGAGCCAGATCCTGCAGAAAACAAATGGAAGTTGGTAGAGTAGTACTGCCAACATATGCACAGAGAAAAAAAAGTAATTTACCACCTCATACTGAAATTATGCTACCTGATTCATTGTACACCGTGGCTCAATGTGCCCCAATCTCCCCCATATGCTCCCGGCCGCCGATGTTCTGGTTTTAAGTTTGGTGCGCTGATACGGGCCCTCAGGGCTGCAGCCGGCCGCAGTGGTCGAGTGGTCTGCGGCGCGCTAGTCACGCTCTGCACGGTCGCTGCGGTCGGGGGTTAGAATCCTCCCTCCGGCATGGGTGTTTGTGTTGTCCTGAGCGTAAGTTAGTTTAAGTTAAGTAATTAATGTGTAAGTCTAGCGACAGATGACCGCGAAGTTTGGTCGCAAAAGACCTCACACACATTTCAACATTTTTTCAGGGTTAAAACACACACTGACCTCACAGCATTACTTCCGCCAGTACCTCGCCTGTGTTCTCAGTCCCAGTCTTGTCGGTTTTAGCTTACGTTGTTGTTCTTTTTGTTTCCATTCCCTTACTACCAAGACGAGAAGAGACAGCAATGCGTGAATGACCGCAGACCAGGGCGGCATGTCACAGATTGGGTGGCCGGTCCACTTGGAGGTTCGAGTCTTCCCTCTGACACAGAAGTATGAATTGTCCTTATAAGATGTTGGTTTAAACAGAGTGTAAGTTTAGTGACCGATGACCTCAGCAATTTGGTGCCCTAGATTTACAAACACCTGAATTTTTGTCTAATGTCTTAAGCATTTCACCTGAAGCTTTACTTCTGATTCGGTATAATGAGAGCGTTTAACGAATAAGGCTTCATAATTTACATTTAATACCAATTTCTCGAATCACTCTATCTAGTGCTTCCACATCCACTGAAACAAATGTCTTTTTAAAATCAATAATGTTCCAACAACACCTTTGCAGTTTTGTCAGTATTTTGTGGGAGCCCAAAAAAACGTTGAGAACGACAGCCCAACCCTCCGTTTCTCCACGGGAGAATTTGCAGCTCCTGTGTGGTGCAGATCAGTCCAAGCCAAAAAACGTTGACACTGCTCTAAACGAAGCCTGCAGAATTATTACAGGCTGCATGAAATCCACCGCTCTACATAAGCTTTACAAAGCAGCAGGTTTTCCAACACCCGCAACACGGCGATGCGAACTGCAATATATTGAGAAGTTCAAATAAAGTTTCGATGACATACATCCGCTTTTTGGAGCATAATCTCCAGTCAGTCGACTTAAATCCAGAAGAAGCTTCCTTAACACTGTGAGAATTCACCCGCCAGAAAATTTCCCTCTCAAACAAGATCCACCAACAGGACTGTGGCTGGATTGGAAAATCTGGAGGTCACTGAACAGAATTAGAAATGATGTGCCTCCCGTCAAGTCAAACCTAGCGAAATGGGGAATGGGGATTCATTAACAATGTAGACGTATCCTGTGAACGTGCAGAGAGACACAGACGATGGAGCACATAGCAGACTGCTCTGGTTGCCTGTCTACATGCAATACACAAGATTTACGGCTCGCAAGAGAGAATGCTATCGACGTGGCCCTGTACTCGGCTGAAATATTTTAGTTCTGAATTTGAAAGCCGGACACGAGAATATGAAGTAAGTATTCGGTTGAAAAACTGTTCTCGGAAAGATCTGCCCTTTATGCACCCACTCAGACATTGTCTCAAATGAATAGCAAATGTTTTTCTACCTTATCGATAAGCGACGAACCCGCTTCACCGTTTTTGATGAAATTGGGTGTGGAGATAGCTTGAACGCGGAAGAAGAACATAGACTACTTTAAAAAGTGTGTAATTCAACATATTTGCTGAGTTTTAAGTATGTAATTCAAAATAGGCATATGAAACAGACGAGCATCAACGTTTCTCTTATAGTTTTTGAGACGCATGAAGTTCCTTCGAAAACCCATTTATTGTTTGACGTATGAAATTCATCAAATTTAGTACTTTTAATAGCGTACTTAATACGATTCAACACAATGAATACAATGCTTACACAAGACGTCAAGGTATTCAAACCGCCGAACCGATTTCGATGACTGTTTAATATGTCGGAAGTTACACTTGTACAACGTATAGCTTCTTCAGTCAGCGGTTTAGTCAGGGTGTAACAAACAGTTTCGTTTCGTATTTAATAGTATCTCTATTTTCATCTTGATAAAGGGAGGGATTCGACGCGCGGTATATACTGAAACCGAAAAATTGGAATCTTTTATCCTGACGATCCTGATTCTAACTTAAGAACAAACATGCGAAATTATTTTAATTTTGACCATCTTTGACACGCATGCAAGGAGATCAAGGCAAGCTAGTTTAGTAGTATTGTTGAAAATATTTTATAAACCACTGGCAACAGACATATACCTCGGTAGTTGTTTACGTCTTGCTTATCACCTTTCTGGCGCAAAAGATGGGTAAGAACCTTATTCCAGTGTCATGGAATTTTTTCAATTTCACATTTTTCTTACAACATGATTTGAAGATTAGCTATAACTTTGGTTCAGGCCCTTTTATAGGCTCAGCTAAAATATTCTCCACTAGGTTTTGATTGTTTTACAGGGTACTTTTGAATATCTCGGGCAGTAGGTCGTGGATCTGCTTAATTTTAATCAGATGCAGTATTTTTTAAACATTAAAAGCAACCAATTGGAATCCAGTATTTAATTAGATGCAATTACTTTTCTATTGATACTGATTGTAAGCGAAACAATGCTTAGATTGTACAAGTATTCGGTATCGAACAAAAGTATCGAATACTTAATCTTGTTTAGTACTACATATACATACAGACTCTGCAATCCACCATCAGATGCGCGGCAGAGGTTACATGCTACAGCTACTAGTCGTTCCCGTGTCTGTTCCGCTGCTAAAAGCAATGAGGGAAAAACGAATTTAGGTTCAAAATCTATGGGACTTAACTAATGTGGTTATCAGTCCATTGGCTTAAAATCTGCCGGCCGCGGTGGCCGAGGGGACTCAGGCGCTCTAGTCACGGTCTGCACGGCCACTACGGTCGGGGGTTCGAATCCCGCCTCAGGCATGGATATTTGTGCCGTCCTTAGTGTTTGTTAGGTCATAAGTAGTTTGTAAGTTTAGGCACTGATGACCCCGTAGTTAAGTCCCATAAGCTATACAAACATTTTTTGCTTACAAACTACTTAAAGTAACCTAAGGACAACATGCAGAAACACCCAGGCCCGAAGGATGACTCGAACCTCCTATGGGGAACAACAGCGTGCTGCGGCAATGCGCCTTAAAGCGCTCGGCCATTCTACCGCGGCACAAATGTTTATATGACTCTGTACAAGCCCTAATTTCTCATATTTTTGTGGTCTTCACACAAATATTAGTTGGCGGCAGAAGAACTGTTCTGTAGTCTGCTTCAATTCCGGGCCTCCAAATTTTCCACAACAGTCAGGCTTGATTCCATTATAGCTCTTGTGCTCAACTAATGTTTTCCGATTTGTAGACAATTGTCAGCAATCGGTCGTAAATATTGTGTTTATTGACCACATCTAGATTTCGATCATTTTGTGATCACTATCAATGTTTAAAACAAACAGTTGAAACATATACAACTTTTCGACCTTCATACTGATGTAGCCTCAGTATGAACGTAACCTCCAACATGGAGGTCGAAACGTTTTATATGCTTCAACTGCTTGTCTTAAGCATTGATAATGATGAAACAATGATCGATATCTAGATCTGGTGAATAAACACAACATTTACGACTGATTGCTGACAATTCTCAACAATTTCCGCAACAGTGTTTCTGGAAAAAGAAGATCGCCTTCCCTCCAACGATTACCACTAGAGTTCCTAAGACACATCGACAAGACTTTTAGACTGAGCAAACCTACCAGTAACGTTAATCAATAACATTATTAACCTTTAAGGTTCACCAGTATCTGTTGGTTTTAACCAAAGACCTATATAAACAACACAGACTGGCCACAGCGACGCCATAGTTGAAGCCAACTGGAAAGGCTGCCGCCATCTTTGAGAACGTCAGGTGTTACTGGGCGTCTGCTAACAACTGAATCATAGGTTTTATATTAATCATTGCCAGTCTCGATTTTTCCTTGATTTCTGAGCGACACATTTCGGAAAGTAGTTCCCACTACGAATAGCATTTCTCGTTTACTACTGCATCCTAAGTGTAATGTTTACAATCGTCGAACTGCTTGTAGTAATACATTAATGATTTTTTTTATAACTTGTGCGATGCTTGGCGCTGACTTCTGCTCTCTCTCTCTCTCTCTCTCTCTCTCTCTCTCTCTCTCTCTCTGACAGCTTATCGATAAACATATGACATTTGTCACGTTCAACTTTTTTGCAACAAGCTGAAGGGAGAGAGCGGAACTGTTCGTGACTTACTTTCTTCTCCTTGAGGTGTTAGGACGTATTCCAGGACTTTGTCTAATTATTGTAAGTGTGAGCTTCTTTTTTTATTAATTTCAATAAACCCCCATACTTAATGTGAAATATCTTACTTACTTACAACCCCGTCTCCATTCTCACTAACTTCAAAGTTATTTATTTTCAGCAGATCCAGTGCTTCATAAAGTGATGCTCGGGTATTGTTGCGATTTGTTTCGCGATTGTACTAGAACATTCTCTGTGCGACTTTTATTTATTTCGTGTCTATGAATGGTTTATTACATTTTAATGCCTGCAGAAAAATCTTCGTAATGTTTTTGAAGTCCGATAATTTTGCAATTTTTGGCGACTATCATGATTAATTTTCCACACGGTCATAGAACAATAGTAACCGAAACGCACAATCCCAGCATCGATTTATCGAAGTAATATTCCATTCATCACAGCTGGAATCACTACAGAACATGACCGAAATATTTGTACCAGCTCTCAATGAGGTAAAATTTAGATTCCGCCGACTTCTTCTGTAATGTTGCTTTCTGGTGTTGCATTTGCCACCGAAATTACGACCGCTCCCATTTAATGGCGGAATCCAATAATTTTGTTTAAATTGTCCCTTCCTTGTCAAAATTGCGTAGTAATCTCATTTAAAAATATTTCACTACCTGGTAAAATTTCATTTGCGGTCCCCAACCTTAACTTTAATACGCAACACCCATTTTCATACGAAAGCAGCATTACATGCTGCATTATTTGATGTTACCATAATGTCAATAATCGTTTGTCTTTGCCGACATATCTTCCCTATAAGTACAGGCGAATTTCTTTAAAATCTTTAATTACCTTTATTCTGCCTGTGGTTCAAATGATGTTTCGTGCTTTGAAGTACATTATGTATTTATCGAGCTCTCCACAATTTGTCGTTTCCTTACAGCTTTTGGTTTCCGTGCGTGCTAGGGAAACAAAAATATTGTTGGAATGGCATTTGCCAGTAGCCGCTTTCGATCCGTGGTAGCATCTATAACTTATCTTCAAAATGGCAAGAGTATATGTAACTATACTTCGTAGGCTGCCACTTATCACGCTTCATACTGGTTACACATTGGGTTAGCAACTCTCTCTCTCTCTCTCTCTCTCTCTCTCTCTCTCTCTCTCTCTCTCTCTCTCTCTCTCTCTCTCTCTCATAGGAAATCTGTATAAAGAATAGTTTAAGTACAGTTCATATACCTAGGCTACTTACCCAATGGTTAATACGCTTTTGTACACTTTATAAACAAGTGTCATTACATTAAAACACACCACATACATCTGTCCTCTGCCTAGCTTTTTGATGGTCGTGAAGTAAACAATTTTGAAACTTAGTAAATGCAAAAGTTAAGTATAACGAATGTTTATAGGCAAATACACGCTGATACACAGCGACCTATGTAATTACGTATCTCTTTCTTTATGTGTGACATTCCAACAGTTTTATCACCGCGGTTGCTGCTATGATACGCCGCACATACACCGTGCTCGATTTTACCACTAATAATAGCGCTTACACGTTCGTTTAGATTACAAACAGAAGCGTCTGCTCACGCTGCTGCTTCAAACTGACGTTCTCAAATATGGCGGCCAGTGTTGCTTAGTGCTGCCACCCAGAGCGCTGTAGGTTGCCTGTAGCCTCTCTATGTTGTTTATATACCTCTTTGGTTTTAACAGTTGCTACCGCCAACTTTTGTCAACTACACACATCGCAGTTATGTATATAATACATTCTCCGATGGTGAAAATAACCAGGCTTAAGACTGCGATAACTTCTTGTTTCGTCCACAGTAAATAGTTCCCCCTCCCTCTAGCCTATACCTGTGACATTCCGTGTGCTGTGTACGTTTGTACTGCAACATTCCCATTCGCGGTGGGAGAATTGGTTGCCTTGCGAGATCGGTTGCGTGGCGGTCTTGAGAGCGGTCCCTCCGGCGCTTGCCACGGCAGCCGGCAATCGATATAAGATGAAGGCTCACGAGGGGACAGAAGAGACGTGGATCCCTACCCCTGCGGTCAAGCGAGCACGTAGCGAAGTCGAGGCGGGGGTGCCTGGTATGCAGGCAACCAGCGTGACCGCGGAGCATGGCGGGCAGCCGACGTCTCGACACAAGGCGATCCCGCAACTATAGTCCGCTCAAAATCACTCGCTAGTTGATAGCAACAACAACTGGTCAATTCACTCATATTTCCAAGTCCGGCACTCTTTCTCTATTTTTTTTTCCAGATTCTCTGGTCTGCCGTTTTTGTTCCGCTTTTCACAATTCACTGATAACCATACAAAAAACAACGGTGCGAACGAGACACGTACTCATATACAACACTAAGCCTACGCTACCGGATCCTCTCGTACAAGCTGTAATTTAACGTCAAATATACAAGAATTATATGACAGGTGTCAATTTACTTTAAAGGTGCTTCGTACGATGTACGTGAAAACAAGCTCTCTGAAGGCTACAATTGAGTGTTGTTGCTCCATGTATACTGTCAATTCCACACTTATTACAAAAACGTTGCGTAGCGTAGCGCTAAAGCATAGATTCCGTGCATGAGAGATGATGGGTTCTAAACCTACCGTGTGCAATTATGTTAATTTCTACATGAAAATTACTTTGATTTATATTTTTATTAAATTAATTTCTTATTTGAATTTTCCAAGTTCTAATGCCTTATGATTTTTTCATAATATTATTGCCATTTTTTATCCACTTTATCATCCAACGACGCTTTTCTTCCGTTGAAATTTGCTTGCGTCGATCCCCTGCAGTCCAACTCTCCTCCAGGGCATTAGAAAAACGAGGGTAGAAATCGTTCTCGGGAAACTTAAAACTATTTTGAGCTGTTGTCAAACGTAGTTTGAGCTCTCGCGAAATATACTTTGTTTCTTAAAGTTGTGATTACTTAGTTGGAGGAAGTGCTACCAATTTCTTATCTCACACAATGCAACTGTGTAACTATTTTTTTTTCTATTTTTGATTAATAATTCATCTGACCACTTCCAATAAGGATGCAATTTGCTTAAATAAACCTTAAAAGGTGTAAAAAAGTCCGAAGATTGGTTTGAAAACCACAGTGCTTTACTAGGCATGGTCCTGTTTGGAGGTGGTATGCCGTTGCCTTCCTCCGACCTTCGAACTGACTTACCCAGCCAGTTATAGAAGGACCTATAGTTTAACGTGGGTTCCGAACTACAGTGCAACTCGGTATTTTTCACATCAGCAACACTGCCAGAGGTGAAAGTAGTTGGAAGTGTCAAATAAAAATCCTAGTACCTGGCGGGGATCGAACCCGCGACCTTTGGTTTTGTAGTCTGGCACTCTACCACTGTGCTACGGAAACCTTATGCACACATTTGAATCAAATCCTTTTTATTGATGAACCAGTTATTTTATGTAATATTTCTAATTTGTTTCGTGAACTACATCCTATGCACAGAGTGTAAATACAGCATCACAGATAACAGACGGTATCTGCAACTAAGGTAGTTGCTGCGACATGAAAGCACCCGTGTACGGTTTGACCCTAACAAGGAGACCACTTGGATATCGAATTTAAGATTTTTTTTTATATTTATGGTACGTGAAGTTCAGAACTCAAATGACAATCAACCAAAGCCATCCAACGTAAATCTCAAAAATTCTGGATAAAATCGCGTTTGAAGTTTTGCAAAGTAGACGTAAAATAAGATTTACTCGAGAATTTTAGTGAGTTGCGTGAAATGGCTTGGGTTGATTGTTATTTGCGTTCTGAACTTCACGTACCATAAATATAAAAAAAAATTCTAAAATCCGATACCCATGTCTATATCTACATCTACATACATACATACTCCGCAATTCACCGTAAGGTGCGTGGCGGAGGGTACACTGTACCACTACTAGGCATTTCCTTTCCTATTCCACTCCGAAATTGAACGAGGAAAAAAGGAATGCTTATATGCCTCCGTACGAGCCCTAATTTCTCTTATCTTGTCTTTGTGATCTTTACGCGAAATGTAAGTAGGCGGCAGCAAGATCGTACTACACTCAGCTTCAAATTCCGGCCCCCTAAATTTACTTAACAGAAATTCACGAAAAGAACGTCGTCTTTCTTCCAGCGATCCCCAATTGAGTTGCCGGAGCATTTCCGTGACACTCGCGCATTGGTCGAACCTACCGGTAACAAATCTAGCTGCTCGCCTCTGAACCGCCTCTATGTCTTCCTTTAAACTGATCTGCTGCGGGTCCCAAACACTTGAGCAATACTCAAGACATAGTCGTACAAGTGTTTTATACGCGGTCTCCTTTACAGCTGAAGTACATCTTCCCAAAAATTCTCCCAATAAACCGAAGTCGGCTGTCTGCCTTACTCACAACTGTCCTTACATGTTCGTTCCATTTCATGTTGCTCTGCAATATTACGCCTAGATATTTGAACGACGCGACAGCATCAAGAAGCTCATAACTAATGCTGTATTCGAACATTATAGGATTGTTTTTCCTACTCATGCGCATCACATTTTTCTACATTGAGAGCTAGCTGCCATTCTTCGCACCAACTAGAAATTTGGTCTAAGTCATCCTGTATGCTATTACAGTCAGTTACAGACGATACCCTCCCATACACCACAGCATCATCAGCAAAGAACTGCAAATTACAAGTTACTCTATCAGATCATTTATATGGTTTCCTTGTAAGACAGCCGGCCGCGGTGGCCGAGGGGACTGAGGCGCTCCAGTCACGGTCTGCACGGCCACTACGGTCGGGGGTTCGAATCCCCCCTGGGAAATGGATATTTGTGCCGTCCTTAGTATTAGGTAGTTCATAAGTATTTTGTAAGTTTAGAGACAGATGACCCCGTAGTTAAGCCGCTATGTTTTCGGGACAAAAATGTTTGTTAAGCTTATGGGACTTAACTACGGGGTCATCAGTCCCTAAACTTACAAACTACTTACGAACTAGGACGGCACAAATATCCATGCCCCAGGAAGGATTCGAACCCCCGACCGTAGTGGCCGTGCAGACCGCGACTGGAGCGCCTGAGTCCCCTCGGCCACCGCGGCCGGCGTTTTAGGGACAGATGACCTCGTAGTTAAGTCCCTATGTTTGTAGAAACATTTGATCTTGTAAGATAACATCGAGTCAAACTTATGAATCAGAACGGTACATAGCGCAATACGCACGTTCCTACTATACGTTTCGAGCAAATGGCGCCTGGGTGCTGCAACAGTTCGTGAAATTGCGGCGCTGTTGCTGGCGCCAGTACTACCCCGCCAGCGGCTAGCACGTCGGAGGGTTGCGTGGCGGGGGTGTGTTTGTCGGGGGGTGTGGTGCTGTGGCGGCGTCGGCCAGACGGAGGTTTGGCAGCGCCGCGGCGCGACCGCCACCGCCACCCCGAATCGAACCGTCTCGCCGCCGCCCAGACGCCGCAGGCAGCGGGCAGGGGGAAGAGGGGTGGAGGGCCGTCTGGTGCGAGGCAACAAGTAGCCCGGCGAGCGGCGACACGCGACGCCAAGCGCACGGCAACTGCCGGCCAGCGAGGCCCACCGTGGGCGGCGCGCACTGCACGGGCCGAGCCACTGGGGGTGCAGGGCAATGATAATGTGGCTAGACTGGAGGACCAGTGCATAGGGCGAGCAGGCGCAGTCGTATTAGAAAAAGGACCAACAGCTCCAAAAACCAGGACAAAGTAAGATAAAAACATAACGCTCAAAACGATCGTTAAATTTAGTAAATGTTTTTTTCAAATGTTTCTAACTCTAGCGGACCAAACTGCGTGGTCATCAGTCAGTAGCTTACAAACTACTTAAACCTAGGTAAACTAACCTAAGGACAAACACACTCACACACATGCCCCAGGGAGGACTCGAACCTCCACGGCGAGCAACCGCGCGTCCGCAGCGAGACGCTTTAGACCGCTCCGCTACTCCATCGCGGCGTTAAATTTAGTAAACGACTTTATTATTACAATACAGAACATACATTATCAAATAACCAATGTCCAGAGACATACCGTGTGGCCGCGGTGGAGTAGCCGAGCGGTCTAAAGCGCCTCGCTGCGCGCGGTTACTCGCCGTGGAGGTTCGAGTCGTCCCTGGGGCATGGGTGTGTGTGTTGTCGTCAGGTTAGTTTTCCTAGGTTTAAGCAGTTTGTAAGCTACAGACTGACGACCACGCAGTTTGGCCCGATAGATTTACAGACATTTGAACATAACGAGTGATCAAAAAGTCAGTATAAATTTCAAACTTAATGAATCAAGGCATAATGTAGATAGACAGGTTAAAATTGATACACATGCTTCGAATGACATGCAGTTTTACTAGAATAATAATAATAATAATAAAAGGGTTAATAAAGTTCGACAGATGGCACATCATCTGATCAGAAAAGTAATAATTAGCATAACAAATTAAGACAAAGAAGATGTTCTTCACAGTAAACGCTCAATATGTTCGCCATCATTCCTCAACAATACCTGTAGTCGAGGAATAATGTTGTGAACAGCACTGCAAACCATGTGAGGCATTGGCGTCGGATGCTGTCTTTCAGCATCCCTAGAGATGTTGGTCGATCACGATACACAAACCACACGAAGCCAATAATCGCACGGACTGAGGTCTGGGGACCTGGGAGGCCAAGCATGACGAAAGTGGCGGCTGAGCACACGATCATCACCAAAAGACGCGCGCAAGAGATCTTTCACGAGTCTAGCAATACTTTGTTTCTTTTTTGTTCTAATAAAACCCCATGTCATTCCAAGCATGTGTGTCAATTTTTACCTCTCTATTTACATTACAGAAATTTGTTAACATGGAAAATAATTTAAGCATAAAGATGTTCTATCTAAAGGCATGTATCGGAGTGAGACGTGGACGATAAACAGTGCGGACAGGAAGAGGATTGAGGCTTTTGAAATTTGGTGCTACAGAAGAATGCTGAACATTAGGTCGGTGAGTTACGTAACTAATGAGGAGGTACTAAATAGAATTGGGGAGAAAAGGAATTCCTGGCATACCTTGACTAAAAGAAGGAATCTATTGGTACGACACATTCTTAGACATCAAGGAATTGTGAATTTAGCGTTGGAGGGAATTGTGAGGGGTAAAAATCGCAGAGAGACACTAAGAGATGAATAAAGTAAACAAATTCAAATGCATGTATGTTGCTGAGATGAAGAGGCTTGCTGAGGATAGAGTAGGGTGGAGAGCTGCATCAAACCAGTCTCCCGACTGAAGACCACAACAACATCTATTAAAGCTATTAAACTGAAGGAAAGGCATTGAATTCCCATTAAAATTGTATGCTGGTGTGCTATTCGGCCTTTCGAGAGCTTATACAAAGTTCATACGAATTTATAAAGGAACATGAGGCAAAACTGAAGTTTATGTAGTGGAGGGGGACGTGCCTTAATACACTCCGTGCAGTCGCTGTATCCATCAAGTCTCGGTGGCCTAGTGCTTATGGCGCCTCCCTTGAAAGCAGGAGGTCCCGGGTACCAATCCCAGCAGCGGCATCAATTTTAATTCAACGCCTCTCCTTCAGTTAAAACATACATTCTCTAACATTTATCCTTCTCTGAAGATCCGATTTTCTGCAGAAATTCAATTTCGGTTAGCAGATAGTTATAAATAGATATACCGGGTGATCAAAAAGTCAGTATAAATTTGAAAACTTAATAAATCAAGGAATAATGTAGATAGAGAGGTAAAAATTGAAACACATGCTTGGAATGACATGCGGTTCTATTAGAACAAAAAGAACAAACAAAGAAAAAGTCCAAAAATGTCCGACAGATGGCGCTTCATCTGATAAGAAAAACAATAATTAGCATAACAAATTAAGACAAAGCAAAGATGATGTTCTTTACAGGAAACGCTCAATATGTTCACCATCATTCCTCAACAATAGCTGTAGTCGAGGAATAATGTTGTGAACAGCACTGTAAAATATGTCCGGAGTTATGGTGAGGCATTGACGTCGGATGTTGTCTTTTAGCATCCCTAGAGACGTCGGTCGATCACGATACACTTGCGACTTCAGGTAACCCCAAAGCCAATAATCGCACGGACTAAGGTCTGGGGTCCTGGGAGGCCAAGCATGACGAAAGTGGCGGCTGAGCACACGATCATCAACAAACGACGCGCGCAAGAGATCTTTCACGAGTCTAGCAATACTTTGTTTCTTTTTTGTTCTAATAAAACCCCATGTCATTCCAAGCATGTGTGTTAATTTTTACCTCTCTATTTACATTACTCCGTGATTTATTAAGTTTTCAAATTTATACTGACTTTTTGATCACCCGGTATTTTGTCTTGCTGTCTATTAAGACAGAGTTGTAGCCTTTCCCCAATGTTATTCAATTTGTACATTGAGCAAGCAATAAAAGAAAGCAAGGATAAATTTGGAGAAGGAATTGAAGTTTAAGGTGAAGAAATATAAACATTGCATTTTGCTGTTGACATTGATATTCTGTCAGAGACAGCAAGGGCGTGGAGGAGCAGTTGAACGGTATGGACAGTGTGTTGAAACGAGCATACACGATGAACATTAACAAGAGCAAAACAAGGGTAATAGAATGCACTCTTCGAAAATCAGGCAACAATGAAAGAATTTAAGTAACGAATCGGTAAAGGTGGTAAAAGAATTTTGTTACTTGGGCAGTAAAATAACACATGATGGTCGCAGTACAGAGGATATAAAATGCAGAATGGCAATGGGAAGAAAACCGTTTTTCAAAAATGAGAAATTTGTTAACATCAAATATTAATTTAAGCATAAGGAAGTCCTTTCTAAAGGCATTTGTGGAGTGTTACCTTGTATGGGAGTAAAACATGGACGATAAAGAGTGCGGACTGGAAGAGGATAAAAGCTTTTGAAATGTGGTGCTGCAGAGGAATGTTGAAGATCAGTCTCAAATTGACCAAAATTGTTTAAATGTTCGTAATTCTACGGGACCGAACCACTGTGGTCACGACTCCCTAGACTAACGAACTACTTAAACTAAGTTAAGCTAACCTAGCCGCGGCGGATTAACCGTTCGTACTGCAGCGCCGTGTTGCGGTGCGTGCGGCCGTTTGCCGTCGGGAGTTCCGGTCTCCTCTCGGGCATGAGTTTTCGTATTGTCCTTAGGTTAGTTTACCTTAGTTTAAGTAGTTCGTAAAGCTACGGACTAGTAACCCAAAAGTTCAGTCCGATAAAAAGAACTCTAAGGACAACAAACACACACACACACACACACACACACGCAAACGCGCGCGCCCGCGAGGGAGGAATCGAACCTCCGACGCCGAAGACCGCACGATCCGTAACGTGGCGCTCCAGACCGCTAGCCTAATCCCGCGCAGCGCAAATTTGCATTGAAGAAAAAGAAGTCTACGAGACTAATTACTACGAAACTAACCATGCGTCCTTCACGCTTTAGTTGTATATTAATCAAACGTCGTTAATCTTTGACCCAAAAGTATTAGTAAAAACTGTTCATTTTTAGACGACCTATCCATAATAGAATTGAAAACGCGATTTTCCATCATGAACTTTGACCTTGATTTTTTCAAAAACTAGTGAGTGCCTGTGAGTTGACACGCGTGTCTCTTTAGATTCAATATAGAACGTCCACGCAAAATTTGATCTAAATCGAAGACTCACATGTCCCGCCGGAGATTCAAGTCCATCCTCTGCCTTAGTTGTGTGTGTTGTTCTTACAAGGGGTCCACAGAAATATCTGATTTTATAATTTGTTTATATTCATTATACGCCAAAACAGAACTTACATAACAATCAGCCATAGCCATTCGAAACAACTCAAAAATTCGCGAGAAAATCGACTTCGAAGTTTTGCAAGTTCACGTAAGTACAAATAATTAAAACAGTTGCAGCATTTGTCGGTGTAGCTCAGGTGGTATCGTTCTGGCCTCACAACCATAGAATCGATGGTTCGAATCCCGCTGGGTCAAATATTTATTTGCAAATGATAGGTAAAGGAATGGAAGGAAGAAGGATAGGAAAGAAAGGATTGACAGTGGCCGCATTTGGGCATTGATATTAAGCAATGGCGACAAGTGAAAATGTGAACCTGGCCGGGAATCGAAACCGGGTCTTCCGATTCGGGCCAGCGGTCGCCTTAACCACTTGGCCACCCGTGCTCGCCTCCCGTCCGTCTCTAATTCCCACAAGTTGCACGCTATGTTTGTAGGGCCCCATCGTCCATGCCCTCTTACAACTCGCCATTCCCGTGCGAGGTCGGACGTATGACCGCATCTGCGGAAATGTAGGTGAAGCAAACGCCGGCGTCGCGTATAAATACTTATTATATTGGTGCGGTGTCTGTTCTTTCGGACGTCCGGAAGAACAGACACCACACTAATACAATAAGATATTTATTTCGTTGTAATATAAAACATTTTGGGATCTCTAATTGCACGTGTTGTGTCAGTTTTTGTTTATGTGAATGTCGACGAGCTGAACACTTTGTCACCTAAAACGATGGTTGAGCAGATTAGCTGCTTGTAAAGCAATTACTAGTTATGGTGATTACTTTTTAAAATCAGTGTCTTAGATGTGGCTGGGTATTGCGCAAGAGTATGAATCCAAAGGTCACGGGTACGAGCCCTGCCAGGTCCAAGGATTTTTATTTGTCACTTTCCACTTCTTTCCCCTCTGGCACTGTTTCTGATGTGAGAAATATCGAGTAGCACCGTGGTTCGGAATCCACGTTGAGCTGTAGGTTCCCCTAAAACTGGCTGGATAATTCATTTCAAAAGACGGAGTAAGGTAATGGCATACCACCTCCAAACAAGACAATGCCTAGTAAAGCTCTGTGGTGTTCAAACCAACCTTCGGATTGTTGACTGCTTTAACATTTAGCTGCCGGCCGCGGTGGCCGAGGGGACTGAGGCGCTCTAGTCACGGTCTGCACGGCCACTACGGTCGGGGGTTCGAATCCCCCCTCGGGCATGGATATTTGTGCCGTCCTTAATGTTAGCTAGTTCGTAAGTAGTTGGTAAGTTTAGGAACTGATGACCCCGTCGTTAAGTCCCATAGACTCTACAAACAATTGAACATTTTTTAACATTTAGCTCTTGACGATCTGAACAGTCAGAGACTACCGTCGGCAACTAATAGAGAAGCAAATTCTTTGAAAAGTGCTCCTTAGGTTTTTTGATAGAAACCATCATTATTAACAATCTTTTATAAAATATATAAAATTATGAATAACCAAAAAATATCTTTTGATATTAAAATTGAGTAAGTTCACATGTTTGTTGAGCTTATGGGACTTAACTAAGGGGTCATCAGCCACTAAACTTACAAACTACTTATCAACTACCTTATACTAAGGACGGCACATATATCCATGCCCGAGGGGGGATTTTAACCCCCGACCGTAGTGGCCGTGCAGACCGTGACTGGAGCGCCTCAGTCCCCTCGGCCACCGCGGCCGGCATTGAGTAAGTATACGAACACAACGAGAAAAAAAGTCATGGCAGGATTCGAACCACATACTCTTCGTAGACATTAATGATAAATGGGATCATTGAATTTGTGATGCGGTCGGGAATCGAACCCGGACCTCCATGCTTATTAGGCAGACGTCTTACCGCTAGACCGCCGCATCACTACTCATTAAGGCGCGTCGGAATAGTCTAACAACGAGACGTCACGACCGTGGGGTCGGGGATTTGTCCGAAATTTTTTGTCGTGAAAGAGGACTCATGTCACCTCCCGTGGTTAAAATATTAGGACGCACTTCTCGGAAAATCCCGAGAAAAATCGATCCGAAGTTTCTTAGGTGCCTTATGAGTATGTTAGTCCAGTGCCGAGCCGCCGTCTCGCCTAGATGGTTAGGGCTCGGACTCTTACGCCAGAGGTCTCGGGTTCGATTCCTCCTCCGGCATCTTTTTTTTCCTTATGTTTCTTTTTCTTTTGTTATTCTACCAATTATTCAAAAAGTTTCCCAAACGTATACTATCTTTGACAAATTAGTTACATTATTGAATAAAAATTATTTTCTTTTTGTCCAACAACACAATTCATGGCGGTGGGTTTTCCATTTTTCATTGTGACCTATATGAGGAGAAACATTGGGTTTTTAATCAGAATAACATAGTCGTATGGGAAACATTCGATTATTATACATATAATAATTATAAACAAGAACCGCAGTGGTAATTGTCGTAAAAACAAACAAAGCAATAATTTTTGCGACATTTTGTGCAACATATAAAAGCGGATTGTTTACAGTCCCAGGGCGTTTGCAATAAATCTGTACAAAAACATGTCCCGTTAATATTTACGCAAATGTTTCGAGTTTCTGATAATTTTGAGGCAAACCAGGTATATTGAATCATGTCTCGGAATATGTGTGACGATAATGGATGGTGAATTATAGACTGAACTTTTATACAATCTTCCCAGGAAATAATTTCACTATTCTTCTGTAACAATGTTGAGCGCTTTATGGAATTTTCAACTTGCCTGTAAAATTAAACATCACAAGGTTGCACCAAACAAATGCAATTTGGAGGTATGATTTTTAAGACCAAGTTGCCATATTTTCATTATCTTGAAAAATTGCGTCATATTTCTACGGATTCGTTTGACCTGTCCAAGAATCAAAGAGAAGTAAAAATTTATTCTCCCCGACGTAAAATTTTAAACATTTCCAGAGAAAATGCTGTATAAAACTGTTTTTTTCCGGACTTCGATGATGTTACGATGACGTTCGTATAAGTATTGGCATAGCCATCTATTAATTTGTGAATGTGAGGTCCGAAATGACCGGTTGCTTCTTGTAAGCAAAACGAATAAAATAGTGCCGGACGAGGAATCGAACCCGTGACTTCTGGCGTAAGAGTCCAAGCCATAAACATCTAGGCCAGATGGCAGCTCGGCAATAGTCAAACATTTTATACTCATAACGGATCTAAGAAACTTCGGATCGATTTTTCTCGGGATTTTCCGAATAGTGCGTCCTAATTTTTCAACCACGTGAGGTGTTAGGGGTCCTCATTCATCACACAAAATTTCGGACAAATCCTCGACCCCATGGTCGTGCCGTCTCCTTGTAAGCACGACCTCCCTCCAAGTCACAAACTTTAATTCAGCTTCTGTGTTCCTATGAAATATTGCCACATCTGCCAAGGCTCTCCATGCAGCGGAATAGCACTTCGGCAGTGGACAGATCGAAACATTCCTGCTTTTAACCTCAGGCTAAGGTGATATGAATACCATTATAAATATAAATTTATATATCCTGAGAGTGTTTTTCGTCTCGATAATGTCATAGACATTGATGATAAAGGTGAAGCATTGAATTAAAATTCATGATGCCTAGTAAGCATGGAGGTCCGGGTTCGATTCCCGGCCGTATGACAAATTTTAATTCAATGCTCCACATTTACCATTAATGTCTATGACATTATCAAGACGAAAAACAATCTCGGGGTGTATAAATTTATATTTAGAATGATATTCACCTACTCTTCGGTTGTAAGAGCTGAGATACACCGACAGATGCCGCAACTGTGTTAACTGTTGGTACTTACGTGTACTTCAAAGACGTTTTTCTCGTAAATTTTTGAGAGTTGCGTAGAATGGCTTTGGCTAATTGTTATTTCAGTTCTGAACTTCACGTAAGATAAATATAAAGAAATTCTAAAATCCCCTTGTTAGAGTGTGCGTAAGTCGTAATCACTTCGCGGCACCTGCTGAGCTGACGGCGCCTTAGGCTGCGCTCACGCCTGTTTATCGTTGGCCGCTGCTAGCTGTGTGTTGACGCAGCTGTTTACGCAGAGACGTCCTATGAATGGCGGCGGTGGCGGCGCGCGGTTTCCGCTTTCTGCCGCCAGGCGCCGCTAGTGCGCTCTCGCTTCTACCTGCTACAAACAGCCGTCCCATCCACTCACTCACTCACTCAGTCATTCATTCATTCCAGCCGCGGTGGAGTAGCCGAGCGGTCTAAAGCGTCTCGCTGCGGAGCGCGCGGTTGCTCGCCGTGGAGGTTCCAGTCCTCCCTGGGGCATGGGTGTGTGTGTTTGTCCTTAGTAGAGGTCTGCACCTCGCTCGGTTGCTCGCTCGAATCGCGTGATACATGTCGTTCTACGACAGTCCGACAGGTGTCGGTGCTGCAGCTTGCGACAAGGCGTGTGGCTGCGCTCGACCTCCTGCACGCTCGACCGGCCCGACCGTCCACACTGCCCGCTCGCCACTCGGTCGCCCACCGCAGCGCCACTCAAGTCCAAGGCGAGTGTCGGGAGCAAACTAGGCGCTTGAGAATAACTCCTGGCTGCGAAATTTGGAATTGTTTCTTTTCCCGGGTGCTTCGAAAGCTGTTTTCTGGATCCAGTTGAACTACCATTCAGTTTCGCATTTTGTAATTTACCATACACGTTATTATACGTGATTAATATAAAGTTTCTGTGATGAGATAATTTACTAAATGAGTAATCCATGATCTTTCTTTCTTTCTTGTTCCCATTTTGTGGACTGTTAGTGCCTGTTTAGTGGTAGGTGTTACTTGCCATCTTGTATACTTTATATCCATTTCTCTCATCACTCTCAAGTCCTGGAATACTTTCCCCGTCTTTTATATTGATATTAAATAAACGAACCCGTTAGGTTTGTGCATCTCCCTCTGTTGCACCCGGTTAATATATATTCCCGTAGCATTTTGGCACTGTGTATGGTTGCTGCGCCTCTACCTTTTCCGAGTGAGTCCTTAACGGGAATTTTTCCAATTGCAACATTCATATATCCCCATTGCAAGCATTTGTGCAATATATAGGATCCGCGCTTTCTTCCGTCGTCAGGGTCATATGCCGGTCTAACGCTCATATATCCTGTACCTGTTTTAAATCCTCTTACTCCAATTGTTTACTTTACACAGCTGTACGAATTTGTGGTGCTCCTTCTGTTTCAGTGATATCTGTATTATATTTATTAAGGTCCGTCTGAAGAATGTCATCCGAGTGCACCAGCCAAAGAATGAACTGCATGTTTTCGGAATGGCTGGATAAGAGATCGGCGTAGGTACATTGCTGGGGGATTGGCAATTAGGGGGGCAACTACCCCTAAAGTGACAAATTTTTTGTGCTCAAAAAATAGTTTTGATGTAATCGAAGTGGAATCTATGAATTTTGTCTTTTATCAAAAAATACTTTCATACCAAAAATCATTAAATCATTTGACCAATCTATAAGTTATCGCCATTTTTCTATTTTAGCCCAAATTTTGGAAGGACCATTTCACCACTAAAATATGTTTTTCCTCCGTTAAAAAAATTACGTGTTCTATAGTTTTTTTGTATTATAACATATGCAAATTTGATAAAAATCGGAGGGTGACACTTCGGCAGGTTTCCTTGTGAGTACAGCGGCAGCGCCACGCTGTGCGGCCTGTGCCCGCCCCTTCCCACGCAGCCTCGTTCGAGTGTCAACACGCTCGCTGCGAGCGTATAACACGCTCGCCGCGCCACCGCCGAGCGTTGCGCACTCGACCGAGTACGAGCGAGCGAAATCGGCGATTTGCAGACCTCTAGTCCTTAGGTTAGTTTACCTAGGTTTAAGTAGTTTGTAAGCTACGGACTGATGACCAAGCAGTTTGGTCCGATAGACTTACAAACATTTGAACATTAATTCTACGCCGGCTTGACTCGTTAGCAATGCCGACACACTGTTACTGCCTCCACTTTTCAGCGCCAATGCAACGATATGTGGTTGACACCCCTGCACACTAGTATGTCCAATGCGTACCTCATGGAAATTTCGTGTGTTAATGCACAGTGCAGTAATACTGCGGATCGATGGTTCGATTTTGGAGGGGGGGTCACAGGTCACTATTTGGGTCCTCCCCCCACTCTGCTAGATAATAATAATAATAATAATAATAATAATAATAATAATAATAATAATTTCGTGTGGAAGTCTTTCAATTGGACGCCACTACGACCACTAGCCTAATCCCGTTATCCAACCGGGAAAAAGCGACCTACAGCTTAACGTGGAATCCGAACCACGTGTCGTTTCTGGCGAATCCTCACATAGTTGAGAGGGAAAAGATGGGTTAAAGTGCAGACTGAAAAAATCCGAGGTCCGACCGGGCTCTGAATCCGCGATCCTTCGTTTTTCAATCGAGTACTTTACCCCAAGACCACCGGGCGCAACACTCTACTAGAAAAATATATCTTGGCGTTAACTCCCTTTCAACGTATTATATGTATAGTCGCAGCTGAGTGGCCGAGCGTATTGAGGCACTATGCTCCGATTCGGGAGCCGTTGCCCATCGGGGGTTCAAATACCCCCTCAGGTATGGATGTTTGTGCTGTCTTTATTATAAGTTAGTTTATAAGTAGTTTGTAAGTTTAGGGAATGATGACCGCGCAGTTAAGTCCCATAAGCTTTACAAACATATGAAAATGTCATGTCTGTACGATTTTATTAACGGTAAAATACATGATTTTAATATAATTATTTTAAATTTATGTTGTTCATAATAAATATGACATGTTAGCCCAATAATAATAGTAATAATCTAAACATCTTATAAAATTGGTTGTATGTGTGTTATGTATGTTCCACATCTCCTCCTAAACTAAAAAAAAAAAAAAAAAAAAAAAGCTAAAGCAGTCAACAATCCGAAGATTGGTTTGAACACCACAGAGCTTTACTAGGCATGGTCCTGTTTGGAGGTGGTATGCCGTTACCTTCCTGTGATCTTCGAACTAACTTACCCAGCCAATTATAGGGGGACCTACAGTTTCACGTGGGTTCCGAACCACGGTGCTACTCGATATTTTCCTCATCAGCAACACTGCCAGAGGTGAAAGGAGTGGAAAGTGACAGATAAAAATCCTAGGACCTGGCGGGGATCGAACCTGTTTCCTTCGAATTTGTAGTCTGGCACTCTACCACTGTGCAACCGAGGCGCACCCTCCTAAACTACTGCACCGATTTCAACCAAACGTGGTACACATGTTCTTTACTATTAGGCAACAATCACTGTCTGGGTAAGATCCACCAATGACACATACGCAAGGAGAAATGACGTCGTAAAAATGACAGTCGTGAAAAACGGCAGAATCATGCGATAATATTCTACATCCGCTCCTAAACTAAAGGACCGATTTCAACAAAATTTTGTATACCGTAAATATTATTTAAGATCATTTGCTATGGTTGTAGGAAACACCTAAGATACATCGTTCATACGATATATCGACATAAACAATGAAAACTGACTTATCTAGCGGCGAGGGAGAGCGTGATTTTATTCGTTAACTTCTTGACAATGAGAGCTCTTAGCGACTTGCAATAAACTTTTCGACATAATTTGAAATCTTTAAGAAAGTTTTTCTCGCTGACAACCCCAATAAAATGATGAAAGGAAAAAAAGTTTATCGCTTACTTGTTTTCCGTGGTTCTTTATGTATAGGCCTATCTACGACATTCGACATGACATTAGAAGCTACTACTTCTACAATGTAAATGGTATTCGCGAGAAAATTCACAGACAGTACACATACATACCACTGAATGTTCCTTCGATACTATATCACAGTTCGACATATACTTCGTGAGATATGAAGTATTAAGTAAAATTTTTAACCCCAATGACCCTCCACCTGGATCCGCCACTGTGCGGTATAGAGAAGTATGTTCTGTCATGCAGTTGGCGATGAGCGAAACCGATAAAATTAACTGATGCGATCCAGATCTTTTTCTGAGAATGAAAATTACAGAAAATTATCAATACCACGCCGCTCATAAAAGTAATTACGCGACGCGAATACGTTGGCATGAAAAACCACATTGATTAAACCTGAAAAGGCAATAGATAGACTGTGATAGTACACGAAATTGAGACATTCGTGTTCGTTTTCAAAGATCTGTAGTACGTTCATTTCTCTTTCACTTTTCTCTTAACTTGCTTACTTTTAGGTAATAAACAATTTCCCTATTCTAATTGTTTTAATTTTATGACCTTCACTTAATCCATAATTATCTGACTGGATGTACGAGATCTGTTCATTCAAGTACGGATTATACGTAATTTCGTGCCCATGCGGCATTGGCGGAATTTGCACTTGACATCGCTTTACACGTGTTCAATGTGTAAATTCCGGAAATTTCATTGTTGTATCTCTCATAGTTACTTTCAGTGATGTGTTGAGTAGAAAACTTTGCGAATCTGGAAATGGCCGCGCCGCCCGCGGTGGCCGAGGGGGCTGAGGCGCTGTAGTGACGGTCTGCACGGCCACTACGGTCGGGGGTTCGAATCCCCCCTCGGGCATGGATATTTGTGCCGTCCTTAGAATTAGCTAGTTCATAAGTAGTTTGTAAGTTTAGGGACTGATGACCCGTAGTTTTTTTTTTTAATGGCCGCGCGGGAGTAGCCGAGCGGTCGTCCGATGTTACTCCTTTTACTTCAAAACATTTTTTACCGAATCTAAGTACTTTCTCCTTGGTGTACCTCGACTTATCTTACCCTCCGCTCATGAGCCCATGAGTTTCCTAAGTAAACTTGCTTCTCCCATGACCCCACGATCTCAGCCTGTTTGATCTAAATGCTTTACCTATGGTGTTCATTCCCAGTTTACAGAGTGAAACCAAATGATTCATGAAGACTACGGCAATGCACACTGAAGGCGTACGTGGCAGTGCCCGATCTATGAGCTTTCCTAACTGGGCCATGAACTTCGTGGTTATGCCCCCCGTGTAGCTGCCCACTCGACGAATACAGGCTTTTGGCGGTGCCCGCCCCGTTCACTCGAAGTCCATCTTTTTGTCCCCCTCCCCTCCACCGCTCGTCAGAGGTACGTTACCATATCTTCAAGACCGTTTGGCGCCTGGAATTTCGGAGTGAATGGTGTGAAGTCTTTAATCTTTATTTGTAATGATATGTACGTATTACCGTTCTCAAGGGTCCTTTTTCACCTTCATTTTCAAACGCTTGTTTCATTGGTTCAATATAGCTCCGAGAACCTTAACTTCATGCCACGGGCTGGAAGGTGTAGTCCCTATATTTGGCAGTTGTCTGGTATTTCGTCTTAGTGTGTCTATCTTCCTTAACAGCTTTGCGACCCTGACCTTGATTTGTTCTTCTACTATCAGTACGTTGAGTTAATTGTAAATCAAGTGCGTTCTGGGCCACCAGGGCGCTCGCAGAATTATGCTAAGGCACGTGTTTTTCTGTACCTGTGACATCTGTATCTTCGTTTTACAGGAGGTTCCACAGGCTAGATATCCGCATAGCATCTCCTGGCGTTCATCTCTTGGCTATGCAGAAACGGGTGTAGTGCATGGATTGTCCTCGTGGTTTTATCTGCCGCGGTGGAGTGGTCGAGCGCTTTAAGACCCTTTGCTGCGGAGCGCGCGGAGGGCATTGTTATATGTACTGTCCTCAGCGTACAACAGTTGAACTTGTTCGTAGTCCATTATATTTAAAGAATTTGTACATCTGAACTGTTTTATCTCTCTTATGTCTGCCTCCGTAGTCCAGTGGAAGGTGTGGTGGGTTGCCAAGCAGGGGACCGAGGTTCGTTTCCCGGTCGGGTCGGGGATTTTCTCGAATCGGGGACTGCGTGTTTTCATCATCATCGTCACGCAAGTCGTCCCTACGGCGTCACCTAAAGACTTGCACCATGCTGGCCGAACACGGCACATCTACATGGGACACACTGCAAATCACATGTAAGTGCCTGGCAGAGGGTTCATCGAACCACCGTTATACTATTTATCTCCCATTCCATTCTCGAATAGCGCGCGGGAAGAAAGAACACCTGAATCTCTCCGCCGGCCGCGGTGGCCGAGGGGACTGAGGCGCTCCAGTCACGGTCTGCACGGCCACTACGGTCGGGGGTTCGAATCCTCCCTCGGGAATGGATATTTGTGCCGTCCTTAGTCTTAGCTAGTTCATAAGTAGATTGTAAGTTTAGGGACTGATGACCACGGAGTTAAGTCCCATAAGCTATACAAACACTTGAACTTGAATCTCTCCGTTCGAGCTCTGATTTCTCGTATTTTATCTGATTGTCACATCTACCTATGTAAGTGGGAATCAACAATATATTTTCGCATTCGGAGGAGAATGTTGGCGATTGGAGTTTCGTAAGTAACCCATGCCGCAGCGATAAGCGCCGTTGTTGTAGTGATTCCCATCCCAGATCCTGTATCATTTTCGTAACGCTGTCTCCCCTGTATCGTGACAATACGAAACGAGCTGCTCTGGATCCCACATTGAGCAGCAATACTCCAAAAAAGGACGGACAAGCATAGTGTATGCAGTCTCTTCAGTAGTTCTATTGCATCTTTTAAGGGTTCTGCCAATAAAACGCATAGTAATTCGTAGTTATTTTGTGGAGTTTACGGCCTTCACTTATAACTGATTTATCTTGTAAACAGAGTTTAACGGATTTCTTTTCGTACTCATGTGGACGACTCACACGTGTCATTATTTAGAGTCAACTGCCGATTTTTACACCATAGTGATATCTTATTTACGTCGTCCTGCAGTTGGTTTTGATCTTCGGATGATTTTACTAGACGGTAAATGACAGCGTCATCTGCAAACAACCTAAGAGAGCTACTTAGATTTTCTCCCAAATCGTTTATGTGAATAAGGAACAGCAGAGGACCAATGATACTACCCTGTGGAACGCCCGATATCACCTCTGTTTTACTCGATGTCTTACCATCGATTACTAGGAATTGTGTCCCCTCTGACAGGAAATTTCCTATCCAGTCAGAAATCTGGGAGGATATACCATAACCACGCAATTTGATTAAAAGCCGTTTGTGAGGTACGGTGTCATAAGCCTTCTGGAAATCAAGAAATACGGAATCGATCCTTGTCGACAGCACCCATCACTTCGTGTGAATAAAAAGCTAGTTATGTTTCGCATGAACGATATTATCTAAATCCGTGTTGACCTTGGGTCAATAGATCATTCTGTTCGAGGTAATTCATTATATTTGAATACAGCATAAGTTCCAAAACCCTGCTGCAAATTGACGTCGATGAAACAGGCCTGTAGTTTAGTGGGTTACTCCTACTGCCTTTCTTGAATATAGGTGTGACCTGTGCAACTATCCAATCTTTTGGTACACATCCTTCATTGAGAGAGGGGTTGTATATGACTGTTTTGAGTAAGGAGCTATCGCTTCAGCATAATCAGATAGAAATCTAATGGGTTGGGTATACAGTCCGGACCACATACGTGGCCGGCGAGGAAGACAGGCGTGGGCACTCCGCCAGGTCACGTGATAAGAGTGGTGCCGAGGCAACGCGATCGCGAAGTTGACTGGCTGGCCGCTGGGCACGGCCCACTGTCTATTAGCAGCCGAACAGCCTGCTTCGCGATCGCATTGCCTGGACACCATCCTTATCACGTGACCTGGCGGAGTGGCCAGGCCTGTCTTCCTCAAATGTTCAAATGTTTGTAAGTTTAGGGACTGATGACCCCGTAGTTAAGTCCCATAAGCTGTACAAACTACTTATGAACTACTTACGAACTACGACGGCACAAATATCCATGCCCGAGGAGGGGTTGGAACCCCCGACCGTACTGGCCGTGCAGACCGTGACTGGAGCGCCTCAGTCCCCTCGGCCACCTCGGCCGGGCCTGTCTTCCTCGGGTCACGTCCCAAACGGAATCACCATCGTCTTATACATGATGCACGAGGTGTCTCGTAGTTTTCAGTCCACCGTGTCGGCGAGATACAGGGCAGTAGGTGTCGGGTTGACTTGCTGGTCGCCCGCGACCGGAAGGCGCGTCGCCGCTACCGCGCCAGACGGCCGCCGTATCTTATCTCCACCGCCGAGCCGCAGCCGCCGAGGTAAACATTTACCTTCCATCAGGGCGGGCGCAGGTGCGCTGTCATTAGCCGGGGCCCAGCTATCGAGCCGACGTGTCGCCTCAACAACGGTGCAAGTGTACGACGGCGAAATCCAATCCAGCCTGGGTGTGGTTTTTAGGCGGTTTTCCACATTACATTAGGTGAATCCGGGCTGCTACCTAAAACTCGCCTCAGTTTCACAATTCGCGAACATTGAGCCAGGCATTTGCAGTAGAGTGGGGCATCACGATTCTTTTTGATGAATCAAATGTTCAAATGTTTGTAAATCTACCGGACCACACTGCATGGTCATCACTACTTAAACTAGGGTAAACTAACCTAAGGACAACACACACATCGCCGGCCGCGGTGGCCGAGGGGACTGAGGCGCTTCAGTCACGGTCTGCACGGCCACTAGGGTCGGGGGTTCGAATCCCCCCTCGGGCATGGATATTTGTGCCGTCCTTAGTCTTAGGTAGTTCATAAGTAGTTTGTAAGTTTAGGGACTGATGACCCCGTAGTCAAGTCCCATAGACTCTACAAACATTTGAATTTGAACACACACATCCATCCCCTAGGGAGGACTCGAACCACCGACGGCGAGCAACCGCGCGCTCCGTAGCGAGACGCCTTAGACCATTCGGCTACTCCACCACGGCTTTTGAGGTATCGATTCTTGCAATTCAATCCCACATTGTGAATCGATTTCCACGATTCTTACAGAATGCCAAAAAGTTCTACGTCCTGCTCATAGACGGAACTGGAATCTGACCTTGTGAATCATTTCCTACAATTCATTCACGATTCTTTCTGGTCTGCAACGGCACGGTTCTTACAGAATGCCAAAAAGGAGACAATATGGATACCGGATTTTTTTATAAATATTTACGGTGCGTAAAGTTCAGACTTATAATAATAACCAGGCAAAACCATTCCATTCAACTCTTAAAAAATTCTAGAGAAAATAGTCTTTGAAACATATTACGGCACCAATTATTTCTGCTGCCAGCGTAGCTCATTTGGTAGCATTGTAGGTTGTCAAAATTGTGAATGTAGGTCACGTAGTTCGAGCTTGCTGTCACTTTTTTCGTTCTGTTCGAATACTTCAGCCATTTAAACATAAATTATATAAAATGAATGGTAATAAACATATCTGATCGTTATAACGTTCTTATTTTGCAAAACCACCTCTATATAAATAAACAATCAAAATCAAAATCCGTCTCTAAACAGTAAGTTTTATTCGAGATACAAAAAATTCGGGGTTTTATATATAATTTTTCTTTGTGTAAAATCGGTTTCTTTCAGGAGAGTTAAACATAAAAACGTAAACATTAAAAACTATTTTCCAAATAGTGTTACAAATACTTAAATAGCGTTTTTATACAAAAAAATATTTTTGTAAAATTGAATTTATACAAAAACTACAACTATGTAGATGTACTCAAAAAGTAAAAACCTCTCTAAATATAAAATATAATCCAAATCGTTAGAGCTTGTGTGAATATATTAAGGTACATGTAAACTGTATAAACCACGTGTGTGTGTGTGTGTGTGTGTGTGTGTGTGTGTGTGTGTGTGTGTGTTTTGCTCTGCAACTGCAACGCATAAGAAGTACGTAATTTTTCGTCATACCTTGATTTCTTGATGTTAAACGTCAGTATTGGCAGCTTTGTATATGGCTGCCTTTCGTTTCTGTCATCTGTAATTCGTGAGTAATAATGAACGGCTTACGGTCTTCGTTCTCTGCTTCCTTTGTTCATACGCGTCCTCCTCCTCCACTGCTTTCTACCGTTCGTAATCATTCGGCGCGATTCGGCAGTCGCCTTCGAATCGTGAATCGTTGGAACTTGGAATTGTCACGAAACAGACGATTCTTTTGAACGACGATTCGTCCGGAACGCGATTCGAGTCTTACGTTTCTTTATTTGTATTCGTTCAAATGAACGACTCATTCACGAATCGCCTTGAGTCTAATTTAAAGTACACGTATGTCCTCCCGAGGGGAGTGGGATGGCTATAGCAGGGGCATCCAGTCAAGCCTTTAATTAATACTGCCAAATCAGGCGTGGGGAAGGCTTTAGGAAAATAATAAGAGACATGGCACTCGTCGGAAAAAAGAAAAGGTTGTCTAATAAACACGGGTCCGCAAACGCATCCTTTCTGTGATAAACACTTGTTTATATGAGGAGGATTCAATAAAAAAAGTCGCTAACTGAGGTAGACACGCTAGTACTGCGTCTAAAAGCCTGAAAATTGCTTTAATTTTCAGCTAACTCCATCTGTAAATTTAAACACTATAACTGTATCAAACCGTATGTTTTCAGTACTGAGTAATGAGTACTTTGGCTGATACGTACTCAATCGTTACTCATGAATACATTTCGTTAATGGCTTCTGCCGTATCGACACGACCTTGTTCACGCATACATTGCGTTATTTGCATCAACCGTACAGATACCAACTCTGTAACGAAAAACAATACGGAGAACGCGTATTTTCTGTGATATTATTTATCATGAGATAAGGAATTTACTGTGTGAAATGTTTTTCGTGAGTAATTTAAATTATTATATATAATGTATATTTATGGCATATTTATTTCTATGTATAATTATTCTTCTTCCTTATTTAAGTGTATGTGTGTGTGTGTGTGGGGGGGGGGGGGGGGGGGTGTTGTGTTTCCATATCACTTTTGTTTGCAAGTATCGCGCGTGAAAATACTTACATTTGTTAGAAATGGCGTTTTCCCCTCCAGCAGATGATTCGCATCAATAACAGGTTTCACATCGGGAACTTACCTGAAAAAAAAAAGGAAAGCGAGTTGTTAATGAATGTTACAGAGTCATCCTTCATAACAGAAACAAATACACTATTCCGGTAGTGTTGAATGTATACTGTGGATGGCTACGAAAATAAAGGTAGGCTAAGGCTTTTAGTCAGCTTAACGTTGCAGTGGAAATTTGAAGACTTTTTTTTTTTGTGAAGTAAGCAACAGGTCTGTCAGTGCAGGAAGCTCGTCCAACCTGTTTTCCGTAAAGGTCTCACAATAAACAGTCGACTCATTTACACATTTAATATCGGTATAATTAATTCAGGACGTTTTACAGTCAGGGCCGCAGTTACGGAATGTAAATGTGAAGCAGGTCTTTTTTTAATCGTAAAAGACGTAAACATATATTAGTTAACAGGAGCTTATTACGCAAAATTTTGGGGTAAAGGAAATCAACAGATAGCAGATAAAGGCAGGTGATTTGGGGTATGGCGCCATTTGTGCAAAAGGCAATAATGAAAAACAGAACACTTTTTTGCATCGATTTCTAGAAGGTAGGTTGTGGTGGCAGTAAAACAATAAAAGAACTGAACCAGTTACAATTACTTTTTGTTATTACAATATACAGGTTTTAATTCGTTCATTATTCTCTTTAATAAATAACTAATTACATTTTGTGAAATTTATGTGTAAAAATAAACTTCCTTGGAAGGTTATGCTTTTAGCGAATTAATATTTAAATATTAACTGCAAGAGGTATAAAAAATAAAAATTAATTGAATGCAGCGGAATTCGAACGTGTTCATAAACCGTCAACCTCTCCAGTCACACAATGAAACACATGCAAGAAACGGTTCGTTGTGGTAAATGTACCCACGTCGAATTCTTATACCTCAACCGTTCCTAAGTGCTCAAATAACGTTACCTAAAATAAATGATACGTGAGTTGAAATGCAATGAATCTCGACACGCCGGCCGCGGTGGCCGAGGAGACTAAGGCGCTCCAGTCACGGTTTTCACGGCCACTACGGTCGGGGGTTCGAATCCCCCCTCGGGCATGGATATTTGTGCCGTCCTAGTTCGTAAATAGTTCGTAAGTAGTTTGTAAGTTTAGGGACTGATGACCCCGTAGTTGAGTCCCATAGACTTTACAAACAATTGAATTTTGAATCTCGACATACACTGTATCGTAACTATTGTGTACTGCTTCTATTTGACGATGTAAACAGCAAGGTGAAGCTGCAAAGTACAATGGAGTTGGCAACACTCGCACTTATCAGCTTGGGCATGTGCAATGCTCTGTTGTTGGACTTTAAATTATTCGGGTTGGGTAATCTTTTGTCCCGCATTGCACGTTTAGAGTTCAAGAAATCAGAAGCGGCATTGAACGTACACACATGTTTATACATGGTGTTTCTAAGAGACTATCGGCGTTTTAACTCTTTATAATTTTATTATAATAAACTTACAGTTATAAATAATATTTCAAATGGAAGAGCAACTCAAAAACGTGTGTTCAGGCTGAAGTTGGGTTGTGATCGTTGAAGTGATAATAAAATTCGTTGATGGTACATCAGTTTCAAGATACCGGCTGCTTTTGTAAAGGGAAGAGCACAGGGCGACGAAGAGTTAGCAAAGAGACTGTCGAGTGACTGAGGCAGTCGTTCACTCGTAGACCAAGGAAATCAGCCCAGAAATCTAGTCGTGAATTACAAGTTCCTGTGTTGACTGTTTGCGAAGTTTTAAGAAAACGCATACAAAAACGTCCTTATCGTTTACAATTACAGGCTCTAAAGTCGACAGGTCACGAATTCGCGAACGACATGTTGTTTCATGACGATGGCTGTTTTCTGGCTCAGGTTGTCTTCAGTGATGAATCGACCTTTCACCTTAGTGGACATAGTAACATTCCCTATGTGCCATCTGGTGCTCAGAACATCCTCATGAAACGGTACACATGCAACGAGATTTCCCCTAAAGTGACTGTTTTTTGTTCCGTATCCCGGCGGAAAGTTTTCGGGCAATTCTTTTTTCGTGAACCTATTGTAATTGGCACTTCTTACCTTGATACACTAGAGCAATGGCTCTTCTACCAGTTGGAAGAAGATGAGCCAGAGAACTTCGTTTTCCACCTCACTGGCATAGCGAAGTACACTATTGGTTGGACGTCACTGTTCCCAAGCTCTGGATAGATGCTAGGAGCCCAATTGCGGGTCTCACCCGACCTAACACCATGCGATTTTTTTTTCCTGTGGGCGTTCATCAAAGATCGTGTGTACGTGCCTCTGCTACGAGCTGACCTCCCTGAATTAAGAAACCGGATCGAAGCAGCTGTTGCTACAGTCAATGAAGACACACTTATTACAGTTTGGGACGATGTGTGCCGAGTGACAAATTGTTATCACACTGAACATTTATAAGGTTTTATATATATGGTGTCTGGTCTTTCGGACATCTCCGAAAGAACAGACGCCACTTTTGATCCTGTAGTTACTATCTATTCCTATTCACGGAATGTATGACATTAACTGCTAATGGGTGAAGTTGAAAATGCCAGGATTCAAATCCGGGTATCCTGCTTTCCAGGCAGTTGTGCTCAACCCTACAGCACTGGGGACACAGCGATCATCGCAACTGCACCGAATTACTCACGTACGCCTCCCGTGAGATACAAATTCCCAGCTTTACCCTGCACACTAGAACTCAAATTCGTAGTCACTTTGTACTAATTCCCGTAAGAGTAAGGCCCTAGGAGTGCCTCCACACTAAAGAAAGGATCATTGCCAGTCATTCCGTGAATATGACTAGATAATAACTGCAGGATAAAAAGTGGCGTCTGTTCTTTCGGAGTGTGGAGGCACTCTTAGACCCTTACTCTTACGGGAATTAGTACAAAGTGACTAAGAGTGAATTGTAAAATGTTTGTATAGTCTATGGGACTTAACTACGGGGTCATCAGTCCCTAAACTTAGAAACCACTTATGAACTAACTAAGACTAAGGACGGCACAAATATCCATGCCCGAGGGGGGATTCGAACCCCCGACGGTAGTGGCCGTGCAGACCGTGACTGGAGCGCCTCAGTCTCCTCGGCCACCACGGCCGGCTGTCCTGTCTAGGGCCATGTGTGTGTATGTATTGTCCTCAGTGTAAGTTAAAGTAGTTTGAACTCTAGGGAGTGATGACGATAGCAGTTTGGTCCAATAGGTTTACGTACAAGAGGTGTGGTGAGAAACGCGCGTGGTGTTGTTGTTGTTGTTGCGCGCGGTCAGAGTCGCTCGCCTCGCCTCGGCACGGCACGGTGCGTTGGCCTGCCGCTGACAGCCACAAAGGACCCAGCGGCGTGCGAGTAATGCGAGGCCCCCACCACCGCCACGCACGTGCCTCTGTTTGTTTACACCGCGCTCACTTAACGCTGCACGCGTACCTCTCTAGTTTCACGGGCGCGTTACATCTAGACACTTACCAGTAATCAAGGTCGTTTATAAATTAATATCGTAGTTTTAAAGCTTTATAATATTTACTGCATTAAACATAAAATTATAAATGATACGTCAAACGAAAGAGCAACGTAAACAGTTTTACCGAGAACCTTATAAATATTCACGAAATGTATGACATTAACTGTGAATGGGTAAAGTTGAAAATGTGTACCCAGCCGGGATTCGAACCCAAGTCTGCTGCTTTCTAGGCAGTTGTACTGTGCCCTCTATCACTGGGAACACAGCCGTCATCAAGCCGCGGTGGAGTAGCCGAGCGGTCTAATGCGCCTCGCTGCGGAGCGCGCGGTTGCTCGCCGTCGGAGGTTCGAATCCTTCCTGGGGCATGGGTGTGTGTGTTCGTCCTTAGGTTAGTTTACCTCAGTTTAAGTAGTTTGTAAGCTACGGACTGATGACCACGCAGTTTGGTCCGATAGATTTACAAACATTTGAACATCTTTTAGCGATCATCGCACCGACACCTACAACTCAAGCACGCCAACCGTCAGATACAAATTCGCAACTGTATCCTGCCCACAACAATTCACGTGCCGGCCGCGGTGGCCGAGGGGACTAAGGCGCTCCAGTCACGGTCTGTGCGGCCGCTACGGTCGGGGGTTCGAATCCCCCCTCGGGCTTGGATATTTGTGCCGTCCTAGTTCGTAAGTAGTTCTTAAGTAGTTCGTAAGTTTAGGGACTGATGACCCCGTAGTTAAGTCCCATAGACTATACAAACATTTTACAATTCACTCTTAGTCACTTTGTACTAATTCCCGTAAGAGTAAGGGTCTAAGAGTGCCTCCACACTCCGAAAGAACAGACGCCACTTTTTATCCTGCAGTTATTATCTAGTCATATTCACGGAATGACTGGCAATGATCCTTTCTTTAGTGTGGAGGCACTCCTAGGGCCTTACTCTTACGGGAATTAGTACAAAGTGACTACGAATTTGAACATTTGATTTAGACAGGACAGATGAGCGACAGCTCTCAGTCGAAGTCTGTGTATGTCTGGGGGGGGGGGGGCTATTTCTAGTTTGGTTTCTTTAAGTTGCTCATCATTCCAGTCTCTATTATTTTATTTATTCTCAGGCATTTCCATGATTCGTTGTATTTTCACAGTTACTCTTATTACAAAATGTTTGTAAGTTATGGGACGTACATTTCCAGAAGGCCTTTGACACCGTACCTCACAAACGGCTATTAATAAAATTGCGTGGTTATGGAATATCCCTCCAGAATTTCCTCTCAGAGACGACACAGTTTGTAGTAATCGAATGTAAGGTATCGACTAAAACAGAGGTGATATCACAGAGTAGTGTTATTGGTCCTCTGCTGTTCCTTATTTACATAACGATTTAGGGTAAAATCTGAGTAGCTCTCTTAGGTTGTTTGCAGATGACGCCGTCATTTACCGTCTAGTAAAATCATCTGAAGATCAAAACCAACTGCAGAACGATTTGAATAAGATATCACTATACTGTAAAAATTGGCAATTGACTATAAATAATGCGAAGTGTGAAGTCTTCTACATGAGTACGAAAGGAAATCCGTTAAACTTTGTTTACATGATAAATCAATCAAAAGTTAAGGTCGTAAACTCCACAAAATACCTAGGAATTACTATTACTTCAGACTTAAACTGGAAAGAACACGTAAATAAAGTCGTGGGAAAGGCGAACCAGATACTGCGTTTTATTGGCAGAAACCTTAAAAGATGCAACAGAACTACTAAAGAAACTGCATACACTACGCTTGTCCGTCCATTTTTGGAGTATTGCTGCCCAGTGTGGTATCCTTATCATGTGGGTTTGACGGAGGACATCGAAAGAGTCTAAAGAAGGGCAGCTCGTTTCGTATTTTCACTACACAGGGGATACAGCGTTACGGAAATGATGCAGGATCTGCGATGGGAATCTTTACAACAACGGCGGTTATCGCTGCGGCGTGGCCTACTTACGAAACTCCGATCGCCAACATACTCTTCCGAATGCGTAAATACATTCTTGATTCCACCTACATAATTAGAAATGATCATCAGAAACAAATACCAGAAATCAGAGTTCGAACGGAGAGATTCAGGTGTTCTTTCTTAACTCGCGCGCCGGCCGCGGTGGCTGCGGTGGCTGCGGGGACTAAGGCGCTCCAGTCATGGTTTGCACGGCCACTACGGTCGGGGGTTCGAATCCCCCCTCGGGCATGGATATTTGTGCCGTCCTTAGTATAAGGTAGTTCGTGAGTAGTTTGTAAATTTTGGGACTGATGACCCCGTAGTTAAGTCCCATACGCTTAACAAACATTACATTACTTCCCTCGCGCTGTTCTAGAATGAAATGGGTGATAAATAGTATAAAGGTGGTTCGATTAATCCTCTGCCAGGCACTTAAATGTGATTTGCAGAGTATCCCATGTAGATGTAGACCTAACGTATCCTAAGAACAATACACACACACACACACACACACACACACACACACACACACACACATACACACACACACACACGGCAAACGGCCTCGCGCAACGCAGCAAACCGCCTTAGCGTGCACGGCTATTCCCCCGCGGATTAAGTGAGATCATGTTTATTCTCTAAACGTATGTCCCACTGCTGTTAGGTTTCTGGCTATGTGGATCGTTGGATGTGGGATGTATTATTGGATCTGACATTGTTGGTTCTCTACAAATTTTGAACAAAGAGTTAGCAATTTTCCTTTACTTTACAAGTGTCAAGTACATTTATACGGTTTTCAATTAGAAACAAACGTTGGAAATACTTGAAAGGACAATTATGTAAACACAATAAAATTCAAAAGAAAAGGAAAACACAAAAACTAATTATGATTGAAAAGGAAGGGGCGGCCGCGGTGGCCGGGGGACTGAGGCGCTCCAGTCACGGTCTGCACGGCCACTACGGTCGGGGGTTCGAATCCCCCCCTCGGGCATGGATATGACGTCCTTAGTATTAAGTAGTTCATAGGTAGTTTGTAAAGTTGGGGACTGATGGCCCCGTAGTCGAGTCCCATAAGCTATACAAACATTTGAACATTTTTTTGAAAAGGAAGGTTAAAAAGTACAGAAATATATAATTCCAATCTGAAGTGTACTATCTAAGTCCTTGGTTGGGTTAGTGTTGTTTGATTATAAATTTGCAAATTAGAAATTTTAACTTAGGAAAATAAAAAGAAATAGGAAAGGTATAGCAAGTGATAGTACAGCAATTACCCAGACACATCTGGAGGTCTCAGAACAACATCGAGCCTTTCAGTTGTTTGACGTGAAAGCAACTACTACGAAGTATATCCACAAAGTAATTTCCGTTCGGTTATATAAAACAAACGTGTACAGATACAGAAAAATTTTTATTCTACTAAAATCTACGACTGTTAAACTACTTTTCTACATGGCTTCCGAAATTTTGTAGGCACTTCACATAGCGTGGCACAAGTTTTTGTATGCCTTCTTCATAGAAGGTTGCCGCCTGCATATTCAACCGTGTGGAAACATGTTCTTTCAGTTCGTCATCATGGTTGAAGTGTTGATCACCAAGGACAGATTTTAGGTATAAGAAGAGATTAAAGACGATAGGAACGAATCAGAGCTGTACCGAGGATCAGCAAACTGAAGAAGACAGTGAAATTCCCGTAATAGTAGTTTGGTCACATTTGCCGTGTGAGGTCAGGCATTATCGTGTAGGAAGAAAAAAAACACCGCCTTTTGATAGAAATCCTCGGCGCTTGTTCTGTATTGCGCGACGCAATTTCTTAACGATCTCATAGTTACAGTATGCATTGATTGTTTGGCCTTGTGGTAAGAAATCACTCAGCAAAATTCCTTTTCTGTCCCAAAAATGTAGCACATTACTTTTCGAGCATGTAAAGATTTGCTTGGATGAAGTGTACCTCCATTCCAAGGATTTCCGTTTTGTTTCAGGGGTGTTTTACGATACCCAGGTTTCATCCCCGTCACTATATGACAAAGAAAACCATCGTCTTTTTCCGTGTAGCGTGTCAAAAACTAAAGTGCCCTGCCCTTCCGTTGTTTTTTGTGTTGTTCATGAAGAATTTTCGGTACCCAACATGACCAAAGTTTTCTACACTTCAGTTTTTCTGTAAAAATTTCTTGAGTTAGTGGTCGTGAGATTTGCGAAACATCTATAGCAAGGGCACTAATTGTAAACTTACGGTTGTGTTGTGCTTAACGTTCTCTTCAATTGAGTGAACCAGTTCAACAATAACCACAGACGGGCAAAAATTTCGTTCTTCATCGTGCAATTTATCACGTCATTCATTGAACATTCTGACCCATCTTCTACAAATCACACGACGGCAGAAGCGATCTGAAAATGGCGTAAATGTCTTCTCCTTGAGTCACAGTAAATGCCGCGCATGCTCCGAACTGCGATCGTAGCGCTGTCGCAAACAGACACGGAAATTACTTTGTGGACGACCCTCGTATTATGGATACAATTTTGGTTACTGTAATAGCCGCCGCGCGGGAGTGGCCGAGTGGTCTGGAGCGCCACGTTACGGATCGGGGGCCCTTCTGCGTCGGAGGTTCGAATCCTCCCTCGAGCATGGATGTTTGTGGTGTCTCTAGTATAAGTTAGTTCATAAGTAGTTTGTAAGTTTAGGGACTGATGACCCCGCAATCAAGCAGTGATGGGACAACCGACTATTTTTAACAACCGATTGGTCAATCGGTTGTTTTTTCGTTCAGTCGGTTTTTTCAGTCGAATGAAACAACCGAATGAAAATAGTCTCTGTGGCTGTATGAAGTTTTCACTCACTGGTGGGGTTTGAGTGGTTTCAGTCGATGCGAAACAATAGAATGAAACCAGTCTCTGTCGGTTGCAGCCCCTATATGAATGTTTTCACTCATTCAGTGGGTTTGAGTGGTTTCAGGCGATGCGGGAGCACCGAATGAAACAAGTCTCTGTCATTTATATGAATTGTAAAAAGATATAAAATAGCCAAGATCGCTTATCATCAGTTTTTATTAATGACGACCGGTTTCACTGAACTATGTCAGCATCATCAGGTCAAATAAAATATTATACAAGGCCATAATCTTGTAATGTCAAATAGTTGTTATATAAAACGATTTACAGTGCATAAGTGCACTAAGTCATTATAATAAAACGTAATTAACACAGTGAGTAACAAGTTTGAGTTTGCTTTTGTCACTCACTGTGTTAATTACGTTTTATTATAATGACTTAGTGCACTTATGCACTGTAAATCGTTTTATATAACAACTATTTGACATTACAAGATTATGGCCTTGTAAAATATTTTATTTGACCTGATGATGCTGACATAGTTCAGTGAAACCGGTCGTCATTAATAAAAACTGATGATAAGCGATCTTGGCTATTTTATATCTTTTTACAATAATATAAATAGATCGCCTCCTATAACGTAAACCAACTCATTTATATGAATGTTCTCGGCATTGAGTGGTTTCACTTGATGCGATACAACCGACTGGAAAAAGTCTTTGTCGGTCTCTGCAGTTATATGGATGTTTTTATTAATTCATCGACTTTGTGTGAGTTTATTTGCATACTCCTTCAGCCTTTTCGGGTATAAAATGAACCGTGATTCACCATGAAACATTCTTAAAGAATTTTAAGAATATAGCAGTGTGTCCGTGTGTCTGATTCTATTGCATGCAAATCTGCAGTTTTGTTCCAATCTTGATGAAATTTTGCACACTTGACCTTCAAAGCAAGAGAAACGTCATCAAATTTATTTCGGTGCAAGGCGGAGGGTACTTTACATACTAACTTCGACAAAAACCACAATTTGGCTGCGATCTTGATGAAATTTTGCACACTAGACCTTTAAAACAAGGCGAAGGTAACTGTGTACAATAAATTTCGTAGGTGCATGGCGGAGGGTACTTTACCTACTAACTTCAACAAATTCCGTTTGTATTCGAATTTTAATGATATATTTCACTTTTCACCTTCAAAGAAAGAGAATGGTCACCGTCTACATCTACTTTAGTTCGATGCATGAGAGAAGGTATTCCAGAATTCCACGGCAATACAGAGTTTATTCCGATCCCGATGAAATTTAGCACACTTGACTTTCAAAACAAGTGGCATCTAAGATTTTGTATGGTACATGGCGCAGAGATGGAATAAACCTCCACACCGTTTCACCGATAACCACAGAAATATCTGTGACAAGAGTGAATAATTATGAAACTTGAGATGAATGTTTTCATACACTGTTGACGAATACAGACGCGCTGAAGTAAATTTACAGCACTGATAAATGTTGTATGTCTTCTCGTACTCCTTCTAATTAGATGGAATTAACAATAATATTTTTATAAGAAACATTTTTTTATAAAATACTTCAATAATTTTTTTACGCTATCTAATGTTTTAGTGATCTTAGAATTTGGATCTAGTAAATATGCTCAAAGTTAAAATATTTAACTCTGTTCTGCTAGTACCTTAGATATGTATGAACAATAAGCCGCAAACCGCACGTTTCTACCTGTTCCCACTTCGGAGATACAGTATGCGAGATTAAACTTGTAGCGATCATTTTGGAACACCCTGTAGTTTCGACGCTTCTTTATTGAGACAGTACGTAACCGACAATAATCGGCGATGGCACGCCCTGCGACGCCGCCAGACACTGTTGTGTGGAGAGTTTGGCGCGCGCCTGCTGGCGCTGTCAGCAGTGAAAACGCAAGCGAGGAGCACCCCCTCTCGAGTCCCCGCTCCCCGCGAAAAACGTACTGCCTCTTTTCACTTTAAAAGAAAGAATGATAATTCAGTCAATGTACAAAACTGCAAAAGTGTCGCATGTTTTCATTCGGTTGTTCCCACAGACTACTTTCATTCGAAAAAAAAAAAAAAAAAAAGTAAAACTACGACCGACTGACTCTTTCATTCGGTTTGCCCCATCGACTGATTTAACTCAAAAGAAAAGGAATGAGTGGTCCAACCGACTGCGTCGATTTTTTCATTCGGTTGATACCACCGACTGGTTTAACTCAAAAGAAAAGGAATGAGTGGTCCAACCGACTGCGTCGATTTTTTCATTCGGTTGATACCACCGACTGGTTTAACTCAAAAGAACGAATGAATAGTCCAACCGACTGAATCGGTTGTTTCATTCGGTTGGTCCCACCGACTGGTTTCACTCAGAAGAACGAATGAATAGTCCAACCGACTGAATCGGTTGTTTCATTCGGTTGGTCCCACCGACTGGTTTCACTCAGAAGAACGAATGAATAATTCAACCGATACGAGAAACTACAACCGAATGATCGATTTTTTTTTCCAACAACCGAATGAATCGATTGTTTTCATTCGATTGTTCCCATCACTACAATCAAGTACCATTAGAAATGAAACTTTCACTCTGCAGCGGATTGTTCGCTGATATGAAACTTCCTGGCAGATTAAAATTGTGTGCCGGAACCGGGACTGGAACCTGGGACCTCTGCCTTTCGCGGGCAAGCGCACTACCGACTGAGCTATCCTGACACGACTCACGATGCCGCCTCATAACTTCACTTCCGCCAACACCTCGCCTCCGACTTTCCAAACTTCACAGAAGCTCTCCTGCAAACACGCAAGACTAGCACTCCTGGAAGAAAGGATATGGTGGAGACATGGCTTAGCCACAGCCAAAGGGATGTTTCCAGAATGCTGTGCCAGCCGCGGTGGCCGAGGAGACTGAGGCGCTCCAGTCACAGTCTGCACGGCCACTACGGTCGGGGGTTCGAATCCCCCCTCGGGCATGGATATTTGTGCCGCCCTTAGTATAAGGTAGTTGAGAAGTAGTCTGTAAGTTTAGGGACTGATAACCCTGTAGTTAAGTCCCATAAGCTTAACAAACAATTGAACAACAGAATGCTGTGGCTGTGGCTAAGCCGTCTCCACCATATCCTTTCTTCCAGGAGTGCTAGTCCTGCATGGTTCGTAGGAGAGCTTCTGTGACGTCTGGAAAGTAGGAGGCGAGGTACTGGCGGAAGTAAAGTTGTGAGGCGGCATCGTGAGACATGTCGGGATAGCACAGTCGGTAGTGCGCTTGCCCGCGAAAGGCAGAGGTCCCAGGTTCGAGTCCCGGTTCCGGCACATAATTTTAATCTGCCAGGAAGTTTCAAGTACCATAAGCTTTACAAACATTTGAACATTGTAATAGTCAGCCGGCCGCGGTGGCCGAGGTGACTGAGGCGCTCCAGTCACGGTCAGTCCGGTCACTACGGTCGGGCGTTCGAATCCCCCCTCGGGCATGGATATTTGTGCCGTCCTAGTTCGTAAGTAGTTTGTAAGTTTAGGGACTGATGACCCCGTAGTTAAGTCCCATAAGCTTAACAAACATTTGAACATTTTTTGTAATAGTCACTATTTACACACAGGATTGAGCTAGGCCTGAGTGATAAGTTCTCCGTTAGTGCTTTCAGCGCTGGAGCACGTACGTCGCCATTGCTCCATGAACCGTGTCACGTGGTGCTTTCCCGCTGTGTTATTGTACCTGAACTGCCCGGGTCAACACAGCGGCCAGCCCTACGGCGAGAGCGTCGGTACGGAGGCCGCGGTTATCGCACGCTCAAGAATGCAGCGCGGCCTTCACCGCTGCCCGATGGGTTGCCTGCCTGCCCGGCGCCGCCATTGTCCGTATCTGCTGCTGCGTGCACTCGCTACACTGACCAAGCTCTGCAGTCTGGATGAGAAGCGCACACGTAGCTGCAGTGGACGCCCAGCTGAGGGAGACGACGCGAATAAGCTCGCGTACACTGAGGGCCACCCCCTGTGCTTGGCCCCCTGTCCTTGCCAACATAGAGCCCCCTGAAATCAGGCGATCACAGCTAGCCCTAAGAGCATGCCAAAAAATCGTCGGAAAACTGAACCTAACTATCCATGAATATCTAATAGCTACAAACAGGCTTCAATCCAGATCAGATATTTGGAAAACCGGCTAAGAGCTTGAAGACTTCAATTCAAAAACAGTCTGGAAAGAGCTATGGGCTACAAGGGCACACAATAACTGCAATTTGGTGGCTGACCCCAAAGAGAAGATTCAAGGATTCAATCTTCCAAGGAAACTGTGGACAACTTTGAAACGCGTAAGAACAGGTGTTAGAACATGTAAGCAACTAATGAAGAAAATAAATTGTTCAAATGTTTGTAATTCTGTGGGACCAAACTACATTCGTCATCAGTCCCTAGTCTTACAAACTACTTAAATTAAGTTAAACTAATCTAAGGACAACACACACACACATCCATGCGCGAGGGAGGATTCGAACCTCCGACGCGGGAGGCCGCGCAATCCGTAACGTGGGGCTCCAGACCGCTCGGCTACTCCCGCGCAACAACGAAGAAATGGGGCCTCTCAGACAGCTCTGAATGTGAGTGTGGTGAAACCCAGACAATGGACCATTTACTAGTGTATGAAATGTACGGCTATGATGGTGATTTGAAACACATACACAGCCTCATTAACTCGGTCTTAAAGTGGATTGAGAGTGTTTGTAATGTCAGAGCAGTTGTATTGTTAGAAATAGTTGTATAAGGATATTGTAATTTACTAACATGTTCAAATATCTGTAAATCTATCGGACCAAACTGCGTGGTCATCAGTCCGTAGCTTAGAAACTACTTAAACCTAGGTAAACTAACCTAAGGACAAACACACACACCCATGCCCCAGGGAGGACTCGAACCTCCACGGAGAGCAACAGCGCTCTCCGCAACAAGACGCTTTAGACCGCTCGGCTACTCCACCGCGGTTATTGTACTTAAAGAAAGAATGATTGCCTTTGTGTGTGCCGAACGAGTAAATAAACTGACCAAGCGATCCTGCACTAGGGTCACGCCGCGAGAACAAAAAATGTTCAAATGTTTGTAGAGCTTATGGGACTTAACAACGGGGTCAACAGTCCCTAAACTTACGAACTACTTATGAACTACCTTATACTAAAGAAAGCACAAATATTCATGCCTGAGGGGGGATTTGAATCCCCGACTGTAGTGACAGGCACGCCGCAGACCCCTCGGCCACCGCGGCCGGCCCGCCAGAACACCGCGTCATACGGCTGCGGACTATACCCAAATGACTGTACGGGATAAAGAAAAGTCCGACAAATGTATGCGTCTCTGGCGACATCGGAGCTACACGCCGTGTTGAAGTGGCCGATTGTTCCAAGGCGCCTAGCTGTAGAGCGCGCCGCTGCTCGCAGTCGGAGATTCGAGTCCTCCGTCATGCATGGGTGTATTTGTTATCCTTAGCGTAAGTTAGTTTAGGTAGTTTGTAAGGCTAGGGACTGATGAACACTGTAGTTAACCCCATAGACTTACTAACATTTCAACATTTTTGATCACTTACAAGGCGGAGCTGGAAGATAAGTTTCCCATGTCGAATGCGGCCAGAGCTGTGTATGAAAGGAGAAACATACAATGAGACATTAAAGACATTATTTTTCTATCTAATTTACAAGTACATTGAGACATTTGCCAAACCACTTTATAAGATTCAGAAAGCCGTCAGGTTGTAAATGGAAGAAGCGTTGAACCGCTATGGGCGAAAGACGACACAATACAGAACAGATGAACGCGCACGTGCAAGACACCGACACACCATTCGGTAGAGGTCGACCATGAAAATGGCAATGCCTTTCTGTTTCGGATTGTGACGGGGAATAAAACATGGATCAACCATGACATGACCGAAACGAAGGCCGCATTGGAGTGGAAACATCTATCATCACCTGTCCGAAAGAAGTTCAAAAGCACCCCGTCTGCAGGTTAAGTGCTACCCATCGTTTCCTGGAACGCCCAGGGACTTTCGTTGGTGTACTTTGCGAAGGATGCAGTCATCAGTGCTGCGCTGTACTGTGCCACTCTGTCGAAACTGAAAGGGGTGATTCGGAAAAAGCGGCCTGCCCTTCTCAGATTGTGGTTCTGATGTTGGATGACAATGCGAAACCACACTCGGCGATAGCAACGCAAAACCATATTGCAACTCTTGGATGGGACCGAGCAGTACAGCAAAGAGAGTTTCGCCCGTCTGTTGTTTGTCATCGACGCCAGGAACCCGCTCCACGCTCGGCCAATAGCCCGACCGCCGATGTCCCGTGACTTTCCCCATCACCGCCCCGATTATTTATATTAAATTTGCATATCAAATTAATTCCGATTTAGCGTAAACACCCACCCCCAGGCCCGCGCACTTGTCGAGATCGAGGTATAGCTGCGTCTTCCGAGAATTCGGGTAGTTTTATTTTGCCTCCAACATATACCCATCTAAGGAATCTCTGTCCTGTTATAATGCAAACGATTCTTCACAACCTGTATCTGACACACGTCAAATACCTATAACCGAGCAGCCCAGAAGACGTTTAAACCCTATTGTGCAAAGGAGAGTCACAATAAAAATAATTCGTGAAATGATTTATTGATTTCCGACCGTCTACACTAAAACTTTTTTTACCCAAAAGCATTGACCTAACAATACCCTTCTTCGAAAAGACACCAGACAATAAAGCAACCACATAACCGAGGTAGTGCTTTACACGCCCGATCGCTAGGAAGCAACACACACACACACACACACACACACACACACACACAAGAGATTTTCAGTTCTGTAGAGCAAGATCGACCAGCCCTTTACCCACAAAAATTCATACTCCAAGCGCCTTTCCTGTGATTTCTTTTTTCATTCCGCTAAACCGAACTCGGATCTACCTTTTCACTACCTTTCCATCACCTTGTTGCCGACCCCGTCGACAAATGCACTGCAAACGAACATGCTTTTGTGTCCCAGCCTCGTCGCCACTTTTGTGTCTCGTTTCCGTCGTAGGTGTCGGTGGCCGAGTAGGAAGACCGACACAGGAATAAAGGTAGCACGCTTGTGCAGGTATGGAGGTGAGCAGCCAGAGGGACAGCAGAAACTAGAAACACTAGAGTAAATTAGAACGAGATATATATTGCACAGAATTTATACAATACTTAACTTTTACATAATTCAGTACTGCAGAATGCTGATACATAGTTGAGCTAGAGGCCTGCCTAGTGTCTGTTCGATAGCCAAGTCTTCACTGGTGCCTATCTGATTCCGAAGTGTTAACTAGTTCCTATCTCAGTCCCAAGTGAACGATGTCGTTCAGTGGTGGCCACGAGCGGAGTTGTAGCAGAGGGCGCTCGTGGTTGACGTCGTAAGAACGCCGCGCCGTGCGTGCATGGCGGCGCGCGGCGAAAGTAGGTGGTGCGCACTTTGGACTTGTGCGACTCCACACATGCGTAGAATGCTAACCTACACATCGCAACACCAGAAAAATTTATAGCCATCACCGCAAAACACTAACAAATCTCACATATTTCGAAGTCGTAAGTCAAAGTACAGACGATTACAGATGCTCCATCGTAATAATAATAGTAGACAATGCTTAAACACAACGAAATTTAGTAGACCCTCTAGAGGTAAAAACATTTATCAACGATGTCGTCTGAGCTATCATCCTCTCTCGAAATAGAATTTCACAAACAAAAACGCTTCAACCAACAACTTAAAGACGAAAGGTCTCCAAAACGACAGCACACACTGCGAGAAGAGAGTCAAAGACCGCAAATATCCTATTGAGTGTTCTTATTAACCAAGCAAACAATTTGCAAAAAATAAGACGACTGCTCTCTAAGGAATTTGTTAGCCGAGATCATATGGATGGGACTGACACACATTTCAGGGCTGCACTTTGTAAATACTGGCTATCCTCGTTTCCAATCCAATCCAAATTGCAAGATGGCGGGTTATGCAAAGCCACGTGCAAAACAAGTATGAATTTACAGACACGCTTTGGTTCAAAGATACTAGAGATATACATCCACGTTGTATAGAAATTACTGCTGCCATTGCCGTGAATTAAGTTCTATGCAACAGGCGCTTTTCTCTTTCTACAGGACATGAACTTCCGTAATTACAATAATTGGCCCACTTTAGGTTACGGCAGTAACACTAAAAGTGGGCCTTTGCTATCTTCTTTTGACAGCTCGAAATTTAAATAAAAATGAGGCTTAACTATTCATCTGAGACGAAAATTGAATAACTGAATTTGTAGAGGAGAAAATTCTCTAAAACTTTGCTCTCTTATGTTTTTTTCATATCTCGTAGCGTTTCAAAGATATTTGCAAAAATAACGGCGATTTTGTGATGTATGTCTGTCTGTCTGTCCGTAACGTGTTCACTGTTTTTAAGACGAACCGTTCAACCGATCAGCACCAAACTTTAGAGACATGATTGTAGACCGCCAGAGACCAGAAATAAAATTGTAATTGCAAACGAACCGTTCATTTGACACGAAAATTGAATAACCTAATTGGTAGGGGAGAAAATTCTCTACAACTTAGCACCCTTATTTTTTTTATATCTATATATTTTTTCGTATCTCTTATCGTTTGAGACATATTTGCAAAAATAAGAGAGATTTGACACCCTGCATTGAATTAACGAAAGCAGCCGTTCGGAGATGTCACGTGATATACGCCATCTTGCGTTGCGTATTTGATGATTTTCTTATTGTAACTTACACGTTGTCATTTCAAAGTAATGGCGCACTGAATAATTAACAACAAAACATCGTTCTTCGTACGATAAACGATAATCTAGTGTCTACAAATGCCATATTAGCATCAGTTAACAACGGCCATCAATAGTATGACATTAAGGGACTCATCTTCCGAATGAAAGTTGTAGCGTAGTGGGCAAGGCGTTGGACTATGATGCCTAAAGGTCGCTGGATCGGAACCCGCCACTACCTTATTTTTCCCCCTAAAAGGGTTTCAGACACTCTTATTAATTAATTTTTTATTATTTAGATTATTATTTTGGTCCAAACTGTTTGCTAAAACTTATAAAACTACAAATCTAAAGTGGGCCATAAAACACGTCAGTGCGGTGTTGTTGTTGTTGTTGTCGTCGTCGTCGTCGTCGTCGTCGTCGTCGTCACAACCTGGTTTCGGCCTTACGCCATTTTCAAGTGCAGTGATAAAAGTTGTCAGACAGGTTTCCTTATGTCGTGGTCATAATAATAAAGCAATAATTTTTTTATTAAGATGCGTGGGCAAATGTGTTACCCATTTTATGCTTTCGATATGGACAATGTTTATTGCTTTTATTATTATGACCACGAAATAAGGAAACCTATCTGACAACTTCTGTCACAGCACTTTAAAATGGCCCACGGCAGAAACCTGGTTGTGACAATAAACAAAAAACAGGAGGCGTGCTTAGGTAGTCCTTGCAGGTGCGGTGATCACTGAGTCCCCATTGGTGAAAGCTTTGCCCATTCGCAGTTGATGTCATATATTCTGTGAATATGGAAAAAAAAGAAAACTTTCAGTCAAATGTCGGTCAAGTTGTAGAGCATTTTCTCCTCTACCAATTAGGCTATTCAATTTTCGTGGCGGATGAACGGTTCGTTTGCAATTACAATAATATTACAAACGGCCTTTTTTTGTATTACTACTGTATTTTTTGTCCGAAAAATTTGAAAAAGGGAGGTTTTCGTCTCGTGTCTGTAAAATTTGGTGCTGAACGGTTGAACGGTTCGTCTTAAAAATAAGGAAACACGTTACGGACAGACAAGCAGACAGACATCCCAAAATAGCCGATATTTTTGCAAATATCTCTGAAACGATACGAGAGATGAAAAAAAAAAGAAACAGAGATCAAAGTCGTTGAGAATTTTCTCCTCTACAAATTCGGTTATTTAATTTTCGTGTTAGATGAATGGTTAAGCCGTTATTTTCATTTAAATTTCGAGATGTCAAAAGACGATCGCAAAGGCCCACTTTTAATGTTACTACCGTAACCTAAAGTGGGCCAAATACCGTAATTGTCTGCATAACACTTCCTCAGGTTTTTTGTACACTAAAAGCATATTAAATTCCTGCACTATACGTTTAATTATTTTAAAGATTGAACTTTAAAGGCCAGCGGCGGTGGCCGAGGGGAGTGAGGCGCACCAGTCACGCTCTGCCCGGCCACTACGGTCTGGAGTTCGAATCCCACCTCGGGCATGGATATTTGTGCCGTCCTTAGTCTTAGTAAGTTCATAAGTAGTTTGTAAGTTTAGGGACTGATGACCCCGTAGTTAAGTCACATAAAAAAAAATATATATAAAAAAATTAAAATAAAAATAAATAAAACGGAAAGAACTTTAAAGGAGAAACTTGAACCCTTCATGTTGAATGTCTCTTAGAGACGGACCTCAAACCTGTCTGACAACAAAGAAAAAGACTTTTTATATGACTGATGCATACAAAATCCTAAACCTCGGGATGTTTGAGAGGAGCGGCCACTACGTCATTTTGACGTCACACCCTCGGCTAGCTCTCCTGCCCAGTGTCACGCTCAGCACACGCTGCGCAGCCCCTCGACGCAGACGCCGTCTGCTTCGCTCCGCGCCAAGGCCGCCGCCAGTCGTAACCCGGCAGTAATAAAAGCGCGCCCGGCCCCGTCTGAAGTTCTTACTGCGCCGTTTCGCAACGCAGTGCGGCCAACTGCAGCAGGCCAACGGTTTGTTTACTACCAGCCGGAAGACTCGGCCACACAGTAGCCAGTGTCACAGTACAACGCAACGCAGTGCGGCCAACTGCAGCCGGCCAACGGTTTGTTTACTAGCAGCCGGAAGAGTCGGCCACACAGTAGCCAGTATCACAGTACAACGCAATGCAGTGCGACCAATTGCACCTGGCCAACGGTCTGTTTACTACCAGCCGGAAGACTCGGCCACACAGTAGCCAGTGTCACGGTACAACGCAAGGCAGTGAGGCCAACTTTAGCTGGCCAACGGTCTGTTTACTACCAGCCGGAAGACTCGGGCACACAGTAGCCAGTGTCACGGTACAACGCAACGCAGTGCGACCAATTGTAGCCGACCAACAGTTTGTTTACTACCAGCCGGAAGACTCGGCCACACAGCAGCCAGTGTCACGGTACAACGCAATGCAGTGAGGCCAACATTAGCTAGCCAACGGTTTGTTTACTACCGGCCGGAAGACTCGGCCGCACAGTAGCCAGTGTCACGGTAGAACACAATGCAGTGCAGCCAATTGCAGCCGGACAACAGTTTGTTTTCTACCAGCCGGAAGACTCGGCCACACAGTACGCAAGTCTCACAGTACAACGCAACGCATTGCGGCCAACTTTAGCTGGCCAACGGTTTGTTTACTACCAGCCGGAAGACTCGGCCACACAGTAGCCAGTGTCATGGTACAATGCAACGCAGTGCGGCCAACTGCAGCCGGCCAACGGTGTTTTACTACCGGCCGGAAGACTCGCCCACACAGTAGCCAGTGTCACAGTACAACGCAAGGCAGTGCGGCTAACTGCAGCCGGCCAACGGTTTTTTACTACCGGCCGGAAGACTCTGCCACACAGTAGCCAGTGTCACAGTACAACGCAACGCAGTGCGGCCAACTGCAGCCGGCCAACGGTTTTTTACTACCGGCCATAAGACTCGGCCATACAGTAGCCAGTGTCAGGGTACAACGCAACGCAGTGCGGCCAAATGCAGCCGGCCAACGGTTTTTTACTACCGGCCGGAAGACTCGCCCACACAGTAGCCAGTGTCACAGTACAACACAACGCAGTGCGGCCAACTGCAGCCGGCCAACGGTTTTTTACTACCGGCCGGAAGACTCGGTCACACAGTAGCCAGTGTCACAGTACAACGCACCGCAGTGCGGCCAACTGCAGCCGGCCAACGGTTTTTTACTACCGGCTGGAAGACTCGGCCACACAGTAGCCAGTGTCACGGTACAACGCAATGCAGTGCGGCCAACTACAGCCGGCCAACGGTTTTTTACTACCGGCCGGAAGACTCGCCCACACAGTAGCCAGTGTCACAGTACAATACAATGCAGTGCGGCCAACTGCAGCCGGCCAACGGTTTTTTACTACCGACCGGAAGACTCGGCCACACAGTAGCCAGTGTCACAGTACAACGCACCGCAGTGCGGCCAACTGCAGCCGGCCAACGGTTTTTTACTACCGGCTGGAAGACTCGGCCACACAGTAGCCAGTGTCACGGTACAACGCAACGCAGTGCGGCCAACTACAGCCGGCCAACGGTTTTTTACTACCGGCCGGAAGACTCGCCCACACAGTAGCCACTGTCACAGTACAACGCAATGCAGTGCGGCCAACTGCAACCGACCAACGGTTTTTTACTACCGTCCGGAAGACTCGGCCACACAGTAGCTAGTGTCAGGGTACAACGCAACGCAGTGCGGCAAACTGCAGCCGGCCAATGGTTTTTTACTACCGGCCGGAAGACGCGGCCACACAGTAGCCAGTGTCACAGTACAACGCAACGCAGTGTGGCCAACTGCAGCCGGCCAACGGTTTTTTACTACCGGCCGGAAGACTCGGCCACACAGTAGCCAGTGTCAGGGTACAACGCAACGCAGTGCGGCAAACTGCAGCCGGCCAACGGTTTTTTACTACCGACCAGAAGACTCGCCCACACAGTAGCCAGTGTCACAGTACAACGCAACGCAGTGCGGCCAACTGCAGCCGGCCAACGGTTTTTTACTACCGACCGGAAGACTCGGCCACACAGTAGCCAGTGTCACAGTACAACGCAACGCAGTGCGGCCAACTGTTGCCGGCCAACGGTTTTTTACTACCGGCCGGAAGACTCGGCCACACAGTAGCCAGTGTCACAGTACAACGCAACGCAGTGCGGCCAACTGCTGCCGGCCAACAATTTTTTATTACCGGCCGGAAGACTCGCCCACACAGTAGCCACTGTCACAGTACAACGCAACGCAGTGCGGCCAACTGCAGCCGGCCAACGGTTTTTTACTACCGACCGGAAGACTCGCCCACACAGTAGCCACTGTCACAGTACAACGCAACGCAGTGCGGCCAACTGCAACCGACCAACGGTTTTTTACTACCGTCCGGAAGACTCGGCCACACAGTAGCCAGTGTCAGGGTACAACGCAACGCAGTGCGGCAAACTGCAGCCGGCCAATGGTTTTTTACTACCGGCCGGAAGACTCGGCCACACAGTAGCCAGTGTCACAGTACAACGCAACGCAGTGCGGCCAACTGCTGCCGGCCAACGGTTTTTTACTACCGGCCGGAAGACTCGGCCACACAGTAGCCAGTGTCACAGTACAACGCAACGCAGTGCGGCCAACTGCTGCCGGCCAACGGTTTTTTACTACCGGCCGGAAGACTCGGCCACACAGTAGCCAGTGTCACAGTACAACGCAACGCAGTGCGGCCAACTGCTGCCGGCCAACAATTTTTTATTACCGGCCGGAAGACTCGCCCACACAGTAGCCAGTGTCACAGTACAACGCAACGCAGTGCGGCCAACTGCAGCCGGCCAACGGTTTTTTACTACCGACCGGAAGACTCGCCCACACAGTAGCCACTGTCACAGTACAACGCAACGCAGTGCGGCCAACTGCAACCGACCAACGGTTTTTTACTACCGTCCGGAAGACTCGGCCACACAGTAGCCAGTGTCAGGGTACAACGCAACGCAGTGCGGCAAACTGCAGCCGGCCAATGGTTTTTTACTACCGGCCGGAAGACTCGGCCACACAGTAGCCAGTGTCACAGTACAACGCAACGCAGTGCGGCCAACTGCTGCCGGCCAACGGTTTTTTACTACCGGCCGGAAGACTGGGCCACACAGTAGCCAGTGTCACAGTACAACGCAACGCAGTGCGGCCAACTGCTGCCGGCCAACGGTTTTTTACTACCGGCCGGAAGACTCGGCCACACAGTAGCCAGTGTCACAGTACAACGCAACGCAGTGCGGCCAACTGCTGCCGGCCAACAATTTTTTACTACCGGCCGGAAGACTCGCCCACACAGTAGCCAGTGTCACAGTACAACGCAACGCAGTTCGGCCAACTGCAGCCGGCCAACGGTTTTTTACTACCGACCGGAAGACTCGCCCACACAGTAGCCACTGTCACAGTACAACGCAACGCAGTGCGGCCAACTGCAACCGACCAACGGTTTTTTACTACCGTCCGGAAGACTCGGCCACACAGTAGCCAGTGTCAGGGTACAACGCAACGCAGTGCGGCAAACTGCAGCCGGCCAATGGTTTTTTACTACCGGCCGGAAGACGCGGTCACACAGTAGCCAGTGTCACAGTACAACGCAACGCAGTGCGGCCAACTGCAGCCGGCCAACGGTTTTTTACTACCGACCGGAAGACTCGGCCACACAGTAGCCAGTGTCACAGTACAACGCAACGCAGTGCGGCCAACTGCTGCCGGCCAACAGTTTTTTACTACCGGCCGGAAGACTCGGCCACACAGTAGCCAGTGTCACAGTACAACGCAACGCAGTGCGGCCAACTGCTGCCGGCCAACGGTTTTTTACTACCGGCCGGAAGACTCGGCCACACAGTAGCCAGTGTCACAGTACAACGCAACGCAGTGCGGCCAACTGCTGCCGGCCAACGGTTTTTTACTACCGGCCGGAAGACTCGGCCACACAGTAGCCAGTGTCAGGGTACAACGCAACGCAGTGCGGCAAACTGCAGCCGGCCAACGGTTTTTTACTACCGGCCGGAAGTCTCGCCCACACAGTAGCCAGTGTCACAGTACAACGCAACGCAGTGCGGCCAACTGCAGCCGGCCAACGGTTTTTTACTACCGGCCGGAAGACTCGGTCACACAGTAGCCAGTGTCAGGGTACAAGGCAAGGCTCCACAATACCGTAAGCGGCCGACCGTGTACAGCGGGCAAATTGAATTGCACTTCGGCGGCCATTATGGTGGCAAACTTCCGCGCCAACTTTAAATGTGCATAACACTCTTTCGCAAGGAAGGAAGCTTAGTGTTTAACGTTCCGTCGACAGAGACGGAGCTTAAGCTCGGATTTTTGGGGCAAGGTGTGGGATGAAATCGGCCTTGCCCTTTGAAAGTAATCAGCCCGGCAGTTGCCTGGAGTGATTTAGGGAAATCACGGAAAACCTAAATCTGGATGGCCGGAGGTGGATTTGAACCACGTCCTACCGAATGCTAGTCCAGTGTGTTACCACTGCGACACCTCGCTTGGTACATTAGTTTGATTGGAGGGTGTTTTCAGTCGAGTAAAGTCGTGGAAACTATGTGTCACTTAAATACATAACTACAAAACAGCTCCAGACTCTTCCAGTATACACCAACTATTGGTTGTGTGCAAATTTATTACACATACGGTGTAGAAATCGGCCATCAACATTTCTTCTTCCTAACTAAACGGAATTATGACATTTAGTTTTTTAGCGTTCTAAGTGTAGCACATGAACGGAATTTATCGTCAGACACGATTTTCTGGCAGTTTCTTAGTATATCCTACGATATACAAACATTAATTACGGAAGTGTTTCACAACACTTTACTTCTTTGCTTGAGTGCCAGCTGTATTCTCTCCAATATTTAGATCTAATATATAAAGCAGAGTGTCCGTATGTTTGTGCGTGTTGCATACAAATCTACAGTTTTGTTCCAATCTTTATAAAATTTTGTACACGTAAGCTTCAATCCATGACGACGGTCGACGTAAGTGTAAGAATCTCTTGCGATATATAGTTCAGGAGATATGACGTCATAAACAATGAGATGCGCGAAAAACTGCTGCATTTAGCGACAATGCTGCTCATTTCCCATAACCCACTGGACCGATTTCACCCAAATTTGGTACACACATTCCTTACCGTGTGGTTAATAATCATGTACGACACATGGTACACAAGATATGAAGTCATAAATAATACGAATCACAAAAAATTGCCACATAATGCGGCGAGATTTTATAAATACGCTATATGAGAATGAGAGTACTTAGCGACTTCCAACAAACTTTAAACATAATTTCAAACCTTTATTAAACCTCTTTCTCGCTGAGAACCATAGTAAAATGATGAAAGGAAAAAAGTTTCTCGCTTACTACTTTTCCGCTGTTTATGGAGTCAAACTACGGCTCTCGGTATGACGTTACAATTTTTAATTTGTACAGTAATAATTGTAGCCGCAGGAAATTTTACAGACAGTATACACGCATGTAGTTGAGCGTACCTTCTAAACTGTATCACCGTACGACACATAGTTCATGAGATATGAGCACATAAACAGTAACGTTCATGGAAAACCGCCCCATCACGCACCAAGTTTTAATCTATTACTTCTTTACTCCTAATTCTATTCCCAAGAGATTTTACACACACACAGCTCTTATACACATGTATATATACCTGAAAATGGCAGGAATAAATAAAGAAATACCCGATCAATGCCGGGTTTTCAGCTAGTATTTTATAAAATCAAAAAATGAAACACAGCTGTCTGAAAGAGCTAATGTTAAAAATTGACTGGGAAGCTGAAATATTCCATCAGATACATAAGTGTAAAATAGTACCTTGTGAATACAGCAACCAGTGAGTACCAAATTCTTTTAGCAAAGTGTATGTGTATGGCAAAGTATGCCATAACCTTTTCTTAACTAAGTGCACGTAACATTAGCATTAGCTTATCTAGCACTATTATTAGTATTCTTAAGGCTGTAATCGAAATACCGTAAAATAGCGGGAACTGCTCAAAAATCAGCAACTATCGTCATAGGGTCCAACTTCACAATGTGCATCCAGTGTGGCTGTGTGTGGCCCTTTCAATTGTTATACCTATTTGTAAAGCAGGTGACATTTAAATTCTGTGTTTACCAGCGGCTAGTTGGTACACCTATGTAGGGCATCGCGGCCAACGGGAAATACACGCCTGAGCGCGCACTTCATGCCACGTAAGCAAGGTAGTTCCGAGCCGGCGCGATCGCTAGCTCAGTGGCTGCCCGCTATGACGCAGCGGGCATGCTAAAGCACTAGATATACCGAGCTGAACAATCCGCCATTTTGAATCCCAATCCGACGACAGTATTGTATGCTTTGTGTGGTGTATCGGAGTGAATCAGCGAATATTCCGTGATTTTGTTGTTTCACAGTGTGAAATGTTTACTTGTGCTGCTCCGAACTGCTCAGTTAACAGCAGACGTGGTTGCTATAAGTTTCATCAGTTTCCTTCAAACACCAGACGCCAAATATGGACGCCAAAACCGAGCAATTATCTGTATAACGTTAATAACAAAACGTTCTTTTTTTATTTGTATTAGAAATTGTTATGCTCACAGACAGGTAATAATGAAAATATAGTCCTACACATGTGAGCAATGGTTTAATTTTGTTACAGATTGTTAACGTAACATGGCATACAGCCTGTTTAAAGCAAGATAGTCATTTTTATTTTATTTAGACCACCTAAGGATTTATTGTAAGGGTTGTTAATTGTATTTTAAGTGATGGATGACTCTCAACACGGGAATATGTAGGCCTAAGCCAAGCTGTGAACAGGATGTCTGAAAAATTTGAACTTTGCAAGAAATGCGAACAGAAAAGAAGTCGTACATGAAAGACATTAAATTCAGTACTTGGCAAGCAACATTCACTTCATTTCAAAATGTATTCTACTATAGAGACTTTATCTAACGAAAACATACGTTCAAAGTTATTGAACACATTTTGACGTAAAATCTTCTCTGAAATATGGTGTGCGTAAAAGGTGTGAGGCATTAGAGGGAGGAATACGGAAAGTACAATATCGCAATTGAACATTCCATAACTGTTTTCGAATGCAACTCTTAGTTACCATAAACGTATGAGGACGTACCATTTATTAACCAGAAAATACGATGACAGTAATGTATTTTAACGGTATGTGGTAAATATTTAGAAATGTATCAATTTCTTACTTTGGAATGTAAGTATCATATCTCTAAATATCCATCTAATCACTAAGTTGATTGTGTCTTACAGTCAAATGTAAACAAGTAAATTTACTATGCTGTAATATTTTCTGCGTTAGGAAAGTATATTTAATGGCCTTAGGCGGGTATTACACTGTAAAAGATCTTGACGAAGATCTTTTATCAAAGCTCTTTGGTCAAATCTTTGACAGTGTAATGGGTCACCTTTTATAAAAGATTTCTTTTATAAAAGATATTTGATAAAAGTTAGCGAGAGAGTCCAGCTTTTATAAAAGTTCGCCATTGTATACACGCGTCTTTCGTTGCTTTGACGCCTTTTAACCTACAAATTAACGTAAACGTGTATTTGTTGTGTCACTACTGCCACAGTGATCGTTTAAAAGTGAGAAGTGTGCGAAATATTTATTAATACAAGGCACATTTCCAAAAATGTAGGGTTAGAATCGTATAAAGAAAAAGCTACTGCTGTCAGTTGTATACAAAGTGGCTCACTGAGGTTGATGATAGGGATGAAATTATATGGATGAAAGGATATATGGAGATGCATAAGTGAAATAAATGTTTTTATTTGTATTACTCTAACCTAACCTCGTAATTCCTCCTAAAGTGATTTAAATCTGGTTCACTCATGTCTGGAATAATACGTGAAATCTTAGGCCTAAACTGTAGGATTAGTGAATTTTACTGCCTGCTGGAATAGATTTTGTATGTGGATATAAATGGGAGGTTCTTCAGTGGAAAGGGATTCATGATTTGCGTAATGAGGTACTGCACTAGTTAGCTCCATATTTTTTCTTGCTTTGCACGATGCTTTTCGACATTTAACCACAAGTCCAGGTATTTATACGGATATTTTATGTTTCGGAAAATCGGGCAAAATAAATGTTAGATTGCAGCAAACATAAAAATGTTTTTCGCAGCGCATATTCCACAATGAAGCCTCACATGAAAGAACTACGAAAATATTCTCTCTTCTTAATTATCATAAAGTGTCTAACGAAGTTATGTTTAGCATAACACGTTAAATTATTTCAGTTTTTCATTATTTACCCATTGACACAGCTTTAGGGCTTCCTGAAACATCGATTATAATGAAGTATTTATAAATATATGGGTGAATTAAAATATTTGCTCACACGTTCTTAAACAATTTAGGTTAATATTTCCCAGCAGTGTAGCTTGTAGAGTACATTTCTGCGAGCAGTTTTCGTATTTTCCTCTTGCTATTCACGGTTTTACCTAAAATTGTTTCCATTTTTCGTTCTTTCCAATGAATGCATTTCCGAGCAACATTATATTACGTACTATAATACAGACGCTTTACTATTTTGGAGTCTTATTCCGAGCAACTATGACGAAATATGTTACGATAGTGTAATGTGCTCCTGTGAAGTAGTTTCGTCAAAGATCTTGGATAAAATCTTTGTCAAAGATCTTTTACAGTGTAATACCGGCCTTAAGAGAGTGTTAGAAAGTGAAAGTGTTCCACAGTCTTTAAATGCGCGCCGACAACGTGGGGTTCAAAATGGCGGATTGTTGTCCCACGGTAGGGCATCTTGTGAGTCGCAGATATGACGTCATCGGTTGTACCGCGGTCTTCAATTATGGCGGTTTTTCGCGCGCGGCAGCGTCGTGAATGGAGGTACGCGGGCAGCGGTTGCGAAACAGCCGGCGCCCCGCTATCTGCGGCTTCCGCGAAGTGTTTACACGGCAACGGCCGCGCACATGGCACAGGCAGGCAGGCGACTTCCGCCAAAGCGGCCGCTATCGCTCCGTGCGCCACTGCCCAACACCGCGCGGCGCTATGCAGCAACAGGCCGGCCGCGTTACGCAACGCTCTGACCTCACATATCGCACGTCACTGGATACGTGGGGCTTCCCCCTCCCTCTCCGCTGCAGCTTCCGTTGTATACGGGCCTTCTGAGGCGTACTTGCCGGCCGCGGTGGCCGAGGGGACTGAGGCGCTTCAGTCACGGTCTGCACGGCCACTACGGTCGGGGGTTCGAATCCCCCCTCGGGCATGGATATTTGTGCTGTCCTAGTTCGTAAGTAGTTCATAAGTAGTTTGTAAGTTTAGGGACTGATGACCCCGTAGTTAAGTCCCATAAGCTTAACAAACATTTGAACATTTGAGGCGTACTTCTCCAAGTGAATTGTGAACAAGGAAGCAAGGTCAGGGTTTAACGCCTCCTCGACACAGTGGCCATTACATCAGAGGCGCCGGCCGCGGTGGCTGAGGGGACTGAGGCGCTCCAGTCACGGTCTGCATGGCCACTACGGTCGGGGATTCGAATCCCCCCTCGGGCATGGATATTTGTGCCGTCCTTAGTCCTAGTTAGTTCATAACTAGTTTGTAAGTTTAGGGACTGATGACCCGGTAGTTAAGTCCCATAAGCTATACAAACATTTGAAACATTTTACTTAAACCTAAGTAAACTACCCTAAGGACAACACACACACACCCATGCCCCAGAGAGGACTCGAACCTCCACGGCGAGCAACCGCGCGCCGCAGCGAGACGCTTTAGACCGCTCGGCTATTCCACCGCGGCGGCAATGTTGCTGATCTGAAAAAAATCGAGTAGCACATTGGTTCGGAACCCACGGTAAACAAGGTCCGCCTATAACCCGCTGGGTAAGTTAGTTTGAACGTCGGGCGAAAGAAACGGCATACCACCTCCAAACAGGACCATGCCTTGTAAAGCACTGTGTATACAAACATTTGAACAATTACATCAGAGGCGGATCTCACGCTCGGCTCGTTCTTGTCACGGGTGGGGAAGGAAAGAAATCAATAGGCCGTGCTCTTTGAAAGGAACTATCCGCACATATTTCTGAAGCGACACAGAGAGAGCGCGAAAAACCTGAATCACGGTGGCCCGATCTGGATGTGATCCTCCGTCCTCCCAAAAGCGACTCCCGTATATTAACAGTGCCACTTCGCTCGGTGCCCACAGCCGGCTGTAGGTTGCTAGGGGCGCTGTGCAAATAATCCAACCATTAGGGAGAAGTGACTGCAAAACTTATTACCTGAAAACAAAAAGTGTGAGCGTATAGGAAATTAAATTTCAAATATGGGTCTTCTCTTTAATGAAACGAAATAGCGAAATTTAACAAAAAAAATCGCGAAGTTGAAAAATAAGGGTGTTTCCCACGTAAATAAAAAACGGCAAGTCCGTTGGGAATATGTTAAATTACAAAGTCCTTAAGATTACCTATCCATTGGTTTTTGTACGTATTGATTGCTTTATAACTTTTCTAAATATATCGAAAAAAAAAAACACTCCATTCCTTATAACTCGTCAACATGCACCTTTCCAAACTTATTATTTTCCGTAAGGGTGTCAGAAAATGATGCAAAAAAGACATCCCAAAATCGCCTTTATTTTTCTAAATATCTCTGAAACGATACGAGATATGGAAAAAAGAGACAATTTTCACCTCTATAAATTCGATTATTCAATTTTCATCTCACATGAATCGTTAAGCCGTTATTTTCATTTAAATTCAAAATGTTCGAATCTTTGTACAGCTTATGTGACTTAACTACGGGATCATCAGCCCCTAAACTTACAAACTACTTACGAACAAGCTAATTCTAAGGACGGCACAAATATCCATACCCGAGGGGGGGATTCGAACCCCCGACCATAGTCACCGTGCAGTTTCTAATCGAACAGTTTACCTTTAAACCGCTTTTAGCGAATCTATCGCGTCGCGGTCACCTGGTTGTCAACACCACTTCCTCTACATAAGCGTTGTTTTCCCCAAAATTCTTAGTGTAATTTTCTGTATTCTTACGCGATGGCAATATTATCTCACAACTTTCGTATCATATGTGTGTAATGTTGTTGGGTTTTTATACTGTATCCAAATTTTCGTGCTGTTTGCTTCGCGGTCTGCACGGCCACTACGATCGGGGGTTTGAATCCCCCCTCGGGCATGGATATTTGTGCCGTCCTTAGTTGTAAGTAGTTCATAAGTAGTTTGTAAGTTTAGGGACTGATGACCTCGTAGTTAAGTCCCATAGACTCTACAAACTTTTGAACATTTTTTTGTTTGCTTCTGTACTGAACTAACTGTTCTCTATTGACTTTTTGCTGCATTTGACTGGTAATAATTTATTATTAGACTGCTGTGTCTTCACAACAGCATTATTCTAAATATTTCAAGTGCCTATATCCTGCACGTTAATTCTGTATTATGTACATTTATCTATTTAATTACTATTGCAGTCTGAGTAAATCGTAAAATTTGAACAGGTATTTTGGCGCGCTGTAGGCTGCACCTCGTTAACTATGTTGACTAAGGTCACACGTTCAGTCTGACCTAGACCATCATGGCATATCACTTTTATCCAACGATTTATTAATTTCGTTTATTCCTTGTTGATTTTATGAAGTGAGGACTATTGCCTCTAACACAGTGTATGTAATCTGAGCAAGTGAAACTTCTATTTTACTTTTTTTGCGTTTTGTAATGTCATTTAATAACCGCTATTAATACACAGTATGTCATATATCGTTTAGGTTACATTAACCTTCCGATGAAGACGCCTTTAGTGGTGTCGATACCTAGGTCAAGAGTTTCGAAAGTACCTGCAACTGATGAGCTGTAAGCTTATTAATGTGATGATTTCCATAAATGCTGAAAATAGCCATGTTTAAGATTTTAGTATTTCGTTAACATTTTTAACATGAATTTTTTTGGTATGGTTATCACGTGTCGTTATATGCGAAATACAAGGGACAGATCTATGACTGGGAATCAAATCGCAATAAAAAAGGAAGTCGGAGGAAGAACTAGAAATCAGTTGGTTAATTGTGACCATTTGACAAAGACGAACGGTTCGAACGTGATGATAAGCGCTGTGATTGGAGGGAAGCAGATTCAAACCATAAAGTGTTAACTACCAAGTACTTTGAATCGGACTATATAGTCTGCTAGTGCCACTGGTCAGTTAAGCTTCTACCAGAGTCTAACATAACGAGTCACGAAACTCCCAGTGATTTTTTGCAACTTCGCGACTGCAGCGCTGCCAAGCGGCTGGGTCGTAAAAACATATCGCGAAACGATTGAGTAATGAATGTGTATTTGGAATGAGCAGCACAATCAAAATACTTGGTATTTAGGAGCTTTTGTGACGCTATAAATTGTAGAAACTATCAAAAATGTATTTCGGAAATCTCTCATTAGCAAAGGATGTTCAGAAGTAAGAGAATAATGTTACAAATAACAAGTGTTCATTTACGGTCGTTTGTTATACTTTAGGCATAGAAGTAGAATTTTAACAATTCACTCACGTCTAGACATCTGCACTTAATCAGAATCTGAAATACTAGACCACTATTTCATAATATTACTACTGTATAAAAGTAATGTCTGAATGCTTCGAATAGCAGTTAATCGACTATTTCAGCAGAGCCTGCTTAGTTTCGTACCTCAGTTTCACAAAAATTACAGGCAAATATATTTCGACAGTTGCCTACTAGTTTGATAAAGTGAATGTGTAGCTACAAATAATATGTCCATGTATAAACTGTTAATATTAGCAAGTCACATTCTTGAAGATATTCAGTTTGATACCCAAGTAGCTAAAAAAAATTATGATAGGTACACGAAAGGCACAGAAGCAAGGACAACGTGAAATGATGGTTTATACGGCGATGTAGAATCTAGTCCCCTACATTGTAAAAATTGTGTGTACTTTTGAAAATATTACAATATTCGAAAACCGCTAACTCAAAACTCATGCAACATGTCAGTACGTACCAAGCAAGCGAACATAATCATAATCAGTTCCTTTTATATTTGAGCACATCAGGTTGCGATTTATTTCTGCTATCAAAAGATTTTTGGACGATATGATTACGACTCAGGTATTGTGAACTGAATGAATTACACTACACTGACAATTCGTTATTATATAGACTGCCATTAACAGAAGCGGTGATATTACTTTAATGATGTTTTCATATTTTTATTAGTTCACATCAACGTTCAGTGACTAGGAAATATGAATGCAACGCCATTAAAAACACAAACTTCTCAGTTCGTAACACGCCATTCCTCGGTTACTCCCTACTGGCCGCTAGTGTCGCTTCAGTTGCAATTTTTTCCTAGAGAGTTTCGCGACTGTCTGTGATAGACTGTGCTTCTACCCGCATCGTTCGTATGTCGAGTGTGTTGCATACCTATCGGGCGCTACCTCATTTCGATCGCTTCCATCATACGAGCGTCTTACTAGAATCGAATGGATAGATGGAGCCTTTAACTTTCTATGAAATCAGTACGGATACATTAAGCGGCGATTAACGTACATAACATTGAAATACAAGAGAATTTCATACAGCCACACAAAACTCAATTAGCTTAAAAAATAAAGCTGTAATACAACGACTTGAAACAAAAATGTATCATCAAACATCGTTTCAATACTTCGCCAATTTCATATAAAACATGACTGTCTTATTCCTAAACAACTTCCGCATTTCAGTCACTAGACATTACTGAGTCGGTAGAAAGTAGTTTATCAAACACACACAGAATTTATACAGATTTAGGTGTTATATACACAAGAATATGGCGGACATTATGTATATAGATATACGGGTTCCATCAGGCATTTAGAGCTTATTCAGTACCTTCCAGCAGGAGATGCCGAGAGACGATAGGAATTTGGTCTTTGGATAATTATTTTTATGTGTGGTAATTATTCAGCAATCAGTCGTCATAAATATAAATTCTTTATTTGTTAGCAAATCCGGATTTCGACCACTGTGTGGTCATTATCAATACTTAAAATATCTCGACCTCCATGTAACAGGTACAAACGCAACCTCCTACTTGGAGGTCGAGATATTTTAAGTATTTTAATTTATTTTAAGCATTGATAATGACCACACGGTGGTCGAAATCCGGATTTGCTAACAAATAAAGAATTTATATTTATGACGACTGATTGCTGAATAATTACCACAAATCAAATACAGTCGTGGAGCACCCATTCCAATATGGAATCAAGCCTGATAAAATTATTTTTGCTCTTCATTGATGAAGCCACTTTCCGTCGGCACAACATCAAGAACACTCGTAATTCACATCAGTGATATGACGAAAACGCAAATGACATTGTGGAGATACTTTTTCCTCAAGATTGCTTCTCTGTAAAGTTTCCGTAAACAATCAGTTGTTCGGACCTGTTGTCTTACACAATTTCGTGAAAACGACCTTCCAGCTTTATTGGTACGCAGTCCTTTGGCTACAAGCATGTGTATGTTCTTTCTGCACGACCAAGCTCCTGCACATAATATCCTAGTCGTCAAGCGACACATCATCTAAACCTGACATTCTCTGGAAGATGTTAAGATTACCTGACATAGTCGGGTCTGGAGGCGATCTAACCGTTTATAGTTTTCAAAATGACAAGCCAAGATCGCACTCTAACAATTTATTAAATGACGACCGGTTTCGGAGTACTGTGTCACCATCATCTAGTCACATATGTTAACAAGATGACCAGCTTATAACATACATGTGACCAGATGATGGTGACACAGTGCACCGAAACCGGTCGTCATTTAATAAATTGTTAGTGTGCGATCTTGGCTTGTCATTTTGAAACCCCTGGAAGATGCTTGGGGATGGGGGTGGGGTGGTTGAATGTAAACAGAAAAAGGAAACAACAGAGGATTTGATTGTTCGGATTATCAATAGTACAGCGTCATTGCAGAATGCAAAGCCAGAAGAGTTTCATGTGGCGTAATAAGTGATAAGTGCATTGGCACAATTTATGTTGGTTACACTAAAAGCGGACCGTTTGAAATGGCATATTGACAACTGTAAATTTCATTGTAAATAACGTCTTAATCGTAGGTCTCAGGCGAAATAGCGGATGGGAAATAGATGGAAAGATTGTAGAAAACAATAGCTTTTTACAGAGATGAATTATACGTCACATGGTCCAGAGTTGGTAAACTGTTCTGTACGTTTGTGGAGAAAACTAACGACAAAAAATGTTGTAACGCACAGACTGTGCCATACAAAAGAAATCAGAGCAAAATAAAATTAAACATGTTAATCCGACCACGTATTCGAGTTGCTAGTAAAATTACATACTCCCGGATACCTATAACAGACCGGAACGGACCTTAATTGCAAAGTAGCAAAATGAAATCAATTTAGGGCGGTTTATTAATTTTCACCACCCAAGGAGCATCACAGAATGATTGCTTACTTAGAGGACAATCGAATGGAAGGGAATCCCCTCTGGTTAATCTAGAAATAGCTCAAAATGGAGAATTTCCTGCAGCCGTTAAATTTAAAAGCAACCGGAAGCGACGCCGTGGCGGAGGCATACCAGCTTTGTCCCGCGCTCCAAACAGGTGTCCCAACCTGAGTGTCCGAGACACAGTGCAGCCCGCAAGGGCTAAGCTTCCCCAACGGTTCCTCTCCCCTACCTGTAAGGTTGGCTACAGGGACTACTTTAGAACAGCGGAAGCACACTGCGGTGCCGTGCCCGGCGAACAGCCACGCACCGCCATTCGGTTGCAGAGCTTCCAAGTATCCACCTCGCGGACAGTCTAGGGCGGAAGTTACCGCCGTGTTAGGAAAGTGTGACTCTGACGACCGTCCGCGTCTGTTACAATGATGGGCGAGTGGAAGCAACCGGTACACTTACCATTCAGTTTACAGTGAGGTAAGCTTGGCCGTTTGGCCCCTGCTCTGGTTATAGTATTACGACTTCATGGCTAGCAACATTCTCTCTGATTTAAGCACTATCGGCTCTCTCTAGGAACGGCAAATGTATCTGTATAAAATGTCCTTATTTCTTAACTATTGTTAGTAATTTCTTGACCTACAACAATGTGGTTTAATATTATGAAATAATATTAAACATGCGACAGGGCTACATCAAATTCGTCACATCTTTATGAATACAGACTTCATCACAATTCTGCCTATTTGTTCTGTACCTTCCCTACTGTCCTCTTTTCAATTAATGAATCTTCAATAAGGCGACGAAACACCTTGTTGCTTTATCTTTGTTAGAAAAACTCCACCATGCACAATGTATCCATCTTAAGGGTTGAAAATAATGGCGTCTATTCTGCAAACTATGTTTTTATAACTTTCGTTCAACATAGCGACAGTAGTCTAACGAACGATACTGATTTGACTGAAGGATTCTCTCGGTGATTCTATAGTTACATGAATTACAGTGTTTCCTTTTGTATTTATTTCATAAGAGAGTGAGCTACAGCGAAGCGTGGCAGCCCCCCCCCCCCCTTATGGGGCTTAACTACGGGGTCATCAGTCCCTAAACTTACAAACTACTTATGAACTACCTTAGACTAAAGACGACACAAACATCCATGACCGAAGGTGGATTCGAACCCCCGACCGTAGTGACCGTGCAGACCGTGACTGACGCGCCGCAGAACGCTCGGCCACCGCGGCCGGCTGGCAGGGTTTAGTAGCCACACAGCTGCCCCCCACATTCGCCACTGCACCGCCGCCGTCGGCACGTGCAGACACAGACGACCCCATCGATTCCGCTGCACCGCCTGCTTCCCCACGTCACGTCACGCCGCATGCCCGTAGCCGCCTTGCGGGCCGCGACAAGGCACGCCATTGGCCGGGTGCACACCTCACTGCGCTCCTATTGGCTGCCGGGGCTCGCCACGTGCAGCGCACGTGCAGGCCGCATGTGGGTCACTGGGTGCTCCCGTCGCAGTACTGCAGTCGCTGCCGTCAAGTACTGCAGGCTGTCTGCAGCCGACGTCATACCGATCGCCACTGCAGCTGGCTCCCAGACTCGCGTAATTGAGTTAAAATTTTCAGTACATTCACGTTACATCACAAATCACTACATTTTCCACATTTTTCAAGATCCTCTCCCTGTATTACGTCTTCTTCAGTATGTGTAAGATTCCCCTTACGTTATTGCATTTCCTACTACCAGGAAGATTCATCTACTCTACCTAGGCACAGAATAGGGAGCATACAGAACGGAAAGCTGGGGGCGGCGCCTTTGATCTGTATGTCACCAAGCGTTGCGCTCGACGCCATATTGAAAAGCAGTAAACGCGGAACTATAGACTTAGTAATTTGGCTGGAAATGGACTTTTTACGAACTGCAGCTAACCTCACCGACTTTTAAGAAAGGAAACGGCTTTTCATTATGCTCTCCTCTATTTTGCGCCCTGTTCTTGCACCTAATTGTAACCCAACGAAAAAAAAAGTAGGCCTAAATTTTAATACAACTGCGAAAATGTACGATGGAATCAATGATCGTTTTATTTGGTGCTTATCTCCAGAAGAATCCCAAGTAACGTGAAGTTATGTTTGGGAAATTAGTTATAAAGATGAAAGTGACTTTAAAACTGCCAGGTTTTATTTGACACGAATAAATTTGCACAACTCAGACTTAGCAGTACAACGTGATTACACAGAAGTAATGATGTCTGGGCATATATAAAACTGTTAAATTACACATAAATGAAGGACAGGTAGCGGAAACATAAAACTAAATAACAAACTACATAACAATGGAACACAATGTTTCAGTTAAAGCAAAGAAAAAAGTGTTCATCATTTTCCTCTTAGTCTTCCTTGTCAATATGCATTCACTAGAACATTACACACCATTTCTACCTCACAGATGGGTCACTTTTTTCACTTTTAATTTTTTTTATTCAATTTTGGTTTTATATTTCAAGTCTCTGTTTGTGAACTTCAAGAAATAGAAAATTCTCACTCTGACAAAAAGTTTTACTAAATATTGGAGAATATATATTTTAAGTAAATCAGCTCTCCTTGAATTCACAGTCCGTTTCTTTGCACTGGAAATAAATATTGCCTATAAAACATACCTATATGTTATATTTTACTTATGGCAGTGATGTAGTTGTGTTTCAATGTTGGAAAAGATGTATTTGCTTTAGGAGGATAATTAATTTACTGATCGGAGAAGGGCATATAGAAAAATCTGTCAACTATACAGCAGGAACAGCGTAAAATAATTATTTCCCTTAATCTATTTGTTTCAGTATCCGAAGAGCATTCGTTGCCAACATTAGCACACTAGGCTTCCATTGCCGTAAGTAAAGTTTTACCTGCCTAAGCAGCGTAGAACAAGGGAAGGAGGCAGGATGAGTGTCATCAATTTGACTGGTTCAGTTTTACTTACGGCAGTGGAAGAGAAATGTTTTAATATTGGCAACATAATGTACGTTTTACGAGGACAACTCCTTTACCGACCAGAAGAAGGACAGATACATGAAACTGCCAACCAAAGAGCAAGAACAGCAAGATTATTTCCCTTATTCCATTTGTCCGAATATCGTAACAAGGGTAGGTCGACAATCGGGACCCGCCGATTTCGCCCAAGTTACATGGGTAGAAGGAGGTGGGTCTCCACATAACATGCCTGAAATATTTCGCCTGACTGGACCTTAGGAAAGGAGAAAATGCTCTCGAAAGTTATTCCAATAGTACTATACATCTTATTTAGCTATCTATCTGTTCGTGAATAAACGACGTAGCGTAAAAAAAATAATAATAATAAAATAAAATAAAATAAAATAAAAATAATAAAATAAAATAAAATAAAAATAAAAAAATAAAAAAAATCCTGGAATTGATCCCAGGGACCTGTTTCGCAAGTAATTCGGTTGACCATTGCGCTACGCCATTAGTCACGAACAGATAGCTAAATAAGATGTACAGTACTATTGGAAAAACTTTCGAGAGCATTTTCTCCTTTCCTAAGGCCCACTCAGGCGAAATATTTCAGGCACGTTATAGGGAGACCAATCTCCTTCTACGCACCAGTTTGGGCGAAATCGGCGGGTCCCGATTGCCGACCTCCCCTTGTAAGAGGATCAACGGTCGTTAAAATTAGCACGCTACGCCTCCGTTGCCCTTAGTAAAATTTTACCGTTTGCATCAAATTATGTGAAGGTGAGCAGGTAGATGAGCCTTAAAAATTCCTGAAATATCTCGCCTATGTGGGCAACCGGATAAGGGAACTATTCTTTGTCGTTCATTTTGTATTATTCCGACGTTAAACATATAATTACAAAATAGATGTGTACTTCAACATTTCGAAGCTGTTGAACTGCTACAGCAACAGTGAGAGTTATCGCCAAGAGAAGAAGCAAGGCTGCTTTTAATAATTATGCACACATTGCTCTCATTAGAAACTGATAACATTTAACTTTCACTACACATATATAGCGACGTTCACTTACTGCTCAGCATCTTTTGGGAAGGTGAAGAAACTAATATCCTTATTCGTATTCGAATTATTGAGCCAATTAGGTGCTGAACACCATCGGCCGCCTTTTCTTTTATTGCTGCTCATAATAAAACGGAACAGCTCCAACTACTGACACACAGTTCTTTCTTTTCACTGCACCAAATACTTGTTTACTTTTATGTGATTCAGGCAGTTAAAATACACAATTAACAAACAAAGACGGCGCATTTACCACGCTACAGAGTAGGGAGTGATCACACGTTTACTGCTTTTCAAGATGGCCGATTCCGCGCATGCGCACTAAATTTTGGACGACAGACTGCAGCGGGAGTTTCCTTTCTGTATACTCCTTATTCTGTGACCTAGGTCTCTTAACGTTTCATGTTCGAATGTTTGTAGAGCTATCGGACCAAACTGCGTGGTCATCAGTCCGTAGCTTACAAACTACTTAAACCTAGGTAAACTAACCTAAGGACAAACACACACACCCTTGTCCCAGGGAGGACTCGAACCTCCACGGCGAGCAACGGCGCGCTCCGCAGCGAGACGCTTTACACCGCTCGGCTACTCCACCGCGGCGAAGTTTCATGATTTGTCGCATTAATGATTTATGTTATGCTGTCTGATGTACTACAAGTATTTGACGCGTATCTGGTGAGTGTTGACCACACTAAGGCTATGTCCTACGTGACCGACATTAAGTGCGCGACGTACAGCAACGCGACACTGCAGCCACACGCAGCGCCATGGCCGGGTGTCTTACGTGAGCGACGACTTCTCGCTACTACAAGATGGCGACTAGAACCGATCAGCTGTTTCTAAAACTTGGCACCCGTAAACCGTAAAATAACGAAAGCTCCAGAGTAAGGCAATAAACATTTATTTACTTTAGGAAATAAGACGTAAAGAGCGTCCTGTGAATTAAACTTACAAAGTGAAGAATGTTCGTCGACTGTTTCATTCATAACTAGAAATAAGAAATGAAATGTTCAAATGTTAGTATAGCTTATGGGATTTAACTACGGGGTCATCAGTCCCTAAACTTACAAACTACTTATGAACTAGCTAATACTAAGGACGGCACAAATATCCATGCCCGAGGGGGGGATTCGAACCCCCGACCGTAGTGGCCGTGCAGACCGTGGCTGTCGTGCCGCAGTCCTCTCGACCACCGCGGCCGGCTACAAATAAGAAAATAGATAGTAAAGATCACCAGCGAAATACAACAAGTACAGATACTTTCGAGTTCTTCTTTTGAGACTACAAACCATTAACAACAACTGAATAATTAGGAAATGAATCTTCTTCTAAGACGACAGTAAATGAATTAATTCTGGACGGAATTGCTACGATACGGATAGTGATGTGGGCTACCAAGTTGTAGTTTTTTTTTTTTTTTGTTACCAAGTTAGTACGAATATATTCATCTTTTGACATGTTTCCCCTGAAGGCCTACCAAACACATTAAATTCCTACTGAAACATTACATCAAGATATTTTATTCAGAAACGCAATTTTACAGACATATCATGTGTCATCCTAGTGTTATATCTCTCTGGAGTAACGTGGTTGTTACTGGAAATGTAATTGTTCAAAACACATTCATCATTGTGTAAATGAAACTACTACCCAGAATAAAATCAAAAGACTGTAATATTAAAAACAATTTAAAAATTTAACTTGAGTCATAAATTTACGAGATAGTTAATTTTTAGACAATTCTTATACCATTCAAAATTCTTAATATGTTGAACTGCAATTTTATATTCTGTATTTTCAGGAACAGTTGCAGTTTCATAAACTTCAGGGATTATTAGCTCGCAAAATCCTTGCGACATGCCTTATAACCTCGACAAGCAGACGATTCTCATCGACACTTTGTCGCGCGTGCGATAAGAACGAACTGAATTGAAACGCCGCCACTCGTCGCGGGCAACAGGCAGCACGCTAGATGCAGCTCAGCTAGGACACTTCCCTAACTGTGTATGTGGTTGTATTTTGTCGCTTGAAGCTGTCACTCGCTTTAGTCGCTCACGTAGGACGTCGGCTAACGTCCCGGACCCGGCGTGGTGTTTCTCGGGCAGTGAGGCAGCGGCAGGCAGCAGACGCACACACTATACTGGGGCCCCTGCATCGGCGTCACAACAGACGCCCACGCGCCACTTTTTGTTCGCCTCTCCCCCCCCCCTCTACCTGAGACGCCCCCGCCACCGCCCCCTTCACGGCCTGACGATCGCGGGACAAAGCGTGGCGACTGCCGAGATCCTCTCCGTAAGCACAACGGTCCGCGGCGCGGGCAGCTGCGCATCCCATTGAACGGCGCAGGGAGCTCCAGGTGATTATTCAAAACGGGCCTTTTGTCGCCAGCTGTACAAGGGATAGGCGGGCGGGAGGGCAGAACAACACTGTACGCCGGATTACGGCTTAGCGGCCCGCCGACGGCGAGATCGTCACGGGACCAGAGCAACGGAACGCTCCCAGCATTCCCCTCGAAAGGCGACGATCCCGCGAGTAATTCTTCTTATCTTCAAGTATTACGAAGGAGTTGCCTGTCAGGACACCCATCTCTGTCGGGATCTTCCTCTATGCACCGAGCGAGGTGGCGTAGTGGTAACACACTGGAGTCGCATTCGGAAGGATGGTGGTTCAAATCCACCTCCGGCCATCCAGATTTAGGTTTTCCGTGATTTCCCAAAATCACTCCAGGCAAATGCCGGGATGGTTCCTTTCAAAGGGCACGCCGATTTCCTCCCACATCCTTATCCAAACCTTCCGAGCGTAACCTCCTTCTATAACGACCACGCTGTCGACGGGACGTTAAACTCCAAGCTTCCTTCCTTCCTTTTCTTCCTCTTTGTCTTCTTCCATGGTACTCATAACTTCTTGCCTTCAACTATTTGCATCACAGTGGTTTCACTGCGAAACCATTCCTTGCTTTGCCGTATTCGCTTGTGGCATAGGTGACTCACTGTGAAATCACTGTCTTACTCGAAAACGCTAATAACAGACAGAATGAAAGTCTCTGTGGACAAAAGACAAAGAAACCGCATTTGCCTGTTGATAGCAAATCGAAACAATTTGCAAATTATAGTTTAATAAAGAAGGCACACACGGCAAGATATTCATGCAAACTCTGTGATGTCCGATAGTGCCCAAATGATTTAAAAAATTAAAAATATTAAAGAAAAACCTTTTTTTTTTTCGAGATCATAGTGTATACTATAGTGTGCAATCTACTTACAAATTTTGCATAAAAAACCACACAACATTCTTTTGCTCTAATTTGGTGAGAAAAACAAACAATATAAATAAAAGAAAATATTACTGTAATAATAAATGTTAAAAATTCAAAATTAGAGGACTCTTTTCAAAGACATTGAAAAATCCCTTGGATCTCATTGAAACCACCACAGTATATGATTTTTTTTTAATTTAAAAATTGTAATGTGCAATAAAGAAGGATAAAATCAAATTTCAATACCTTTCGCATCCAAAGGTGTTTTCCGTGACAAAAGTTAAAAAGGAAGTCTCCCACTTTCAATTCTTTCTAGATCTTTGCTCCATTTTCTTCTGTACTCCCGAATTTTAACATTTAGGTTAAAGATTTCCAATTCTTCTCTAATATCTTGATTTCTTAGCCTGTCTTGTGCAACATTTGACTGCGCTCAGGAGTAGCGTAGTGGATAGCGTGTTTGCTTCTTCATCTAAAGTGTGCGGGTTTTAAAGCCACAGCTACTTATACATTGCTGATGAAATAATATACGGTGTCTATTTAAAAATAGTTACGTTTGTGTCAAAGAACACATATGCTTTAAATAAGTTTATCGTGTATTAAGGGGCGATAATTAATACCAAATGTTGCCAAGATCGCTATTTTATTGTCTGGATGACTACTTTCGGTAGTACACAGTTACCATCAGCGAATCATCTGTTTCAGGCACAACATTTTTGACAACTAGCGAAAGCACTTGTGTTTGTATGCATAGATCCCAATTTAACATCATAGCCATGGTTGTTGCGATCTTAGCAACGTTTTGTACATATGGTTTAGTTTCAAAATATTTACATTCATAAGCCCCTGCCTGACACTGACACCGGTGAAATTCGTTTTACAATAGCCGTTGTTGCTCCAGAGATATTTTGGGTGGTCAAGATAAATGGGACACCCTGTACTTAAACTAATGTCTGATTCAATATATCCTGTTTTTTGGGTTTCGAGAAAGAATTTTTTTGTCTTTGGCGACAGCGAGTTCGTTCGCACTGCAGTTACAAACTGTTCGCAACTATCACGCACATACACAGAGCGAAATTTGCCATTCACGATGTCCCTTTCTGTATGGGTCTGACAGATGGAAACGATTCGGAACTTCTCTGCTAAGGAACCCGATTGTCTATTCTGTATTCAAGCAGTGTATTCTGTCTTCTGCATTATGTTCTTTGGCGCTGCATTTGATATACCTCGTGGTTTAAGTTAAAACTGTATTGTGTGATCGAGATCATACGAACTTAAATACAAATACAAAATGCCGAAAAGAAAGTCAGTGTTAAATGATGTGCTCTTGGAAAATGAGAGGAAGAAACGAACATGAAGCAGAATGTTTTATTTGCCCTACTGGAACGTACATATCCTTTGGTAAGAAAGGTAAGTCGTATAAGTATCGTAAGGTTTAACATTTGATCGAAAATACAGCTGGTTCAAAAGTGAAAAAGACTAGAAATAGACAATTGAATGTAGTGATGATGAATAAACTGTCGAAGTTCATAATATTTTGTTTTACATTAACCACACAAGGTTTCTAATTTAGTTTATAGTAGTTTTACGTGGTTCACTAATAAAGTTGTAAATTACGTAATGTTAACAATAAAGTGTTGTCTGTTTTTACGAACTGTCCTCTTTTTTGATGATGAGCATATGGTAACTCTATACAAACTACTTAAAATGACATATGTTGCAAAGGTAAAGCAGTCAACAATTCGAAGATTGGTTTGAAAACTACAGTGCTTTACTAGGCATGGTCCTGTTTGGAGGTGGTATGCCGTTGCCTTCCTCCGACCTTCGAACTGACTTACCCAGCCAGTTATAGGGGGACCTACAGTTCAACTTGGGTTCCGAACCACGGTGCTACTCGGTATTTTTCACATGAGCAATACTGCCAGAGGTGAAAGAAGTGGAAAGTGACAGATAAAAATCTTAGGACCTGGCGGGGGTCGAACCCGTGACCTTCAGATTTGTAAGCTGGCACTCTACCACTGTGCAACCGAGAATTATGTTAAGAACAACAAATACACCCATTCCCGTGGGAGTACTAGGACTTCCGATTTCTCCACCGCGGCGCCCGTAAATTAGTGCTGCCGAATTTCACATTAACAAATTCCAAAATTTTCGAAATTTTTTAAATTTCGTATATTGATCTCAATAAATAAGGGGGAGAGGGCACTAGAGGTGGTGGGTTACTATAGCCGAGCAAATACGGTATTAGCTGATCAGACTCGGAACTGTAAACCCGCGAGCCGATAAACAGCCGGCAGCGAGACACCTGTTGCTGGACTCCGCAGCCGCCGACAGCTCGGGGAATCCCCTGTGGACGGCCTGTGGCCGTGACGGCAAATACACTGCCGTCTGTGCCGCCCAAGTACTCCCGTACTTATGGGGACTAACATGCCGCACTGCACTAACAACGAGACCAGACCACGTGGGTGTCGGATATTAGAATTTTTTTCATATTTACGGTACGTCAAGTATAGAACTTATATAACAATCAGTCAAAGGCATTCGACGCAACTGTCAAAAATACTCGAGAAAATCGACTTTTAAGTTTTGCAAGTACACGTAAGTAGCAATAAGTAAAACAGTTGTATCATCTCTTGGTGTCGCTCAGATATTCACTGCGGAGTGGACGACACAGACGGCCACAGGTGCCCCTGTGGTCAGGCAGGCGATGTCTGGACGCTCGCGCGGCGAATTTTGGCGTTCCTTACTCGCCAAACACCCGCCCAGATCGACATCAACATGCTCTTATTTCTACCCCACCAGCAAAACACACTCGGTAAATTGGATTCGTGGCCACACGATCCGATACCTCTTTGATTCTGGCGAGAAGTCAGTGCTTGGATATTGGAACTTTCTTAATGAACGATACTGGTCGTAACCTGTAACCCAAAGTACCAGCAATATTTTTCCAACTTTTTACGGAATACCTTTCATGGCCCGCCTCGCAGCTGGAACGTACAAACCATGAGAAGATAAATCTTAACACAACCAACCTCAACTAAACATGACCCCACAACGGAACATAATAATCAACGAGAAGACACGTTTGGATGTTTCTACCTATGCCGGTGGCAACACTAAAGCGCATTTCTTATTATAAAGAATTAAAAAAGTAATAAAAATAATTAAATAAATAAAGAACACAAAAGAAAGAAAAAAAAGTGGTAGTGTTGTGAGCTCACAACCATAGAGTCAGTAGATTCCTAGAGAAACTGGTTTATGTTTTTACTTTTTTCGTTGTGTTCGAATAAATACACAATTTTAATATCAAACGGAATTTTTTTAATGCTTGTATTTTTATTTATTCGTAATTTTCTATATTTTATAAAATAATGATTTCAATCAGAAACCGTACGTAAGTTTCACCATTAGTTGACGATGGTAGTCTTTGATTGCTAAGTTTGTCAGAGCTATTTTTCGTTGGAACATTTAGGGATCTCTAATTCCATGTGTTGTGTCAGTTTTTATGTGTGTAGACGAGCGGAACGCCTTGTCGTCGCCTAAACGTTGGATGTGTAGGGCATCTGCTTCGATAGTCATTAGTAACTATGGAGGAGACTTTTCAAAAACTGTTGTAACTCTTCACAAACTTAGCCATCAAAGACTACCGTCGTCAAATTATAGTGAAGCCGATACTGTACAAAATGTAACGTTGTTTTCTTTCTTTTTTTTCTTTTTTAACTGAAATCATTATTTTATAAAATATAGTAAATTAAGAATAAATATACATGCATTTTTCATAAAAATTACCGTTACCTATTAAAATTGTGTAGGTATTCGAACACAACGAAATAAATAAACATATAAATCAGTTTCTCGAGGAATCGAACCACAGACGCAACGGTTGCGAGCCCAGAACGCTACTACCTGAGCTACATCAATAGTGCAACTGTCTCAGTGATTAGTACTTACGTGTACCTGCAAAACTTCAAAGTAGATTTTCTCCAGTATTTTTGAGTATTGCGTCGAATGCCTTTGGCTGATTGTTATTTGTTTTGTTAACTTCACGTACCGTAAATATGAAAAAGTCCTAAAATCCGACACCCATGTGGTCTCCTTGTAATATCATGAACACATTATACTCCTCCCCCACCCTCTCATGTGCGACGGCAGCAGCGGTGGAGTAGCCGAGCGTTCTAAGTCGCCTCGCTGCGAAGCGCGGTTGCTCGCCGTCGGAGGGCGTGTGTGTGTGGTGTGTGTGTGTGTGTGTGTGTGTGTGTGTGTGTGTGTTTTGCCCTTAGGTTAGTTTACCTAGGTGTAAGTAGTTTGTAAGCTACGGACTGATGACCACGTAGTTTGGTCCGATAGATTTACAAATATTTGAACATTTGCGAAGGTAGGGGGAGGAGGAGATGGGAAAGTAGAGGAGGGAAGTACGGATGGACATAGGGAGAAGAAGAGGAGAGATTAACGTAGGGTACATATCCCATGCACATTCTAGCTACTGTGAAGCGATGCCGTGTTTGCGAGTTGAATAATTCCGCGAGAGACCACGAACACTAACTGCCGGTGTGGCGCAGGGGATACCGTCACGGATTGCGGAGCAGAAGGTCGCCGGTTCAATCCCGCCCACCGGCAAAAATTTATTTCCTTGTAATTTACAATTCCAGAATTTTCTACATCTTTCTTATGTTCACTTGTAAATTCTACTTGTTTATGTTCACTTGTAAATTCTACTTGTTTCTTATGTTAACTGTTCTTCTAATTTCTGGTAAATTCTGTCTGTGTATAAATAGCAGAGCACTCTGCCTGAGAGGCAGTCAGTGCTGCGTGTATGTTGAGTTCGTAATAAACGTGCTTTCATTGTAAGTGCTGTGTTTAGTTGCCTTCGAAGTCAAGCCTACTTCCATTGCAACGTGACAATATAGTGTAAAGGAATGTGTTACGGCTTTTTTACCTAGAACCTCAGTAGTTTTCGAAACAATCAACTTCAAAGTCGATGATAAAAAATCGCATTTTCAATGCTATACATCGAAAGATCGTCTGAAGACAACTATTTATAGCTGAAAACCCGGCGTTGCCCGGGTATTTATTTATGTATTTATTTATTTATTCATTCAAGCTTTGAGTTAGTACTTCTATCCCTTCTCTCTCTCCATCTCCGTTTTTCTAATAATTTTTATCAGAGAATATATAAGAAATAAGGCTGACTTGCATAATATACGAGAATTTAAGAACAGTATCGAAACAAAGAAATATAGTAATAAACATACAAATGATATGTAACATTCATACATTCATTTAATTCACAACTTTACTATAAACAATATTTCTTGTTACTTGACCAGAATCTAATATGAATAATTTCTTTGGTGAGGCCACCCCTGAATAAGTGACATATACTTGTTCGTGTGAGAAACATGGGCATGTCGAATCCACTCCACAGTATTGAATAGATTGCCCTGTGGTTTATTAATCGTTAAAGAAAATGCAAGTCTCCCTGGAAACTGCAGTCTCTTAAAGTTAAAAGCCAAATCCGTCATAAATAATGGGTATTCATTGAATGTACTCTGTTTCATTCTCTTCGTTGCTTTATAACTCTACAGGAAGTCTATTGCTATCGCCTGCATCCGTGTGCACTTCAGAGCGCAAAGTTGTCAACATTATTGTCAACTTTTCAGGAATTTCCTTATGCTGACTGGAATACGTGTTGCATTATGTGAGAGGTTTTTACCCATCTCAATATATATGATCTCATATTTATTAAATTATATGTTGTAAAATTGTATAATTTTGCAGTTATATATTCATTTGTATAAGTGCTGTATATCGGTAAAATCCGTTGGGAACAGGGTTAGTTTTAAAGAAGTAATAGATTAAAACATGATACGTGATGGTGCGGCTTCCCATGGACATAACTGTTTATGTGCTCATGAACTACGTGTCGTACTGTGATACAATTTCTAAAGTAGATTCATCTGTATGTATGTATATTATCTGTAAAATTTCCCGCGTCTACAATTTGTAGTATAGAAATTATAAACTGCAACGTCATTGCGAATGCCGTAATTTTGCTCCATGAACATCGGAAAAGTAGTAAGCGAGAAACTTTTTTTCCTTTCAGTATTTTGATGTTGTTGTCAGCGAGAAAAAGTTTAATAAAGGTTTGAAATTATGTTTGAAGTTCGTTGCAAACCGCTAAGTACTGTCATTCTCATATAGTGTATTTATAAAGTCCCTTCGAATTCTGTGGCAGTTTCTTGCAACTGATATCGCTTATGACGCTATATCTCCTGAACCATCTACATCTACATCTACATCGATACTCTGCAAATCACATTTAAGTGCCTGGCAGAGGGTTTATTAACCACCTTCATAACTTTTCTCTACCGTTCCATTCTCTAATAGCGCGCGGGAAGAAAGAACACCTAAATCGTTCCGTTTTCGATCTGATTTCTCTTATTTTATTGGGATGGTCATGTCTCCCTAAGTAGGTGGGTGCTAGCAAAATATTTTCACATTCAGAACTAAAAGTCGGTGATTGAAACTTCGCAAACAGATCACGCCGCAATGAATAACGTCTTTCTTTTAATGATTTCCACCCCAATTCGTGCAACATTTCCGTGACGCTTTCCCCCCCGTAACGTGATAAAACAAAACGAGCTGCCCTTCTCTGAACCTTCTCTATATCTTCCGTCAGTCCCACCTGGTGAGGGTCCCACAAGGGGCAACAGTACTCCAAGAGAGGACGCACAAGTGTGATGTAGGCAGTCTCTTTGGAGGAGCTGGTGCATCGTCTAAGCGTTCTGCCAATGAAACGTAACCTTTGGTTCGCCTTTCCCACAATATTTTCTGTGTGTTCTCTCCAGTCAAAGTTGTTCGTAATTGTAACTCCTAGGTATTTGGTAGAATTTACGACCTTAAGGTTTGACTGATTTATCGCGTAATTGAAGTTCAGCGGAGTTCTTTTAGTGGTCATGTGCCGTATGTGGTTTTTACTCCTACAGTAATCGTTACCTCACGGTAAGGAAAGTGTGTACCGAATTTGGTTGATATCGCTCTAGTGGTTTAGGAGGAAATGTGCAGCATTGTCGCTTAATGCAGCAGTTTCTCGCGCATCTCATGGTTTATGACGTCATACCTCGTGAACTATGTACTGTACGTGATTCGTACACTTATGGCGACCGTATATTAGCTCACTTTAGGTTACGGTAGTAACACTAAAAGTAGGCCTTTGCGATCGTCTTTTGACAGCTCGAAATTTAAATGAAAATAACGGGTTACCATTCATTCATCTGACACGAAAATTGAATAACCGAATTCGTAGGGAGGAAATCCTCTACAACTTTGCTCTCTTATGTTTTTTTTAATATCTCGTATCGTTCCAGAGATATTTGCAAAATAACAGCAATTTTGGGATGTATGTCTGTCTGTCCGTACGTGTTCCCTGTTTTTAAGACGAACCGTTCAAGCGATCAGCACGAAATTTTACAGACATGATTGTAGGCCACTAGAGACCAGAATCTCCCTTTTTCAAATTTTTCGGACAGGAAATACGTTAGCAATAAAAAAAGTCGTTTTTAATGTAATTTTAATTGTAAATAAACCGTTCATCTGACTCGAAAATTGAATAACCGAATTTGTAGAGGAGAAAAATATCTACTATTTTGTTCCCTTACGTTTTCATATTTCGTATCGTTTGAGAGATATTTACAAAAATAACGGAGATTTGACACCCTCCATTGAATTAACGAAAACGAGCCGTTCGCAGATGTCACGTGACATTCCTCGCCCAGAACTCTCTGCGGCATACGCCATCTTGCGTTGCGTATTTAATGATTTTGTTATTCTAACTTACACGTTTTCATTTCAATGCAATGGCGCACTGAAGAAGGAACAAAAACACGTCGTTCTTCGTACGATAAATGATAATCTTGTATCTACAAATGCCATATTTAATATTATGAGATTAAAGAACGCAAGTTCTAATTGTTATCTGTAGCTTAGTGGGCAATGCGTTGGGACTGTGACGCTGAAGGTCAGTGGTTGGGAACCCGCCACTACCTAAATTGGTTTCTTCCTAAAAGGGTTTCATACATTCTTATTAATTGACTTTTTTTATTATTTAGATTATTATTTTGGTCCAAAATGTTTGCTTATAAAACTATAAATCTAAAGTGGGCCGTAAAACACGTTAGTGCGATTTTTTAAACACTGATCATAATATCAATCAGCCGTTGCCCGACTCTCCACATCAAAAGCGATTTAGATATCGGAGGACTTTCCGGATATGTAAGAACTTGCTGGACGCCATGGAGAACAAGGCAGGGGCCGGGTAGAGGTGAACCGCGTGTCCTGTGTTTACATCGGCCTGCCTTGGCGGTCGTCGCCCCGCCGCCAGCTGCAGTTTCCGGCTATTGTGTGGGGCTCCCTGTGTTGTGTCGTCGCGCCTTGCCCTGAGCTCACAAGGTCACCAGCGCCGAGACATTGCTCTTCCCCATCGGCCAGAGACGGATACCGCTCTATCGGTGCTCCGGGGACATTCCTGAGAGTCTTAAGCACACATCACACGACATACCACTTTGTGTGTGTGTGTGTGTGTGTGTGTGTGTGTGTGTGGTGTGTGTGTGTGATCTGACAGAGAAAATGCTGTCCAGTATCTGTTCAAATGTTTGTATAACTTTATGGGACTTAACTACGAGGTCATCAGTCCCTAAACTTACAAACTACTTATGAACTAGCTAACACTAAAGACGGCACAAATATCCATGCCCGAGGGGGGATTCGAACCCCAGACCGTAGGGGTCGTGCAGACTGTGACTGGCGAGCTGCAGACCGCTCGGTCACTGCGGCAGGCTTTGGAATTGTTCACTTTGTTCAAATGTTTGTAAAGCTTAAGGGACTAAACTGCGGGGTCATCAGTCCCTAAACTTACAAACTACTTATGAAGTAGCTTGTACTAAAGACGGCACTAACATCCATATCCGAGGGCGGGATTCGAACCCCCGACGGGGAACGGCCTCGCGTAGCGCCTCAGTGCGTTCGGCCGCTCCGTAGTGGTTCACTTTGCTTTGTGTATTACGCAACTGAAGGTAATTACGTCAACCTTTAATCGTTGAAGGTAAGTACCGCTTATGGCTATAACTTGTAATAATTTATTTAACTTTTAATTTAATTAATTTTAACGGAGAGAGGAGTGACAATGATGTTAAATTTCATAGAGTAGCTATACTTAGGGCTGGACTTGAACATGACTAAGAGTTTGAACAATTCACGTTAGTTCGTTAAATCTCAGGTCTTTTGTGGAAAGTCAGGTCTTTTGCAAAATAAGCAAGTTTCAAACAATAAAATTAACATGAAAATGTCACTATCTGATATTTTATGGAAGTGCATCTGGCATCCGACAAAACTGAGTTGTCCAATACGAAAAAATTTCTCCGGATACACACCAAGGACGGCAAATTAAAAAGTATTTACCGATTTTTCAAACTCTTTTAAAATGATTTATTATGACCAGATTAACTTTTAATCCACATCTTTATTTTCCTTTTGATTGGTATATTTGAAGTGAAGCAAGGGAGATTTCAGAGCAGTAACAGCGAAGAACTCCGCCTTTGAGAAGGTGTCGCCGCTAGGAACAAAAATGGCGGCGTAAGCTGGCGCTACAGCAGAAGTTGACGCGCATGCCCGTCTGTGTCCCACGCTGTGACGTCAACAGTTCCCTGCCTAGGTCCGTTTCCACGTCCCGTGAGAGGACGGCATAAGCGAGGTCACGGGCGTGGACTGTTTGGCTGCGCCGGCACGTGGTATCAAACCCAGGTATCGAGTAAGGACTGTGCCAGCGCAGCTCCTGCCCGTTATGGCGGCTGGCCAAACTGCCGGCCGCATATTTTCACACGGCGACACGGCACGTCTTGTTTACTCGCGCGGACCCAGGGTCGCGGTAGGATTCCGCACACACGCCCCTGTTTTTCTTTCCCGCAGGCCGACAGCACGCAACAGGACGTGACCCTGCCCCCCCCCTCTCCCCCTCTCTCTCTCTCACTCTCTCTCTCTCTCTCTCTCTCACACACACACACACACACACACATCTCCCCACGCCACCAGATGAAGCGTCGGCAGTAAATATCCTTGGGTGAGCGCCCCCTTTCGCAACTCCAAACATCGCACGCGTTTCTGCGAAGTCGCCGACTGAATTAATGTTCAGGCGGCGGTCTCCTACCAGGCCAACCTCTCCGATGCCAGATTCTGGACGCGTCGCAAAAGCGGCCGAAACTTCTCGGCGAGGGACGGGTTCAAGGCTGGGCACCAACTTGTCACGTCTTCAAATTTTCACGCAGCTGTAAAGCCGTCCTCACACGGGGCGTATTGACCCAACGTGGCGCAGGCTGTCTACCTAGCTACAGCTCGCTCTAAGCCAACAATAGTATAATTGTGGTTCGATGAACCATCTGCCAGGCACTTAAATGTGATTTGCAGAGTATCCTATGTAGATGTAGATTCAGTTATTTAATTTCGCGTCTATGGAAGCATCTAGTCAACGACTTATTAGTATCCCTGGTCTAATTGTTACTACTTTCGTTACGAAATTGTTACCATTGAGCCGTTGTCAGAAGGGAAGTGTTGTCTAATTAGCTACTACAAGGTCTGAAACGACCCGCTACATCCCACGGAACGTGATGCCTAGCGTGATTTGCGAGCGCTCCGTCGCAGGCTGGCACGTAGATCAATTTGTTTACGAAGATGGATGTGCGTAAAATTACACGATATCTTTGTTTGCGATCGTCGAAAAAGAAACCGGAAACTGTAGCTTTCTTATGTCACAGGTAAAGGTGTAGTAAATGTAGCCAGGTCATCTAGGGGTGTGACAGTGACCTGACTACATTTACTACAACTTTTCATAATTTAATTATTTTCTCAGTTTGTGTTTAATGAAATTTTTGCTTACGTTTGAAAATGATGACAGAGCTAATTGAAACTAGTTACGTTTTGTAAATTAAAATTCAATTTGTGTGATGTGGCTTAACCACTATATATATGTGGAATATAATAAAACAAAATCACTGTTCGACGAACCCCTTAATTTCAGCAAAATAACTGACTATGCCAGATGAGCTAATATAGCCGACTAACTGGCGACAGCGGGGAACAGGAACGAGTACGACACACAGACAAATCCCACACACACAGAGGTTGATCCCAAAATCGACCACTCGCTCGTCAATCTAATTGTTGCAGCCAGAGATGGTGGTCTAGGAGACATTCCAGTGCCAATTGCGACTCATCAAACCGATTTGACAAATTTATGACAAACACGCAATGAACATGGTACCGAGCTTGCACGATACCTAGTAACTAACATAACCCATATCCTTGAATGATCTGTCGCAGATAGCAAGAATCCGCTTCTGCTGTTACTACCCGTCCATGACTGTCGCAGAGGTTTTTTTTTCCCTTGCCAACTTGCCTTGGCACTTTTTTCCTCCCTCTGCCATTAAAACCACTCTTGTTTCTAAAAGCTTTCGACCACTTACTATCCTCCGATGGACCGTATTAATGGGTAATCGTATCCACACGTACGGCACACCTGTTTAAAAAAAAGCTGAGAGTTTTCAACCAGAGGTGCCGACGGCGCCTTGCGGCCACGGCAGTGAATATTCGCCAGCTAATACCGGGCTGCCTTATGTGGGAGGCCGTTACACGCGCGCAACACCAATTATGCAGATCGAGCGCTCGCCTCAACAGCCAGCAGTCTCGCCGGCAGACAGTTGGGGGGAAGAGAAGCGTTTCAAAGGGGCCCACCGCCATGCCGCATTCATCTGGGACTTTTTAATTTTTATTTATTGCTGCTTTTGGTAACAGAGACCGTACAGCCTGCGGTTAGTACAGTAGCGACATTGGAATATAATTGACAATCTTCCAACATACCTTACAGGAGTCGACAAGTTTCTGGCCTAAAGTGGCAGACCCTGTAAGAGATACGTCCTGTATCGTCGTACAGGCTCCTGTCAAAGTTGCAAGAGCGTATACTTCAGGAAGAAAAGACCAGAAAGATCAAATTAGAGAGCTTTGAGGCCGACACGGAGGCATACCGACAATCTTTTTCTCCGTGAACCTTACGCGACTGCTATAGGAGAAATAAGTTGAAATGGTACACACAACGTGAGGTGGCTTGCGGAGTATGTTTATGTAGATTCTACAAAGGAGCTTCGCAGATGTGGCTTTGTTTTGCTGAGGTAACGGGAAACAAAAAGGAGTAAGGGACATACGTAGAACGAGTCGGCGCTTGCCCACACAGAGCGGGATTGGTGGGAACTACCAAGCCCTTGAATGGGCGGGAAGGCTCCAGGCAAAGAACGTCTTGAGACAAGGCCTTACCCAACACCAGCTACATACAAGGCCTCACAACAGGCCGCGACGGCCAGCTCACTGGCTGGCCGCTACGCCGCAGTGGGCTGTGCCCCAGCGGCCAGCCACCCAGCTGGCGCTCGCGGCCTTGTGGCATGACGTCCATGGGCTGTCGTGAGGCCTTGTACGTAGGTGGGGTTGGCTCAGCACATTCGTGCCACATCACAAACGGCTTAACTGACTGCGCGCCCACTACGAGGCAGTGGCCTGTGTACCATCGGCCAGCTAGTCTGCTACGGCATCGCGACGTTCCCTGTACGACTTAAGACGGGAGCGCTGAGACCTATTTGGCGATGAGTCGTTCAGAGACGAACGGTTGAAAAGGATCGGTTCACAAAACTGAAATTAAAAAATCAAATGTTTGTAAATCTAACCCCCTGAAATCAGGCGATCACAGCTAGCCCTAAGAACATGCCAAAAATCGTCGGAAAACTGAACCTAACTATCCACGAATATCTAATAGCTACAAACAGGCTTAAATCCAGATCAGATATTTGGAAAACCGGCTAAGAGCTTGAAGACTTCAATTCAAAAACAGTCTGGAAAGAGCTATGGGCTACAAGGGCACACAATAACTGCAATTTGGTGGCTGACACCAACAAGAAGAGCCAAGGATTCAATCTTCCAAGGAAACTGTGGACAACTTTGAACCGCGTAAGAACAGGTGTCAGAACATGTAAGCAACTAATGAAGAAAATAAATTGTTCAAATGTTTGTAATTCTGTGGGACCAAACTACATTCGTCATCAGTCCCTAGTCTTACAAACTACTTAAACTAAGTTAAACTAATCTAAGGACAACACACACACATCCATGCGCGAGGGAGGATTCGAACCTCCGACGCGGGAGGCCGCGCAATCCGTAACGTGGGGCTCCAGACCGCTCGGCTACTCCCGCGCAACAATGAAGAAATGGGGCCTCTCAGACAGCTCTGAATGTGTGGCGAAACCCAGACAATGGACCATTTACTCGTATGTGAAATGTACGGCTATGATGGTGATTTGAAAGACATACACATTCTCAGTAACTCGGCCTTAAAGTGGCTTGAGAGTGGTTGTAATGTAAGATCAGTTGTATTGTTAGAAACAGTTGTATGTGTTTGTAAATCTATCGGACCAAACTGCGTGGTCATCTGTCCGTAGCTTACGAACTACTTAAACCTAGGTAAACTAACCTAAGGACGACACACACATCCATGCCCCAGGGAGGACTGGAACCTCCACGGCAAGCAACCGCGCGCTCCGCAGAGAGACGCTTTAGACCGCTCGGCTACTCATCGCGGCACACAAAAGTGAACCGAAGGACCGAGTAACTACAGGGTGCCACACAAAAATACAATAAGAGCGATTGTTGCGCAGTTCTATACATTTGCACTGTCCCACTGTGTATATTAGTAATGTAATGCACAGGTGTTCATTGTTTCTTTCCAGGGTGGCCCGAATAACGAATTTCATGTACTGCGGTGCGATCTCTTAGCTTGGTAAAATGCAATTATGGTTCATTGAAGGCGACGCACCAGGTGGACATCTACCAAGATACATGAGAAGGAAGAAAACAATGAAGCAGGTAGTGTCCAGAGATGTGATATGTGTCCAACTGACATAGTATAATCTAAAGAAATATCCTTTCTTTTGGGGCATACAAGGAATGGCAGTTCGCCATTATGTTAGGTGCTCCTAGTCGGTCGAATTCGGCAGTCCCGGGCCGAAACGGATGCGGCGACTTGCAGTTCCAGGAACTGTTACGGAAACGTTCCCGTTCCAGTTTCAGGCGAGCCGCGCGGCCGGTCCCGTTCCGTTCACTCTTTTTTCATTTTCCTGTGAAAATTGCAGGATTACCACTCCTCGAGGAAAGGATACGGTGTAGAAATAGCTTAGTCATAGCCTAAAGCAGTCCTCACACGGGACGTGTTGTCCCAACGTGTCGCAGGCCAGACGTACTGTCTACCTACACTAGCTGCAGAACGCTCTGAAACCACCTGCTGCATCCCACGGAACACAACGTGCTGCTCATCGTGATTTGCTTTGCGACCGCAGCGCTCTCCAGCACCCGTTGCGGGCTGGCGCGTAAAATTACACGGTATCTGTTAAAGAAGAAAAAAAATGCTTTCTTATTGTTCCACTTGACATGCAACACTCTTACTGAACTTTTATGTTTTTTCTTCAAAAAGCACAAAGATGGTACATTTATCTGAAAGCGGTTAAGAAGAATAACAAAATTTACGATAAAATAAACTTTTGACAAAAATTCTTTAAAAAACTCTCGACAGTAAGAATCATCTTGCTATTACATTCCCATTTTCCATGTTGTAGATATTCTGCATATTCGGCGATAATATGTTATGACCTATATATTTTATTTGTTATACACGCAGAACAACGCCTCAGCTCGACATTGTTCGTTGCGAAAATGTTTGCTTATAAGTATTGTACCTAAACACTGTTCCTCCTACACTGCATCTGCTTCCGTAAACACACGCTACCCATCTTCACTTTGTACTGTGAAATATGAACTATTTCAACAGTGTACTGAACTGCAACTTAATTCAAACTCCGTGGAGAAAACCGAGTGGCCTAGAACGAAAAACTCAACAAATTCTCTAGTGGACAAAACTCGTTCCTGTTTCTAAGGAATAACGTCGAATACCGAACATTATAATTGTCTCAATTAAAGAAATAAGTTACATAAACCTAATTAAACCAAATCGTTAAAAATATCTGGGAGAGTGTAGATGCAAACCTGTTATTTACATCTCTTTTCCTCCGCAGCTCGTAACGATAACCACAACGCTAATACGTCGTCTTAAAAAGAAATAACAACGATTATCTGATATTACACTTCAGTTAGCAAGAAAGAACCAGAAATGTTAAGGAAACAAAAAAGGAAAAAATAAAATTATTTCGGAAGTACACAGACGCGAACTGTTCCGCCGGCAGCGGTGCCCGAGGGGACTGCGGCGTGCCAGTCACGGTCTGCACGGCCACTACGGTCGGGGGTTCAAACCCCCCTCGGGCATGGATATTTGTGCAGTCCTTAGTATTAGCTAGTTTAGAATGCGTTATACCGTAGCAAAGGAACGATTATAACACTGACAGACGTTAAATACGAGAACCTTTAAAGCTATGAAAATGTTATTTCCAGTAATTTATTGTAACAAATCATATCTAAAATGACGCCATTTGAACAGTTCTTCAATATTATGACGCTTTAAAAAAGATTATATTCATATATCGTACGCTACAACGAAAGAAGGCACGAAATACGGAGTTCCGTTTGTAATATGCCGGCTCAAAAGTTCTGCTTGTCACGTGAAAACCAGGCCGCTTCTCATTGGCCACGTTTCATTCCATGAAGCAAACATCTAACATGCTGGATCCATCATTGCACGCTTCTGAGGGCAGTGACACTTGGTATTCCACGCTGCGGCATCACCACTTTCTCCTCCACGTGAGTTTCCACGTCGCGTGAGAGGACTGCTTAACGGGAACTTCTGCGAAGTTTGGAAAGTATGATGTACCGGCAGAAGTAAAGTTGTCAGGACGGACTGAGAAGTGTGCCGGGATAGATCAGCCGGTAGAGCGCTTGCCCGCGAAAGGCAGAGGTCCCAGGTTGGAATGCCGGTTTCGACACACAATTTTACTCCGCCAGTTAGTTTTATCATTGAATTAGTTTGCCCATCTGTCCTGTTCACACGGTGTTGCCTAGGCGCAGTGTCCGCATTTTTTGTGCAGCCGAGTGCAAGGGAAGCGGAGAGCAACGTGAGTGCACTCGGTCCCGAAGCCAGCGAGCGTGCTGGCGTCTCAAGGGCAGGCAGCAGAAAGATGGCCTAGCTATGGGCTGTTGCCTTGCAAGTTTGCTTGCTGACATATTCATCAACAACATAGAACGATTTCTTCTTCTTTCGTTTCGGCCAACTTTGGACCACGTTAATTCACATCAGCTTCCTTTCTTCCGTTCTTCCTCCTCTTCCAGTATTCTTTCATTCTCATACTTTGCATCTTTCTTCGCTCTTCTGTCCACGATGATTTCGTTCTCTGTCTAGTTCTGTCTTCAAATCCTGCAAATGCCTGAATTTTTTCTTTAAAAATCACCCTGTCGTGTATTTCTTGATCCCGTATTCCCATTTCTTCCAGGTCCCTATGTACTTCTTGGATCAACCGTATTTTGCTTTTCTTGTACAACAAGAATTGTGAAATTTGCTGTATTAACCTCCCCTGGTCCATTTTGCAAATGTGTCCAAAGAACAAGCATTTTTTTCTTAATGATATTGGATTTTTTTTTCTATTTTGGAATAGAGTTCCTGGTTGGATCGATTTCTAAACTGACCGTCTTCTGTTCTTCAAGGTCCTAATATTCTCCTGAGAATCTTCCGTTCCACCAGTTCTAGCCTCTTGATCACTCCAGCTCTTATTAGGTTGAGTGTTTCTCAAATTCAAATTCAAATGTTTGTAGAACTTATGGGACTTAACTACGGGGTTATCAGTCCCTAAGCTTACAAACTACTTATGAACTACCTAAGACTAAGGACGGCACAAATATCCATGCCCGAGGGGGGATTCGAACCCCCGACCGTAGTGACTGTGCAGACCGTGACTGAAGCGCCTCAGTCCCCTCGGCCACCGCGGCCGGCTGAGTGTTTCTGCTGCGTATAAAGCCTCAGGGCGGATCACTGTCTGGTAATGTTTCAGTTTTGCATTGATAGAAATATTCTTATTATTATATATGTTCATTGTCAATTTATATGCTAAATTATTATTTTTTATTCGTGTTTCCATTACACCCTTTTCTGTCAGTCCAGTGTCTATCCATTCTCCTAGGTATTTGAATTTTTCCAACTTCTGAATTTTCCCTCTATCTATTGCCATCCATCCAGGAGCTTCCGTGACGTTTGTCATATATTTTGTCTTCTCGATAGAGATTTGTAGGTCTGTTTTAGCTGCTTGTCTCTGTAGTTCTTTGTTTTGGTTCACTGCCTCTTCTAATGATTCTGACAGTAAAACAATATCATCCGCGAATGCAAGGCAATCTACTCGTATTCCTTTTTTCTTGCACCCCAGTCGTATCCCGCCCACTCCTTTCATTCCTTGTCGCCACTCCCGGATCACCTTGTCGAGTACACAGTTGAAGAGCATAGGGGATATAGTCGATCTCCGTACCTCACTCCGGTATTAATCTTGAAGAATTAAAATGTTCAAATGTTTGTAATTCTATCGGTCCAAACTGCGTGGTCATCAGTCCGTAGCTTACAAACTACTTAAACCTAGGTAAACTAACCTAAGGACAACACACACCCATGCCCCAAGGAGAACTCAAACCTCCACGGCGAGCAACCGCGCGCTCTGCAGCGAGACGCTGTAGACCGCTCGGCTACTCACCGCGGCGTTGAAGGAATATTTTATTTCGAGAAAATCCCAAACTAGTAAGCAAGAAAGGAAAAAGAGTGAACCTCCTTGAAGAAACTGACAAAAAACTGTAATTATACCAGCTGAAAATGGGTGAACACCCCAATCGCATCTTGGCCGAATATATATTATTAAAAAGTGGCTGTTTGCTGAATTTATTAAAATAATAAGACGGGAGAAGGGGGTCGCCAGAATATTTTTATTCGCGTATTCAAAAAGGTTTAAAAACACTGCTATAGATCAATGACGTCATAGACGCCGTCGCGATGGGGTTGGCTGCTGATTCACACGCAGGCACGAAAGACGCGCGCACTTACTTGTAGTAGTCAGTTTTCACCACAAAGCCGATCGTCCTAAGGCCGGCCTGCCTGTCGTTCACTTGTTCCATCGTCGCTTAGCAGTTAGCACTTGTTCCACCTGTCCTTGTCTTGAAGCATGCAAGCAGCGTGTGCTACATCTACATCTACAACCATACTCCGCAAGCCACCCGACGGTGTGTGGCGGAGGGTACCTTGAGTACCACTATCGATTTTGCCTCCTATTCCAGTCACGTATTGTTCGCGGAAAGAAGAATTGTCGGTATGCTTCTGTCTGGGCTTTAATCTCTCTGACGTTATCCTCACGATCTCTTCGAGAGATATACGTAGGAGGGAGCAATATACTGCTAGATTCCTCGTTAAAGGTATGTTCTCGAAACTTCGACAAAAGCCCGTACCGAGCGACAGAGCGTCTCTCCTGCAGAGTCTTCCACTGGAGTTTATCGATCATCTCCATAACGCTTTCTCGATTACCAAATGATCTTGTAACGAAGCGCGCTGCTCTACGTTGAATCTTTTCTACTTCCTCTGTCAACCCCACCTGGCACGGATCCCACACCGGTGAGCAGTATTCAAGCTGTGGGCGAACAAGTGTACTGTAACCTACTTCCTTTGTTTTCGGACTGCATTTCCTTAGTATTCTTTCAATGAATCTAAGTCTGGCATCTGCTTTACCGACGATTGATTTTATATGGTCGTTCCATTTTAAAACCCTCCTAATGACTACTCCCAGATACTTTATGGAATTAAGTTGAGCTGCTACAGTGTAGCTAAATGATAAAGGATCTTTCTTTCTGTGTATTCGCAGCACATTACACTGCTCCACGCTTGTAGCCACTACGCTACGCCGCCGCCAGCGCCCGCCTGCCCTTGAGACGCCAGCACGCTCGGTGGCCTCGGGACCGAGTGCACTCACTTTGCTCTCCTCTGCCCTTGCACTTGGCTGCTCCAAAAACCAGTCACGCGCAGACACTGCACCGAGGTAACACCTTGTGAACATGACAGATGGGCAAACTAATCTGCCATCATCATCATCATCATCATTAGAGACTGATTATACCTTTCAGCGTTCAGTCTGGAGCATAGTACCTCTAATCCAATTCCTCCATGATCCCCTATCCAATGATAACATTAATGCCTCGTCTGATGTTATGATTTTTGCTTCAAATTATTCTGCACCGAATCTAAGTACTTTCTTCTTGGCCTCGACTCCTCTTACCCTCCGCTGCCGAGATCATGAGTCTCTTAGGTAACCTTGCTTCTCCCATGCGTGTAACATGACCCCACCATCTCAGTCTGTTCGCTCTAACTGCTTCATCTATGGTGTTCATTCCCAGTTTTTCCTTGATTTCCTCATTATGGACACCCTCCTGCCATTGTTCCCATCTATTAGTGCCTGTAATCATTCTTGCTACTTTCGTATCTGTAACCTCTACCTTATGAATAAGGTAACCTGTATCCATCCAGCTTTCACTCCCATACAACAAAGTTGGTTGAAAGATAGAGCGGTGCTCCGCTAACTTAGTCTTCGTACTTCCTTCTTGCAGAAGGGAGTAGATCTTAGCTGAGCAGTCACTGCATTAGCTTTGCTGCACCTCTATCCCAGTTCTTTCACTATAAGAAAATACATCCCAGGTACTTGAAACTATCTACCTGTTCTAACTTTGTTCCTCATATTTGGCACTCAATCTGTTTAAATCTGTATATATAAAAATGGATGTTTGTCTGTATGTCCTCTGTGTGTTCATAAACCATTCACTCAATTTCAATGAAACTTTGGTGAACCGTTCAACATCTCTGGAAAGGTCGCAAACAGTGATGGACGTGAGTGTGAGCAGAGCGCTCACGTGGGCTGCTGAGGCGACAGCCTTTCTCTCAGTCGCTCTCCGTGCTTCTCAGTTGCTGTTCGGATCTACTAGCAGTCGGTTTTACTTGCAATTAGATACTGGATTGCTGCTAGTATCATTTTGTCTAAGTTGCACTTTTTTTTATACAGGGTGTTACAAAAGGTATGGCCAAACTTTCAAGAAACATTCATCACACACAAAGAAAGAGAAAATGTTTTTGCGGACATGTGTCCGGAAACGCTTAATTTCCATGTTAGAGCTCATTTTAGTAATTCTCTTTAAATGTAAATTGAAATAATTCGTGCAGACAATTGTCGAAATACCCAACTGTTTCGTTAGTATGTACTGTACTTCCTCGATTCACTGCCAGTTGGCCCAATTGAAGGAAGGTAATGTTGACTTCCGAGCTTGTGTTGACATGCGACTCATTGCTCTTCAGTACTAGCATCAGCATATCAAATTGTAAATTTTCATAATCAACATGTGTGGGCTGACGAGAATCCGAACTCAATTGTGTCAACACAGATTTTCTGTGGACGTTTGGGCAGGAATTGTGGTGATGTCTTGACTGGGCCTCATGTTCTTCCACCTACGCTCACTGGAGCACGTTATCATGATTTCATACGGGACACTCTACCTGTGCTGCTAGAACATGTGCATTTACAAGTACGACACAACGTGTGGATCATGGAGCTCCTGCACATTTCAGTCGACGTGTTCGTACGCTTCTCAACAACGATTCGGTAACCGATGGATTGGTAGAGGCGGACCAATTCCATGGCTCCACGCTCTCTTGACTTTCAATTATGAGGGCATTTGAAAGCTCTTGTCTACGGAACCCCGGTACCAAATGTACAGACTCTTCGTGTTCGTATTGTGAACGGCTGAGATACAATACGCCATTCTCTAGGGCTGCATCAGCGCATCAGGGATTCCATGCGACGGAGGGTGGATGCATGTATCCTCGCTAACGGAGTACATTTTTAACACTTCTTGTAAGCGTGTTTGAAGTCACGCTGGTACGTTCTGTTGCTGTGTGCTTCCATTTCATGATTAATGTGATTTGAAGAGAAGTAAATAAAATGACCTCTAACATGGAAATCAAGCTTTTCCGGACACATGTCCACATAACATATTTTCTTTCTTTGTGTGTGAGGAATGTTTCCTGAAAGTTTGGCCGTACCTTTTTGTAACACCCTGTATAGTTAGCAAATGACGAGCTGTAGTTTATGCCAGTTTTGTATGGACCGCGCGTGTTGCGCACTGATGGTTACTTGCTATTAAAATATTATGTTCTCCGTTTCAGACAGTAACCAACTGTACTTAATACTCCCCTGTTCCAATACGTGTTAGCCTGTTCCGATTCCATGGTATCGAACCTGCAATTTTATTAATCACCGTGCTCAGGGGCATGGAATTGTAAGCAAACGGTGTTGTTGCCTTCCACACGTAAATAATAACGTAATTATATACTATTACGGAAAAAAGGGGTGTTATAACGCCCACGAAGATTCCTCACCAAAAAATAAATGAGCACGACACATAGCTCAGGAGATATGACGTCATAAATAATGAGAGGGCAACGCTTGAAAATACACAGATTTATGCGTCAATTACTGGAAAATGGGAGTAGTTAGGGACCTGCAACAAAGTTTGTATGTAATTTCCACTCTCAATAGTTTCGCTTTAGATGTCGTGAAACAGTAGCATCAGGTACGACCTGTATCAAAGTTAGCATTACAGATTTGCATGTTAGTATTTATTTTTGTCTGTAAATCTCCCTTAATTCTCTTGCATCCAAAATTAAGCAATCTGTTTTCTTAATCTCTATCTACGAGAAAGCGGGGAAGGATACTCACTCACTAAGTAAACACGAAATCTCGAAAAACTACTTCACCTATGAAGCTGAAATTTGGCATGAATCTAGTTTATAGGTAAAAAAACGTCAGCTAAGAAAGTATTTTATCATACGTGCATGGCAGAGCATACTTCTCCTACAGACTCACGAAATCTACAGTTTAATTCCAATCTTCACGAAATGTCGCACGCTTGACCCTTCAAAACAAGAGGAAGGTCAGAGTCTACCTTAAGTTTCATACGGTGCACGGGGGAGGATACTTATAAAAATGGATTCCTAAAGAGCCGGCCGCGGTGGCAGCGGGGACTGAGGCGCTTCAGTCACGGTCTGCACGGCCACTACGGTCGGGGGTTCGAATCCCCCCTCGGGCATGGATATTTGTGCCGTCCTTAGTCTTAGGTAGTTCATAAGTAGTTTGTAAGCTTAGGGACTGCGCCATAACTTGAGAACGGGTCGACCGATTTCACAGATACTGTTTTTGTTATTCTCAGAACAAGGGTTGTATGAAATAAAACTGGAATATTTGAGAACAACAAGATGCGTTTTTTCAATGTGATCCTGCGTTTCTATTGCATAAAAATCTATAGTTTTGTTCCGATATGGATGAAATTTTGCACACTCTACCTTAAAAACAAGAGAAATGTCATTGTCTGCATAAAATTACGTTCGGTGCATGGTAGCAGGTACTTACGGAATTTTAAAAAGTGCATGCTCTTGCTCTAACCTTTAAAAATTTTTACACACAAGATCTTTAAACTAAGAGGAAGATCACTGGAGACGTAAATGTTTGTATGATACTACGTCCAACTATGTCATAACTCCGTAGGCTTACAAACCACTTAAAGTAACTTACGCTAAGGACAACACACACACACACGCACACACACACACACACACACATATGCCGATGGAAGAAGAGTTACTAGGTTTTCGTTACCTAGCATATATTACAATACCTCAAGTGAAATGGGCCTGGAGATTTTGCGAGCTGGATCGAATGGCCTGCGGTGCTCTCGTGGCAGGTGGCGTCGGCAGTTCCGACACGCGACCGCAGCTGGAACTCCGGAGGCCGGCCAGGGCGCATTCCTAACGGTCCCGGGTTCGAGCCGCGGCGCGCGAACCGCGCGTTCCACGCGAGCTGTAGCGGCGCGTGCCACCTGCCCTGTGTGTGTGTGTGTGTCGCCAGTGTCCTAGATGCCAGGTGTCGGTCACATGTGCTTCCGCCATTTACAATCCAGTTTTTCGCGTTCCCCTGCACACGCGTAAGACCATCGTAGGCTTGAGGCAGGAGCGACTCTCATCACTAAACACGACACGCCTCCATTCGTCCTTCCAACAGCGCCTATCGGGACACGACTGCAGGCGGGCTGAACGATGTTGGGGCGTGAACTAAAGACGCCCTGACGGCACGCGTGACTGTGTGTCACGGTGTGGGCAGCCATATTTTACACTGGCCGTTCTACTCTGGTGATCGTCGAGGGAAAACTGAACAGTGCACGGTACATTGGAACCATCATTCAGCCCGTCCTGCTACCTTTCATGCACCAACAAGGCGATATGCTTTTCCAATAGGACAATACCACCCAACGCGCTCTTCAACGTGTACCTGGACTACCCTGACCAGCACGATCCCCATATGTGTCCCCCGTTGAGCATGTTTGGGACGGATGAAACGTCATCTTCCGAGGTGAGAAATTCGCTATTGCGAATAAATATTCATAATATTTCATCATGGTAAAACGTCACCATACAGTAATTTAAGAAATAAGTAAGCGAGACAATGACGATGGCAGCTTAGGGTAATGTGCCGTCGCCGCGGCGGAGTAGCCGAGCGGTCTAAAGCGCCTCGCTGCGGAGCGCGCGGTTGCTCGCCGTGGAGGTTGGAGTCCTCCCTTGGGCATGGGTGTGTGTGTTTGTCCGTAGATTAGTTTACCTAGGTTTAAGTAGTTTGTAAGCTACGGACTGACGACCACGCAGTTTGGTCCGATAGACTTACAAACATTTAAACATTTAATGTGCCGTCGGTTTCATTCTCCTTTGCGAGGGAATACCTCAAGCACAAGCTGCGAGTGCCAAGGATTGAATGTAGTTGACCCATATGAGCAGTGAGTGTGACATACGGCAATTTAGGTCGGTCCTGGAGTCGTGTTCTGGTAGACTAGTGGTAAGGCGGCCACTCGCAAAAAGCTGGAAGTCCGGATTCGAGTGCCAGCCAGGCACGTATTTTCCTTTGTAGGGCATCTATACCTTATACAGTGAAGCAGTGAGAAATTCGCTATTGCAAATAAATATTGATAAAACGTAACTTGTGACCATATCCTATGTGCGAGAACCACCGTTATGGGTTTGATCGTGCAGCGGTGGAATGACACTGCGCTCTAAGGTGGCTTGCTGTTGAGCGCGCGGTTCCTTCCCGTCGGAGGTTGCAGTCCTCTCTCCGTCGCCGCGGTGCAGTAGCCGAGCGGTCTAAAGCGTCTAGCTGCGGAGCGCGCGGTTGCTCGCCGTAGAGGTTCGAGTCCTCACTGGGGCATGGGTGTGTGTGTGTGTTTGTCCTTAGGTTAGTTTACCTAGGTTTAAGTAGTTTGTAAGCTACGGACTGATGACCACGCAGTTTGGTCCGATAGATTTACAAACATTTGAACATTTTATTTCTCTCCGTCTCCTTGGGTGTGCGCCTGTGTTCTCCTTATGTTACTTTAAGTTAAGTACTTTGTAAGTCTAGGGACTGATAACCTCTGTAGTTAAGTCAGATAGACTTAAAAGCATTTGAACATTTTTATAGTTTCTCCCCTTTTCCTGCACCCACACCACATTCCGACTGCTTACAGCGCTTAATTTTTAGTGGTGCCAAAAATTGGAAAGATAATTTTTCACCATACTCCGCGATCAAACCGATACTGAACACATTCACGAAGTTCTGGCGACCTGCCACGTATACATTCCGCATTGCAGCATCTGGAACTCCCGTCAGTTTTAATTATAACTAAGGACCGATCGAATATTGGATTTCGGTTCCGGCCAGTACCGGCCAAAATATTGGTTTCCGTCGCAGAGTCGTCTTCGGCCAGAAATAAGCCGAAATCAGCTATCTTGAACTTGCTGATGAAGTCCGGTCGCGTTCTCGATGGAGTCAATAGTAACGCTTTACCTCAGCTGCCGGTGCGCCGTTTAACTGATAGCAGTCTCTCCTCTGTGGGTATTTTGTTGTTAAGCATAATATAATCTTATAGTTATATACTATGTTAGTAACTAACTCGATACGTACTGTACGCAATGGAACGGGTTATCATATTGATATGCAGTAAAGCTTTATTAAGGAGCTTCCTACAAGCAGGTATGCAGAACTGTGAAATTTGTGGTAGCTATGCAGTAGTCTCGTTAGTTCGAGGTGAACTGGAACAGGATCACTTCGAAGTATCAAAAATGTGTGGAAAAATAGAAAGTCGACCGTGAAAAGAATACATGTGTAGAAAAATATGACCTTTGTAAAAGAAAGTTTGAAAATAGTCGTTTACATTGGCAGCCTAAAGGTTTTAAAGTCTCTTCACTATTCGTGCTATAATGGTGAAGATAGGATGTACCGCCGGCCGCGGTGGCCAAGGGGACTGAAGCGCTACAGTCACGGTCTGCACGGCCACTACGGTCGGGGGTTCGAATCCCCCCTCGGGCATGGATATTTGTGTCGTCCTTAGTGTTAGCTAGTTAGTAAGTAGTTTGTAAGTTTAGGGACTGATGATCCCGTAGTTAAGTCCCATAAGCTATACATTACAAACGTTTGAATTTTTTAGGATGTATCTCTAGTTGTTTTGCTTCTTGACGCTCGTATTTATGGGAAACTCATGATTCCGAGACTCCAAATATGGAGTGTCCACTGTATCGAGTTCAGTTTACTTATTGTCCTAATCAATTAGGAAGTAAATTACTAAAAGTACTGTCGATTTGTCTCGACCTGTTCGCATCACGTCATCTTCAACGGTCTCCTGGTTACGCTTACACACACTCAAGAAGGCATGGTACAGGGAGGGAATCCTGAAAAATGTGGAAAAACTAGTGGTTGGTGCAAGATAAATGAAATGTGAAGGCCGTGAACTCCACTGAATACCTATGAATTACTATTACATCAGACTTAAACTGGAAAGAACACGTAGATAATGTCGTGGGAAAGGCGAACCAAAGCCTGTGTTTTACTGGCAGAACACTTAAAAGATGCAACAGAACTACTAAAGAGACTGCGTACACTATGCTTGTCCGTCCTGATTTGGAGTATTCCTGCCCAGTGTGGGAATCATTACAACAGCAGCATTTATTGCTGCGGCGTTGTCTACTCACGAAATTCCAATCGCCAACGTTCTCAAAAAATGTTCAAATGTTTGTTAAGCTTAAGGGACTTAACTACGGGGTCATCAGTCCCTAAACTTACAAACGACTTATGAACTAGCTACAACTAAGGACGGCACAAATATCCATGCCCGAGGGGGGATTCGAACCCCCGACCGTAGTGGCCGTGCAGACCGTGACTGAAGCGCGTCAGTCCCCTCGGCCATCGCGGCCGGCGCCAACGTTCTCCTCCGAATACGAAAATATATTCTTGACTCCCACCTACTTAGGTAGAAAAGATCATCAGAATAAAATACGAGCAATCGAAACTCGAACGGAAAGATTCAGATGTTCTTACTTCCCGCGCGCTATTCGAGAATGGAATGGGAGATAAATGTTATGGAGATGAAACTTGCTGGCAGATTAAAATTGCGTGCCGGAACCGGAACTCGAACCTGGGACCTTTGCCTTTCGCGGGCAAGCGCTCTACCACTGAGCTATCCTGACACGAGTCACGGTTAGTCCTCACATATTCAATTCTACCAGTACCTCGCCTCCTACTTTCCAAACTTCACAGTTCTCCAGGGAACGCTGCAAGACTAGCACTCCTGGAAGAAAGAATATGGTGGAGACATGGCTTAGCCACAGCCTAAGGGATGTTTCCAGAATGAATCTTTCACTCTGCAGCGGAGTGTGCGCTGATACGAAACTTCCTGGCAGATTAAAATTGTGTGCCGGAACCGGGACTCCAACCTGGGACCTTTGCTTTTCGCGGGCAAGTGCACTACCGACTGTGCTATCCCGAAACGACTCACGATGCCGCCTCAGAACTTTACTTTCGCCAGTACCTCGCCTCCTACTTTCCAAACTTCACAGAAGTTCACCTGCGAAACTTGCAAGACTAGCACTCCTGGAATAAAGGATATGGTGGAGACATGGCTTTTCGCGGGCAAGTGCACTACCGACTGTGCTATCCCGAAACGACTCACGATGCCGCCTCAGAACTTTACTTTCGCCAGTACCTCGCCTCCTACTTTCCAAACTTCACAGAAGTTCACCTGCGAAACTTGCAAGACTAGCACTCCTGGAATAAAGGATATGGTGGAGACATGGCTTAGTCCGGTATTACACTATCAAATTATTTGTCAAAGAATTGGACAAAGAAAAGTTGGACGTAGTGTGATGGGAACATCGTCCAATATTTCATCCAATCTAGGCCTCGGCCTAGATTTGATCAAAGAAATCGCTCGTCTTCTGTTTCCTGCAGTGAGAAATGTGACCGCTTGGAGCGCTAGTAGTATACAGCTTCCTTGACACTACACCTGTTTTATTTGGAGGTTAAATATTGACATTACTCGGACATAAAGTTCGTATTCGTAAACATGGCTAGTAGTGGAATGTTTGTGTAGCGTTTTCTAGCAACAACAAAATTAAAAAAAAAATAATAATAAGATGGGGGCGTTGTTTAACAGGTGACAAGGCCAATTCACACTGTCCGTCACGTCAATTCGCGTAGCCCCAATACCCTGCGGCAAAAGTGAGGTTCAGTTACAATCCGTGATGTAAAAAAGTCATTATATACTATCGGAACTGAAGAAGTAATACCCCTAAATCTTAATACGGCCGAAGCAGATTTTAGAATGTATGATTTTGGTAACGTGGTGTGCTAAGTTCTGGGAAATGAAACAACTTTCAAAACATCGACATCTGTTTGCAAGCGAATCTATGTACATATAAATACGTCATCCAATTTTTGTAAGGAAATAAATAGCGCTTATTTACTTTATCAGCAATGTTTCCCCCCTTACATTGTTAATAACGCCATAAACTATTTAGATTATCCTCTTTTGTCAGTGCTCATATTTTTTTCATTGAAACGTTATTTAATGAAACTTGCTTTATCAACTTAACAATCTTATTCGTATACACTGTTTGAGTCAGCCTTTTTGTTACTCTATTGCAAACTGTGAAGGATGAAGAGCGACAAAATAATTAGCAGTCAACAGCCTGGCTGTTCTGCCGACTGTATAAAAAAGGAAAATCCTCGCGGTCCCGTAACAAATTTTATTTATCTCGCTCTGACATCCACGGTTTCATCCAAGTGCGTTTCATTTTCTTTTTTCCCTCGTTCCCTTCTAAATGCAGACACAACGCAACTGTACTATAAACAACAGCTGAGCATAACACCGCCATTCTGAAGCAAATTTGACAAAATATTGGATGATAGTGTAATACCCCCTTTTGCGTTTCATCCAATTTCTTTGTAAAAAAAATGACCAATATTTCATCCAATTTTTTCGTCCAATTCTTTGTCCAATAATGTGATAGTGTAATACCGGCCTTAGCCACAGCCTAAGGGATGTTTCCAGAATGAAACTTTCACTCTGCAGCAGAGTGTGCGCTGCTATGAAACTTCCTGGCAGTTCGGGGTAGCTCAGTGGTAGAGCGCTTGCGCGCGAAAGGCAAAGGTTCCAGGTTCGAGTCCCGGTTCCGGCACACAATTTTAATCTGTCAGGATGTTTCAGTATAAAGGTGGTTCGATGAACCCTCTGCCAGGCACTTTAATGTGATTGGCAGTTTCCTATGTAGACGTATACAGAAAGTGTTAATTACGCAAATTTCGGTTACGGTTTCGGTTTAGAAAATGTTCAAGTGTTTGTTAAGCTTAAGGGACTTAACCACGGGGTCATCAGTCCCTAAACTTACAAACTACTTATGAACTACCTAGAACTAAGGACGGCACAAATATCCATGCCCGAGGGGGGAGTCGAACCACCGACCGTAGTGGCCGTGCAGACCGTGACTGGAGCGCCTCAGTCCCCTCGGCCACCGCGGCCGGCGTTTCGGTTTAGGCGGAAACTAGAGAAACTAGAACAGAAACCGAATATTCGGTTACGTTTTCGGTTTCGGACTCCAACTATAAGCAACCTGTAGAAAGCCGTTCCGAGTTGATGGCCGTGGCGCGTTTCCTGAGGCCTGCTCACCAGACCTGTTGCCGAGTGCCGAGTCCCGGTACCGTCGCCTCTGCTAGAGCGCTATTGCCGCCACATTGTCCAGACGCCCAGAGCGATGAAGCGCTGCGCCACCGCGCTCGTACAATGGCGAGCCATGCGCCACCTGTTGCCAGGGCAGCACAAAGACGGTACACAATGCAATGCCTGCAGTCTGCGCTCATCACTCCACAGGCTGCACACCGGGACCGCTTCTCCAGCGACGAAAAGCCTTCGACCGCGGCCGCGAGACTTGCGTGTTCACCGGTCCGGTAAAACTCCGCAAACCGTTGAAAGAGACGAAACAAAACTGAGCATCGCTAGAGGATAAGTCAAACACAGGTCTGACATTAGCAATAATAAATTAATAACCTGACAAGCGTGAAATAATATAAATACCAGCCGCGGTGGAGTAGCCGAGCGGTCTAAAGCGTCTCACTGCGGAGTGCGCGGTTGCTCGCCGTGCAGGTTCCAGTCCTCCCTAGAGCATGTGTGTTTGTCCGTAGGTTAGTTTACCTAGGTTTAAGTAGTTCGTAAGCTACGGACTGATGACCACGCAGTTTGGTCCGATAGATTTACAAACATTTGAACATTTTTTATAAATACCATCTGTAGAACATTTAGACTGCAAATACCATGAGATCAAAAAGTCAGTATAAATTTGAAAACTTAATAAATCGCGGAATAATGTAGATAGAATGGTAAAAATTTTACAGACATGTTTGGAATGACATGGGGTTTTATTAGAACAAAATAAAGTTCAAAATTGTGCGACAGATGGCACTGGACAGCAAAACGTGAGTGACTGCGCATGAAAATCGTGTATAAAAGGAGCTGTAATGAGAGAGATATTCAGATGCACCAGCAGTCGCAGCATGTCGACGTTCCCTGAAAAGGCGCCTTTAGTGAAGCTGTATTATGAGAATGGGGAATGTTCTAGTTCAGCGTTACGATCCTATCGCCATAGGAAGAGAATTCGAACGGGTAAAGGTTCGGCCGGCCGCGGTGGCCGAGCGGTCTGCGACATGCCATCAAGGTCTGCACGGCCGCTGCGGTCGGGCATGGATGTTTGTGCCGTCTTTAGTATAAGGTAGTTTGTAAGTTTAGGGACTGATGGCCCCGTAGTTAAGTCCCATAAGATCTACAAACACTTGAACATTTTTGGTAAAAGTCCGTTGACAAAAGCAGCTGTGGCGAGAATGATTTCTAAGTTCGAAGCCAAGGGTTGTTTAGACGATAGACCCCGTAGTGGCCGACCGAGCACAAGGCGTAATGCTGCTGAGACAGTTCAGGAAGAAATGGAGACTGCAGCAGGTTCGTCTACGCACGGGGAAGTCAGCGCTCGTGCAGTCGCACGTCACACCTACATTCCATACACTACTGTTTGGTTGGCACTTAGGCGTACCCTCCGATGCTATTCTCACAAAAACCATCAGCATCGTGCACTCTTACCTGGCGATTTAGCGAAGCCGAGGGCATTTGTGGTGTGGGCGTTTCAAAGGATGGCGGAAGATGACGATTGGTTGAGTAACGTGTTGTGCACAGACGAAGGTGATTTCACGCTCCGACCGTCGATCAAAGCCCACAACTGCAGAATTTGGGCCACCGAAAATTATAGAAGTGGTGTGGAAATCCATTGCACGACGGGAAAGTCACGGTATGTGTTGCGTTTACCACCTGTACCGTCATAGGGCCTTTTTTCTTCGAGTAACTGCGTGATTGTGGTTGTGTAACTGCTACCGTGACGGGTGAGAGGTACGCAGATACGTTACAGAATCGCATCATCCCCAGCCTGGCTGATAAACACCTGCTGGAACGTACGATTTTTATGCAGGATGGTGCTCCATCCCATATTGATAGACGCGTGAAAGATCTCTTGCGCGTTTCGTTTGGTGATGATCGTGTGCTCAGCCGCCACTTTCGCCACTCCCAGGTCTGCAGACCTCAGTCCGTGCGATTATTGGCTTTGAGGTGCAGAATGTGACTGGCGCGCCGCAGACCGCTCGGCCACTGCGGCCGCTTGCAGCTAGGTCTAAATGTAGAAACATGTAAGGTGATGCGCATGAGTACGAAAGACAATCCCATAATATTCGAATACAGCATTAGTAGTGAGCTTCTTGATGCTGTCGCGTCGTTCAAATATCTAGGCGTAACATTGCAGAGCGATATGAAATGGAACGAGCATGTGAGGACAGTTGTGCGCAAGGCGGACGCCGGCTTCGGTTTATTGGGAGAATTTTGGGAAGATGTGCTTCACCTGTAAAGGAGACCGCGTATAAAACTCTTGTATGACCACGTATTGAGTATTGCTCAAGTGTTTGGGACCCGCAGCAGATCAGTTTAAAGGAAGACAGAAGCAGTTCAGAGGCGAACAGCTAGGTTTGTTCAAATGTTTGTAAATCTATTAGACTAAACTACGTGGTCATCAGTCCGTAGCTCTCAAAACACTTGAACTAAGGTAAACTAACCTACGGACATCACACACACACACACACACACACACACACACGTCCCAGGGAGGACTCGAAAATGTTCAAATGTTTGCATAGCTTATGGGACTTAACTACGGGGTCATCAGTCCCTACACTTACAAACTACTTATGAACTAGCTACAACTAAAGACGTCACAAATATCCATGCCCGAGGGGGGATTCGAACCCCCGACCGCAGTGGCCGTGCTGACCGTGACTGGAGCGCCTCAGTCACCTCTGCCAACGCGGCCGGCAGGGAGGACTCGAACCTCCGACGGCGTGCAACTGCGCGGTCCGCAACGAAGCGCCTTAGACCGCTCGGCTACTCCATCGCGTAGGTTTGACCAATGCGCGAGTGTCACGGAAATGCTCCGGGAACTCAATTGGGGATCGCTGGAGGAAACACGACGTTCTTTTCGTTAATTTCTGTTGAGGTAATTTAGAGAGCCGGATTTTGAAGCCAAGTGTAGTACGATCTTACTGCCGCCTTCTTACATTTCGCGTAGTGATCACAAAGACAAGAGAAATTAGGGCTCTTACGAAGGCATATAGGCATTCTTTATCTCCTCGTTCCACTTGGGGATGGAATAGGAAAGGAAATGCCTAGTAGTGGTACAGTGTACCATCCGCCACGCACCTTGCGGTGGATTGTTCAGTATGTAAGTAGATGTAGATATGTAGGTTTAGATTGTAATATTTCTGGCTTAAAGCCATCATATTAAGTTCGAAGTATTGCTTCAGTGCAGCCGGTTAGGACCAGTAGGCGACAGATGGTAAAAGCTGGTGAGAACCACGACAGGTGGTACAATAGGTCGGGTTCTCATGGGAAAGAGCACTGGCAAGTTTCCCCGAATTCTAGGGAAGTTCCCCAAACGGCAGGTACTGGACGACGATTGGCTGTAGCATTGGCGGTCACGGCCGAAACGCAATCATATTTTTATTAATATTTAATAAACTAATTATTTATTCTATGTCAAACACATGTTTCAAAACCCCTCAAAGCTAAGCTATGCCGTGAGTAGGTAAAATATATTAACATGCTAATTCAACAAACAAAATAATTAATTTAAGACGGACGATGCACGGCAGCCATGTTTGCGTGCCAAATTGTGGAGCGAGGGCAGCCTTGAATCGAGCTGCCACGGTTGAGTTCAGAACAGGCGCTCAGGAGTAACATTTCAGTCGAAAGACTAGCTCGGTGAAGTAAAATGCATATGTACGCGGTCTTAAAAAATTTTTAATCATCGTAGATATTTACTTACAAATAAGAAAATGTGTGTGAAGTGGATATTATTGCCGGCCGCGGTGGCCGAGGGGACTGAGGCGCTCCGGTCACGGTCTGCACGGGCACTACGGTCGGGGGTTCGAATCCCCCCTCGGGCATGGATATTTGTGCTGTCCTTAGTATTAGCTAGTTCGTAAGTCTAGGGACTGATGACCCCGTAGTTAAGTCCCATAAGCTACACAAACATTTTTCTATATTATTATGCAGTTTACTGGTTTTATGCTTTCTTTAAATAAGTCAGTTGGCATTCCGATTGCCGAGGACATCAGTTTTAGTCAGTAATTAGATCAGTTCCTGCCAATAGTATAATAATTTCAGCATCAATCAAGAACTGCGACCTGTGTGCTATCTACAGAAGACGTCAGGTTGGCGAACTTTTAGAGTTTCTACTCTTCGTACAGCAGTGGGGAGTTACTACAACACTCGTGTACACTGTCACTGCGGTACAGACGCAAACTGTTGTGTGTCATTCATGGCAACATGGAGGAGGAAAAGAAAATGATAAAGGACAGGTTTAGGCACAACCCCCTGTAGACATTTTCCTGTTGTAGGATGTAGATATTAGGTGACACATGGTTTGAAGCAGTACTGGCCAGCATGCGATGGAGGCCAATGTTGAAATGTTTGTAAAGCTATGGGTTAACTGCTTGCTCATTAGTCCGTAGCTTACAAACTACTTAAACTAAATTAAAGTAACCTAAGGACAACAGATACACCTGTGCCCGAGGGAGGACTCGCACCTTGGACAGCGAGCGGCCGCGCACACCGCAGCAGGCGCCTCAGTGCGCACGGCTATTGCACGCAGTTTAGGACCAGAGCTAGGTGCCGTGCGTGTCCCCCAGTGGTAGACGCCGGTCGCTATCGACGCCTCGCCGCGCCGCGCCGCTACGTTACCGCGCCGGCAGTGCTGAGTCAGCGCGACCAAGGCCGCAGGCTGGCGGAACCATGGGCAGCCGCTGTGTGGACTGCGAGCGCGATACACGCTCTGTACAGCCAGGCGTACCTGCAAGCCTCGCGTGGCACGTCGTTTCGCCCGCCGATGTCCAGTAACTGGACTGAATAACTCGCCGGACGTTGCCTGCACGAATATCGAGCCATGCTGTCTCAATTTATTTACAGGAAATGCACACAAGCCGTGCAAAAGGAATACATTTACATTACATAAACTTTACTTGTCTTTGCTATAAGCTACGATGGATTTCTGTCTATTCCTGCATTTGATAATATGGTATCGATCACAAAATTCTAAGCACAGTTCACACACACACACACACACACACACACACACACACACACACACACACACACTCGTCATTTGGTTCGTGAAATAATTTGTTGCGACACACCATGTGGTGAAACCCATGGGTTGCCAGTCTCGTTGTCACGTGTCGCATTTCATGGTTCGCTTCCATCCGGGTCCAGTCTTGCATAGCAGACGTTGCATAGAACTACTCCGGTATATTGTTTTTCTTCTCATGAAGATCTTGAAGCTGTTTGAAGTTAACACTATCAGGAAGTATGAGCTCTTATCTCAGATCCTCTATCAGGAAGGTCTCCCTGGTACGCTCATACACTAGCCTCGATCTTGTGTTCTGTGGGAATTCTAATACTCTCTTCAAGTATCTAGGCTTTACTCGCTCCAGTTCTTCAAGCTGTTTGTACATATGGTATTTTCCCACTGATTCAAGGCCATACGTCAAAATAGGTAGTATCTTTAGCCTGAACAGGTCCATAGCTGTGCTGATCGATAGTTGTGTGACGTTCCTGATTTCATTCATAGCTCTAGATGTTCAGATGTTTGTTAAGCTTATGGGACTTAACTACGGGGTCATCAGTCCCTAAACTTACAAACTACTTACTGACTACCTTATACTAAGGACGGCACAAATATCCATGCCCGAGGGGGAATTCGAACCCCCGACCGTAGTGGCCGTGCAGACCGTGACTGGAGCGCCTCAGTCCCCGCGGCCACCGCGGCCGGCTCATAGCTCTAGTGGCCGCCTCTGCTCTAGATGTTATATGTAGTCGGAAACTTTTTCCTGTTTTTTGGATTGTTATGTCTAGATATTTGAAATTGTTAACCCTCTTGAGTAGTTTTCCATTGCATTCCACGTTCTCTGCTTCAGTGAGTATTCCACCTTTCCTGAACACTAGCAACACCGTCTTCTCTTCGTTTATCTTGATGTCCTTTCTCTCCGTCCATTCGCTTAGTTTGTTTAGAACTACTTCTAGTTTGTCTATATCTGTCGCCGCGATGGCATGTCATCAGCGTATATGTACGTGCTTGTTACTGTCATTTCTTTCGTGACATCGTGCGTGAGCACATTAAACAGGATGAGGCTGAGTGGATCGCCTTGAAGGACACCATTTTCTGTGACAGCCAGTCGGATATACCTATTCCATCATCTATCTGTATGTAATTTTCTGCTAGTATATTCGATATTAAAGTCTTTGTACTCGCCCTTCCAATTAGTTCCTCCAGTTTATCTATTAAAACCTTTCTGTTGACTAGGTCAAAGACTTTTGTGTAGTCGACAAAAACCACATATAGTTTTCCTTTTGGTCTTCCTATTGTCTGTTTTATTTGTTCCAGCAGGTTTTCCACTGCCAGGGTTGTGGATCGTCCCTTCCTAAAACCGAACTGCTCTTCTGGTATAAGGGGTTCGAGCTTCTCTGCCAGCCTTTTGGCGAGAATTCCTGTTAAGAGTTTCAGTGGCGTGGATTCCAGCGCTATTCCTCCGTACGCATTTGGATTCTGTGTGTCTCCGTTTCCCTTATACAGTAGTTTAATTTTTGACTTTCTCCATTCGCTTGGTATGCTTCCTACTTCTATGCATTTATTTAGAAGGGCGGTCCAGAGCGGCAGGTATTCTTGTGCTGTCTCATATTCCATCTACTCCTGGTGTCCTGTTGTTCCTCATTTTCTGTATCGCCATAGCAATTTCATCTGTGGTGAGGATCTCATCAGCCTGTGGAGTCCTAGGTATCTTGATCGTAGGTATTGTTTATTTTGAGCAGATTACTTTCCTTATATGTTCCTTCCATGTTTCCATGGGGATGTTGGGCTTTATTTCCTGCCTTCTCGGTCTCAGAGCCCGCATGCTGTCTCTATGGGTTAGTGTGTCTCTACAGGAAGAGAATGGTCACGAGTGATGTCGCTGCTGATTGGCTGGCAGCTCAGGACGCCATGTTTTTACCAGACTTGGCGGGCTTTGTGTATGCGGGAATAGCTACTATGTAAATTTCTGTGGTGTAGATCGTTTTCAAAGTTCCTGACAGCGATTTCACTGTGCAGTTATATACAGGTTGTATTACGGCTGGCGCTGCTGCACTTTAGCTCGTCTTCGGACGGTTTTATTTCGGAGGTTCGAGTCCTCCAGTGTATTTATTGTCCTTAGCATAAGTTAAAGTAGTTTGTAAGCCTAGGGGCTGATGGCCAGAGTAGTTGAGTCCCATAGATTACCAAGGTTTCGGCTTCAACTCAACTCAGAAGTAAGAAAAAAGATCGCACTGACGTGTTTTACGGCCCACTCTAGATTTGTAGTTTTATAAGTTTTTGCAAACATTTTGGACCAAAACAGGAATGTAAATAATAAAAAATTAATTAATAAGAGTTTCTGAAACCCTTTTAGGAAAGAAAAATAGGTAGTGGCGGGTTTCGAACGACCGACTGACTGACTGACTGACTGATACTTCAGCGTCACAATCTAAAGTATTCCCCACTACGCTATGGCTAACAACTAGAAGTTAAGTTCCTTAATCGTATACTAGTGATGGCCGTTGTTAAATGATGCTAATATGGCATTTGTAGACACAAGATTATCATTTATCGTACGAAGAACGACGTGTTTTTGTTAATTCTTCAGTGCGCCATTGCTTTGAAATGACAACGTGTAAGTTACAATAAGAAAATCATCAAATACGCAACGCAAGCTAGCCTATGCTAGAGAGAGTTCTGGGCGAGGAATGTCACGTGACATCTGCGAACGGCTGTTTTTCGTTAATTCAATGGAGGGTGTCAAAAGTCCGTTATTTTTGCAAATCTCTCTCAAATGATACGAGATATGAAAAAAATACATAACGGAACAAGGTTGCAGAGAATTTTCTCCTCTACAAATTCGTCTATTCAATTTTCGCGTTAGATGAAAGGTTTATTTGCAATTAAAATTGCATTACAGCCGGATCTTTTTGGTATTACTAACGTATTTCTTGTGCGAAATACTTGAAAAAGCTAGGTTCTGGACTCTGGTACTCAACTATTATATCTGTAAAATTTGGTGCCGATCGGTTGAACGGTTCGTCTTAAAAACAGGGAACACGTTACAGACAGATATCCCAAAATTGCCGTTATTTTTGTAAATATCTCTGAAAAGATACGAGATACGAAAACAACATAACAGAGCAAAGTTGTAGAGAATTTTCCCCTCTAAAAATTCGGTTATTCAGTTTCCGTGTCAGATGAATGGTTAAGCCGTTATTTTCATTTAAATGTCGAGCTGTCAAAAGACGATCGCAAAGGCCCACTTTTAGTGTTACTACCGTAACCGAAAGTGGGTCAATTCAGTTACATAAGATGATCATAGTGTGGTTTTTGAGCAACAGAGCTCACGTTGAAGTTGCAAATGTAAATTACACGTGACAAGATGTAAAAAAGCAGAACTAATAGTTCATGTAACTAAAACGCGTCGCTATATGTCGCGTGTGTGGGCAGCACTGCAAGTGACATCTGACTGACCTTACGCGCTTGTTTGGTGAAGAAAATTTATACTGCAAACACGTGAAACAATATCGAAAAGTTAGTAAAAAACGAATATTTACTTTAGCGTTTATACCTTATTTTCTTGGTAAAGGTCAAAATAACACCAAACACAATTTTCTCGTCTATTAATTCTGTCATGTTGATATAATATCCGGCAAAACAGTTTTATATATTTATGTTCGTATAGTGTAGGCTTTTTTCCCCCGTAAAACGAAAATATTTCGTCTCTTCTGTAGGAGAAAACTAGTAGAAAAAACAATATTAGGCTCTGGTACAACTTTATCGGTGTGATGAAAACACAAAGCAAACAACAGAATAAGTTTAAAGAAGATGCGAAAGTATTTCTGTAATATGAATGCAGACGGCACTTTCTTGCTTCTGCGCATGCGCATTCTGCAGCACATTCCAAAATTTAGAACTCCACAATCGGCACAATCTATGAATCTATGAGACCAGTGTTTATCAACCTGTAGGTGGCGACCCGACCCCTGGAGGGGGGGGGGCGGGGGGTGGGAGGTCGCAAAGTGTTGTTCATGATCTCGCCCTCAAGGGAGGATGAAGTTACACGAGTCCAGTGCATGTTTGAAAACTACGGTTTCATAATACAAATCATAGTCCTAAGAAAATTAAAACTTACATTAACATTACGTTGCGTAAATCATTGTTTATCACAATAAGTACATCGTGTTAACGATGAAGAAACGAAATGCCAGAAAACTGCTTTCTGAAAGCATTCTGATGAATTAACAAAATTGAGTCAGTGATTTTGAGAATTCGAAAAATAAAATATTTCCTTCTTTATACATTGACTCTACAGCAGGGCACTGGTTAGCAAGGATAATTCTATTCTGCGTCTTGTCTACAAAGCGTAACACTCGTTATGCAATGAATATTTTTCTGTCTGAATAAATCTGAAATCAGGATGTGTCCAATTCCGAAAAATTAACAACAACAAAGCCAACCTATAATGCACTACTGGCCATTAAAATTGCTAAACCAAGAAGAAAAGCAGGTGGTAAACGGGTATACATTGGACAATTATACTGGAACTGACATGTGATTACATTTTCACGCCATTTGGGTGCATAGAGCCTGAGAAATCAGTACCCAGAACAACCACCTCTGGCCGTAATAACGGCCTTGATACGCCTGGGCATTGACTCAAACAGACCTTGGACGGCGTGTACAGGTGCAGATGCCAATGCAGCTTCTATACGATACTCCAATTCATTAAGAGTAGTGACTGGCGTATTGTGACGAGCCAGATGCTCGGTCACCACTGACCAGACGTTTTCAATTTGTGAGACATCTGGACAATGTGGTGTCCAGGGCAGCAGTCGAACATTTTGCGCATCCAGAAAGGCCCGTAGAGGACCTGCAACATGCGGTCGTGTATTATTCTGCTGAAATGTAGGGTTTCGCAGGGATCGAATGAAGGGTAGAGCCACTGGTCGTAACACATCTGAGATGTAACGGCCACTGATCAAAGTGTCGTCGATGCGAACAAGAGGTGACCGAGACGTGTAACCAATGGCACTCCATACCACCACGCCGGGTGATACGTCAGTATGTCGATGACGAATACACGCTTTCAGTGTACGTTCATTGCGATGTCGCCAAACACGGATGTGACCATGATGCTGTAAACAGAACCTGGATTCATCCGAAAAAAATGATGTTTTGCCATTCGTGCACCCAGGTTCGTCGTTGCGTTCACCATCGCAGACGGTCCTGTCTGTGATGCAGCATCAAGGGTAACCGCAGCCATGGTGTCCGAGCTGATAGTCCAAGCTGCTGCAAACGTCGTCGAACTGTTCGTGCAGATGGTTGTTGTCTTGCAAACGTCCCCATCTGTTGGCTGAGGGATCGAGACGTGCTTGCACAATACGTTACAACCATGCAGATAAGAGGTTTGTCATCTCGACTGCTAGTGATCGAGGCCGTTGGGATCCAGCACGGATTGTCCGTATTGTCCTCCTGAACCCACCGATTCCATATTCTGCTAACAGTCATTGGATCGCGACCAACGCGAGCAGCAATGTCGCGATACGATAAACCGCAATCGCGATAGGCTACAATCCGACCTTTATCAAAGTCGGAAACGTGATGGTAAGCTTTTTTCCTCCTCACACGAGGCATCACAACAACGTTTCACCAGGCAACGCCGGTCAGCTGCTGTTTGTGTATGAGAAATCGGTTGGAAACTTTCCTCGTGTCAGCGCGGTGGAAGTATCGCCACCGGCGCCAACCTTGTGTGAATGCTCTGAAATCCTAATCATTTGCATATCACATCATCTTCTTCTTGTCGGTTACACTTCGCGTCTGTAGCACGTCGTTGTCGTGGTGTAGCAATTTTTAATGGCCAGGAGTGTATATAATACTGCTCTCTTTTTCTTGCGATAAAGTTATATGAACACAAAAGAATTTTTTTTTGGTGTGTGTTTGAAATCACGCACATAAACATACGTGTGAAAGATACAATAGAATTAAGTAAAAACAACTTAAGTGCAAAACTTTGGCATTACCAGAAATATATGACTTCATTGATTAGTTGACACTAAAACTGTAACATAATTATTTTTCTTTTAATAACAAAAGCACCAACAAATGTTCAAATGTAGGTTAAGATTATGCGACTTAACTGCCGAGGGAGGATTCGAATCCCCGAAGGGTAAAGACTTCGCTCATCGGAGCATAGCGCCTCAATGCGCTCGGCCCTTTCTCCGCGGTACCACGTCGATTCACATGACGTTGCTCCCTGTTTATGGGGTGGATCCAGTGGATCGAAGGAGTATCCAGCAGTGGTTGCAAAGGTTTGAACGAGGTGACTTCTCTCTGCTGGACAATCCAAGATGCGGCAGACCATCGACGACAGTGAGTGATGTGAATAAGGAGACCACTGATCAAATCATCCAAAATGGCAGATGTGTGACGACACGAAAGCTAACTGAAATATCTCGTTTATCATTGGGTAGCTTGGTGTCACTGATAAAGTGAATAGGGTACAGAAAAAATCTCTGCGCGTTGTGTGCCTAGATAACTGACAAGAGAAATGAAAACGACGAGGAAAAAGTGTGTGCGCTAGAGTCGCATGAAGACCTTCATTGAAGAGTGGAAACAGCGTTTTGACGGTGTCATTATCGAGGAAGAAGTATGATTTTTTTTTTTGTCCGAACCTGAGAGCAAAACGCGAGTCATGGAGCGGCGTGATCCATGTTCCTTTTGAAATAAGAAACCATGACTTTCACGAACAGCAGGCCGAAAGGTGATGGCGACCTTCTCCTGGTATCAAAGTGGTGTCATTTTCATTGACACTGGACTTTTTGTCACTGGACAAGCTGAGACGTAGATTTATGGTCAGCTCATGAGTACATCATGAGAATGCCAAACCAAATACAGTCCATTTTGACGCTGGAGAAAAATCAGGAAAATGGTTTGAAGAATTTTCCTCATCCTCCCTACTGTCCTACAGTCCTGATTTTCACCTCCTTGGTCGTTTCCTGTGTCAAGCGATGGTGTAAAACGGGCGAATTCGGGAATGAGGAATAGGCACCGTCTCCTTGTGATTGGGTTCCGATGGGGAGAATCCCTTGAGACCGCGGTGTTCAAAAAAATGTTCAAATGCTTGTGAAGCTTATGGGACTTAACTGCGGGGTCATCAGTCCCTACACTTACAAACTACTTATGAACTAAGTTACACTAAAGACAACACAATCATCCATGCCCGAGGGAGGATTCGAACCTCCGAATCGGAAGGCCGCGCGATCTGCAACCATGGCGCTGCAGACCGCTCGGCTACTGCCGCGCGGCGCGGTTTCCAGAGGTGGACGGCACGTCTTTCACCTGGCTAGTGTTTACAAAGTCGCCGGCCGCCTTTGTTTACAGGTCGTCTTGTGGGACGCGCGCCACGGCCAGGCGCACGCGGTCCGCATGGCAAGCAGCGCGGTCGCCTGATAGCGTCTCGGCTGGCGCCTGAGGCTGCGGCCGCGACCCGTTATACCGCGGGACAAGCCTCACATTCCTGCACGCAGAGGCGCTCATTTCCAACACAGTTTCGACGATTGCGGACGCGACGGTGCGCTACTTGTAACCAAATAATTGTGCACAATTTGGGGGGAAAAAAAAGCCGCAGCGGAATAGCCGTGCGCGCTAAGACACATTGCAGCGGTGCGCGCGCTAAAGCCACTCTCACACGGAGCATGGTTCGCGAGAAGTTTCCTGGATGGCGCGCACGTCAGTCGGTTGCCGAGTAGGAATGCGGCCGAAACACACTGCGTCTCTCTCACACGGTGCAACATTGGGTGCGGAAGCGTGCAGGCCTGGCTTCGCTGAGTGGACGCCAAGACGCACAACACGGCCGAGCTACTTTATTTATCAAACGAGTGTGAAGAAACTATTCGGTAAAAAATTTGATTCTCACACATCTTACAACTGCATTCTTCAGCTTCGTGAAGATCGATCTACTATTTTGTTTGTGGTTATACTTCTTGTGATATTAACGGATTCAGTATAGTACTGCAAGAAATCCGAAAATTTTGCATTGAGAAATAGAGGTCGCTATGAATTTGCGTTTGGTGCAAGTTAGGTCATATGTTGCTGCGGATGAAATGTAGCTAAAATATTGAATTATTCTTTGAAGTTGGAAGGATGTCGCCATCTATCACCAATCTCGAGATAATGGGTTGTATGTACAGGACTTGTTCCCGATCGTGTGCGTCAGCGAAGAGAGAGGCTTAAGGCACCTTGCAGCGGTGCGCGCGCCCGTTCCTCATCGGAGGTTCCAGTCCTCACTCGGGCATGAACCTGTGTGTTGTTCTTACTCTAACAAGGACATCACATGCGTATCTGATTTCAGAATTTTTTGATACCGGGTGATCAAAAAGTCAGTATAAATTTGAAAACTTAATAAATCACGGAATAATGTAGATTCAAAAAATGTCCGACAGATGGCACTGGCCAGCAAAAAGTCAGTGATTTCGCATGAAAATCGCGTATAAAAAGAGCTGTAATGAGAGAGAGATTAGTCAGAAGCACCAGCAGTCGCAGCATGTTGACCTTACCTGAAAAGGCGCTTTTAGTGAAGCTGTATTATCAGAATGGGGAATGTGCTAGTTCAGCGTTACGATCCTATCGCCATAGAAAGGCGATTCGAACGGGTAATGGTCCATTGACAAATGCTGTTTTTTTTTTATGAAACTCCAGCTCCAGTTGCATTTATTGGTGCTTTATTTAGGCCCACACTACCGGTTTCGGCCTCTATGTTAGGCCACTTTCAAGTGTGACAGACCAGGAACCGCGTTTCCCTTGTTTCAGTAGGAGTATGGTTTTTTCAACACAGCCAAGTGGTATCGATAATGCGTTGAACAATAGACCTACCTCACACAAACTGATGTGGAATTCTGAAACATTATCTACTTCCACAGGTCGACTTGACAGGAGGCCGATCAAGCACCAAACACAAGGGAAACGCGGCTCCTGCTCTGTCACACTTGAAAATGGTCTAACATAGAGGCCGAAACCGGTAGTGTGGGCTTAAATAAAGCACCAATAAATGCAACTGGAGCTGGACTTTCAATAAATTTAAACCACAGTTGCGGCAACAGCAAGCATCCAGTGATGGAGAAACTAATAAATGCTGCTGTAGCGAGAATGATTTAGAAGTTCGAAGCCCCTGGTTCTGTAGATGATAGACCCCGAAGTGGCCGACCGAGCACAAGGCGTAATACTGCTGAGACAGTTGAGGAAGAAATGGAGACTGTAGCGGGTTCGTCCATGCACGGGGAAGTCAGCGCTCGTGCAGTCGCACGTCGCACCGGCATTCCATACACTACTGTTTGTTTGGCACATAGGCGTACCCTCCGGTGCTATCCTTACAAAATCCATCAACATCATGAACTGTTACCTGGCGATTTAGTGAAGCGGAGGGCATTTGCGGTGTGGGAGTTTCAAAAGATGGCGGAAGATGACGATTGGTTGAGTAACGTGTTGTGGACCGAAGAAGCTCATTTCACGCTCCGAGGATCTGTCAACGCCCACAACTGCAGAATGTGGGCTACCAAAAATCCTAGAACTGTCGGGGAAACTCCACTGCACGACGAGAAAGTCACGATATGGCTTGGATTTACCATATCTACCGTTATCGGGCCTTTTTCTGCGAGAAACTGCGTGCTTCTGGTTTTGTAACTGCTACCGTGACGGGTGAGAGGTACGCCGATATGTTACAGAATCGCATCATCCCCAGCCTGGCTGATAAACACCTGCTGGAACGTACGATTTTTATGCAGGATGGCGCTCCACCCCATATTGCTAGGCGCGTGAAAGATCTCTTGCGCGCGTCGTTTGGTGATGATCGTGTGCTCAGCCGCCACTTTCGTCATGCTTGGCCTCCCAGGTCCCCAGATCTCAGTTCGTGCGATTATTAGCTTTCTGGTTACCTGAAGTCGTAAGTATATCGTGATCGATTGACATCTCTAGGGATGCTGAAAGACAACATCCGACGTCAATGCCTCACCATAACTCCAGACATGCTTTACAGTGCTGTTCAGATCATTACTCCACGACTACAGCTATTGTTGAGGAATGCTGGTGAACATATTGAGCATTTCATGTAAAGATCATCATCTTTGCTTTGTCTTAATTTGTTATGCTAATTATTGCTTTTCTGATCAGATGAAGCGACATCTGTCGGACATTTTTTGAACTTTTTTTCTAATAAAATCCCACGTCATTCCAAGCATGTGTGTCAATTTTCACCTCTCTATCTACATTATTCCGTGATTTATATTAAGTTTTCAAATTTATACTGACTTTTTGATCACCCGGTAAAAAAAAAAATTGGCTGCGACGTATTTATGAAATTCACAATTCATCTTCGACCCTCACAGGTACATGAAAAGCCACTGATAACAGTTTTGATTCTATTCATACCTAAAAGAGTGAGAGAAAAAGCTAACAGCACTAACCCCCGAGTACCACCTGCGACAAAATTCCTTATTCCCAGCAAAAGACGAAAGGCTATATATACCACCAAAATCACGAGTAGGTGTCAATGGGTGTTCATGGAGAGAATTGGTTATACATGTATACTGATGTGGTTGCATATGAAGATCAGCTATAGAGCTGACATCTTCCAGTATCAGTGTCGTAAGTGAAAACCACTACCGTGATCCACGAACGTTTCTCTACTGAACAGATATAAAAAGAAAGCGAAAAATGAGCTAGTAACTTTTATATGAGTACAAACTTACGTACTACTGCCTTTCAGCATCAAAGCGCATCTGCTTCAGTACACAGCTTCAAAGCTAGGGACTTACCTGAAACAAAACCAAATGAGACTTATTACTACTTTAACTTATGTATTTGCATTTTATGACACCACGTACGATCTAAAATAGTAACATGTTTGTCATATACTAAGACTACTCCAAGTGCCCATTCACATATGAAAGCAAAACTTCAACAAAATAAACCACAAAATGACCACAACATACGCAGTTCAACAGTGTTGTTCGAAATTATGCTGCACTGTTCTGAAAACTGTGTGCCTGCTGTGAAGAAAGACAGGTCACCATCAATTCCATCACCAGGGGTAGAGTTTCAGTCTACCAGAACTATGGCTCGTTACGTTTGGTACAGTTTATAAATGACATAGTAATGTAGGAGCCGCGCCGAATGGCCGCGTGGGCTGAGGCGTCATGCTACGGACTGGGTGGCCGCTCCCGTCGGAGGTTCGAGTCCTCTCTACATCTACATATACTACATCTACATGGGATACTCTGCAAATCACATTAAAGTGGCTGTCACGGATGTGTGTGTGTTCTGTTCTTAGTGTAACTTGCTTTAGTACTATGGAAGTCAACGGACTTATGACCATCGCAGTTTGGTCCAACAGGTCTACAAACATTTGAACATATCTAAATGTAGGATTTCATGTAGTACTGGTAGGGAAAGGAACATAGATGGATGTATAAGAGAATACCGACAGCTGACGGTTATTCTTTTTCTTTTATCTCCTACTGTAATAATAATTTCGTGTGGCTCATTGGCCTGGCGCAAGTCTTTCAATTGGACGCCACTTCGCGACTTGCGTGTCCCTAGCCTACCCCAGTTATCCAACCGGGGAAAGGCGACCAACAGCTTAACGTGGAATCCGAACCACGTGTCGTTTCTGGCGACTCCTCACATCGTTGAGAGGCGAAGGATGGGTTAAAACGCAGACTGAAAAAATTCTTCGGTTTCCAGTCGAGCGCTTTAGCTAGAGACCCCCGAGCCCGACTTCCCGTACTTCGATTACCACATGATTAGAACCACATATCAATCATTGCTCGTTCATTAAGTATCCTTACAGAACATAAAATGTGTCCGGTGATTACTAAAAAACTTGATGGCTTACGTATAAAGGAAAAATCACTTGTGATACATTCCCAAAATAAAAAGAATGCAAATCAATATATTTGGGAACGACACGCAGAAATTTCAAGACCAGATATAAAGAACACATAAGAAGCTGGAAATATGAAAATAGCCATTCCACCTTTGAAAAAGAGGTGATAGAATACAGACATTACACATCCAACATGGAACAAGGTATGAAAATTACCAGAATCAATAATGGAGACAGAAAAATCATGACACTACAGGAAAACTATACAAAGATCCCTAGCAATGAATAAGAAACTGATTAATGAGCAGATCAACATAAGCAACAACTCACTGACCAAGCTGGCCACAAACATAGCAAAAAACACTAATGAAACATAAGGTGCCCTTCCTTCTCCTTTCTTTCTCTCCCCACCCTATCACAAAAACAAAAATTGCAAACACACACACACACACACACACACACACACACACACACACACACACCTACATAGAGATCAAGACGAACAAAAAAAAAAGCTGATACAATCAGAGAAACAAGGAACACAAACAAAAGACAGACGAAAAGCGACGGTTGGCAACATTACACATGGTAAACAAACCCTTATACAACGAGTGTATACCACGCAGTGAAGTGATGATATAAATGTGTTCAGCACGAACCAAAATATACATCAAATGTTGAAATGTTTCTAAAGCTTATGGGACTTAACTGCATGGTCATCAGTCCCTAAACTTACAAACTACTTATGAACTAGCTAAGACTAAAGACGGCACAAATATCCATGCCCTAGGGGGGATTCGAACCCCCGACCGTAGTGGCCGTGCTGACCGTGACTGGAGCGCCTCAGTCACCTCGGCCACCGCGGCCGGCAGGTCGTAAGTAGTTTGTAAGTTTAGGGACTGATGACCCCGCAGTTAAGTCTCTTAAGCTTAACATACATTTTAATACCTTTCATGTACGACTTCTTTCCAGTTCCCATTCTTTGCAAAGTTCAATTTATTATTATTTTTTCATGTTCATTTTGATTATTTCAGACATCCTATTCACAGCTTGGCTTAGGCCTACATATTCCCGTGTTGAGAGTCACATTTAAACACTGAACTGATGATAATTAATATATTTTAGAAAACACTAGCTGGGTAAAGCTAGCTGCACTCATGCATCTACTAAAATACGATTAATAGCTCTTACAATAACTTCTTTGTTGGTATAAATAAAATCCAGAAAAGTAGTTTACTTTAAACACACTATATGTCGTGTTAAAAATCTGTGCAAAAATTAAAACAAACAATTGCTTAAACGTTTAGGCCTTCATTTTCATTTCTATCTCTCTGTGGGAATAACTTTTTCTAATACAAATGAAACAAGGTTTCGTTCTTAGCGTTACACAGATAGTTGCTCTATTTCGGCGTCCATACTTGGCGTCTGCAATTTACAAGCAACCTTTTACGCCGATCTGTGTTTGAAGGGAACCGATAAAACGTATAGCGACCGTGTCTGCTATTATTTCAGCAGTTTAGAGCTGCACAGTCAACCATTTCACACTGTGGAACAATAATATCACGAAATATTCGCTGATTCACTTCGCCGCGGTGGAGTAGCCGAGCGGTCTAAGGCGCCTCACTGCGGAGCGCGCGGTTGCTCGCCGTCGGAGGTTCGAGTCCTCCCTGGGGCATGGGTTCTGTGTGTGTGTGTGTGTGTGTTTTTTGTCCTTAGGTTAGTTTACCTAGGTTTAAGTAGTTTGTAAGCTACGGACTGATGACCACGCAGTTTGGTCCGATAGATTTACAAACATTTGAACATTTGATTCACTTCTCTGCACCAGACAAAGCATACAACACAGACGCCGAATTGGGATTCAAAACGGCGGATTGTTCAGCTCGGTATATATAGGGCTTTAGGTCAAAGCAGACGGTCGGTGTGCGTCTCTTCAGTATTGGCGCTCACCATGACCGCACAAGAAAAAGTCGAGGGGCAACAAATATGGCGATCGTAGTAGCCAAGCATTAAATTCATCCGTTTCTATCAATGGCTGGGGAAATGTTGAAGGCAGCAACTCCAGTAGATTCTGGCACTGCATGAAGAACCGCTGTCTTGTTGGCAGTTGACACCTTCATCGTGTCATTTTATCACGCGTGAGTACATTCCAGAGGTTCACATTAAAGCAGTTACGTTGGCACTAAGTGTACACAAGAGGATTTTCAGCAGCCCAAATTCTGAACATAACGTTACACTTCGAAGGTGGCTTCATCACTAAACATCTGTCAGGAAATTCAAAACGCTTGAGGCTATCACTTGGCTGGATGGCGTGCAACAAGCACAGTCTGTAACCCATAAATAGGAGAAGTTTCTTTAAAATTTATGTAGTTTTCTTTAAGTGCAGTTCTCGAGCACACAGATGATCCGATTTCTTCGGTTATGTGTCGTGTATAGCCATTTGGTGTCCCACGTGATCATCTGACGACATGAGTCAGGTGTGCACATCAAAACTGTGGCATCAGTGGAAGATGGGCTAGGGCTCTAAGTGCTGCAGTCCCACTGATAGAGACTGGTTGGCACTAGTTTGCGCGCGAGATCGTGGCACACGGTTGGCGCGAGTTCGTGGCACACTGATGGCGCGAGTTCGTGGCACACTGATGGCGCGAGATCGTGGCACACGGTTGGCGCGAGTTCGTGGCAAACGGTTGGCGCGAGATCGTGGCACACGGTTGGCGCGAGATCGTGGCACACGGTTGGCGCGAGTTCGTGGCACACTGATGGCGCGAGATCGTGGCACACGGTTGGCGCGAGATCGTGGCACACGGTTGGCGCGAGTTCGTGGCACACTGATGGCGCGAGTTCGTGGCACACTGATGGCGCGAGTTCGTGGTACACTGATGGCGCGAGTTCGTGGTACACTGATGGCGCGAGTTCGTGGCACACTGATGGCGCGAGTTCGCGGTACACGGTTGGCGCGAGATCGCGGTACACGGTTGGCGCGAGATCGCGGCACACGGTTGGCGCGAGATCGCGGCACACTGATGGCGCGAGATCGTGGCACACGGTTGGCGCGAGATCGTGGCACACTGATGGCGCGAGTTCGTGGCACACGGTTGGCGCGAGATCGTGGCACACGGTTGGCGCGAGTTCGTGGCACACGGTTGGCGCGAGATCGTGGCACACGGTGAGTTCGTGGCACACTGATGGCGCGAGTTCGTGGCACACGGTTGGCGCGAGATCGTGGCACACGGTTGGCGCGAGATCGTGGCGAGATAGTGGCACACGGTTGGCGCGAGTTCGCGGCACACGGTTGGCGCGAGTTCGCGGCACACGGTTGGCGCGAGATCGCGGCACACGGTTGGCGCGAGATCGCGGCACACGGTTGGCGCGAGATCGCGGCACACGGTTGGCGCGAGTTCGCGGCACACGGTTGGCGCGAGTTCGCGGCACACTGATGGCGCGAGTTCGCGGCACACGGTTGGCGCGAGTTCGCGGCACACGGTTGGCGCGAGTTCCTGGCACACGGTTGGCGCGAGTTCGTGGTACACTGATGGCGAGAGTTCGTGGTAAACGGTTGGCGAGGGCACACGGTTGGCGCGAGATCGTGGCACACGGTTGGCGCGAGTTCGTGGCACACTGATGGCGCGAGTTCGTGGCACACGGTTGGCGCGAGTTCGTGGCACACTGATGGCGCGAGTTCGTGGCACACTGATGGCGCGAGTTCGTGGCACACGGTTGGCGCGAGATCGTGGCACACGGTTGGCGCGAGATCGTGGCACACGGTTGGCGCGAGATCGTGGCACACGGTTGGCGCGAGATCGTGGCACACTGATGGCGCGAGTTCGTGGCACACTGTTGGCGCGAGATCGTGGCACACTGTTGGCGCGAGTTCGTGGCACACGGTTGGCGCGAGTTCGTGGCACACGGTTGGCGCGAGTTCGTGGCACACGGTTGGCGCGAGTTCGCGGCACACGGTTGGCGCGAGTTCGCGGCACACGGTTGGCGCGAGTTCGCGGCACACGGTTGGCGCGAGTTCGTGGCACACTGATGGCGCGAGTTCGTGGTACACTGATGGCGCGAGTTCGTGGCACACGGTTGGCGCGAGTTCGTGGCACACGGTTGGCGCGAGATCGTGGCACACGGTTGGCGCGAGTTCGTGGCACACGGTTGGCGCGAGATCGTGGCACACGGTTGGCGCAGGATCGTGGCACACGTTTGGCGCGAGATCGTGGCACACGGTTGGCGCGAGATCGTGGCACACTGATGGCGCGAGTTCGTGGCACACGGTTGGTGCGAGATCGTGGCACACGGTTGGTGCGAGATCGTGGCACACGGTTGGCGCGAGTTCGTGGCACACGGTTGGCGCGAGTTCGTGGCACACTGATGGCGCGAGTTCGTGGCACACTGATGGCGCGAGTTCGTGGCACACGGTTGGCGCGAGATCGTGGCACACGGTTGGCGCGAGATCGTGGTACACGGTTGGCGCGAGTTCGTGGTACACGGTTGGCGCGAATTCGTGGTACACGGTTGGCCCGAGTTCATGGTATACGTCTCGTGTCACAAACCATGTTATTTGTGCTGTCGAAGCTGCACGAACTGCCACTGCTCTCGTTACAATTTAATGTGGTGGACGTCAATACAGCGTGGACGTCCAGAATCTCGGCTACGGGTGTGAGAAAGTTTACGCAACCACTGCAGTCAGTATCGTTGTGAAACTAACGCATCACATCCGCCTTGTGAGACATTTCTCCGAGAAAACCGTCCATCCAATCGGAAGGTCACAATGTGACACCTTTCAAATTCGCTCAGTTGGCTGTTGGAAGCAGGAGTACGCCTCCGTGGGATAGCGCTCGATTGCTTCAAATGCTGATGTCCCATCAAGCCTTACCGCTGTAACCATTTCGTATTGAAGGGCACAGACAGTCGGCGCCTTGGCAGCCAGACTGTGTGATCAAAACCATCCGGACATTCCCCGCAAACATACGTCTTTCATAGTAGGTGCATTGTGTTGCGTTACTCGATATCAGCAATGTAAGCAGTCACTAGACGTTATGAGAGGGCAGAATGGAGCACACCACGAAACTGATTGTCTTCGATGGCGGTCAGGTGCGGCAGTTTAGTGTACTGAAGTCATCGAGGTCTACTTGTAGGTCCAGTAGCGTGTGTGTTTGAGGGACACGCGATGTTGCTGGTGATATACGCGTCCGTCGGTGACGCTAGTAGCGACGCGCGATGTTCCGGTGAAGGGCAGGTGTGGCGGCCGGAACAGCGGCGTCCGAAATTCGCGAGCGCCGAGGCCGCGTTCCGAGAAGCCCCAGCACGGCCCGTTGCTGTACACGTGCGCAGACTGCCAGCCGCACACCTGCGGCCAAGCGCCCCCTCCTCTGCATTCAGGGCTAGCTAGTCTCCTGGCGCGCACTTCCACCTTCCATCCTGGCCGATGGTCCGCATTACGATATATATATATATATGACCTTGCGGATAACGTCGGAAGTTCACTCAGGCTTTTTGCGGATGATGCGGTAGTAAATAGAGAGGTCGGAACAATGGAAAATTGTGTTGAGATGCAGGAGGATCTGCATCGAATTGACGCATGGTGCAGGGAATGGCAATTAAAGCCCAATGTAGACAAGTGTAATGTGCTGCGAATACACGGAAAGAAAGATCCTGTATCATTTAGCTACACTATAGTAGGTCAGCAACTGGAAGCAGTTAATTCCATAAATTATCTGGGAGCAGTCATTAGGAGGGATTTAAAATGGTACGACCATATAAAATCAATCGTCGGTAAAGCATATGCCAGATTTAGATTTGTGGTGTCGCACAAGTCTAAAGTGCGCGCCACCTACTTTTGCCGCGCGCCGCCATGCACGCACGGCGCGGCGTTCTTACGACGACAGCCACGAGCGCCCTCTGCTACAACTCCGCTCGTGGTCACCACTGAACGACATCGTTCACTTGGGACTGAGATAGGAACCAGTTAACACTTCGTAATCAGATAGGCACCAGTGAAGACTTGGCTATCGGACAGGCACAAGGCAGTCCTCTGGCTCAACTATGTATCAGCATTCTGCAGTACTGAGCTATGTAAAAGTTAAGTATTGTATAAATTCTGTGCAATATATATCTCGTTCTAATTTACTCTAGTGTTTCTAGTTTCTGCTGTCCCACTGGCTGGTCACCTCCTACTTGCACAATGGTCCATCCTTTATTCCTGTGTCGGTCTTTCTACTCGGCCACCGACACCTACGACGGAAACGAGACACAAAAGCGGCGACGAGGCTGGGACACAAAAAGATTCATTGGGATAATTCTAAGGAAATGCAGTCCGAAAACAAAGGAAGTAGGTTACAGTACACTTGTTCGCCCACAGCTTGAATACTGCTCACCGGTGTGGGATCCGTGCCAGGTGGGGTTGACAGAGGAAGTAGAAAAGATACAACGTAGAGCAGCGCGCTTCGTTACAGGATCATTTGGTAATCGAGAAAGCGTTACAGAGATGATCGATAAACTCCAGTGGAAGACTCTGCAGGAGAGACGCTCTGTCGCTCGGTACGGGCTCTTGTCGAAGTTTCGAGAATATACCTTTACTGAGGAGTCTAGCAGTATATTGCTCCCTCCTACGTATATCTCTCGAAGGGATCGTGAGGATAAAATCAGAGAGATTAGAGCCCAGACAGAGGCATACCGACAATCCTTCTTTCCGCGAACAATACGTGACTGGAATAGGAGGGAAAATCGATAGTGGTACTCAAGGTACCCTTCGCCACACACCGTCAGATGGCTTGCGGAGTATGGTTGTAGATGTAGATTACTAGCCTAACTCTGCTATCCATGCAACACGCGGAGCAGTACTGACATCATGATTTATCCTGAAACGTATGTTAAGGAAAGGCAACGTAATTTTTTTAGATTTTTTTTTTTTTTTTTTTTTTTTTTAGATCTGGAGCGAGCTTTTGACAATGTTGACTCGAATGCAGCCTCTCAAATACTGATGGTAGCAGCAGTAAAACGAGGGTTGGCAACACTGCTGTGGAGACACTATGCAATGGAATCTACCGGGTGATCAAAAAGTCTGTATAAATTTGAAAACTTAATAAATCGCGGAATAATGTAGATAGAGAGGTAAAAATTGACACACATGCTTGGAATGACATGGGGTTTTATTAGAACCAAAGGAAAAAAAACTTCAAAAAATGTTCCACAAATGGCGCTTCATCTGATCAGAAAAGCAATAATTAGCATAACAAATTAAGACAAAGCGAACATGATGTTCTTTACCGAAAATGCTGAATATGTTCACCACCATTCCTCAACAATAGCTGTAGTGGAGGAACAATGTTGTGAACAGCACTGTAAAGCATGTCCGGAGCGATGGTGAGGCATTGGCGTCGGATGTTGTCTTTCAGCATCCCTAGAGATGTCGGTCGATCACGATACACTTGTGACTTCACGTAACCCCAAAGCCAATAATCGCGCGGACTGAGGTCTGGGGACCTGGGAGGCCAAGCCTGACGAAAGTGGCGGCTGAGCACACGATCATCACCAAACAACGCGCGCAAGACATTTCACGCATCTAGCAATATGGAGTGGAGCGCCATCCTGCATAGAAATCGTACGTTCCAGCAGGTGTTTATCAGCCAGGCTGGGGATGATGCGATTCTGTAACATATCTGCGTACCTCTCACCCGTCACGCTAGCAGTTACAAAACCAAATTCGCGTGCCATCTGTTGGACGTTTTTTGAACTTTGTTTTTTCTTCTTCTTTCTTTTGTTCTAATAAAACCCCATGTCATTCCAAGCATGTGTGTCAATTTTTATCTCTCTATCTACATTATTCCGTGATATATTAAGTTTTCAAATTTAAACTGAATTTTTATTCACCCGGTACTTTTGTCTCTGACAGCACATGTTGTTGACGTACCTACCTTACCTCCGAACAAATGGACACGCCTTTCCCACATCACGGCGTGCGTACAATTGAGGGAAACAGTCAGTTGTGAGCGAGCGATCTAACGTAATGGTTTCACTAAATATTCGTAACAGAAACAACGGATTTAGATCAAGACCGAATTTGCCAGAGGTCGTACAGCACTACAGTTTCATCAAGATCTACAAAAGGCGTGAGGGGAATCGTCATTGCCGCACAGGACAGTGGGAGAATGGATAAAAGCCTTCATCGAAGGTCAGCAAACTGTAGCAGACATGCGTCGGGTAGGTCGTCCTAGCGTCCCTGAAGAAGTGCGTACTGTTGCCGCGGTAGTGGACAGTAATCGACGCCAGACGATTCGTGAGCTCGCCCACGAAACCGGATTAGCGCAGACGACTGTGCTTCGCATCCTGAAGGAACGCCTGGGCATGCGAAAAATTGCATCACGACGGGTTCAGCATGAACAAGTAAATGTAGAAATGGATGCGTTACAACGCTGCTCAGACGCACGCTATGAGCGCGAAGGAGAGGTGGTTGTTGTATGAAATTAACAAAACTCGGTCATCAATCCCCTGTTCCGAACGAAGTGTCTAAAACCAAAATACAGAACATGTAGAGGGAAAAAGAGGTGACCGAGTCAAATACTGAATGAAAACTGGAAACAAGGATACCTTGGTGGCTGATCACAAAGACAATAAAGGATGAGCCAGTCATCCTGCACACATTAAAATCGCCAGAAAATCTGCACGAAAGTCAGAATAAGATTTAAGAGTTGTGGAGAGGTGGGGACCTGTCACATCACGTGAGGGTACGCACCACTAAATAGAATTGTAAAAGCCAGCTGCGCGAATAAAATCTAAAACGCCAAATCGTAACAGTGGATGAGACAAGGGCTACATCGTACGAGGCAAAACTGAAACGTCAATCCAACGAATGTCAGAGACCCAGTATTGTGGAAGTTATGGTGATTGTCGTGCACGACTAGCATGGAGTTACCTTAAAGCATTATGTTACTCCATAGCAGACCGTCAATGCACAGTACACTGTTGGTTTCTGGAGCTTCACCTGCGACCAGCTTTGCGAAAGAAGCGGCAACACTATCTCCGCAACCCATCCAATCATTTAGCACGCAATGCGCGAGCGCATACAGCGCAAGTTGTGGCTGTTCTGTTCGGTCGATGGGACTGAAAAGTACTGTAGCATCCATCATACTCCCCGGAATTAAGTCAATACTTTGATTTGATTCCGATGATGAAGGAACCACTTCGTGGCATTCGCTTCAGAACTGTTCCAGAGATTCTACAGGCAGTAGACCGCTCCATTTGCACCACCAACAGAACAGGCTCTGCTAACGGTTTACTACGCCTTCCACACCGCTGGCAACGGTTTCTACACAACGCTGGTGACTACTTTGAAGAACAGTAACAGGTGGTGCGAACAAGTAACGCTTTTGTATCGGTTGTGAATAAATAGTTGCCACTATTTAAGTTCCAACCCTCGTATCTCTGACGTGTTTCCAATCAGATCACAGGCAACTACAAGCATGGCAACTAATTCCATACCGAGGTGGAGTGGCCGAGCGCATTGAGACGCTATGGTAAGATGCGCAAGGTCGTTCCCGTCGGGGGTTAGAATCCCTCCCCCCCTCGAGCATGGATGTTTCTGCCGTCTTTAATATAAACTAGTTCATAGGTAGTTTGTAAGTTTACAGACTGATGACTCCGCAGTTAAATCCCATAAGCTTAACCAACATTTGAACTAATTCTAATTCCGTATGGGCAGGGATATCATACACCAGTGACTTCCCACGTGCAATACGACGGTTACTTGTAGTGGGGTCCGCTGCAACATGTTGTAGCACCTCCTCTTCAAAATCGGTTGTACGAGTATTCCAAAAATTGCGATGCTATATTTCTTACGTGAAGCTGGGCCACGTTTAGTGAATTCTTATACTGTGCATTACCTTAACTTTTAATATGGTGTTTTGTGAAGTGCTTATCGCAACGTTAACAGCACTCATACAGTGCAAGTTCAAAATTACAACATGTGCAAATTAAGTAAGAGGAACACAGCACGATTTCGACTCAGACAAGGACACAACACGGCGGCGAAACTGTAAACAGACATGAAACGAGGCTCCAGCTCGCAAGGTAGTCAACCATCTGGAGATGGATTAGTAAGAAAATTCGAAACCGGTCGTGGTTTAAATACATAAACATTTTGTACCATACTTGTGACTGGTCGCTGTTTTAATTACAAACATTGTAAATATCACAGCCGCGGTTTTCGAGATGTCAGTTTTTGACAAAATAGTCCGCCTCCGTATTCCAGTGACCAGCGTGGTAGTTTGCCACGCAGGGCGGCCCTGTTAGATTCCCCATCGAGTTGGATATTTTCTCCACTCGATGATTGGGTGTTGTGGTGTCATCACCATCATTTGATAATCATCGACGCGCAAGTCGTCCAAGTGGCGTCACCTAAAGACTTGCAGAGGTCATCGAAAGAATCCAAAGAAGGGCAGCTCGTTTCGTATTGTCACGATACAGGGGAGACAGCGTTACGGAAATGATACAGGATCTGGGATGGGAATTATTACAACAACGGCGCTTATCGCTGCGGCGTGGGCTACTTACGTAACTCCAATCACCAACATTCTCCTCCGAATGCGAAAATGTATTGATCACTGCCACTTACATAGGTAGAAATGATCATCAGAATAAAATACGAGAAATCAGAGCTCGAACAGAGAGATTCAGGTGTTCTTTCTTCCCACGCGCATTTCGAGAATCAAAAATGTTTGTAGAGCTTATGGGACTTAACTACGGGGTCATCAGTCCCTAAACTTACAAACTACTTATGAACTAACTAATTCTGAGGACGGCACAAATATCCATGCCCGAGGGGGGATTCGAACCCCCGACCGTAGTGGCCGTGCAGACCGTGACTGGAGCGCCGCAGTCCCCTTGACCACCGCGCCGGCATTTCGAGAATGGAATGGGAATAAAATAGTATAAAACGGTGGTTCGATGAACCCTCTGCCAGGCACTTAAATATGATTTGCAGAGTATCCCGTGTAGATGTAGATGTAGCTGGCAGGCCGAAAACGATCCCAGATAGTGTCTAACGGCCAATAATGCCACAAGTAATCATCATTTGACAAAATAAATGTAGAATTTATACCTTATATCCCCCTTTCTTTGCTTATAGATGCGTGAGAGAGACGTGAAGTAATGAATACGGTCTCAAATTTATACGAACATTGCTTGTTTTGTGGCCGCGGTGAAGAAGCTTCCAAATGGAAGCCCATCTGACGCTGTGAGGTGCTTACAGTATCGGCAGAAGTGCGTGTCGCTCTCTTCCACCTCCCTGTGTCCCTCAGTGACTGGACACCTCGTGGCAGGTCCGGTTCTGCCGCCCACGCAGGAAGCGGTCGCAGTCTCCGCTGTTTGTCTGAGGCCTGCTACCCCGCTAACAAGTCTTCACGATCTGGACACAATATAACACTTACAGTCACGACACTCCCACAGACTTTTGTTATACACTGCGACAGCAGGGCGACAAGCGGGCGGAAAGCTACGTTTCTGAACATGTTCAAATGTTTGTAGAGCCTATGGGACTTAACTACCATATACTAAAGACGGCATAAACATCCATGCCCGAGGGGGGATTTGAAGCCCCGACCGTAGTGGCCGTTCAGACCGTGACTGGAGCGCCGCAGTCCCCTCGGCCACCGCGGCCGGCTTCTTTTATGAATACGATAGTGGATGAGCCTGAATAGTATCGTTTATATTGACTTTAACACATTTTTCCATTAGGGAACGTATGTAGTATCATAAAACAGGTAATAACTTAAAAATAGCTCCAACTTTGTCTTTCTGAAGTTTCCTAAGATCCATGACAAGGTAGGAAACGGTTCATTGCAGCACAGTTTATTTACTGTTATCTTGTAACCTACAGGCTTTTACTGAATAATATAATTTACTATTAAAATAGAAAAATGTCTAGGAAACACCAGAATACATGCCCTCTGGCAGAAAGACGTCTTTCATCTTCTCAAGAACGTTAACGTTTCTTCACTCCAATTCCAGTGAAATCGGTGAGGGTGGAACGTCGGAAACGAATGAAGAATGTAATAACTACAGTATTTAACCTACCAAATCAGCCACCACAACTGTAGCCGAAGTAAAAACATCGCAGACCTGACAAGAAAACTGAGAAAGCAATCATATTGTATTCAACAAAGAAGAACCCAATTCCATAATTCTTGTTGTAGCTGAACTACAAACGGCAAGAATCTTCAAGATATTGTCTTCTTAAGCTAAATTAATAACACTCAAAAGATTATGCACGTATGTGAAAGACGAGTAAGGTGTAAAAATGTGCGGATCATTAGACACCACACCGAATTGATACACGTAAAAAAAACTGCATGTCGTAGTAAGAAAATACCATAATAGAAATTTACTATTCCCTTATGTTATATTCTACTTACTTTCAGCGCTTATAATAAAGACGAGTGAAGCCTAAAAACCTGAGAATTATTAGACCCCATAGCACAATGATACGTATCAAAAAACTCTTTGTCATACTAACAACAGACCATCATAGAAATTTATGTTTCTATTATGTTTATATCCTACTAACTTTCAGCGGAATAAGCTGCAAATATACACATATTCTCAAGTATTGGTTCATGACGAACTTCTTCGTTATACCACTGAATCAGTTAAGTTCGCCTGTTTTTACATTAATTTCCGTATTATGTATGTGTCTTGATATCTGACTAATGCTTGTAACGTAAAAATTATACTAAGTGTTTCGTTAATTACGCACAAAAATAATTATAAACTAATACCACTCATTCGGCGGCTTTCCCACCGCTAGGAGCGCTAGTGTCGTTGCAACTGTCAGTTGGTAACAACTTTCACAGCAGTGAGTGTCGCGACTGTGTATGTTACAATGTGGTCTGGACATGCGGACCAAATCGCCGCCGAAGAGCAAAATGTTCAAATGTCTGTAAATCTATCGGACCAAACTGCGTGGTCATAAGTCCGTAGCTTACAAACTACTTAAACCTAGGTAAACTAACCTACGGACAAACACACACACCCATGCCCCAGGCAGGACTGGAACCTCCACGGCGAGCAACCGCGCGCTCCGCAGCGAGGCGCTTTAGACCGCTCGGCCACTCCACCGCGATTGCCGAAGACCGCCGCACAACTACTGACAGGTCCAGTATACAAGGCAATGTCCTACGTTGCTGCAACAACACAGAACTGAGGGATACGACTCACGCTCGCACGCTGTTGCTGTTCATAAATTATTTACTTTTTAATCTGAACATATCAGTGAACTGTTGCTGTTATCGGCAAGGTGCTGTTTTATATTATATACATTCCTGATCCGATACAGATCTTTTATCCAGCAATGATGATCAACGACCGGAAGTAGTAGATACTAAAGGTTTTGATGAAATAACTGATGGCTCAAAATCAAGTTTATTACATACTAGCTGAAAACCCTGCGTCACCCGGATACTTACTCATTCCAGTCTGAAGTTACTCCATCTCTCCTGTTTTCTCTCTCTGTCCCTCTTCCCTTTCCTCTCCTCGTCTCCTCTCTCTCGTCTAGTTCATCTCGTCCGACCCCTCTCTCCACATGTCCACCTACCCTTATCTCTACCAGTCACCCCTGGTATCTCTGTCGAACTTCTCCTCTACCTGCTCAGTTCATTGCCTCCATCTGTAAAACTTTATATAACTATTAGTTTCCATGGTGGTCATTGAAGTCGTTGAAACGTAGGTATTTATTGTTAATAACGTTGAATGTCTGTAAAATCATATATTTAGCTCTGCGAGGACAATCTTTGGTGTGCGCTGTCTCGCGTTTGGGCTTACTGAGTTTCGTCGCCGACCTCCTACGGGTGAGCAGGAGGTCAGTAATGTTGTGCAAGCAGCCTTGGAATGAAGTCGCAAACTGCAGTATGAACTTGGATCATTTGAATATTTTTATGTGTGATAATGTTGTGAAATATTTGAATATGAGTGTTCTGAACTTATGAAGAATAAAGGTACGGAGAGTCATCTTTTCATTATTAGACGCTTCGCGTAACTGCACTCCATCTCTTCTATATTTACTTTTACCATATCTTATTTATTATCATCTGTAGACTAAAACTGAAGAAACTGCATAAGGGTAGGAATATAAGTAGATGCGACACACACAAATTGAAGATACCTGAAGTTCTTGAGAATTTCAGACGGAAATTTAGGCAACAATTCACGCGAATTGGGGAAAATAAAACAGTAGAAGAGGAATGGGTAACTAAGAGATGAAATAGTCAAGGCAGCAGAAGATCAAATAGGTAGGAAGGTAAAACTTATCACGGGAAAATTAAATTTAAATTGATGAAAGGAGAAGGTATAAAAATGCAACAAATGAAGCAGGTAAAATTGAGTACAGACGACTAAGAAATGACATTAATATGAAGTGCAAAATGGCTAAACAGGAGTCGCTGGAAACAAAATGCAAATTTGTATAAGAATGTGTAACTAGCAAAAAAATAGGTAACGCCTACATGAAAATAAAAGACATATCTGGAGACATGAAAAATAGCTGTATGAGTATCAAGAATTCAGATGGAAAACCAATTCTGAGTAAAGAAGGGAAACCTGAAAGGTGGAAAGAGTCATAGACGGGCTCTACAAAGGAAATAAACTTCGAGACAATATTGTAGGAAGTGAAGAGGAAGTGGATGTAGATGAAATAGATACTATGAGAGATGAATCTGACAGAGCCCTGAAAGACCTAAGTCGAAACAAGACAATGAGAGTTCATGACATTCCCTCAGAGCTACTGAAGTCTCTGGGAGAGCCAAGCATGACAAGACTATTTCACCTGGTAAGATGTATGAGACGTGAAATACCCTCAGACTTAATCCCTATTCCAAAGAAAGCTGGTGCAAAAACAACAGAAACACCAGTGTAATAATTCACGGTTACAAAATTTTAACACGAATTATTCACAGAAGGGTGGAAAAGCTGATAGATGCTGACCACGGGGAAGATCTGTTTGGCTTCAGGAGAAATGTAGTAACACGGAAGGCAATAGTCTGCTTACGACTTACTTTAGAAGATGGATTAAGGGAAGGAAAACTCACATTTCTAGTTTTTGTAGATTTGGAGAAAGCTTTTGACAATGTTGATTGGAATACACTCTTTCAAATCCTGAAGTCAACAAGGGTAAAATAAAGGGAACAAAAGGTTACTTACAACTTGTACAAAAACCGGACGGCGGTTGTCAGAGTTGAAGGGCATGATAGGTTGGGAAGGATTTAAGACAGGGTTATAGCCTTTCCCCAATGTTGTTCAATTTGTACATTGAGCAAGTTATAAAGGAAAGCAAGGACAAATCTGGAGAAGGAATTAAAGTTCAATGTGAAGAAATGAAAACATTGTGTTTTGCTGATGACATTGTAATTCTGTCAGAGACAGCAACTGAACGGAGTGGACAGTGTGTTGAAAGGAGCGTATGAGATGAACGTTAACAAGAGCAGAACAAGGGTAATGGAATGCATTCTTATAAAATCAGGCGACGCTGAAGGAATTAGATTAGGTAACGAGACAATAAAGGTTACTATGGCAGTAAAATTACATATGATGGACGCAGGTATGTACGGTGCTAATGCATCAGCCTACTGTGAAAGTCTGGACCCGAATACTGGTTTTTGTTAACGGATTTTAGTTGCTTTCATAGCTCGGATAACTACTTCTAAATTTCGCAGTTGTTCTGGATCCGAATTCTGGAGTATCTGCTTCGCCTTCTCTGCTGAAGGAATTTCGGGAAGATGTGTTTATCAATTCCTCTTTAGAAGAGCTGCCACCCATACGTTACCGTTGCTGTCGCATAGTGAAGGTAGTGATTGTGGTTTGGCGCTAGTAAACTTTACATACGACCAGAATGTCTTCGGGTTTTCTACAAGTTACGTGACACGGTTGCGTTGGGCACCGGTTGCCAACGCATGCTTTGAACATACCTATTTTCCCTCTCTTTCAGCATAAGTCGGGAGTTAACACTCACAGTTATGGCGTAGTAAAGTTATTGATTCTGTTTTGCCGCTAGTTCATATGACCAATATTTCTACGGTTTTTTACCAAGTGTCACACCTTGGTGTGTAAATGTCACTAGTAAATAATATTATAAAGAGATGAACTAATAAACATGCGCAGTTACAGATCCGTAATTCAAAAGTAAGCTCCTTGGAGATTTGTATTGAATAGAATTTAATGTTGTCTCTATCGAAATACATCTGCGCCTTTAGTTCAACTTAAGCTGTAAAGCTTAACGAGTTAGAATATACGTCATAATGGGCTGATGCCCCCCTCCCCCCGCTGCCAAATTCTGACTACGGGACTGCTGTGTCCATTACAAGTAAAGTCTCAGTTTTATGTAAAATCTTTATATATAAAGCAGTGTGTCCGTATGTTTGTTTGTGTGTACCTGTTGCAAAGAAAACCACAGTTTTGATCCAATCTTTTCCAAATTTTGTACACGTAAGCTTCAATCCATGAGGACGGTCGGCGTAAGTGTAAAAATCATGAACGATGGATAGTTCACGACATATCACGTCATAAACAATGAAATGCGCGAAAAACTGCTACATTTAGCGATAACGCTGCTCATTTCCTCCTAAACCACTGGACCGATTTCAATCAAATTTGGTACACACATCCTTACCGTGAGAAAAATGATGAAAGGAAGAGAGTTTCACAATCTGCGATGTTATGGCTTCACTGTATTAGATTTAGATGAAATACCAAAGTTTGGCGAATGAAAATTTGTGCCCGGCCGCGATTCGAACCCGGGATCTCTTGCTTACCAGGCAGACGCGTTGACCATTCCGCCACAGAGGACACAGTGACCAGCCCGACTGCAGAGGACTCTTCCCTGCACGTCTCCCGCCACACACAAATCTCCATTCTCCACGCTGTCTCTTTCCTATACCACAGCCTATTTGGTATTCCATCTAAAACCTAATACAGCGAAGCCATAACATCGCAAATTGCGCTTTATTTCATTCTTTTGAACGCTGTATTTCGTCAAAAATATATATAATAGGAAGAGAGTTTATCGCTTACTACTTTTCCGCTGTTCGTGTAGTAAAACTACGGCTTTCGGTACGACGTAACAATTTATAATTTCTACACTACAAATTGAAGCCGCAGTCAATTTTACAGACAGTACACGCGCATATAGCCAGACACTTAAGTGTGATTTGCACAGTATCCCATGTAGGTACTCACTGTACCTCTGCCCTCAAAGTAATCAGAAAAACATGGCAGAGGCGTATGCCTAACAGGTGTCTAGGCCAGTAGGAAAAAAAAAAAAAAAAAAAAAAAAAAAAAAAAGTGTTCACGCAAGTATCGTGCAATCATAGAACCACCAGCCAGCTGTCGCTATAAAAGTGGACGAGTTATCTGCACGTCCGTCTGGAAGGAACGTGCGTGTGCGAGGAGCAGCGGTCCTGAATACTTTATTTCACGTTCGCGATGGCCTTGTTGTTGAGAGCGCGCGGAAGAAAAATATCCCCATTCTCGCTTACGGCGCGATAGCTACCATTTTCATACGCACCGGCAGAAACGCCTATAAACGTCGGAATGCTTTTACCTTTAACGCCGGTTCCTATTTGTAAACAAGAGTAATTTATACTTACGCGGGCAGTGCCAAGTCTCGCATATCAAATAGCGGGTAACGCATATTACGTCTGGGCGTGACCCTTTAAGAGCTTGTTGCGTCATCGCCAGTTCCCCAGCTTACACAAAGACTTCTCGCATACATGGAAGTACGTGGTAGGACATTATCTACATATAAAAGAATGTATTTATGTTTGTCCTCTCTGAACTGCAAAGCGGTGGAGTGATTCTAATATTTCTAGAAAGTCTTCAGATTAGTCCAGTGCTGATCGTGTGAATTTTTGTAGCGATCGCATCGAAGTATTTATTGATTACTCCGTGAAAATGCTATGAATGTTAACGCTTCAAATTTTGATTTGCCCGCGAAGTCTTACAATAACACTGTTATTGTTGTTGTTCTGGTCTTCAGTCCAGAGACTGGTTTGATGCAGCTTCAAATTCAAATGTTCAAATGTTTGTAATTCTATCGGACCAAACTGCGTGGTCATCAGTCCGTAGCTTACATACTACTTAAAGCTAGGTAAACTAACCTAAGGACTAACACACACACACACATACACACACACACACACACACACACACACACACACACACACACACACACACACACACATGCCCCAGGGAGGATTCGAACCTCCACGGCGAGCAACCGCGCGCTCCGCAGCGAGACGCTTTAGACCGCTCGGTTACTCCACCGCGGCTGTTGCAGCTCTTCACAATACCCTATCCTGAGCAAGCCTCTTCAATTCCACATAAGAACGGCAACCTACATCTGTCTGAATCTGCTTGCTGTATCCATCTCTTGGTCTTCCTCTGCGGTGTTTACCCCACACCTTTCCCTCCAATGCTAAATTCACAATTCCTTCATATCTAAGAATGTGTCCTATCAATCTATCCCTTCTTTTAGTTAAGGTAAGCCAAACATTCCTTTTCTCCCCAATTCTGTTCAGTACCTCCTCATTAGTTACGCGATCCACCCATCTAATCTTCAGCATTCTTCTGTAGCACCACATTTCAAAAGCCTCTATCCTCTTCCTGTCCACACTGTTTATCGTCCATGTTTCACTCCCATACAAGGCAACACTCCACACAAATGTCTTCAGAACGGACTTTCTTATGCTTAAATTAATATTCGAGGTTAACAAATTTCTCTTTATCAAGAACGCTTTCCTACTCATTGCCATTCTGCATTTTATATCCTCTGTACTGCGACCATCATTTGTTATTTTACTGCCCAAGTAGCAAAACTCATCTACCTCCTTTATTGCTTCGTTACCTAATCTAATTCCTTCAGCATCATCTGATTTTCTTAGACTGCACTCCATTACCCTAGTTTTGCTCTTCTTAATGTTGATCTTATATGCACCTTTCAGCACACTGTCCATTTCGTTCAACTGCTCTTCCAGGTCCTCTGCTGTCTCTGACAGAATTACTATGTCGTCGGCAAACGCAATATTTTTATTTCTTCACCCTGAACTTTATTTGCTTCTCCAAATTTTTCCTTGCTTTCTTTTACAGCTTGCTCAATGAATAACATTGGAGAGGCTACAACCGTGTCTTTCATGCCCTTCATCTCTGACAAGCGCTGTCTGCCTTTTGTACAAGTTGTAAATAACCTTACGCTACCTATATTTTACCCCTGCTTGCTTCAGAACTTGATAGAGTTTATTCCAACCAACATTGTCAAAAGCCTTCTCCAAATCTACAAAAGCTAGATATGAAGGTTTGCCTTTTCTTAATCTATCTTCTAGAATAAGCCGTAAACTGAGTATTGGCGCCCGTGTTCCTACATTTCTCCTGATCCCAAACTGATCTACCCTGAGGTCGGCTTCTACCAGCTCTTCCATCCTTCTGTAAATAATTCGTGTTTATCTTTTGTGCTACCCACAGGTAAAACCGTAAAAACCGTTAATTTTACAGATAAACCGTGAAAGTTGGCAGGTATGGATACGTATTGTTGACAACAAGCAAGCAGATACAAACTCAAGATCATGTCGGAATGTGCTTCTCCTCCCAATACGCCCAAACTTTCAGGAAAATATGTAGTCGTTCATATTCCCTATCGGTGTCCGCTCCCATAGCTTAGTCGACAGCGTCGCTGACTACCATGCAAGGGCCCCGGGTTCGATTCTCGACTGGGGCTGGGTGTTGTCTTCATCATCATCATTCATTAACATCGACAGTCAAGTCGCCGAAGTGGTGTCAAGTAAAAAGAGTTGCACTCCCGGCCAAAATTGTCATACCACCATTTCATTTTTCCGCTATCGGTAATGGTACGGCAATCATGACCCCCACAAGAGTGGGGCTGGGTCGACCCATGGGTCCAGGTCCCGGTTCTGAAGGAGTCCCGAAGCCAGCCCTAAATTAAATTGATAACAAACTAGAAAAAACATGTTGAATATTTTCCATACAACGAAATTTTAGAAGATTCTACAGGCAACTATAGTAGATATTTATGATAAACCGCTTATCTTAAACGATTAATTCCATTGATGCTCTTAGTTATTGCCATTGGTTGGTATTGTATGTGTGAATTAACTAAGGTGACCAAAGTATTGTGAACTCTCTTTTAGAGTGTTCTAATTGAAATAGATTCCTAAATATTAAGATTACTACCTACAAGCAGGCCACGGTGGCCGAGGAGACTGAGGCGCTCCAGTCACGGTCTGCACGGCCACTACGGTCGGGGGTTCGAATCCAGAGGTTCCAACCTTTAAACATGGCAAATAGTAATGCGATCTAATATGTATGAGTGGAGGAGGGTGAGAAGGAGTCCAAGGGGAATAAGTGGATAAGGAATCACCAAAATTGTGAAAACAGTTTCTGTAAGACTACAGATGAGATAGGTGCAGCGTATTAATATATAATTCTGATGAGTGCAGTAGGAATGTGTGTGTGGTAGGCGGGGGGGGGGGGGGGAGCGGAGAGAAGCAAAATTTTATACCTAATTATTTTCTTCTTCAAAACAGAGCTTCCTAGATACTTTGTTATTTCTCAAAAGCCCTGAAACAATTATATCCTTGCGAGGTGTGTTTCTGGCAATTATTCATAATCATTGCTATTACGAGTAGATTTTTTTTTTTTTGCAACAAAAAGTTCATTATACGACGAAACGAGATAACAATTTATGAGTTTCTCGTAGTACTCTATTTTACAAATAAGAAATGTTCACCACACGCTTCGGCACAGCAGTAACGAAATCTGTGTGCTACGATGCAATAAAAACAAAACTAACAGAACTTCAGCTTCTGAATACAGATTAACGATGTGGGATATATGATGAACGTTTGTTATTACGCACTTAACGATTTTTCCTATAGGGACGCAGCTTCGAGTCAAGCGACACGCCGTATTTTCTGTTGCAGCTGCTAGCCTAGATTTCTCAATGGCGCGCCTTTGTGGATTCACCCCTTATGCCGTATTACGCAGTTTGAATTCATAGAAGTTACTGTCAATACTGGCAATTTCTAAAAGAACACGCTAGAAGGTGTTGCTCAAAACCAGTTTATTTTTGTCGAACTCATAAGAATCCGACTTTTGCCGACGCAAAACAGATGAGGCCGATTTATTATGTAAACCTGAAAATCGGAATTCGAACCCCTCAAATCGTGAACTCGTAATTTTAAACAATTTTCGTAACAATTACGATTAAATCGTAATGGTTGGAACTTCTGCGAATCCCCTCTCGGGCATGGATATTTGTGCCGTCCTAGTTCGTAAGTAGTTCATAAGTAGTTTGTAAGTTTAGGGACTGATGACCCCGTAGTTAAGTCCCATAGACTACACAAACATTTGAACATTTTGAACTACCTACAAAGACCGCAGGGCCAATTTGGCCCCTGATAGCGTTTCCCTGTATTTTCGGCATGTTTCCCTGTAATACTGTGCTTGAAATAAAACCAATTGTTGTCCTGTTTCAGTATGCGACAACAATGCCATACATTCCAGCACTTATTGCTGTAGGACAGCTGGGGGGATGGCGATCATGTATGGATGAGATATATCTGAGTGATTGAGTGTGATATTTTCTGACGAAGGTCATGCCCGAAAATTTACAAGTTGTATAAATGTGAATATGAGTTTGTTGGCAGCTCAGCGATCATCTTTATGCTGAGCTGCTAGTTACAACCCCCCCCCCCCCCCCCCCCGAAAAGCCTCACTATTCATCTAATTCCTGATAACGTAATTTCAAAAGTATGCTGAAGTTGCTCATTGGAGATTTGTATTGGATAAAATTTATCTCTATTGAAATACATCTGCGCCTTTAGTTCAACTTATGTTGTAAAGCTTCACAAGTTAGAATATACGTCATAATTGGCTGATCCCCCCCTCTCTCCCAACCCGAAGCCAAATTCTGACTATGGGCCTGCTGTGTCCATTGTAAGTAAAGTCTCAGTTTTAAGTAAAATCTAATAAATAAAGCAGAGTATCCGTATATTTGTGTGTATGTGTTGCATACGAATCTACAGTTTTGTTCCAATCTTTATGAAATTTTGCACGCGTACGCTTCAATCTATGAGGACGGACGCCGAAAGTGTAAGAATCTCTTACGATATATAGTTCAGGAGATATGACGTCATAAACAATGAGATGCGAGAAAAACTGCTGCATTTAGCGACAACGCTGCTCATTTCCCATAAACCACTGGACCGATTTCAACCAAATTTTGTACACAAATTCTTTACCGTGAGGCGACAATTGCTGCACGGTTAACAATCACGTACGACACATGGTTCAGAAGATATGACGTAATAAGCAATAGGAAACGCATTTTTTTTTTATTTTTTATTTTTTATTTTTTTTTTTAAATGCCACATTGTGCAGCGAGAGTTTATAGATACGCTATATTAGAACGAGAGTACTTAGCGACTTGCAAAGAACTTTAAACATAATTTGGTAGCTGTATTAAAGTTTTTCTCGCTGACAACAATAGCAAAATGATGAAAGGAAAAAAGTTTCACGCTTACTACGTTTGTGCTGTTTATGGAATAAAACAAGGGCATTCGGTATGACGTTACAATTTATAATTTTGTAGACTACAAATTGTAGCCGCAGGAAATTTTACAGACAGTATAGACGATTATAGTTGAATGTACCTTCTAAACAGTATAACAGTAAGACACGTAGTTGATGAGATACGAGCACATAAACCACCCCATCACACACCAAGTTTTAATCTATTACTTCTTTACTACTAATTGTATTCACAAGAGATTTTACAGACATACAGCCGATATACAAATGAATGTATACCTGAAAAATGGCAGGAATAAATAGATACCCGGGCAACGCCGTGTTTTCAGCTAGTAATTTTACAAATGAAGCTTACCGTATGAAATTTATACCTTGTTGTTGTCTTATGGTCTTCAGTCCAGAGACTGGTTTGATGCAGCTCTCCACCCTACTCTATCCTGAGCAAGCCTTTTCATCTCCTCATAAGAACAACCCACATCCACTTGAATCTGCTTACTATACGCGTCTCTTGGTCTCCCTCTGCAATTTTTACCGCACACTCTTCCCTCCAATGCTAAATTTACGATTCCTCGATGTCTAAGAATGTATCCTACCAAGCGATCCCTTCTTTTAGTCAGGGCATGCCAAAAATTCCTTTTCTCCCCAATTCTGTTCAGTACCACCTCATTAGTTACGCGATCCACCCACCAACTCTTCAGCATTCTTCTGTAGCACCACATTTCAAAAGCCTCTATCCTTTTCCTGTCCGCACTGTTTATCGCCCATGTTTCACTCCCATACAAGGCAACACTCCACACAAATGCCTTCAGAAAGGACTTCCTTAGGCTTAGTTCAATGTTCGATGTTTTCAAGAACGCTTTTCCACCCATTGCCATTCCGCATTTTATATCCTGTGTACTGCGACCATCATATGTTATTTTACTACCCAAGTAACAAAACTCACTATCACCTTCATTGTTTCGTTACCTTATCTAATTCCTTCAGCATCGCCTGATTTTCGGGGACCGCCTACCATTATCTTTGTTTAGCTATACCAAGCTAAAGTAATTGTAAAAAGAGCATGATTAACCCTTTCCTGCCCAAGCAATCAAATATTGGAGCACATAACTTCATATTTGGTTATTTTGCTACCAAAGTAAATAAAAGCACATTCATGTATTCACAGATTTTCGTTTTCCTTATTTTACGAAAAAAAGTATTAAATAAAAAATTAAAAAGATGGGTCTTCAAAGTCCAAAAGGATATAATGCAGTTGGGAGACATTATGCAATTCTTATCTTTGTTAACATAAGGACTTACCAGCAACAAACAGAGAGCAAAATTTTTAATTCGAAATGCCATTTTAGATGTTGACCTGAATGAGGAAGAACAGGCCAACTGTAGTTATCCCGGAACCGTATTCATATTTTGATATTCGTAAACAAAATAAGACAAAAGTACAACAAGTTGTTCGTGACACCAAGCAACAAAGACAACTACATAAATAAGTTCCACAAAATGCTTTTGACACACTGTCAGTACTGAAAACTTCAGGTCACAGTTTTGAACGCTGTATAAATAAAAAGGGCTCTGTTCCTTGAATAATATATGTATGCATTAGCTGCAACAATATAAAACCAAATTACCGACGTGAGAACACAAAAAAGCGTTTTTTTAGGGGCAACAAAATTTGCCTGACGAAATCGTGCTCACAGACAAAAAACAATCCGTTGTTTACTGTTCTTTGAGAGCAGAGATACTGAGCAGTCTCGGCCAGCGAGTGTTTCATACGACACATCAGAGGGACAGTAACGTCCCGTGAGGAACACAAGTCAGATATCATTTTCCACTTTGTTTTATGACGCTGGAAATGGGCCAGTACTTTTATGTCCCGTCAGGCAGGAAAGGGTTAAGTTATAAACTTGCAACTGCACACAACGGCAAAAAAAAAAAAAAAAAAAAAAAAAAAGACGGGGGGAGGGGGCCGGCTATGATTCTGGGTCCGGGGCCCGCAATCGATTATGGAGGCCATGATGCCAATAGTAATACAGTGGCAATAGTACACTGCACTCAGTACTGTAGTGTGTGCTACACACGGGTCCCTGTAGACCTGACGTGCATGTGGAGTGGCGTTGCGATAAAGTAACGGGGGCATCGCATCGCCGGCGCTCGGCGCGACTTCCGGGCCGTGTGAGCGCCTGCGGCAGGGTTGGCGGCACTGCGCAGTTGTGGGGGGTTCCCTGACCTGCGGCGCTGCGTCCGCCAGTGGCCGGGCCCAGCGCCGAACACGCCCGAGCGCTGCCGACGATACGCGAAGCCGCGCCGCTAGCAGCTAACGGCTAGCGGCCGCACGCGACCAAGCACCTACCACTCCGTAGCGGAGAAGCGAGCCAACTGTATCCGAATTGAAGCGGCCGATCGCCGCCATTTGCAGGGAACAATCGTAGTACTGGCGTTGTGATTTCAAGTGTATGATACGCGACAAGAACAAAATGAAGCACAAAATAAACGCATGTTGAGTTGCTTTACGTTATAGGAGGCGATCCACTTATAATATTGTAAAAAGATATAAAATAGCCAAGATCGCTTATCATCAGTTTTTATTAACGACGACAGGTTTCACTGAACTATGTCAGCATCATCAGGTCAAATAAAATATTTTACAAGGCCATAATCTTGTAATGTCAAATAGTTGTTATATAAAACGATTTACAGTGCATAGGTGCACTATGTCAATATAATAAAACGTAATTATCACAGTGAGTGACAAAAGCAAACTGATCAGGTTTGCTTTTGTCACTCACTGTGATAATTACGTTTTATTATATTGACATAGTGCACCTATGTACTGTAAATTGTTATATAACAACTGATTGACATTACAAGATTATGGCCTTGTAAAATTTATATTTGACCTGATGATGCTGACATAGTTCAGTGAAACCGGTCGTCGTTAATAAAAACTGATGATAAGCGATCTTGGCTATTTTATATCTTTTTACAAACGCATGTTGGTTTAAAAATATTACCGATTGTTCCTGCCTGTTTATAAAGTATTCTTAAATGAATGAAGTTTCCTAATTTTCGACATAACGTCTGCATACAGACAAGTAATTTAAGAATGTAAGGCTCTATTCTGATAAGGTGGAGCGACTTTTCATCAATATATTTGCATAAGATGATTCCACGAAACTTGTAAAGTAGCAGAGATTGCGATTATTTTTTAATTCACGTAATTTTCTGTCAGGTTCTGTTTACTTTTCGCCGACTACTCTGTACGTTTTTCACGCTTATTTTTGTACATCACAATTTTGTCTACATTCCTTTCCATATTACACAGAATTTTTCTTTCAACTTACTCGAATTTGGGTGTGAATAATCGTAATAGCTCATAAAATTTTAAATACGCATTTCATTCGCACATTACTTTCTAACAGAGATAGTATTTCTCAAAGTCGTTGAGTATGCAACATTCGATCAAGTAATGACCATTTGCGAGGTACAATTACCAACTGTTAAGTGTCTAAAAACAATTATTCGACCTACTTCTTCATCATACTTATATATGACAAATACCTCTTATACGCCTAGTTATTCATTCAGCTCAAATCATTATTTTTAGTAATTTATATGTACATTTAAGTCTTTTCTGAAGGCATTTCTGTGGAGTGTTGCCTTGTACGGGAGTGAAACATGGACGATAAGCAATGCAGACAGGAAAAGAATAGAGGCTTTTGAAATGTGGTGCTACAGAAGAATGCTGAAGATTAGGTGGGTAGATCGCATAACTAATGAAGAGGTACTGAACAGAATTGGTGAGAAAAGGAATTTTTGGCATACCCTGACTAAAAGAAGGGATCTCTTGGTAGGACACATTCTTAGACATCGGGGAATCGTAAATTTAGCATTGGAGGGAAGTGTGTGGGGTAAAAATCGCAGAGGGACCAAGAGACGCGTGTAGTAAGCAGATTCAAGTGGATGTGGGTTGCCGTTCTTATGAGGAGATGAAAAGGCTTGCTCAGGATAGAGTAGGGTGGAGAGCTGCATCAAACCAGTCTCCGGACTGAAGACCATAACAACAACATATATGTAAATAAAATATAAGTACTTGACATGCACGAAGTACGTTTCTCAGTTTCAGAGAATCATTTGTAACAGGAAACCTAAACAAAACAATCGTTCATGATTTATTATTTCTCCATGAAAATACTACACGGTATATAAGTAATGACTGATCTGCGAAATCTAACATTTTGCCGTCTTCCTGTTTGCTTCCGTTCTCACTGTTACAATTAAAAGCGGCACACTGACGAACCATGTTTATGGACGGTTTCCCTGCAAATGGCGGCTTCAGTCACGTTCAGTGTAGGGACGCGACACTAGCGCCAGCGAGCGGTCTAGTTCTAGCGGTCTAGTTGTAGCGGTCTAAGTCTATGCACGGGCGGCACCGAGCCTCGGGGCCAGCGCGTGCGTCGTGACAGAAAAGTGTTTGGCGCTATAGACGGGAACACCAGCTCATTTCATGGAACCGTTCATCTTACTGAACTAGTTACAAGAAAATAAACAAAAAACCGTCCATACGCCACTACGCTCCCTTACGAATTAAATTAACAAAACTCCTGAAACCAATAACATTTTATGAAATAAATCGCAATTTGCGATGTTATGCCTTCAATGTATTCGGTTGAGATGGAATACCAAACTGTTGCGAATGAAAATTTGTCCCCGGCCGGGATTCGAACCCGGGATCTCCTGCTTACTAGGCAGACGCGTTGACCACTCCGCCACTCGATAACCTCATGCTCTGTTCTCCCTGATACGGGAATACAGTATTGTGGCTGCGAGCATTATAGAATAAATAGGCTGTGGTAATAGGAAAGAGACAGTGTGGCGAATGGACATTTATGTGTGGCGGGAGACGTGCAGGGAAGAGTCCTCTGCAGTCGGGCTGGTCACTGTGTCCTCGGTTGCGGAGTGGTCAACGCGGCTGTCTAGTAAGCAGGAGATCCCGGGTTCGAATCCCGGCCGGGCACAAATTTTCATTCATACAGTTTGGTATTCCATCTAAACCGAATACAGTGAAGCCATAACATCGTAAATTGCGATTTATTTCATTCATTTGAACGCTGTATTTCGTCAAAAATGTATATATAACATTTTAATTTATTGACGGTTTATAAAAGAATTGCAACCAGCTGCCTTTTTGGATGTTTCTTATTTACTCCAGAACTAGTTTTCGAGCAACTGCAGGCTCATCTTCAATCGATACTTTACAGGATCATTTATCTAAGTGTAGGTATATGCTGTCATGGTGGTTCCGGTAACGTAACTGAACCTCAGTAAGCTAGAATAAACTGTAATTAAACTTATTGTAATTTTATGTACTTACTGCCTTCTTATTGCGGGTGTACGTGTAACCAAGTTATACATTGGGCACTGACCTTTTTATACATACAATAAGAACACAGTAATTACAATAATTCCGGTTTACTCTGTTCTAGCTTACTAAAGTTCACTTTTATTACCAGAAGCACCATGACATCATATAACTACACTTAAAAAGGTAAAGCACTCCACAATCCGAGGATTGGCCTGAACACCACAGTGCTTTACTAGACATGGTCATGTTTGGAGGTGGTATGCCGTTGCCTTCCTCCGACCTTGAACTGATGACTTACCCAGTCAGTTATAGGGGGACCTACAGTTTAACGTGGGTTCCGAACCACGGTGCTACTCGGTATTTTTCACATGTGCAGTACTGCCAGAGGTGAAAGAAGTGGAAAGTGACAGATAAAGATCCTAGGACCTGGCGGGGTTCGAACCCGCGACCTTGTAGTCTGGCACTCTATCACTGTGCAACCGAGGCGCACTATCTTCCGCTAAGTGTAGGTATATGCTGTCATGGTGGTAACTGAACTTTAGTAAGCGAGAACAGAATAAAACCGTAATTAAACGTATTGTAATTTTATGTACTTACTGTCTTCTTATTGCAGGTGTACGTGTAACCAGGTTATGCATTGGGCACTAATGTATTTTTAGACATACAATAAGAACACAGTAAGTACATAAAATTACAATACGTTCAATTCCGGTTTATTCTGTTCTAGCTTACTAAAGTTCAGTTATGTTACCAGAACCACCCTGACAGCATATACCTACACTTAGCGGAAGATAAATGTTCCTGTAAAGTATCCACTGAAGATGAGCCTGCAGTGGCTCGAAAACTAGTTCTGGATTAAATAAAAACAACATCCAAAAAGACAGCTGGTTCAAATTCCTTTACAAACCGTCAATTTACGCTACAGCTGCAGTTCGTGTCCAACATGGATATCTTGAAATTTTAATTTATGATCTAAAAAGCAAATACCAATATTCGTAGTTCTAGCTTCAATACTGCCTTCACAGGGACGTATTTTCCGAAAGATTTTCACGCGTATTTCATCGTCCATTCCAACCCCTTAGGAAATTTTTAAAAATGCCTTCTTAACCCTCTATTGCACTAGAATAATTAAAGTAAGAATTTTCCAGTAACAACATCGGAAGTATACTTCACGGTGCTCCTAAATGTAAAATATATGATCATAAACCTTCTAGTATATACATATTTTGGAAAATATCACTCAGTATATTCAAATATACAGTGCAGAAATACGGATGTTGTAAGTACTTACATAGTAGTTAGTAGAAGGTACAACAGCTGCCTCTATCGTGTTTGTGGCTAAGGCTTAATGGTCGGTATGTGGGTAGCAACTATCGTGTTGTACAAAAACATCTGCACAGTCCTCGTCAGATACTCCACATTGCAGGGCGAATGAGCTTTCGTAGCATTTACAAGAATGCACGTCTTTGCACGTAAAAGTCCAATATTAGCTTTTCTTATATATCAAAGGAGAATGTGTGGTTATTACTGTGTATTACCTTACTTATTTCTTTCCACAAGTTTGTAGAGGTATAGAAATCGAAATCGCATGAAGTGCATTCATATTATAATAATTCCGATTTTTTTTTTTTCTAAGAACTGTTTACGGATACAAACGTATGGTTAGTTTGTAAAATATGCGCGCACTTACTGTGAATGCGTGATAGAGATATCGACACTGTACGGCTCATACATCTCCAGGAGCAGCGTCGAGAGTTACGACTGATTGTTACTGAAGATGGTGAGGTTCTCAGTACAGGATCAGCGTGTTACTAGCCATTTATTCGTGTGCCACCGATTGAAATTCACCGCTAGTTGAGTGAGGCACGTGGAACAGTGTCACGGATGAGTGCAGTGTGCGTTCGTGAATACGACAGACTGTCGTGTGTCAACACACCGAGACAAGCTCGGCCTCGCAACAGCCAGCCCACAGTCGTCAGCTTATATAAAATTCGGACTGAAGACCAGCGATGACTTTTGAGAGTATAATAGCAAAGAGGTTATATACAGTGAAACGTGACGCACATTCTTCAATTGTTTTTCTGCAACAAGCTTACGAATACAGAAATATTAGTGTATATTGTAGTTTGGAAAGGAAAGATGCCAAAGCGTAAGAAAGAAATTTCGCGTTCTCGATCCGTTTCTAAAAGACAGAAAACGGCGCTGAAAAGTGAATCTACAGACGATAGAAACCTTAAATTTGTAACCATTGTTTATCTTACACTGTAGGCATCAGCGATTTTTCGATATTCCCAACCCTAAGGGGGTGAAAAAGGGGATGAACGGTTTTTTTGAAAATACGTTGCTATTCAGGCAATTTTGAAGAAGAAATACAAAACTCCCGATTTAGATTTCTGATTGGAATTTTAAAAAACACGTGTTTCGATATTTTTGGAAATTCAACCATTAAACGGGTGAAATATGGGAAGATCTTTTAAGGGCGCTACTAAGATTATTTTGATGCTAGGAATGTGAAAATTTGTGTTTGGAACCACGGTTATAATTAACAAAAAGTGGGTTTCGGGATGTTTTGAATTCTGCCAACAATGGTGCACTAGGGAGTGGCAAGTGGTATGAAAATAAATGATTACGAAAGCATTTTTAAAGCTAAATCTATGAAAATTTATATTTAGAAGTAGAAACACCCAATGCAGACCATCCAGTTTACGCGTGCGAAGCAGCGGGAATTTAGCTGGTAAATTAATAAAAGAAGGAAGTGGTCCCCCTAGGTGCACAAAACACCAGGACACTGTTGCAAAAGGAACGGAAAATGCATGTTAAATTTAAACGAACGCAAAATCCCCAGGAAGCTCGAAATTTAGCGAGGACTTCAATGCGAGATGCATGAATGAAACTCCTTCTCGAAATTTGACTGAAAACCCTGAGAGATTTTGATCATGTGTTAAATATACTAGGGGCAAAACACAAACAATACCCTCACTACGTGATAGTAGTGGCGATCCTGCCGATGACAGCGCTGCTAAAGCAGAGTTACTTAACACAGCTTTTCGAAAACTATTCACCAAAAAAGACGAGGCCAAAATGAGTTACGTTGACGTAGATATCCTCGGAGTAGTGAAGCAACTTATATCACTTAACAAGAACAAGCCTTCTGGTCCGGACTACCTCGTACAACTTGAATGACTAAGTATTTTGTGTGTGTGTGTGTGTGTGAGAGAGAGAGAGAGAGAGAGAGAGAGAGAGAGACTCATTCAAAAGAGTTTCGTTTAGACAGCTCCCAACCAGACAGCAAATTTGTTTACGAAGATACAAATATTACCTGAAAGAGCTGTTGCAAGAAGTGGAGAATAAGTTAATATTGGTAATCACACGGTTTCAAATGCTTCCCTTCTGGCTTCCGCGGTTGGGGAGAAGTTAACGACCGGGCATCAGGCATCTCAGCTGGAAAGGCAGCCCTTAATTAAAATCTCCGCAGACGGCACGGGTCGTGCCGCCCGGCACATGGGATCGATTCGTTTCTTAATTAAACTTTTACGTGGGCTCACTTCGGAATTTCGGCGATTGCATTCCTCCCGCGTAATGGTCGCATTTTCGGCTGTAAAACTGGTATCTATCGCGTATAACAAGTTCTCGGTACATTTCCCGCGGCAAATTCTAATAAAACTCTCGAGCTTTCGACGATAACCTGCCGTGAACGGACGAGACCTCTACAGTAACATCCTGAAGACGGCATCCGATTGGCTGAGTGACGTCACGACGGCAACACGAGAAGAGCGCGTACTGAGATGGCGCAATATACAGGGTGGAGCAAAGGAAACGCATGTTTTTCACTACAGAATGAGTGGGACACGGTTTGATAAAAATAAGAACAAGCAGTCAACAATCCGAGGATTCGTTTGAACACCACAGTGCTTTACTAGGCACGGCCTTGTTTGGAGGTTAGGTGGATGCCGTTGCCTTCCTCCGGCCTTCGAACTGACTTACCCAGCCAGTTATAGGAGACCTACAGTTTAACGTGGGTTCCGAACCAGAGAATGCGGCTCCGTAGCACAGTGGTAGAGTGCCACACTAAAAATCCAAAGGTCGCGGGTTCGATCCCCGACAGGTCCTAGGATTATTATCCGTCACTTTCCACTTCTTTCACCTCTGGCAGTGTTGCTCATGTGAAAGATACCGAGTAGCATCATGGTTCGGAACCCACGTTAAACTGTAGGTCCCCCTATAACTCGCTGGGTTAGTCAGTTCGAAGGTCGGAGGAAGGCAACGGCTTTCCACCTCCAAACAGGACCATGCCTAGTAAAGCACTGTGGTGTTAAATCCAATCTGCGGATTGTTGACTCCTTTACCTTTTTTAAGAAGAAGCATTAAGTGATAGATTTTTAAGGCAGTTTTGAAATATACATACTTTAAAATAATGTCTTTGAGATGACGTTCTTCTTGTTGGATACAACTTTGGATCCTCTCCCGAAAGTTACGCATGGCTCTTTCCAACATTTCATTTCCTGATGAATGAAATTCTTTAGGTCATCGATTGTGCGAGGCTTGTTCGCGCAGAAGTCTGATTTGAAATACCCTCATAAAAAGAAGTCATATATCGACAAAACGGGTGAGCGGGGGCCCAGTAAAGTCTCGAAATAACATGTCCTGGGAACATTTGTCGAACCTCTTCCCTGTATGCTTTCGCCGTGTGAGCTGAGTCGCACCGTCCTGCTGAAATCATATTTCTCGCATGTTCGAATGACGCCTCTCAAGTTTTGGACGAAGAAAGTTGTTTAACATTTCAATGTAGCGCGCTGATGTTACAGTAACTGCAGTTCCTTCCTGTTCAGAAAAATAGGCTCGGAGAATCCATACCTTTGAAAAGCAGCACCACTCTGTTACTTTTAAACCGTGGAGAGGTCTTTGGAGTAATTTATGTGCGTTCTCCGACGCCCAATACCGACAATTGTGAACATCGACGTAACCGTCTAGATGAAAACGAGCGCCGCGCGGGAGAAACTGAGCGGTCTGGAGCGCCACGTTGCGGGTCGCGCGGCCTCCCGCGTCGGAGGTTCGAATCCTTCCTCGGGTATGGATGTTTGTTTTCTTTAGTATAAGTTAGTTTATAAGTAGTTTTAAGTTTAGCGACTAATGAACCCGCAGATAAGTCCCATAAGCTGCACAAAATCCCTTTCACTAAAATGCTGGATGATCATTATCTTGTATGGGTGAAGCTTGAGGTCATCATGTAAGATGCGGTGAATCGAACGACATGACGTACCCTGTCGTTTGGTCGATCGTTTCGGAATAGCAAGAACTGCCATTCTCACTCAGTGCACATTTTCCGCAGTACAAAGTGAATGGGGCAGAGCAGGTAGATCTATTTTCATCACAGATCCTGTGCTTCTTAACGCTGCAACCCTTAGGAGTACAGTATTCGGATCAGGCACTGCACCTCGACGTCCAGCTGTAAAATTTTGACATAATAGGCGTTGGTTGCACTGTAACTACGGGACCATTGTTTCTAAAGAAATGCTCCACAGCGACTGAAACTGCATTGTATGGGCAGTCTGCCAACAGTCATTCAACGTCACTACCCTCTCTCGCTACAGCGAAGGAGTTTGCAAACGTTTTTCTTTTACACACTCCTGCAAAATGAAACCCATCAATTCGTCGACCCAGCACAGGGAAATGTTACTGACGCATTCTTGAAGCTGTATACAACACACGATCACAATGACACAGCTAATGCACGTGAATGCAGTAACCAGAGCGTGCAGTGCGGTGTATACCCTCCTTTTGCACCAAATCAAGCTACAGTTATCCAATGGAAACGATCGTAGAGGGCCGGCCGCGGTGGCCGAGGGGACTGAGGCGCTTCAGTCACGGTCTGCACGGCCACTACGGTCGGGGGTCGAATCCCCCCCTCGGGCATGGATATTTGTGCCGTCTGTAGTCTTAGCTAGTTCATAAGTAGTTTGTAAGTTTAGGGACTGATGGCCTCGTAGTCAAGTCCCATAAGCTATACAAACATTTGAACTTTTTTTTATCGCAGAGGTGCCGTATGTAGTCTCCTGGAATGGCCTGCCCTGCAATTTCGTGTCGATCCAAACATGGTAAATGGGAAACAGAAATAGCGGTCGCAATTGCTTGTCAGTATAGTTGACGTATATATTGAACACTTTGGGTGGTACGGGAGATAAGTGGACGTGCACTGTCCTGTTGGAAAAGCATATCGCCACGTTCGTGCGAGAACAGAACAACACGGGTTGACTGAGGCTTTCAGTGTACCATGGACTGTTCAACGTTCTCTCGACCATCCCCAGAGGAGAACGGCCATTATATGTAACGGCTCGTCACCATAATCCCGGGTGTCGGCACTGTATGCCTCTGTCGTATACAGTCCAGGTGTTCGCGCTCCACTGCACGACGCCACACACGCATACGGCCATCATTGGCATCGAGGGAGAAGTGTCTCTCATCACAGGAGATGACACGTCTCCATTCGTCCTTCCACAAACGCCTACAGCGAAACATTGGACACGAGGTGAACGATGCTGAGGCGTTAGCAGAAGGCGCCCTAAGGGCACGCACGATCGTGCATCAGGGTGTGGAGAGAGATATCCTACCCTGGCCGATCTTCTCTGATCGTCAACGGAACGCTACACTGAAACGATCATTCAACCCTTCTTCCTGCCGTTCATGAGCCATGCTTTTCCAACAGGACAAGGCACGTCCACATGTATCCCGGACCACCCAACTTGCTCTTCGAGGTGTACATCAACTACCCTGGCCAGCACGATCCCAATTGAGCATGTTTGGAACCATATGAAACGTCATCTTTTGGGGGTTTGGACTACCGGCAGGAAATCTGCCCAAACTGAGGCACCAGGTGGAAACTGCACGACAGGCCATTCCGCAAAATTGTATTCGGCACCTCTACGGTCGTCTCATGGCAGAATTGCAACTCGCGTTGCTGCAAAAGGAGAGTATACACCGAATTGGCATCGACAACGTGATCGTTAGTGACAGAGCTCACGCTCGGACTGCTTGGAAAGCATAAGGAAGGAAATCGCCCGTGCCCTTTCAAGGGAACCTTCTCGGTATTTGCCTAGAGCGATTTAGGGAAACCACGTAGAAACTGAAACTGGATGACCGGAACGTTGACCGAATGTGAGTCTAGTGTATTAGTACTGCGCCAACCTACTGGGTTCTGAAACGGATGAGCAGTTCAAGCATATGCCAGCGCGTGTCCAACATTCGCAGAAGGGAAGAGTGCTTTCAAATCAAATGTTCAAATTTTTGTAAATCTATCGAACTAAACTGCGTGGTCGTCAGTCCGTAGCTTACAAACTACTTAAACCTAGGTAAACTAACCTAAAGACAACACACACACCCATGCCCCAGGGAGGACTGGAACCTCCGACTGCGAGCAACCGCGCGCTCCGCAGCGAGGCGCCTTAGACCGCTCGGCTACTCCACCGCGGCGAGAGTGCTTTGCGAAAGAGATTATTCCCCTGCATGTGTAGCAGTATCGAGAAAGTTTTCATATGTATGGAAACTACGTTGAAAATTAACTCAATGGGTGTACCGTTTACCGGTACCTACAAAAACATGTACAGGGAGATGTTCGCTGGAAAAAATAGTGCTGGTATTTTTCTGTGTTGAATTAAACAACAGATAACAGGGCAGAAACGACTGCACGGGTTTTTAACTTGCGAACCCGACGTTAGAAACTGCACACCGGCAACCCAACACAACTAGAAAGGTCGTATGTTAGCTCGGCGAGTGAAGAAAACTTTTCGCCACTCTAAATGCAACACGAAAAAGCTCCTTGTTGCTGCAGCGTACAGACCACAGTAGTTTCGCGTGCAGACATGCAGGTGGTTTTTTTTTTTTCCGCTTCTTCGGCCCCCTCCCTCTCCGGCCTTTCCCGAGCTACTACTCCAGAGGTTGTCCGAGATTAAAATGGTCAAGCGTTTGTAAATCTATGGGACTTTACTACAGAGGTTATCAGTCCCTACCCTTACAAATTACTTAAACTAACCCAAGGACAACACACACACAGCCATGTCCGAGGGCAGATTCGAACCTCCGACGGGTGTGTAGCGCCTGTCTGTTCCGATGTTAATGTTTTCATATTCTAATACCTTCGGATTAATCAGCGCAGAGCCAGTCAACGAGAGGGCTCTAGGGTATGAGCAATGAAAATCAATACCTCCCTGTCGGACAGGGGTATCGAAATGAGCTAATGTGAGCATCGGTGCCCCCGAGCGCTCACATTGACTGGGGGAGGGGGGGGGGGGGGACTGCCAGCCACGAGTTCCCCATGCACCTGTATGTTAACAATCACCTTTTGTTGTCGTGAGCGCGCGAATACGGGGCTATTCACTTTGCGTCATTTGAATACTATTACCAAACGGTCAAATGTTTGTACATCTATGGGACTTTTTTGGTTCTTAGTCCCTGAGCTTACAGGCTACTTAAACTAATCTAAGGACACACTACTACGTGCGCGTTCGCCCGAGGGAGGACTCGAACCTCCGACGACGAGGAAGCGTGCGCTCTGCAGCAAGGCGCCGTAGAACGCTTGGCCACACGAATACTGTTACCGGTGTCGAAGTAAAAAAAAAAAAATAAATAAATAAATAAAATTGATATATTTGACAAGAACTTCGCTTGAGAAGTGTTCCCGCAGCTGTGTAAAAGTGGTTGTGCGAGTCTGCAGTGTGTTCAGAACTACATATTTCTGTGAAACAGTTTCTTTTTGCCGGCCGCGGTGGCCGAGGGGACTAAGGCGCTTCAGTCACGGTCTGCACGGCCACTACGGTCGGGGGTTCGAATCCCCCCCTCGGGCATGGATATTTGTGCCGTCCTAGTTCGTAAGTAGTTCATAAGTTGTTTGTAAGTTTAGGGACTGATGACCCCGTAGTTAAGTCCCATAAACTATACAAACATTTGAATATTTTTATAAAAGGAAATGCAGACATGGTTGAAACATAATGTTTGGACTTTATTTTAGCGCAGAAAGAAGTTACATGCACACAGTCATACCTGATCTACAAAAAAAGGGAATCTAGATTAAAAACGTCTGTAGGAGCCATGCCAAATAAAAAGATTTTTGTAGACGCATTCATTCTAAATGGTGACTTTCAACAAATAAAAACAGAGAAAGAAAAAACGAAGGCAATTTGTTATAATGTATACACTCTAGTATTATTAAGAAACAGCTACCACAGTAACCTAATTTATATATGAATACACTGGCATCAGGACATAGTTTACAATATTACCACAATATCTCCCCAGTTTACGTGCCTGTGCATGTTTGCAATTCGGCATTTCTCATTTTCGTATTGGCGTATAATAAAGCCTACGATGAATACAGGATTATATCGAAAAAATTTAAAGGAACCGTATCACGATACGTTCTGCAGTTCACGATTTAAATTAGTTTAAAGATTACCCGTGCAAAGCCGGAGCGGCTCAGCTAGTTAGTAATAAAATAAATATAAAGTATTAGGTCATAATTATTGGATACCGAAAATTGTATCCCAAATTACAAATGTTTATCAAATAGGTCACAAAGTACAAGGTGAGTGAGCAACAGAATCTTTGCTCGCTGGTGGGGCAAGCTCGCTGAAAGTAACGAGTAGAATTTGAAAAGTTACACGGCTCTGTTGTACCCAAATTTGTGAGAAAATCAGAAGAGAGATAAAAATGTTGTTTAAATAAAAAGAAAAGTTCGTATCATTATCTACAACTTTCTCGCTGACGATAATTTCCTGACCACAAAACAAAAAAAGTGGCAGGCGACTAACTTTTCATGTCACTATTTTCATCTAATATATAAACCAGAGTGTCCGTATGTCTGTACGTGTTGCATAGAAATCTACAGTTTTGTTCCAATCCTTATGAAATTTTGTACACGTACGCTTCAATCTATGAGGACGGTCGCCCTAAGTGTAAGAATCACATACGATATATAGTTTAGGAGATATGACGTCATAAACAATGAGTTGCGCGAAAAACTGCGGCATTTTGCGACAATCCTGCTCATTTTCTCCTAAACCATTGGACCGATTTCAACCAAATTTGGTACACACATTAGTTACCGTGAGGTAACAATTGCCGCATTGTTAAGAATCACATACGGCACAAGGTTCAAAAGATATTATGTCATAATCAATGGAAATCGCAAAAAATGCCATATAATGCGGAGAGACTTTCGAAATACACTGTATGAGAATGATAGTAATTAACGACTTTCAACAAACTTTAAACATAATTTCAAAACTTTTTAAACTTTTTCTCGCTGGCAACCATAGTAAAATGATGAAAGGAAAAAAGTTTCTAGCTTACTACTTTCCCCTGTTTATGGAGTAAAACTACGGCTCTGGGTATGACATTACAATTTATAATTTGTACACTACAAATTGTAGCCTCAGGAAATTTTACAGACAGTATACACACATATAGTTGAGTGTACCTTCTAAATTGTATCACAGTACGACACATACTCCATGCTATGTGAGCACATAAACAGTAGCGTTCATGGAAAACCTCCCCATCACGCACCACGTATCTATTTCTTATTTACTACTGATTGTATTTCCAAGAGATTTTACAGATATACAGCCCTTATACAAATGAATATACACGTGAAAAATGGCAGGAATAAATAGGTAAATACCCGGGCAACGCCGAGTTTTCAGCCAGTTTCATATAAAAGTATCAGTTTCAATTATTATTTTTACACAAACACAATACATATCGTACCTGCTAAGAATACTGCTACTTTCCTTCATTATTGACCTGTGTATGTGAGAATTTTTTTCCCGTATCCTAAGCGGGTGCGCGTCGGTTGCTCAGTGGTAGAGTGCCAGACTGCAAATCGCGGGTTCGATCCCCGCCAGATCCTAGGATTTTTATCTGCCACTTTTCACTTCTTTCACCTCTGGCAGTATTGCTCATGTAAGAAATACCGAGTAGCACCGTGGTTCGGAACCCACGTTAAACTGTAGGTCCCCCTATAACTGGCTGGGTAAGTCAGTTCTAAGGTCGGAGGAAGGCAACGGCATACCACCTCCAATCAGGACCATGCCTAGTAAAGCACTGTGGTGTTCAAATAAATAAATAAATAAATAAATAAAATGTTCAAGTGTTTGTTAAGCGTATGGACTGGCTTAGCCACAGCCTAAGGGATGTTTCCAAAATGAAACTTCACTCTGCAGCGAGTGTGTGCTGACATGACACTTCCTGGCAGATTAAAATTGTGTGCCGGAACCGGGACTCAAACCTGGGACCTTTGCCTTTCGTGGGCAAACGCACTACCGACTGTGTTATCCCAGGAAGTTTCATATCAGCGCACATTCCGCTGCAGAGTGAAGTTTCATTTTGGAAACATCCCTTAGACTGTGGCTAAGCCATGTCTCCACGAAATCCTTTCTTCCAGGAGTGCTAGTTTTGCAAGTTTCGCAAGAGAGCTTCTGTGAAGTTTGGAAAGTAGGAGGCGAGGTACTGGCGGAAGTAAAGTTGTGAGGCGGCATCGTGAGTCGTGTCGGGATAGCACAGTCGGTAGTGCGCTTGCCCGCGAAAGGCAAAGGTCCCAGGTTCGAGTCCCAGTTGCGGCACACAATTTTAATCTGCCGTGAAGTTTCAACTACCTTATACTAAGGACGGCACAAATATCCATGCCCGAGGGGGGATTCGAACCCCCGACCGTAGTGGCCGTGCAGACCGTGACTGGAGCGCCTCAGTCCCCTCGGCCACCGCGGCCGGCGGTGTTCAAACCAATCTTCGGATTGTTGACTGCTTTACCTTTTTTTTTTTTAATCCTAAGCGGTTCAAATGACAACGTAATTGAGGCGAGCGCCATTTGAAGAGCTACGCATTTTTTCGCCCCTTTCTACACGCAATCAAGATGGCTGCCGGGCTTCAGTGCCTGTACGGTGATGTAGGCGGCACAGCCTCTCTACGTTATTGTGTGCTCGCTGGAATACACGCGCCTTCTCCTTCGCGGCGGCATTACAGTGAAGGCACGTCGTCGTCGTCTTCGTCGTCGGCGCCACAGCACGCGGGACGCCGGCTTGGCCACAGGAAGCGACGGCAAAACAAGTGAGCGAGCGGGCAGTGGAGTGTGGTGACTGGACGCGCAGCCAGCCGCCTCCCGTAAACATCCTGTTTGCCGCCGCCGACACCGCGAGTGGGCTATCGCACCGACACACGACAACTCAGACTATCAACTGCAGGCACCTCCTACTGATGTTGATAACCGATTTGGTTAAGGCTGATGCCTCCGTAAACGATTCTTTTAACCCTTTCAGAACCTCTGGCTGCAATTGTGTACATAACTTTTACAGTGTCTAAGAGAGATCAGAAATATTTTTCTCGGTTGAAACAACTTGTATATGACTATGAGTGTTCAACCTTTTCATCGTGCACACTTACTGTCAACTGCGCCGGCCGCGGTGGCCGAGGGGACTAAGGCGCTCCAGTCACGGTCTGCACGGCCACTACGGTCGGGGGTTCGAATCCCCCCTCGGGCATGGATATTTGTGCCGTCCTAGTTCGTAAGTAGTTCATAAATTGTTTTTTAAGTTTAGGGACTGATGACGCCGTAGTTAAGTCCCATAAGCTTTACAAACATTTGAACATTTGATTTTTGAACCGAAGAGTACAGCTTCAATTGTTGTGAGCGAATGTTATGATTTTTACGAATATGTCGTGATATTAAAGGAAGTGGTTAGGCAGGAACCGAAAAGTACAGATTAAATTGTTGCAAGCGCCAAATAATTAATATTGAAAAAAATATTGTAATTCGTATCATTTGAGAGACAGACACACGTATTTCGAATTACATAACAACAAAGTGTTACATCTGAACAGAAAGACAGTGCATGTAGAGAAACGTAGTTTTGTAGTGTGCCATCTTCTACATTTGAACGCTGCGATTCATGTTAACACGTTCACATGTTGTAAACATTGTCTGCCGCCATTCATCCCAGCATCCACAGCGTCTGTTGCCAACACTGCCGCTTCACGTCACGTAAATACATTATGCCATGCCGCTGATCGAGACTTTTACCGAAGATCATTATAAAAATACCAAGAAGTCAGTGTTGCACTGTGTAGCAGCTTATGAACTCCAAAGAACGCGCAAGTTGTGGGTTACTTGTATTCCACTGTACACCTGGAAAACAGTAGTGATTATTTTGCATGGCAACTATTGAATGATCACTTTATTTAGTACAAAAATAGTTCCACAAAATTAATTATTTCAGTCCATAAAAAGGAGCCTTGCTTTTCAGCATATGCAATTTTGTAGTATGTAAATGGGTGCATACAACAGCGTAAATCTTGCATTTAAAATCAATAAAAACCAAAATTAAGAGGAATACAGCAAAACGAATAATTTCCTTCCTCCAGAAAAAAATCAGGTCTGAAAGGGTTAAAACTCTGCTGTCATACCTCTGAAATACACTGCCGCAAATATAAAAAAAAAATTGTGCAACCTCTTAGAGCTTACCTATTAACGCTGCATTACTAACATCTGGTTTTAAACGCCCGTTACTGACACCCGTCTTTCAGGCGATTTTGATTCCGTGAGTAACACCCGTCAATGCGGCGGGTGTTATTCCAAACCAGCACTCTACCTGTGTACACTTGTTCATCAATTGATCCTCAAAAAGAAATGTGATTGCTGTAAACAACTATTTAAAAGTCGTCTTATTCATTCAAAATAGGTGTATACCCATAAGTTACGAAAAGCTTTTTTTACAAATACGAAATTCTTTTTCATCAAACCGATTAATATCATCCTGAAGATTACTATTCTCTTTAATTTAACATCACATTACTCATATCAAACAGAGTGCATTACTAGGATGCTTGCAGCACCAATAACTATTTATTATACCGGGTGATCAAAAAGTCAGTATAAATTTGAAAACTTAATAAATCACGGAATAATGTAGATACAGGGGTAAAAATTTACACACATGTACAGTCTCTCTACCTTTTTTTTCAAATTCAAATGTTTGTAGAACTTATGGGACTTAACTAAGGGGTCATCAGTCCCTAAATTTACAAACTACTTATGAACTAGCCAATACTAACGACGACACAAATATCCATGCCCGAGGTGGGATTCGAACCCCCGACCGTAGTGGCCGTGCAGACCGTGACTGGCGCACTGCAGTCCCCTCGGCCACCGCGGTCGACCTACTTTTTTTTTTATCAAAAGAGAACAAAACATAAAATAACAAACTGAAAACAATAGTCAAATGTAATAAAAAAACAAGACATACGAAAGCAAGGAATACGAATCAATAGTATTATTTATAGCAGTCGGTACAGGCTTTTTTAGTGTGCTCGCCGCAAATTGCATTTGAGCATTCGATGCAGCACTGGGCTGTCACTCGTTTCTTTTTGTAGTGGCAACAGCGGAATGCTTTCCGAGACATCTTCCGAGTACTGCTACTAGATTGATGCTTAGAAAGATTTTGGTTTACCTGAGTCCGCCCCTTTTCATTTTCAACGAGAACGTTCTCTATAACTAGCCTCAGTTCCCTTGGAATTGTCTCAAAGCAGTCTTTCACAATAAGAGAATTCAGGACTCTGGCAAACTCATAACAATTTTTATTTTTATTTATTTATTTTTTATTGCGAATACTTGACTTTTACGGATTGACTATCACTTACCGTTCAGCTGCAACACTCGGGGAGGATAAAACAGGCAACGGTTACTACTGTCAGAGACAGACTAAGTACGGGAAGAATGCCATAGACAGATAGCGTACATTACATTTCCAAAAGGTCAGAATTCACTGACAATGTGAATGTTGCCGATATTTTGATATATGTTACTAAGGTACGGTTAACTCAACATTTATTCTTGAAACAATGCATATGGATTACATTTACAGATGAATAGTTCTAACGGTACTGAGTACAAGGTACCGTATACATCTACATTGAAACACCCAATAAGTAAGTGGTGTATATTACTGCACCGCGATCGTGGCAGTAGTATTACCGTATTTTAGCCACTATAAAGGCAGAGTTGATTTTATTAATTGTAAAGAAAACCAGATACATACAATATTTCCAAGCGTCAAAACAGTGGTCAAGGGACACTATTTTCAAACAACACAAGATGTCCAAAAGCCGGCCGCGGTGGCCGAGGGGACTAAGGCGCTCCAGTCACGGTCTGCACGGCCACTACGGTCGGGGGTTCGAATCCCCCTTCGGGCATGGATATTTGTGCCGTCCTAGTTCGTAAGTAGTTCATAAGTAGTTTGTCACCTTAGGGACTGATGACCCCGTAGTTAAGTCCCATAAGTCCTACAAACATTTGAACATTTGGAACGGGACATTGAGACAGAATAAAAGTATGTGTTGTGGAGGAATACGTGATTTAAGACAACCCGTGCAGGCCCCTTATCCGCAACGCTCAGCGGGTGAAGTGACTGCCTAGTAATCAGGAGGTCTCGGGTTCGAATCCCGGCCACAGTACAAATTTCAATTCAAGGCCTCTCTGAACACTCAGTATATTAGAACACGTGACAGAGTTGCCTGGCTGGAGGTGGCGAGTCCCGTTTACCAGACGCAGTTTTTGCTGCAGCGGCAGCCTTCGCGACTACAGCGAGCGCAGAGTCGGCGAACAGCTCGCTTTAATTACCGCTGCAAAGGTTAAGCGCCGTCTGGCACGCAGGGCCCGGTATATACACCACTGCCGTACCAGCCGCCTTATCCCACACTGACGTATCTGCCCCACCCGTTATTACCACTCTTCATCACTAAGCCATTTGTGCACACCGATCGTTACGTCGTCGAAGAAATGAGCATCACAACAAGGGTCAGGGGTGGCAGACCACAATCGACGTTGTATATATAGAACGAAGAGATCACCTCTCCCTCTCTCTCTCTCTCTCTCTCTCTCTCTCTCTCTCTCTCTCTCTCTTTGGTTGTTAAGTTTGTGAAGAGCTACGACAGTTTTACAAAGGTCTTCTGCATAGTTACTACCGGTCGCTGTGGCCGAGGGGACTGCGGCGCGCCAGTCGCGGGCTGCACGGCCACTACGATCGGAGGTTCGAATCCCCCCTTGGGCATGGATATTTGTGTCGTCGTTAGTTTTAGCTAGTTCGTAAGTAGTTTGTAAGTTTAGGGACTGATGACCACATAGTTAAGTCTCATAAGCTATACAAACATTTGAACATAGTTACTAATGGCTTTTGAAACAGCTACCCTCCACAACCATCGTTTTAGGCGACGGTAAGGTGTTAAGCTCGTCTACACACAAAATCTGCAAATGTCTGTAAATCTGTCGGACCAAACTGCGTGGTCATCAGTTCGTAGTTTACAAACTACTTAAACCTAGGTAAAGTAACCTAAGGACAAGCACACATACCCATGAACCTCCACGGCGAGCAACCGCGCGCTCCGCAGCGAAACGCTTTAGACCGCTCGGCTACTCCACCGCGGCTGTCTATACACATAAACAAAACCTGAGCCGGCCGCGGTGGCCGAGGGGACAGAGGTGCTCCAGTCACGGTCTGCACGGCCACTACGGTCGGGGGTTCGAATCCCCCATCGGGCATGGATATTTGTGCCGTCCTTAGTATAAGGTAGTAGATAATTAGTTTGTAAGTTTAGGGACTGATGACCCCGTAGTTAAGTCCCATAAGCTTAACAAACGTTTGAACATCTTTGAACAAAAACTGACAACACGTGGAATCAGAGATCCCTAAATGTTTCAGGTAACTGAATTCGAAAACGACAAAAAAAAAAAGAGAAAAAAAAAACCTGTCACAAACTTAATCAAAGACTACCATTGTCAACTAATGGTGAATCCAATACTGTAAAAAATGTAACGTGTGTTTTTTGATTGAAATCATTATTATTATGTAAAATATAGAAAATTACGAATAGATAAAATTACGTGCATTTTTCATAAAAATTACCGTTCGATATTAAAATTATGTACATATTGGAACACAACGAAAAAAAAATTAAAATATAAATCGGTTTTACAGGAATCGAACCACCGACTCTGTGGTTGTGAGCCCAGAACGCTACCACCTGAGCTTCACCAACAGATGGTGCAACAGTTTTAGTTATTGGTACTTAAGTGTACCTGCAAAACTTCAAAGTCGATTTTCTCGACAATTTTTGAGAGTTGCGTCGAAAGGCTTCGACTGGTTGTAATTTGAGTTGCGAACTTCACCTACCGTAAATATGAAAAAATTCTAAGATCCGACACCGATGTGGTCTCCTTGTCAGTCACGTAACGCAGTGCAGTAAACTGTTTTCGTCGTTACGAACTGTCACTACGTTTACATTCAACACATCGTCCTAAAGACGAAAACTGGATTTCGTAAATCGTTTTTCGCTGTCGTCTTTATATGTTACGACCAGAAAAACAGCTGATACAGTTCCTGATTTAGTCAGTACAAAAGCTATTTTTCTTAAAAGCACAGTATCATGCTCACTCTAATATTTCTACTTGCTTTCAATGAAGAAAATATCACTCTGTCCATAGGAGCAGGAAATTCTTGATAATAAAACACAATCTGAAAGGCCAAATACGGTTACGTTTACAAGGACTCGAAAATCAATAGTGGAACGGGAAAACCACTTTACAGAAGTGGATTTCCAGAATCGATTTTGAAGTGTTTACATGAACAACCAAAAGCGGAACTGGGAAATCGGTTTACGAAATCCGGTGTAAACGGGATGTGAAGTGGAGCTCACAGCTGTAGTTTTTTTTATCATTCACAACTGAAATCAAGCATAGATTCTAACAATAAAACGTTTTACCTCATTATTGTACAAATATAATAAACGTTATTTCTTCGCAATTTCTAATATTAATACGATAGTTACAGTTTTTATCGGTGCCTCGGCGAAACGTATTGACAATTGTTTTTACAAGCAATAAAATTTCAGTTTTGAAGTGAATTCTTCTGTTGCATTGTAAATATTTTAGTTTTCATCTTTCACGTATGGCAAAAACAAAATATCAGTGGGAAATACAACATAAGTTTTCTAACGATTTCTTAATAATACGTGTGCAATCTAATGATGTTGTTGTTGTCGTCTTCAGTCTACAGACTGGTTTGATGCAGCTCTCCACGCTGCCCTGTCTTGTGCATGCTTCTTCATCTGAGAATACGTTCGGCAACCTACATCCTTAAGAAGCGGCTTTCTGTATTCGTACCTCGGTCTCCCTCTACAATTTATACTCCACACACTTCCCTCTAATGCTAAGTTGACGATTCCTTAATGTCTCAGAATGTGTCTCACCAACTTAACCATTCCTTTAGTCAGGATATGCCAGAAACTCCTTTTCTCCCCAATTCTGTTGAGCACCTCCTCATTAGCTACGTCATCTACCCCTCTAATCTTCATTATTCGTCTAAAGCACCACATTTCGAAAGCTTCTATCATCTTTTTGTCAGAACTCCTTATCGTCGACGTTTCAGTCCCATACAATGCTGTATTCCAGACAAATTCTTTCGGAAAAGACTTTCTAACGTTTAAATTAATATGGAATCTCAACAACTTTCGCTTCTTCACAAACGCTTTTCTTTCCATAACCATTTGCATTTTATATCTTCTTTACTTCGGCCCTCAGAAGTTATTTTGCTACCCAAATAACAAAACCCATCGACTACTTTTATCGTCTTCTTACCTAATCTAAATCCTTCAGCATCGCCTGATTTTCTGACAATACATTCCATTATCCTTGTTTTTCTCTTATTAATTTTCATCTCATATCATCGTTTCAAGACATTGTCCATTCCATTTAATTGCCCCTTCAGGTCCTTTGCTGTCTCTGACACAATTACTATGCAATCAGCAAACCTCAAGGGTTTTATTCCCATTCCCTGGGCTTTAATTCCCTCTCCAAACTTGTTTTTGCATTCCTTCACAGCGTGCTTAATGTACAGATTGAACAACATTGGGGCAGAGCTACAACCCTGTCTTAATCCCTTCCCAACCACTGCAATCTTTTCATGTCCTTCGACCTTAATAATTGCTGTCTGATTTTTGTACAAGTTAAACATAACTCTTCGCTCCGTATATTTTATCCCTGCAACCTTCAGAATTGTCGTAAGCTTTCTCCAGATCCACAAAATGTTAAAACGTAGGCTTCCCTTGCCTTCAACTATCTTCTAAGATAAGTCGTTATGTATTTTCTCGTGTATTACCTATATTTCTTCTAAATCCAAACTAAAATAAATAAATAAAATAATAAATTAAAAAACTGAAATGTCTTGGTATACATAATGTTCCATAATTTCGCAAAACAACAGTTTATATTTGATGCCAATACGTATAAAAATCAAAATATTGGAAATTTGCATTAAACTAATGTGATAGCCAAACATTAGCAGGCACACGAAAAATGTAACTCGTTATTTAGAAATAATGAACAGTCTATAGTCATATTTAGTTCTGTAGAGTGCTACTGCAAGAATACATTCACTACAAATGAGTTCCTTTCTGACAATCTCATTCAACTCAATCAAGACCAGCTGTCAATAATCACATTCAGCAGTATAAAATAAAATCATAGGAAAAAGAAAAAAAAGATTCATAGTGCAACGCAAGCACTGGGGATATGTAATTCTTCCGCTTTTAACAAAAACTGCCAAAACGTCCCCCCTAATAAGACGTGAAAACGATAGTCATCGTCCTGATATTAGAAAATTCATGAAATTACTTTACTACTACAATTGTCTTAGCAATACGGGAACTCGTTTAATATTAATGTCAATTCTTGATTGGAACTATAAATGAGAAAACTGTGCCGGCCGCGGTGGCCGAGGGGACTGAGGCGCTCCAGTCACGGTTCGCACGGCCACTACGGTCGGGGTCGTCGTTAGTTGTAAGTAGTTCATAAGTAGTTTGTAAGTTAAGGAACTGATTACCCCTTAATTAAGTCCCATTAAGTCTACAAACATTTGAACATTTTTTTTTTTTTTTTTTTTTTGGGAAAACTGTTGATCGCAATGTCGAAAATTCAGTCACGTGACGCGGGGCAAAAACGTGTGTTGTTTGTTTCAAACCATGACACAGCAGAGATAAAAACACGCGTAGTCTATGTTATCTTTGGTCTGTGGGTGAATGTGTAACTGCCGGAAGTTTCACTATTGTGTGTCTCTGAGCTATTGTTCAGTCCTGTACTGAATAGACGCTTACGTCGCACAGTTTTTGAATTTCGTGATGGCAGAGGGACACAACATGCATATCAGTTATTTTTAATTTTTTAATATTTGTGTTACAAGCACCAGCCACAGCCATTCGATGCAACTCTCGAAACTCACGAGAAAATTGCCTTTGATGTTATTTACGCCTTTAAATCATTTGTAATATCTGCGAAGTTTAGTCAGCCGCCGAGGGCTCTTCGGTAGAGTTCGTAACCCGGAAATCGAAGGGAAGGCGGTTCGAACCTTACCATCGTCTTTCATTCTTTTGGCTGTCTCAGATTACCTACACCATTTGCATATAAAATGCAAATGAATGACACGTAACACCTGTAATTGTACTTTTGAATAAAAATGCAATTTCCTTTATTCTTAAGATTCATTATTTTATAAAATATTGATTATTTATTTATTATCTTTTATTCGTTTCGCCCTCTAAGCAGCACGCGTAGCCATTAGTTACGACTGTCTTCTTAGCTTTATTGTTATTGTTTTAGGAAGAAAACTCCCTCACCCTTTCAATGTAGGCATGTTTTCTTTCTTTTTCAGTTTCAGATGCCTTTCCGTCGGATTTTTGGCGGTCAAATTATGACAATTGATTTTGCTGTTTGTGCGCAGTCCATGAACCTTCTAGTGGGCCAATACCAAGTTGCGTGAGGTTTCTGTTAGCCAGGGTGTCCCGGTTTAGCGAGCTACTTTGATGATAAGGGAGATTCTTTTGGTTATTCTAGAGATGTCCATTCTTGCTAAATAACCGTAAAATTTAAATCGTCTTTGCCGTGCAACTGACGCGTAACGTTCAGTCCTCGAGTTCAGTTCCTCGGAGCATTCGCGTATCTAGATACCATCTTGAATCTTGGGGTCCAAATATTTTCCTCGGTATCCGCCGTTTCCATTTTCTTAATGTCGTTGATGTTAATGGTTATGATTTTTCAGTTGCAGTAGAGCGTTTCTGGAAGAATGACTGTCTAACAGTGGTGAAGTTTGGCTTGGATGGACAGCGATTTCTTATTGCGTGTGTTCCAGGTCATTGTGTAAGCTTTATGTCGAGTGACCTCAGACCGCGTCGGGTAAGTGATCTCGTATGTGGACCAGACATTTAATTCAAATGTTTGTAGAGCTTATGGGACTTAACTACGGGGTCATCAGTCCCTAAACTTACGAACTACTTATGAACTAGCTTATACTAAGGACGGCACAAATAGCCATGCCCGAGGGGGATTCGAACCCGACCGTAGTGGCCGGACATTTAACTTTTTTTTTACAGTTTCCGCATATTTTGCAGTAGTCGGTAGCAGCTTCACTGCTACTGATTTGCAATGATTTAGTTGTACGGTAGCCGCAAGTGTAAATTCAATGCCGTACCAGAATCTACGAGGGACAACGTCTAGGAAAGCAGATACTACATTATCAGCTGGAGGAAATCCTACTCGCTATCCCAAGAATGTAATTCAAGGAAGGGTCAGCTCATCCTTGTAAATCTCGGGCGAAGATCGTGGACCAGTAAATCTGTACGCCCCCTGGTATCGCCACCTGCAGACTCCCAGCTAGGCTTGTGAAGCATACATGAGTTTAGTTAAAGGGAGGTACAGCCCATTTGTTGGATGATCGTCCTTGAAAACTGGAAACGGAAATGACCTGTGCTTCTTTTTTTATCATTAACAACGCTTCCTTCTGCCACAGACTGCAGTGCAGTGCTGCTACAAGGGGAACAAGTTAATTCAATCATAGACTTTGTACAGTAGGGTCTCGATTATCCTACATAAACCGGCTGTGGCAAGATCGAATTAGCGGGAAACACGGAAAATAATACAAAATAAATAAATAAAAAAAACATAAAAAGTTTGAAAAATTTATTTGAACATAGAATACGTGAACAAGAACTGAATATAACGTTCAAATACATTAGACGGCACTCAAAGAAAAGTGATAAGATATCATTTTCCCCTTCGCTAACTTCGTTACAAAACTTTAAGGATTTTTCTGCAAAATAGGTCCCGACATGGGTACACCTTTATCTCTATGTTCAGTAAGCCATAGGAACAAAGATTCACTTACTTTTCCATAATCACGTTGAGGTTACACAGTCGAGGTTATTTTCTGAGAACAATTTCATCGCGGTTCCTTTTCCAGTCTCCAACTATTGTTTCCCCGACGTTATAATCTTGCGCCACTTTGAATAAAGTTTCACAATTGTCTATTCTTTCTAAATCTTTAAGTTTTCCTTACACTGAAACGACCACTTTTTCCGTTTTGAATCCATCATCACAAATTTTTATAAACAAAGCGCAACACGTCCACTCCTACTATAGATCTACGTTAGCTTTGAAGAGTGAGGAGCAGCAGACGGCGACGACGAAGTGAATGATAATGACGGGCACCAAAACAAACAACACGTACAGTCACTGACCTGTAGGCTGGCGCACGGCTACTGTGTACAGTCCCGGCACGGTGAAAGGGTCCCATAACACGGAAGGTCGGATAATCGAGACTCTACTGTATAGAATCGTATGTGTATCTGGGGTCTCAATAATCTGATACTTCTGTTACTACAGCATCCATATGCGCCAGAAATGGCCGGATTAGCAAGAGTCTACTACTACTACCACCGTCACTGTTTCCGTGAACAGGTGTATACTAGCAGGAGCCGTGACCGGCTTGTACTCACCCCTCTTGAAGAGCCATCCCTCCTTGACGATGTTGGCTGTGGTGGGCGCCGAAGATGGAGGCGGCGACACCTCCGCCATGTCTGAAACACACCAGTCTGACGTCAGAATCCCGTGGCCGCAACAAGATGCAAAATTTGTTACGGAGATGATGTCACAGACTAAGGCTATTTTTAAAAATATCGAGAATAGAAGATATCGACATTATAAAAAATATCTCCATCGGCCCTTGAAGTATCTGAGAGTATCGATATAACGTAGGAAAATACATCGATATTTCGAAGAAACATATTTCAAACTCCACAAAATACCTACGAAATACTATTACTTCAGACTTAAACTGGAAAGAACACGCAGATAATGTCGTGGGAAGGGCGAACGGAAGACGGGAACTACTAAAGAGGCTGCATACACTACGCTTGTCCGTCCTTTTTGGAGTATTGCTGCCCAGTGTGGGATCCTTATCAGGTGGGTTTGACGGAGGACATCGAAAGAGTCCAGAGAAGGGCAGCTCATTTCGTATTGTCACGATACAGGGGAGACAGCGTTACGGAAATGATACAGGATCTGGGATGCGAATCATTACAACAACGGCGCTTATCGCTTCGGCGTAGGCTACTTACGAAACTCCAGCCGCCAACATTCTCCTCCGAATGCGAAAATATATTGACTCCCACTTACATAGGTAGAAATGACCATCAGAATAAAATACGAGAAATCAGAGATCGATCGGAGAGATTCGGGTGTTCTTTCTTCCCGCGCGCTATTCGATAATGGAATGGGAAATAAATAGTATAACGGTTGTCCGATGAACCCTCTGCCAGGCACTTAAATGTAATTTGTTGAGTATGCTAAAATGTTCAAATGTTTGTATACCTTATGGGACTTAACTACGGGGTCATCAGTCCCTAAACTTACAAACTAGCTAACTCTGAGGACGGCACAAATATCCATGCCCGAGGGGGGATTCGAACCCCCGACCGTAGTGGACGTGCAGACCGTGACTGGAGCGCCTCAGTCCCCTCGGCTACCGCGGCCGGCTGCTGAGTATGCTATGTAGATGTGGATAAATAAATTAAGGGCAAGGAATTTCGTATTTGCCCTCGAACGATTAAAAAACAAAGCAGTCAACAATCCGAAGATTGGTTTGAACACCACAGTGCTTTACTGGGGATGGTCCTGTTTGGAGGTGGTATGCCGTTGCCTTCCTCTGACCTTCGAAATGACTTGCCCAGCCAGCTATAGGGGGACCTACAGTTTAACGTCGGTTCCGAAGTACGGTGGTACTCAGTATTTTTCACATCAGCAACACTGCCAGAGGTGGAAGAGTGGAAAGTGGCAGATACGAATGCTAGGACCTGGCGGGGATCGAATCCGCCACCTTCGGATTTGTAGTCTGGCACTCTACCACTGTGCTACTGAGCCGCACTAAGTGCGCAAAATAGAAACGCTGTCTCAGCCTGAATGCCCGGAGGCCAACAACGAAACTCGTGATGAATTGTTTTTGTTTTCAGGTGTGTTGACCCGTGTTGGAGCGGCGCCTGCCGACAGCGGCCGCCCCGGGCAGTGAGTCAGGCGCTCGCCTGGAGAGGTGAACGGCCTGTGGGGAATGACAAACACCGACTGCCTCCACGCCCGCCTGTTCGTCTTCTCTCCCCCTCCCAGTCCACACTTAACTCGCATCAGACGGCAGCACGGCAAAACAAATGCCACGCTCCCCGTTGAGGCTCAGCCGCCGCAAGGCCGGTCCGCATCCAGAGGCGGTGGCACCGGCCCAAAACATACTCCGCCAATCTCTCTCTCTCTGACAAGGGGAGGCCGCCAATTGTGAAATTCACATTCGATTTATACTGCGCATAGTGAAACCTCATGGCCAGAGGTGTAATTTGGCAAAGCACGAAGATGCACTTCTCAGCCGTTGTCGAGAAAACAAATGTTCAAATGTTAGTATAGCTTATGGGACTTATCTACGGGGTCATTAGTCCCTAAACTTACACTACTTATGAACTAGCTAATCCTAAGGACGACACAAATATCCATGCCCGAGGGGGGATTCGAACCCCCGACCGTAGTGGCCGTGCAGATCGTGACTGACGCGCCTCAGTCCCTTCGGCCACCGCGGCCGGCTGATAAGGTGTACCAAGTGCTGTAAGTACACCATTTTATAGCAAAAAACGAACTATTTTGAATGAGAAACGAAATGTTTTGTACATATGTAAAAAAACCTAACCTTTATGTGTAAACAGAAATATGTATATTTCAGGACACCAGTGATGGATGGTGCCTTGTGACAAAGACGAAACGAGTATGGGTGAATTAAAAAAATTGTAGTACCAAACGGCATTTTCTTTACAAGCTGTACTGTCAAAATACGTAGTATTCAGCTGTTGCTCAAATGGCCACTGCAAGCAATGTATATATGGGACTAGTTGAACCCCCGCTGCTTCGCATGCGTAGGCTGGTTGGTCTGCATCAGTTGTTTCTTTTTAATCCTGATGAAGAATCCATATCTTAAGTTTCGTAGTTATAGCTTGAAATTTGAGTTAACACCACCATATTTTTGAAAATCAATTTTTGCATCTCGTATTTCACCCCGTTATTAGTCTAATTTCCAAAAATACCGAAACACGTGTCTTTTAAATTCGAACCCCGAATCCAAATTCGAAAATTTGTAGTTCTAACTTCAAAATTGCCTAAATAGCAACATATTATCGAAAAACACCCCCTCTATAATTTAACCCCGGTGATGGTTGAATTTCCAAAAATACCGAAACACGTATTTTTTAACGTCTAATCAACTATACAAATATCAATTTTTGCAGCTCTAGCTTCAAAATTGTATCAATAGCAACGTGTTTTCAAAAAGAATTTTTGATTGTCTATTTAACCCTCTCAGTTGTTGAATTTCCAAAAATATTAAAAATCATGGGTTTTTAATCCTGACCAAGATTCCATATCCGAAGTTTCGTAGTTGTAACTTAAAATTTGAGTTAGCAGCAATACATTAATGAAAATCAAATTTTTGCGTAACCTATTTTACCCCCTTATTTGTCGAATTTCAAAAAATGTCGAAACACGTGTCTTTTAAATTCGAACCCTGAATTAAAATCCGAAATTTTGTAGTTCTAGCTTCCAAATTACCTAAATAGCTACGTATTTTGAAAAAAACGTTTCATCCCCTATTTCACCCCCTTACGGACGGAATATCGAAAAATCCCTTCTTAAATGACGGCTGCAGTGTAAGATCAACACCCTCGACAAATTTTAAGTTTTTATCTTTAGTGGTTTGGGCTGGGCGATGATGAGGCAGTCAGTCAGTCAATCAGTCAGTAAATCGGGACACTTCCTTTTATATATAGAGAATAGATCCTGGACCAGACACAAGAAATATTGTTTATAGTCAGGAAGGAAGGAAAGAAGGAAAATTAGTGTTTAACACCCCGTGGACAGCGTGGTCATTAGAGGCGGAGCTTACGCTCGGATTGTTTGGGTAAGGATGGTGAAGGAAATCGGACGTGGCCTTTGAAAGGAACCACCCCGGCATTTGTCAGCAGAGATTTAGGAAAAAACTCGAAAAACATAAATGTGGATGGCTGGAGGTCGGTCTGAACCGCCGTCCTCCCAAATGCGAGGCCCGTGTGTTACCAATGCGTCATCTCGCTCTGTGTTGTCTATAGTCAAGTTGTGAATTAAATGAATGTATCAATGTTATATATCATTTGTATTTTGATTTCTATCTTTGTTTGTTTGGATTCTGTACTTGACATTTTGTACATTATGCAAAACAGCTTTATTTGTCACATATATATTACACGAGGCGCGTCCACAAAGTAAGTTCAGTTTCAATTTATCTCCGCTGCAGCGCTGCGACTGCAGTTCCGCACATGCGCTGTAGACGATGTGTATCAAGGAGAAGAACGTGCGCCATTTGGAGATCGCTGTCAGTTACGCACGCATTGTTGTGCTTGTTTGTAATGTCGCCGTTGATTGAAAATCCCGCCGCCTGTGAAATCAGGTGGGTGATTCGGTTTCTGAATGCGAGGAAAGTGAAACCAAGTGAAATTTATTGGCAAATTAGCGGTGTTTACGGACCAAATGCGACGAGTGATTCGATGGTGAGAAGATGGGTCCGACAGTTCAATGGCGGGCGTAGTGATGTGCACGATGAAGAACGATCAGTCAGTCAGTCAGACGGGACACTTCCTTTTATATATAGAGATTAGTAATTAGGCTCCCTTTCGTTTGTGAGGGACGTCGCTTTTTGGCGCCGCTTTCCGCGGTATGCTGGCAGAGTCAGCCGGCGCCCCCCGTGTCCGTCGGCCCACGCTGCGTCGCCGCCGCCTGTCGCCGCTAAATGCGGCGCCTGACTTATTTGTGGGCCGTCTGCTGTCTGCCGTCTGCCGTCGCCTCCGCTGCTGTCGTCTCGCGACGGCCCCGTGTGGGTAGCGGCCGCCTCCACTGTTTACTGCCTGTGGCCCAAGCTGCCAATTTCTGCCCGACTGGGGTTCGAACCGCGCGCCTCCTGCTGACTCGGCAGGCGCGCTGACCACTGCCCCGCTGGGACACAAGTGATCACCTCGACTGCGCTGACTACCCTATGATGACGTATGACCACGCTGTCGATGTAATGCAGTTGGCGATTGAACTTCGGCACTCACGCAAGTGCTAAAGGGCACTATCCAGAAAATTACGAGGAAAACACCTCTAAACTTTTAAGTGCATCACATGTATAAGTGCCTAGCTTAATTCCCGCTGCTTCGCACGCGTACACTGGGTGGTCTGCATTGGTTGCTTCTAATTCTCAATATAAATTTTCATAGATTTAGCTTTAAAAATGTTTTCCTAATCAAGTATTTTGATACAACTTGCCACACCCCCTATTGCACCATTGATAGCAGAATTCAAAACATTCAGAAACACTTTTTATTATTCTAACCATAGTTCCAAATCCAAATTTTCTCATTTCTACCATTAAAATAATCTTAGTAGCACACTTAAAAGATTTTCCCTCATTTTACCCGCTTAATGGTTGAATGTGCGGCTCGATACCACAGTGGTAGAGTGTCCTTATTTACAGAATATGTGACTTCAACTGCGAATGGGCAAAGCTGGAAATGTGTACCCTGCCGGGATTCGACCCCGGATCTCCTGCATTTTAGGCAGTTGCGCTGACCCCCTACACCATTGGGGACACAGTGATCACCGCACCTGCAATGACTACCTAAGCACGCCTCCCGTCAGATACAAATTCCCAACTTCGCCCTGTTCCGAAAGAACAGACGCCACTTCTGATCCTGCAGTTATTATTTCATATTTACAGAATATACGACATCAACTGCGATTGGGCAAAGCTGAAAATGTGTACCCAGCCGAGATTCGAACCCGTGTCTCCTGCTTTCTAGGCAGTTGCGCTGACCCCTACACCACTGGGGACACAGTGATCACCGCACCTGCAAGGACTACCTAACCACTCCTCCCGCCAGACACAAATCTCCAGATCTACCCTGCCCACAGTATTCAAACTCGTAGTCACTATGTACTAATTTCCGTAAGAGTAAGGGCTGCAAACTTTCCCATCCCTCCCCACTAAAGGATCATTCCCTATCACTGGCATATTATATATATATATATATATATATATATATATATATATAGCGGCTATTCTTTCGGAATAGACGCCACATGTATATATTTAAGTTTAAGTAATTTTAAGATACGGAATGATAAACACGCAGCTCAGTCCCATAGATTTACAAAAATTTGAACTTTTTTTCCGGCAAAACGCAATGTTATCATTTCTTCACCCTGAACTCCAATCCTTCTCCAAATTTCACTTTGTTTCCTTCACAGCTTGCTTCACTTTGTTTTGATTCACAGATTGCTCAGTGTAAAGATTGAACAACATTGAGGAAAGGCTACAATCCTGTGACATTCCCTTCCCAAACACAGCGACCCTTTCATGCCCTTTAATTCTAATAACCGCCGTCTGGTTTTTGTACAACTTCAATATGACTTAGCTCCGTATATTTTACCCCAGATACTTTCAGAATTTGATACCGTGTTTCCCAGTCAACCATGTCGAAAGCTTTCCCAAGATCCACATATGCTAAAAACGTAGGTTTGCGTGCCCTTAAGCTATCTTATAAGATAGGCCGTAAGGTGAGTATTGCTTCGCGTGTTCCTATATTTCTCCTAAATCTAATTGATTTTCCCCAAGGCCAGATTCCACCAATTTTTCCATTCGTCTGCAAACAATACCTGCAGGTATGACTTGTTAAACTGATAGTTGAGTAATTTTCACGTTTTTCTGCACTTGCTATCTTTGGAATTATTCTTCAAGTCAGAATGAATTGAAATACATTAACTAAAAAAACTGTTCTACTTCTACTGCTATGGAGGGACGAAACGTAACTGTTACACATAACAACGAATTTAAAAACAGAAAACGAAAATTCCAAGCCAAGATAAAATCAATCGGAATATCCCGATCTCTGAAGAAATAAGGAAGGCAACACCAGAAAGAATGAAACAATACTGGGCTAATAGGAAAGAAGGTAAAACTGAAGAGTGATTGATTTGACGTACTGAGCGAGGTGTCGCAGTGTTAACACACTGGACTTGCATTCGGGAGGACGGTGGTTCAAATCCACCGTCGGCCATCCAGATTTAGGCTTAGCGTGATTTCCCTACATCAGTCCAGGCAAATGCCGGGACTGTTCCTTTCAAAGGGCACGGCCGATTTCCTTCCACATCCTTACCCACAACTCCGAGCGTTAGGTCCCACTCTAATGTCCACGTTGTCGACGTGACGTTACACTCTAAGTTTCTTTCCATCAGACCTGCCAACCTTCAGAACGTAAAAAACAGGAGATCCAGTGTAAAAAATCGGGAGATTCTTCAAGAAATCAGGAGATATGTTCTGTCAAAAACTGCGACGCACTTTACTATACACCTTAAGATAACTGATTTAGTCTTTTTCCTATCATCTCACAACGCTACACAATAGCTACGAAAAACACTTGCATTAACCCAATGTTGAATACAGTCCAGGTAAAGTGATTGATTTTTTTTCATTAAAATAAAAATGTTCACCACATTTAATTGGTAAACCGTACTCCAAAATGAACAAGGTAAATAAGCACTCTGCATTTATCACACGATCATTTTCATTTTTCTCAAAAATTTCAGTCATTTATTGTTAGACACTTTTCATTTTCTCTGCACGTATTCCGGTTCATCACTATTTCCACCATATGATGTGGAAATAACACATCGACAAAGAATGCAAAATACAAATAATGTTCCTAAAACTGCTTAAAAAACGGATATTTTTATCCATACTGGAACACATACCACAGAATTGAAATCCCATAGTCACATAAAATAGCTGTTTACACGAAAGTTACCTTTCTGCAATTCGCGTATGAAACTGATGCACCCAACTATCCACTCAAAAGGTTTCCATCGATTAAAAAAAACACTAAAGTGATTTCACTTACGTAGAACGACAAAACATCATATTGAAAAAAGAGCACAACATCGAAATTCCACACGTGTATTTGCACTCCTAATATCTATGAATTTCAATAATTATAAATCTGAAGCATAGAATTAAAATTTGTGACGCGGCCGGGAATCGAACCCGGACCTCCATGCTTACTAGGCAGACGTCTTAACCGTTAGACCACCACATCACTAACGCTTAAGACGCCTCGGAATAGTCTAAATACGGTTTCCCTCCATGTCACAAACTTTAATTCAGCTTGTGTGTTCCAAAGATAATTGCCACCAAGGCTCTCCATGCAGCGATACGTATTTAGCTTAAACTGATAACTGAAGAAAGGACTTTTGATCATTGGTCAAAAAACGAATCTTGGGTTTCAGGATATAAGCTAAAAATCGGGAGAAATAATGGCAAAATCAGGAGGCGGGAGAAGAAGTGAAAAATCAGGAGACTCCTGCCTAAATCGGGAGAGTTGGCAGGTATGTTTCCTTCTTGATTTGACGTACTCAGTGCGTCATGTCCGGCACCGAAGTCACAGTGGAGAAAAGTACTATCAGGCGTACCACAGGGCTCGGTATTAGGTCCACTTCTCTTTTCATTGTACGTAAATGACGTATCATCGGTCTTGTCCTTTTGTAAATACCAAATGCCGTTGACCTCCAGTTGTTTTTAAGTGCAAATCCAAAAAACCTGACGGCAGCAATCGAGTATTTATTCTGACCTATGTGCACAATCAAAGTAGGCACAGAATATAGGATTAAAGCTCAATCTAAGTAAAACACAAGCGATTCTGGTAGGTCATCCTAAGCTCATTAACCACAAATACCGCGAATCTCAACCATCATTGATATTAAATGACCCACCTATCTATTTTTCGCCCTCGGCAAAAAGTCTGGAAGTGATAACAGACGACGAACTAAATTGGGCTGAGCACACAGCCGCCGTGTGTAGGAAGGGATCAGCATCTCTTCATGCCCTACAGAGATATAAGAAGTTTTTTCCTCTCGATCTTAAAAAGAAACTTATACAAACACTTGTAATTCCAATTATTGATTACAGTGACGTTATCTTGCAAGGTCTTTCTTGGGAAAGCTCACGACGTCTGGAACTAATCATGAATGCCTGCGTTCGATACATATGTAACATCCGTCTCTTTGATCACGTTTCACCATCTTATAAGCAACTATCCTGGCTCCTTGCTGACAAGCGCAGAGATTTTCATACACTCTGTTTCCTCTACTCTCTTATCAACGTACACTGTCCCTAATATCTTTCCTCGACCTTAACACTCTTATCTGATCAACATAACAGAACTACTCGTTCCTGTCAGAGCAAAACCCTTTCTGTCCCTATCCATCACTCAGCCGGTTTCTCAAAATCCTTTTCAGTAGCAGGAAGCAGGGTCTGGAACAATCTACCTCAGTATCCCAGAGAACTGAATAACACTGCCAGCTTCAAACGACAGTTAATGGATTATCTACTAAAGCAATAATTACGCCAGTCTTTATTACCCTACGGTCCAAGTACGTCACATCCATTCCATGCCTAAACCAGTCTCGATATATTCAAAAGTACATCTTGTATCTGCTAATATCAATGTTGTTACTTCTATTATTACACCAGCAGCAGCAGAAGGTGTCTCAATGGTACTGCTAGTATTAATCCTATTAGAGTTAAGTCAATACCTTTTATTTACATCCTTTTACATGTAATCAATCTGTATAAATTATGTTATTCATTGTTTATCCGTAAAAATCATTATTATGTTATAGGTAACTGACATGTAAAGAAATACTGCATATGTAAAACTCTGGTCCGATGTAAGAGAGGACCTGAAGGCCCTAATCTGATCAGGCTAAATAAATAAATAAATAATAATAATACTCCAAAATAGGGTGAAATGGCAGAAGAAGAACAACAAAATCTGTACAAACTGTTGTTGTTGGCTACTCCTGGTGGAAGGAGTCAATTGGAGTGCGGATACAGGTCCATGCCTGTGTGCCTAGCTTTTCAGTGGGCGCATTCATCTCTCTGTCTCTCTCTCAGGAGGGGAGAAGACGAGAGAGTGCGGTAAGTGGGTGCGCTTCCGGTGGCTCTAAATCCGATCCGGCTGTCTGCGGAGTGAAGAACTGGCGTCGTCCCACACCGCACGGCTGGGATGGGACGGGGGAGCGGCGACAGACGAAGCCAGCCGCCTCCCGGAAGCCGCCGAGGATGGACGCTCGACTGGCTGTCGCCAAGGACCAGCTGTACAATACCTTCCCCTAAGGTCCGTTGAACCCTTTGACCCACACAAATGCTTTTAGATATGATAGGCATTGAAATTTGGTTTTATCATTCTTTATAGCCTTACTGGAGAACATTGCAATTTAAATAAAAATTTCAATTTTTATAAAAAAAATATACAGATGGCTTCTTTGGTAACGCGCTGTGATACAAGGGACTTGCCCATGTCTTTTACGAGTCCACAATTTATTTTCTTTTTTTTTATCATTTACTTTACACTAATATTACATTCCTGGCCATTAAAATTGCTGCACCACGAAGATGGCGTGCTACAGACGTAAAGTTTAACCGACAGGAAGAAGATGCTGTGATATGCAAATGATTAGCTTTTCAGAGCATTCACACAAGGTAGGCGCCGGTGGCGACACCTACAACGCGTTGACATGAGGTAAGTTTCCAACGAATACGTCATACACAAACAGCAGTTGATCGGCGTTGCTTGGTGAAACGTTGTTGTGATGCCTCACGTAAGGAGGGGAAATGCGTACAATCACGTTTCCGACTTTGAAAAAGGTCGGATTGTAGCCTATCGCGATTGCTGGTTATCGTGTCGCGACAATGCTGCTCGCGTTGGTCGCGGTCCAATGACTGTTAGCAGAATATGGAATCGGTGGGTTCAGGAGGGCAATACGGAACGCCTGCTGGATCCCAACGTCCTCGTATCACTAGCAGTCGAGATGATAGGCATCTTATCCGTATGACTGTAACGGATCGTGCAGCCACATCTCGATTCCAGAGTCAACACATGGGGACGTTTGCAAGACAACACCCATCTCCACGAAGAGTTCGACGACGTATGCAGCAACACGGACTATTAGCTCTGAGACCATGGTTGCGGTTACCCTTTACGCTGCATCACAGACAGGAGCGCCTACGATGGTGTACGCAACGACGAACCTGGGTGCACGAATGGCAGAATTCAGATTCTGTTTAGAGCATCATAATGGTCGAATCCGTGTTTGGCGATATCGCGGTGATCGCACATTGGAATCATGTATTCGTCATCGCCATACAGGCGTATCACCCGGCGTGATGGCATGGGGTGCCATTGGTTACACGTCTCGGTCACCTATTGTTCGCATCGACGCCACTTTGAAGAGTGGCCATTACATTTCAGAAGTGTTACGACCCGTGGCTCTACCCTTCATTCGATCCCTGCGAAGCCTTACGTTTCAGCAGGATAATGCACGACCGCATGTTGCAGGTCCTGTACGAGCTGTTCTGGATACGGAAAATGTTCGGCTGCTGCCCTGGCCAGCACATTCTCCAGATCTCTCACCAATTAAAAACGTCTGGTCAATGGTGGCCGAGCAACTGGCTCGTCACAATACGCCAGTCACTACTCTTGATTAACTGTGGTATCGTGTTGAAGCTACATGGGCACCTGTACCTGTACACGCCATCCAAGCTCTGTTTGACTCAATGCCCAGGCGTATCAAGGCCGTTATTACGGCCAGAGGTGGTTGTTACGGGTACTGATTTCTCAGCATCAATGCACCCAAATTGTGTGAAAATGTAATCACATGTCAGTTCTAGTATATTTGTCCAATGAATACCCGTTTATCATCTGCATTTCTTCTTGGTGTAGCAATTTTTAATGGCCAGTAGTTTACATTTTCTTTCATATTTATTGTTTTTTTTTTTTTTTTTTTTTCCTTCAATTTAAAGAATTTTTTCGCTTTAGTAACATTTCCAAGTACATTACATACATCACTTTTTTCTGTTTCTCATATTCCAAGAAACAGTTCTTTTTATCAGTTAGGCACAATGCGACATCACACACTTTGCTTGACCATTTCGTCCTATGTGGCTCCTTTTTTGAACTACAATTTGCACATTGTTTCCATTTGCTCCGAACAGGCAAATGTGATTCATTGGATTCTCTTTTTTCCACAGAGACTTTCATTCTAAATGTCTTTTTAGGTCTTTAGGGTGAGATGTTACTCTCAGAGCAAGTCACCTATACCACAAGGAGAAACGGCACAGCGAAAAGTGGTTTCGCAGTGAAAACACTGTGACGCAAAGAGTTAACACGATGGACTTTCTGCTCAAAGCAGACTAGAAGTGCATGCGACATCCGTGCCTGTGTCTGTATCAGCGGGTAACACGATCGCTAGTGCGTCTATTTAACATGGTTTAAAGACTCTACTACTGAATACCAAGTGATAGACTATGAATGACGTTTGAGTTTTACTATAAAGTAACGCTGATGAAATAACGTTTGTCTTATGTGAATGCCTACTCTAATTTTCTAACGCACTATTTGTTCTGAAACTTTTCAAAGCCGCTGCTCTTACTGACTGTACAATGGCGGACAAAAAATTACCCGGCCCGAATAATTTACAGTCCAAGAACAGAGCAAAGCGCATGGCCTAGATCATAAGCGCGAGTGTTGCCAACTCTAGCGATCTTCGGAGCTTCAGATTGCTGTTTACATCGTGAAATAGAAGCAATACAATAGTTAATAAACAGTATATGTCGAGTTCATTCCACTTTAACTCACGTCTCATTTGCTTTGGAAAAGATTATTTGAGCACTTAAAAACGGTTGACGTATAAGAATTCCACGTGGGTTCATTTACTACAACGAACTGCCTCTCACATATGTTTCAATGCGTGAGTGGATACCCTGACGATTTATGACCGCAACGGCCGCACGTTCGAATCCCAAAGGAGTAATTTTTTTTTAATTTTTTATACACCTTCAATGTAACATTATGAATATTAATTCGCTAAAAATTGTGCAGTTGCAGGCTTTTAGAGGTTTTTAGAAGATTATTCTAAAACAGAATCTAATCTTCAGTCAGACAGACAAGTGTTCATAATAATAACATTAAATATGAAGGTATTTTTGGATGTCTGATGAAAAATACCCTCCAAGGATATTTATTTTTCGTTATGGTTGGTGAAATAAATATTACCTTCCAAGATCAAACTGACAAACTGTAATTAGTTATTTACTAAAGAGAGTACTGGAAAAAGTAAAACCAATATAATTTAATAACAAAAAGTAACTAAAGCAATAAACATTCGAACCGCGATAAAAAAAAAAAAATAAAAAAAGGGAACTATAAAAGTAAAGCCTTTGGTGACATCCGATCTGATACGTCAGTTAACCAGGAAGGCCGGGACTATGAATGAGCTATCTTTCCTTTCTCGTTAGCGTAACGGTCGAACAGTCGTACCGGAGTTGAAGAACGAATCTTAAACTGGTAACAACATGCAATGGAAGGCACAGATCAAAATTGAAATGTTTGTAAAGTTATGGGACCTAACTGTGGTGTCATCTACCCCTAAACCTACAAACTACTTAAACTAACTTATCCTAAGAAAAATGCACGAGCACGCGCACGCACAAACACACACACACACACACACACACACACACACACACACACACACACACACACACACACACTTTGCCCTATGGTGGGACCGACCCTGCGACAGCAAACGGCCGCGCACTGCAGCAAATTGCACATGTTTGTATAGTCTATGGGACTCAACTACGGGGTTATCACTTCCTAAACTTACAAACTACTTATCAACTACCTTATACTAAGGACGGCACAAATATCCATGCCCAGGGGGGGATTCGAAACCCCGACCGTAGTGGTCGTGCAAACCGTGACTGGAGCGCCTCAGTCTCCCCGGCCACCGCGGCCGGCCGCACTGCAGCAAGGCGTTTAAGTGCGCACGGCTATTCAGCCGCGGTAAAGGAACAGCCGCTCATTCGTGTAAATCGCGCGTAACGACATAGAAAGTTATGCATTTCTACTAATACATTTGTCTTAACACTACAGATTCACCATGTGGCAGTCGATTACAAATACATGCATCCATTTTCAACATTTTTACTATGGATATCATTTCTGTCGTTGTTTAAACATTAGGTTATTATAAAATGGAATATGTTTAAGAATGTGGAATCTAGAAAAGCCTATAATTGCACCATTGGTAACGAATTAATGTTCAAACTATTACCTGCACAGGTCTAAAAAAAAAAAAGAAAAAAAAAAAAGTTGACTCGATTGTTACTCGTACTCACGCCCCTTGTGTTCGTAAACCATGAGCCTATATACTCAACCAACAAAACACATGCAAGAAGCGGTTCGTTGTAGTGAATCTTCCCACGTGGTGTTCTTATACCTCAACCAGTTCTACGTGCTCGAATAACTTTTACCGAAATAAATGATACATTATTAAGCTGCTACGAATATCGACATATACAGTATCCTATTATATTGCTTCTATTTGACGATTGAACAGCAATCTGAAGCTCCGAAGACCGCTAGACTTGGCAACACTCGCGCTTCGGAACTAGGGCATGCACAATAATGCTCTGTTCTTGGACTTAACAATTTATTTCAAAAATGATCACATGTTTGTGAAACTACGGGACCAAACTGCAGTGGTCATCAGTTCCTACACTTTCAAGCTACTTTAACTTATACGGAGAACACTACATGCATTCGTGCAGAAGGGAGGACTCGAACCTCCGACGGGGAACGGCCGCGCACTCCTCAGATACTGAAGTTGTTACTTTTGTTGTGGCGTAAAGTCAGCGCCTCACGCCAGACGTAAGAGAACGATCGTGGAGAAGGCAGCGAACACCGAAAGCAAGCAGGCGCCGCGCATCCTGGGGGGAGTGACTGAAGATGCGCGCCCTCTACAAGCGGCTGTCTGTATCTAGGCCGACATACGTCTGTATGGCCTCTCAGTTCAAATTCAAATGTTTCTATAGCTTATGGGACTTAACTACGGGGTCATCAGTCCCTAAACTTACAAACGACTTATCAACTACCTTATACTAAGGACGGCACAAATATCTATGCCCGAGGGGGGATTCGAACCCCCGACCGTAGTGGCCGTGCAGACCGTGACTGGCGCGCCGCATTACGCTCGGCCACCGCGGCCGGCGCCCGTCAGTTACTAGTCACAACTCAGTTACTAGGCAGTACTACGTCAGAACTTGGCTACGAACGAAGCAGTCACTAGCTCTCAGCGCAGCTAGCATCGTACAGTAGTCTGCCTCCACACCACGTACTTTAATTCTGCCTCAATGTATAAAATTGCCAGGGCTCTCCCACATTGGAATAGCACCCTAGCAAAGAACGCGAATGGGAACAATCCCGCCTTGTTCCTCAGGCCGAGGCGATATAAATATTAATTCAATGCCTCTCCTTATGTTTAATACCTTTGGTATAACGAGACAATGTTGTCTCAAGGAAATGTATTATTGTTGATATTTATATCACAGAGACATATGTTGCGAATGTCATATCATCGGTCGCCAAAGAAAATCTATGAATGGAAACCATGAGGCACACCACGTCATTCTTTGACGGACCACATAAATCAAACAATGGATCAGTGTTCAAATGTTTGTAAATCTATGGAAATTAACTACTGTGTTTATTAGTCAAAAATGGTGAAATGTTTGTTAAGCTTAAGGGACCTAACTGCGGGGTCATCAGTCCCTAAACCTAAAAACTGCTTATGAACTAAATTATAGTAAAGACAGAACAAACATCCATGCCCGAGGGGAGATTCGAATCCCCGTAGGAGAACGGCCTCGCGCATCGCAGCTTAGCACCTCAATGGGATCTGCCACTCCACCGCGGCGGTTATCAGTCCCTAGACTTGCCAACTACTTAAACTAATCTAAGGACAACACACACACACACACACACACACACACACACACACACACACAGATATAAAGGCCGCGAGAGGACTCGAATCAACGACGGAGAGGAACCGCGCTCCGCAGTGAGGTGGGTTAGATCGCTCTGCAAATTCAAATGTTTGTAAATCCATCGGACCAAACTGCGTGGTTATCAGTCCGTAGCTTACAAACTACTTAAACATAGGTAAACTAAACTAAGGACAACACACACACCCATGCCCCAGGGAGGACTCGAACCTCCACGGCGAGCAACAGCGCGCTCCGCAGCGAGACGCTTTAGACCTCTCGGCTGCTCCGCCGCGGCTGAAATAACGGAACGTCATGGCGTACGCTAGGATGATGCACAGAATAAAGGGGCTTGGAGGAAGATAACAGGAATACAAGATTTTGAAATCTTGTTTTTTATTTTTTTTTCTTCTATACAAACATTTACCTAATACACTAATGGGCCTAGTACACTACAATTAATGATAGTGAGTTATATCTTTACTTCCAGAATTAATCTACATTGCAAATTGTCAGTCACTACCATTTGTTTCTATGATTTCTAATATCCGCAGTGAATAGGGAAGATTTTGAAGCTAATATCTTCAGTGTCACAGGTGTGCCAGCGTTCAATGAACCTACTACTGCCGCCTAGGTGCCTGCCGAGCGAAACCCAGCAGCCGGCCGCGGTTGCCGAGGGTACGGAGGCCCTTTAGTCACGGTCTGCACGGCCACTATGGTCGGGGGTTCGAATCCCCCCTCGGGCATGGATATCTGTGCCGTCCTTAGTCTTAGCTACTTCGTTAGTAGTTTGTAAACTTAGGGTCCAATGAACCCGTACTGAAGTCCCGTAAGTTCTACAAACATTTTTGAACCACATCGCGACCATAGGATTAGAATCACGGTACTCCGACATTTTTCATCGTTACGTAATTTTAATATTTTGTCAAGAGGCAGAATTTTCTCATTTTTCAAAATTTTTAGTAAATTCACATTATATCAGCGTAAGTCAGAGTAATAGTATCCAGGGAATACTTAGGTCAAAACATCTTGTATAATCAGAGATCATTTGTCAGATTGCTATTATAAATAGTACCCGCAGTTAAGTTACTCTCTCTCTCTCTCTCTCTCTCTCTCTCTCTCTCTCTCTCTCTCTCTCTCTCTCTCTGTGTTGATCTATCGATGAGCTTAGCTTTCTGTATGTGCTCAGCTCTCTATGTAACGAGCTCTCAGTGCTTATCTAAAATATTATACGCGGTTAAATTCGAAGATAGTTAAAAAAAAAAAAAAAAACGAAAAGTATTTAAACTTTAATATAAACTTTCATATCGTGATCATACGCGAAAGTGAACATTATCTTTGGACATTGATCGGGATAGGCTCGGACGGAAGAACTAGAAACTTCTGCCTCCCGTAATAAACTGATGAACATTCCAGAGAGATTAATACAATCAAAGTTTGACGAAAATAATAACGAATTGTGAACTTATAAAGTGTACACTGTGAAGGTGTTATGAATGTAACTATTGATTTCAGAATAGAGAATTTATGAACCTTAAAAAAGTTATTCGAGTATTTAGTTCCCTAATATTGTCCCAGCATATTCTAAAAGTGAAGGAATATATCTAACAGTAGTGGTGAGGAGAAACGTATGGTGAAATTTTCTATAGAATAATTTTCTAAAGGAAAAGAATCAAGCAAAAACATTATCTTTGTTATAGGTGTCAAATTATCTGAACTACTGGGACTAATTGATTCAAAGTTTTATTCTTTGGTTTATTAAATATCAGCCCCTGAGAAACAGATTTTCATGCTCAAACATTAAAATAGGTCTTTACATATAATGAAATCCAGAACCAATATTTACAGTGAAAAATTCGGCAAAGATATAAATTTTATTAACTGCTAAGAAGTACCAGGACTACCAACTGAATTTTCATACTGAGGTGACAAATAGAATTTTGAACCTATACAACGGTGGAAATTAAGACGTAATCTACAGCTTAAAAGACGCAAGTAAAAACCCTAATATACGAGTACGTCCAGAAAGTAAGTTCCGTTTGGTTATATAAAACAAACGTGTACAGATACAGAAAAAATATTTATTGTACGAAAATCTACAACTGTTAAACTACTTTTCTACATAGCTGCCGAAATGTTGTAAGCAATTGTCATAGCATGGCACAAGGTATTGTGTGCGTTTTTCATAGAATGTTGCCACCTGTGTATTCAACCATGTGGTAACATGTTCTCTCAGCTCGTCATCGTTGAAGTGATGACAGGACAAATTTTAGGTATAAGAAGAGGACTTCCATCAAAAAGTGGTGTTTGTTCCCACGATAGTGCCCGACCTTATGTGGCGAATGTGACCAAACAACTCTTACGGGAATTTCACTGGGACGTGTTTGATCATCATCCATACAGCCCTGGTCTCGCTCCTAGCCACTTTCATCTGTTCTTACACCTAAAACTCTCTCCTTGGTGGTCAACATTTCAACGATGATGACGAGCTGAAAGAACATGCTACCACATGGCTGAGTACACAGGCGGTAACCTTCTACGAAGAAGGCACACAGAAACTTGTGCCACGCTATGACAAGTGCCTACAAAATATCGGCAGCTATGTAGAAAAGTAGTTTAACAGTTGTAGATTTTTGTACAATAAATATTTTTTTCTTTATCTGTCCACGTTTGTTTTATATAACCAAACGTAACTTACTTTCTGGAAGTACCTCGTAAAACGAATTCAACACAACTGTCGCCCCAGTCACAAACCAAACCATGTCGCCGCCCAGCCACAGCTATTACTCAATGCAGATGCAAAAGGGTATTATGCATGTGGTTAGTATCTTCATACCATCTAATTGTTAGTACCTTAATTTGCGTCTTCATCAGTTGGTGATGCTCTGATTCCCCTGGAACAGAAGGGCAGCGGATCCCGCCATCAGACTGACGACAAGTCAGTCCTTGTTCAAAAATGTTCAAATGTTTGTATAGCTTATGGGACTCAACTACGGGGTTATCAGTACCTAAGCTTACAAACTACTTATGAACTACTTACAAACTAGGACGTCAAAAATATCCATGCCCTAGGGGGGATTCGAACCCCCAACCGTAGTGGCCGTACAGTCCGTGACTGGAGCGCCTCAGTCTCTTCGGCCACTACGGCCAGCACAGTCTTTGTATTAATTAGTCCTGTAGCAGTAACAACAACACTGGAAGCGCCGGAGGCTACGCAGCACTTTCCCCGCCTGCACACAGCAGGACGGCACAGTGTGGGCGTGACCCCCCCCCCCCTCCCACGCAGTCTGCGGCGGTGTAAACAAGCGCCAGAGTGGCAGCCAAGTATTTCCGGCGCCAGCCAACTCGGCCGTCTCCACCTGGAGGGGGACCGGCTATTCGCGGCGGCTTCTGCAAGACCTACCGAGCGTTAAGGGCCTGTTAACAACCGGCTGCTGAGACTCTCACTGCCGCACTGGGGTCGTCCGTCTATACCGGTTAATCCCTCTGGCTCATACACAGTTGCCAAGACTGCGTGTCTCTTGTAGAATTTGCCACCTGAATGATACAGTGCAGTAACGAAGATTATTCTTTTATGAAAAGCCGCAGCGGATTATCCGCGCGTACTGGAGCGCAGTGTTGCGGTGCGCGCGGCCGTCCGCCGTCGGGGGTTCTAATCCCCCCTCGGGCATGGATGTTTCTGACGTCTTTAGTAAGTAAAACACTGCGTTTTGCCGACGACATAGTAATTCTGTCAGAGACAGCAAAGGACCTAGAATGGACAGTGTGCTGAAAGGTGCATATAAGATGAACATTAACAAGAGTAAAACTAGGGTAATGGAGTGCAGTGTAAGAAAATCAGGTGATGCTGAAGGAATTAGATTAGGTAACGAAACAATAAACGAGGTAAATGAGTTTTGTTACTTGGGTAGTAAAATAACAAACGATGATCGCAGTAAAAGATGATATTAAATGCAGAGTGGCAATGGGTAAAAAGCGTTCTTGAAAAAGAGAAATTTGTTAACCTCGAATATTGATTTAAGTCTAAGGAAGTCCTTTCTGAAGGCATTTGTGTGGAGTGTTGCCTTGTATGGGAGTGAAACATGGACGATAAACAGTGCGGACAGGAAGAGGATAGAGGCTTTTGAAATGTGGTGCTACCGAAGAATTCTCTAGATTAGGTGTGTGGATCGCATAACTGATGAGGACGTAATGAACAGAATTTGGGAGGAATGGAATTTCTTGCATATCTTGAGTAAAAGAAGGGAGCGATTAGTAGGACACATTCTTAGTCATCAAGGAATTGTGGATGTAGCGTTGGAGGGAAGTGTGTGGGCTAAAAACCGCAGAGGAAGACCAAGAGATGGATACAGTAAGCAGATTCAGACAGATGTACGTAGCCGTTCTTATGTGGAGTTAAAGAGGCTTGCTCAGGATAGGGTATTGTGGAGAGCTGCATCAAAATAGTCTCCGGACTGAAGACTACCACAACAACAACATAAGTAGTTTGTAAGTTTAGGGACTGAACATTTTTATGAAAATGGGCGCAATGTAGTAGTTAAACATAGCAACAAACAATGATAATATAGTTGATTAATTCTGAAAGCTGACATTGGCAGTAAAGGAGAAGGGAGTCTTACTGTAAATTGTTAAAGCACCTGTATCAATGAGAACACAAATAATTTTTTCAGATAATTTTATATAAAGAGCAACCAAAGCTAAAATATTTATACATAATTAGAGAACTTCCACACTCTTAGAATATAGGTGATATAATAAAAATAAAATAAAAATAAAAACAGCTCAACTGCACCAAGGCCTTAAATCTTTCGGGTTACAAGCCGCGTAATGTGGTTTACAGCCGACGAGCTTTGGACAGAGAACTCCTCTGCTATTGGCAAGTGGATGTCTGTCAATTCGCAGCCGCTGCCGTGGTTATACAGCACCGTCTGAAGACAAGGCCTCCGCGCTGGCGTGCCACGTCACGCAGAGTAGGCAGCGATCGCGTAGCTCACTGGCTGACCGATGCGAGGCGGTGGGCTGCGCTCCATCAGCCAGCCAGTGAGCTTCGCGACCGCTGCCTACTGTGTGTGACGTGGCACGCCAGCGCGGAGGCCTTCTCTTCAGACTGTGTTGTGTTATGTAGCCACGCCGCCGCCAGTGACGTCACTGGTGCCTAGTCCCTTGACCATATAAGGCAACGTTTTGGTCGCGCGTACGCCGCGCCCGCTTAAACTCTGCAACTACGGGATCCCAAGCCGTGTTGAGCTGCAAGGCGCCGTCTTTATTGAGGGTGTTTTTTGAAATTTTTATCTCTACTGCCTCGTTTATTACGCTGTCCCAGAAGCTGTTGGTCCGTTTAATAATAGATGTCTCATCGAAAGCAATTCGGTGTCCGTTTTCTAAAGCATGTTCCACAACAGCTGATTTTTCGGGGTAGCGTAATCGAAAACACCGCTCGTGTTTTATGCGTCGCTGTTCAATAGTGCGAACAGTCTGGCCGACATCAAACTGCCCACACTCACGCGGAATTTTATAAATGCCTGGTGTTCTGAGACTTCACAGGCTTCATTAGTTGTCGGACCTTTGCAGGAGGCCTGAAGACTGTGTCAATTTTATGTCTCTTCAGGAACCGGCTAATTTTTCCTGTTGTGGGGTTGAACAAGCGGTTCGTAAGTTTCCCAGTGAAATAGCAGAAGAAATTCGTAGAGAAACGAGCCGCATTCTTGTAAAATTGAAGCCTCCAGCACCAAACATGACTAGAGCTGAACTCTGTGGCCTTCGTGCTCTCCGCTACGATTCTCTCACAGGGCAATCCTTCGTCTTGATGGAACGAGCCGATTATAATTGAAAACTCCTACAGTCGTTGGAAGAAGATACATACCAGAAGCTGCCTCCGAGCCAACATCCAGAATTGTGAGGAATACGTCAGAACTTCTCAAAAGATCGTCGCTGGAAGAGAGTACAATTAAGAACCTCGTTCCTCAGGCCCCAAGACCACCTACTTTTTACGGTCTGCCAAAAGGTACACAAGAAGGATATACCGTTAAGGCCGATAGTGTGTACCATCGAATCTCCTACCTATAGACTTGCCAAATATCTGGCCACATTCCTCTCCACGCACGTTGGATACTGTGAACATCATATAAAGAATACGGCGGATTTCATCGACCGAATTTAAGGTCGGCGCTTAAGGCAGGAAGATGATATTGTTAGCTTCGATGTGGTTTACCTTTTCACGCGGCAAATAAAGTTTGACAATCCTTGTGTTTTAGCTTCAACAGGAAATATGAATGACCTACAGAAAATTAGTAGTAGTAGTAGTAGTAGTAGTAGTAGTAGTACTAAATCCTATCCACGCCAGACAATTGATAGTGTAGGAATACTGCTGTCCAAACATTTCAACACATTCACATTCAAATTCTTCTGAGCTATTTTCCGCGTCATGATGATAAAATTTTTTAATCGTTTCGGATCCGTTGCAGGAACCTTCGTCAGGGAATTCCCTGAGGAAAGGTCCTGCAACGGATCGGAACGTTGGAATGATTTTATCATCATGACGCGGCAAATAGCTCAGAAGAATTTTAACATTAACAATAATGACCGCGAAAGCCTTCGTTCGTACACATTCAAATTAATTTGCTCGACAAAATGCAACAATATCTAAAAGCCACTAAATTAATCTTTCAATCTTATTTTCTTTCTAAAGGCTAAATAACAGAAAATTATTTTTCTCGTCAAAAAATTTCAATGTTTAACTGTTCTACTTATTTCCATTAAAATGGTTATCTACTCGTGTTCTTACTTACGCAGAGTGTTGGCTATTTCTGGATAGAATGTTCACGCATCTTGCTTGCAGACACTTCGCCTCTGTTGTAGTACAACTCCGGTGGGAAAAATACGTGGCCCTGACGCGACCAATACAGCGTGTCACGAAAACAAAGCAAACTAGAGTGACCTCGACCGGGATACGTCAACTTCCAATGTTACCAGGCGCCGCTACGTTCCGCTGTTTCTGCGAATGTTCAGTGTGAATCATATTCGTAAATTATTCCTTGTTTCCAAAGACTGGTTTGATTTTTTTTCTCCCCGATTTTCGTACGTAGCTATGCATCAGTTGCGCCATCGTCTCATCTTGCAAGTTTAGAACTCGACATTCGGCACTATTTGTAGATCACTGCCGAGCTAGACACGCTCGCGACATCTTCAGCTGCTGATTTACACACAGGAACGAAAGATGATCGCGCTTCGACGAACTAATTTTGACGAGAGAGTCGGTCATATAAAACAGGTTTCAGTGCAGCCACGACGTCGCGGGTCATTACCTGACGTTCCCAGCCTCCCACTGGTCACACACGGGCCCATTTCTGCAACGGATCAATTTCCACTTGCAGAAAAGTCGCGAGTTTTTCTGTGGATTGCAGATTGGTGTATATCTTCTAATGTTTCTGTCGTATACCTTTCGGTCATCTTCAAACTGATCCAGAAGAATGAAGCTGTAGTACTCCAGATCCGCCATTTTAAAACACAGAAGTTACGTCCTAGGTTCATCGCCAACAAAGAGTATCTTTCTGTAAGAGTGTGTAAAAGTTTAACAGGACATATATGATGCTCCAGCCATTTGAGGTAGGGAAGCCGGGGTCGGAGAAGCCAGCATACGTAGGAATATAATCACATTACCGTGTACTTTCTACCAGCTGATCAAAAAGTCAGTATAAATTTGAAAACTTAATAAATCACGGAATAATGTAGATAGAGAGGTAAAAATTGACACACATGTTTGGAATGACATGGGGTTTTATTAAAACAAAACAAAAGCCACAGTATTGCTAGACGCGTGAAAAATCTCTTGCGCGCGTCGTTTGGTGATGATCGTGTGCTCAGCCGCCACTTTCGTCCCCAGACCTCAGTCCGTACGATTATTGGCTTTGGGGTTACCTGAAGTCGCGAGTGTATCGTGATCGACCGACATCTCTAGGGATCCTGAAGGACAACATCCGACGCCAATGACTCACCATAGCTCTGGATATGTTTTACGGTGCTGTTCACAACATTATTCCTACGGCTATTGTTGAGGAATGATGGTGAACATATTGAGCATTTCCCGTAAGGAACAACATCTCTGCTTTGTCATAATTTGTAATGGTAATTATTGCTTTCCCGATCTGATGAAGCGCCATCTATCAGACATTTTTTACTTTTTTTGATGTTTTTGTTCTAATAAAACCCCATGTCATTCCAAGCATGTGTGTCAATTTTTACCTCTCTATCTACATTATTCCGTCATTCATTAAGTTTTCAAGTTTATACTGACTTTTTGAACACCCGATATTTTCATTAGTTACAGTCAATTTCAACCACCAGTCACTGAAAAAAAACATACATAGGAAGTGAAACATGATGCCAAATATTTATTTTAAAGTTCTGCATATTGTAACATGTCATCTTAATCAACTGATTAACCTCTGTTGGCGCTTGAGAATGATCCATTAACCGAAACCGGTAGCTTTGAGCAAATAAATTCAGCAGCTGTGGTCAACGTGACACTCTACCAAAACTTCAATAACATTGATACAATGAACGAAATTTTTGCAATGTATCTTACCAAATGTGCTAAAAATGACGACCATCAACCTCAATGCAAGCACAACTGGACATTCATCCCTGGTGTGTTTCTAATTAGATCACAAGCAGCTACAATTCTGGCAACTAATTCCATACCGAGCGAGGTGGCGCAGTGGTACCGCACTGGACTCGCATTCGGGAGGGCGGTGGTTCAAATCCACCTCCGGCCATCCATATTTATGTTTTTCGTGATTTTCCTAAACCACTCCAGGCAAATGCCGGCGTGAGGATACAGGGCTTTAGGTTAGGCCGGTATTACACTATCAAATTATTTGTCAAAGAATTGGACAAAGAAAAATTGGACGTAGTGTAATGCGAACATCGTCCAATATTTCATCCAATCTCGGCCTCGGCCTAGATTTGATCAAAGAAATCGCTCGTGTTCTGTTTCCTGCAGTGAGAAATGTGACCGCTTGGAGCGCTAGTAGTATACAGCTTCCTTACCGCTACAGCTGTTTCATTTGGAGGTTAAATATCTGACATTACTTGGACACAACGTTCGTATTCGTAAACATGGCTAGTAGTGGAATGTTTGTGTAGTGTTTTCTAGCAACAACAAAATTTTAAAAATCAGATGGGGCGTTGTATAACAGGTGACAAGGCCAATTCACACTGTCCGTCAAGTCAATTCGCGTAGCCCCAATACCCTGCGGCAAAAGTGAGGTTGAGTTACAATCCGTGATGTAAAAAAGTCAATATATACTATCGGAATTTAAGTAATACCCCTAAATCTTAATACAGCCGAAGCAGATTTTAGAATGTATGATTTTGGTAATGTGGTGTGCTAAGTTCTGGGAAATGAAACAACTTTCAAAACATCGACATCTGTTTGCAAGCGAATCTATGAACATATAAATACGTCAACCAATTTTTGTAAGGAAATAAATAGAGCCTATTTACTTTATCAGCAATGATCCCCCCCCCCTTACATTGTTAATAACGTCATAAAGCCGGCCGCGGTGGCCGAGGGGACTAAGGCGCTCCAGTCACGGTCTGCACGGCCACTACGGTCGGGGGTTCGAATCCCCCCTCGGGCATGGATATTTGTGCCGTCCTAGTTCGTAAGTAGTTCATAAGTAGTTTGTAAGTTTAGGGACTGATGACCCCGTAGTTAAGTCCCATAGACTATACAAACATTTGAACATTTTTTGAACGTCATAAACAATTTAGATTATCCTCTTTGTCAGTGCTCACATTTTCCATTTAAAACTTTATTTAATGAAACTTGCTTTATCAACGTAACAATCTTATTCATATACACTGTTTGAGTCAGCCTTTTTGTTACTCTATTGCAAACTGTGAAGGATGAATAGCGACAAAATAATTAGCTGTGAACGGCCTGGCTGTTCTGCCGACGGCATAAAAAAGGAAAATCCTCCCGGTCCCTTAACAAATTTTATTTATCTCGCTCTGACACCCACGGTTTCATCTAAGTGCGTTTCCTTTTTCTTTTTTCCCTCCTTCTCTTCTAAATGCAGATACAACGCAACTGTTGTATAAACAACAGCTGAGCATAACACCGCCATTTTGAAGCAAATTTGACAAAATATTGGATGATAGTGTAATACCCCCTTTTGCGTTTCATCCAATTTCTTTGTCAAAAATTATGACAAATATTTCATCCAAGTTTTTCGTCCAATTCTTTGTCCAATAATTTGATAATGTAATACCGGCCTTAGTAACCTCTTTTGGTCGAACGATAGTTATCATTGATGTGCAGCGAGAGCTGCTGGCAACAATGCTCAGGTTGGAATTTTGTTTGTTGGCCGGTGTGCGGCAGTCTCCCGAAGACCGCAGAGCGAGGCGGTAGCATGTCGGCAGAGAGTTCGTAACCTGCGTTTAGTAGTGGCGAAAGTTTTCGCCATTCCGTCGTATCGCATACGGGTTGCAGTTATATATTGAAATGTTTCAGTGTGGACTTGTAGACATTCATCGTAGTGGCACGCAGTTATTAAATCAGTGTGTTTAAAGGGAAGAGTTTTTAACATTTGTCGTTCCATAATAAAGGAAGTTAAAGTTTACTGTTATGGATCAACCTCGTAATTGTCCGCATCCCATACTGTCAAATCATTGGAACAATTATTAAATGATTAAGCATAAAATAGAATGTAACGGCAACTTCGCCCATCGAGGATTAGGTGGATGCAACTGTGACGTTACACCGGGATAGCTCCTCTGAAATGGCATGGCCAATTTCCTTCCCCACCCTTACCCAAACAACCCGAGCGTAAGCTCCGTCTTTAATGACCTCGCTATCGACGGGACGTTAAACACTAAGTTTCCTTTTCTCCCTTCCTTCAAAAGAATGTTCAAATGTTTGTGAAGCTTATGGGACTTAACTGTGGGGTCACCAGCCCCTAAACTTACCAACTACTTATGAACTAACTTATACTAAAGACAGAACAAACATCCATGCCCGAGGGGGGATTCGAATCCCCGACCGTGGCGGCCTTGCAGACTGTGACCGGCGCGCCGCAGACCGCTCGGCCACTGCGGCCGGCTCCTGTCACTGTTTGAACAATATATTTACGCATAATACGAAATCAAATTTTTAATACTACTACCATAGTGTAGCGAGCTAGCACTTCATTATTGTGTAGCGTTGTCTTTTTGCTGAGAAGTATCACTTATCAGTGGTACCTTTGAGTCAAAGACAGACGGGAGCCATTCAGAGATACTCTACGCAAATCCTCCAAGCCGCGGCGGGTAAGCATAGCGCCTCAATACGCTCGGCCACTCCGCCGCGGCTTCCTTCCTTCCACTAAGTCTATCTCGGTATCTTTAAATACTTACGTAAATCTATGAACTTAATTACTGAAGTTATCAGTCCCTAGGCTTATAAACTACTTAAGCTAACTTTAACCCACGGACAACACACGCATCCATGCCCGAAAGAGGATTCGAACCTCTGACGGGGAATGGCCCCACGCATTGGCGCATAGAGCATCAATGCCCTCGGCCATTCCGCCGCGGCGCAGAACTCTCCGCAAGAACTTCAAGTACACGTTGGCATTCAGGCAGTCAGGTAGAACATATGGTCCGATCAGATCGTTGCCTACGATGTCGAGCCAAATATTGCCGCAAAACGTAGTTGTTGCCGTGAATAATACAGCGTCAGGGTTACCATCATTCCGTACATGGCTATTTCTTATGTAAGAAATAACTTCAACGTTAGACAAGACCCTGTCAATCAACAGCACGATTTGGATAAAATTTGGTCGCTCAATCCATTGTTGGAAATTCTTAGGGACCAAACTGATAAGGTTATCAGTCCTACGTTTTCATCCAAACTGCTTTAATAGTTTTCAAAATGAAATGCCAAGATCGCACATTAATAATTTATTCACTGACGACCGGTTTCGGTGAAATGTGTCACCATCATCTGGCCACATATATATATCACAAGCTGGTCATCTTATCAAAAAATTCGGTATAAAATAACAGCTTATAACATGTATGTGACCAGATGATGGCGACACAGTTCACCGAAACCGGTCGTCAGTGAATAAATTATTAATGTGCGATCTTGGCATTTCATTTTGAAAACCATAAAACGATCAGATCGCCTCCAAACCCGACTATGTCAGGTACTCTTAAACTATTCTAACTTACGAAAATTACAACACACGGACCCATGACACAGGGAGAAGTCTTACCTCAGTGACGTGGCGCCTTAGATCGCGCGGCCATTCCCCGTCGTGCAAAGTCGTCGAAGCATCGTTGTGGGTCACATGCGTGTAATTGTAGTTTTATTGGTGTCTGCTCCAGGTGTTCCAGCAAAATCTGGTTTGCGAGCGTTCCATCTTATATTGTCCCGCATTTTTCGATGGAGAGAAATAAACAAACGTCATGGCGGATTATGCCTATTACGAAAACGTTCCCTGTACAGTCTTTCAGTAGTGGGAGCATTGTAATGTATCCCACATACACAAGGTGGATGTCAATTGTGCGAGACTGTACCGATGTCACTCCATTGTATTGTACTTCTCTGAGTAGCACTGAGTAATAAATGACCAGGTTGTTAATTCACTGCACGTTATGCCATGCGACAATATAAATACAACAACCATATGAACAAGTCAATTAAACAAAATCTGCATCATGACTTGCTAGCAAACGGACTCGTCCTCCTTGTTTACTTACAGGAAATAAACAATAGCCTTGTAAATAAACAGCACAGTACCTCTAAACGTCTACACATGTTAGTTGTAAATAAGCTGGTAAACAGAACTGCGAGATAAAGCGGTAGCCAAACAAGTTTACTTCCGTATCTGCTTATTCATTTGTAGCTGCTCGTACACAAAGTGTTACATAAGTAAGAGGCACGTCCCAGAAATTATAAGTCGTAGTGTGCTACAGAATCACTTCGACAGTTAGCTGCATTGTGTTACTCGTAACATGTGCGTTTGTTTACTTTAGTATACCTCCTTTGCCATGTAAAAGTAGTCATTCACATACTACCGTAGCATTAAGAGCTACTTTATGAAAGGATCAGCGGCACAACCGCGACATTTACTGCATCAGGTATATCATGGAAGTACTATATAGCTGACCAGCTATGACCGTTTTGTTGCTAGTACTGCATAATAATTTGAAGGAAATTTTTTAAAAATATTTTTCTCAGTATATACCCACTATGCATTAATCGTTGTGGCTTTTATAGCTTTAAATAAAACGCCATGAATTAAAGCGTTAATTGCCCTCTTGTTCACAAGTGAATTTCACGTTAAAAACTAAAGATTTCATCAAAAGAAAAAAAGAAATAAAAGCAGCTCACAGTAAGTCTCAACTGCACAAGTAGGCTGATAAGGACATTCTGCTTTCAATAGCTGGCTCTAAACGTAGTTTGTGACATTACGTGCTATCTCGTTCACACTAGGAATAAAAACATAGGAAACAGACATAATAATAGCACTGTTTGGTGTGTCTAATTACTCTTATGTCCCGATACGTGGTAATGCTAGACACGTAAGAAAGATTATCTACAGTCTCTTTCCAAGCATCTTTCACGAATGTAATATAATAGGAGCCGGCCGAGGGGACTGAGGCGCACGGCCACGGCCACTACGGTCGGGAGTTCGAATCCCGCCCTCGGGCATGGATATTTGTGCCGTCTTTAGTATAAGGTAGTAAAAACCTTTGCTATACTTTCAGAAAAAAAATGTACAAATGTTTGTACAGCTTATGGGACTTAACTACAGGGTCATCAGTCCCTAAACTTACAAACTACTTATGAACTACTTACGAACTAGGACGGCACAAATACTTATGCCCGAGGGGGGATTCGAACCCCCGAGCGTAGTGGCCGTGCAGACCGTGACTGAAGCGCCTCAGTTCTCTCGGCCACCACGGCCGGCATACTTTCAGAATAAGATTTATAACTGAAAATACGAAATACTATGTGAAACTTATTACCGCCAGGACAATAATGCGCCGAAACAGTCCGTAGTGATGAAATAAAAATAAATCTAAACTTAGCAGCAAATTTGGAACTTTCTTTAGTAAAAATGTCATTATATGAACTTTATTGTTCTGCAGGTCCCAAAGAGCAAACAATTTTGTTCAATAGTAGTTCACAAGCCTGCTTGCATGTAGCCCCAGTACTTATGGCCGCGGTGGAGTAGCCGAGCGGTCTAAAGCGTCTCGCTGCGGAGCGCGCGGTTGCTCGCCGTGGAGGTTCGAGTCCTCCCTGGGGCATGACTGTGTGTGTGTTTGTCCTTAGGTTAGTTTACCTAGGTTTAAGTAGTTTGTAAACTAAGCACTGATGACCACGCAGTTTGGCCCGATAGATTTACAAACATTTTTTTGTTCTTATGTTTATGAAGAATGTAGTTGCGGATTTCGAATTTAGTACATGTTTTGCTTAGGTGTGGAACGTCAGTCAAGGATGGATCGAAGAAAGAAACGAAGCCGGGTCCACACGCAACGATCTGTCTGCGCACACCAATCGTTGCGTGTGGACGGGTGTTCACATCATTGCAAATTCTCGCGCTCGACGTTTTTCGGTGAAAAAAGAAACTACGAAGTTTATTTTTGTCAGCGATAGAGGAAATCTTTTTACTGACACTATTTGCAACGTGTTTTGCAATAAATAATTTTTTTTAAATGTGCAAACAAACCGCAAAAAACAGAAATGGTCTAGGCATTAGCTGCTTAAAAGAAGGCAGTTGTCACATGTCAAATCATCGTGAGTTGGAGTGCAAACCCGATGACTGGCGTGATTATTTGCGAATGGACGTGAAAACTTATAATTATCTTTTGACAGTGGGAACTCCTCGCCTAATACATAAAGACACTTGTATGAGGAGATATATTTCTCCACATGATTGGCTGACAGTAACATTAAGATTCCTGGCCACAAGAAGGACCTACAAAGACCTCGAATTTTCAACAGCAATTTCTAAACAAGCATTGAGTTAAACCATCCCCAACACTTGTGAAGCTATTTACGCTGCCCAGAAGAATGATTTCATGAAGGCAAGTAAAGTAGGCCTACCATCTAAGAAGATACAAATAAAATTGTCAGACTTTTAGATATGTTTGAAACACTGTACGCCTACTTCACTTTATATTATACAGGGTGTTTCCCTAAGTGTGTTTCCCTCTGTAACTTATAAAATAATAGGTGAAGGGAAATTTTAATGCGGTAGGTCAACACAAGAAATGTTACACTTTCTGCGGAGCTATGAACATACTTTATTGTATCATTTTCCAAAGACATACAGCACAAAGATATGTTTTAAATGGAACAATAGTTTTTTCTATCATGCATTGGATTCGTTGAAACCAGCTGCGTCCAAATCAATTTAAAGTACATTCCTATCACTGTTAGTTTGGGAACTACAACCCTTCAAAGTTTAGGGGGCGGAGTCTACGACAGCGTAGCTGACTGGCTGGTAGTCATGAGACAGTGGGCCGTGCCCAGGGGATAACCACTCGGCCAGTCAGCTACGCTATCGCAGCCTCCGCCCCCGGAACTTTGAAGGGTTGTAGCTCCCAAACTAACAGTGATAGGAATGTAGTTTAAATTGATTTGGACGCAGCTGGTTTAAACGAATCCAATACACGACAGAAAAAAACTATTGTTCCATTTAAAAAAAAAATTATATCTTCGTGGTGTAACTCTTAGGAAAATGATACAATAAACTATGTTAATAGCTCCACAGAGAGTTTAAACATTTCTTCTGTTGACCTACCGCATTAAAATTTCCCGTCACCTATTACTTTATAAGTTACAGAGGCAAACACACTTCGTGAAACACCCTGTATATGTGGCCAATAAGCTGCGGCTAACAATAAGCTCAGCCATTTTCATCCACTGTCAACATAGTAAACACACGAAAAAAGTATACACTGACACATATTTACAGCGATCTCCTGTCCACACGTTCCAACTTGTCTGCGCAGATGTGATTTGAACCCACAGATTTGAGCAATTTTACTCAAACTTCCAACTCCAACTTCAACGTTTGCGCACATCTCATAACTGCGCAAATGTGCTGTCCACACGCAACGATTTACGAGGTGTGCGCAGACAGATCGTAGCGTGTGGACCCGGCTTTAGATCCGAAGTTTTCTTTCAGGATGTCCCACCAACTGGACGATACAGCAACATGACTCAAACTCAAAATGTCTCTTCTCAGAGACCCATTTGAGACGCCAATCTTACACAAAGATTTTCTAAGACATCGTCATCCTAAATTTGAAGAAGGAAGGATGCTTGGAGTTTTACATCCCGTCGACAGCGTCGTCATTGGAGACGGAACTTACGCTCCGAGTGTTTGGGTGAGGATGTGGAAGGAAATCGGCCGTACCCTTTCAAAGGAACCATCCCGGCATTTGCCTGGGGCGATTTAGGAAAAACACGGAAAACCTAAATCGGAATGGCCGGAGGTGGATTTCAACCACCATCCTTCCGAATGCAAGTCCAGTGTGTCTAAACTTGAGCCCCGCGTCGAGAAGTCTGGTGAGGGAAGGTCATTCGCGCTCCGGACCACTTTCGCTCCACCACAACTTACGGCGCTCGCCTACTGCGCAGCCGCCGCTTTCTGGGTCAGCGGGACAGTGACGTCATCGTCAGATACGACGCCGGTTGCGTCACCAAAGCTCACCGCCGCCGACTTACGGGCAGAGGTGTCAGGTCTGTTACGTTCACACCGTCCGACACTCATCGGTAAACGATGGCACCTTCCTGCTCCAGCCCGTGACCTTCAGAACACAACCTACGTACCGTTACCGTCCGAAACGAGTATCTTCGGTCACACATCACATCACGAATTCGAAATAAATGAATAAAGTAGGCCGTAAAACATGTCCAAATGTCACGCTTCCATCCTCTCAAAAAATAGTTTCTTTATCAAAGATCCACAGAGCACTGTTCAGTCCTCTTTCTCAAAATGTTCAAATGTTTGTAAATCTAACTACTTAAACCTAGGTAAACTAACCTAAGGACACACACACACACACACACACACACACACACACACACACACACACACACACACACGCCCCAGGGAGGACTCGAACATCCACGGCGAGCAACCGCGCGCTCCGCAGTGAGACGCTTTAGACCGCTCGGTCCTTTTTCTAAAGAAAACTTCAACAGAGATATTTATCTCATCAGAACTGTAGCTGTCAATAATGGTTATGAGGCTCGTTTGGTAGATGAAATCCTCAGAAAAAAAGAAAAAAAAAAAAAAAAGAAAAAGAAAAACAGGCACTAATCTGGGCTCTTTCAAGAGTACACCAGAAGAAGTAAAACGTTGTTCTTTTCAAATGTTCAAATGTTTGTATAGCTTATGGGACTTAACTACGGGGCCATTAGTCCCTAAACTTACAAACTACTTATGAACTAGCTAAGCCAAAGGACGGCATAAATATCCATGCCCGAGGGGGGATTCGAACGCCCGACCGTAGTGGCCGTGCAGACCGTGACTGGAGCGCCTCAGTCCCCTCGGCCATCGCGGCCGGCTAGTTCTTTTCGATTCCGTTTCTAGGTCCTGTGTCATATCGGATTCAATAATTGCTTCGGAAAAATAAAAAGGTAAAGCAGTCAACAATCCGAAGATTGGTTTGAACACCACAGTGCTTTACTAGGCACGGTCCTGTTTGGAGGTGTTATGCCGTTGCCTTCCTCCGACCTTCGAACTGACTTGCCCAGCCAGTTATAGGGGGACCTACAGTTTAACGTGGGTTCCGAGCCATGGTGCTAATCGGTATTTTTCACATGAGCATTACAGCCAGAGATGAAAGAAGTGGAAAGTGACAGATAAAAATCCTAAGACCTAGCGGGGATCGATCCCGCGACCTTCGGATTTGTAGTCTGGCACTCCACCACTGTGGAACCGAGGCGCGGTCCGAATATAAATGCAATATCGTCTTTTCCACAAATAATAATTTGAGAAAAAAAAATATCCAAAATCCAAAATTTGAAGCTAATTACTGACCCTTTGCAAAATTCTGTTGTTTATCAACTTTCCTGTGCTACATGTCGTGCCTATTACATTGGACAAACAGGACGAGATTTTTCAGTTCGTTGTAAATAATACTTTTTGATGTAGAATGGTTTCTGCCCCCCTAATTCTTTGTTTGCTGACTATTTATTAATCTCAGGTCACTTTCCCGATAGCGCTGAAAGTCTAAAAATTTTGCACATAGTGAAGAAGAGGCGGAAGCTCGATATTTGGGAGGAATTACAAATTTGAAACCTTCGTCCTTAAATGACGTACTTTTTGTTAATGAACAATTGCACCTATGTGGTAAAAGTTTCTTTAAAGGCATTCAGCCGTTGCTTTAGGAAATCAAAAGCATTCTGGACGGACTTATTCTTTCTTGTTATCACGTTTGGTATTTTATGTGTCTAACGTATCTAATAAAATTGTTTCATAGCCCAACTCAAAGAGTCAGTCTTATATTTTATCAGTGTTACTGTGTATGTCATACCTTCACCACTTGTCCAGTTTTATGTAAAATATTAGGTGTTGATTCAGACCCCCTACCTTCCTTATACGAAAGTTACCTGCAATATTAGTTATTAATTTGGCCACTAGATAGCGACCGGCTTGCATAGACGCTCAGTACACTAGCGCATGCAGATGCTTTTCAATTGTAGCAGCGACTACTGTCTGGCCACGATAACTTGACGATTTGCGCGGTGGCTGCTGGGAGGTCCGTTATGGCTGCTGCGGGGAGTGAAGGGCGAGGGGAAAGCAGCTTGCTGCAGTGCTGGAACCGTTACTCTAACAATGTTTACAGTAATCTTTCGCGTCAAGGACCATTGTAATGTTGGCAGCACTTGTAAATAAAAGAATAACTTTCATCTAGTGCCGATATTCGCTGCTTGTGGCAGCACCAGCAAAATCGTCAAGTTATCGCGGCCAAATAGTACATGCAACCCTTACAGAATGCGCTGCTGTTTCTATTTTACGTATGACTAACTCAAAATGTTCAAATGTTTGTATAGTCTATGGGACTTAACTACGGGGTCATCAGTCCCTGAACTTACAAACTACTTATGAACTACTTACGAACTAGGACGGCACAAATATCCATGCCCGAGTGGGGATTCGAACCCCCGACCGTAGGGGCCGTGCAGACCGTGACTGAAGCGCCTCAGTCCCCGCTGCCACCGCGGCCGGCTATGACTAACTGTCCACGGCAGATATTTATGTAATTTAAATTTCTTTTTTAAGATTTGGCATATAATTTAACCCTTATCTCATATTGTATGAAGAAGGTGTCCTTTGCGAGACTGAAACCTAGGTAACTTGGGACTGAGAGCTGTAGTTTCATTTATTTATTTATTTTTTAAATCGGCACTGGCACTGGTGAACCTGTGATTAGGTCCCATAAGCTCTACAAACATTGGAAACATTGTAGAGGCGTTAGGGAATATCTCAACAATATGTCCTTTCCATGGCCAGCGAAATCGCCTGATTTATCATTCTTGTTGTTGTTTTCATGGGGATGTATGAAAGCCGGAGTTTACGAAATGGAACAGAAAAATCTAGATGTGTTAAAAGAACAAATACGTAACATGCAAATTTTTAAAACGTGTTTATCCTAATACCGAAATGCGCATCTGATGCATTCAACAAGTCGGGAAAGCATCTGAACATTTGTTACCAATAATACAGTAATAAATCAAAATGTTCAAATGTTAGTAGAGCTTATGGGACTTAACTACGGCGTCATCAGTCCCTAAACTTACAAACTACTTAGAACTAGCTATTACTAAGGACGGCACAAATATCCATGCCCGAGGGGGGATTCGAACCCCCAACCGTAGTGGCCGTGCAGATTGTTACTGGCGTGCCGCAGTCCCCTCGGCCACCGCAGCCAGCACATTAATAAATATCTCTGTCTATAACGCAGATTTAAAGAAAATTCTTTACATTCATAATTCTGTATTGCAACAGAATACCATATAATTAATTTTGTCGATCGTCAACCACAAAACGTTGCATTATGTCTCGTTAATAAATTAGGTGTCATATAATGATGCGGGTTGAAAGAGGGAATTCATAGGGTTTGACCCTTGTGCGTATTATTTGGGTCACGGACAATCATCCTTGCACACGGAAACCTTTCTGGAGCCCAGGAATCAAACCAGGAACCCCTCCTACAGCAAGCAAGTTTCCTAGCTACGAGCTATGGGACGAGTTATATGTGTAAAGTGTTTGTTTTCGAACGCCGGTGTTAGGTTTAGAAACGTCTCCTCTCTGTTCTTAAGGAGTCCAAGGCACACAATTCGCCGTCGGCGTAATGCGAGGATTAGCTAATGTCAACGCAGGGCGTCGTAAGCGGACAACGTGGTAAGAGGCTATTCGAGCTTTGCAACAAGTTATCACGATCAACAGCGGAACATGAGCCAATTAGGCAAAAGAATATATGCTGAAGCAAGGTGACTGAAATGTTAATCGTTTCTATGGAACCTACTAATTAACGTGTACCGTGAATATGGACTTCCTATCTCTACTGTTTCAAGGCGGTTTCAATGAACGTAAGTCTACAACAGCGCAACTTGTGGAGTTGACTAGCAACTGCATTTATAAGCTGTGCAGCGTCGGAGTTGACGATGAAATTAATCCACTTGTCCTCCAAAAAGACATATATTTTGTACTGAAATGTTGGCTACTAATAGTGCTAATAATGTTTTCATCAATGTGCACGCATGTCTGAAGGCCATGCAGAATTATTATATGGTTATATACCGTCAATATACATCGTATTTAAAGCCAAAGTAAAGAAGGCCTCTCGCTGTGCGGGACTTACAGGATGAAATAAATGAGCAGTCAATACTTATAATAGTAGGCAGTAGCGAATCCAGGGGAAGCGGCTATGGGGATAAAGCCCCACCCCCACCCCCACATAGCACGAAAAATCAATCAACAACAAAAAAACTTATTTCACATCTCTCTGTAAACCTTGTAGAATTGCGCATAATAGTTCGATCGGGAGCGCTCACTTTGGTTCGCGGCTCTGCTGCGAACTAGTTCGCTCTTTTAGTTCGTCCGCTCCCAGTGACGGCTGTGCGGCGTGGTCTGCGCATGCAGGTGGAGGGAGAAGTTCCCCCACCTAGCTGCTTCATGCGCTTGCTGCTTGAGCCGCTAACGATATCACGCGATCCAAAAGAAACAGTTTGTGGATAATTTCTCGCGTTTAAGTGTAGTGTTATCTCTCATATCTCGGCATTATGGAATTTATTAGTCAGATACTGCAGAGTGCAGAAGACATCAAAACAGAAATTTTGTAGCACTGAACTATGTAATCTAACAGGCAGACGCTCACCTCGAAATGACACTCTTCAGCAGAAGGCAAACACGTGATTTTTAATTGTGCTGCGCGATCTCTCGCTATTGCCTGTCGGTCTTCGGAAAAGAATCCAACGAACTAAGAAGCGAGATACGTTTGGCATAATAGTTCGCAACCGGTAACGCACGTTTTAGTTCGCGACCGATCGCCCATATTGTAGTTCGCGACCGGTAGCTTTCCTTTTAGTTCGCAGCTCGGCCGCGGGGTAGGTCGCTCTTTTTAGTTCGTCCGCTCTGTTTTGCTTTTGCTACCGCTACTAAAAGAGCTCTTTCTTTTCTTATGACAGCTTTTTTATATAATGGTTGATGCATAATTTCTCGTATATAAATGCAAACAATGTTAAGTTTTGAGTTCTCTTTACACTATGGAATGAGATTTATATTTGGACTCCGCTGAATACCTTAGAAATTTTGTGGCAGTGAACTATATAATCTAGCAGGCAGACGCTCACCTCGAAATGACTCATCAGCAGAAGGCAAACACGTGATTTTTAATTCTGCTACGCGCCCTCTCGTTATTGCCCGTCGGTCTTCGGAAAAGAAGCCAACGAACTATGAAGCGAGATACGTTTGGTATAATCGTCCGCTGCTCCTAGTTCGTCCGCTCTTTTTGGCTTTTGCTACCGCTACTGAAATTGCTCTTTTTTATGACAGATTTTTTGTATAAAGAATCAGTATTGCCAAAGCGTGTGCTATTACCCGTATTTTTTAGGCAATTTGACATCAAATACTTAGGCAAATAAACTAGTTATTCACACGAATGGATGATACAATGGTATTCAACTACTTTGCATACAGATTACTCATAGTACTTTATCGGCCCACTTCAGTTTACGGTAGTAGTAACACTAACAGTGGGCCTTTGCGATCGTCTTTTCACAGTTCGAAATTTAAATGAAAATAATGGTTTAACTATTCATCTGACATGAAAATTGAAGAACCGAATTTGTAGAGGAGAAAATTCTCTACAACTTAGCTCCCTTATGTTTTTTTCATATCTTGTATCATTTGAGAGATATTTGTAAAAATAATGGAGATTTGACAGCCTCCATTGAATTATTGAAAACCAGCCGATCGGACATTGTCACGTGACATTCCTCGCTCAGAACTCTCTCTAGCATACGCCATCTTGCGCTGCGCATTTGATGATTTTCTTATTGTAACTTACACGCTGTCATTTCAAAGCAATGGCGCACTGAAGAAGTAACAAAAACACATCGTTCTTCGTACGATAAATGATAATCTAGTGTCTACAAATGCCATATTAGCATCAGTTAACAACGGCCATCAATAGTATGAGATTAAAGGCGTCATCTTTTGATTGATAGCCGTAGCGTATTGGGGGGTAGGCGTTGGACTATGATGCTAATGGTCGGTGGATCGGAACCCGTCACAACCTACATTTTTTTCCTAAAAGGATTTCAGACACTCTGATTAATTAATTTTTTATTATTTAGATTATTATTTTGATCCAAAATGTTTGCAAAAACTTATAAAACTACAAATCTAAAGTGGGCCGTAAAACACATCAGTGCGATTTTTTTTTTTTTTTTTTTTTTTTTTTTTTAATGGATTTCTTGTGTCAGTGAACTACGAAACTACAGCTGAGCTGCATCTCAGCTCGAAATGAAGGTAACTGGCAGAAGGGAGATTCTGCGCGCTCTCGCGTCCTGTAGCTGTTCCCCGTCAGTCTTCGGAAAAGGAGCGGACGAACTAAGAGGCGAGGGAACTGCGAACTTGTTCGCGTAGTTCGCCTGTGGGAGCGCTCTTCCGAACTAGTTCGATCGCGAACTACACAAGACTGGTACGTTGACACAAGATCTCCACGAGACGCACCCCCCTGGAAACAATCCTGGCGGGACCCATGGGTGTAGTCGAGACGGGGCGCCCAGCTAGCCTGGCGGTGGAGTAGCGGTCGAGCCGTGCAAAGGCGTGCCACTGTGCGTAGGGAGGGAGAGACGACTTTCACCGCGTGACGTCACCGCCAGCCAGTACAAAGAGCCGCCGCTCGGAAGTGCGTAATAACACGCAGCTGGCAGCTCACGCACTGCCTCGCGGCGGTACCCAACTCGCCACCTAGAGGCCCTCGAGGGGGCTAATTTCGGGGTTCCGCTAGGCTCATTATCTCGCTGTTCTTGTGTCCACTTTGTAACTGGAGCAAGTTGATATTGCGGTCAATGATACAGCTAGGATCATTTCAGGATGCTTAAAGCCAACACCAGTGCAGAAATTGTATCCAATTGTTGGACCAGTCCCACCCAATATGCAGATTATGAAAGAAAAAAGCAGGAGACTGACCAGAGACATCCTCTGTGTGGTCACCAGGCAGCAAGACAACGCCTTACATGTCGGCCGCGGTGGCCGAGGGGACTGAGGCGCTCCAGTCACAATCTGCACGGCTACTACGCTCGGGGGTTCGAATCCCCCCTCGGGCATGGAAATTTGTGCCGTCCTTAGTCTAAGGTAGTTGATAAGTAGTTTGTAAGTTTAGGGACTGATGACCTCGTCGTTAAGTCCCATAAGCTCTACAAACATTTGAACATTTTTTGAACGCCTTAAATCTCGCAAGAGTTTCCTAGCCTAGGACTACGCCACTAGAGGGAGCACCAGAGGCGAATCGTCTCGCAACGTGGAAGAGCTCACTGCCCGCAGACATATCGCCGAAAGAAGAAATTGCTCCTGGCGCAAACCTACCATACCCTGTGTGGAGGTCCCTCAACCGCCAAAGAGTGGGCGTCCCCCGATGCAAGGGCAATCTGAAGAAATGGGGAACCCTTCCAGCGAGCGCAGACACATCTTGCGACAGTGGGGCTGATGAAGATGCAAGCCACCTACTTGTATGCCCCCTCCTGGACAACAGATGTACAGCACAAGATGTTCACGATGCAAGTGACAAAGCTATCGCAGCTCCTATTTTTTTCGAAATGCGGACCGACCAGACACGGAAATGAATGAATGACTGGAGTTCAAATTAAATGTTTGTACATCTATGGGACTTTTAACTATTGAGGTTATCTTCAGGTAAAATTTCCGGGCTGATGGGCCCTGGTCCAAATGTAAAACTTCCTCCCGACGTTTCGTCTTCAACTGCGGGAGACATCTTCAAGGGTCTTCCGGCTACTGCCACTGTGGGCCGAGGGGCTCTCGCATTTGTAGAGGGCGCCACCATACATCACGTGATGCTGATTTTGTAGCTATCTCTGGATGACATCGTCATTGTCGATTAAAAATAATCGATTGTCGTTTTTTTGGTGCAGTGTCGACATCCATATTTTATCTAACTTCAGACCTTCTTCTTTCCTATTAAAATTATTCTGGTGTTTGTGGATCTCTATTGCTTCTCTATACATGCGTGCATGGTACTGAGATGTCCTAGCTAAAACGCTCGTCTCGTTAAATTTATATTTCATGATTTCCTTTCTTTTCTTTTACGTTCAGATATGCGAGTGTTGACGCTTCTTTTTGTTGCACCAATATATACTTTACCACAGCTGCTAGGAATTTTATAAACCCCAGGTGTTGCTAGAAGGTGACGTGCGTCTTTTGCTGATCTCAAATATTCTTTGATCTCTTTTGTGGGTCTGTAGATGGTTTCGACGCCATGCTTGGCCAATACTTTCCCGATTCGATCGGTAATTCTGCTAATGTACGGCAGAAAAACTTTTCCATATTGTTGTCGTTATTGCTCAGAACTTCTGGATTCTTCTCTTCTTTGATGGAGAGCTCGATCAATTTCCTTGGCACCATATCCATTTTTCTTGAAGGCCGACCGCGTAAGTCATTTAGTTCATCCTCCAAGTAAACTGGCTCACAAATTTTGTTGGCTCTATCCACCAAGGTTTTGATGATACCTCTTTTTTGCCTCGGATGTGCCTCCTTGTGGAGGTATCGTTCAGTATGTGTGTTCTTTCTGTATACCTTATGGCCCAGAGTTCCGTCCTCTCGTTTTTATTACCGATACATCCAGGAAATTAAGTTGGCCATTGCTCTCTTTCTCCATCGTGAACTGTATGTTCTGATTAATGCATACCTGCCAACCTTCAAAACTTAAAAATCAGGAGATCCTGCTTAAAAAATCGGGAGATTCTTCAAAAAAATCAGGAGATACGTTCTGTCAAAAACTGCGGCGTACAGAGATGGCAGTACTTTACGGTAGTCTTCTGTAGTCCGCAAACGAACTAGTTCGGAAGAGCGCTCCCACAGGCAAACTACGCGAACTAGTTCGCAGACCTCTCATCTCTTAGTTCGTCCGCTCCTTATCAGAAGACTGACGGGGAACAGCGAGAGAACGCGAGAGCACGCAGAATCGCGTGATTCCCTTCTGCCAGTTACCGTCATTTCGAGCTGAGATGCAGCTCATCTGTAGTTTCATAGTTCACTGCCACAAGAAATCTATTTTAAATATAAAGTACTACGAGTACTATGTATGCAAAGTAGTTGAATACCATTGTATCACCCATTCGTGTAAATAACTGGTTTATTTGCCTGAGTATTTGATGACAAATTGCCCAAAAATACGGGTAATAGCACACGCTTTGGCAACACTGATTCATTATATAAAAAAGCTGTCATACAAAAGAGCTCTTTTATAGCGGTAGCAAAAGCCAAAATGAGTGGACGAACTAGGAGCAGCGGACGATTATGCCAAACGTATATCGCTTCATAGTTCGCTGGATTCTTTTCCGAAGACCGACAGGCAATAGCGAGACGGCGCGTAGCAGAATTAAAAATCACGTGTTTGCCTTCTGCTGATGTGCCATTTCGAGGTTAGCGCCTGCCTGCTAGATTACATAGTTTAGTGCTACAAAATTTCTGTTTTGATGTGTTCTGCACTCTGCAATATCTGACTAATAAATTCGATAATGACAAGATATAGAGATAACTCTAAACTTAAATGCGAGAAAGTATCCTCACTGTTTCTTTTGGTTTGCGTGATATCGTTAGCGGCTCAAGCAGCAAGCGCATGAAGCAGCTAGGTGGGGGAACTTCTCCCTCCACCTGCACGCGCAGACCACGCCGCTCAGCCGTCACTGGGAGCGGACGAACTAAAATAGCGAACCAGTTCGCGGCAGAGCCGCGAACTAAAGTGAGCGCTCCCGATCGCGAACTATTATGCACAAGTCTACTTTATGAACGATGGAGATGTGGCCGCAGCAAAGCGGCCGAGCACATTGAGGCGCTATGCTAATATGCGCGAGGCCGCTTCCCGTCGGGGGTTCGAATCACCCCTCGGCTATGGATGTTTGTGCCGTCTTTAGTATAAGCTAGTTCATTAAGTAGTTTGTAAGTTCAGGGACTGATGACCCCGCAGTTAAGTCCCATAAGCTTTACAAACATTTGAACATGGAAATGTGTGTTGCAAAGCTCCGTATTGTAGAAAAAAATGCAACAGGCACGGTACGACATTTAAAATTACACAATATATCTAGGAATCAAATAGATACGTTCACTATTATAAAAAGACATTCTTGTATAATTACAATTCAGACAAAATACCCAGCGATAGTATATGTTATTCATTCAAACTACATTAAAAGGAAATTCGGTAAAAAGGTTGGATAGTGCCTGAAACAGTCCGCCAGGATCGGAAAACTGTAATTTTTAATTTGGCTGCAATAACATGCAAAACGCATCCAACTAGTGCTGCTCTTATTTTGTTTGTTAGATGAAGTATTTGTATGCGGACCAGAGATATGATTTTTTTAAAGGATGCATTGATGTCGTCTGCTACTGTTGATATTAAAATTGTATTTACGAAGGTACGCCCTTTAGGTAAAAACAAAAATAACCTTGATCGATAGGAATGGAGGGCTATCACCCCATCGACCTCTTTTTTTCCTTCTTTTTAAGCACTCACATTGTACACTTATTTTTATAATATACATAATGATTATTTTTTGAAAAATTCGTAAAAGTTTTACGACATGATTAACTTATAGTGTTTGAAGGAGTCTTAAGACCAATTTACGCTGTCCATGACTTGACCGTCACATGTTGCGTCACGGAAGAAAGACTTGTTTTCAAGGTGGGGGGAAAACGTATGATGCAAAATGCTGAAGTAAACAGCACGTGGCATTCGTAACAGAAGCTGCAACGTCGCTGGGCGTTGGCGGCAATGGGGAAAAAAAGAAAAGAAAAAAGGAGAGAGAGAGAGAGAGAGAGAGAGAGAGAGAGAGAGAGAGAGAGAGAGAGAGAGAGATTCGACGTGGAGGTGTTTCGGGCAAATCCGGTATGCGACGATACCCAACAACGGACTCATCTTTATACTACAATCAATAAAAAAGTGCTAATAATGTAGTCCAGAGAGTATTTATTGGGTAGTATGGACGTTTATTCCAAGAATCTGGACTTGAGAAGTTTTCCTTACAATTATGTGAAAATCAATATAAAACTAGCAGAAACAGAGTAAATATAGCGACACATTACAAGAGCACAGCTGCCAACCTTTAGAATTGGCTGTCAGTAATGATGCGCAAGACCAAAGAGGCCGTGGTGCTACGGCCGTGTCCCAAGAACATTTTAAAAATTTAAGCCTGACACTGTATTCATAAATATCTGCCACGGACCGTATACAAACCATTCTGTATCAAAAGACTGAGGTTAGGTGGAAGAACCTGAAACATTTGTGTAAACACCGTGAGTGGCTTAGAAATATTCCTGTAAGTTTCAAATAACTGTCTTTACGGAAAGTTAACAGTTGCAGAAGGACAGACAAGGTTGAAATTCCTTGCATTTTTTTAAAATATAAAATCCTTAGCAGCTAAGGATACACAAAATGGTTTTGGATTTTAAACGACGAATAAAACCGCTAAACAGAGGTGTCACAAATGGCTCATCACTCATATTTAATTATAGCTGCACAATACTGGTATGAAAACAGGTACACGCGAGAAAGGCCAGTGAAAGCTTTTCTCTTCGGAAACGAACTGGCTCACTTCCACCACTCGGTAAAACACGTGGGCTGTTAAGCTTGAACCAAAGACATTATACTCATCATAGACCATAGAACTTACATAGATCTTGGGTGTGTGAGCGTGCATGTGGTAGGTGTGTAGGAGATTATAGGCGGGATTTGATCCAGATTGGTTCCAACGGAAATGCTATATCTGACATTTCCCACAGCTTTTCTACGTACTCAGGAATGATATAAATTATTTATATAAAACTTTTATTCGCTATTACCGAAATGTAGATAGTAACTACTCAGATTTTCTTAAAACACATCAAATCGTAAAATGTCTAGTTTCCGTAATTCTTCACGAACTTCCCGTAACTCCGTAAATATGACAATAAATCCGTAACAATTACGGACAATCCGTAAGAGTGAACGTCGCTATGCTTCAAAATGTTTGTAAACGTATTGGACCAAACAGCTATGTTCATCCGCCCCTAGACTAGGTAAACTAATTTACACTAAGGACAACACACACACACACACACACACACACACACACACATATACAAGTATCCGAAGGAGGACTCAAACCTCCGGCCGGAACTGCCGCCCCTTCCGTAGCATGACGCCTTACACCGCTCAGCTTATTTGCAGGTATAAAGAGCTAACACAACTGATACGGAAGTTAGCAGTACAGGCAATGGAGAAGAACTGTTAATAGTTTAATATATACAGCTTGCAACTTACTACAGCATTAGTTAAAATTTCGTATTTGGTGTTGCTGGTATTTAGACTGAACAAACTCTAAGAGCTCGAAAACCGGCAGTACATTCGCTATAATATATAACTGATATTTTTATAAGCCAATAAATCGATGTCTCCTTTCATGCATCGATCCTCTAATTAGATATACAAGGTACGGTCAAACCTTCAGGAAACATTCCTCACACACAAAGAAAGAAAATATGTTATGTGGACATGTGTCCGGAAACAATTTACACGTTATAGCTCATTTTAGTATTTCTCATGTTCTTCCGCCCACGCTCACTGGAGCACGTTATCATGATTTAATACGGGATACTCTACCTGTGCTGCTAGAACATGTGCCTTTACAAGTACGACAGAACATGTGGTTCATGCACGATGGAGCTCCTGCACAATTTATTCGATGTGTTCGTACGCTTCTCAACAACAGACTCGGTGACCGATGGATTGGTAGAGGCGGACCAATTCCGTGGCCTACAGGCTCTCCTGACCTCAGCCTTCTCGAATTTCATTTTTGGGAGCATTTGAAAGCTCTTGTCTACGCAATCCCGGGACCGAATGTAGTGACTCTTCGTGCTCTTATTGTGGACGGCTGTGATACAATACGCCATTCTCCAGGGCGTATCAACGCATCAGGGATTCCGTGCGACGGAGAGTGGATGCATGTATCCTCGCTAACGGAGGACATTTTGAACATTTCCTGTAACAAACTGTTTGAAGTCACGCTGGTACGTTCTGTTGCTGTGTGTTTCCATTCCATGATTAATGTGATTTGAAGAGAAGTAATAAAATGAGCTCTAACACTGAAATTAAGCGTTTCCGGACACATGTCCACGTAACATATTTTCTTTCTTTGTGTGTGAGGAATGTTTCCTGAAAGTTTGGCCGTACCCTTATGTAACACCCTGTATTGATAGGCGATCATGACAAATTCAAAATGTTCAAATGTTTGTAGATCTGACTCAACTGCGTGGTTATTAGTCCGTAGCTAACAAACTACTTAACCTAAGGTAAACTAACCTAAGGACATCACAAACACTCATGCACGAGGGGGACCTCGAACCGCCGACGACGAACGGCCGCGCGCACCGCAGCACGGCACCCCGGTGCGAACGGCGATAATGATACTTCGTATTCCCCACATTTTTATAAATATCAACAGCCTTAATACTTATTGATTTGATTGACGTATTTTCTCAAAGACTGGTTTTTTTTTTCATTTGATTTACTTCTATTGTAAATGCGACAGGAAGTTACTGAGTAGGCAGGCGACCATGATGAAATGATTTGGTAGTACTGCTGTAAGCTGATTAGGTCGCAAATTCTTTATTCTTGGTCACACTTCATGTACAGCGTGCTCTCAAAATGACGCGTTTCGGAATTACCATCATCAGATTAGCCTCTACAAACATAAATAACGAAATTTCTCACATTACAGAAAAAGTAGTAAGTTATATTACAGACTGAAAATTATGATTTACGTTATGTTATACCTCTTCTGTGCCATGTGCACACGTGAACAGATGGAAGATGTTCTTCAATATACATTCGAAATCAGACTACAAGCAGTAACACATATGATACTGTCCAGGTGGATAAATACAAAAAATCGGGTGTCTACAAAATAGCTTGTGCATCATGTGATAGTGTTTACATTGGACAAACAGGACGTGATTTTTCAATTATATTTAAAGAACATTGTAATAAAAATAATACAGCTATGGGGTGTCATCTCAACGACAAAAAACATCATGTAGATACGATTGAAAAATCCTTAAAAATTTTACATGTAGAGCCGAACGGTTTAGATCTAGACATTCTGGAAGATACTGAAATTTACAAATGCTGTAAGGAAAACCCAGATGGAATTTTGAACTAACAAATCCGTTCTCACAGGAAATGGTTCTTTGACATTTTTCGGGATTTATTATGAACAGTGCCCAGCCCGCTTGTTCCCTATATCTATGATGAATGCTACAGCTTTTACAAATGTAATTACACCTCCTTATCTGATGTGAAGTGCCTCATGTTAATTTTACGACTATTTGTTCTATCTTTGGCTACACCCAACTGTCATACGGAATGCTAATCATATTTTTAAAACACCTCTGACAATGTTCTGGATTTGTCGAACTGTCTATCTTATTTTAAATGTAATATTTTCAGTCACCTTTTTTATTAATTTTATTTTGCTTATGTTGTTTTAACTTTGACTACATAGTGCATGAATAGCCTGTCATGATTTACAACAAAAAGGTTTAACAGCTGACAAGTCAATGATAATTTTGTTTTTTAAAAGCCTATGTATAATTGTTATTAAAAAATTATATTTTATACTTTTACAACAATTGCACAGCTGCCCTATGTAATTAATACGCATACCTTATGTGATATGGCGCCACTATACAGATTGTAATGCGACCTGGTGGCAAGAAATGTCTACCTGGACAGTATCGTATGTGTTAATGCTTGTAGTCTGCGTTTGAATGTACATTGAAGAACATCTTCCATCTTTTCACGTGTGCACATGGTACGGAAGAGGTATAACATGACGTAAATAATAATTTTCAATGTGAAATGTAACTTACTACTTTTCTTATCATGTGATAAATTTTATTATTTTTTATGTTTTTAGATGCTAATCTGATGATGGTAATTCCGAAACGCGTCGTTTTTGAGGGCACGCTGTACATGAAGTGTGACCAATCATAAAGAATTTGCGACCTAACCAGCTTGACAGCAGTACTACCTAATCATTTACTTCTATATTAGACGGAGCGGGCCACAGCGCAGAGTGCACGGGTTCGGCTGGTCGTAACAGGTCGCCGAAATCTCGACTCAGTGACGCCGTCACTGTTCCGTGGTGCCTGGCACCAAAATATCTCCGCTGTCCGGAGTCAAAGAGCGGCGGACACAAATATTTTTGTGTCGGCGTGAACTCTGGCCATACACAGCCGGGAAAGTCGGACGGCGCTCAAAACTTCCGTACAGGCTGATAAGGAGCCTGGAAACAGGCGGGACCACCAGCCACCGGGCTAGCTTAGCTGGTGCCGGCTCGCTACCCGTAAACAGGCGCGGCTGCCTTCTGCACTGATATTTTCTCAAACTGCAAGGATAGCTGTCACTTGCCTGTGACAAAGATTGCGAACTTTTTTTTCCTCTACCGGGTGATCAAAAAGTCAGTAAAAATTTGAAAACTTAATAAATCACGGAATAATGTAGATAGATGCTTGGAATGACATGGGGTTTTATTAGAACAAATCCCATATTAATAGACGCGTGTAAGATCTCTTGCGCGCGTCACTTGGTGGTGATCGTGTGCTCAGCCGCCACTTTCGTCATGCTTGGCCTCCCAGGTCCCCAGACCTCAGTATGTGCGATTATTGGCTTTGGGGTTTCCTGAAGTCGCAAGTGTATCGTGATCGACCGACATCTCTAGGGATGCCGAAAGACAACATCCGACGCCAATGCCTTGCCATTACTCCGGACATGCTTTACAGTGTTGTTCACAACATTATTCCTCGACTACAGCTATCATCGAGGAATGATGGTGAACATATTGAGCATTTCCTGTAAAGAACATCATCTTTGCTTTGTTATGCTAATTATTGCTTTTCTGATCAGATGAAGCTCCATCTGCTAGACATTTTTCAACCCTTTTTTCATTGTTCTGATAAATCTCCAAGTCATACTAAGCAGGTGTGTCAATTTTTTACCTCTCTATCTGCATTATTCCTTGATTTATTAAGTTTTCAAATTAATACTGACTTGTAGATCACTCGGTACATCTATGTGGATACTCTGCATGTCACACTGAAATGCATGGCAGAGGGTTCATCGAACCACTTTTATCATATTTTTCTGTAGTTCCGTTCTCTAATAGCTCACGGAAAAAAGGAACGCCCTAAATCTTTCTGTTTTCGATCTGATTTCTCTTGTTTTATTATGATCATCATTTCCCCCCCTATGTAAATGGGTGAAGAGAAACTTGGTGAAACATAGATCACAACCGCGGCGGAGCGGACGAGCGCATTTAGGCGCTATGCTGCTATACGCGAGGCCGTTCCTCGTCGGGGGTTCGAATCCCCCCCTCGGACATGGACGTTTGTGCTGTCTGTACTATAAGGTAGTTTATAAGTGGTCTGTAAATCCCATAACTTTAACAAACATTTGATAGTTCGCATATAGATCACGCCGAAACAAATAACGCCTTTCTTTTAATGATTTCTACCGCAATTCGTGCATCATTTCCGAGACACCCTCTCCCCTATATCGCGGTAATACAAATCGAGCTGCCCTTCTCTGTACTTTCTCTAAATCGTCCGTCAATCCCACTTGGTGGGAATCTCACAATGCTCAACAATAGGACGCACAAGTGTGGTGTACGCTTTCATACAACATTTTCTACGTGTTCTTTCCAATTTAAGTTTTTCGCAATTGTTACTCCTAGGTATTTGGTATAATTGACGGGCTGTACGTTTGCTATTATCGCGTTAACTATAATTTAACGGATTTCTTTTAGTGGTCATATGGATGACGTCACACGTATCATTATTGAGGTTCAAATAACAATATTTGCATCATGCGGATATCTTATCTAAATCATTTTTCAGTTGCTTTTGATCTTCTGGTGACTTTACTAACCGATAAATGACAGCATCACCCGCCAACAGTCTAAGAGAGCTATAAAAATAAGGAACAGTAGGGGCCCTATAATACTTCCCTGGGGAACGCCACATATTACTTATGTTCCGCTTGATGACTTTCCGGCTATTACAATCTACTGTGTCCTTTCTGACAGGTAATCACGAATCCAGTCGCAGAACTGTGGCGATATTCCATAAGCATTCAATTTGATCAGAATACACTTTAATCACGATTAAAAGTAAGAAATGTAATTCCGAACACAATATTCTTTCCGAAGGTATCTATACAGGACAACTAAAACTGTCTCCAACTTTTTTGGATAAGAATTTACCTGTCTTAGTGAAATGCTGATTTGTTCGTTGGCATTTTAAGACGCGCGCGCGCTTAGTTTAAGTAATTTGTAACACTAAGGACTGTCGGCAGAACTATGAAGTTGTCATTCTTTGAACTAACTACAGGATCTGAAAGTGAATTGCGGTGCATTACTACCAGTGCGCTTGAGAATGTTTTTACTGACAGTGAGTATGACCGAAGGTATTTCGTCTACTACAGTATTCACTTGTTTAGTGTGCACTTAAGTTGCGTGTTCTTGTTACACTTGTTTACCATAGTTAAACCGCTTGGTGATTAAGTCTGAGAGTTACATCTTCTGAATATTATTAAACATGGTTAGTTAGGAATAAACATTCCTCTGTATTTAATATTCTCAACTCGAATCTAGAATAAATATTATGTCGGGGCACTTGTTGACATCTCAGATACATTAATAAGTCTTTCTTTTTTAGGAAGAAGTGGTCCGTATATACACGAAGGATCGCCATCCCTGCTATCATATAGACGCAATAATAGGAGATATTTCAGAACACTGTTTCCTTTAATATTGAGTGTAATTTATACTATCAGCTGTTCGTTTCGGCAAAACGCGATCTTCCGGTGTAAAGCCTAAAATACATAATTTTTCGTAATTTTTTGTATGGAATTGTAAAATACAATACACAGAAACTTAAACGTCGCATTATACATACGATATTCTGAATACCGGCTGTAATTTATGTCATTATTATTATTATTATTATTATTATTATTATTATTATTACTATTACTGTAATTTTCGTCAACGTACTACATCGTTAACACTGTGAGCCTAGAAGACAACAAATAATGACAGGACTTCATTAGATATTTGACGTTCACTTCCAGGTAATGGGGTGAAGTAAATTAAAATCATGAAAAGGCACTAACATTAAACGTTATAATGAATGACAGACCATAAACACTTAGGGCGGAAGGAGGAATTGAATTCGATAGAAACAGATGTCTCCCATGGAAAACAAAGTTCCACTACCGGAACCTAGACTATTACAACAATTAAAGCAATAGAGAGGCATCTGGATGTCTTGGAGCGAATATGAAGCTTCTTATTTGAAGTGATATAATGTGCAAATTAAGGCTTCTACATCTACTTAATACGTGGTGACAATATTGCCAAATGTCTGACTCTTCAGAATGAAACTTTCACTCTGCAGCGGAGTGTGCGCTGATATGAAACTTCCTGGCAGATTAAAATTGTGTGCCGGAACCGGGACTCGAACCTGGGACCTTTGCCTTTCGCGGGCAAGCGCTCTGCCGACTGAGCTATCCCGACACGACTCACGATGCCGCCCCACAACTTCAATTTTGCCAGTACCTCAACTCCTACCTTCCAAACTTCATAGAAACTCTCCTGCGAACCATGCAAGACTAGCACTCCTGGAAGAAAGGATATGGTGGAGACACGGCTTAGCCACAGTGTGAGGGATGTTCCCAGAATGAAACTTTTCACTCTGCAGCGGAGTGTGCGCTGATATGAAACTTCCTGGCAGATTAAATTTGTGTGCCGGAACCGGGACTCGAACCAGGACTCGAACCTGGGACCTTTGCCTTTCGCGGGCAAGCGCTCTACCGACTGAAGTTTGTAGTGAGGTAAGCTTGGCCGTTTGGCCCCTGCTCTGATTTTAGTATTACGATTTCATGGCTAGCAACATTCTCTCTGGTTGAACCACTCTCCGCTATCTCTAATGACTGCAAACGTATCTGTTTAAAAGTGTGTTTAATTATTGACTATTGTTAGTAATTCCTTGTCCTACAGCAAGGTGGTTTCGTGGCAAAATAGTCTTATTTGTGAAATAATATTGAACATACAACAGGGCTATCTGAAATTCGTCATATCTTTATGAATACAGCTTTCATTACAATTCTGCCTATTTGTTCTGTAACTTTCCTACTGCCCTCTTTACAATTAATGAATCTTCAATCAGGCGGCGAAACACCTGCCGAGAGAAGAAGTCCGACGCCTTTACGCTCCAAGGACAGCAGATCAGCAGGTGAGTGTAACTTCCTGTCTGAGAGGAAAGCGATAGGCAGCAACCCTTCTTGCTTCATCTTATCTGGAAAAGCTTCACCAGTTACAAGATATCGTGAAATTTTACGCACATCCATTTTCGTAAACACAATGATCTACGCGCCAGCCCGCAACGGGCGCCGGAGAGCGCTGCGGTCGCAAAGCAAATCACGATGAGCAGCTCCTTGTGTTCCGTGGGATGCAGCAGGTGGTTTCAGAGCGTGCTGTAGCTACGCTAGGTAGACAGCACGTCTGGCCAGCGCCACGTTGGGACAACACGTCCCGTGTGAGGACGGCTGAAGCGTACGCTGTCGCTGCGATAGCAGCAGCCCGGTAACAGTAGCCGCGCGCGAGTCGGTTCGCGCGTGGTGCACAGTAGGCGAGACTAAACACGCCGTGACGTCACGGGCGTCTGCAGCGGCGCGATAGCATACGGGCCCACTGCCGCCTGTTGTGGCTGCGGCGGGATAGGCGGGCAGAGGTCACGGCCAAAACGTGCTCTAGCCGCACCACGCACGCGCAAAGTCGGGACACTGGCAAAATAGCGTCGTGTATATGAACAGGTGTCGTGTCTGTGCTTTCAGGAGGTGAAGGAAGGAGCATGAGGAAGGAAAGGGATCACTTAAGCTACACTACGACACTGAAATTGCTTAATGGGAACTGTAAATGTGAGCCGGGCTGGGATTCGAACACGGGTCTCCCGCTTCGGGCCAGCGGTCACATGAACCAGCGGTGGCATTACAGATAACGTGAAACCACTGAGTAACTAAAGTACGTCTCCCTCCGCTTCATCTCTGCCTCGATGTTCATTGCGTAATGCGTATGAACTGCCGAGACTCTCCAATAGCGGAATAACACGTCGGCATTGAACGTAACGGGAAGAATCATGCTTTTACCTCACGATTTGGCGACATTAATCTCTATATATAAAGGAAGTGTCCCGATTGACTGACTGACTGACTCATCATCGCCCAGCCTAAACCACTGAAGATAGACACTTGAAATTTATAGGTGCTGATCTTATTCTGTAGGCGTCATTTAAGAAGCGATTTTTCGATATGCCGTCCATAAAGGGGTGGAATAGGGGATGAAACTTTTTTTTTTAATACGTTGCTATTTGGGCAATTTGGAAGCTAGAACTAGAAAATTTCGGATTTTAATTCGAGGTTCGAATTTAAAAGACACGTGTTTCCGCATTTTTTGAAATTCAACCAATAATGGGGTAAAATAGGGGATGCAAAAAAATGATTTTAAAAAATATGTTGCTGTTAACTCAAATTTTAAGCTAAAGCTACGAAATTTCCGCTATGGAATCTTGGTCAGGATTTAAAAAAAAAACATGAGTTTCAGTATTTTTGGAATTCAACAACTAAGGGGGTAAAATAGGGGATCAAAAATTCTTTTCGAAAACACATTGTTGCCAAGACAATTTTGATGCTAGAGCTGCAAAAACTAGTATTTACATTGTTCGTTAGAATTTAAAAAATACGTGTTTCGGTATTTTTGGAAATTTAACCATGAAGGGGTTAAATTGGAGAGGGGATGTTTTTCGAATTATCTTTTGCTATTAATGTAATTTTGAAGCTACAACCACATAAATTGTTTTTTCCCCCCTTGGTCAGAATTAAAAATACACACGTATTTCGGAATTTTCAGAAAATTATTCATTTAGGGAGTGAAATAGGGAACGAAACATTTTTTTGAAAATACGTTGCTACTAAGCCAATTTTGAACCCACAATTACAAAAAAATGATATTTGCATAGTTGCTTGGAATTTAAGACACACATGAAATTCAAATATTTGTATAGTCTATGGGACTTAACTACGGGGTCATCAGTCCCTAAACTTACAAACTACTTATGAACTACTTACAAACTGGGACGGCACAAATATCCATGCCCGAGGGGGGGATTCGAACCCCCAACCGTAGTGGCCGTGGGGACCGTGACTGGAGCGCCTTAGTCCCCTCGGCCACCGCGGCCGGCAAGACACACATGTTGGGGTATTTTTCGAAATTCAACTATTAAGTGGTGCCATAGGGGGTTACAAGTAGTAAAATCAAATGTTGAAATGTTTGTAAATCTTAAGAGAACTAAACTACGGGGTCATCAGTCCCGAAGGCTTACAAACTAGAACAACACAAACACCCATGCCCGAGAGGCGAGTCGAACCCCAGACGGCGAACAAAAATGTTTGTATTTCTATCGGACCAAACTGCGTGGTCATCAGTCCGTAGCTTACAAACTACTTAAACCTAGGTAAACTAACCTAAGGACAAGACACACACCCATGCCCCAGGGAGGACTCGAACCTCCACGGCGAGCAACCGCGCGCTCCGCAGCGAGACGCTTTAGACCGCTCGGCTTCTCCACCGCGGCTGAGACGGCGAACAGCAGCGCACACCGCAACATGGCGACTCAATACGCACGACCATTATGCCGCGGCTACAAGAAGTATCGCAACATTTTATCATGATAGTACTTAAGCTATATCTATGAACATTTATGTTAAGAGGGAGAAACAACTGGTGCAGACCAAACAGCCTACGCATGCGAAGCAGCGGGCGTTAAGCTAGTATGACAAATTCATTTTCCATAGATTGCTCCACAAAAATTGTGTCGCACCATATAATGAATGCAAAATATCAAATTGTCCGATAAACCTCTAAAACTGTTTTTTTGTAGGAGGAGGACAGCTAGATCTGAGTTTATGAGTGATTTCGCACTTTGTCCGTGTTAAAGAAAAATTATAAAAATAATAACAATAAAAATGAAAGAAATTTAAAATAACTGTATTGGGATCCGCACGTGATCACATTATACAGTCTTTTTCATTAGATTCTGAAATACTCGTTCGTTGAACGGTGCATATATTTCCCCAAAATACGAGGCGGGTCCAGAAAGTAAGTTACGTTTGGTAATGAAATGAAATTGTACACAGATACAGAAGAAATATTTATCGCACAAAATTCTACAACTCTTAACCTACTTTTCAACATAGCTGCCGAAATTTTGTAGGAACTTGTCTTAACGTGCCACAAGTTTTTTCATGCATCCTTCACAGAAGGTTACCGCATGTGTATTCAACCGTGTGGTAACAGCTCTTTATCATCGTTGAAGTGTTGACCACCAAGGACAGATTTTAGGTGTAAGAAGAGATGGAGGATGATTAAACAGGTCCTATTGAAATTTCCATAAGAATTGTTTGGTCACATTCGGTGTGTGAGGTCAGGCATTATCGTGAAAAAAAAAAAAAAGCTTTTGACAGTAATCGTCTTCTTACACTTACAATCTGTCCTTGGTGTACAACAGTTCAACGATGATGACGAGCTAAAATAACATGTTACCACATGGTTGAATACACAGGCGGCAACATTCTATGAAAAAGGCACATAAAACCTTGTGCCATGCTATGACAATTGCCTGCAAAATTTCGGAAGCTATGTAGAAAAGTAGTTTAACAGTTGTAGATATTTGTACAATCAATATTTTTTATGTATCTGTACCCGTTCGTTTTATATAACGAAACGGAACTTACTTTCTGGACACGCCTCGTATCAGCAAAAGTTGCATCGCCGGCCACTACAGTTTGGTGCACTTCGTGGCATACAATTCTCCCTCCACACCGCACCGAAATTGCTTTCTGTGGCGTACGGGAATATTTCAATCTCGAGGAAACGTGCGAGGCGCAGTGGAAGCGATGCGGAACGAGGTCGGCAGCCATGCGCTGCATTCACGGCCAGTGGCGCCTGCTACGCCCAGAGCGGACCTGTCTCGTCTCCCGCTTCTCCGTGCGCTATGCGCTGCCGATACAATGCAAAGCTGAAAATTAAAACTTTACTGACACCGCGAGTCATTACTGATCATGCTGACTGTGCGGTTTTTCAATCTGTGCTTCTTGGAATCACGAAACTTTGTGGCAGGCGGAAGATAAGCCAGAAAGCTGAATTCCTGTTAATCTGGATGAAGTCCAGGAGGAAACGTCGGGGCTGCTCCGATTAGTTCAAACACGTTGTCTACCCCTATGCACACTCCTACACCGCGACAGTGGAATAGCCGAGAGCTCTAAGGTGCCTTTCTGCGGCGCGCGCGGTTGCTCCCCGTTGGAGGTTCGAGTCCTCCCACGGGCATTTGTGTGCGTGTGTGTGTGTGTGTGTGTGCGTGTGTGTGTGTGTGTGTGTGTGTGTGTGTGTGTGTGTGTGTGTGTGTGTGTTTTGTCCTTGTTGTTGTTGTTGTCATCAGTCCGCAGACTGGTTTGATGCAGCTCTCCACGCTACCCTGTCCTGTGCAAGTCTTCATCTGAGAATACATTCGGCAACCTACATCCTTTTGAATCTGCTTACTAGATTCGTCCCTTTGTCTCCCTCTACGATTTTTACCCCACACGCTTCCTTATAATGCTAAGTTGACAATTCCTTGAAGCCTCAGAGTGTGTCCAACCAATCTATCCCTTTTCTTAGTCAGGATATGCCAGAAACTCCTTTTCTCCCCGATTCGGTTAAGCACCTCCTCATTATTTACGTGATCTACCCATTTAATTTTCATTATTCGTCTGTAGCACCACATTTCAAAAGCTTCCATCATCTTTTCATTAGAACTCCTTATCGTCCTCGTTTCGCTCCAATACAGTGCTACACTCCAGACAAATGCTTTCAGAAAGGACTTCCTAACATTCAAATTAATATTGGATGCCAACAAGTTCCGCTTCTTTAGAAATGCTTTTCTTCCCATAGCCGTTCTGCATTTTATGTCTTCTAGTTATCTTACTACCCAAATAGCAAAATTCATAGACTACTTTTATTGTCTCATTACCTAATCTAATTCCTTCAGCATCCCCTTATTTTCGGCCATTCCATTCCATTACCTTCGTTTTACTCTTGTTAATGTTCATCTTATACCTTGTTTTCAAGACACTATCCATCCCATTCAATTGCCCTTTCAGATCTTTTGTCCTTATGTTAGTGTAAGTAGTTTTCCTAGGAACCGATAACCGCTACAGATAAGTCCCATACATTTACAATCATTTGAACTCTTACACCATCGAAGGTAAGTAATCCATCTTCAACTACGTTTCTCGTGAACGGTACTCTAGCTGAATCACAGTCTATGTAACGTCCCCCAACGATGTATGCCACATACCAATGCTTCAATGCACGTTCGTAGCCGGCTATAACAAATTTTGATTTATTCTTGGTGCGAACAATCGTTGGGACGTCACAAAAGATGAATTTCCAGAGCCTATATTTCATAAACTAAATTCAATATGTAACAGTATGGGACTAGAAATAAGAGATGGAGTTTATCTACATCATTTATTATTTGCTGACGATCAAGTTGTCATAGCACAAGACGGGGAAGATGCAAACTACATGTGTAATCAACTAGCAATAGCATACAAAAATTGGGGTCTGAAGGTTAATTATCAAAAAACAGAATACTTGACTAATGATCCACATGAACTACGCATAGAGGGAAAGAAAATAAAAAAAAAAAGTTAACACTTTCTGTTATTTGGGGTCCATTTTAGAAACTGAGGGAAAATCCGACTCAGAGATTAATAAAAGAATTAGCAGTGGAAGAAAGGTCATTGGAATGCTCAACTCAGTCCTATGGAGCAGAAACGTAATGAACAGAACAAAAAAAATCATATATAAATCTATATTTGAGAGTGCAGTTCTATACGGAGCGGAAACCTGGACCATAAAACATAAGCACACTAAGAAACTACAAGCTTTAGAGATGGATTTCTGGAGAAGATCGGCCAGAATTTCCAGGAAAGAAAAAAGAAGAAACACCGAAGTAATAAAGAGGATGGAAATAATAGAAAGAATAGATGAGGTGATGGATAGAAAGAAATTACGGTGGTACGGGCATGTAAGAAGAATGGAGGACACCAGAATACCGAAGCTGGTACTGGGGTGGCAACCTGAGGGAGAAGAAGAGGACGACCTGTGACCACCTGGATCCAAAATGTGCAGCTCACAATGAGGAGACTGGGCGCAGAAGAAGAGGACACACAAGATAGCCACACGTGGAGAAATATAGTGAATAATTAGTGTAAAACCTTATGTAATATATATACATGTGGCGTCTGTTCCGAGAGAACAGACGTCACTTCTGATCCTGCAGTTGTTATTATTCAACATTCATAGAATATATGACATCAACTGCGATTGGGCAAAGCTGAAAATGTGTACCCAGCCGGGATTCGAACCCGGGTCTCCTGCTTTCTAGGCAGTTGCGCTGACCCCTACACCACTGGGGACACAGTGATCACCGCACCTGCCAGGACTACCTAAGAACGCCTCCCGTCAGATACAAATTCCCAGCGTCGCCCTGCCCTACGAGTTTCAGTACTGTGGGCAGGGTAAAAGCTGGAAATTTGTGTCTGACGGGAGGCGTGCTTAGGTAGTCCTTGCAGGTGCGGTGATCACTGTGTCCCCAGTGGTGTAGGGGTCAGCGCAACTGCCTAGAAAGCAGGAGACCCGGGTTCGAATCCCGGCTGGGTACACATTTTCAGCTTTGCCCAATCGCAGTTGATGTCATATATTCTATGAATGTTCCTTATGTAATAGGTGTATTCATTTCTGGGCGTATTAGTATGTTCGAGGTAAAGCGCTGTAATGAGGACAATCTCAATAATAATAAAAATAAAATTCAATATTTTTAATAAAATTTTGAGCGGACGTAAATCAAGAGAATTAGTTTTTAAAGTTCCGTTCTAGTCTGCGAAAGGTGCTTATTCAGGCTTCCAGCAGGTGGTCACACTGATGTGCGGCAGATCGTGCACGCACGTTTGCCGCTAGGTGTTTCCTTCCGTTCTCCACACTGGTGGCGACCGACGGCTTCTCCTGGGCGCGGACTGCGGAACAGCAGAATCTTGGAGCCGGTGGGCGCGTCTTTTAATTAAAATGGTGGGGGAGATGACGGAGCTGGCTAGGCTGGCAGACGGCGAGTAATGAACGCTGTGGAGCTCTTCTCTGGCCACGGGCTATTGCGCTCTCTCTCTCTCTCTCTCTCTCTCTCTCTCTCTCTCTCTCTCTCTCTCTCTCTCTCTCTCTTTCTCCCCCCCCCCCCTTCACGCCACGTTCCAATAACGGAGGGAACCAGACATCGGGGTGCTCCAGTCTCCGCCCACGCAAGCGTCAACACGACAGGAAGCGTGTATCTGATATGCGGTACTGTACGAAATTAATTAACAAACTAGACGACCCGTGCTGATGCTTCGCACCGTTACTGGACAGTAACGTAAAGTGGAAATAAGTAATATACATATTTAACAAATCATAGCATTTTATAATAGCTGTCACAAAAGAACGCGAAGATGACCTCTGAAGAGAAATCATATCATGAAGATAGGCAGATACACATGGAAACATGCATGGAAATCAGAAAGGCAATGCGTGAATCTTTCAGTAACTTCTTAAGCATTGTCAGAGAACAGTGGCGTAACTAGGACTTGGCTTTGGGGGGGGGGGGATAGATATGCTTGACGAGCAAACTTTTAGTCAGTTTCCAGACAGACTACCATCTACCACTCCCGCCAAGCCGGCCGCGGTGGCCGAGGAGACTGAGGCGCTCCAGTCACGGTCTGCACGGCCACTACGGTCGGGGGTTCGAATCCCCCCTCGGGCATAGATATTTGTGCCGTCCTAGTTCGTAAGTAGTTGATAAGTAGTTTGTAAGTTTAGGGACTGATGACCCCGTATTTAAGTCCCATCGACTATACAAACAAAACCCCCCCCCCTGAAGAAACTAATTCACTCCCATCCAATGAAAGCATATGGTAAAACACCCCAAGTTTCCAATCTTTACCTTTACCAAATTGATATTATATGATTTTTCTTTTCTTTCTTTCTTTTTTTTCGGTTTCTGGGGGGGGGGGGGGGGTGTTTCTATCCCCCTCCACCGCGGCTGTAGTTAAGTAAATGGGAAAGGGTCCGCCTTTTTTTTTGCAACAGTTATGTTTTCTCCTTACTCCCATACATGTTTCGGAACCTTTGTTCCATCATCAGTGGGGGGTTCTGCTTGCTGCAACATTATTCTCCCGGGGCGTCGTGGTAGGAATAAACACTCGTAGATACAATTTTTCACTTCTTCTTTAATTTAAATCAAACTTTTCCTCCATCAAAACATAACTTCAAAACATATACAAATTCAAAACAATGGAGAGAACTTAGCTGACAGTACTTCCATTTTAAAACACAGAGCGACATAGATTCCAGAGCACTTGACAAACGACTAAAACTCGAACTCCCCCCACGCAAGGCGGTAAGGCAAATATATAACATCGGTAATAATAACGTTACATTATGCATTGTTCATAACAATTGAATATAGTAATTTACAATTAACGAACACAACAGTAAAACATTTCATGTATACAAAAATAATCACAATATAAAATGAAAACTATGCATACAATAATTTTAGATGGCACATGTATTTTAAGACGAAATTACCGATCTTTCTGTTAACAACAAAGTGCGATGTTACATATCAATTAATTTGTTAATGAATACATCATACATGTTCCTAACATATAATGAACTATCAAATGTCATGGCCATTCTCAAAATATACTCCAAGTTTCAAGTCAGTCAATATATACAAAGAATTCAATATTGATAATTAATTTAATAGTAGAAATAACACAATTAGTTGGTCAACACAACTTGTTTATGAGCCTAACATATACACAATGCTATTTATTTTCATTTCTTTATGTTTTACAAAAGTTTTTACCCTTCGTCTATTTATTTGAAATAATGAACAATGACAATCGTTACAAGATGATATGCGGTACTGTACGAAATTAATTAACAAACTAGACGACCCGTGCTGATGCTTCGCACCGTTACTGGACAGTAACGTAAAGTGGAAATAAGTAATATACATATTTAACAAATCATAGCATTATATTATAGCTGTCATAAGAGAACGCAAAGATAACCTCTGAAGAGCAATCATATCATGAAGATAGGCAAATACTCATGGAAAGATGCATGGAAATCAGAAAGGCAATGCGTGAAGCGTTAAGTAACTTAAGCATTGTCAGAGAAGCACTCCTAACCCATAGTTCATCATGTTGGTTTTGCTATAATCGTTTTTCCTTGTTTTCAGTTAAAAAAATGTGCAAATGTTTGTAAATCTATCGGACCATACTGCGTGGTCATCAGTCCGTAGCTTACAAACTACTTAAACTAAGGTAAACTAACCTAAGGACAAACACACACACACACACACACACACACACACACACACACACACACACACACACACACACACCAGGGAGGTCTCGAACCTCCACGGTGAGCAACCGCGCGCTTCGCAGCGAGGCGCCTTAGACCGCTCGGCTACTCCACCGCGGCTGTAGTTAAGTAAATGGGAGAGTCCCCCTTTTTCTTTGTTGCAAACAATTATGTTTTTTTTTTTACTTATTCCCATACATGTTTCGGAACCTTTGTTCCATCATCAATGGGACACTGATTAAATCTGGCGTTTCTACATTTTATGTTTCAGAGTGAAACATTCCAGTACTTGGGGAAGCACAACGATGGCACGCCATAAAGAACTGGAATGTTTCACTCTGCAACATAAAATGTAAAAACGCCAGATTTAATATATATCCCACTGATGATGGAACAAAGATTCCGAAACATGTATGGGAATAAGGAGAAAACATAACTGTTTGCAAAAAAAGGCGGACCCTTTCCCATTTACTACTAACCCATATTTATGCGATATGTGAAAGCTGTCAGTGACAAAATAATAATAATAATAATAATAGTAGTAGTAGTAGTAGTAGTAGTAGTAGTAGTGGTAAGTGCCCAGATACTCTTAACTACACAGGAACCTTCTTTGCTTTACGAAGGAACATCAAGAAATATTGCTGTCTAGCATTGTAGTTACTAATAGTGATGTTGAAAAACAGCTCAAATGTCTAAAGCAATGACGCTGCAGGGTCCGAAATGGTCATTGGCAGTTTCTACACGCAGTCTCCGCCGCATTTAGTCCCACTGTTTACCGTTATTTACCGTCGGTACCTTGAACAACGAATTGTTCCTAGTGATTGGGGAACAAATCATTTTCATCTATAACGGCCAGGCAAATTAAAAGACACCTGGGGAGAAAAACTGGAAATTACTGATTTTTATAACTGTTCATACAATGAACCCACTGTAAGACAAGATGGTCAATTCCTCCATGCTACAGGCCCATGGTTTTTACCCAGGTGTGCACCTCTCCGCGCGAAACATACCGATGACCATTAATGTTTTTCTTCAGCGCTCGAAAAATTATTGGATTTGCATGGGGAGAAATCGTGACTGTAAGGAGCGCGAGAAACAGCTTCACAGACTTGGCAAAATGTAGGTGATTTTTGTTCCGGTGCAAATTTTTTGTTAGCTTTGTCAACATTTCGGAAGGGGTTTAGACTCCCGAAACCACACCTCTGACTAACCCCATGATCAAAAATGCGTTAAGTTGGTGATGGAATAGTCTTCAATCAGTTAGGAACATACATCGAGCACGACACTTGGTTGTCAGTGTTACTGAACTCGTTGAATAGTTGTTGTTGTGGTCTTCAGTCCGGAGACTGGTTTGATGCAGCTCTCCACAATACCCTATCCTGAGCAAGCCTCTTCATCTCCACATAAGAACGGCAACCCACATCTGTCTGAATATGCTTACTATATCCATCTCTTGGTCTTCCTCTGCGATTTTTACCCCACACACTTCCCTCCAATGCTAAATTCACAATTCCTTGATGCCTAAGAATGTGTCCTACCAATCTATCCCTTCTTTTAGTCAAGGTATGCCAGAAATTTCTTTTCTCCCCAATTCTGTTCAGTACCTCCTCATTAGTTACGAGATCCACCCACCTAATCTTCAGCATTCTTCTGTAGCACCATATTTCAAAAGCCTCAATCCTCTTCCTGTCCGCACAGCTTATCGTCCATGTTTCACTCCCATACAAGGCAACACTCCATACAAATGCCTTCAGAAAGGACTTTCTTAGGCTTAAATCAATATTCGATGTTAACATATTTCTCTTTTTCAAGAACGCTTTTCTACCCATTGCCATTCTGCATTTTATATCCTCTGTACTGCGACCATCATTTGTTATTTTACTGCCCAAGTAACAAAACTCATCTACCTCCTTTATTGCTTCGTTTCCCAATCTAATTCCTTCAGCATCACCTGATTTTCTTACACTGCACTCCATTACCCTAGTTTTGCTCTTGTTAATGTTCATCTTATATGCTCCTTTCAGCACACTGTCCATTCCGTTCAATTGCTCTTCCAGGTCCTTTGCTGTCTTTGACAGAATTACTATGTCGTCGGCAAAACGCAATGTTTTTAATTCTTCACCCTGAACTTTAATTCCTTCACCAAATTTCTCCTTGCTTTCCTTTATGGCTTGCTCAATGTACAAATTGAATAACAATGGAGAAAGACTACAACCCTGTCTTACTCCCTTTCCAACCACTGCATCCCTTTCATGCCCTTCAACTCTGACAACCGCTGTTTGGTTTTTGTACAAGTTGTAAATAACCTTACGCTCCCTATATTTTACTCCTGCTTGCTTCAGAACTTGAAAGAGTTTATTCCAATCAACATTGTCAAAGGCCTTCTCCAAATCTACAAAAGCTAGAAATGTAGGTTTGCCTTTTCTTAATCTATCTTCCAGGATAAGCCGTAAAGTGAGTATTGCCTCCCGTGTTCCTACATTTCTCCTGAACCCAAACTGATCTTCCCCGAGGTCGGCTTCTACCAGCTTTTCCATCCTTCTGTATATAATTTGAGTTAATATTTTGCAACCATGACTTATTAAACTGATGGTTCTGTAGTTTTCACACCTGTCTGCACCTGCTTTCTTTGGAATGGGGATTATAACATTTTTCTTAAAGTCTGAGGGTACTTCGCCTGTCTCATACATCTTACACACCAGGTGAAACAATTTTGTCATGGCTGGTTCTCCCAGAGACTTCAGTAGCTCTGAGGGAATATCATCTACTCCAGGAGCCTTGTTTCGACTTAGGTCTTTCAGGGCTCTGTCAAATTCTTCTCTCAGTACAGTATCACCTATTTCATCTTCCTCTACATCCTCTTCCCTTCCTACAATATTGTCTCGAAGTATGCCGGATAAATAAATAGTAATATGAACAAACTCAGAACTACAAAGTTTTTTTATAATATTTTCTACCAAACAGTAATAGCTGTTCGTCGACCCTTAGGTTTAATTTCTACACTTACACTTTTGGGTAATTCCCCCCGTGATAAGCGGCTCCGTAGCACAGTGGTAGTGCCAGACTACAAATCCATAGGATCGCGGGTTCGATCTCCGCCAGGTCCTAGGATTTTTATCTGTCACTTCACACTTCTTTCACCTCTGACAGTGTTGCTGATGTGAAAAATATCGAGTAGCACCGTGGTTCGGAACCCAAGTGAAACTGTAGGTCTCCCTATAACTGGCTGGGTAAGTCAGTTCGAAGGTCGGAGGAAGGCAACGGCATACCACCTCCAAACAGGACCATGACTAGTAAAGCACTGTGGTGTTCAAAGCAATCTTCGGATTGTTGACTGCTTTAACTTTTACCATTTAACTTCACATAGGTCATATTTCTGTTTTTATAATTAGTTTCATTGCCACTAACATTCAAGATATTGTCAATACTGCTTACTGCACACCTTTAGTAATATATTTTGTATGGCTATAATCCCATGATGATGGACAGCATCGATACACGTCGCTAATAAATATTTTTAACACTTAAATCATAGTTGTGAGTGGTAGCGGAAATTTCAAGCAACCTTTTAATTAGCAGAAAATCTAATTTTTCACCAAAGAGAGCGCTAGTATTCTCATTTGTGTGTTTCCGACTGCACTTTTTGAGTCCATATCGTGCCACTAAAACTGAGGGGTCTAATGTGGGAACTTTCTCTTTATAGGACTTTAAACTGACGTTTTCGAGCACGAGAATGTTCTAAGCAGAGAGTTGTCGCTCTGCCGCGAACTAGTTCGTTCTTTTAGTTCGTCCGCTCCCAGGGACGGCTGAGTGGCGTGGTCTGCGCATACAGGTGGAGGGAGAAGTTCCCCCACCAAGCTGCTTCGTGCGCTTGCTGCTTGAGCCGCTAACGATATCATGGAAACCAAAAGAAACAGTTTGTGGATAAGTTCTCGCGTTGAAGTTTAGAGTTATCTTTATATCTTGGCATTATGGAATTTATTAGTCAGATATTGCAGAGTGCAGAATACTTGAAAGCAGAAATTTTGTAGCACTGAAGTATGTAATCTAGCAGGCAGACGCTAACCTCGAAATGGGTCTCATCAGCAGAAGGCAAACACGTGATTTTTAATTCTGTTTGCGACCTATCGCGCATATTTTAGTTTGCGACCTATCGCGCATATTTTAGTTCGCGACCTCTCGCGCATATTTTAGTTCGCGGCCGGTAGCTCTCGTTTTAGTTCGCAGCTCGGCCGCTAAGTAGGTCGCTCTTTTTAGTTCGTCCGCTCGTTTTGACTTTTGCTAGCGCTACTAAAACTACACCTGAGCTTCATCTCAGCTCGAAATGACGGCAACTGGCAGAAGGGAATCACGCGATTCTGTGCGCTCTCGCGTCCTCTCGCTGTTGCCCGTCAGTCTTCAGATAAGGAGCGGACGAACTAAGAGGCGAGGGATCTGCGAACTAGTTCGCCTGTGGGAGCCCTCTTCCCAACTAGTTCGTTCGCGAACAACACAAGGCTACTCTATAGGCAGGTAGGCGGTTTCCATCGGTGAGCAGCCGCCAGTAGGAGCGCTCTCTCTCTCTCTCTCTCTCTCTCTCTCAGAGGCACGCGACCCGGATTCCGCTCGCGGCCGGCCTGACCTACCTCTCGCTTCTCGCCTCGCGCTGCCTGCCTCGCAGGTCACCGCCGGCCGTATTCTCGTCCTGCGCTCTGCAGGAAGCTCGCGTATCACGCATGATACTACCAGTTCAAATTCAAATGTCTGGAAATATAAAGGGACTTGAACTGCTGCGATTATCAGTCCCTAGGCGTAAAAAACACTTAAAGTAATATCCTAAGGACAATCCACGCAGTCATGCGCGAGTGCGGCGGGGGCGGAGTGGCCAAGCGTATTGAGGCGCTATGCTCTGATGCGCGAAGCCATTCCCCGTCGGGGATTCGAATCCCCCCTCGGGCATGGATATTTGTGTCGTCTTTAGTATAAGCTAGTTCATAAGTAGTTTGTATTACAAGCACTTTTGTTCACGAGTCAGACACAGAAACTGAGTGATTTCAGTCACTTCCAACTCGACACGCCGAGTAGCCTGCGACAAATTACTAACGGTCTACTGACCGGTTAGTGACAAGTAGCGCTGTGTGCGGCCTCCCATTGAATTACACAGGCTGTGACTCACAGCGGACTCGTTAGAGGTTCATGCCAGCAACCAGTTTTAGTTGAGTAGCTCTGTGTGCGGACTGCCTAAGTAGTTCGTAAGCTATGGACTAATAACCAAGCAGTTAAGTCCTATCGATTTACAAACAAACGTTGGACATCAGTCAGTAACTACTTCAACTTATGCCCGTGGAAGGCCTTGAACCTCCGACTGGTATATGATGCTTGTGTTCGCAAGGAATAAAAAAAAGTCGGAAACAAAATGTTTAAATGTCTGTAAAGCTTATGGGACTTAACTGCGGGGTCATCAGTCCCTAAGCTTAAAAACTACTTATGAACTAACTAACACTAAGGACGGCACAAATATCCATTCCCGATGGGGGATTCGAACCCTCGACCGTAGTGGCCGTGCAGACCGTGACTGGAGCGCCTCAGTCCCGTCGGCCATCGCGGCCGGCGGAAGTGGATTTGAACCACCATCATCCCGAATGCGAGTCCAGTGTGTTAACCACTGCGCCACCTCCTAAGTGCTGTCCTGCCTATTTTCGAATTTATCGGTGACACGTTCTGGATCTTTGAAAGTAGTAGCCATCGGTCACGCGTTCTGCTTGGAGCTTGTAAAGGAGTCAGTCAGGAGCAGAGAGCGCCCCTCGCAGTAAGGAGGTGAAGGTTCCCGCTGGCTGGCGCATATCTGGGCCGCGGCGCCCTTGCCCTTGAACTGGCCCGCGCCGCCTCGCGCGTTCATAAAAATAACGACGAGGGGCAAAGCGGGCTCCGCGTGGCCCTACCTGCCGCGGCACCCACTGCGCATGCGCCGACGACCTTCGACTGCGCATGCGCGTCGCCGACTCGCCTCCTCTGAGGCGTTTCTATCGCCGCGCGGTGGTGAAGGCTCGAAGCCCAAAACTGTTCCATTCGAAACACATTACAGAGCTTGTGAAGCGACTCGCATCTTCCAAACTTGAGTAATATTGTCGCCTTGAAATGGAAGCAGGCTTGACATCGAAGGCAACTGATTCTAATTATTATTATTATTATTATTATTATTGCTACACTTACCCATTGCCACGCACCACACCTTTGGCAACAATATTAGACCAATGGACGTCTACAACGACAACCACGAGTGGATAGTCATTGAGAAATGTCTGTCAGTACCTACACACACCAGCCTTTTATATGTAGATGTTTAATATTAGTTGCTTTGTATGAACTAATGAACCCGGCAACGTTTCGCAATTGCTAATATTGTCACGTTGAAATGGAAGCAGGCTTAAGAACTGAACACAGCACTTATACTGAAAGCAGGTTTATTACGAACTTAACATACACGCAGCACTGCCTGCCTCTGCTATTTATACACAGACAGAATGTACCAGAAATTAGAAGAACAGTTAACATAAGAAACAAGTAGAATTTACAAGTGAACATACGACAGATGTACAACATTCTGGAATTGTTAATTACAAAGAAATAAATTTTTGCCGGTTGTCGGGATTGAACCGGCGACCTTCAGCACCGCAGTCGGTGACGCTATCCCCTGCGCCACGCCGGCAGTTGGTTTACATGGTTTCTCGCGGCAATATTCTGGAATGGATCGCACGAGCGATTTGTGGATACGCTCACCTACAATCCAACTCCTAAAACAAACAGCTCGGTTACTCTACGAATGAGGGAAAGCGTTACATACATCTACATGAATACTCCGGTAATAACATTTAAGCCGCGGTGGAGTAGCCGAGCGGTCTAAAGCGCCTCGCCGCGGAGGTTGGGGTCCTCCTTGGGGCATGGGTGTGTGTGTGTGTGTGTGTGTGTGTGTGTGTGTGTGTGTGTGTGTGTGTGTGTGTGGAGTTGTCCTTAGGTTAGTTTACCTAGGTTTAAGTAGTTTGTATGCTACCGACTGATGACCACGCAGTTTGGTCCGATAGAATTACAAAGATTTGAACATTTTTGAACAACATTTAAGTGCATAGTGGCGGGTTCATTGAACCGCTTTTATATTCATCTACCAGCCCGTTCTCTATATCGCGCAGAAAAAAGGAACACTTGATTCTTTTAGTTTTCTAATTTCTCTTATTTTATTAAGAGGATAATTTTTCCCTATGTAAGTGTCTGTTAACAAAATACGTTCGCATTCGGAAAAGAAAGGTGGTGTCAGAAATTCCGCAAATAATTTTCGCCGCTACCGATAAGCTTTTCTTTTAATGATTTGCACCACAACTTGTGCATCTTTTCAGTGACACACTCTCGCCTATATCGCGATAATACAAAACGAGCTGCCATTCTCTGAACTTCTTCTATATCCTCTGTCAGTCCCACTTGGTGGAGATCCCACAATGAGCATAAAAGCAATACTCCGAAATAGAACGGACGAGTGTAGTGTAAGCAGTTTCTTTAGAACTGTTGCAACTCCCAAGTGTTCTGCCGTTGAACCGTGACCTTTGGTTCGCCTACCAAAATGTTCAAATGTTTGTAAAGCTTATGGGACTTAACAACGGGGTCATCAGTCCCTAAACTTACAAACTACTTACGAACTAGGGCGGACGGCACAAATATCCATGCCCGAGGGGGGATTCGAACCCCCGACCGTAGTGGCCGTGCAGACCGTGACTGAAGCGCCTCAGTCTACTCGGCCGGCGGTTGGCCTACCCTAGAATATTTTCTGTGTTCTTTCCAACTTAAGTTGTTCGCAGTTGTAATTCCTACGTATTTAGTTATACTAGAGCGTACTGCAAGGTGAGTACACCGAATTTTTGATAGACATGAACTCTTAAGGCTTCTAAAATAAAACAATATATATTAAAGTTCTTCACCATTATTCTTCACAATGACATATTTATTTCTCAACATTGGCAACATGTTTGTTGATACCTTCACTGTGGAATGACTTTGTTGACGATGCAACGAAATGACCTCTGGACCGTTGTACCACTCTCAGAGGAAAGTTCTTGAAGGCAGATGTTTGGTTTTGGTTGTCCACTTCCCCAGTGACGCATTGTATGTCAGATGTAGGATAGGCGTTAGTAAGTTCAGCCCCCAGTAGTCAGCCACGTTATCACAAATACATCAGAACAAACAAGTTTCGTACTACTCCTCCACTCCTCCTCTAGGAATGTGCATCAGTGCTGCTCTCTGGAGCGCTAAGTTGTGTACAACAGGGTTGCCAGGTGTGGCGATTTTTCGCATTCTTGGCTATTTTTTCCCTATAATAGTAGCCATTCTAGCAGTTTGGCGACTGGCGATTAAATTTGGCTTTTAAAGGAATTGGTTGGCGACTTAGTGGCTATTTTACTTTACTTCAAATACAACGAATGTAAAGCAATCACTCTTTAGACATTGCGTGAATGATACTGGCTAAACTTCGGTAGAATGCTGGGGAAATGTAATCAACCAACACAAGTTAGCACAAATGTTTTCAAGTATCATGGATGTGCCGGAGAGTGTCACAGAGATATAAAAAACTCAACTTACAGACTCTTGAAGATAGACGTAAGCTAACTCACGTACCCTACTTACGATGGTTCGAGAACACACTTTAAATGATATCTCGAAGTATACAACACTGTATGCATGGCTCCTGCTGAGAACATGAGGATAAGATTATATAAATTACAGCAGGCAAGGAGGCATTTAAACAGTAATTTTTTCCGCGTCCAACACAACAGAAATTCGTAACAATGGTTTGCATAACAATGGTTTGCATAGTATAAATGTCGATGTAGAACACGTGGTGATTTCCCAGTCGTTCTCATGGCTGATTTTTCAGTGTGTAATGACGCATTACTACGAATTAAAGTCCATCTCACATCAAAGTATGGATTGCTTAGTGCATTATTATAAATTACCTCACCTCAAAATGTTATAATGATTTTGTGTGTATTAAAGAAATGTTTGAAAGATTCAATAACTCTATTTAACATCTGTAAATGTTTGTTGTTAAGAAGATGAAAGTGATTGGTAATCGAAACTATGCATGAGAACATCCCTTGTGTAAGTTTGATAGAATGATTCTTGAACAGTTTTGTGTTTTAATTTTTATAAGTTACGAAATTAATAAAAGTGACAAATGTAACTGAATTTCCGGAGTCTCTCTATTATATTTACAATGTGACAATATTTTTACCGGCCTCATTGTCACTTGGTGGTTTGTCTGGATTCAGTTCTTGGATGGACTCAAATGTTTCTGTGAAGTATGAGTTTCCTTGTCTGTGAATGTGAGAGTGCCACAGTTTATGTTACTTTTTACTCAGTAACCTGCTTACTACCTGAATTTCAGGATAATTATTGTCGAGTAACTTGCCATAATTAACACAGCACAATAATGTTAACAGATTAAAGGTTGCGATATTTGTCTATTTTTACTGATGAAAAGATGGTTATATTTTGGCATTTTATTGATGAAAAGATGGCGATATTTTGGCTACTTTTTGTTTAAAATTTGGCGACAGAGCAATGCAAAAACTTGGCAACTCTGGTGTACAAAGGCAGCCGTAGTCTACCGCTGGTTAGATGCACCTGCTGAACGGAGAGCAGCGGCTGTTTTTGCGCTAACATCACAGTTGCGTTTGAGAGGCAACTATACACCGCATCTAGCATACTCTCATACCAGTAATCATTTTATGCATTGTACAAGTTTGTTATTTGTGTAGCAAGACAACTTCTGACGGTCGAAGTAAAGAAGATATAAAATGCAGAACGGTTATGGAAAGAAAAGCGTTTCTAAAGAAGCGAAACTTGTTAACATCCAATATTAATCTAAATGTTAGGAAGTCCTTTCTGAAAGCATTTGTCTGTATGGGACTGAAACATGGACGATAAGGAGTTCAAATGAAAAGATGATAGAAGCTTTTGAAATGTGGTGCTACAGACGAATGATGAAAATTAGAAGGGTGGATCACGTAACTAATGAGGAAGTGCTTAACCGAATTGGGGAGAAAAGCAGTTTCTGGCATATTCTGACTAAGAGAAGGGTTAGATTGGTAGGACACATTATGAGACATCAAGGAATTGTCAACTTAGCATTAGAAGGAAGTGTGTGGGGTAAAAATCGTAGAGGGAGGCCGAGGGACGAATACAGTACGCAGATTCAAAAGGATGTAGGATGCCGAACGTATTCTCAGATGAAGAGGCTTGCCGGCCGCGGTGGCCGAGGGGACTGAGGCGCTCCAGTCACGGTCTGCACGGCCACTACGGTCGGGGATTCGAATCCCCCCTCGGGCATGGATATTTGTGCCATCCTTAGTATAATTAGTTCATAAGTAGTTTGTAAGTTTAGGGACTGATGACCCCGTAGTTAAATCCCATAAGCTATACAAACATTTGAACATTTGCACATTAACGTACAGGGTGTTTATGACTAACTAGGTTTTAGTGACAACACTTTTTATCAATATCCTGTTTTTATTTTGTCTCAACTATTGTATCTTTAGATATTAATGTAGATTTCTCTGTATCAGTTAGCAAATCAGTACAATTCTTCTGGCAGTTACAACGCTCCCTTATTACATGTGACATTGCTCTTAGCTTTTAGGTACTTCAGACCTTCTACCAAAGCTATGTGTTTTTCTAGACTTACCACTTCCGCTTGAATCTGGATGTTCCATCGCCAGTTGAAACACCGTCCTCAGTTGGATATCACACGAAATTCAATCTACTACACCACAAAGAATTCAAGTGAATGTCAAGGCTACTCTGTTTTAGCACAAATCACGGCACGATGTTCGGTTCTGCTACAGCATAAAGAAAAGAAGCTAATGTGAAATCAGCTCCGTGTTTGCTTCGACAATACATATGAAAATCAACAATGACATTACATTTAACCATGTCAACAATGATACTTCCGTAACAGCAGGAAAAAAAATACAGCTGACTGCTGAGAAATCGACACCGGCTGGACTTCACCCTTTCTTTCCGTGTTTCGGATGGACTTGACCCGTTTTCTCAGTGTATACCATATTTTGATCTCGCTTTGACTCAGTGACTAAACCCATTACATTCATTTAAGTTCACCCACTGAAAGTACATCTGATGAACTTCATAAGGATACCAGTAACTGATTCTCGTGAAATTTGGACTTAACCCCTTCTTTCCGTGTAGTCTTCATTTGTACTTGAAGCACAAATTTTCAGCTTCATTGTTACATTTATGTCAGCGCCCTAAAACGGTCGACATGTTTCAATGTTTGCAAATTTTTGATAAATGAGGATAAAAAAGAAAGATCTGGAAAGAAAGGAATGACAGTGTCTGCTTTAGGACACTGAAACTAAACAATGCCGACAAGTGAAAATGTGAGCCCGGCCGGGAATCGAACCTGGGTCTCCCGCTTCGGGTCAGCGGTCGCCTTAACCACTTAGCTACCGTTGCTCGCCTGCCGTCCGTCTAAAACTTCCGCAAGTCGCACGCTGTGGCTGTAGCGCCCCTATCGTTGACGCCCTCTTAGGCCGCGGCCTGCGTGGGCTACACATTGTAGCGACAGCACGCGACATCCAGTGACGCGACACTGCTGCTACAAGCGGCCACATTCGGCGGCATGGCCGGATGTCCGACGTGAGCGCGACAACTTCTCTCTACAAGATGGCCGCTAGGACCGATCAGCTGTTTCTAAAGTTTGCCAGGCGTAAACCGTATAATAATTATAGCTGTAGAGTAAGGCAACAAAGTTTTATTAACTTTAGGAAGTTAGGCGTAAAAAGAATGCTGTTCCTTATATTTACAAAGCGAGGAAAGTTCGTGGAATATTTCATTGGTATCTTCAAATACGAAAACAAATTGAAGATCACCGGTCAAATTCTTCGAAAGTACAAGACGAGTACAGTTACTCTCGACTACGTTCTCAATGAATTTATGTGACTGTAAACGATCAACAACTGAATAAGTTCGAAATAAGTTGTATTGAAGACGGTAGAAAATCATTAGTCTCGAACGTACATCACAGTTGTTACTGTAGCGTAGGGGTAGCGACCTCGACTACCAGTTTGTAATTTTTGCGGTCGTTGGTTCGCCTCCCGTTCCATCTTATATTTTAACTCCTGCAACTACAACCCTTTCACCAGTTATTTGTGCAAAGTTTTATGTTTTCTTTTTACAAAGCACCATAAATTATTTTTTAAAGTTTTTACGCTAGTTCAGCTTTATTGCAAACACAGGTATTCAACTGTAGACCTACCAAACACATTAAATTCCTACTGAAACATTATATCCTGACATTTTATTCAGAAACGTAATTTACAAGCATCTCGTTTGACATCCCAGAGTTATCTCTCTCTCTCTCTCAGGAGTAACTTTATTGTTACTGCAAGTGCACAAAGCACACAAATGCGAGTAATTCATTTACACCACGATGAACGTGATTTAAAGAAACTATCACTCAGAATAAAAATACAGAAGACTGATGTATTAGAAACAATGTAAAAAATTTAACTTCAGTCGTCTATAAAAGTCAAAAGAAAAATTACAAGCTAGTTAACCAAAGCAAAATACTTCATTATATGTGCAAGGTGAATTTTATTTTCTGTTATTCCACAAATAGTTGCAGTTTCATAAACTCCAGGGATTATTGGCTCGCAGAAATCTTGCGACAACCTTCATAACCTCTAAAAGCAGTCAGTTCTCAACGAAACTCGGCACTTTGTAGCGCGCGCGACAGCGACGAGATTCAAACAGGTTTGAATCTGAAACGTTGTTAGTTGTAGCGCGCGACACGCAGCGACAGGCAGCGCCACAGTCGGCGCTCACGCAGGACACTCCCGTAGCAGTACGCGAGGCCGTGTTTTGTCGCGTGAAGCTGTCTCTAGAATGTGTAGCCCACGCAGGCCAAATCCCATATCCCGTTCAACCTGTTTACTGTAGTCCGTCTGTCTTCTAGTTGTGTCTCCGCCAGCCTGTTCTCCGGTGTCGCAGCGTGTGTGGTATCAGCCGTGCTGGAGGGAGAGGCAGGTAGCCGCGGCAGGCAGGCAGACAGAGCAGGGCCTTGTGGAGGCGTAGCAAGTGGGTCAGGGCCGCGCGAAACCAGACACCGAGCCACGAGGCCTACCCCAGCGCGCGGCCTCCTGTTTTACTTTCACACAGCGCTTCATTTCCAACTAGGGGACCAGCTGAGATACCGTACACGTTATACATATGGTACACAGCATCATGTACACACTTATCTTCTTCTTAACTTGCACTACTGACAAATACGTATGTAAGATTTGCTTACAAAACACGCTAAAGTCTTACAAGAAGAGGACGTCTACTCGCCATCGCCGAATTTGTCCAAATTTCTGTTAAGCTTAAGGAACGTAACTAAAACGTTCAAATGTTTGTATAGCTTATGGTACTTAATTACGTGGTCATCAGTCCCTAAGCTTACAAACTACTTACAAACTAGCTAAGACTAAGGACGGCACAAATATCCATGCCCGAGGGAGGGGATTCGAACCCCCGACAGTAGTGGCCGTGCAGACCGTGACTAAAGCGCCTCAGTCCCCGCGGCCACCGCGGCCGGTGGGACTTAACTGCTGGGTCATCATTCCCTAAACTTACAGACTACTTATCAACTAGAATGAACCTTTCACTCTGCAGCGCAGTGTGCGCTGATATGAAACTGCCCTTTCGCGGGCAACCGCTCTACCTCTGAGCTATTCCGACACAACTCACGGCCCGTCCTCAGAACTTTACGTCTGCCAGTACCTCGCCTCCTACTTTCGAAACTTCACAGAAGTTCTCCTGCGAATCTTGCAAGACTAGCACTCCTGGAAGAAAGGATATGGTGGAGACATGGCTTAGCCACAGCCTAAGGAATGTTTCCAGAATGAATCTTTCACTCTGCAGCGGAAGTTTGGAAAGTAGGAGGCGAGGTACTGGCGGAAGTAAAGTTGTGAGGCGGCATCGTGACTCGTGTTGGGATAGCTCAGTCGGTAGTGCGCTTGACCGCGAAAGGCAAAGGTCCCAAGATCCAGTCCAGATTCCGCCACACAATTTTCATCTGCCAGGAAGTTACTTATGAACTACCTTATACTAAAGACGACACAAACATCCATGCCCGAGCGGAGATTCGAACCCCGACCGTACGGCCGTGCAGACTGTGACTGGCGCATCCCAGGCCGCTCAGCCAATGCGGCCGGCTGTCCAAATTTATGGTACATGTAGGGCGTGGTGAAACACGAAAGTGCCCCAAGTGGGAACTGCAGATGACCAAGCGTTTAGGAAAGAAAAGTAAGTTTGATACGGATCTATCACCATATGCATCGTATCAACTGTCCCTATGACGGCGTATTTAGGAAGCGGTGTTTGGCTCAGCGGTGAAAGATCGGTTTCGTATTGAGAAGGTCGCGGGTTCAACTTCACCCGGTGGCAAATTTTCTTTTTCTGCTCCTTGGCAATGCGTACACCTACATATTGTTACCGCAGGGATCGTGAGAACACGATTAATTACAGCACGCATGGAGGCTTTTAAACAATCATTCTTCTCACGTTCAATACGTGTATGGAATGGGAAAAACCCTAATAACTGGTACACTGGGACGTACCCTCTGCTATGCACTTCACAATGGTTTGCCGAGCATTGACGTAACGTCACAATTAACCGCAAAATCATATAGGTTATGTTATTAATTTATATAAGCAAAAAAAGAAATGGCATTGGATGAAATTCGGGAATAGAAAGATTTAAAAACGGGCTGTAATTAACGCGTACTTAGAACGTCCAGTATGAAAATCTATACTTCCGGCGATATGGTATGTATGCTAAGAACATCTATGTACGTAAAATAACACTTATTTAAAACATTTTTTTCATAAGGAATATCTACAATATTATTTTATGTTACTTACAGATACCCGATGATGGAAATATATCCGAAATACGCCTGTAGTATATAAGAAGAAAATAAATAGCATCGTTTAGGATTTATTTTACATAATGTAATGAAAGCAGTTCGTTTCAAACTTGCAAGAACAATTGAATGACGCGCTGCACGCGTTTTTGATGCCCGAATCCTTTCAGTTTTGTTTACCCCTTCACGTTTGTTAAAAAGAAAAGAAAAAGTACAATCACGCACATACTAAATTTAAAAAATCATCTCCATGAAAATACACGTTCATGAATATAATTTCATGCTAATTTCATCAAGGCCGGATTAGAAACATAGATTACACTCCGCCATGCATCATACGAAACCTCACATAGGACAGTGACCTCCCTAAAGTTTTGAAGGGCAAGTGTGGCAAAATTTCCCCAAGATACGAACAAAATTACATATTTTTATGAAATAAGAACAAACGGATTTCGATTTTCTCAAATATAACGGTAAATTTTCCCCACATTTTATTTAATAAGAAATTACGAACCCGACAAAGGAAAGATCACTGAAATTGGTTCAAAATGTTCAAATGTTTGTAGAACTTATGGGACTTAACTACGGGGTCATCAGTCCCTAAGCTTACAAACTAGTTATGAACTAGCTAAGACTAAGGACGGCACAAATATCCATGCCCGAGGGGGGATTCGAACCCCCGACCGTAGTGGCCGTGCAGACCGTGACTAGAGCGCTGCAGTCCCCTCGGCCACCGCGGCCGGCTGAAATTGGTCGTGCCGATCTCAACGTGTAGCCAACGAAAATAGCGATTCATTTTTAATTAAAAGAAAAAAAAGATGAATCAGTCAACGATCGAGATATTATTAATATACAAGAGACCGGTTTCCACGTATCAACGGGCCATCTTCAAACCCAATGTGACTTCGCTCTGAACTGCAGTCGGCAGGCGAACATGCCGTACTGTTAATTACTGCAGTACAGCCATAACCAAGTCGGCAACCTATTCACGTGAATGACCGGAGTACAAACTTCACCTCTGTCAATGCATCAGCCTTTTATACACCATGTCATAAAAAGTGTGCGGACTCCTGGCTGAAAATGACTAGCAGGTTCGTGGCACCCTCCATGGATAATGTGTGCATTCAGTGTGGTGTCGGCCCACCCTTAGCCTTGATGACAAATTCCACTCTGGCAGTCATACTTTCAATCAGGTGCTGGAAGTTTTCTTCGGGAATGGAAGCCCATTCTCGACGGCATTCTGCACTCAGGAGAGGTGTCGATGTAGGTCAGTGATGCGTGGCACGAAGTCGGTAGTCCAAAACATCCCAAAGGTGTTGTATTGGATCTCTCTGTAGTCGAGTCCATCACAGCAATGTTATTGTCGTGTAACCATTCCGCCAAAGGCCGTATATTATGAAGAGATTCTCGATCGTGCCGAAAGATGCAATCGCCATCCCGAAATTGCACTTCAACTGCGGGAAGCGAGAAAGTGCTCAAAACATCAATGGATGTCTGTGCTGTGATAGTGCCACATAATACAAAGGGTTCAAGCCCTTTCCATGAAAGAGACAACCACACCACATCATCACCACATCCGAATTTTACTGTTGGCACCAGACGCGCTGGCAGATGATGTTTACCAGGCATTCGCCATACCCACACCCTGCCATTGGATCGATACATTGCGTACCACGATTCGTCACCCACACTATGTTTTTCCATTGTTCAGTTTACGCTTCTTACACCAAGCGAGGCGTCGTTTGGTATTCACCTGAGTGATGTGTGGCTTACGGGCTACCACTCAACCACGAAATCCAAGTTTTCTCACGTCCCGCCTAGCTGTCATAGTACTTGGTGTGGATCCTGATGCAGTTTGGACTTCCTGTGTTGTGTCGTCGTTATTCGTCAGAACGCCAGTGGTCTACACACGTCGTCGCGCCTCTCAATAAAGAGGCGGTAAGTCGCTTCACAATACTTCGACTGCTGAGGACGCTTCAAGTTTAGTTACCTCTTTGCCTTACTTCGCGCACAGGCCAACAGGAAGAGAAAGGCTCGCCAACATATACCGGCGCGCTACTGCCACGACATTGGGTAGAAGTCAGTACCAGCCAGTAGAGCAGAGTACGAAGCAGATCTAGGAGTGCTGTCTACAGCGAGCCACGAGCCCAAGCCGTAACACTAGTATTGACTGAAGCATAACAGAACTGTACCATCACAACTGTTTAATACTTCGGAAGAATGTGTACAAGCACAAGCACCTAAAGTTGAGTATTCTTTCAACTGTAAAAAAGTATATGTGAACTAATCACTTCTTTCAGTTGCAGACCTTGTCCATATCCTTCCTAGAAATGGCCCAATCCCTTGTACCGTCGCATCCAGGTGATATAAAAGTCTGGATAGATGATTGCCTGTTACATAGTACGACCTTGTTCCATTGTCGGCGGTCTCTGTTAGCATATAATTCGGCCTGAACGCTTTTGCGCTGTACATGTCCCTTCAACTTTCCAGTTCAGTATCACTTCAGGAACAGTGGAGCTAGGGATGTTTTGAAGTATAGAAATCTCGGTACCAGACTTCTGATACAAGTGACACCCAATCACCCGACGGACTACCATCAAAAATCCAGAATGAATGTTTCACACTGCAGCGGAGTGTGCACTGATATGAAACTTACTGGCCGATTAAAACTGTGTGCCGGAACCGGGACTTGGACCTGGGACCTTTGCCTTTCGCGGGCAAGCGCACTACCGACTGTGCTATCCCGACACGACTCACGATGCCGCCTCACAACTTTACTTCCGCCAGCACCTCGCCTCCTACTTTCCAAACTTCACAGAAGCTCTCCTGCGAACCATGCAAGACTAGCACTCCTGGAAGAAAGGATGTGGTGGAGACATGGCTTAGCCACAGCGAAAGTGATGTTTCCAGAATGAATCTTTCACTCTGCAGCGGAGTTTGCGCTGATATGAAACTGCCTGGCAGATTAAAATTGAGTGCCGAAGGAGTGCCAGTCTTGCATGGTTCGCAGGAGAGCTTCTGTGAAGTTTGGAAAGTAGGAGGCGAGGTACTGGCGGAAGTAAAGTTGTGAGGCGGCATCGTGAGTCGTGTCGGGATAGCACAGTCGGTAGTGCGCTTGCCCGCGAAAGGCAAAGGTCCCAGGTTCGAGTCCCGGTTCCGGCACACAATTTTAATTTGCCAGAAAATTTCACCATAAAAAATGTTCAAAAATTTGTAAATCTATCGGACCAAACTGCGTGTTCATCAGTCCGTAGCTTACAAACTACTTAAACCTAGGTAAACTAACCTAAGGACAACACACGCACCCATGCCCCAGGAAGGACTCGAACCTCCACGGCGAGCAACCACGCGCTCCGCAGCGAGGTGCTTTAGACCGCTCGGTTACTCCACCGCGGCCCACCATCAAAGACCGGGAGTTCCGCGAAGCGCTCCAATCTGCTCTCTCACGACGCCTAATGACTTGAGATCGCTGATATGGAGTACCTGGCTGTAGGTGGTAGAACAATGCACCTAATATGAAAGACGTTTGTTTTTGGGGGTGTCCGGATACTTCTCATCTCATACTGTACTTTGTGTTTGGGATACCATCGGCGTATGTACCAACGCATACAACTATGCCGCCACTTTTCTGGCCGGCCGCAGTGACCGAGCGGTCTGCGGCGCGCCAGTCAAAGTCTGCACGGCCCCTACGGTCGAGGGTTGGAATCCCCCCTCGGGCATGGATGTTTGTGCCGTCTTTAGTATAAGGTAGTTCATAAGCAGTTTTAAGTTTAGGGACTGATGACCACGCCACGGTGGAGTAGCTGAGCGGTCTAAGGCACCTCGCTGCGGAGCGCGCGGTTGCTCGCCGTCGGAGGTTCGAGTCCACCCTGGGGCGCGCGCGTGCGTGTGTGTGTGTATGTGTGTGTGTGTGTGTGTGTGTGTGTGTGGTGGACCATAGGTTAGTTTACCAAGGTATAAGTAGTTTGTAAGCTACGGACTGATGACCACGCAGTTTCGTCCGATAAATTTACAAACATTTGAACATTTTTGACCCCGCAGTGAAGTCCCTTAAGTAAAGTGCTAATCCCGTCAATTGATACGGAAATTTCTGTAGAATGCCAATCATATCATTTGACGTGATCTTTATTTTCGTGCTTTTAAGAGCAGAATCAAGTTTATTGATGGGCTAGATCTACCTTAAATACCTTACTTTGTAAACCTAGTGTCTAAACCAGCCTATAGAGCTTGTAAATTTAGTTTCTAAATCGCTCGACTGGTCGCATTCATTGTATGAAACGGGGCAGGTAGAAAGTGGTGTCCGTTCTCTCACTAGATAAATCGATGGACATGGCTTCACGCAAAATATTCTCCCCGAAAGTACTGAGAGGTGACTATGACATAGGGGTGATTGATTGATTGATTTTTCCAGGGAAGCCAAAACAGTCTTTGACCAACCCGCCACTGCCCGCACCGAAACTGAATTTATTGTGCGGTATCGCTCCCTGTGTATCTAGTAAAGCCAACCACAGCCTTTGAACAGTAAAAGGAGTCCCTTTACCAGTTATTTATTAGACACAGTTTCTTCGGGTCTGCTTGTCCCAAATGTTCCGTGCCTTTTACTCTCCAATGCAATGCATTCGAAGATTAGATGTGATGCATTTTCATCACCGCCATCACAGATCCTACATTTAGGGTCCTCTTCTGTTATCCCCATTGTATGTAGGTGTTTTTTGAAATTCCCATGGCCTGTCAGCAATCCAACCAAGAGTCTAATCTCTCTCCTGTTCAGGCCCAGGATTGCAGAGCTTCTTTTAAAACATGGCTTTGGCATAATTACCTTGCCATGTTTTTGTTGGTAGACTTTGGTCGAATATTCTACGTGCTGTCTTCTGAACCAGTTACGTAGCTCCAATTTGATCGTTGCCTTGGTGATTGTCAGGACAGGTTCTGGTCCAATAAATGGAGTCTCTGCCCCCATCCTGGCTAATCTGTCGGCATGTTCGTTGCCACTGATCCCCGAGTGGCCAGGGACCCACAATAGGTTTACTCTATTGCTTTCCCCTGGCTCCACCAGAACGCTGTGACATTCTGCAACAAATTAGACCTTGTTGCAGGAGCTGCCAGTGATCTCAGGGCTGCCTGGCTGTCTGAATAGATATAGATGCTACGATCTTTGTAACACCTACGCAAATTCTCCTCCACACACGCCCTGATGGCAGTGATTTCGGCCTGGAAGACTGAGGCCAGTTTCCCTAGAGAGATGACGCCCTCCAGTCTTGGCTGCACCCCGTATACCCCGGCACCCAACGCCTTGGACCGATTTCGACACGTCAGTGAACCAGACAATATCCCCCGTACGGCGTCGAACTATTTTCTCCCACTGCTCCCTACTTCCAATTGTTATATTGAAAGGCTTGTTGAAGCAGTATGGGGTTATAATATAGTCGGCTGGCATTTCCCCAACCTTTCCTATATTTACCTCACTCACTATTTTAGTGTGTGACAGAGGGGTGACGCAGCAACATATCGTAGAGGGGTGGACTGATACAGACTAACTACAGAGGTTTTTAGTGGGGCCCTTGGCGTCTGGGTTGTATGTGATTTAGGTGCTCTGTGTTCAGTTCTGGATTTATTTCGAAGATCAGACAATTCTTTACGCCTGACTGAAGATAAAGAAAGTAAGTGCAGCTCGGGTTACTCCTGCAAGCAGAATGTCTGGCACCCTAAGGGATGGAATGGTTTACATGGCCGAAGTCAAAGTGTTCAACAATGTTCAAATGTTTGTTAAGCTTATGGGACTTAACTACAGGGTCATCAGTCCCTAAACTTACAAACTACTTATCAATTACCTTATACTAAGGACGGCACAAATATCTATGCCCGAGGGGGGATTCGAACCCCCCGACCGTAGTGGCCGTGCAGACCGTGACTGAAGCGCCTTAGTCCCCTCGGCCACCGCGGCCGGCGGTCAATGTGTTAAGCTTAACAATCATTTGAACATATGCCACTTTTCTGACCAGGGCCAACTGGCGATGGAGTGGGCTGCAGCTGGCTGCAGACTGCTGCGTGGGCGGCGCCGCCCCTGGGCCCTCCGGCGTGGCGGCCGGCGCCGCATTGCAGAGCGCGTGGGCGGAGGGCCACCCGCCGCCCACGCGGTGCAGACGGGACTTCCCTGCCTGCCCCAAGCAGGCCAGGGCAGGGCCAGGCGGCCCACGACACTGGAATCGATACGACCGCTGACAGGGCCCGACTGCCGACATCGCCAACTTCGCCTCCGTCATCGGCCTACCGTGCTCTCGACCATGACCAAAGTGAGGCACAGTGGACCACCAGAACCTTTACAAACATGAAGTACCATAATCACGATTACGTACCTCGCCAATATTTCAAGTACCATACGGTACAATATCCCTCTCAGAAACTGCTTAAAGTTCACCTAATGTAGCATAACTATTCTCTCTCTCTCTCTCTCTCTCTCTCTCTCTCTCTCTTTTTTTTTTTTTTTTTTTTGTGGTTTTTGGGCGCACAACTTCTCAGGTCATTAGCGCCCAGATCAGAACAGAGATTCGCTAGATCTCGAAAAAAATTTATAACTGACAGATAGAGTATCAAGGGAAAGCTAAAAACCGTAGATAAAAACAATTAGAAGGGTTAAATACCCTTTGATAAATTGGCGGCGGCCGCGGTGGCCGAGGGGATTGAGGCGCTCCAGTCACGGCCCGCACGGCCACTACGGTCGGGGGTTCGAATCCCCCCTCGGGCATGGATATTTGTGCCGTCCTTAGTTGTAAGTAGTTCATAAATAGTTTGTAAGTTTAGGGACTGATGACCCCGTACTTAAGTCCCATAGACTCTACAAACATTTGAACATTTGATTTGATTTGATAAATTGGCCATGTTGATAAAACTCAAAACTCGAGCAACGGCTCGTGTGTCATCAGCTAAAAGTTCCTCCAGAGTAGAAGGCAAGTTAAGGGCTACACGGAGATGATTAAAATTGGGACAAGACAGTAAAACATGTCGCGCCGTCAGCAATTCACCGCACAGCGGTGCAGGGTCGGCGGTTAGCAAATGACGGTGGCTGAAACGGCAGTGACCGATCCGCAACCGAGCCAGGATGACCTCCTCTCGCCGAGAGGGGCGTGGGGAGGTCCTCCAAGCGGTCGGGATCGGTTTTACGGTTCTCAGTTTGTTGTCGTGGAGTGAGAACCACGAACTGTGCCACGACGACACAATACACCGGCGAAGAGCCCGTTGAACATCGTCCGATGGGACGCAAAAAGTAGCCATGCGAGGCAAAAGAGCTGCTGCCTTGGCTGAAATGTCGGCGGTCTCATTCCCGGGCACAACCACGTGGCCAGGGACCCACAGAAAACAAACGTGACAGCCGTTGTCTGCTAGCAAGTGAAGGGAGCGTTGGATACGATACACGACAGGATGTAGCATCACTATGGCTAACGATAGCAACCATTAACCAACTGGAACCACCAAATACCTCAGTAGTTTTAATCCATACTGAAATTAAAAACAGCCCCAACAAAAGTAATAGGACCAAGCAGTACTTCCTGCTGTGCTGTAGTACTAACACCTTCAACACCTGCTGTAATATCCAACGTTTCTGGCCCTGCATTGCAACGGGTGACAGTGTCTCACAATATTTACTCTGTTGCGAACTTAATTCATAAAATATTCTATCTCCCCATTTTATCGAAGAACTATTACTTTTGTCTGGAATGACCTTTCTGATAGAGGTTCTTTAATTTTACTATGAATTAAATTTCTTTGCTTCATCACATCTAGTTTTATTGGATTGTAGAATTATTCCCATTTTCTCCGTCACCCTGTACCAACTGCTCGTCTGTTTATCTTGATGTCCCGCAGTGACCGCCCTATGAAAAGGACACGATGTCACATCTGGTATAGTAAGGAGTCCCTGCCAATGGTTCTATTTCTTTGGCGGAGAGATCGTAATCACAGGGACTCACGTCGACTGAGTACGGTGAATGGTTCCCAATCTTTCGACTGGTAGCGTCGCTAGACGTCTTAGACGGCAGTAGCGGTGTGGCATCATGCATTGTTATGCTGAATGATGGGGCGTTGTGCGCCTCGGATGTACAGTAGTAGAGTGCTAGACTATGAATCCGAAGGTCGCGGGTTCGATCCCCGACAGGTCCTAGGATTTTTATCTGCCACTTTCCACATCTTTCACCTATAGCAGTATTGCTCAAGTGAAAAATACCGAGTAGCACCGTGGTTCAGACCCCACGTTAAACTGTAGGTCCCCCTATAATCGCTGGGTTAGTCAGTTCGAAGGTCGGAGGAAGGCAACGGCATACCACCTCCAAACAGGACCTTGCCTAGTAAAGCACTGTGGTGTTCAAATCAATCTTCGTATTATTGATTGCTTTACTTTTTTACCTGATGGGGTGTTGTTCCATGAAATGTCATCACTTTCATACGAGCACTGGACGGGGTTGTTTCATGGAGCAGCGCCTCATAATTGTGTATAAAAAACCCGAAAGATGAAAAATAAAAAGTTAATATTCACAGGTAATGTTCATTAGTATCTTCGAAACAGATTATAAACTTATCAGTCACCTAAGTTTGGCATATATCGTATTACGAATTCGACATATTTGAACATTTCGAACGTTTCAGGGCACTGAAATAAGTCCAAAGGCTAAGTTGAAAATTTGTGCTGGTCTGGGATTCGAACCTGGATTTCCTGCTTCAGGCCAATGGTCGCCTTAACCAATTAGGCTATCCACGCAAGCTTCCTACCAACTCAAATTCTCATCTTGTAGTGCTCCCTGCCTATTTGATTCCTTTTGCTCACAGTCTACACTGGATCCCGCAAGGGATCGAGTGTATTAATGCGTTCCCATTAGAACTGTCAATTGTCTGTTGGGGCAAATATACAATTATTTATATGGTGACAGTTCTTCACCATCACTTGCGGGAATCCTGTAGGGCCAACGAGCAAGAGGAACTGATAATGGGCAGGGGGCACTATAATCGTAGTGTGCTACAAGTTAGAAGGGAAGCGTGCCTCGATAGCCTAATTGGTTAAGGCGACCGCTGGCCCGAAGCGGGAAATTCAGGTTCGAATCTCCTTCCAGCACAAATTTTTAAATTTGCGTTGGATTTATTTCAATGCCCTGAAACGGTCTAAATGTTTAAATATTTCGATTTCCTATAATTACGACTATTAATGTCAAAAAATGGTGCCCGTTCTTTCATACACGTCCTAGATGGACAAACACCGAATCAATAAATGTATCGTGTTGCCTAGTACAAGCACGATCTGCCATAGGCCCTCATAAGTTATTCCATGCGTGACGACATCGACGCGTATGAGGTTCCTGGTTCCAGAAGTTCGTCTATGGTGGTTGGAACTGGGTCACACCAATGCATACGTCGTTTCAACATATTCCCAGACATTTTCCATTGGGAACGAGTCTGGTGAACTGGCGGGTCGAGACAAAAATGTCTGGCATCGTGTGACAGTAATATGTGGTCGTGTAGCCGAAAAATTGCGTCTGTGGGGCGTGCAGAAAGGTTATAGATACCGGTGGCACAATTTCATTCACGTAGATCAAACTAGACACAGATTCTTTGGAAACGCGCCAACTATGATTCGATGTTGTGTCCAATAGCATTGCACACCTTAAGGCCTTGAGTTGGCACTTCTTGTCTTATGCGGTTGCAATGAATGTGATGCAGCTTCCCCAGTTTGCTGCGAAAAAAAGCAGACATCATTTTAAAACGAACAGAAACTCGACTCGTCCGAGAACACCAGCTGATGGCATTCCTTGTCCCTAGTTGACGTCATTCCATACAGCATTGCCGTCTAGAAATTTCTGCACATTAATCAAGGGTAGATGGAGAAGTAGGTGATGCGCACGTAAACCAGGCCACGTTATATGGCGACAGACCCTGATAACTAAGACGTGTTAAAACGTTTAGATATGTACTATCAAAAACTGCAGGTCATTTCAGTATAAACCTCAACACATGACCTCGGAGCGCAACCTTGTAAGAGCTAAAAATGATAACAAAAACAAACTCTTACAGTAACCCAAATGCTCATTACATAATCCTTATTGTAGTCAGTCCAAGTAATTTATTTAATTTTTTGGATAAAGCGAAGAACTGCAGAGCTGTATTTTTATGCTATCTTTTATCGGGGAACATTTTACACAAGTACCCCACATGGTCATTGGATTTGATTGGTAAATTGTGCTCTAAAATAAATGATGTCATTAAGTGCTCATCATGTATCACACGGGCACTTTCATGTTCATCAGTAAATTTCAGTTTTGTATTGTTACAGGCTCCTCATTTTCTCTATGCTTCTTCATTTGCACGTGTTCCGATACATCACTTTTCCCACCATGTGATATGAAAATATCAAATAACATACGTTTCTTAGCTTTGATAATGAATGGAATTTGTTCCGAAAACTGCTTCAAAAACAGTTATATTTCTTCCCTTGCTGGAAGACATACCATCGAATCGAAAACCACTAAGCACTCGAAAGGTTTCCACAGATTTAAAAAAAAAAAAAAAAAAAAAAAAAAAAAAAAAAAAAAAAAAAGGAACTCAAGCAACTTCTTAATACAAATAACCAATCCCTAAGACGGATTTTCGTCTCGAATGTGTCATAGACAATAATGATAAATCTGAAGCATAGAATTAAAATTTGTGATGCGGCCGAGAATCGAACCCGCACCTCCATGCTTACTAGGCAGACGTCTTACCATTAGACCACCAATCCACTAACGATTAAGGCGCCTCAGAATATTCTAACTACGATTTCCCTCCACGCCACAAACTTTAATTCAGCTTCTGTGTTCCAAAGATAATTGCCACAACTGCCAAGGCTCTCCATGCAGCGGGATAGCACCTCGGCAAAGGACATATTGGAACAATCCTGTTAAGGTGATATAAATATCAATTTAATACAAATAAACAATCCCTGAGACGGATTTTCGTCTCGAATATGTCAGACAATAACGGTAAATCTGAAGCATAGAATTAAAATTTGTGATGCGGCCGGGAATCGAACCCGAACCTGCATGCTTACTAGGCAAACATCACGTTGAAAGAGTACAACACCGAAACAGTATGCAAGTATCTGCAAATATGCCGGAAAGAGCAGAAATCGATATATAAAGTATCGCACGACTCCTAATTTCTATGAATTTCGATATATATAATTCGATATGTATATGGCCACTGACAGAAAACTGTGGGTTTTAAAAAAGGAATCTTTGGTTTCAGGATAAAAGTTAAAAATCAGGAGAAATAAAGGAAAATGCAGGAGGTAGAAGAAAAAGTGAAAAATCAGAAGTGTCTCACCTAAATCGGGATAGTTGGCAAGTATGTCTTATGGAAGAAGGAAGTAGGTTGCCGTTCTAATTCAGCGATGAAGAGACTCGCACAGGACAGAGTAGCGTGGAGAGCTACATCAGACCAGTCGTTGTACTGAAAGCCGAAACAAGAACACGGAAAACTGAGATATTGTGAATACGCGTTCCTGCGCGCGGTCGTGTAATTCGGGATGATTCATCCCGGTTTCCCAGGCGGCTGTTAGCGAGTGTGCAGACGCTGACTACGCAGAAGCCTCAAATGCCGTCGCGCAGACGACTAACCGTCTGGACGCTGACATGGCGACATCCTCACTGAAGCAAATAAACTGCTCGTGTCTCTGCGGACATTTGGCACTGGGCTTTGTGTTCTATGCCCTTTTATACTGTGGCAGCCATTAACGGCAACAGCCAAATGGAGGCGGGCTATTGTTGTTAGCAGTGGTGGTATTTTGTAATCTTAATGGAAGAATGAATTATATGTAAGCTAATCCAAAACATGTATTTACTACGAGGGGGAGTTAGGAAAAAAGTTTCCTCTGTCGGCTGTGCTCCGAGTTGCGCTTGAAAGGAAAATAATGAGACATTAAAGATACTACATATCTTTATTTTTCTACATAATTTCCGGGTACATCCAGACATTTGTCATACCGCTTTATAAGCTTCAGACAGCCTTCCAGAAAAAAATAAGGGCGTTGCATACGGAAGAAGCGTTGCACGGCTTGTCTGACGTCAGCATTGCTTCCAAAGCGCCTTCCGCCGAGAGTCTTCTTCAAAGCTGGTAACAGACGGAAGTCACTTGGAGCGAGGTCAAGACTGTATGGCGGATGGTGTAGGCACTCCAAGAGTTGCAATACGGTTTTGCGTTGCCGTCGCCGAGTGTGGTCTCGCATAGTCATACAACAGCAGAACGCCAGATCTGAGAAGGCCTGGCCGCTTTTTCCGAATCTCCTCTTTCAGTTTCGACAGAGTGGCACAGTACTGTTCAGCATTGATGGTTGCATCCTCCAAAAAGTCGAGCAACTTAACTCCTTGGGCGTACCAGAAAACGGTGAGTAGCACTTTACCTGCAGACGGAGTGCTTTTGAGCTTCTTTCGGACAGGTGATGACGGATGTGCCCACTCCATTGCTCTTCGACGCTTCTTCCGTGTACAACGCCCTGATTTTTTTCAAATGTTTGTATAGCTTATGGGACTTTACTACGGGGTCATCAGTCCCTAAATTTACAACCTACTTATAACCTAGCTAATACTAAGGACGGCACAAATACCCATGCCCGAGGGGGGATTGGTACCCCCGACCGTAGTGACCGTGCAGACCGTGACTGGAGCGCCTCAGTCCCCTCGGCCACCGCGGTCGGCCCTGATTTTTTCCTGGACAGATTTTTGAAGCTAATAAAGCGTTTTGACAAATGTCTTAATGTACTTTGTAATTGTGTAGAAAAATGAAGATATGTCTTATCTTTAATGTTTTTTTTTTTCTTTTTTTGCAATTTGTCCAGGAGGTTAGCATAGTATTATCCAGTAATTGTTTGCGTAGTAGAGAGATGATCTACAAACAGAATCTTCTTCGCATACCAGTACTCAGGTGCAATGACCTTTCCAGCCGAAACCTGGTGGCGGAAAATTAGTATGTTTCCACTAATATGACTGATGTTTTCTCTGGAGTAAAGTGGTGCACCTAAGTTTCATTAGTGGTCACAAACAGATACAAGAAATCTCCTTCGTTTCTCATAAAACGGGCCATACATTGTCCTGATACGTCCTTTCTCATGCGTTTTTGATCCAGCGTCAAGAGTCGCGGCACTCATCTAGCACATAATTTTTCATTTCTAATTCTTCAGTTAAAATGTAATATACCCTTCCGGATGATATCTGGGAAGCGTGAGCAATTTCATGCACTTTCAATCGGCGATCCTCCATGACCATTTTGTGGACTTCTGCATTCATTTCTGGAGCAGTGACACACCTTGATCGACCACTGCAGGATCGTCATCCAAGGTCTCCCGACCAAATTTAAATTCATTTGTCGACTTGGCAACAGTTGGATATGAACGAGCAGTGTATTCTGGCAATCTAATCTCAGTTTATTCATCTTCGCGAACAACTAAGCGAGAATAACAACAGAGCCAGGTCCGTCACAGCTCTCTTTCAAGAACACTGACGTGTGACTTGTTTACCGGCGACAGTCCAATGGACATCACGTGAACAACTCGTTGCGCTAGCGCTGACCTCTCGTGCTGATTGCGAGAACTTCGTAATTCGTAAGGTTCATGACAACAGATTTCAAATCCAGAGTTTTATCCCGATCTTCGTTAAATTTTCCAGGCTTGACCTTCAAAATAGAAAAAAACAGTTTACGTATGATTTCGGGTGGTGAATGGTGAAGAGTACCTTACTCAGCCTTCGGCCCCATAAAATTTGAGCGTATTTGTCGTGAAAGAGATATATTATATGAGAGAGAGAGAGAGAGAGAGAGAGAGAGAGAGAGAGAGAGAGAGAGAGAGAGAGAGAGAGAGAGGCAGGTAATTTTTTTTCCCTGTGGTTTTAGGGCGCACAACTACTAAGGTCATTACCGCCCGAATCAAACCCGGGATATACCCAAGGATAATAAGAATATATAAAAACAGCTACAAACGTAGAATAAAAAAAACAAAGCGAAGAGCTAAATGTCCCTTGACAAATTGGTCAAATTGATAAAATCCAATACTCGAGCAACAGCCCGCACGTCATCAGCTAAAATTTCTTCCAATGAGTCCGGCAGATGTAGTGCAAGCCGAACAGGAGTAAAATTTGGACACGACAATAAAACATGGCGCACCGACAGCGGGTGGCCACAGGAAGATAACGGTGCGGGTCACCACTGAGCAAGTGGCGGTGGCTGAACCGGCAATGTCCGATCCGCAACCGGGCCAAGATGATCTCATCTCGTCGCGAGCGGCGTGATGAGGTCATCCAAGCCACCGTGAGCGGTTTAATGGTCCGGAGCTTATTATTAGTAAGTGAAGACCACACATTATGCCATGACGATATAAGGCGCCGCGAAAGAGCCCCTTGAATATCATGCGATGGGACACAGTACGTAGCTGTCCGACGTAAGAGAGTTGCAGCCTTGGCAGCGGCATCAGCAGCCTCGTTACCAGGCCCGCCTGCGTGGCCAGGTACCCACAGGAGGTGAACGCGAGGGCCGTCAGAAGCTAATAACAGAATGGAGCGGTTGATTCCGTGCACAACAGGATGGGCTGAAAAGGGGTCGAGAGAGACAGGGGAGGAGGTTGTTGTTGTTGTTGTTGTCGTCGTCTTCAGTCCGTTTCATACAGCTCTCCACGCTACCCTGTCCTGTGCAGGCATCTTCCTCTGAGAATACGAACGGCAACCTCATCCTTTTGTATCCGCTTGCTGTATCCCTCCCTCGGTCTTCCTATACGACTTTTACCCAACACACTTCCCTCTAATGCTAAGTTGACGATTCCTCGATGTCTTAGAATGTGCACCTCCAAATTATCCCTTCTCTTAGTCCGGATATGCCAGAAACTCCTTTTCTCCCCAATTCTGTTGAGAACCTACTCATTAGTTACGTGATCTACCCATCTAATCGTGATTAATCTGTAGCACCACATTTCGAAAGAGCTATTATTTTTTTGTAGGAACTCCTTATCGTCCACACATTGCTCCCAGATAAATGCTTTCGAAAAAAAGACTTCCTAACATTTCACCTAATATTGGAACTCGAAAAATTTCGCTTCTTCATAAACGCTTTTCTACCCATTTTGGATCTTCTTTACTTCGGCCATCATAAGTTATCTAGCTACCCAAGTAACAAAACTCATCTACTACTTTTATTGTCTTATTACATAATCTAATTCCTTCAGCATCGCCTGATTCTCTTACGACTCCTTTCAAGACACTGTGAATTTCGTTTAATTGCTCTCCACGTCCTTTGTTGTCTCTGACAGAATTACTGTATCATCAGCAAACCACACGGCTTTTATTCCCTCTCCCTGGACTTTAATTACCTCTCCAAATTTCGCCTTAAATTCCTTCACAGACTGCTCAATGTACAGACTGAGCAACACCGAGGAAAGGCTACAACCCTGTCTTACTCCCTTCCCATCCACTGCGATCCTTTCATGCCCTTCGACTCTAACAACTGCTGTCTGGTTTTTGTACAAGTTGAAAATAACTCTTCGCTCCCTATATTTTACCCCTGCTACCTTCAGAATTTGAAAGAGTGTATGCCAGTGAACGATGTCAAAAACTTTCTCCAAATCCACAAAAGCTAAAAACACGGGATTCCTTTTCTTTAACCTATCTTCTAAAATAAGTCGTAACGTATTGACTAACGTGCTCCTACATTTCTCCTAAATCCAAGGTCGGATTCCGCAGTTTTTCCGTTCGTCTGTAAATAATTCGTGTTAGTGTTTTGCAACCATGACTTGTTACACTGATAGATCTGTAATTGCAAAAATTTTCTGTAATTGCTTTATTAGGAACTGGAATCACTAAATTCATTTTGAAGTCCGATGGTATTTCACCCGTCTCATACATCTTGCATACCAGATGGAACTATTTCTTCGTGACTGGCTCTTATAACGATATTAGTACAGACGAAACATCATCTACTCCAGGGGGAAGAGGAATAAATAAATGGATATATAGAAAGAGATGGAGGATATAGACGCAGAGAGGAGGGAAAGAAGAACATAAGGGATAAGTCATATACAGAGAGAAGTGTGAAGGTGAAGGACAGAGATATGGATGGGCGAGAAAAGGATGGGAAGGAGAGGGTAAGAGATTAGGGTGAATATCGAATACCCGTATATATATATATATATATATATATATATATATATATATATATATATATACGGGTATTCGATATTCGAAGTGTGGCAGTCGGAGGTGATGGTTGTATGACTGTGTTGTGTGCCTGTGTGATTGCGTGAGTGCTCTATTTCTGAAGAAGGCCATGGCCGATAGCTGAATGTGTTGTATGTGTGTGTCTTTTGTATGTGCCTGTCGCATCTCGTCGCCACGTCTTTGCGGTGAGTTGTAACTGTCCATATATATATATATATATATATATATATATATATATATATATATATATATATATATTGCCGCGAGATACCAAGTAAACCGACTGCCGGCGTGGCGCAGGGGATAGCATTACCGACTGCGGTGCTGAAGGTCGCCGGTTCAATCCCGACCACCGGCGAAAATTTATTTATTTCTAATTAACAATTCCAGAATGTTCTACATCTTTCTTACGTTCACTTGTAAATTCTACTTGTTTCTCATGTTAACTATTCTTCTAATTTCTGGTACATTCTGTCTGTGTATAAATAGCAGAGCACTCCGCCCGAGAGGCAGTTCGTGCTGCGTGTACGTTAAGTTCGCAATAAACCTGCTTTCAGTATAAGTGCTGTGTTCAGTTCTTAAGCCTGCTTCCATTTCAACGTGACAATATTAGCAATTGCGAAACGTTGCCGGGTTCATTAGTTCATACAAAGCAACTAATATTAAACATCTACATATAAAAGGCTGGTGTGTGTAGGTACTGAGAGGGATTTCTCAATGACCATCCACTCGTGGTTGTCCTTGTAGACGTCCATTGGTCTAATATTGTTGCCAAAGGTGTGGTGCGTGGCAATGGGTAAGTGTAGCAATAATAATAATAATTAGAATCCGCCAAATATGGAGCAATATATACACCCAGCAAAAGCTCTGTGTCTTGTGGACTTTACTGTACACGTGAAAATCTGTTTATTGCTCATTCGATGGTTGCACTGTTTCGTCATATCAAATCGATAAGTTATTAATCTCGTAGCGTGTTTTCGTCAGTCACACTTTATCGACGATCAACAAAAACACAAAGATAAAAATGCAGATATAGAGGTATGTATTTGTGTACGTTTGTAATTCACACAAGTAAACAGTTTCACTCCGATCTTCATGGCTGTTTGCACACCTGCCCTTTAAGTCTAGAGCAACGTCATTACCTTCATAAGGTTTCGTACGCTGCTCGGCGGAGGCTACGTTACAACAGACTTCCGACACCGTTTGGCTGATTACCACAGAAGATGTCAGATATATTTTCATATACATGGCGGAGGACATGAACTGGTAAGAGTCGGAGAAGGAGAGAGAGAGAGAGAGAGAGAGAGAGAGAGAGGGGGGGGGGAGGGGGAGCGGATAGGGATAGGAAAGGAGCGGTGATTGAGTAAGCCTGGTAGTAAGGTTAGTTTATCATAGTATCTCAAATGAACCAGTGAAAGCGTGTGGCGTATCAGAGAAAGTGCTGGAGTTTGAAGCGAAGGGTCCTGGATTCCAGACCCACTCAGTTCATACATTTTGTCTATAGAGTTCTTGTAATTTCTAGATTAATTTAGGTATAATGTTCGAGAAGTTTGTGTTTGTGTACTTACACTGTGGAAACCTCCAGCGGGAGTCAGCCTATTCTGTGCTCTTGTATGTGTCCCAACTGCCGAATAAATCATCGCAGAGTTTAAACTAGTTTTCGTTAATCAGGCAGCAACACCCTACAGCGCGGCTAAGTGGCAATGTAATCTAATTCAACACACTGACTACTGCAGTTACTGAATTGCCATACGAAGCTCGGAGCGCACATATACTAAACAATACCATTTTGTTTTATCTCGCAAGAGAGATCTTTAACGTCGAACGTTGCGAAAAGCTCGCAAACATGCTCTAATACTCCATCATAAACAGGGATCGGAAACATTTCGATGCAAAACAATGATGTCTGCAACTTACATTTTCATTGTAATAGAGAGAAACAGAGTTACGATATATAAATACCACAAAAGGGAAATTCAATGGCGACAGTGTAGAATCATGTTTTCAACGAACAGTGTCAAAACGCTCTACTGCGTCCCAAGGACGCTAAGGACGACACCCCCCCTCTTTCACACACACACATACATACACGCTCATATCCGAGGGACGATTCACACCTCCGGCGGGAGCGCCTAGAACCGCACGATGTCCCCGCGCGTCCACATCCTACACATCTCACAGCGCCTATATTCGTCCTCAAACTTCAGAGGTTGGTTAATACAACGTGAAACAATAATACATATATACCCGATTTTCACATCCATTTGCTGCTCCAAATGCCTACGTTGCAATACTATTGGCGAAAATTTTACACACTTCAGTTTCAAAATAAGAGAAACAGCACTGTCTGTATAACGATACGCGGAGAGTACTTTACAACAGACTTCGACATCAGTCTATAGTTACAATCTTGACTAAATGTTGCACACCTGACATTCCCAAAAAGGTCACAGTCTACATAAGGGACTATATGAATAAAAAAAGAGTACATGCTTCACGAGAAGATTCTCAGAGCAAAAGAATGTTCCCTAAGTTCTCAATCTCGTATGAAAAAACCTAAAGCATATGCTCTGAGCAGGAAGTTCATTTTCGCTACCTGCCCTCCTACTTGAGTAAGTTCCCCGTGTGTCATTTCCGGCATAGAACAGCTGTTCAAGCGTCTATTTCTTTAAACTGGCCCAATCAGGCAAATTATTCAGTGTATAAATATGTAGTAGGCATCTACGTGCACTATGTTTACATGGAAGGAACGAAGCTTAGACTTTAACGTCCTGTCGACAGCTTTGCGTCACGTCTATTAAAGTAAATAACAGATTAAGAATAAAGTAGAGTAGAAAGTCAGAACATCTAACTAGTAATATACTGCTAATGTACAACTCGCAATGTCGAGCAGTTAAATGGAGGTACTAATTCTTCAGAGGCCAACTGGAGCATGAAATCGGTGTCGATCTACTCAGTGTACTGACTAAAGTATTAAAAATGTATCCCCTAACAGAAGAGGTCGGAAGCCATAAATACATGCCGTGGTCAGTACATTACCAATGAGGCCGGCTGGTAGCTATACTTAATAAACAATAAAAGTATGTTGGTGAGTTTTTAATTACTTACATTAGAATAATGACAAGTGACAAGAACAGCGTCACAGCGAGACTGGGGACTACTGTGTAGACTGAATTGACTTGTATCGAAGAAGGTAAAGCAATCAACAATCTAAACACCACAGTGCCTTACTAGGGTTACTTGCCTTTCTCCAACCTACGCACTGGCCAGTTTTAGGTGAACCTGCACTTTAACGGATTCCAAATCACGGTGGAACTCGACACCTCACACGAACAACTTTGCCAGAGACGATCGAAGTGATAAGTGACAAATAAAAAGCCTAGGATTGAACGGGAATAGAACCAGACTTTGTAGTCCGACACTTTACCACTGACCCACGAAGGAGTGCATGATTAACCCGGGATCCTCAACAAACGTTTGCGGAACAATACGTCCATTATATTGTTTTACGTCCAGCATGTCGGCAAGGTTGAGAGGACTCTGGCCGCTGCACGTGGGACGCCAGGGAAGCTCCGAGGCGCGAATTACAGAACATTTCAAGAAGATTTCTACTGAATAAAACTTACTTTCAACTGCATACCCTCCAGCACCAACCAGAGTTCTTGGCAATCCGTAACTTCACTGACAGGAACTTACCTGCAACAAAAATAAATACTATTATTCAAAAGTCAAAGAATTTATTCAACTATAACTTTTAAATACTTTCTTTTTTTAAAAGGTAGGTTTTTTATTCAAATTATCATGCAATGAAAATATGGATATTTGTGTGATGTGACATAAAAGTAATGTTTATTATGTTGTCACGGTTGGTTTTCAGTAAATGTCGAATGATGATTATGGTAAATGCTGATTTTCAAGTCAAGGAAATTTATTTGAATCTCTCTCGTTCATTTAATTTCAGGATGTGCGTGGCGTGTAGCTTTGGCGTGTATTTGGTTAATATCATTATTAGTTTCTTGTAGAGTCTCAAATGCATCGTCAACATAATGGTAGTAAACATTATTTCAATTATTAAATCTGGGTTAGGGGTTAAGAATTGTTTCTAAATGATTAAAAATATATCTGTTAAATTTCCAGCTACTGAACTTGCCACTGCACAACCGTCTGCTTGGTTATTCCATTAAACTGAATAGAGTTGTGGGATAAAATTAGTGCAGATGAAATGTTAGTTCTTGTGTTCCTGTAATTCTTTTTAAATGTGAGAAGCTTTTCTTGTATAATTTGTATGTTTTCTTGTATGGAGATGTTTGCATAAAGCTTCGTTATGTTTAAGAATACGAATATACTATTTAGTAGAATGATAATAATTTTAATGTGTTTGCGAGAATACGTCAATTTTTTATCGTGTATTTTGTCTGGTGTATGTATAGTTTCGTAAGTACTGTGTTAATTTCGCTGCCAACAAAGAAGGCTGGACTATCCATACAGTTGACTGTAGGTCATGTAGCAATAAATTCCTTGTCTTGAATTGGGCTCGAAGTGCTGGTGTTTTAGGGTTCATGATGATGAGATTTCTTTTCAATTCAGGTACTATCATTTTAGAATTTTTGATACTTTTTTATGTTAACATGAAATTTATTTGTAGGGTTACGTTCTATTACAGTTACATTATTGTTGTCAAAGAAAGCCAGTTTATTTCATTATGACGAATCTATTTCGTTTATCTGACTTTTGCCAGCACATAATTTGTTATAAGTTTCTTGAATTTGTCTGTTAATGTTTCTGGTTTGTTTCGTATTAAATTCCTTTAGCTGTTTTTATTGTGTGCTTGTTTTGTTCTCTAATGGCTACGTCATCCATGTCTATTGCAATTTACCGCTTGTGATTGTTTAAGTAGATGTTTATTTAGAGCTGGTTCAATATTACATTGGATTCCTTTATTGACAAAAGTTTTTTCGTTTTCTGAAAATACTACGTCTGTTAGGTATTTATTCGTGGGAAAGTTTGGAATGTAGTGTACTGTTGTTCGTTTACTGGTGCCTGTAGGACTATTTTCTTCATAATTAACCATATTTCGGTTTAAAGACATTTATTAATAAAGAAAGTACAACATTATTAGCATAATACTTTAATTCTACAGTTCTTCTTCAGTATTCTAGCACCCCTTCAGTCTCCTCAGGATCGTTTGAAACATCTGACGTCAGCTGGTCGTAAAACCACATTTCGTTTTACCCAACATACGTTCTGGCCAGATCTTTGAGGTCTTCAAACTTTTGGCCTTAAAGCGGGTGGAGACAATCATAAGCTTGATGGAAGTGGTCCATTGTTATGAGACTCGCAGGTCCTTGGTTCCAAATTTGCGCATCATCGAAGACAGTCATCCCTACGGTCGCACTGCATTGAATAATCCCTTTATCGATATATGGCTGTTCATAGAGGAATATATTGTACTTAGTGATTAAATATTTTTCTCTTTTCTTGTTCGATAATTATACGTAAGGGTTCTTTGGAAAAAATTTCTTCAACGTGTCAACAAGTTGAAAATAAATTTCTGGTCTTCAGTGGCTGGTTCTTGTGATAATGCGAGTATAGTCCAATGGAAGAAACACTCTTTCCATCTTCCTCAGACACTTTCCTATATTCCCGCATACCAATAAAAGACCGGACGGGTCCTTAATTACAAAGTAGCAAAATTAATTTAGGACGGTTTATTAATTTTCACCAAGCAAGGAGCATCACAGAATGATTGTTTACTTAGAGGACAGTCGAATGGAAGGGGCAGAGTAATTTCTACATTACCCGTTTGGTTAATCTAGAAATTGCTCAAAATGGAGAATTTCCTGTAGCCGTTAAATTTAAAAGCAACCGGAAGCGATGCCGTGGCGGAGGCATACCAGCTTTGTCCCGCGCTCCAAACAGGTGTCGCAACCTGAGTGTCCGAGACACAGTGCCGCCCGCAAGGGCTAAGCTTCCCCAACGGTTTCCCTCCCCTACCTGTAAGGTTGGCTACAGGGACTACTTTAGAACAGCGGAAGCACACTGCGGTGCCGTGCCCGGCGAACAGACACGCACCGCCATTCGGCTGCAGAGCTTCCAAGTATCCACCTCGCGGACAGTCTAGGGCGGAATTTACCGCCGTGTTAGGAAAGTGTGACTTTGAGGACCGTCCGCGTCTGTTACAATGATGGGCGAGTGGAAGCATCCGGTACACTTACCATTCAGTTTCCAGTGAGGTAAGCTTGGCCGTTCGGCCCCTGCTCTGGTAACAGTATTACAACTTCATTGCTAGCAACATTCTCTCTGTTTCAACTACTCTGCGTTCTCTCTAGGGACTGCAAGTGTATCTGTATAAAATGTGCTCATTTCTATTGTTAGTAATTCCTTGACCTACAGCAAGGTGGTTTCGTGGCAATATGGTCTTAGTTTGAAATAATATTAAACATGCAACAGAGCAACCTCAATTTCGTCATATCTTTATGAATACAGATTTCACCACAATTCTGCCTATTTGTTCTGTAACTTTCCTACTGTCCTCTTTCCAATTAATGAATCTTCCATAAGGCAACGAAACAGCTGCCAAGAGAAGAAGTCCGACGCCTTTACGGGCCAAGGACAGCAGATCAGCAGGTGAGTGAAACTTCCTGTCTGAGGGGAAAGGCGATAGGCAGCAACCCTTCTTGCTTAATCCTCGTATTGGATCAGGAAAATATATAATATAAAACAGCATCTTGCCGGTAACAGAACAGATCAGTGAACTGTTCAGATTAAAAAGTAAATAATTTATGAAGAGCAACAGCGTGCGAGCGTGAGTCGTATCCCTCAGTTCTGTGTTGTTGCAGCAACGTAGGACATTGCCCTGTATACTGGACCTGTCAGTAGTTGTGCGGCGGTCTTCGGCGATCGCGGTGGAGTAGCCGAGCGGTCTAAAGCGTCTCGCTGCGGAGCGCGCGGTTGCTCGCCGTGGAGGTTCCAGTCCTCCCTGGGGCATGGGTGTGTGTGTTGTCCGTAGGTTAGTTTACCTAGGTTTAAGTAGTTTGTAAACTACGGACTGATGACCACGCAGTTTGGTCCGCGACCAAACTCCCTTACTAAAATCATTAGAGCAAGGGCTATCTACCACCACAACCACGAGTGGGTGGCAGTATGTGGTCATGGAGAAAGGTACGGACTGATGACCACGCAGTTTGGTCCTATAGATACATACATTTGAACATTTTTAAAACATCAGCTCAGATAGAATAGGGTGGAGAGCTGCATCAAACCAGACCATAACAACATTGACATTTGTCTCACATGGAAAGTACATGGGCTCGAACAAACATATCTGTATGAACGTTTGGTTACAGGATCTCTACGTACACCTCAATGTGCTGGTGGGTGTCGTTTTTATGCAAAGCTCTGTAACCATGCTCTAGATAGCACTGTAGATGTAATTGTAGACGCCATACATAATGCAGAAATCTTAACTATAACGTACGTAATAATCATCGTACATGGTCTCTAGCGAATTGTCATCAAAAGCTGTGATGATAGCTGCAACTTTAACCTTGTAATCTTCTCGGGTTTGCAGCCGGATACTAAAATCAACTTGCCACAATATTTCAGCGCGCAACTGCCCGCCATCCTCAGGTGAGCTTGCTGATACACAATCTTGCCGGAATGATTAGCAAGACTGTTGGTATTCACTGACACTGCTTCCATCGCCTCTTCCCGCACTAACCGTAGCACTACCGCTTCCAATGAGTTGTTCGTCTTTATCATCCCTATTATCATTATTATGAGTTTGTAACAACAGTATCTAACTTATGCTCATATTTCTGTACCATAACAGATACGAGAAAGCATGCAAATGATTCATCATCTACGCTAATACCATCTTCACGAAGAAGGGTTCTTCGTAATTTCATCTCAACCAATCGCAATGCATTATCAGGATTGATTAGCAATCGCAGCCCCATCTGACGCTTCACCACACAGATAACGTCACAAAAAGCAACTTCGCAGGCACACTGCACCGTACCTACTGGTAAACCGACAGGTCAAAGTGCAATGCGGCATGGCACACGCAGAGGCCTCTAACGGGCGACTGCAAGAGTTTTGCAGATGCGGGAGTATCACTAGTGCAATAAGGGATCTTTACATTATCCATACCTGCCAGCCTTCAAAATGTAAAAATTAGGAGATCCAGTTTAAAAAATCGGGAGATTCTTCAAAAAATCTGGAGATACGTTCTATCAAAAACTGCGGCGCACTTTACCACAAACCGAAAATAACTGATTTTAGCCTTTTCCTATCATTTCACAACACTACATAATGGCAAAAAAAAAACACTTGCATTAGCCCAAAAGTTGATTACATCCTTATTTGTAGCCGGTCCAGGTAAAGTGATTGATTTTTTAACGAAAAAGTTCACAGCTGCAGTTTTGCGCTATACTGCTACCTGGGAACATTTTATGGAACAAATGACCCACATGATCATTGCATTTAATTCGTAAACCATAATATAAAATAAACAATGTAAATAAGCAGTCTGCATGTATCACGTGATCACTTTCACTTTTCTCAGCAATTTCAGTCTTTTATTGTTTTTCACACACTTTTCATTTTCTCTGCACGTATTCTGGTACATCGCTTTTTCCACCATGTGATGTGGAATATCACATTGACAAAGAGTACAAAATACAAATAATGTTCCAAAAACTGCTTAAAAAAGGGGTTATAGTTTTGGCCATACTGGAACACACACAACCTAATTGAAATCCCAGAATCACGTACAATAGCTGTTTACAAGAAAGTTGCCTTTCTGCATTTCACGTATGGAACTGATGCTCCTAACTATTCACTCAAAAGGTATCCATATACGTAAAAGCCTTGGAAGTGATTTCACTTACATACAATCATACAATGATAAAGCATCATATTCAGAAAGCGTACAACACGTGTGTTTGCAAATACATGCAGAAATAATAGTTATACAAGTCACGCACAACTGCTAATTTCTATGAATTTCGATATGTATTTATACTTGACTGATAAATGAATAAAGGACTTTTGACAATTGGCCAAAGAACATTTTGGGTTTTAGGATAAAAGCTAAAAATCGGGAGAAATAACGGCAAAATCAGGATACGGGAGAAAAAGTGAGAAATCGGGAGACTCCGCCTAAATCGGGAGAGCTGGCAGGAATGCATCATCTCTCATACGATTTTGGTGTATATGTAAACATATATCATCGAACTGTCAATCGTAATTTAAAATATTTTAAAAAAATTTATAACACCAGAAGACAGTCAGATTCGATGATATATGCACGTCATTCCATCTAGACGTCACTTGAAAATGGCATTAATGCGCCGAAACCGTCTATTGTGACTTAATGAAAGTATCTAAACTTAGCACCAAATTGGAATTTCTTTAGTAAAATGTCAGTGTATGTGTTTGTTCGAGCCCAGGTACTTTCCTTGTCAGTATTATTAGAAGTTACAATCGGGTCATTATTTTTTGGGTCACCCAGTATTTTACGGCTTGGTCTCAAGGCAACAGCGAATATGTGTGGCCGGACACGTGATGTTGTTGGGGAAGCGGTGACGCCACAGAGTAGGCGACCGCTGGCTGTGGGCAGAGGGACGGCGCGTCGCGCTCCCGTATCGACGGGACGGCGCGGCGCTGTGATGTCAGAGCGCGCGGATGCAGGCGCTGGTGGGGGTCAGCTATTCTGGGCGGTAGACGCGGCGCAGACGGGCGGAAGACCCGAGCGGGGGGCAAACGACACTCACTCACTCGCCGCTACCGCCAGCCACAGGCACTACGTTTTAGCAGTCTAAAACGACAGTCGCAAAACTCACAAGGGAAGTACTTGGGCTCGAACAAACACATACACATCAAATTCGTACGAGAGATAATGTAAAGATTCCTTATTGCACTAGTGACACTCCCGCATCTCCAGAACTCTCCAGTCGCCCGTTAGAGGCCTCTGCGTGTGCCATGCCGCATTGCACTTTGACCTGTCGGTTTACCAGTAGGCACGGTGCAGTGTGCCTCCTAAGTTGCGTTTTGTGACGTTATTTCTGTGCAGCGGTGATTGCTAATCAATCCTGGTAATGTATTGCGATTGGTTGAGACGAAGTTACGAAGAACCCATCTTCGTGAAGATGGTATTAGTGTAGAAGATGAATCATTTGCATGCTTTCTCGTATCTGTTATGGTACAGAAATATGAGCATAAGTTAGATACCGTTGTTACAAACAATAATCATAATAGCTATGATGATGATGATGATGAACAACTCATTGCAAGCGGTAGTGCTACGGTAAGTGCGGCAAGAGGCGATGGAAGCAGTGGCAGTGAATACCAACAGTCTTTCGGGAAGAAGGTTAAAGTTGCAACTATCATCACGGCTTTTGATGACGCTAGAGAACATGTACGATGATTATTACATATGTTATAGTTAAGATACCTGCATTACGTATGGCGTCTACAATTACATCTACAGTGCTATCTAAAGCATGGATACAGAGCTTTTCAGAAAAACGACACCCACCAACACACGTGCACGTAGAGATCCTGTAACCAAACGTTCATACACATATGTTTGTTCGAGCCCATGTGCTTTCCTTGTAAGTTCAAAAGTGCTGCAGTCGCCAGGTTGCAAAAAACTATCGGGAGTATCGTGAACCTTTGTTAGACTCAGGTTTTAGTCTTTCTCGCTGCGCCCCCCTCCCCCCCCCCCCCCCCAGCCTCCCACCCAGTACCAAAAATGGAAATTACCCGATCACGATAATAATACTGTTGTACGAGCGGCGTTTGAAAGATCCGTGCAAAAAATTAAAAGAACCTGTTTGGGGAAAACCATTGTTATTTTTCGGCATAGTCTCCTTTTAGATTTATACAGCGTCCAACGCTGTTCTAATTTCAATTCAAATGTTTGTATAGTTTATGGGACTTAAACATACAAACTACTTATGAACTAGCTAATACTAAGGACGGCACAAAGATCCATGCCCGAGGGGGGATTCGAACCCCCGACCGTAGTGGCCGTGCAGACCGTGACTGGAGCGCCTCAGTCATGCGACGGACGGACCACCATCAACAGTGTGCCATGCCCACACTCCATGACACTCTGCCGAGAGGTCTGGAATTTCATCCAGGACATTGTAGCAAAGAATGGCGATCAGGGACTTTGCACCACCACCCCTCTCTTCTCTCTGCCGTAAGGCAAAGGGAAAATTGTCCACAGCCCGTCACGTACCGGGAAAGTAACCCATACAAGCACAGGCCACGTCCGACGGTGCTTAATTTCGGTGTTCTGGTGGAAACCGGTGTATCCACCTAGACATGGCCGTTGTCGCCATGTGGTTAAAAAAAAAAAAAAAAAAAAAAAAAAAAAAAAAAAAAAAAAAAAGCGAAAGCCGTGAGTTCACGACAGCGAATCTTGCCCCTGAGGAGTGTGGAGGATACAGCTTGGGATCTTACGCACACTTGAAGTGTAAAGAAAGATTACTTTGTGAGCATCAGGTGTGCCTGTTTTTGCAGGTAACATCGAATGAAACAGATTTTATATTTTGTCAGCCTCGTCTTTGTTCGCACGAAGGAACTTTAGGTCGATTAGATCGAAATATTGATTTGGATATGCAACAGATTTCTTAGAAACAAAATTTGATTCCCAATGCGTATTTAACGGAAGAAGAATTAGTACGATGCAAAACCTTAGCAAATGTTGGGACGATGCTATTATGACGACACCTCAACAAGAACGACACAGGACATTGCAACCCGACATTCCTACTGCAAGTCTGTCCAGCCTTCGCAAACAATGATACATTTCCTCCCCGTACAACTAAACAATTTGAAACCTGAGCATCTCCCGGCGAACTGACTATTCGACACGTTCAACGGATATTCAATAAGATACGCCTGGTTTGTCGAACCGAGGCCGCAGCTGTTCGATCAGAGAGCTGACATTGCCCAATAACTACGTAACGACCGCGTTTATGCGATAACGCGATAATTTCCTCGCGATCGGTTTTCGAGTGCCCGCAAGTGACGCAAGCCGCCTCTGGCGTTGGGCGTAACTGACGTTGGCCGCTTGTACCTGCTGATGCCAGCCGCCGCTGCGTCATGTTGTTACGAAGAGACGGCAGCCGGAAACGACGCGTACGACCGGCAGGAAAACATGGCCGAGATCCTGTTTGGACAACTTGGCAAGTACAACGGAGGTAAACACATTCGATGCTGCGGTTCATTCCACTTGACTCTGTATAACTGAGTAAATCTACCGCGCATGTCAATCTTGTCTTCGTCTTCATCATCATCATCATCATCATCATCATCATCATCAATCGACGATGTCGTCATCATCAACATCAATCGACGTCCTCTTCGTCATCGTCGACGTTATCACCATCAACAGCAGCATCAACACTGATTCACCGATATTATCATCATCATAATCATCACCACCATTATTCGTCAACATTATCAGCATTTGTCGTCGTCATCAATAATCGCATCATACCCATTATTAGTTGTCGTCGTCACTCGTATCATTCCTTTTCACTCATTGTAATCCTCATCCTCCTCCTCCTCATCATCATCATCAAGATATTCATCATAAACAACATTCGTTGTCATCATTCGCCATGGTGACCACCATCATTCGCCATGGTGACCACCATCATTCGCCATGGTGACCACCATCATTCGCCATGGTGACCACCATCATTCGCCATGGTGACCACCATCATTCGCCATGGTGACCACCATCATTCGCCATGGTGACCACCATCATTCGCCATGGTGACCACCATCATTCGCCATGGTGACCACCATCATTCGCCATGGTGACCACCATCATTCGTCATGGTGATCATCATCATTCGTCATGGTGTGATTCTTGAGTTTCCCCCGGCGTATTTGATAATCAAAATATGGTGATCATCATCGCCCATCATTCGTCGTGGTGATTGTCATCATTTGTCGTCGTCGTCGTCATCGTCATCATTCGTCGTCGTCGTCGTCCTCTTACTACAGCTTTCACTAACACTGCCACCATAGCCCACTGCGAGCAGATATCGAACATATTCCTTATTCACAATGCCTGTTCCATTTGACATTTTTTTCTCCTATGATGGAGGAATGAGATCACGACTTCAGCATTTCCCTGCAGAGCGGCTTAAGACTTCCGAGACAGTGCCTGAGTCACCCTCGTGCATGGCGTAGCTAGTGTCCGAGTCAGACTTGGACGTCACCTTGAAACAGTTATCCTCAAGAAGACCGCTGGATAACACGCCGAAACGTCGGTTTTATGGTTGTCTCAGTGTTTCAAAGCGATGCTGCCCAAACCAAAGACGGTCTAGATTCAATCCGTACCTAGCTAGTGAATGTCTTGACGTAAGGAGAAAATTTTCCTCGCCCCGTACAAAGGCCAAGGCCCTTCTAGCCGGTGGCAGCCGAGGAAACACGTTATCTTAACGACGGCCGTGCGCTGTAAGAGACGCGACAAACACTTCATTTCGCAAGCACTCAATCATCGAGAGCGTCAACAAATAGAACCGAAATGCGCTACGATTTGGCCGCTCTCACTTTTTCGAAGGTGTTTTATACGTATGGTATATAGCCCTACACGGAGGTGACGGCCGGGTGATAAGTAGAGAATTTAACCATTTAATGTTGTGCTAACAGACGAGTGTTGATAATTAGACTGATAGGTTGAGATTCCAATACCTAACACAGCAAGTGCAGACAAATGTGAAAATTACAGAACTATCAGTTTAATAAGTCGTGGCTGCAAAATACTAACACGAATTATTTATAGACGAATGGAAAAACTAGTAAATCCGACCATGGGGAAGATCAATTTGGATTTAGAAGAAATATAGGAACACAGGAGGCAATACATCAAGACTTATCTTAGAAGATAGATTAAGGAAAGGGAAACCTACGTTTTTAGCATTTGTGGACCTGGAGAAAGCTTTTGACAATGTTGACTAGAATACACTTTTTCAGATTCTGAAGATAGCAGGGGTAAAATATAGAGAGCGAAGAGATATATATTCCACTTTCCCTAATGTTGTTCAACCTATACATTGAGCAAGCTATAAAGGAATGCAAGTAGAAATTTGGAGAAGGA